>OU026080.1:12818000-14227000 GCA_907269065.1 Crocallis elinguaria | reverse complement strand
TTTCTGTCTGACTGTCTGTCTGTTTGTTCCGGGTAATCTCCGAAACGGCTTGGCTAATTTTGACGGGACTTTCACTGGCAGATAGCTTACAAGGAGTAACTTAGGCTACTTTTATTTTAGGAAAAAAATTAGGGTTCCGCGCAAAAAAATAAACACCATGAAATCCAATATCTCCGCGCGGGTGAAACCACGGGCAGCAGCTAGTTATGTTAATTATCACAGAATAGGGAACTACCTATTCCTTGTTTTGATGAAGCGATTCAGTATAAGATGAGCCGATGTTTAGATGAGTCGAGCGTTAATGAGAGCAGTTTTGACGCCCACGTTTAGGTGAATTTTGAAATGAAATGAAATGAAAAATGTTTATTACAAAAAAGTTTGTGCTTGACCATATCAGGCGCATTTTAAATTAAAGTATGTAAGTAAAAAACTTATGTATGCTATGTTAGTAGGGTTAGTACAGTCTAATAATTAATATAGAATAACGATTACAAAGTAACAACTTACATAACATCAATAGTTTACAATGACTGTGTATTATATGCTTCGAAATATGCGTAGGTAGAAAATAAAAAATAAAAATATGCCCGAAAGTAGTCACACTTGTCAAAGACAAATTACTACTACCCTCCGAACTAGTAAGAACTGTATGACGGCAGGGCAGTGTTCCTCGTCCCGCAATATGAGCTGTGTTCATGTTGCATGTCGTAACATAGTATACGCAGAAAAAGTAGATGTAAATTTTGTAATTTTTTTTTTTTTTTTTTTTTTTTTCTTTTTTGTTTATTATATATCGAGATGAGCTGGTAGTTTGCCTGATGGTAAGCATAACGCCAGCTCATAACAGTTATTTACAATTAGGTATTTTAGTACACTAATTATGTACTTTCTTAAATAATAAAGCCAATTTTAGCATATTACTAGAGTACATTTAAATATCACATATATAAAACCTAATAAACACAATAAGACAAGATAAATATTAAAACATATTAACAAATACTACTTAAAGAATATAATACGTTATGTTTAAAAATATTGTAATAGGTTGGTACAATATAATAGAATTAGAATTAGACATTGGTAAATTAGATAGATTTAGTTACATATATAGAATAATATTTCTACATAAATACATACGTATAAATACCTATATAACATAACATGATAGACTAATATGTACTCTAACTATATTATCGTATTGTCCCATACAACGCAGTTTCTGTGCTTACACTTTTTTTTTTTTTTTTGTACGCTTAGTTTATTTATTATTGCACTAAATATTTCGTGAAATTAGTACTTGGTATATAGTTAATATATAGTGATATATGGTTATGCAGGCACTATCAAAAGATCTTCAGTATTGTGGTAATTTAAATTATACAAGTAATTAAACAGAGTTTTCTTCAGATTATATTTATTAAGGTTTTTTATTGTGATTTCTTTACTTATTCTGTTGTACAAACGTGGCCCTTGGAAATACGCAAAACGTCGAGCAAATGATGTTTTACAGGAAGGAGTTGCATACACAATATCAGGTCTTCTTTTGTTAATTTTGAAATGTATACTTTTCGAACTTTACCTCTTCCTACATAGAAATATTAAAACAGCATACTTTACACAGGGCCTTATCGAATGAAAGTTACCATTCACAATTTATATTTTACACTATTACCTTCTTTTTACAATATTAATAGGGATTACAAGCTGCAAAAATATTTAGTACTTAGTGTTAATCCTACTAATCCTACTAATATTATAAATGCGAAAGTGTGTTTGTTGGTTTGTCGCAGCAACGGAACAACGGATCGACGTGATTTTTGGCATATATATAGTTTATGGACCGGAGAGTAACATAGGCTACTTTTTATCCTGGAAAGGACCAACCCACCCACACCCACAGGTATACCCACTTTTATATACCTACAGTAATCAATATAGGACTAGTTAAATATCATGAAAAAATCTAATGCTCAAAGGAAAAAGGACGAAGGTCAAAGCACTTAGCTCTGTATGATACGATACTTATAATGATGTAGATAAATATTTTGTTTTATCTCATTAGCATTCTTTGCCTCATTAAATTGGATGAATACAATAACCTAATTCAAGGTCAAATATCCGGTTCATCAACTAATTACTGGTCAAGTTGGCCGAGGCCTTAAACCATCTATATTGACAGGTCAATAAATGTATCTAAGTTAATAACTGAGGCAGTTACAGACTACAGAGTGCGATGACCTTAAACTCGTTACCTTCGATCTAGTGTATACGAATTCTGGCTAAAAGCTTTTTGTGCCTGGACAGACAGACGGTTAAGTGGTTGATTAAATCATCGCACAGTACTGAAGTATTATTTCGGAGAAGGTGCGTAACAGTATGTAGGTTCTTAATGTTTGTGTTGATAGATTTTGTTTCGTTTTATATAGGGGACGTTTTTTTATGCTCCTTTATTTCGAGGAGACTTGAAAGACTGTGTAAAGAGTCGTGAGGCGTAAACACTCTTAAAAGTATGACTTGTCAACTGCATCTTGTTACTAACTTCTTAAAGTCATAACAGACTCGTTTACAAAATCTTGTAACTTACAAGTTAAATCATTTACAAATGAATGTAACCTAATTGGCCATTCAGAATTCTTCCGGGACACTCAACATTTTAGCAATTAATATGTTCACGTAGGAACGTGTTTAATAAGTGCTTCAGTGATTTTTCCACTTGAGTGTACGTTACGAGCACGCTTCGCCTAAAGTTGACGTAATTGTGGTGGCCACGGAGAACGTTGTTCATTTTGCTTACTTTTGTTGGTTGTTTGCAGTTGCAATAGTTTGCCTGAAACAATGTACAGTTCCTGTGGGAACGTGGCTGACACCACGGGCAGAAGCTCGTCAGATTATAAGGACGACGAACTGCTTTGTTACTGAAATTTACAGGGTAGATTTTACTCGCTGTTGCGACTCATTTTAAAAGCTGTTGTTAGTTTACTGCTTGTATATTGTTGCTAAATAAAACTTATACCAAAGGTTATCAAGTGCAAACGACCGAAACACGCTGATGGGTGGCTTATGGCGTCAGATATTTAAATTGAGGATGGTTTATGTCCAAATTAGCATCAGAAAATGTTCTACCAGGATACTATGGTCTTATGTTGTTTTCTGTCCCGGAATCTAAAGCTCATTATTACATACTGCCCTGTTCTGTTCATCCACTGTGGTGTTTATGACACCCACATCCAAAACGAGACGGCTGCACAAATTACTCAGTTACCCACGTTCATGTTAACCTTTAAATATACGACCAAACCAGCTGCCGATACAGTTTCTAAAATATTTCGCTATTCAATTTTGACACTTAGCTTTGGGTAATTTCTTCGCATTGTTGTTTATAAATACCATCAGCTCAGACCGAGGCCCTGGCACTTTCCCACGTTTGCCCTTAGCAGGTGACCACTCTGGCGCAGAATAATTAGCAGTTACTGCGTGACCCGACCACAGCATACCACTCAGTTACTACAACGTTAAACCACAGATCAAGGAACAGTTACTGCGAAGTAGAAGCACAGGTTAGGTGCTAGTGACTACGTTGATTTGCTCGATCTCGAGAAACGTGAGGCTAATCATTGGTGACCTTGTGGCACTGCTCTGAATACAAATAATTACATGCCGGTGTATTATGAAGGGAAATATTAATTTCGTTGTTAATTCTATCATAACAATGACTTGTGATGCTAGCTTGTTTTTTATAGCGGAACTTGTGTGAACATAGGAAACGACGCCTTAGTAATTAAAAATAAAAAAACTCAAAATACCACGCCGCACCCAGTAATCATTCTTGATTAAAACAATTGGTAGATTTTGAAAGTAACTACGTCATCAATTACTTTGGCAATCTCATCTCATCTGATGTGGTATGGTTGACTGTGAATCCGTAAGCTTATAATGTTGCGAATTCTACAAAAGCTTTATGTTATTTGGCTTTGCCAAGCAAGAGGTAGTTGAACTTGCCAACTAATGATATTATTAGGCACAGATAACTAAAAATCTGATTTCTCAGCCTTGTGCGTGCCACGTAGGATAGACAGAGTCATACAAACATTAATTTCCAACCTCTTGTTTCGGATGTGAAGGGCTTATAATGCTTTAAGAGTATTCTAATGACATTACTACTATCAAGTATTTCCGTAGTGACTGTCCATTATACCCACCCACATAATATAAAGTTAGCGGGTCCGTGGTAATTGGTGATATAATGCTGCCATAAAATGGCCTATGTGTTCATTAAATTAGAGTTATATGGCGTAGATACCTACACATTTAGTGAGCGCGAGAATTTTATGTAAATAGCCTCGACCTCGCAAACCCCGCAGCTTTGCTTGCATCGCCGCGTGGATTAAATATTTTGAAGCATAAAACGTCTATTCATAAATATACTTAGCTGTAGTTTGTCCGATACGTTATCGTTCTAATAACTTTCATAATAGTTCGATTTGTCCCCTCATCGGTGTAGTCTGGAGCCACCTTCGATGAGTGGACTGTATTTTGTAGATTGTAGGGGCGCAGGGCAAGGACGCAGTCCAGAGAAAACAGCCTTGTCACAATTTCTTTTATATTTTAAGTATTTATAACTTGTACATCGTAGCACAGACACACGGATCATCAGAGAAGAGAATTGACATTGACAGGTGTCAAACGTCAAAATATTTTATGTTGCCAACAATCGGTAACAGGGGGACAAATCGACATTTGAATTATTAAAATCCTGTAGATTAACCAACTGTTTTGTAGCTCAGTTATAGATGTAGTTAGTTGCAGAATTGTTTATGCAATAGCTAGGATAAAGGTGTTTATTTTGTTGTTTCATCGTAAAAATATTAAGTTAGCATAAACGAAGCCCTATATTGGTTAGTATAAGCGTTACCAAGTTTAGCACTTACATGAATTAAATCCACAGAACAGAAGTTATCTCTGACGTTGACAAATCGTCCGTTTTCGTAAGAAACTTGCGTGTACTTGTCAGGATTATTGCTCTAGTTACAAAGTATTACAAAAGCGAACAAGTAGCTTCATGAGCAATGCTTTTATCTAAAAATGCGATACCAAATTTTGTACGGCGGTATGTAAATAGACATAGGTACATGCTCTGCTTAGAATTCCTATTGGTTTCCATAATATTGTTGTCTGTTCCTCATTTAATTATACTTTTGTTAGTGGGAGGACTAACTCTTCTGCGAGTGTCCGTCTGGGTTGTTACCACCGCTTTGCTCGTGAAGTCTGCCGCCAAGCAGTAGTGTACAAGCATTACTGTGTTCCTGTTTGATGAGCAGAGTATATCCAGTGAAATTACTGGGCTTATGAGACTTAATACCTAATGTCTCAGGGTAACGAGCGCACTGCAGTGCCGCGCAGGCCTTTGTGTTTCAAAGTTCTGGGTGGCACTGCAATCGTTATGGGCCGGCGTTATGCTTACCATCAGGCAAACGACCAGCTCGTCTCGTTACCTAATAACATAAAAAAAAAGAGTTTACATTATCAGCCTCTTACGCTCCCACTTCTGGGATACCAGCCTTCTTTCATAGAGACAGCTACAAGCCATAAGCCACCACGCGGGCCCAGTGCGGCTTGGTGGATGTCACATGTCCTCGAATTTTGTGGTTCTTGAACATGCGGGTTTCCTTAGGATGTTTTTCTTCGCCGTTTTAGAGCGTGCGAGACTAATCCGCACATAACTTGATTAGACAGAACCCGTGGATCGGCACAACACTTGGTTTATAGGGTATAATAGAGTAAGAATACAAATAAGTATAGTAGTAATCGCTCACTTCTCGTAAAATATAGCCTGCAAGAAAAATAATAGGTAGGTACTTACATCTCGTATTTATAAAACAAACTATTAGGTACCGCTCGCGGCTTCGAATAAGGATAAAAAGTGCCTGTAACACTTAGGCATAATTCCTATTGGTGTAAGAATTTTTAGAACTAGTGGTTCCAGAGATAATCGATTACAACCTATACCTCTTAATACCTATTTGCTTATATGGCAAGGGTACTGTGCACTAGTACCTATACTTATCTAATTCAAAACACTAGCAGCGAAGTGTGTCATCTTATCATCAACAACTATGTAAAGTGTCATGTTACGAAAACTACATGTACCTATGTAAATTAACACTAATTTACCTACGTTACAAATAAATTAAGTTGCAGAAGTTGTCTGACGTTGATAAATCGCCCGGTGATCAGTAGATGTTGTTTGTTTGTGTTCTAGTTTTAAACAACTCCCTCCAGACTTATTAAGCAAGACTAAAACTAGGGAATTTAAATTTAAACGCAATCACAGTTTAAAATCATCGATCAATCATTCTATGATAATGAATACAAACAACAAGTTAAAATCGAGACCGAAATTCGATTCTGTTTCACAAATATTGCGTTTATCAAAAAACAATATTTTTGATTGCACTTTAATGTAACATTGTTTATATGTTCTTTATTATCTCCACGCGTCTCTCTGGAAAAGATAACTTAGGTCTTAGAACAATAAGAACGCTATTTAATATTTATTGCTAAGTTTGTTTCAATATTTCTGTTTCTATTTAAAGTTCAATTAAATTTACCTATTCATCTTTATTACATTTACGTTTTTTTTTTTGTTGTAAATGGAGAATTCTTTTTAAAGGACCTATGTGTTATATTCTAAGAGTGCAAAGCTAGTGTGAAACTAAATTTAGTAATAATTTTTTTTTATAATAATTTTTATTTTCCAACAACAAATGGGTATAGTTAGCAGCACCTTTCAAATACATCGGAGAAAATGGTACAATTTAAAAAGCTTCGTAGGTAGCTTAATTGTGAACCCTGAACCTCACACTAGGATCACCTGTGTCGTGGGGTTCAGTCACTTCCCTTTTAAGGATTAGTACTTCTAAACAACTATATTAAGAACAAAGCAAAAAAAAATTAAAAAAAAAATCAAGCAACCATCTCAAGGTTATTATGTTGTTTAACCGTGTTTGCGTGTGGATGAAAGTGTGTGTGTGTGTGTGTGTGTGTGTGTGTGTGCGTGCGTGTGTGTGGTAGTGTGGTGTGTGTGCGTGTAGTAGACATAAATATTTCAGTGGGATCCCGTAACCTTCCCTAGAGGTAAAGTAAACATTACCACAAAATAAGAATGGACCCTTTTTATATGTTGACAGTACACTTATCGAAGAATTCCAAACCGAATGAAGTACAAAATGTACTAGCCTCTGGGACATATCTTGTTTAAACTATGATAGCGTACGTGATAAGAAAGAAATATGGGCCGACTAACTAGAGAGGTCAGCATTTCGATGTGCTACACAAAGAAACATTTTTTTCTAGATAGGAGTTGAATGCAAATAGCATTCAACTCCTAGGACAACGTCTAGGACTTCTAAATAGGCTTTCTTGTAAGTGGTGATCACTATGATGAAGTGATGAGTGAACTCGTTGAGCTGAATGTAGGCAGTGGACATGCCAAACCTAGAATAAAGTCTCTCAAGTGCAACTGTTGGAAGAAATCGATCGGTGTTTGGCAATGGATTTTCAATTTCTTGGTGGGAGGTAGCCAGACAAATCAAATGCTCTACCTGAAGGTCAAAATATCATCTCGCTTCTCGATATGTTCCTTAACTGAAAGCTCAAGCATCCAACACGGATGTAATCAATCGCCAACCTACAGATCGGCCGTCGCCCTGACTAGATACCTCCCTGGGGCCTCGCTACCACAGTTTAGCTGTCATCGCTTCAAACCTTATACACAATCTAGATTACGCAGCCCTTTGCCGACTTACATGACGACATCGCGCCCAATGAACACAACAATCGTTTATTCCCACGCAACAATCCACACGCCCTAAGCCTCCCCAAAAAGTCTAAAAATACAAGCAACACAAAACCTTTACGAAATTTTACAGCCATTAAAGAAAGTTAGAAAATTAAACAGTCGGTAATCTGCTAATCAGTTGTCTACACTAGGAACGGTCAATGGGCGAGCGCAGCGCCGGCTACCAAATATTTACACTACTCCATGGAACATGAACCAGTAGGAACAGTCAGCTGTAAAAATGTATACGCATCTTCAGAGGCACACAAATTTACCTCCAAAACTTTCCAAATACTAATTATGCAGTTATCCAATTAATTGAAGTCTTTAGGTAATATTATATTTTTTTACAAGGTTGAGCGCAGGACGATGATCGAATGATAAGAAAACGCCTACAATAATCATTGTAGTGCCGGTTGTCACTCAGAATATTTAAACACAAAAGCCATGCGTAATGTAGTGCGCTCGTTACCCTAAGAGGCCTAGAAGACATTGTGAATCATGATTATACCTTATATGCACAGTAATCACAGACTACTTTGCTTATCAAATCAGAACAGTAATCTTTTCAGGTCCTTGACAGAGTACACGAATCCGGGCATCCAGACCGACACTCTGAAATATTGCTGTTTTCCGAAAGCTGTTTTCCTATACAAAATTAATTATTTGTTTGAAGTATCATGAATATTTCATTGGATTCATGAATATTTCGTATATACGAGCTAGCTAATGCTTTGATTTAATACATTACGTTGATGTTTACTAAAATGTATTTTTTATCGTTTATTTTTAAACCGGGGTGGCAGAACCGCATCAGCAACAAAGCGCTTTTTCACAGGTCGATAGATGTAGTGTACAGAGATATGGTAGCAAGCGAAGTATCCGAGACAGATGTCTTAAATGAAGTGGAAGTGAAAGACTAGAAAGGCTGACCTCATCATCATGTGGAACTGACAGTGGGGAAGAGAGAGGGATTCTTGCAGCTGACTGTACAAACGTACCAGCACAAGCGGCATTAACCAATGAACCGCCGTTTACCGTTAACTGTTTACGGATTGTTGCGTAACTCCACAATTAGCGGGAATGGAATGCTGGGACATCTTAGTACTTGATTGCGGTAACTTGGTGCTTCTAAGAAGATTACAAAGTACGCCGAATGAGCTAAATTCCATGACTTCTAGTGATTTGTTTAGTTTGCTGCTTTCAAGACAACGCTGTGCGTAAACGACATGATAACCAAAATCACTCAGTCCCGACTGGATTATATGTGTTAGCAAAACTAAAAATAATTGATGTAAACCACGGTCTTGTTGGTTGTGAGGCCCGGGAGGAGAACACGGGGGTGTTTACTCTCGGTGCCGATACCTCGAGGAGACGTGCGCCTTGCTGACGCGTCCGCTCTGGTGCGGATACGGCGATGGCGTACAGGGGGTATGATGTTGCCGGGGTTGGGATCCAGGAGACCAGCGACGTTGGGACCGCGGAAAATGTCGAAGCATTCCCGCAGTCACGACAAATACTGGCGCGAGGACGACAAACGTGGGGTTTTAGCCAGTAGGAGTCTGGCAAAACCTCTCTGTCGTCCAGAGAAGTAACAACAGAGAAGTATGCATGAGAACTTCTCCATGAAAAAAATGTACTTTCTAGTTGGTGACATTTTCTATTACTTGCCTGGCTAAGTTCAAAATGGGTCAAGGATCTATTGGTGCATCACAACTGAGCTGTATTCAAGAGCAAATTCCCTTAGTAGGCGGTGCCTTTTACCAACTTCGGTCGCATCAGATTGATAGCAGTCAAACGCAAACTTATCAAAAGAAAAAAATGTCTCCTTTGCTTGGCTTTTAGTTACTTCAGCTAAAGCTTCTGATCATGACCGGCTGTATGAGTGAGTCATTTGCAAAAGATATCCTTGTGAATAGAGGAAATAGCGCTTTGCTCAGACGTCAAAAGAGAACACAAAAACAGCTAAGTGACAAAGCTATTTGCGTCCGTGCATTGACTCGTGCTCAGTAAACACGGATTTGTGTTAAAAACGTGTTAATATTTTCTATCTTTAAGGAAAATCATTTAAAAATTTACAACGGATTTGATAATTGTTACGATATTGATAAATAATTATGTACGTCAAAACACTTTTAATTAATGATCTGTCAAAATATTGTTACACGTTTATCTGCCATAATCCAGATATTTTTGGTTATTGTCGTGTTTAGCTTAGTGATAATAAATACACTATAACATCAATAGGACGGGCTCTGAATTGCCAAAACACATTTATAGGTGCTTGGTGACTTGTCTTCATACCATCTTCTGCGTTCATCTGCGTGGCGATTCCCACGGGAACAGTGCATTTCTCCGGGATAAAAAGTATCCTATGTTACTCTCCGGCCCTTAAACTACATCTATGCTAAAAATCACACCGTTGCAGCGTGAAAGAAGGACAAACCAACTAACCTACAAACACCCTTTCGCATTTAATTTAGTATGGTTCTAGTCGAGCTACATTATGTTATGTCGAGTTACATTAAAAGGAAAAATAAATTTAAATTTATGTTAGTTAAATTACGGAGAATGTTATTATTATGAGACCTACATTATACCTGATGTCTCAGTGTAACGCAGACCGTAGACGCTTATGCAAACGTGCGTTTGCTTGTCAGAATAACAATGCTTTTGCATCGAGCGCGGATTTCGAGTATTCATAACCGACGCTTGATGCAAAAGCGTTGCTATTCTGACAAGCAAACGCACGTTTGCATAAGCGTCTACGGTCTGCATAACGAGCGTGGTACAGTGCCGTGCAGTAATTTTTATTTCATAGTTCTGGATGACATTAACTCTTTCGACAGAATTATGTCAACCATCAAACGACCTCCTTACCGTGTAGTATTTTAAACAAATTAACTTTTGATATCATAAGACCAGAATACTTTCTTCTAGAACAATATGATAATGATGTCCTCCACGACGTGTCCGTCGACGGCGAACCTAGTCAACTCCGATGCGAGCGTATGTGACTCGCGAATCCGAATTTAGTCTTGAAAAATATGACTGCACACACGCCACGGAGCTTGAATTCTTCACTGCAACAGCAAATAGACTCACCAATTAAGCTTGCATCACTCCAATTTATCTACACGCTACCGTGTATCGCTTAAATAACACTTAAATCACGATTATGTATCCGAGGCATTTCATCAGCCGAGTAAATAGTTTAACGCGTTTATCTTAACTGTTGCAATTAGCCTGCTCCACTTGTAGGGAATGTTTGCCCACTTCATTTGCTTGCCCGGTGAGGATTCCTGGGATGTATTGTATCACCCTTCGCTTGAGTGGCGGCATGTATCAGTCATTACCCTTTATGGTTTAACGTTTGTTATGTAACCTCTTTTCTCTTTTGGTTACACGTAGCTTTTGGTGGTTCTGACTCTTTATCGCTTTTAGATATGTCTAAAAGCGATAAAGAGTCAGAGATCATAGATAGATAGATAGATAAACTCTTTATTGAAACACCACATTACAAAGAAAATTTAAAAAGTAAAATCTTAATAACTAAGTGTCAAAACGGGCGGACTTATCGCTCATAGCGATCTCTTCCAGTCAACCCAAAAGCTAAAGTATACAACTAAAAGTTTGTGATGGTGGTTTTCAGTTATAGGTATATTGGTGTTACGAGCATGAAGTAAATATATTTGAATGTAAATTAACATAAAAATACCTACATATATTCAGATTCTGGATCTATGCTTTCAGATTTTTACCGTAAAGCGTTTAGGATCCTTTTTGTCTATTTTTTTAGACTATTGGATAAGGAGACGAGCTGGTGTGTGATAGTAACCGAGTCTGTTTTACACGGCGATGATGACTCAGCGGTAACGCAATCGAACGCGGATCTGTAGGTGGTCCATGGTATTCCTCAACGAGCTTGACCGTCTGGTCAAGGTAATCGTTTCGATGCAACCATATAGCATGTTGCTAAGATATTTTCTATTGCTAACGTGGCTAGCTATCACTATCAAGCGGTCTGTTGTCGAGCGCATATTAATGTGTTTCGGCAGCTGTACCCGAGAGCAAGTCCTATTCCATAGGTTAAGAGTGCTCATCACTTTCGACTGCGTCACTTATTAAGTTGTGAAGTGAGATCGTGGTTAAACGCTAATCTATCGTAAGTATTAAAAAAACCGGCCAAGCGCGAGTCGGACTCGAGCACCGAGGATTCCGTACAAACTTGTAGACATAAAAATAGTTCGTCCATCACGGGAATCCCGAAGATTTTTCCCGCATTTTCCGAGTATGTTTCTATGTTTTAAGTTTTTCCCCAAAATAAATACTTTTGTATTCTGAAGTGATAATAAATTTCCTCTTTTAGGATTTTCCCTTTGGTTGTACTATAACAATTTACTTCATGCCAAATTTCATGATCGTAACGGAAAGTACCTATAGATTTTAATTCCCGGTCTTGACAGACAGACAGACAACGTAGTGATCCTAATAAGGGTTCTTTTTTTCCTTATGAGTTACGCAACCTTAATAATATGTAGGTACTTACAAGAAAAATAGACGCAAATTTTTTTCGAAATAGTTATGATATTCAAACAAACAGTGAACTTTTGGACTGATAACATGTAGTCATTTATTACTTATAATGATTAAAATATATCTGCACGCTTGATATGGCAATGTAGTCGAAGTATGGCAATCGTTATCTCTCTCTTAAAAATTTTTTTTTTATATTCTACTAGCTTCTGTCCGCGGTTTTCATCCGCGTTCCCATAGGACCATGCTATTTTCCGGGATAAAAAGTAGCCTATGTTACTCTCCGGTCTATTATATAAACTATATCTATGCCAAAAATCACGTCGATCCGTTGCTCCGTTACTGCGTAAAAGAAGGAGTACTCAAACCAACAAACACACTTTTTCATCTATCTTAATATATATAAATTACGCGTCCCGTTGTTTGTCCGCGATGGACTCCTAAATTTTAATCAAATTTGCACACCGTGTGCAGTTTGATCTAACTTAAAAGATAGGATAACTTACATCTCAATTTAAAGCCGCAATATTCCACTAAGTATAATTTATAATTCACAGCAACGCGTGGCCGGGTCTGCTAGTAATATTATATAAAGTAGGATAGTATGATTGGATGACGAGAAGAGCGGGCCGTTTGCCTGATGGTAAGCGTAACGCCGGCGTTATAAGTACGATATAATATACGTATGTAAAAAAGTTCTACGAAAACAACGACGTCTGCGCCTGCGCAGAAGTGGTTTTAAAACAAACTGTATTATTATTTTAAAATATACTCGACACATCTAAGGTCATAAGTTCCGATCAACTAAATCAAACAAGGCCAGTAGTCATTAGTAGATAACGTTATCTATGTTTAGGTATAGTAATAGGTAGGTGCTGTTAGCTGTATCTTAATATGTGACCTTAATTACTTTCAAATAACATCAATCAATTAATTTGTCAATTGTTTTATCAGTTTGTTAGTTAACTTTGTTACGACTTTGTTTTGTTTTTAACCGATTTCCAATAAAAGGAGAAGGTTCTAAATTCGACTATATTTTAATTAACTTTTTTTTAAGGAAGGACTTAATGCTAGATAGCATATATTTTTATATTTATTGATCAGAACTTATTGTTTGATCTCTACATATTTTTTGAACTCAACTTTCTACTTACTTCGACTTAACCGATTCTTGTGAAACTTGCACATGAATTCAGTCCTCATGACGATAGATTTATTTGGTTTTTGGTTAAAAGTTATTATCATAGGCATCAAACGAAATCTTCCGATACGATTTCGAGCAAATTGGACAACCTATTCGCAAACGCCTTTTGGGACCGAACTTATAATTTTCTAACTCAAAATAATGTTACTGAAATATCGAATCATTAATTTCTACCTAGATGCCATCCTCATCAAAAAACAATTTTATCATAGGTAGGTAAATTGTTTATTCCAACCTTTGCCATGTATTCTCGGAAGGCGATAAATAATCGTTGGCGCCATTGGCTATTGAATTCGAAATGCGAACTTCACGGAATGGCAACCGGATAGACTCAACATAGGTAGGTAAGGTAATGTGCATCGGCCATATATAAAGTCGCCAGTGTGAAATATGTTTATAAATAATCTTTATAAATCTTTACAACTTCGCGAGATAGTTCTTTTAAAATATTAATTATTTATTACCTATACATGGCTTAATTACTTACACAAAATGTTTTGTAATTGTTATAATATATAAAGAAAGAAAATCAGATTTCACAATTATTAATTAATTGTTAAAAAAATTAAGTTGGTAATTGTTTAAAAAAACGTTCAGTTTAAGTAATTAGAATAAATGTTATTTTACTTCTAAGACTTACCTCTTATAACCTTTTTCATATAAGCACTTATGTCGTTCTTGCAGGTTGTCTGGGAAGGGTACTCGGTGATTGATAAAACGTTGTTTATTTTAAAAGATAAAAATACGTATTATTTGTTTACCTCTTAAAAAGGCGTTATTCTTTCAATCAATAAAGAGTTTTTAATGTTAAAATCAATATTGTTAAAATGTTAATACAGTAAATGTACAGTTATAGAGTTTTTTTTTAACTTATTTAGTTTAGAATCAAGAACCACACACACTAACTGAAGGAAAATTACAAAATATACTATTTAATAACTACCTACAAGGGTTAAAAATTAACAATTTTACCGAATCAGTAATCGATTAGTGTTATTAAATTTAGAACGTTAAAATTAAAAATAATAAAAAAGAACGAATGAATTACTTCTGTTTTATCCTCCGAATTTTATTCATTTTTATTTTTATCGAGACGTCGCTATAGTTCTTAAATTGTTTTTTTTTTGGCTCCACGCGATTAGCGTATTTAGCCAGTGTCAAGTTATATAAATAATAATATCTAATACAATAAGTCTCTAGTTTTGTTGCATGAAAGTCGTCAAAGTCACGTTAAAGTTTAGTCTAGTCACGGTCGAGTCAAAGTGACGCTTCAATAAAGCGGTGGATACTTTACTGAAGCTTCTATGGAGTTTTGGATACAATACGAAAATACACGTTTTTCGTCTTTGTACTATTTGCATTTCACTCATGCACATTTACAAACACTTAATGGTTAATAATCCACCATTATTACACATTAACACTCGAAGAAACATAGGTTTTAGTAAATAACACAAAATCAACAACAGCACATTTTCGCATTCCCGCCAAAACCTTTTAAAATTGTTTTAGAATAAAAAAAGTACTAAAACTATTTGGTTCTAGCCTTTATGGTTGTGTCTCTTCTTCCACAGATGTCGTAGCGTAATGGAGGGCGAGTGCTCGGAGAGCGAGGGCTGGCTGCTGGTGCGCGTGCACGTGCCCGAGCTGAACGTGCAGAAGAGCTTGCAGTTCCCGCGCGACCAGCTCGTCTGGGACGTCAAGCAGCAGTGTCTGGCCGCGCTGCCCAAGGTCAGTAATCAGTATATATAGCAACAAGAAGAAGAAAAGAGGTTACCTATATACATTGATGCTCACATCGAAAAAGGTTGTAACTCAAAGATCACCAATTTAGGTGCTATAAATTGTAGCCCGTTGACATTAGTAAAGCCTTTCCAAAATAAGGTACGAGCTGCCGCGAGATTGTCTCTGAATATTTTGTATGACGCAGCTACGTTATATTTAGACCATATTATGTTTCGCCGAATTGTTTTTTTTTTTGTTTAGCCTAAATGAGTGAAATCGTAAGGAACTATTGGTTTCAACAGTTATTGTTTTATTTTACCGATATTATTGTTTTATTTTTAGTTTTTGTCCTTACTCAAAAATATATAAAATGACATTACAACCTTTTATAATGCGGATGTTTGTGTTATATTTTGCTAGTGATTCATAGATTAACCTATATCACTCATATAGCTCAGTAGCTCAATGAGCTCATTGAGTTCAGTGAGCATTTACGCACAGGAAACGGTTCCTGTGAAATTGATGTTTGATATAAAAATAGGTATAAGATTGATTAGATACAAATTATGTCATGTGTAGCTCAGTTATATTGCTCTTTTACCCAATGCCGCCCTCATGGACAAAAACGGAATAACTATTATATCTCAATCTGAGCCGACTCAGATCCACGTCTCATAATTATGACGAGCGTGTGTCATTGCGTGTGAACGAATAATAATTGCATATTTCACAGTTATTATTTAAATATTATATCAGATATACAAGACTCTATTAGAAATATTTGTATATCATTAGTATTAGTAGAAATACAAAACTGATTTATAACTCTAGCTCACGAGCAGCGCGAATAATCTTTACAGCCTTCTTCGTAAAGCTCGTGAGAAGAAAAGAGATAGGCATCTCTATTCTTTTCGCAACAGAGAGCGGGGTCTACTAGAGAACGTTGGTAAACACTTTTTTATTCCCAAATGGCAACATTAAACGATTATATACTGCGCAACGTGGTATCAATGACGCCTACTCGTATCATAAAATATTATAGAACTATGCCATTAAAAAAAACGTTTTATGATGAAGCAAGTTGTAACAATTACTTAAATATTCGCTACACTATAATTGTAGTAGATACTTCCAGCAGTAACAAAAACACAATTAAAAATAAAATGCTCTAATAAAAACGTCAAGTAACATTAACCTCGTTCTAATGAGATTACACGGAACAAAAATTTGGAGTTATAGCCTACATTTACAAAACCATTTATAAAAAAAACATTACGAGCAAAGCAAAACCAGATCTAACCGCTTTTGTAAATATTCTGAATGTTTTACAGAACTTTCGCTTATTCAAATATATTGTTGTTTTGTGAAGTTATAGTACTTATTCAATTTTAGTGTTGCCGTACCTCGGTAACTTTTGATTTATATGTTAATGTTACTTTAACATAAACAGGTTGAGTTGCGTTTCATGAAACACTTATTTGGCTCTAAAAGGTCTCAAAAGAGTTCATTAGTGTCCCAAAATGAGGGGCGAATTTTATGCTCATTGAAATTTTGCACATGTGCGAGATTAAAAAGTATTTCAAGCCTGAATTATTTACGTTGTTGTTTTACGTAAGTTCTCAATTGAATAATGTGTCCTTAATTGCGTTGAGCGACCTACAAATTAAACCCGCAAAGTCTATTCGTTTTTTCTGTTACAACAATTTCTAATAATAAGGATTAGGTACATGTATTTTTTAATTTAAAACCTAATGACTTATTATTATTTAGTGACTAAGAGACGGTTTGTCCACAGATTTGTAATATATGTGGGTTTGTCGATGTAGATCAGTAGATAAATAATATCCCAAATTATAACTTTGTTTGCTGACGTTGGCTTAGATCTTATCTGTCAAGCCTGTTATTTAAAGTTACAGCTGTCAAATATTGTCCAAGTACATTCCAAAGCGTCACAAAATCGATCGGAAA
Organism: Crocallis elinguaria; assembly: GCA_907269065.1. Taxonomy (NCBI): domain Eukaryota; kingdom Metazoa; phylum Arthropoda; class Insecta; order Lepidoptera; family Geometridae; genus Crocallis; species Crocallis elinguaria. The sequence continues at coordinate 14,209,727 of OU026080.1, read as the reverse complement.
TCGAGTTGTTTTCATTCGGTACTATTTTAATTTTTCACTTTAAATATCGAACCCGGAGGCGTCACAGCGCCCTTCAATGTTTGCTTAGACATTCAATGGAGGAAAACGATTGGACGTCTATAAAATTTTAATTAAAAATTTCAATCGCTTCTGAAAGCCTTTCTTTGTCCTTTAGTTATTCATTGTTATGGTAGCTTCTTTCTCTTTTAGGGGTGATTTAATTGTCTCGTTCCTTTTTAAAGCAAAATTTTAATTAACATCACGATGTTGTGTTAATTAATAGTTTAAAATCAATCAAGCTTTGCACTTTTTTATCGATTTAGAGGTATTCTGTTATTTTTGTACTTAGGCGACTATTTATGCACCCATTTGTAACATAAAGCTATGACTAGACCTGCCGACGCAAAGCACGAGTAACAAGTCGGCAGCGGTGGGCGGTACACCTCCTACGACAACCGTAAATCTGAACAAATGTGCGCATTAAAACATCACGCAGTCAGTCAGGACGCGATAAATATATCCCTTTGCCAGTCCGCGTGTGTACCAAGCTTTATTTTTGCTTTTGTTTTATGATAGACAAGTCCGGTGATTGGCACAATACACCAACCGTTCAAAGAAGAAAAACATGATGACATTGACTGATGTATTTACACTATTTACAATTTACATATATTTTTTTACCGACTTTTTGTTGTTATATCTAAAAAAATAGATAGGTATCTAGTTATTAAATAATTGAATTACAAATTCGAGCTCGTTATCTTACCTATTTAACGTTCATTGCGACAATAAATATTTTATCATTGTTTTTATCAATCGTTTATGTCCTTGTGCGGTCAGCGGTGGTTTCCAATGTAATAAAGAGTGTAATTTTTATAATCGTTGTAAATACTAGTTCTTATCTCACAACTACTGTCAGCTGCTAAAATACTATTGAATAGTAGCCAGTTTTTTCACGGAAGCCTGTTCAACATATCGATTAGTTTATTAATCTATGATTATTATTTATTGCCTACTTTTAGAAATGTCACATTTACTTTGCGTGCTACTTCAATGTATACTCGAAGTAACGTATGTAATGTTGTTTTCTGAACATTTTTCAAGGCTGGTTTTAATCAATTTTAAAATCAAAATCATTGACATATTTCAATAATAACAGATACTTACAAATTTTAGGAAGGATGGTCTCCAATATTTTAAACTCGAAAAACCAATCAGTTGAGAGCCTAATTAACAAAAGAATAGAAAGTTAACTTACATCAACATAATTTGAAGGTAAACAAGACTTGTCTATACAAATTACACATTATCTGGTCAGCATATAAATGTCACCAATTGTATATTTTGATATGTCACCGAAGTAGGAAAAATCAGCGCTGACTCACTCTCGTCTGACATTACAGACCGGTCCAAGTGTACCGCTATATGGAAGCAAATTCTTGGGATGTTCAGACCATGGTCACTACGGAATAGTACCTACCTCCAGAATGAACGACATTCACTCCGACATTTAAACTGAGGAACTGGATAAAAGCCCTTACCGTGGGCTTTATGATTGTACATTATATTTACTTAGTAAATATTTTTGCAGTTTTTGTTTTTCTGTAATTATGCTTATTGAGCATTATTTAGGTTGGATTAATTTTGTATTATTTTTCTGTACTTGTATATCTACCAATTGTAATTAAGTATTGTTTGATATAAATATTTATTTATGGATTATAATTGTTAATTATTTCATAAATAATATGTTAAAAATCAATAATAATTAATAATGTATTTAAGTAGTTATCTAAGAAGCTTTATATAAATAGTCATGTAATATAACAATTTAATTATATTTTATATTGCCATTTATTAATATTTTGTGTATGTATATTGTTTTCGGTGGTGACTTCGGCGACAAACAGGTGGCCACTTGGTACAGGGTATGTCAAGTTTATAATGCAACCCCATGTATAAAGCCTGTGCTACCCCTGTAACTGTATACATATATATATGTCGTGGAAGCCTTACTATAAGTGTTAGTGGAGCAAGCACGGTTTAGTAGCATATTTAGTAAAAATATCCCTTGTTTCATTCCTTTTTTTGCTTTAACTGTTTTTCTTATTGTGAATCCAGTAAATGAAATACAGCATTTAACATATATTGATGTTTTAGACTAATTGTTAGAATGGTAACTAATCAAAATTACATTATATAACCAAATTAATTATCATCAGTATATATTCTCAACTACAGTCTTCTCTTATAGAGAAAATACGATGTATTTAAATTAAAATTCAATTAAAAATATGAGGCAAACTCATAGGCAGCACTCATTGGTATTGATTAATAATTATGGTCCACCTGGCAAGTTCACCTGGTGGACTATGGGTACTTGGTCTGACCCGCCTGGGTAGAATACGATAATAATCACTCTGCCATCGAGTTTCTTGCCTTTTTTCTAATGGTTTGCATTCTGGAACGAGTCATCTAGCATTACTACTACCTCCATGGCCGCTTGGGTACATCGTGCGTCGGGTCAAAGTAGGTTTAACTAGATTAGAACCCACATGAAATGGATGCATTCGTGCGCCGCGCCGGGACTATTCTCTCCTGACCCGTATTTCTGCGTCGACGGTTTTCAGACTCAAGCCAAGGTTCATACTTCGTCGTACCTACCCCAAAGTACTATATGTTTTAGAGCTGAGCGCCTTCTGCGTTCCCACCGTTCGGTGACAGCGTGTCCTTAAAAAACAAAAGAAAGTCCTAATACCAAATCCTCTAACAACAATAAATAAATATTATGTCATTTTTTTCCAAAACAATGAATAATTTAAACGTTTCGTTACTAAATAATAAACTGTGCCTAAACATGTTGCTTACTCCGAGAACGTGCAAGGATCTTACACATTAGTAAGGTTGTCTGAAATTGCATGAATCAGAATGATTCAATACGCGGATGTTACCTGCCGAATGATCGTGTCAAACTGCATGACTATATGTATTAATCATTGCATGTTATCTTATAGCTGTGTCTTCACGTGGTTAATGAGCAAGTCTTAGAAACAGGTGACAGCAGGAATGCTGTCATTGTTAAAAAGAATGAATAACTTTAATCTTAATAAAATCTTCTAGGTAAGCGTGCAACATCGTCGACCGCGTCGTCACTTACCACCCGGTGAGATAGAGGTCAAACGCAAGCCAATAAGATATAAAAAAAATTGCTAAAAAGTAGAATATATTTTAAATATCAATCCACACTTACGGAATATTTACAGCGCTCAATTATTGGAAGATCGTCCCGCCCGAAAGACGCGGAAACTATTCCTTTTGACACTAAATTTAGAAATTTAGATTAACATGCTTTACAGGACATAAGACAGGATACAAGAAAAGTTTATATTTCATACCTACGCTCAATGTTAACAATGTTGAGTCGATTTAATTTATTTATATATATTTTTTCGAATATAATATATAAAGAAGAGGTATGGAAATTGAAAAGCGAATAGTGTGAAGACATAGCTTAAACTTTACATGAGATGAAAATGACAAATGTGATTATTACCGACCTTGTATGTCAAAGGTTGGCTCTGTATGTGCTGTATAGTAATTATGTCCATTAATTGATTTCTCCTCTAATTGTGCCACGTATACCTTCTAATTACTAGTTACCAATATAAATGTTTTACATGATATAATAGTACTTATAATCAACGCTCATTAGAAGGTACCTCAGGTAAGTTACTAGCATAATTAATTCCAGTCGAAATGATTATGTAACATAAAACGTTATACAGAAATAATTCATGTTCATTTATTATCATTAAACAATGTATAAGTAGATCTATATATAAATATTATATATTAATATATGGGACAATAACACAACAACAATTGTGAAACAATATATATTACACTAGCTTCTGCCCGCGGTTTTCACCCGCGTTCCCACAGGAACCGTCAAACCGATCTGTCAAATTAAATCAACTTGTCAACATTATAAAACTTTATTGATAGCTGTCAATTTATTGACAACTGTCAATGTCAATTTTATGTCACACTAAATTCTGCCCGCGGTTTTCACCCGCGTTCCCACAGGAACCGTGCCTTTTTCCAGAATAAAAAGTAGTCTATGTTACTTTCCGGTCCATAAACAACTATATCTATGCCAAAAATCACGTCGATCCGTTGCTTCGTTACTGCGTGAAAGAGGGACAAACCAACAAACACACTTTCGCATTTATAATATTAGTACTTAGGGCATAGAAGTAAAATTAGTAGAACCACAGACAAGCGGCGTGTGCAAGCAGCGCACTGACGCCATAAACAAAACAAGCGTCCCGCGGCCGCCTCCCTTCCCACCCGTGCAGTGTTGCTATGACCGTCATTATTTATCCGTTTTTGGGGTACACATTAAATAAGATATTAAATTGTTATTCAAATGACTTCCAAAATATTTTTTGATTAAAAGCTCGGCTGAACCACGTAAGTGAATCCGGTTAAATAGACATAAATATTTTCCAAAATATTCTCAAAACTTTTATCTTAACGTAGTTAAAATCACAAGAAAATGTATTTTTTTTTAATTTCCCGCTACTCTCGTACCTTTCTTAAACTATGTTTTGTCTCTTTCGATTCAGTTTAAAATAGTCAAAAAGCAACAAAACAAACGTAGTTTAACTATATTTATTTATAACATAATTTATTTATTTTATAATATTTTTTTAAATAATTATATCCTATTATAGATATCATATTGGAATGAAAAAACAATTTATTACAGAAACAAATTATCATAGAAAGGCAGGTATGATATATATATATATATATATATATATATATATGATATTTAATGATAATATGATATGACTAGCTGCTGCGCGCGGTTTCACCCGCGCGGAGATATTGGATTTCATGGTTTTTAATTTTTTGCGCAGAACCCTAATTCTTTTCCTAAAATAAAAATAGCCTAAGTAACTCCTTGTACCATCAGCTATCTGCCAGTGAAAGTCCCATCAAAATCGGCCCAGCTGTTTCGCAGATTACCCGGAACAAACAGACAGACCAAAATTTTAAAAATGGGTGTTTAGTTATATGTATCGTATATACGTTCATATGCATTTGGTGAAAAACTGTTATTTTGATATTACAAACAGACACTTCAATTTTATTTATTTGTATAGATATTGTACAATCGACACAGAAAAACATAGGACTGAGTGAAGTTTGGCTAAATACTCTTTGGCCAGTTCTATTCTTATTTTAATCGCATTGTAGATTATATTATGTCTATCGTTTAACTAATTATTTGAATAAATACCATCGCCTTGTATTATCTGTGAAAGGACGGTGCTGGCGTAAATCGCATTGTGTACATTTTTTTGCACGATGTGTCATTCATTCAAACGATTGTCAATAGACGGGAAAGTGGGAAACCTAATTGAATTTAATGGCAACCCAACGCCTCTGTTTGTTGTCACCGGTTTTGAATATAAATATTTGCATAAAAACACATCAAAGTGAGAAATATGTGATACGTACTTGTGGAAATGTATTATTTTGTCTTTCTCTTTAACCCTCGTGTTATTTCGGCAGAATTTAATCGCACAACTCGTCATATTTTCTCAATATTCGTTTCGTGTAGTGACGTGTGCGGCGCTGTCAGCACTGACTGACGTAAATGGAGTTAGTGTGAGTCCTCACTCCTTTATTGTAGCATCATGGTTTATGCCCGTATTGTCTATCTGCTAAGGTTTATAATCAAAGACTTAGGGATATTCTTACACTTTACTTTATGAACCCTGTTATAAACTCTATAGTTTATTAAATACCTAATACCTTGATATGCGTGACAGCTGGTTTTTATAGTCTGTGGTTAAGAAGATACAATCAACATGCCTCACCACCTATAAAGTACGACATTGTCTTGCATAGATGTTGACTGTAAAACAATACGAAACTTCATGCTTACGATGATATCTGTCAGCTGCCTCGCATAACAATAACAAACTATGATTTAAAAAAGTGGACATTAGGTATTTCTGAAACTTATAGACGGATAGCGCTAGGGTTTGAGGTTTCGAAAATATTAAAATCTTTGGTTTTTTGCATATAGGTTCTAGACCATTAGCACAACCTAATTCCTTAATTTGTGTCATTTTGGGTACTTGGGTAGGTAGATATTTAGGTACTTATTTGTCTTTTCGAACAATATCGGACGAAAAGAATATCAGAGTAGAAAATTTCACTTTCGTGATACTAACGAAGTAGTAGCCGATGTACATATGCATTTTGTGTCATTTCCGTCCACGGGAACACTGTTTTTTAACCAATACCTAACACGTGGCCTAAATAGCTCTAAAAGAATATTCGCCCTTGTTAAATAGGTGTTATGCGTTTTAGATCACTGGTATCTGTTGTTCAAAAGAATTTGTGTCAAATTCATCCACATCTTTTGTAGCAATTTTATTTTTTTCGTAAAACATCCTGTAAAAGCCACAAAAATGTATTAGAGTTTGCGTCTTTATTATGACTATAATGTAACGAAACACTATCCAAAATTTGTGTCATTTTTATCCATGGAATCTTATTGAAAAAGAAAACAAACGTTTTGGCGCGCAACTCTTGTGTGTGTGAGTGCGGGGTCAGCGGGCGGTGCCGCGGGGCACACAGGCGCGCGGCGCGTGCTAATGTCGGAGGGTCCCAAAGGGGCCGGTGCGGGGGAAACAGGTAGCCTTAGCAATTTTAATAGCAATTCTATTAGTTCAAGCTATTTTGAACCTTATCACGACTGAATAAGGTCTAACTGTTTTTTTTACCTACGTGGTTCCGGCCGACATTAAGGTTCAATATAGTTAGCATTTTTATTCGTTCATAATGGTTAATCTATTTTGAACCTTATCACAACTGAATAAGGTCTAACTGGTTTTTTTTTGCCGCCGGACCTACGTGGTTCCGGCCGACATTTGAAAGATGACTTTGACTAAAGCGTTTTTTTAATGAAACCTAAAGGACGTAGGTACCTAAAATAAAGTTTATGAGTTTGGTAACTCCATAGAGTAATTCGGTTTAGAAGCTCTGATACACCAGGTTGTCGGGTCGATTCTCGAACTTGTTAACCCACTAAATAAGAAAATTAGGTAAGTAATTCATATTGAGATTACTAGATTCTAAATAGGTACCTACGTCATTATTTTTATCTCTATACCTACCCATTTGTTCATTACGTAAAAGAGTCAATATTCCATACTACGCTATATAAGTACCTACATCGGCGCGGACGATACGAAAGGAGTCGAGCGGAGCGGCGCGGGCGAGCTGTGTACGTAGGTATTTATACCCCCCGCGCGTCGCTGCCGCATGCCGCCTGTAGCTCTCGTTCGGAGTAACCACAAACGTTTGTTTGTGTTTTTTCATGTAAATCGTGGATGAAAATGACACAAATTTACACTGTCGATCTGTCATGCATTTATGATATTGAATATGTAAACTCTAATAATGGCAATACTTTTTTGAAGCTACAAAAGCTTGGAAAAGCTAAATAATTAATTATCGTCAAAGCCTGTGGCTTAATTAGGCACAAATTTATTTAATGGGCATATTTAGGTGATCTGAATTATGTCGTGTCTAAATCAAATCTGATTTTATTTTGGCAAAGTTTTTACATACTGACCGTATGTCAGTTTGTAATGAATGAAACTGACACAAATTAGGTTTGCATACTACTCAGGCTATCTTAGATAGAATACCATTATATTTTTAAACTCAAAAAGTATTTTGACAGTTTTATGTTGATTTAAACAAAACAGTCACAAACCATTGAATTCCTGAAAATGCAAGTGCACGATGTGATACAAAACTCAATAATAAGCTTTTTATGTACAACTGTATCCTCAGGCAAAAAATTAGCTACTCTAGAATTATGGTAAGTTATGACCCCAAAAAGTGCTAGCGCTACCGGTCTATTATGCCCACGGACAATGTCATAGACTCTGTGAGAGATTATGATCTATATACTTATTCGTATGCCATTAATCGGTAAGTGTATATAACCAATTGTCATTTAAATAAGTAACTTCATAAGGTAAGATCGTAAAAGTTTGTTTCTACATACCAAGACAGAAATCTTTACGGAATAAGAACGTATCATTTCACTTAGCAAGACAACACAATATACAAATGCTTTTGCTTGCAGACCAAATTTAGCCTTTTATACAGCCTCAGAAATATTTTACTCAGTGGAACGACGACGCAAGTTTGTTTTCCCTCAAGTTTCTCAGCGTGCATGAGCGGCCCACATCGCCGGCCTACTTACTAGTAGAACGACGCCCGTCTTCGTACACACCCGGACATTTTGCTCTAACACAACACTATGCTTTGTTGCTTATTTTCTGCGACTTTTCTACATTTTCGGGGCATTGTGAGCGACCCATTTTCGGGCCGAAAGGGTTGGAGTGGACGAGCTTTATGTGTAACAAATGCTCGTCTTGCGATATGTAGACACGATCTTTTCGGACAATTTGTGAGATCGGGATTATTTATATCCGTCCTTGAGCCAATGTTTAGCTCGAAAATAAATTACTTAGATTTGTAGGGATTCAGAATCGGGTACGACAATAAGTCTGTATAACGTTGTTATTTCGTTTGAAAACAAAATAGTTTGTACTTTTGTTGGTTTGTCCTTATTTCACGCAGCAACGGAGCAACGGATCGGCGTGATTTTTAACATACATATTGTTTATGGACATAAACTTGTCTATGAAAAGACAAAAGAATATGTTCTAAAATATAGTCGTCTAAATATGAGGTGGTCTAAAGAAATATTTCGTCAACATTATTAGATGGTCTACTTATACAAATAACCGTCCTATAATATCTAGGAAAAAGCTGGTGAGTATTAACATAGGATACTTTTTATCCCGGAAAATGCAAGGTTCATGTGAAACGCGGGTGAAACCGCAGGCAGAAGCTGGCATCTCGATGAAAAATATATGCGCGAAAAAGGTATCCGTAGCAAAACAGAGGATAGTTAACGACACGATTTATCAATACGAAACAAGGCTGTGAGCATACACTATCCGCATAATGGTACAATTTCAATAGAAGCAATTGCTATAATCGACAAAAATACAAGTAATAAAATATTAAAGGGGCTCGGAGCAAGCCAAAGTAAGAGAATAAAGGCTCATTTCCATATTCGCCAGGCAATATCTCGTGATGTTCCCGGACTGGCCGCTACGGCCATTATGGCCATATTTATCGGTTTTTTACGGACGGTATTATAGTCCGGACCCGAGGCCGGTTCGACGTCGTGTCGTATGGTATGCTAGTCCTCATTATTCAAGGACATTTATATTTATGCCAATTGTTTAGATAAGCTTAATTTTGTGTGAATACAGCTGAAAAAGGAAATCCTGCAAGCAGACATGTTTGTATGTGAGCCCAATAAGTTATAATATTATGTAGACCATATTCTTCTATGCCTCTTTCTCTCCGTGTAGTTCTTTTATTACATACCTTATGGGCTACCGTACTGCACTTGTTTCCTCCCTCTTGTTGTCTCCTACTTGTTTCTTCCCTCCTCCTCCTTCCTGGCCTTGTCCCATTTTATATGGGGTCGGTGGTGCCTAACACCAACTCTCCTTGGGAATTCTGAGAGCATAAGCCATAATCCACTAGCGGGCCCAATGCGGCTTGATGGATATCGCAAATCTTCGGATTTATTAATTCTTGATAATTAGATCGTGACAGATAGCTTTTCCCCTCTATCCTTGGTTTGACCTCTAAAACCGCCGGTTCGGTATTTTTATCGTCCAATCTTCAGAACAGTTTGCGAGATACCTAAAAAAGATCTATAAAAAATTTCTCGTTTAACAGGAACGTCGCCTATTTCTTTTTCAGTACCTAAGTACTTACTATAATATTTTATTAGTGGTATTAAAAATATTCAGTAAGGGCCGATTTTCCAATTGCTGCACTTTAATGAACTGATTGCTATCCAATCAATTAATTTTCGTGTTTTTAGTGTATTTTTCGTGTCTTTCATTTCCAAATTAATGGACCGTTAGCTAACTAAGGTTTATTTCTTTAGAATGCCATACATTTTATTTACGTCTGTTTTCACCACAGATGAAAAATCGGCCCTTAGTATATAATGAATTAACAAGTATGTTATAGGCATTTGTAGATATTTTTACATTTCTCTTCGAATAATATGCAAGGTTGTAAAGTATCTCATATGATAGTTGGTAATGCAAAATGGTTTCGCTTCCATAAAGAACATATCAAGGCCGACAAGTGCCGATACGGCCCAGAAAATACTTGAGAAGTTGAATTACCAAGTACGAAAATGATAATTTGTAAAGAAATTGCGACTTGTTTACGCGTGAAAAGAAAAATAAACCGGGTTTCAACTTGAAAAAGTAGATTTATTTAACAACATATTACCCACCTACATACACAATATGTTGATATTACAAGTAAAGCCGGTTCACACACTTAAAAAAAGCGTGATTTTATTTTTCAACATTCTCGAAACGCAACTTTAAATTGCATTTTTGCCTTATTTTATGTTTAATGTAATTTACTGTTTTAAATGAAGTTCGAAAACAACGATGATGTGATCTGACCCGGCAAATGTCAATGACAATAACGTAAGGTCATAAGTGCCGTAATATACCAAGATTTATGCAATTATTAAAATAATCGTGGCTGTAAAAGCGTAGTACCATACAAGAATATTTGAATAACTGTATAGTTTTAAGATGAATAAAATGTTAATATCTCAGTGGTACTATAGGAATACAATTTTATTTTATCTGAAATGTATTTCACTTTTATAATGTCAAACATAGCTTTTGACATTATAAAAGTACACTTGATAGCACCTTGGTAGTATTTTTCCAATAAAATGACTAAATTGAACTTTGACATAAGATGGAAAAGACGTGTGGAATCATGTTTCAATTTTTATTAGAACGCAAGTAAACATTTACAGTCAGTATTCACGAACAAAATTGTTGCAAAAAAGTTTGTGGTCGCGGGGTCATTCATTCGCAGGACTACTAGTCTGTAGTAATCGTGAAAACCTAGAAGTTACATACTATCCATAGAATTTTATTATCTTTTCCTGTGGTGACGTGCGCGGCGCTGACAGCACTGACTGACGTAAATGGAGTTAGTATGAGTCCTCACTCCTTTATTTTAGTGTCATTGCTTATGGCCGTATTGTCTATCTGCTAAGGTTTAAGATCTATGATACTAGAAAGAAAAAATTCTATCAATGAAAAAGGTAAATGGACACCATCGAGATTCTAACCTCAAGAGGTGCAGTGACGTTTAGTTTGCACGAAATAAATTCCACCATTTTTGCCTAGACATAATGCGCTCTGATTGGCTAACCCACTGCCTCGCATTGATACCCCGTGCGCTGATAGGCTGAGCGCTGATATTAATTATAGCAAAATCAATACTTTTGTTGAGAAATCGGATAGTACAGTATTTCATCTCTCGGGGTTAGTATCTCGATGATGGACACATATTGACAAGACGTCATCTTTGAAGTGTTTCTGAAAGAAGAAATAAAGCGTATCACACACTCACCTACTCATACGTATTAGTTACGCTCGTCTCCGACTCGATATACTTGCAAGCTCGACGCCAACTCCACCATAAAAGGAAATGTCGCGAGTGACGTAACATCCACCTAATAAAATATTGAAGTTGCGTAACGCAGGGCCGTGAGCACCGGCCCTAATGTCATGACCCTCTATTTATTCAAGCTGATATATCAGCTCCATATTTGACTTGTCTCTGGGCTGTTGGTTTTTGTTACATGTACTTTACAATGACTTTACGGATGTCATATGCTTTGAGAAGTTTTACTAGTGGGTTGGAAAGTAGATAACGGTCTAGTAAAACGGATTTTGTACGTAGGTCCGCGCAATTTTACACCCCCACGTTTCCCAAGCATTAGGCATTATTATATAATGTTCTGTGAAATTGGTCTTATACTCCAGTCTCTTTTTTGCCATAAAAGCCGGTCTAGCTGCCACGGTCAAGATGAGAATCTGTCACCAAGCAAGCACCTTCTAAGTTATAACGCTGATAAACTAAATAAATCTGTAATGCGCGCAGTGCAACAAATTCAAACTATTGTAATTAATTCAACGTTGTTTTCCTGTAGTCTTAAGACAAAAAAATACTTTTCACTCCTCAAATAAAAATCAATAAGGAATATAGTTAATAATCCACTTACATTGCTTAGTATTTAACAATAAAAAGTGGTCGTTATGACTTATGAAGCCATCGAGAACGTCAAAGTTTTTCCCTGTATCCTTAACATAAAACCAGCGCATTATTCTTTTTCACAGACACGGTTTACTGCAGTTGTAAAGCTTGCAACGAGTTCGCTTATCCTTTTCTCGTACACATATATTTTGATGTGAACGATTTTCCAAAAAATCATTGCACTGAGATTTTACTGGTTCACGAAAATAATACATAAACTTTTTTCTAATCGATTGTAAGAACTATTCAACAATAAAACATGTTATTTTGACAGCAAAACGCATACTTGCGTAAGCGCATAGACGCTTGTCGGCATTACGGCACCCCCGGGAAGAGATGGGGTTGTATTATTCTTAGTCGAGACCACACGGTCAACTATCACGTCTTTGAGTGCGAGCCTCAGAGCATAGCATCACGTTTCCAACAAACCTTAGCTACTGCTAACTCAGATAGAACAAGTAAATCTGCAAACAGGTTTCATTTCTCGTTTATAATGCAACACCTAATAATGGCCGGGTAAAGTTACCTGTTAGCAACTTATTCTGTCTAATCAATGCTAATGTCTAGACACTGGTTCCACCGCCATCGCCAGTTTTTGTTTAAGATGACTGTAGGATAAGATTTGATTACGAGCCCTTCGATTATTGCAATAAATAAAACCGATCTGAAGCGATGGCTCAGTGGTAGGCCATCGGCCTATAGGTCGATGGTTCGATCCTAAAATAAGCTTGATTTTTCGGCTTTTAGCACCATCTTCGTAGATATCGTCAAAAAGTAGTCAAATATACTACTATATCCAGTACTTATAAACAAAATTTTCGCCAAACAAATGGCGATTAGATTGGAACCACTTGGAACTTAGAACTTATGTTGGCATTACTTGGCATTCGATTGTACAAATAAGTAGATAGGTATGTAATGGAACTACTGAGTCAAAAAAATCACAGTAGTTCCATCATGGAACGGGCCAGTCGACTTGGTGGGACCTGGCGGTTTTTAAAGACCGTCCTGTTGGTCTATCGACCTTGACAGCGTATTCATTGAGATGCTAAATGTGCGAAAGACGTTAGATAAATATTGAACCATAAGCAGCGCCTCATTTATTGAAATAGGTAATCTGATAATCAGTGCACACATTTTAAAATTCAGTTTGCGTATCGCTAAAATTAAATTTAATATAGTGTGTATACATAAAACCCTGAATATTATAACGAAAAAGACATTAAATGCTCATCTTTACAGCCAGTTGTAAAATGTAAAATGGTGTTTTGCTACATTGCTAGCTCGTTTGTGACCGCTTTTATGGCGAAATAAACTAAGTTTATAAATTAAGCGAGGATGACGGAAAGTGAACACACACATTGTAAACTGCTCTTAATTTTATAGTCCAGGTACATGACAGTAATGATAATGCACTGTGATAATGAGTCAATATTGTGGAAACATAACATACCTAGTAATGTAGTAAGTTAACCTCGTCAATGAACCCAATGTTGTCGACATTGGAAAGTAACTGAAACAACGATAGGTACTTGGCGATTTTCAACGTGAGGGTAGTAGCTAGTGCCCACCCCTATGATTGTATCTTAAATGTTTTACTTTCACTAGAAACACGGCTCTTATTAATAAACAGTGTTAATCCATGGTTTAGTTAAACTATGTTTTGTCTCTCTCAATTCAGTTTAAAATTGTCAAAGAACAACAAAGACAAAACATAGTTTAACTAAACCATGGATTAACACTGTTTATTAATAAGAGCCAATATGTTATACTTTCTGTAGTAGGACTAACTCTTCTGCGAGTGTCCGTCTGGGTTGTTACCACCGCTTTGCTCGTGAAGTCTGCCGCAAAGCAGTAATATGCAAGCATAACTGTGTTCCGGTTTGATGAGCAGAGTAGCCAGTGAAATTACTGGGCTTATGAGACTTAATACCTAATGTCTCAGGGTAACGAGCGCACTGCAGTGCCGCGCAGGCCTTTGTGTTTTAAAGTTCTGGGTGGCACTGCAATTGTTATTGGCTGGCGTTATGCTTACCATCAGGCAAATGACCAGCTCGTCTCGTTACCAAACAGCATAAAAAAGATGCTTTAAAAATTATTGCGGATTTTCAAGTAATTACTTCACGAGGACTCCAGGTTTACTAATAGGATTGCAACTAAGTAACCACAATCATAACGCTATTTTACTTGTCCAGTACTTCTTTCGTTACTGCACATAGGTACTAAACTTAAGCAATTTTTACATACATTTTGGCCCGTTACGTGCGGGGCGTGTTTTTACCGCCCCTCACCTGTACAGTGAGTGGCCTAACATTATATCCCATACCCTGTTAGATAAAAGCACTAACATTATCGGTTAAAATATACTCGCTTTTATTCGATAGTCGGCCTGTATAATTTGCACTTGGCATAGAATTTAATCAAATTAGTTTAACCAGGCGTCAAATTGTGGTCCATAAAGCTCGCCAATCGGCACTGTCTCGCAAAAAGGGGTTTAAATTCCCGCGTAATCCGACACAGTGGGTAATTTTATAAGCATTACAAAACGGTGAATTATTGTTGTAATAAATCTGCATGTTCTGAAAACCGGATGAATATTGCGGAATATTCCGATTGTCAGCTTTGCATTGTTGCTTGTAGTTCAAAAAGTTTTACGTTCCTGGCAACACGCAGGGGTAACCGGATATTACTGGTTATTTCTGAAAATGCCTATATAGAGCTCAACTCAACTCAGATAAATGAGCGACTCAGAGTGTCAGTAAATTAGATTATTTGGAAACTGGATAAATTATTACGTATATAATTTCAATCAATATAGGTGCTACAAATTAACAATGTGATTGTATGTTTTAACAGTATACATGTATTTGCAGCTATTCAAGTTGTATTTTCCTCGTAATGGTGGCTTGTAAAATCGTCACATGACCAAAATGCTGCTTTTATTCTGGTCAAAGGTCCAGTCTTGATATCCGCGAGGTAACGCGGGCAGCATTTTAGGCACGTTCTCTGAAACTTAGGGATCGCTTCTGCCACTTTATAGTCCTTCTATCTAACCTTTTATACAAGAATTTAAAATCTTTAGCTAGTTTTTATAGTTAGAATAGATTGCAAGACTGCAGCTGCTACTGATAGTGAATTCAACTCGCGTACTCAATATAGATACCAATTACCTCGACATTTCAATTATAAGCGAGGAGTGGATGGAACCAAACAGGAACGGAGTAGTCTGACAGGATGATGTTGCATCTTGATTCGACGTGTAATTTTAAGTTACATCAGCAGGGTTATTTAATTCACTCGGAATTATATCCGCGTCGCAAGCAACTGTCTTGATCGTTTGTATTTCGAAAACAACCCGTCAGAGAAATTTCCCGTTTAGATTCGACAACTCAGCTACATAAACACGGATATAATCCGGACAATATGTCGCTGTCGGGATGCGATTCCGAGATATAAACGATCAGAAACTGTCGATTCCTACGCGGAATCATTCCGAGTGAATTATTGCACGGTGATCCCTACAGATTGCTGCGGATTAGAATTGGTTTAACTTGGGAGCAGGAAAATAATACCACATCCAGCCATCACATACGCCAATTTCGTAGATTAGAAAAATTACAGGTACGCTTCCATACAAAAATGAATACATATCATCATTATCATATATGATCAAACGAACTTCACAAGCGAAGTTCGATCATTATTACATGAATAGCTCCATTCGAAGATATGAATTTACCTGTGTGAAAGAAGGACTACCTGGTATAAATATCTATTAATATATTGATATATCTGAAGAATGGAGCTATGAAATATAATCATAATCAGTTGACATCCGTCTACTGCTGGACATAAGCATCTATCCTAAGACAGAGCCCGATCCTCCGCTGTTCTTCTTCCGTCACTGCCAACTTGGCCGGAGAACTGGACTGGAAGAACAGTCGATGAGAACGAGTGCCAACAGTGCCTGCGTATATCGTTGCTCGTGCAAATAGTTGCTGATGGGCGTTCTACACTACGTTTGCCAAAATCTAATGTACTTACGCTACAGCGTCCAAAATACTAATACCTCTACTAAATAACGTCATGCTAAGTCCTCCTTGGCGTATAACAATATACAGTATTTACATATTACATATGTAGTGCTAAACCTTAACTATTTAGATTTAGATTCTCTAGAGTATAATCACATACGTAGTTGAGGATTATAACTATGTAAGTTTCCTTTGGGCCGCAGTACATTCAAACCGATAATACAAGTATTAGTACTTATCTAATGAGCATAATCCCATACTATATATAACGTATACTTATACTGGTTGGCCCACGCTGTTTTATTTCACGGAAAGCAATTCTTGAGTGGATCCGTGAGACATAATATAGTCACTGAGCTATCATCGCTTGAAAAACATTGAACTTTGCGTCTAACTCATCAAGTAGCTTGATATCTCTGATTATAGCATTTTAAAAAATTACATATTATCTGGCCAATGGCTAGAAGCGACCAAGAAAAACTAACAAAAAATCCTATAAACATCGCGTTTTTTTTTTCGTAAATAATTGTAGGTTACTAAATTGTTGACATAACACCCTGGGCCCACGCTACGCCTACTTTTAACAAAACATAATTCTTCTTTGCGAAGTGGGTGATGTCAAAAATAAAACCGCTGCTGCCAGCGGCGTGAGAAATAGGTACCTCTAGATTCAAACACCTTCGTAGGCTTGGAACACGGCAAAATGAAACGCGATTTCACACTTTTTTTTAATATTTTTGGGTAACGAAACGACTGGCTCGTTTGCTTGATTGTATAAGCACAACGCCAGTTTGTAACAATTGCAGTAATTCAAATCAAATCAAATAATTTATTTAGACACAAAAGTTATACACATAGATATATTGAATCCATAGCCTCCCGAACTAGTATACACTGTATTTCAGGAGTCAGCCAGCTAGTCTTATGTCATACATGAATAAGTGAATGAATTACAATTTTATATATAATTGTGGACATGATATAATAGGTGTGCGTATGTGTGTTATGTTATTGTGAGCTGTGTATGTGAGTGTCGTGAAAAATTATAAATTGTTGAAATATTTTCCATGAAAGACACAAGTAGGTACATAAAGCCATCAAGACGCATTAGTTAACAGAGGTACGTAAGCCGAATGTCCCATACAAACGAACTTCCCTGTTCATTTGAAAATTACAGGTCAGATATACTTAAATGAAATTTTGCATGTATAAGCGGATAAGCAGTATCTAGGGGCAAAATGTGTTCGTTTTGGTTCAAACACCACTAAAATCAAATTAGAGCGAAGTGAATTTTCAATATTTCCACCACTAAAACGACTCGTTTTGAACTGATTATTTTCATATAATAAACTAATTCAATTAAAAAACTTTTGCACCTTACCCCTCGGTAATATAGTCAACTTTGAAAATAATACATAATAATTGAAATAGATTATGTCCATTCAAAATGAAAAAGGAACTTCGAAAAGTTATCAAAAAAATGTAAAATATTGTCGACATTTTGCAACCGCTTCGTCACAGGCGGGGTGAGGTAACGGGGAGACGCAGTGAGGCTACGGAAACTCCCGAGTCCCGACAATTGCCCGTTACAAGTGAAACAGGAACAATATTTACCGCTCGGCGCTAGGCCCATCACGGAGTTGGGCGAGTCATACGTACCCTTCTTAACACCATAAGCTCATTGACGTTTTCCACCCCAAGAAGCCTTCGAAACGTCTTATTTGCATTTGTCTATAAAGGCATATTAATATAATATTTGCGGTTGAACGTACCAGTCTACCAGATGGAAATCACTCGCGTGGGAGTCGCTCGCGTAGGTACAGTCATAGCTGCAATTATATGTATATTGTATTTACTTTAAAATTTTCAAATGTATGTAACTAAATGGTTTTGCGAAAACAAGTGTACTGAGTGACGTTTTCATGTTACGAAATACGTAAATAATTGTAAAACTTAATCCAGTACAATTATTTTTGCAAACTCGTTTAGTTTCATACAATTTGAAAATCGGAAAGTGTATACACATTATTGTAGCCGACTGTAACTTACGTTCGAAATCTCAATTTGCGTCCAGTGTGCACTCAGCCTTACAAACGCTTTACAAACACTATAAATTGTTTGTATTATCTGCCTACCGGCTCGGCTTATAAATATTAATATTATTTATTGCCTTGCTTTAGGATCGCGTTGTGACAGGTGAAGGCAAATTGTGGGATAAATCGTGAAGGCAAACTCTCTGAAGGCAAAAAGATTTTACAGCCGAAATTTGAGATATGATTTTCTTATTTTCACGAGGAAAAATTGGGCATAGAACAAGTTTTTAGGCAATCAAATGTAACAACTTAATGCATGATTTGCAAATAACCTAATTTTTGCATTTAAAATTGAGGTGAACATTCATTTTTGTGCTAATTTACACACAGACCATTAAACCTACAGACTGCGCTTAGCCGGGCACCCCTGCTCGTCAAGGTTAAGTCATGCATAAGCATTATCACTGCTTTTCGCCGCCTAGCCGAACCAATCACAACACGTCTTTACTCGATCCCCGCCAACATTTGACGATTGTGTTCTCACGCAAAACTTGGATCACGTTTCACGATCACGATCACGTATGTGGTTGACCCAGCATCTTTGTGGAAAAACCCATAAATATTGAGAGTATCCCCTTAAGCGGCGTCTAGGTTTACTGGTTTGTGTAGTTTACATAATGGAAAATTTATAAGTATCAGTATAATATTAGGTTGGGGAAAAAGTCTTTTCGCATTATAGTATGTAGGAACTTGTAATAAAATCTCTTTGGCTATAGTATTTGTATCTGGCTGGTTTTGGTATCATATGAAAGTTTAAATTTTAAAGAACATAATTCCAAATTCAAATTAGGAAAATGTGTGATTTTCATTTGTTTTTCGTACTGTCAAAATGAGTGAATCTAATGAAGAAATTCGATACATTTTAAAATTTTACTACAAAAAAGGTAAAAATGCAACGCAAGCCGCGAAAAAAATTTGCGATGTTTATGGACCTAGTGCAGTGTCTCTGAGAGTAGCACAAATTTGGTTTAAGCGTTTTCAATCCGGAAAGTTTGATTTCAAAGATGCACGTCGCTCTGGTCGCCCTATTACGGATAAAATGGATGCCATTTTTGAAAAAGTGGAACAAGATCGGCAGATCAGTAGTTACGACGTAGCTGAAGAACTGGGAATTGACCACAAAAGAGTTTTGGCGCATTTGAAAAAAACTGGGTACACAAAAAAGCTCGATATTTGGGTACCTCACGAGCTCACTGAAAGAAACCTAATGAATTGCTAATGAACCGTGTACTCATTTGTGATTCTTTACTACGACATAATGAAACCGAACCATTTTTGAAGAAGCTGATAACTGGTGATGAAAAGTGAATCACGTACGACAAGAACGTGCGAAAAAGGTCGTGGTCAAAGACCGGTCAGGCTTCACAGACTGCGGCGAAACCCGGGTTAACTCGCAACAAGGCGATGCTGTGTGTGTGGTGGGTTTGGTAGGGCATTATTCATTATGAGCTGTTACCACCAGGCAGGACCATCGATTCTGAACTCTACTGCGAACAACTGATGAGATTAAAGCAAGAAGTTGAGAGAAAGTGGCCGGAATTAATCAACAGAAGGGATGTGGTTTTTCATCATGATAACGCTAGACCTCACACATCTTTAGCCACTCAGAAAAAATTAAGAGAGTTTGGCTGGGAGGTGTTAATGCATCCGCCGTATAGTCCTGACCTTGCACCTTCAGATTTCCACCTGTTTCGGTCTCTTCAGAATTCTTTAGGCAGTGTCAGGTTAACATCACGAGAGGACTGCCAAAACCACTTGTCGCGGTATTTTGATCAGAAGTCCCAAAATTTATATAGCAATGGGATCATGTCCCTACCTACAAGATGGCAAAAAGTTATCGAACAAAATGGTACCAACATACTTTAGTTAAATGTAAATAAACTATATTAAAAAATGTTTTGAATTTTCTTAAAAAATGCGAACGAACTTTTTCCCCGACCTATTATATTTATAAGTATAATACAAGTTTTCTATCTACTATAAGTTATTAGTCTTAAACCTACTATAAGTTTAGCCTGCACTGAATAGACGTAGATGCTTACACATTCATATACTTACCTAAAAATTTAAGTAGGTTTAACGCTATCTAAAATGCCTTGACATACGATTCACTAATGGCCCTCTATTAAAAAGGGATGAGTAGATATCATGTTCTCACCTCTATCAATATTTGTCTGGAGCAAGTGTTTCAAAATTTCGACACTCTACTCGTGGGTAATGCCATTACAAACTAAACTTTAAATACTGTAAAATTGAGTGGAATTTTCAATGTTTCAGTTGGTGTATAGACTTGTTTGAGTAAGAGCTAGCCGCCCGTTATAACAAACATAGCGGGTACCCACTTTTGGAGTATTCATGTAAACATATTTTTTTAGACTCGTGTTTGAAATGTATCTCAGGAGTTAAATGATTGAGTGTAATTATATTGTTGTCCCAGCTTAGAATTCTCATTTAGAAGACTCTGGGTTTTGGTTATTTATTTAACCTTTCGAGTCTACGCAGGCTACCTCTGCCGACAATTCTGAAAGCATTGATTGCTCTAAGATTAAAAATAAGCAGAGACAGACTATAGAAAGTTGATAAAAAAATATCATAACTTATACACTCGATTAGCACTGAGGCTGGAGTTTCCGTTACAGGGTACAAAGTTTAAGAATAGTATTACTAGAAACGGGATATTTGTTATTGCAAATGAGTCAGAACTCAATGAGTTCTCCCGTGATCATGGCGTTTGCAACAGCGCCGAAATATCGGAAACTCAAATCAAATAATATACATGGTAAATATCCCGTTTCTAGTAATAATTTTCAAAGTGTTGATGACCATGACAGTTTAAAAACCTATATTAAGAATAGTACCACCTATTGCTACCTAATGATGTAGGATAGTTATCAAACGCTAATCTAGCCCTAATAAGTATACCAACCAGCTTTTTCTAGCATAATATGCTACTATAATTATTCTTATTCAGGTCGTTTTATGTTGACGAAAGTGCTTCATTGCTTTATTTAATTAGTAATGGAGTTAAAATAAAAATACTTAATTTAATTATAATTGGAGTGAATAAATAGACTTACAAATAAAAACCTTTTCTAATAATACCGCACAAAATACGAAAGCAATTACATCGCCAAAGGATTAATTTAAGTAAAATTATTTCTGCGTGCTAATATTTATTTTTCACATTTAATTAAAATTTACAGTCGTGTTTAAATTTTACCGATTTACGTAAACCTAAAATAGGGGACGCATCATATTTGAAGAAAAAGTGGGACACATTCTAGTTCTTTGCTCTGAACAAATAAACACATTATATGCACATTTAAAGTGTAGTTTACATATAATTAGGCTAGGCATACATTTAACTACTAATAACGTGTGCACAGATACCTTACAAGTGTTGATAATTATTTTTTCTTCTTGTAAATAATTATCATCATCATCTTACCCGTATCTCATTTTACTAGAGGACGGCGCAGTATATTTATTCGAACATATTTCTATAGGTTTTAGCATTTTTGTTCCAAAATTTCAATATTTTTTTAGTATTTATTTTTTTAACCATGATCCAATATTTATAAGTTAGCCTTCCACAGTAGCAGTGATGTGCAAGTATTACTATGTTCCGGTTTCATGAGGAAAGTAGTGGAATTACTGGGCTCATGAAACATAATATCAAATGTTTCAGGATTACGAGCCCAATGCTGTGTCATATACAGGTCTTTGCGGTTCAAATTCTTGGGTAGCACTGCAATTAGGCTGGCGTTCTGCTTACCATCATGCAAACCAAAAAGTGTAAAAAACCAACTCAACACAATTACTACGAAACAAAACAAATTAGTCCACCATCCAACTAAACATGGTCACCCTATGCATACGATATGAATTTTCATTTGCTATTTTAAGTGGATTTATAACCTACTTGTATGGAACACGTGTAAATTATAAATGCGAACTTGCAAATGGTTAAACTGCAGGCTAGGTAGTTAGTACTAGTCGTTAGGTACTTGTTTAGGTATTTATTGTTATGAGCCTGCGTCCGTACAGGGTTCGTAAATTAGAAAGATTAGAACCGTTTCCTTATTTTATACTTTAGTCAGCCGAAATGGTAATAAAACTGCCATGTTATAGTGATTTATCTTGTTAACTTATATAGGTCAGAACATTAGGTTATATAATATACTCTTTGTTCGTTTTAGGGCATTGCATAGTTTAACTTGAATTAAAGACCTACTATAAGACAGATAAACGCCGTAAAGTTAGCAGCATAAAAAATTTTATAATAACAAGTACCTTCAACAGGTCATCCAAAAGTTGTATGGTATAGAGATAAGACTGCCCGTTGTATTACCGTAATTTATTGTTATTGTTTATTTAACTTTTTATTTAAGTTCCTTTGTGTGAGTCAAATTTTACAACTGAATTCGGACCCGTGACTCGAATCTATTGGTGTTGCTGTTTGTTTTCTTTGGGCAATTTCTTTATGCAGTTACCACAGATCTTTAAGCAGTTACAGTTTTGTAATCCTTTTTTTAGCTTTATTGTTGCCTATATTGTATAGGTATAAGGCTGGAATTTTGTTTTCAACGGAAAACCTGATAATTATACAATATAAATGAAGAGAAGCTTATTTTTTAAAATGATTTTTGGTCCTCTCTTCGTTGTTCTTTTTCTTTAAAATAAAATAAAATAAAAAATATAGTAGGACCGTGCTGTTGGTCTATCGACTTTTACAGCGTCACTGTACGGCAGGAGAGCGCAGAAGGCGCTTAGCCCTGGAGGCGCTCAGACCTGGTCATTTCGTTGTTGTATGTACTGAACTTACAATGTTTTTGATTGGTATTTAATAAAGAGTTAAAGACACAATACTAGGTTTGATAAAGATTACCTTTAAAACAAAGTAAGTAGTCAAGTGTCAAAGTAAGTCTGCTAAATAGTTTAACACCGTCCTAGACATAAAACTATAGTTATAACTCGACTTAGTCCCACTACGCATTAAGAACACCAGTTCCACACAACCTTTACAAATAAATAGCCCATAGCCTAGTGGGGCGTCTGGTCCGGCAAGCCAGAAGACGCAGGTTCGAATCCTGTTGGAAGCGAAATTTTTGTGATGTATATATTTATGTGAACATCCGCTAGTGTCGGTTAACACTATAAAATATATTTCATAAACCTTTACAAACACATCAGTTTTAAAATAGACTGTTCATTAAGCTTAACAATGATAAACAAACACCCCTAGCCGAGTTTATCGGACAAGGTCGATCAGTCACTTCTATTATGACAAATTATTAATCTATGCCGTAATGAAAAGCAGGCTTTGTTGCAGGCTCCATGTTGAATTAATAATCAGCAAGCATCATTTTCAATCTCAAAGGCTTATTTAGTTGAGAGTTGAGACGGGCTGTTGATGGCTGAAACCAAGTTTGATTACAGTGCTCAGTTATGTATCGTGACCTTGAAGTTTTGATTAATAAGTGTCAGCGTGGACTTGTTTTGTTAATTTGAAGCCTAGACAAAGTCTAGACTTACGTGATAAGCGTAGCAAGTAAAATATATGTAGAAAATACCTACGAGACGATACGACTTAACGCGTTTTAGCATAATGGAAAATCTTATACACAGTGCGTCATCCATGAAGGTGACATATACTGAACAAACAACTCGATCTAATATTTGCTCCCAGCTTAGTGCTTACTAATCTTAATAGAATTTATAACTAGGTAAGTACTATAGACACTTTTAAATTCTAGATAACTTAGCGATTAAACACTATCTCATGTGGTGCTAAGGAACGATGTGGTTGAATGTGATGTAAAACATAAAATAGAAATAACCCTCAAGTGCCTGTCGGAACAAACCGAAGATCGAACGATTTTCAAGTTAAGAGTGGTAGCTAGCCAGGATATAGCAAATGCTGTACCGCCGTGACTGCAACACGTTTTATCCTTCAAAAAAGTTCAAGCTTATTGAAGGTTTCAGTCCTACGGATCTGCGCTCGACTTCACCACTCAGCCATCATCGATAAAAACCCTTGAGAGTCATCTTACCCCATCGCTGCATCAACAGTCAACGAGATACCTAGAGGTAAAACAGAAGATCCGCGTTTCGACGCTTCTGCACAGGACCTATTTTTATGGGCTTGAAAAATAAAATAATGTTGAGATCTTGTCAAAACCATTCGAAAAAGGGCTTAACATAATACAGTAAAAGCTCCTTATCCGCGCTTCCTTCATTCGCGTTTTCACTATTCGCGGATTAATAAATTGCGACCCAATTCCTATATTCGCGGCTCAAATTTTCTTTATTCGCGGATCTAATAAGTACATACATAATAATAAAAGGATTCTAATAGGTATCCAACCCAATATCCTTTGTAAATACAGTCAAATGGACTATTAAAAAAAGTAAAATAGATCTTATTACAACTTTGCCTAAAGTATGTTGTTAAATTAATGATATCGCCGAGGAAAACAAACAGAATGAAAGCAACCTTTATTACTCAATGAATAAAGTATATTTTTAAATGTTGTTGTTCCATTCTATGGTAAAAGCCGCTATGCGTGTTTTATTGTTTCGTCTTGCACATTCAGTACAAAATTGTGATCGAGTAACACGTCTCTACCGCTCTTTTTCTCATTTATAATGTAAAACAAAAACTAAACAAAAACTAATGTAAAACTAAAAAAAAATGAGAAACGAGTTTCGACACGAAAAAAACTGCCAAGCAAGAGAAAATTACAAAATTCTTCAAACCATTGCCTAAGCCTTAAGATAATCAATCAAAATGTTCAAATACTTCAATTAAATTGATTTTTTATATATTTGGTTTTTTTTTATTTTGTCACCTAGGAACGTAACCCCTATAATCCCATAGAAATTACCATTCCGTATTCACGGTTTCTGTATTCGCGGCATATTTATGGAACGTATCCCCCGCGAATAAAGAGCTTTTACTGTATACCTACTTATTACTTATAGGTGTCTTGCAAATACGCAGCTAACAGTTTTTCATGAGAAAATCAAACATTCACTCACATTAGTGTTGTAAAGTGTTTGGAAAATGTCTTGTTTTATGTAAATGGCGAAGGCTATAATCAAATTATATAGGTACATGGTAAATATACCGTTTCCAGTGATTACATTCGTAGTTAGTGGGAGGACTAACTCTTCTGCGAGTGTCCGTCTGGGTTGTTACCACCGCTTTGCTCGTGAAGTCTGCCGCCAAGCAGTAGTGTGCAAGCATTACTGTGTTCCGGTTTGATGAGCAGAGTTTCCAGTGAAATTACTGGGCTTATGAGACTTAATACCTAATGTCTCAGGGTAACGAGCGCATTGCAGTGCCGCGCAGGCCTTTGTGTTTCAAAGTTCTGGGTGGCACTGCAATCGTTATGGACCGGCGTTATGCTTACCATCAGGCAAACGACCAGCTCGTCTCGTTACCAAATAACATAAAAAAAAAAAAAAAAAACATTCGTAGCGTTGACAGATTAAAAACATAAACATCGAACAAATTCGTTGAATTGGGAGGGAGTCCCTAAGATGACTTTATCATCGTAGAAAATTGCTTTTGTAGACATAAGCGGTTCTCCTATGTGTATTTCGTACCAGAACAATACGCTAAATCATCTGTACACACAGAGAAATTGGAAAGTTCGACCAGTTCGACTCTCTATTAGCCGAACAGTTTTAATTGTGCGATTGCTCACGGCTCACGGTTCCACCGCTAAATTTCATTTGCCGTTTGGTAATCTGCTTTCACACGACACTGGCCGTTGGCCGTTACGATGACTTGTTGAAGGTGAAGCTGTTGTTATTTAGATAGCATCTTTTTATTATGCCATTCATCGGAGAGTACGTCATGTCAGTCAGTCATCGCCTTACTCGTCTATTACAGACGTTTTAAACAGGGGTCTGCTGAAGCTGCGGAAGCTGGTAGCTATGAATTCATGGGTAGGGGCATCCACGTCCACATCCACATCTTGTAGTACAAGACGTGGATGAACTTATTCATGTCTGTACAAGACTTGTAGTACAGACATGAATAAGTCTGTTATCGACGGCTTCGTAGCTAGGTTGGTAGTAACCCTGCCTGCAAAGCGAGGGGTCCCGGGTTCGATTCCCGGCCGGGGCAAAATTTGTTCTCGGGTCTTGGATGTGTGTGATGTGTATCTGTGTGTGTCCATGCCACCTGCGACACAGGGAATCCTAGTGCGGGGGTATGAGTGTAAGCGTTTATTTATTTATTTATTGCAATAGATTTAGTGTAGCGTAATTTTAGGTCTGTGGTTATTACATCAATTTGTTTGTAATATTTATGTCTTCAACATGCGGACGCCGCGCCGGGTGATGCTGGAAAATGTCGTTACTTATCTCACCTCGTGCGCTACGAATAAGCCCGCAAAAGTCGGACGTGTCGTGAACAAAGTTAATAATTAAAAATGCTAGTCAGTTGGATTTGGTTTCTTTGCGATTGATGTGGTTCTGGTCGGCCTAGATTCGTTGCGCGTAATGTTGTAATTGATTCTACAAATCTATTCGTATCTATCTAATTAAGTGATTATTTGTTTAGGCAAAATATGTAAAAACAACAAATATCTTGTCCAGCTTATTTTGTGAAGAAGATTAGGAAAGATATTTAGACAGATATTAGATATATATTTAGAAAACCCACAAAAATAAGGACATTAATAGTAAACCTAATGTAGGCTGTAAATGAGAATAAATTTCTAAGCAGTTCTTGATATTTGCTCTATTGATGCTTTGTTCTAATCGAGTTATTTTGCGAATTTTCTATGTTAAAATATATTCAAAGGAAAATCCAAGCGTGGCTTGCATTTCTTGAACTCCCTTTGTCCATTTGAATGTTCAACCATTAAAATATATAGTACCTACCTTTTCAGTAAACTGTGTAGAGAGGCTCTACTTGTTGCTTTTGTGAATATTCGTGGATCCTTCAAAAGGGTTTTTATCCTCTTTGCAGTTCAACCGCGCCTAAGTTGTTGTGACATTTTGAATGAAAAGACTTTTTGAATTTTGCTGTAGCGGAAATGCTTAGCGATGTTGATGTTTTTGAAGAAAAGTTTTGTAATCTTGCATTTTCTGCAAAGTTTAATGTGTAAAAATGTCAGTTATGTTCAGTTCAATTAAAAAACAAATTAGGTACAACCATGGTAAGAATACCTTCGTCAGTTTTCAAATTCTTTCCTTTATCACGTAACGAAACATGATCATTCGGCAGTTCGCAGAGTGCTTTATAGAATATACTAGTATTTAATATAGTAAAGGGGCCTGTTTCATAAAAAATATTAGTCTAATATTATGAGTTTTTTTTTCTTTTTTACATACAAAATATGAGACTAATACTCATAATATTAGACTAATATTTTTTATGAAATAGGCCCCAGTGTATTTAAATAGTATTCACCTTTGACCAATGTCTAGTTTACATCAACATAAAACCTGGCTATTTAGAAAATTAGAAAAATAAATCTAATTTGTTTTATTTAACTGTCAAAGTCAGTCCCCATTAACTTTCTCTTTGTTCATAAACAGAATCGTTGTCACGGTAACGAAATACTGGCATAGACTAGACAAATAGGTTTAAGTAACGACTCTGAACACAAAATAACTACTGAGCAAACAAAAATATACCTTAAGGTGACGAACCTTTTCTTACTATGAGTGTACACCGTACAAGTACATACCCCTTAAAATATACCACTATGAAAATATTGCTAATTATAGGTACCTACATAAAATTTGTTTATCTATAGTTTAAGCGATCTTGTAAACCACTAAGAAAAACTCATGCAAATATTTAGGTTTTTTTTTTAATTTTTAATCTCCTCTTACCATTCTAAAGTTGACTACAAAGTGAAAACCTTTCTAAAGTCTTGAAAATACACACGCATGTTCTACCTCATCAAAATATCTAACATTCGACTTGAAGGACAAGTTGAGGTAAAATCGTCATAGAACGTTTCCACAAAACAAAATACCAGTTAGTGACGCAACTTCACCCTACCCACGAAGCGCACGACCTTCAGCGACAGGCATATACCTACATTACCTACAACACGCACAGGTCCAATTCCATCAGCTATCAGATGTAGATCGTATCAGTCATGTAGATTTGTGGCTGCTTAGAATTTACAACACTAGCGCCATATAGGTAGGGCTGGTCTGTCATATCATAATACTCATAGTTTCAGTATCCTAAATTGGAAAGACGTTCAGGTGACGCTCAGGAATTTAGAAAGCTTTGCCATTGATTACCCGCAAATTGTGTTTCTTTTATTTATTTTTTAATATTTATGTGTACGGCAATATCAATACTTATATTTCATTTATTATTTATGGTCTTAAGTTCCTTAATAATTTTTACATGTCGACATGCTGAGGCTCTGTTTATAAAAAGAAGTTTAGCTTCAATAGAAACTATATTTCCTTATCCAGAAATATCAATAAGTACTTATTTAATCACACTCGGTCTAAAACGGTGAAGGAAAACATCGTGAGCAAATCCGCATAATATTCAAGAACCACAAGATTCGAGAACATGTGGCATTCACCAAGCCGCACTGGGCCCCCGTGGTGGCTTATGGCTCTACTCTCTCCCTGAGAGAAGGCCGGTATCCCAGCAGTGCGAGCATAATAAGGATGATGATGACTTATTTAATTATTTTTTATTTTACATACAGTTTGACAGATTTCACCCTAAGGCACTATTTCATAAAAATAATTATACAGATCGTAGTTTGACTACACTAGGTCGCATGTAAAAATATGTCAATTAAACTTTAAAATTCCCGTAAAAACTATCAGAATGTAACATTTTTAAAATATTACGTAAATTAGCAAAACCAATCAAGATAATCAAAAAGATAATACAAATAAAAGTGACTATAAATGAAGTCTGATTTATTCCTTAAAAAATTGCTTAAACGCAAACCAAACAAAAAACTTGGCAAAGTGAATTTATTTTCTCGCCACAAACGTTTACAAGAATTTCATAACTTTCGTAGTAGTGAAGTGCTTCTCCCACGTTATTGTGCATACGGGACTGTGAACAATGCTTGTTGTGTCAATTTGAGTAACTTCCGCCTATGTATTCGTGTCGATATTTTGGTACCTGCTTTTGTTTAGAGTACTTTCTGTGATTGTCCGTGTAGCGCTCGACAGACTTAAACGCGCTTTGAGTAGATTTATGGCGTGATTAATTTATGTATAATAAAAAGTGCAAACTAAAATTGAATTTTCAAGCGGTTTGGCTATTGAATAATGTTTAAGCAGCATCCTACTTTTAACGGGTTTTTTTGCGAAAGTATGAAGCGATCCTTATGGGTTATGACCACAGATTATTTAGCCAGTATTTATAGTCTTTGGTTATGACTAACGTGCTTCTTCTGAGATACTTTTAAATTAGTTAGTGGTAGGACTAACTCTTCTGTGAGTATCCGTCTGGGTTGTTACCACCGCTTTGCTCGTGAAGTCTGCCGCCAAGCAGTAATGTGCAAGCATTACTGTGTTCCGGTTTGATGAGCGGAGTTGCCAGTGAAATAGACTTAATACCTATAATGTCACAGGGTAAAGAGCGCACTGCAGTGCCGCGCAGGCCTTTGTCTTTCAAAGTTCTGAGTGGCACTGCAATTGTTATGGGCCGGCGTTATGCTTACTATCAGGCAAAGGACCAGCTCGTCTCGTTACCAAATAACATTAAAAAAAATTAAAATAATTTAGCGCGCTATATACGAACAGACGGACGTCGTGGTATGATATGAACCTATTTAGTATTGGTCCTATTGTTCGTCAATTGTTGTCATTGTCCGTGACATTCGAAAGGATATTAAATTATAACAATCAACAAAAGAGGTATGACGATTGTTGCGGTTCGTATCTGTCACAATAACGAGCGTTCCATTCGTTACAATGCCCTAACTTTCGGCGTCTTCGGCGTCTTCTGATCACAGTAGATTTTGATGTTAGACGAGGAGAAATTAAAATAAAAAGGTACCAAAAAAACTTTAATCGCCTAAAAATATATACTGATACTGTACATAATGAAATACGGTAAAAATAATTAAATACCGAGTCTTCATTCCACATCCTACTAATTCTACTAATATTATAACTTTGATTATAAACTAATTTTACTTCTATGTATTATAAATGCGAAAGTGTGTTTGTTGGTTTGTCCTCCTTTCACGCAGTAACGGAGCAACGGATCGACGTGATTTTTGGCATATATATAGTTTATGGACCGGAGAGTAACATAGGCTACTTTTTATCCTGGAAAATGGCCGGTTCCTGTGGGAATGCGGGTGAAAACCGCGGGCAGAAGCTAGTACAACATAAAAATATTAAAAGTTTTATATTACTAACTTTAATACTTTTAAATAGCCTCCACTCAATGATTAATAACTAATCAGTGTCAGATATTACATTAATTAAAAAGCGGTAATGTAACTTAGATTACTTTTTAATTTATTTCGTTTAGTTGCGAAGTTGGCCAGCTCGCTGGTTAATCTGCTTACCCGTGTGTCACTGTGACGAAGGTTTGAAATGATTAAGGTTGCTTATGATATTATTATGATTAAGGCTGGTTGTGATAATGGCCGGTTAGGAAATCACAGCAATGGCTGGCTATTATGAAAATTAAATATTGAAGGGTGTCGCCGTAATGCGTACACTTTAAATTATTTGTCGTTGTCTAATTGAAGTCGTTAATAAGGCTTTAAAAGTATGCATACTATGCTTTGGATGTTTTTCTTTCTAGAATTTGTTTTATATAGTAATTATATTTTCTTATTAATATATAGTTATGCATTGAAGAGGCCGCAGGTACTTTACCTGATGGTGAGGGTCAAGCTTTAGCATGATGGAGCAATGACGGCTCACTGGAGTATGATCGCCCGCCGCCGATACGTAAGTCGAGGGTTCAAATCCTTCTTCTTCTGAATCTTCTGGCGAATGAAGTCATCATGTTGAGATTGTATAGTGGTAAGGCATTTTTAGCGTTCGCCTGGCTAGCTTAGAATATGATGAAATCCGCCTTACAGATATTTTTATATCTTCATTTCATCAATCCAACCTCATTACCGCGGGACTCCGCAAGGTTTCAAATATATGTAATAAACTAAGAAGACAGAAGGACATCAAACGTAATAAATCAAATACTTCTTTTAAATTATCTTCCAACTCACTGGGATATTACCATTATAAAAGGTTTTCCTGTCCTAAATATAAGTATCAGGTAATTAGATGAGCCATGTTCTAAGAATAAATATAATAAGACGCGAATTCATCTCTTTTCATTTCTAAAATTAAAACGAGAAAAAATAAATCAAATTGTCACAAAACAAAAGCTATTTAATTCTTATCCATTATTATGATTGAAAATTAAGTCTCCCCCAAATTAGGGGAGCAGCCATTGTTCTTCGCAAAGAATATGCACGCTACGACGGGTAAAAAAGGAGATACGTTACAGCGGTTTTCTGTTTTCATTGCTTGCAATATCGTGTCCGGTGGACCTAGTATAGTGTGATTAGTTACTGGACTTATATAATATATAATCACTGACATCTTACCTTATGCCCCCTAATAATATGAGGCTGGTACTATAAGTTTTTTTCTTCAAATATCCCTATCTGCCGTCATTTCTTACGATTCTCAATCAACATTAGTGCCTACAATTCACAAGATGCATTATTATTAAGTTTATTTTAGAGCTTAAAAATCGATGTAATAACGGACGCTGAAGCTTTCATTCATCTCAATCGTATTTTGTGCGGAAAATGACGTAACACATCTTCCGATTCTATTTATCTCAGAATCTCATTGTAAAAACGGAAATACAGCATCGTGTTAATTGATGTTGTGCTCATTTCAAACAATTAAAGCAATTAACAGATTTAGTTACGCGTTCGTTGCGCTTTGAGAATGAAAAAAGAAGTGTTTTTCTTAGCGGTTCTTAGTAAAACGTGCATTGGTATGTGTAATTTGAAAATTGTTGCATAAAATGTGTAGTTATTTATAACAGTTTAGTTTATTTATAACAATGTTAAATCCATCTTTTGTTGGCATTTTGATTATTCTATTCTATTAGATGGTCCCATCAAATAGATTACCTATAAAGATCTGTGGTTACCTAACAGGACAGGCCTTCAAAGGCAGAATCAAGCAAATTTTCATGTCACTAAGAATAGAATACAATATTTGGTAAAGATACTGCTATGGGAGTTGGGGACACTCCCGACTCGTCCGATTGAAAACACCATATACGTGAAATGTAGTATATGTAATGAACCAACACATAGATTGACACATGCCGGGCTTATTTTTCTACATACAACAGCTTCTAATTCTAGCGCAGAGTAATGGTACTACTAGTCTAGACAAGTTTTCGTGACATCTGTCAAAATCCCGGCGGGAAGCTAGAGATGGGACACAGTTGCATTTTCACATTAGTGATGAGCCACTGAATAGCGTGGACGATTTAATCACCACACTGCATTGTTTCACCTGATCATCCAAACATGAAACAAATGCTAGCTCTTTTTTTAAGTGCACAAAAATATTTCCTCGAAGCGCGAATCGAACCCACAGACCTATTGCGCCGCTCGCTACAGAAGTACAACGACCTATCAACTACCCTACAGTAACGGGGCCCGTACATTCTGTCAATTCGGAGTTTTCAATTAAGATATTTAAGCTGTAATTATTTTAATTACGTACTTATTAAGCATACGTACTTCCCTACCTATGTTCAGTAAGGTATTTTATGATTTTAATCCTTATTTGTAAGGTTTTAAGACAAAATTGTTTCTATGCCTAATTTTTCCAGTTTCATTCCATTCATTATTTGAACATACTTAAAGTGTAATACTTGGTTTTCTATCACTTATCGTTCCGCTTCGTAAGTTGAAACCCATAGGGGTCAAAGATCAAAGTAATACGCCACCCTTTGTACCATTACTGCAAAGATACGGGTTGTTTTAAACTTGACCTACATGTATTAAACGAGACAGTACATGAGACCCTTGCACTTATGAGTGTCATGAAAGGAACAAAAATTAAAGCAATACGCCAGCCCACAACAATATCGTACCATCCAGAACTTTGAAACACAAAGGCCTGTGCCCCAAGTAACTGCATTTAAAGTTTACGTCAAAATCCTACTACAGAATTTCCGGGCAGCTCTAGATCAGCTGATTCACGTGAACTATGGTGAAATTTCTTAAATGATGATGTAGATTAAAAGAGACTTAGATAAATTCCAGAAAATACTGCATACTTCAAGTTGGAAGTGATTTTATATTTTTCGTTTGGCAATTTTGAGTTACTTATTTCGAAGGGAGATTCTCACAACTTGTTGAAAAACATGGTCCTAATCATCCCCCACCAATTAAACTCATCCTGTATAGACGGATATTCGCAGAAGAGTTAGCCCTACCAACTGGTGAAAAGAATTAGACATACCACTGGCAGCTAAACATTCGTAAGAGTTATATGTTATTTTAAACAACCTTGATAAAAGCAAAAGGTTTATTGACGTGGATGATGAAGTCGGTATGTTACAGTCCCGCCTACTGGCGGACGCCGACGGCGACCGGTCGGAGCACAAATCCAATTTACTCTCGATGTGTGGAGACAAAGCCTTCATTTTAGTGCTGGAATTGAATTCCTACTATAATCTAGCTAATAAAATGCGTTAACTAAATATTCTTTTTTCTATAAGCTGAAAACAAATGAGGAACACACAAGGAGGATTAACAGAAAAAAAAACATTAATAGAGTTTTTATTCTGTGGGTCAATAAGAACGATTGCTATAGGGCAACTCGAAAAGTAATGGACATCAAAAACAGTAGAAATAATATTGGAGTAGATATGTAAATATTTTCGACTGAATCTGTTTCCGGAGTAATACCTAGGCAAGAATTAAGATAAGAAATGAAGACAGAAAAAATGCATGATATTTTTGATTATAGTAAGTACGTATTCACTTTGTCCACGCAGGCCCAAAATAGTAATTTACAAACGTACTATCCATGGATTTTACTATAAACACCAACAGTAGGAGATGAATATTAGACCTGGCTTTTAGTAGATGGTTTACTGTACGCTATCATTGCCACTTTTTTACTTGTTTTGTTAAATAGCTTGAAATTATGAAAAGCCAAAATGATAAAGAAAATCGGCATGTCTTGATTTACATGAAAATATATTCTGTAACATAGTTTTTGTGATTAACCGAAGCCATTTACACACTGTTCTAGTACAATACTCACAATTTAGTCGTGTCTAGACACTGGGATTACAATAACTCTATTGTGGGTGTTCTTCTGAGTGAGTACCACGGGGTTGCACGTGTAGTCTGCCGTAAAACAGTAGTGTGCTAGCATTATTGTGTTCCGGTTTGATGAGCAAAGTGGTCAATTCAATTACTGGACATTTGAGACTTACCTATGCCCATTTTCACCAACCCTATATAGGAGACACCTAAATCGGATGCCTAAATAATTAGGAGTTGCCAAGGCCAAAAAAACGTTTCACCAACCAGTAGTATTCTAACGGTTTATTCTTAGGGCTTTGCTTACATTAGGAGTTACTTAGGCGTCGCCTTATTCGTCGTTGGTGAAAACGGGCATAAATGATGTCTCAGAGTAACAGGTGCACTGCAGCATCCCGCAGACCTTTGTGTTTCATAGTTCTAATAAGTGGACAGTGGAGTGTACAATGTACATTGCTATGGGCTGGCGGCGTTATGCTTATCATCGGACAAACGACCGACGTCGCTTTGCATTGTAATAAAAAATAAAAGATAATAACTACTTAATAGGATTATGGATAAAATACGGAAACACACATCTACGAACTACAGTAACATTCTAGTCTAGACTATATTATAATCTTGAATTAAGTATACGTAAAGTCGCGAACAATGGCGCTTCGTCTATCGCCCGTCCACGATCTGCGCTCCAGATTGATTCCACGCGCGAGGCGAGCTCGTCCCATCACGACGGTGACCTGCATGCCCCGGCTTGACTTAGGACAAGGGGAAAAGCTGCCGAGGGATAGGTTATTTTGCAGCACGGAGGTCATCTTTTAAGATTTGAAACTGTCCTACGCTGACAAGCATGGCGCTGGTTGCTACTTAATCGTCCGGTTTAGAGCAGTCCTTGGATGTAACATCTTCAAAGAAAAGCTGAGCAGAAGAGTTTAAATTTGACAGATTGTAACCTTAAGGGTCTTACCACAAAAAAATTTAAACACACGTTAAACCTGTGTTAATCACTGCTTAACGCCTAAACATGCCTTAGTCGCGCGATCAAATATGAGCAACCACAAATCCAGATTTAAGTAGTGTCTAACCATTCTCTAACACAATTCTGTTGCGACATTTCTAATCATTTTTGACATTTATCTTTAGACGCTGTCTAGCTAAACAGGCGACTAAAAATATTTTTTTGTGGTAACACTATAATAGTCCATGCAAATGGTAACAGCTGGTTATATTTTATGACACGCGTGTTGCTGATCAACATACAGTGTTCATTTCTACATAAATATTTTTGACACGAGTGACCGCTTCCTTAAAACATGTGTGTCTTGCTGACTCACCACAGAAACAAAATAAACAAATAAGCTTAAAACCACGATACAATCGGATCGTGTTCGTCGTGTCCTTAAAATAATCTGATTTCGGCTCGCAGCCTTAAAATCTTATCTAATCAGGATATTGATTGCTGCAAATTGCAATCAATATTTGGAGTATAATTTGATGGTAGGACGAGAGAAGTTCACATCGTACTGGTTGGGTCACCTAATATAAATAAATAAATAATAATAAATAAATAAACGCTTTTTTTTTTTGTTATTTGGTAACGAGACGAGCTGGTCGTTTGCCTGATGGTAAGCATAACGCCGGCCCATAACAATTGCAGTGCCATCCAGAACTTTGAAACACAAAGGCCTGCGCGGCACTGCAATGCGCTCGTTACCCTGAGACATTAGGTATTAAGTCTCATAAGCCCGGTAATTTCACTGGATACTCTGCTCATCAAACCGGAACACAGTAATGCTTGCACACTACTGCTTGGCGGCAGACTTCACGAGCAAAGCTTACACACTCATTCCCCCGCACTATGATTCCCTGCGTCGCAGGTGGCATGGACACACACAGATACACATCACAAACATCCAAGAACCGAGAACAAACTTCGGGAATCGAACCCGGGACCCCTCGCTTTGCAGGCAGGGTTAGGTACTACCGACTTAGCTACCGAGCCGTCTGTTAAGTTGTGATCTATTTGTATTTTATGATTTTTACTTGTATTTTACTATTTAGTATTCTGTGCCTAGAGTTTTGAAAAAAGTATTCGTCGCTTTAACGCCGTTTGCTTGTGCTAAAATTTTCATCGCATTTACTTTTCTCTATTTACCTACACTATCTCAAAACCATTCCATAAGAATTCAGAGCGTGTGCGTGGTGCACGTAAAAAACGATATACGATAACAAAAACCCCGTTGTATTACCTTACCTTAAGGACGAACTAGTCGTTCATTTCTCCATACAACCGTACTTGGGTGATTACTCCACTACTTGACGTTTTATGTCCAAAATTAAGAATAATATCGATTTATCTCTTCGTTATCTAGGTCAGCCTGCTAATTATACAGAAAAAAAATAAGTGGCTTAAAAGTAATGAGCCTTCAAACATCTGTATTTTAGCACGTATTTTAACGCAAGTTTGGACGTAAATAAATTACAAAAGGATTACGAAAACTCCAAAATAATGTACATACTAACAAGCTTTAGTTTATTGACATTTCAAATAACTTTGGTCTGACTAAATACATTCAGTAGTTTTGTCGTAAAACCCCAAGCACCAGAAGCCAATTCGTACATTTTTGCGCGCCGGTTTTCGACTTTTTGGTTTTCGTCGCGACTTTACGAGAGTGTGTAATTGTGTATGTGCGAGCATTAGCCTCATACTACTCATCCCTGCAGAGTCTTACCTTGTCCCACGAATGTAAGATGAAATAGCATGCATTTTAGCCACGCCCACCGATGAGTTCGCTCCATGGACTAGTAGGCTCTTAAACGCTATAACAGTGGGTGCACAATCTTTGACTAAGTAGGTATGCCTCTATGTTAACACAGAAAAACCATGTCGCATTAAAATAATCTGTTGCTTCCTACACTTCTAAAGGAAACCGCACCATTTTCCTTACGCGACAAAGTGGTAAACATTGAAATATTTACACAGACTGTACTTACGAAAACGTTAAACAAATGGTAACGAGATCGTAAAAGTTTATACGACCAAGTTCACGGACTTAGAAAATATGCTTCTAAGCTACTTGGTTTGAAAAGGCGCTTTCTAAGTACTTTGGTAGTACTTAAAGATCTGTGGTAGTACTGCAATGTTATGGTTTTCTGTTCAGTCAAAGAAAAAAACGGGTCAGTGTTTATGATGGGTTTCCGGTTTTAATCGTATTATACACATTAGGCGTATAGCACTCGCTGATAGGCTTCTATAGTGTTACCACAAAAAACCCATTTTTAGTCCCCTATTTAGCTAGACAGCGTCTAAGGATAGATGTCAAAAATGATTAGAAATGTCACAACAGAATTGTGTTAGACAATGGTTAGACACTACTTAAATCAGGATTTGTGGTTGCTCATATTTAATCGCGCGACTAAGGCATGTTTAGGCGTTAAACAGTGATTAACACAGGTTCAACGTGGTTTTAATTTTTTTGTGGGCAGACCCATAGTCTCGTCCTCTTTGTTCGTACGAGTGAAACAGTAACCCTAGAACAGAGTCCTGAGAGGACCTTATAAATTTTTTTTATAATTAATTATGTAATGTTGGCTTTTATTTGAAAATTATTATAATATCTCTAAAAAAAGCAAAAAACTGATGTCAATGTAACTGTATCTACTAATTTCAAATACAGAATTTTATTTTTTTATATCTGAAAACTGAGTAAGCAAATGGAAACGTCACGAATTTTGACCAAATTGAAGTAGGACATCTCTATAACAGTCCATATAGTTTATAGGTCTAAAAAAAATTAAAACTGGACCTTGAAATCTGCCTCGTAAGATTAAAATTTGGTGTTGTGTTGGTTTGAAAATAAACACGTCAAAGTAATAATGTGGCGCTATCCATAGCCTTCACCGAGTTTTAGTGATTTTTATCTTCATGCAGTGATAAATGAGTACATTCAATCCAACCAATCTTCTAGTTCGCAATCACCCTCCAACTTACTATATACAAAGGGCCTTCACAGAGCAGGAAGCTAACCTTCTGACAACAATACAAAACAAGCAAACACGTGCACTTACACAATCCTGTTGTATGTTAAATAAATGTGGATTTACTTAGTACTTTGTCGTAATGAGGACTTTATTCGTTTCTTTGAATGTCGGAAGAATTTGTCTGAGCGCTTGTTGCGGTATAAGATACTACTATGATTATTTTCACCTGTGATTCATTTGCCACCTGATTCTCAAATTTCGTGAACGAATTCAGAAAAGTGGATTCCAAGCAAGTTTGCAAATTATGAGGATATTTAATAATACTTTTTAATTATAATTAAACTGACAATGTCATTTAATTTTATAGAGGTATGTTAGAGAGAGAGCTGCTAAGCTAGTCAGAAGACGTTAAAACAAGTACCTACTTCGTTTTCGAACCCAATTTGTCAAGGTGCCAAAAGCCTGCTTCAAAAAGTACTATTTATATTTCATACATCAAAAGAAAAATCAACGCGTCAAAGGACAAATCGCTAAGCTCCCTAATAAGGCAAAGAAACATCGTTAAATTTACGGCTAAACATAAAAACCTTTCCACTTTTTGCCAATTAAGCAAGAACCCGATGGCACCCTAATTATAGCTATAAATGTCGCAAAAACCATAATTACGTTTACACGGCAACTTTGCCGACAAATAAATGGGCTAATAGCTATTATTACAGCACTTTGGATCGATTCTTTTCGTAGTAAGTGTTGTAACCTACATAGTTGGTTGTGTGGCTGGGCTTTAGTAGTTAGTAGATACTACGTACGTAAGCGTCTGCGTCTCTGGTAATTGACTTTTCAGGTTTTAGTTTTATTGTATTAGATTTGTTTAGTTTGCTATTTAGATGCTTTGGGTGTAGGTACTGAATACAACGACGGTTGACGACAGGTCCATGTTAGATAGAGCTTTTTTGCTGTAAACTTCTATAAGATATCTATAAACCGTGACGTAATTTTAGAACTCATGGAATGTACTTATTAGGTATTGCATAAACTTCACTGTGGATAGTGGTTGGTGAGGGATTGCGGGTTGAAAGAAGGGGAACTTGGTGGTCTTCACCTTCTGATGCGTATCTTTGTTGGAGGTTATAATTTTTGTTTGTGATTGAATATTTTTGTCTATGGACAGACAATCACTACCTAGATGGATGTTGATTATTCACCACAATTACGTTATACAATTCAGGTTGTTCGATTAAAACACTTTGTTATTCAACGTGATATTAAGACACTTTGTTATTCAACATGTGTTCGCAATGCTCACTTTTGCTCAGTAGGTTGTAATTGAGCAATTATGCGTTTTACAGAGCCTTAAAAACATAATGGTATCGTTGTTCGATTCGTTTTGGTTTCATTATGGAGTTGTATAATGAGCTGCCGCTTAAAAAGTTAAATTAAAATATTAAACAGCATTCATGAGGCAAAAAGATGTCTCTATAGGTATAAGTACCTGTATAGCCCATAATATGCTGTTTGTATATTTTATAAACGTGCCTAACATAATAATTATATTTTACAAGTAATATACCTATTATAGGAATTTAAATAGATAAAGCGGAGCAAGCACAGACTTAACCTCACCTGTACTTACGTAGTTCAACGTACACTTAGCATAGAAAATAGGTGTGCTAATTTTTTCTTAATAATAATTATTTTTTATACTCTGTAGTTTAGCATATATTACCACTACCTCGCGCAACGATGTGGTCGAAGATAGCGGATGCGAACATAGATTATGACTCGCACTCAGGCCGCCCGTACACCTAATGCGTGATTGATGGATAAGCATCAACCACGGACCACGCAAAAACCACGATCACCGCTTGACGCATATCGTCACGTCTATGGAGTATGGAGCTTGGACACTGCTTGGTAGAAATCTAGTCCGAGCGCTAACCGTGCCACGGTTAGAGGTAGTTGGAAGAGACGCACCGCAGCCGCTTCTACGATCTCTACTAAAAAAAATTGTTACACAACCACTGCGTGTTCAGCGCAGTAGCCGCCGTAAATATGCGGTGGTGCGCAAGTGGTGTATGTAACTTAAACGGAGCAGTCGTCGCTTTGAGCCCAGGCTTCGAGACAGCACTATCTGGTCGTATCGCTGTTCTTGTCTGTTTCTTGGATTTTTGATGGTTTTACTTTAAGGACGAACTAGTCGTTCATTTCTCCATACAACCGTACTTGGGTGATTACTCCACTACTTGACGTTTTAAGTCCAAAATTAAGAATAATATCGATTTATCTCTTCGTTATCTAGGTCAGCCTGCTAATTATACAGAAAAAAAATAAGTGGCTTAAAAGTAATGAGCCTTCAAACATCTGTATTTTAGCACGTATTTTAACGCAAGTTTGGACGTAAATAAATTACAAAAGGATTACGAAAACTCCGGTTTTTGACTTTTCGGTTTTCGTCGCGACTTTACAAGAGTGTGTAATTGTGTATGTGCGAGCATTAGCCTCATACTACTCATCGCTGCAGAGTCTTACCTTGTCCCACGAATGTTAGATGAAATAGCATGCATTTTAGCCGCGCCCACCGATGAGTTCGCTCCATGGACTAGTAGGCTCTTAAGCCGCGCTTGTGCGTGTATTAGCTCGTAATCCATGCTTGTTACTAAAGCGTGGTTATTTTGACAGCAAAACTCATCGGCCTCAAGTGTAACTTGCATTCGACAATTTCGATCTTAGCAGTGTCGTACGCTATTTATCTACTATTGTGTCTTCCTTTAGAAATTAGCATCTATCGATGTCTTCCGGTTCAAGTGCAGCTGGAACTTGAGAGCTAGTTCTAAGCTAGGTCGATGATATTTACCATTTTGGACCACATTTAATTAGAAGAAGAAGAAGAAGAAAATACATTTATTTCAGGACATCACACAACATTACAGTTTTACACATGCATAAAGAATAAAAAAAAAAAATAAGGACAGACAAGTATATAAATAAAAACCCAATGTTGCGTGATGCCATGATAAGGGTTCCGACTCAGCATGCAATTAAGGTCCAAGGACCTTAATAACTGATTTTCAGTCGGAACCCACACCTATGACATCACGAACCTCCGGACAGTGATACATAAAAATATAACATTGATTAAAGAAAAGTAGAGGTGAACAAAACCAAACAAAACATTGTATTTTTACTCTGTCAAGTGTCAATACATAATTGTCAATGTCAATGCATATTGCTAGCTACATATTATTACTGATCTGTGTTGCGCACACGGTCATTCATATAACATAACTATTGCCACGTAATCAACTTCATAATTCTTGCAATAATATGCGCTATAGCCACATGTTTAGCACTTTAAAACATTTTATTTTATCTGTAAAGGAAGAGAATGGACAGTGACGCAATAAAACCTGCACATCTCTGTATCTACCTACCAGATTCAGCCGAGCATACCATGAGAGTAAGTATCCAGTTAAGTTAGATACAATTAAAATTACTGTAGAGTTACCCACTAAGTATCCAGAAGGCCGATAAAATACATTTCTATCACACTTTCTGGACACTCATCAGGTGCCCCTTGTAACGTTTAATAAAACCCTGCACATCTTTCAGGCTGCGTATTGGTGGAGGTATTACGTTCCAACAACGACTAGCCGCAAATCTGAAACTTCCCCGAAAGGATGCAGACCTGTGGCGAGGCGTCATGAGCACAAATACTGATGACCTTGCCTCATACCGACGTGCCTCCTGAGCCCAAACCAACTTTTTGTACAGATACTCTGGTTGTTGGTTTTTGATGACACCAAAAAGCAAGGATGCAAAGTGAAGCTGCCTACGTGCTCTCATCTTCATTAAGTTTGCCTGATTGAGGAACGGAGTCACATGTGCACGGGCAGGTATTTTAAAACAAAAACGGGCACACGCATTCTGCACCCTTTGGATCAACCGCTCGGTTCTTGACAACAGACAAGGGCCAAAAACAGTATCTGCATAATTTAATTTGGAAAGAATTAGGGAATTAGTTAACAGAATTACAATTTCGACCTATCCCGGGAACCGTTTTGCGCGTTAGCTGTGATCCTAAATAAATACAGAAACAAATATGCCACGTGCCAGGTTCATACATCTACAGAAATATAAAGGCATATCGACTTACTGGGATCAAGATCTCATACATACAAGCACCATTGCATGCATTGCTTTTGACATTAGCCACAGCTTTTTATTTTTAACCGACTTCAAAAATGGAGGAGGTTCTCAATTCGTCATTTTTTTCGTGCGGCGACATTACTCGATATCTCGAATGATTATTATTTCATGAGTAGGGTATCTATCTCTCAAGGGTGGTCCTGATTTCCTGAATACCATTTCCTTATCATACCGATTCCTGAATAGTAAGAGTGGAAAACTGGGGGATGAATCGTGTATTTTCGTCGAAATTCATAAAAATAACTGCGCTGTGTTCAAATTGTCTATCTTCTGAAATTGTGCAAATCTCTGAAAACTATAATGAGCTTTACGCTTTTGATCCACGATCCATGTTTATTGTTAAATTTTTTGTAGTATAACTACGGGTAATGGTAACCCATTAGTTTACGAGACGAGTATT
The DNA here is from genome assembly GCA_907269065.1 of Crocallis elinguaria. Taxonomy (NCBI): domain Eukaryota; kingdom Metazoa; phylum Arthropoda; class Insecta; order Lepidoptera; family Geometridae; genus Crocallis; species Crocallis elinguaria. The sequence goes on along the minus strand of OU026080.1, from coordinate 14,166,445 downwards.
TTCGCCTGTTTTTTATTTATCTTTTTGTTTATAATTATACTAATTATTCAATCTTAAAATCGTCTTACATTGTTAAAATCACAATTTTTTCAGAAATTCCTTATAAAAATTGCTCTCAACACAGTTATATTTTTATAACTGATTTTTACATCAATACACCTTTAAATTCAAATCTAATTTTTAATAATTTTTTAGTTAGTGACGCACATTAACTTTACCTCTCTACTTTACAAATACCTATGTTCAACATAAATTCTCTCTTTTTCAAACACACTGCTATAGGATTTGGCATTTATTTAACACCAACCATCCTTGGAAATTCATGTTCAACTAAAACTACAGTTTGCCATCTTATAGATTTATCGTTTAATTTATCGTTTATGTAACCTTTACAATTCTGATTCACGCCCACTTAGCGAATAAAAATTATGGCAGCTATAGCGTGCATAAATATTGCCTACAGGTTATTGTACCAATAGCATGTAATGGCCGACGATCTGCACCTCGTTACATCTTGCCTAGTGCTTGTAATACTATTTTTATTAATTTAGATAACGATAAGAGCCGGTCGTTGGCCTGATGGTAAGCATAGCGCCGGCCCAGACCTTTAAAACACGAAGGCCTGCGCGGCACTGCAGTGCGCACAATAGATATAAGCCCAGAAATTTCACTGGCTACTTTGCTCATCAAACCGGAACACAGTAATGCCTGCACATTACAGCTTGGCGGCAGACTTCACGAGCAACGCGGTGGTACCAGCCCAGATGGACACTCGCAGAAGAGTTAGTCCTACCACCTAGTAAGTAGTACTTGTAATAATACTACGCCAGTATTATGCAAATAAATATAAGTATGTACCTACCTAATCTTGTCAAGGTGGTATTATTTTCACATTGTCATAAGGCTTATAAGCAGGAAGCAATTACACGCCTAGTTTTCGTGTATAAATGGCGCTATTCATGATGATATAACAACAGTAACTTAAATGGTGTAACTCTCTCACGGACTTCAGTCAACTCCTTCACAAGTTCATTATTATCATTATCAAAACGCGAATCTACACTAAATTTACACGTTCACCGCAATATCACAAAATACGTTTTGTGGCAATATGAAGTAGGTTGGTACCTATCTTGGACTGGCTGCTGAGAGCAATAAAGTGCGTCCAAAATGTAACCAATTGATGATGATATTGATGCGACTAACAGCAATCTCTTGGAATTAATTAAAATGGCATTTTTTTAAATAAAATACATATAAAAGCAATCCAACTGCAACAGTTTTAGTAGGTTAGAGGTTTCCTTAAATATATTTTTTTTAAATATAAAAATTAGCTAGCTGTTACTTATAATAGATGTCGTATACATATTATACTACGCTTATAGCCATAATTAAGCATTTCTCCATAACTCTAGGGGCAGCGTAGACGCTTATGCAAACGTACGTTTGCATAAGCGTCTACGCCCCTCGCCGCGACTCGCGATTATAAGGCGACTTTACTTTTCTAATGAATTGCTTAGCAGTTGCGATTTTAAGAGGGGTTTATTAGGAAGACTTAATGAAGTACTGTCCAAGCTCACTGAGAGAGCAAAATAAACATGTCACACTGAATTTAAACCTTGAAATAAAAACGTGCTAGGTACATACAGCGCAATCGAACACAGAGACAGAGTGACGAAAGCATTCGCCGGTCCTCGAGAAATTGGGGCGATTCATTTCACTTGTATCATTCGATTATTGCTTCGACATGTAGTAATCGATTCCGAGCGATAAATCAACTTGTTAATTACGTAAGCCCATAAATATACATTTTGGAATTATCGTAACGTCCGTGTGTCTGTAACCTTGGCCACGACACATGTCAATAAATGTCAAATTGGATTTGCCGGTCATAAATAGTCATTAAAATTGATGTCAAGTTTTGAACCGTATGGAGCGGTAATAAAGGAGTTATAGGAGTCGTTGCCATTTCTGGTCATGTCTCGAAAAATGTCATGAAAAAATAATCTCGCAGGAGTATCAAATATTTTTTCATTAATTATGATTTCTGAGATGTGAATCACAACAATACTTATTTATAAAAACATATTTTTTGTCCGAAGCATGTTCATATGGACATGTAAGTACTTCACATTTAATTTAAATAATGTTATGTCATTATATTGTAACATAAAAAAGCTAGCTACAGCTCTGGCCAAAAAAACATGTACTTAACAATTATTGTTTTTTTTATACATTGCCACGTCAGTACCTAGACGGCTTTATTTTTTTTTAAATTGCACACATCCAAAAAGCTTTGCGAAACTTAGCCATTTCTTAAGGAAGCTGTATGTTATATTTATTGACGTGGAATATTGACTAAATTATAATAAAGCTTATTTATACCTTGATTAATGTAACATCACGTTTTGATTACTTTATAAATATGATATATGAAGGCTGGTAGAGGGCTTATGACTTACGACTTTACAAGAAAGTACTCTACGGTTTGTCACATTTCCTTTTCTTTTGAAAAGTTGATAACTTTATTTATTAAATGACATATAAAATAACGGAATTGATCAACAAGCCTAGAAATAGTAAGAGAAGCATTAATGTTAGGCAGTTGACTAATTGACTATAGAATCTATAGATACACCTCATATAAACCAGAAGTGAAGAACCGAGCTGGGATTAGAACTCCACTTCGTTATTCATACTTCCGCTATACCTTCACCACATTATCTTGTACCTACTTTCTACTAATTAATGTAGCTACTCTCAAAAACTTACCATCAAGTTTGGCAACGTAGAGTTTCCCTCTTCAAAACCGCCATAAAACAGGTGAATTATGAACTCCTCGCACATTTCTCTAATGAAAGCATAGTGGGGCCTCCATTCTGCACCTGCATTAATGAACCCCACTTTAGGGACCGCTGGTAAGGCCCCTGGTTCAATTTAAACTTTTTATCGTCAAAGAGGAAGCGACAAGAGTGGAAGTGGAGTTCACTTTTGTTTGTGTTATAGATGCTTTTTAAAACGATCTTTTTATGCCATACCATGAAGAGAGCATTAGGCCCGTTGTGTTATAGTAAGTTTCATACTAATTTTTTTTTATGTTATTTATATGTTATGCAGTGAGTTCTACTCTTTAGCTGTCCGCATGATGAAGGTAGCAGTATTATACAGCGCCCTGGTGGCCAATTTGGGTAATCTAGCTCACTGACTACCTGCTCACAAAATCACTTAACCAACCTATAGTAATAACCTAATTATCAGGTAATATTTTAGCCCATGCCATAACAGCTAGTTGTTAAACAATACATTAACCGCTTATCCACACCAAATGTAGTCTTTAGACTAGGTTTAGGTCCTATTTCTGTGTCCTGGCGACAAATTGTCGTGGTATTTTACAATAACTTGGCTGTAACGAAATATTTCGCAATGAATAATGGGTGCTTTGAATAATTTGATCACTCAATAATTGGTACGATTATTACTCATTAAATAATAGTCATAATTCACGAGTGCACAATGTAACCGAGCGGCAGACAGGGAAACCATAAATTACAGGCTCTAGCTGGTTAGGTAACCTGCGGTATACGCCGTGTTGAATTAGAAAATTAGCTTTTACTTTCCTTAGGCATTCATCTTTGGAGCTTTGATCTAGGCTGCGTACCTTTCAATCAACATCAAGCTAAAAATAAATCAGAGAGCGTTCTTCCCTTTTCATCAGTCGAGTTTCGATGGAAATGAAGATTGAAAGTTCCTTTTACTGTACGGAGATAGTACATTTTAGTAAAATCTGGCAAGATTGGAGCGGATTTTTGGTAAGTAAAGTTCGAATCATTGGGGACGATGTTTAAAAGGACACAGAAACAAAAGAAAGATACATAAGACAAGCCAGATTATTACTCAAATAATATTATAGTTACCTATATCTAAAAGATAACGTACAAGTGCCTTTTGCCTTGTTCCAACTAGTTTTTATTACAGCAACTTCTTTCTTTTTGCTGTAGCTGCGTAGATTTTTATTTTTGTGAATTATGTAAATATGCTGCGAATAAACTCTTTCTTTTTTCTTTTTAGTATTTATTCTGTTCCATTTATATAGGCTTTTATAAAGTAGGCTATTAAGTTAAAAATACTTTATTTTATAGACTCAATTATTCAGAAAGATGTCTGCTAGGTTACATCACAAAGTATATGTTCAGCGAAATGTTCCTATATTGTTACTGAGCATCTCCAAGCGGTATATTCATAGAACGACAAAGTGAAATTAAAAATAATTATTGGCAAAGCCTGGGACGTTTTTGCACGCTTTATACGGTTTTATTTTAATATTTTTGGTACCGTCATTTTAGACTAATGTCATAGTGCGTTATGGACTGCGCTTCCTCATCAAACAGTGACAACTTTCCTAAGTTACAATAGATCCGATAGCTACTAACTGGCCAATAACTTACTTATTTTCAGCACTTGTTACGCATCAATTACCATGGACGGCGGGCAAAGGGCCTAAAGGCTTATTCGCACGCGTAACACAAAAACACACTTTCACGGGAAGGTGAAAGTACAGCTTACGAGACCGATGATACAACTCCCGTAATAGGTCAGATTAAGACCTAGGCACCTATAGACTGTGTAATAAGTAGTTTGTAATAACCGACAGTATTTCGATTCGAAAAATGTTCAATCCCAATGTAGGTACCTACCTATAACCGAGCCGAACTTGGAAATTGTCAATGTCAAATCTTTTTTCATCACTGCACAACTCGATCACTTTGCGTGATAATAAAAACGAATATTAAAATGATTTTTGTGTTAACACAACGCACTTACAACATTCTGGCAACACCCAAACTCAGTACTCCTATGGTGGTAGAGATGCTAGGAAGACTAGAAATGTTTTCCGCGTGGCGTCGCGTCTCCTAATACCGCACACGGTTTTCAAACCCACTCAAATTCCTCTGTACCACGCTTTTTAGGAATCGTACCTATCACGAACAAATGACCGACTAATTATACAGGATGATTGGAAATACGATACATTACTTGCAAGGGGTTAAAGTATGGCATATTTGCAGCTGATTTGGACATGTGATAACATGTCCGCAACTGCGTTATTTCTCAGTTATGCAAGATTAGCTAATGAAGTAAGGAAGTTATTTCAGTAATTTGTGCGCAACAGTTCGTATTGTTAACTTTAGGGAGGTAGCTAAAAACTAATCCAAAAAAACCCTACCGCCATGCAATCCTGAAAGAATTTTTTGTGTCATACATACGGCCTAATTATAAGTTATATTTTCGAAGAGCTTGAAGATGACCACTTCGTTAACAAGTCACCTTTTTTACTCTGAGAATTGTATGAACTCATGAAGGCATCTATCGGTAAATGTACCGTTCATAAAAGTAATACAACTATTTAGCTTAGGAAGTGATAGCTTCATTATTTTTAATGCTTTCTCACGCAAAACATGAACAGGCGGAAAACATCATTTACTCTTACTAGGAGGTAGAGGTACGTATTCATTAGCATATTTTAAAATAAATCTTATGGCCTAGTTATTTTATATAGCTTATTTACAGTAGCACACTTTTCTGCCCGCGGTTTTCACCCACGTTCCCACAGGAACCGTGCATTTTTCCGGGATAAAAAGTAACCTATGTTACCCTCCGGTCCATAAACTATATCTGTGCCAAAAATCACGTTGATCTGTTGCTTCGTTACTGCGTGAAAGAAGAACAAACCAACAAACACACTTTCGCATTTGTAATATTAGTATGGATTACAACATACATACAAAAATAGGGCTATGCTATTGTGTTTTTATTTTTTATAGGAAGACTTGTAAGTTTACAAAGACGTTATAATGCATTGTTACTGATTGGATTCATTAGTAAACAAAAGTATTGTGATGTGAATTAAATGGTCGCTATACACCAGTAAGTAATGCTTGCAAAAGAATAATGTCAGAGTGCTAATTTTGATTGTATGACGACTCGACCTTCTCAGAAAAGAGTAATGTATACCTAACTATAAAAAATAAATCCGAGGACATGTGACATCCACCAAGTCGCATTGGGCCCGCGTAGTAGATTATCATTAAGTCATCAGTCGATTAGCAGATCCATTATCTGCTAGGTTTTTTTTTCGGATCTTAAATTCGAAATTAATGGACAGTTAGCAAACTTAGGTTTATTTCTTTAGAATGGCAACAATTTACTCTTAAATACCTAAGGTTGTAATGATTCAGGGAATTTACAATACAAAAAAATTGTTATTTATGGGCCGGCGTTATACTTTTTTTATTTTTATTTTTTTTATACATCTGTCTGGTAAAGCGTTTGACCACAATATCACCTGATGTGAAGTGACGATGTGCTCTAAGATGTAGCACGCGTACCCAGTAAATACCTAACCGAATTTCACACCCGTCAGCACATAATATATTGTGTACATTTTCATAACTCAACAAGGTAAAAGGATTGGCTTAATGAGCGTCCTGTAACACAAAATAGACACTCGTCATATTATATAACACGTCGTTACCAGAATCGTACAATGAAATTGTAAAGACGTGTTGCTTTGATACTTGTACTAAGTATACCTTTCCCTTTCGCCTGCTTTCTCTAGCACAATGGCTGAAGCCTTATTCACATACTGTTATCGATTTGAAACGTTTGAATTTTTTAATGACATGATATTGAAGGGATCATGATAATATTTGTGATATCATCGGAAATAGCTTATTAGGCCCTGCGGCTTCGTACGTTTGGAAACAGGATTAAATATAGCCCGCAGGATGCAATACTTCAGGACCCTAATTCTACCTCATCGAAACCTTATCAAAACAGAAAATTTCATTCAAATCTTTAGAGCCACGGGGAACCGTAGGATGCAAGAGGAGAGTAACAGATCATCGTGGTGTTCTATGAGGAGGCCTATGTTCAGCAGTGGACGTCTTCCGGCTGACGATGATGATGTTATTCTCCTGTCCACAAACTATATAGTATATAAACCTATATATTCAACAAATACGTAGATCCATTGCTTTGTTGTTGCGTGAAAGAAGGACAAACCAACACACCAACAAACACACTTTCGCATTTATAATAGTACTGATGTCTTATCTTAAGGCTATCTATTTATACCTATATAGGTGATCATCGTAAATTTAATTTGAATTTCAATCTTGAATCTCAAATAAACAACTCGATGTAAAAAATAAAACAAGATTTAAGTACTTAAGAAATGAGAACGTGTAGGCCATTAAATTTAATTACCAAGTTTTAATTGGTAAATACCAAAGTGTCACCTGGTTATATCCTCAGTCACCGAAGTTACGATTTGGTATTTGGTTCGAGGCAAACCACACCCGATACATGAAGAACCGCAACTACCTCAAGACATAAAGAAAATGTAAATTTGTTTTAGGTACCTTTACACATATTACGAAAAACTTCATCGAAAAAAAAAATCATCGAAATATGATATGTCGGTGGTTATAGTAACACTAGCTTCTGCCCGCGATTTTCACCCGCGTTCCCACATGAACCGTGTATTTTTCCGGGATAAAAAGTAGCCTATGTTACTTACTCTCCGGTCTATAAACTATATCTATGCCGAAACTCACGTCGATCCGTTGCTCCGTTACTGCGTGAAAGAAGGACAAACCAACAAACAAACAAACCAACAAACACACTTTCGCATTTATAATATTAGTAGGACAGTAGGATTAGTAGGATTACTCCACTTTATCATCAAGGATATCACCATTGTCTAAAACATGCAGATTCTCTTATGGATTACGATACGAGAGACGGTTACTCTATTACCGCCATTTAATTTGCAGCTACCGTGGTAGACCAGTCAAGACCACGTTAAAACATTTTTTTTTGCTATTTGGTAACGAGACGAGCTGGTCGTTTACCTGATGGTAAGCATACCGCCGGCGCATAACAACTGCAGTGCCACCCAGAACTTTGAAACACAAAGGCCTGCGCGGCACTGCAGTGCGCTCGTTACCCTGAGACATTAGATATTAAGTCTCATAAGCCCAGTAATTTCACTGGCTACTCTGCTCATCAAACCGGAACACAGTAACGCTTGCACACTACTGCTTGGCGGCAGACATCACTCACAAAGCGGTGGTACCAACCCAGACAGACACTCGCAGAAGAGTTAGTATAAGTTAGTGGGAACATATATTCGTAGAACTATAACTGATCATATCTGATCTCAAGATAACATACCTACTCTATCAATCATGACGTAAGTAATATTATTTGCGTACTGTCTCACGCGGTCACTTATTGATACGTTACGATTGCACCGATAAAGTATCAGTGGGAAATTTGATAAATTATCATCATTAACGCATTGCTACTACAACATCTGATACCTAAATTGAATAATCGAAATCGAACAGTGGCGCCAATAGAACGCAAATATTGGTCACTTGCGAAATACTCAATCGATAGCACGCCGAAATTAGCTTTAACACAAAGACGGAAATGCTAGATTTCCTTGCAAAGATTAGTAGGTTTATTTCTTGAATAAATCTAGGAAACGTAGCGCCAAATAACTACAGAGAAACAAATTAATGACCAAGTGAGTTGTTTAGGTAGCCGGCCTAATGGAAGTGTTACTAGAGTTTTGTTAATTGAATTTGTAATGAAGACCACCTGCACCATTAGGCTATCTAGAACAGATGGTGATTCGATTCGCTAAATAGTGATTACTTTTGTTTTCATAAGATTATGTTTTCTATCCGTAAGGAATGTGTATAACTTCTTAATTATTCCGAAATTAATTGCGAAAGTTTGTTTGTTGTTTTATCGTTGTTTCACGCAGCAATGTATGGTACAATGTAAGGACGTGATTTTTGCATAGAATTAGTTTATGGGCCAGAGAGTTTATATCCCGGATAAATGAACAGGATGAATTTCCATGCGTGTGTCATGTCACAGTATCATGTAGAAGTGACGGCTCCGTAGCTAAGTTGGTAGTAACCCTGCCTGCAAGGCGAGGGGTCCCGGGTTCGATTCCCGGCCGGGGCAGATTTTGTGTAAGCATAAAGTTTGTTCTCGGGTCTTGGATGTTTGTGATGTGTATCTGTGTATGTCCATGCCACCTGCGACACAGGGAATCCTAGTGCGGGGGTATGAGTGTGTAAGCGTTAAAAAAAAATACTAAGCAGAAGTAGAAGCAAATATTAAAAAAAATAACTAAAACATTACCCTTAATTTCGTATTTTCTCCTACTAAATAGATAATATAACTTCCACGACGTTGAACTTTGCGGCTCGTAGCTTTTTTAGTAAATATTTTCACTATTTTTAGTCATTAGGTAATGTAAGTAATTACTTGGTCCCAAGCAAATCATTTTATGTTTATTAGCAAGCCGCTGTTTGTGCATAATTTAGATTGTTGCGCTTCGTCGTGAAATCCGAAAATAGAACTTTCCAACATAAATAGGAAACACTAAACTAACCTAACAATAAACATATACCTACCTAGTATCAAACATCGGATTACTCGATCAATCCTCTTCACGTATAAATTGTCTATGATAAATATAAATCGAGTATCTGTGGCCGTACAACCAGTCCACCACTTGTTAAATTGGTTTTATTATGACTAGTCTACTTCAAAACGCCGCTTTATATATTCATGAAACAATATTATTTAACTCTAGATATGTGTGAAATTGACAGGTGACACATAATGCTGCGTAATGATCTTGTCAACGTATCAAACTGTGCAATCAAACCTGTGAAGCAAATCGTACGTACTCGTACCTATCTGTCTTAAGATTAAGCATGTTGCCCAAGAGCTTCGTGTGGACCTACTAGCGAGTTATGCAATAAAGCACCGGACTGTCTGAGACTTCTGAGAGTTGGCAAACGTTGGAGCCATTTTGAAAGGATGGTCTTTTCTGATTCCATGGTGAAACTTTGAGCCAATGTTGGATATAGGATAATGTTGAAAGTACCTGTAAAGAAGGCAGATTGTCCCAATGTATTAGAATAATGATATAGCAATTTTATTTATATACTACAGGATAAAAAGACGAGAATGTCGTTTGTCTGATGGTATACCGCAGATCATAACGCTGGCCATAACAATTGCAGTGTCACTCAGAAATTTGAAATACGTAGGCCTGCACTGATTAGTTTAATTTAAAGGTTTGTTTTAATTCATATTTTGAACGCCCGACGCAAAAAGGAGGGCTCTGTATATGGCATTGTAGCTCCTAAACGGATGGACCGATTCTGATTTAGTTTTTTTTTTTGTTTGAATGGTGACTTGATCGAGTTTTCTTAGCTATGACTTAAAAAAATTGCTCAGCCGTTTGGAGATAACCAGCCAAATTAGCCGGAATTTATAAAAAAAATGTACTTGTTAATGCTACTGTTTTTGTCATTCGGCGAGCAGGTAATACGCCTGATGGTAAGCTGACCGTAAAAATTTAAGTGTCATCGACGATAAAGTTCTGCGCAATACGTTTATAATATTTCTGGCGTGTGCTTTAAAAATAGCAATATATTTTACTTTAGGACTATTTAATAGAAAAAAAAACATCTTCTCTCTTTAAATATTCTTTTATATTATCTCTTCTGCTTGAATTGGCCAAGGATCGCCAAACATTGGCGCACACCTCAAAATTATGTGATTATCGACTTCGCAACAGTCAACGGCCCGTAATGAGAGGTGGTCTACTAATACCACATATTGTATTGTGAATTAAACCTACGTTTGAGAATTATGTAAACTGTATGCCGGTTACATGTTGTATTTTAAACTTTAAACATGAGGTAATAGAGCTGAAAATGTTTATCTTGTACTCTAGGGAACCTATGCAAAGAAATCATAAGCTTATTTGTAAAATTGTGTTTAAAAGTTCAAGGTGGCTACTTCTTTCAAACAATCAAGACGCAATCTTAACAAGATCTAATTTGCGCGTTCAGAGCGGTGAGTAAAATTGCTCTTGCATTTTGAAATATTGAGACCTCAGTAACTTGAATATTAAGTACCTACTTGGAAACTAAGGTGGTTTTACGAAAGTATATTTTTTTCAATTTTTTGATAGGTTTACCTACGTTTAGCTACAGAATAGGTTTAGCGTACTATGTCTAATTTTTTTTTAAATTTATTTCTTGACCTTGATACATAGTACCTAAGTCGCAATATTAGAAACAATTTTCGAGTCGAAGTGACGCTTCAGTAAAGCGGTGGATACTTTACTGAAGCTTCTATGGAGTTTTGGATAGAATACGAAAATACACGTTTTTCGCCTTTGTACTATTTGCCTTTCACTCATGCACGTTTACGAACACTTAATGGTTAATAATCCACCATTATTACACATTAACACTCGAAGAAACATAGGTTTTAGTAAATTACTATGTCTAATCTCAAGAGTGGTTGCCAGTACAAACCGATAGATGGTTGGCTACAGATTTTCATGTTATGCGTGGTAGCTAGCCAGGTTCGGTCGAAAGTTTAGAGAGGTAGGTACTGCTTTCCGGCCGCGCCCTCAATCAGCTGAGCGTACTGTAAATCTATCGCATCTGTACAGAAAACTGCTTTTTAAATAATTATAAGTAAATAATTACCAGCTTACCCTACCTCATATTTCATCAAGACAAGACCTTTTTAACCGACGTCCAAAAAAGGAGGAGGTTATCAATTCGGTGGGTATTTTTTTATGTTTATTACCTCAGATCTCCCTCATTTACAAACCGATTTGAAAAATTTTCTTTTTATTTGATAGGATATACTTTCAGATTGGTCCCATAGAAATTTCATCAAAATCGGTTCAGTAGTTTGTCACTGAAGTCGGTTCGTCGCTTTTTTAAAGCAATTTTTGTTCATTATTCATTCTTTTAGGTTTAAAGTTTCAGCTGTAGGGAAATTAAACGAAAAGGTCTATTTACAAAATGTCCAAGAAAAACATGCGTCAAATTTATACCTATTTTTTCTTTTTCCCTATTTCAATTTTCACGGTCGAAACCGATTGGTTTCTCATTCACATTCATTGTTTTCGTGACGTTGTACCTACATTTCCCGATAGCGAGATTGATTTTCTTCTTTCGAATAGGTTTTTATTACGGTCTCGTAGCTTTCCATTACAAAATATAACGTAATATTTTGATAACAACGAGCTATTTACTTGCGTTTTGGTAAACATAATGGGCTGGCCCATATAACAATTGCAGTGCTACTGTGCCACCCAGTACTTTGAAAGCGTATGTATATTGTAAAAAACCCGCAATACACTAGAGCACAGTACTTCATGGTGACAGAAACAAAGTGGTAGTATCACCCCAGACGAGAGTTCTACCTGCGGCGCAAGTACGGATCTTTTCGATCGATATAATTGACAGTTCAAATCGATGAAGTGGGTTTTATCGATTTTTATATAATTTATCGTGCCTTTATACAACCGACATAATTTATCGAATAGCTAGGTCGAATATATATTATAATATAAAGCTACTACAATACTTTACGATCAGACTTCGGTACTCGCAACATTCGATAAACCTATCAGTTTTTCGATTCGACAAATTTATCGTTTGGAATTCCGTACTTGCACCGCTGGTAAGCTACAATTGAAATTGGGTACCGATACCTAACTTACTAACTTCGATAGCATAGTAACAACAACATTTTTCTCCCGCTTCCCCCGAGAGGTTCAATAAAATTATTTCCCATCCATATTTCAAGAGTTTAAACGCGCCAGTCTACAGTTTACTTGGTTCGTTTTGCGCTGTTTTATTCGTATTTATGCTGTTGTCTAGTCGGGAAAACACTCCGTTTGATTCATGTGATGTTGCCGAAGTGATTCTGAAGTGAAAGGGTGCAGAAGGTATTGTTATTACTGACGCTGGAAATGTTATGGACGTCCGTTTCTAGCAAAGGCTAAATAATCTGTGGTTTCTAGTTACTTTAATTCATTCACCGTTTACAATTTTGCTTGTAAACGGCAAACGATGGAAGGAGGGAAGAGAGGCCTTTACCCACCAATAGGACATATATTTAATAGGCTAGTAATATAGAAAAACAACTTAAGATATTCATCGCTTTTTTTAACTGTGACTAAATTAAGGATCTGTTTATGTGGAGTATGTTTGTGATCCACAGACCACGAAATACAAAATTAACCATATAGGTACCTATTTTGTCTAAACTATACGGAACTCGTCCTGGTTTAATTTTTGTAGACTAGACCTTGGCACTAGCGATTCCTGATTAGGTATAGAATTTAGGACTTATATATCTGGATAGGTTTTAGGACTTTTAGGCTAGTTTTAATTTAAAACCCAATATTTCGAAATGATTTTTAGAGATAGACTAAGCCAAAGTCATTCATACTAACAAACTAGCTATCACATGTTTGTAGCTATACATTAAATTTATCATACAATAAGGCTTAACTATTTCAACGCCAAACCGTAGGGACAGAAACCATTAAAATTTATAAGTACATTACTTCAAAGCCAAACCTATAAACCTAGGCTTACCTAGAAGCAGCACAGAACCTAAGTTTATTCAGACATGACTGGCCCAGACCAGATGCCAGCTGCTGATACCGCGCCATAAGCAGGAATGGCGCCGCTTACAACCAGCTCTCTATCGAGAGATTCGAGAGCGATTTTTCGTGTAGATTATCTATATTATCCGTTCCGATACATTACTAGAGGAGAGAAATAACGTTCAACTGCAGTACATATCATAAGATTGCTTGAATTTCTTACTTTGAATGTCTAGGTGAGCCGTTTTAGAGTGTTTGAGATTGAGGCAGAGTCACAGAGTGTATCTCATATCATTGCAGTATGTCGTTATAAGACAATAGAATCGTACTATATTTTGGAATATAATATATGCCAATTACCCACTAACTTGCAGTGGAATATCACGTAATCATCAGAACTGAGTAGGTATGCGCTGTGAGGTCGCCTAAAATTTAAATTTGTGATTTGTTATGTATACCGATTGTGGAGGTATTGTGCTTTTGTGGTTAGATGTTCGATAAGAAATTTCTTTAATCAAATATGTGCTTCTAGTTTACAAATAAAGAAATAGGTTTACTTTTAGAAAAACGATTACTTACTTAATTGGTCAATGGCAAACTTCTCTTTTTAAAAAAATTTCCAACAGTTAGAGAGAGAACAAAATTATGAAAAAATCTTAATAGCGTAATTTAAAAACAAAACAAAATCATCAGAAATATTATTATGTATCGTTTCCAAACGAGTATGTAGCCCAAACGAAACATAAAGGTAGCAAAACGCAACATATAACAATCTCCATTTAACAACACCAAACTGGCGGTATTTCACATTACCCCAGCTCTATTTGTCGGTCATTAGCGTGAGCGAATTTACCGCGGTTATTAGGTTATCAGATGGTTTTCACACTGCGATCCCCCGGCGTCGGGAGCGAATGAATTCATCATTGGTTCCTTCCGGGGGGTGACGAGTCTCACGCGGGACGCTCGGGACTTTCGGGAGCGATGGGTGTGTGAAGCCTCCGATGAGAACGTACTTACTAACCTCTCATTTGATTGCAAGCGTGGATATATGGGTAATATTATTATAGGCTTGTCATTAGTCGGTGGGAAGTGGTGAATGAGGATTTGTGAAATCATCAAATGATGTGCTATGTATTTATAATCTAGATAAAGATTGACTATATTAGATTCGGTCATAAGTTCTAGGTATACTTTTATGTACATACCATAATTTTAGGATAATTCTACAACAATAATAAGTAACGCCATTTTTGACATTTATGCGCATCAGATTATTTAGGAAAAAGAAAAATGAAAAAATGTGAGTATGAACATTTTTTCACGACGAGAAACGACTTCCCATTTTTAAAGATAATCTTACTTCTCTAAAACTAAGTTAAAGTTTAATCAAGCTAAAGTGAGCGAAGCTAATTACGAAGAAAGCTTTAAAACAAGGATAAAGTTAGAGGAACTTGACACTGGGAATTCTCTTCTCGCATAAGACGTGCGATGCCATGTTCACCTAGACGGAATAGAAATTATTTTCTACGGGTTTCACTTTCCCTTAATTTTGTTTAATGAAAATCTTTTCATGATCCTTGAAAAATCATCAAGCAAAATCATAAAAGCTAAGTTTTCTGGAAAAGGAGGTATCTGTGTCATTGTATATTTTTTTTGTACTCATGAAGTAATTAACACTATATGGTTAACACTATAAAATATATTTCATATCATAACGTAATACGTAAGAGTAGGCATATGTACGTAATAATTATATTCACATTATTTCGAAGCTATTTTCAGCCAACATTTGCATTTTCCCGCGGGCGATGTCTAAAATATCGCGTTTCGTTCCACGCGGCTAAAGCAAATTAGCCGCGTGGATGTTGCCACAAAATAATAGCACATTATGATATAAGTGTGTAATGACTAAAATAGCACACGCGTACATACGACATTTTTCAACACCTTGCTAGGAAATAAACAGACTTTTATTGGTAAAAAACGGCGTGCCGCGCTAGCTATGCGCGCGCAAGGCGAAATCGCGAACATAATCGACAAACAGCAAATATTTAAATATAATAAACCGAATATTTCGTATTTACAACATAGCCTATTGTGAATAATTTAATTAAATAAATTGTTTATTTATCATAGTACCGAACGAATATTTACGTTCATATTTCAAGAAAAGGTTTACTTTTTTTAGTCTCACAAAACTCCTTCTTGGTACTACGTAAGCACAGATTATTTAGTCTTTGTACGTAAGACTAGGCGGTATGATTTCACGACTTCAGCCTGAAAAAAGGACGAGGAAAAAAAACTATTTTGGTACAAGTTATCTGTGGTATTAATAAAATAACTGTGTTACGCGGTAAATTTAGAATGCTTCGTCATCATGCAGACATGAGATATACGTACATATAACTTGCAGTGAGGTACAAACTTAACTTAATCGGGACATATTCATAAAGCACACGTGCGGTAATGTAAAGTAAAAATCACACGTGTGCAATATCATGGATTGTGAGCCTAAAAGCGATGTAATAATAACCCACTCTACGAGCAAGTATGTTGAAAAAGTTTTTCTGCATCTGGGTCAGGTGAGCAACCACTCAGAGGCCACTGGTTTAATATTTCACATCTCGTGGATTTAATGCTGGAGTTGCAGGTTCGGCTTTGTTTGCGAGTTATAAAATGAAAAGTACGCTGAGTAGTGGAGTGTGGAATAGAGCGCAAACAATTTTTTGAGCATAGATACATATTGCATAGGTACTAACTTTTATCTGTAACCTAGAATCCGAAATTTCTGAGCCTAATATTGAAAATAGAATTTGACTACTTTGTTTTCCATTGATACATTAAAGTGATTAATGTTGCCATCACAACAGATTAATTAGGTATTAAGCCCGAAGCATACGGTATCATCGCAACATCATCCATTTAAATTACGAGTTAATTCTGATAAACCAATAAACTTGCGTTTGGTTTACAGTTTAATGTTTAATTCAGATTTAGTATTCTGTGTTTTCTGTAGCACAATTATATTATACAGGTAAGCTTACTCATACAAGCAAGTTCAGCTATTATGATGGCTTTATTACACTGGCTAATGGCTTATATTTCTCACAGGGGTTGATTTGATCGGAATAGAAAAGTTTATAAATAACTGCTTCTATCACCACTATTGTTACTCCTTTGTTTTTTTAACAACGACGTGTGTTTTGTTTAAATAATTACAATGTATAATACTAGACACACATACTACGAGTATAATCAATTTATGAGAAGAATATCACTCTCTAATATCAGTATATTTATTTGGAGTTCTGCCAAATGTCCTGTATAGCCCAGCCCGGCTCTGTGTTTATGTTACTACGTCGTATATGTCCTGCGAAATAAGCCGTTATTATATTTATATTTTCTGCGCACGTAGGTTCATAATGCCTTTTTATTATTCAGTGTAAATATATAGGTTCAAATTAAAGGAGCAATTTCATCATTATTACCCAGTTGGAGGGAAAACACGCTGGTTTTCAAATATACGCTTCTCCCATCTCCCATAGCACACCATATACTGGAATGGTAGCTACCCGCTTGCATTCAACGGTTCCCCAGAACAGTCAACTAATCATGGGTAGGTACATACACCATGGGTTCATTTCAAAGTTGGTGTCTCGGACATTTCATGACATTTCACGAGGTCCTTTTAGTAGCTGTACGCACAGTAACAGAGTAGCTACCAAACGTCTCATCGTAGCAAGTCGAATTACAACATAGTAGGTACTTAGGCCAAATTAATGGTATATACAAAAAAAATTGGAGAATCCTCCCATGGCCACATCGATCTCATTTGAGAACAAAAGAAGAACAGGAATTTACAAAATCATCGTTTTTCTAACCAAATAATAAAATATTCACTGCGCGACAATAAAAATTCATGTTGTATAATAATTATCATCGTCCCCTTACCGCAAAGTCCTTACCTTAAGGACGAACTAGTCGTTCATTTCTCCATACAACCGTACTTGGGTGATTACTACACTACTTGACGTTTTAAGTCCAAAATTAAGAATAATATCGATTTATCTCTTCGTTATCTAGGTCAGCCTGCTAATTATACAGAAAAAAAATAAGTGGCTTAAAAGTAACGAGCCTTCAAACATCTGTATTTTAGCACGTATTTTAACGCAAGTTTGGACGTAAATAAAATACAAAAGGATTACGAAAACTCGAAAATAAGGTACATACTAACAAGCTTTAGTTTATTGACATTTCAAATAACTTTGGTCTGACTAAATACATTCAGTAGTTTTGTCGTAAAACCCCAAGCACCAGAAGCCAATTCGTACATTTTTGCGCGCCGGTTTTCGACTTTTCGGTTTTCGTCGCGACTTTACGAGAGTGTGTAATTGTGTATGTGCGAGCATTAGCCTCATACTACTCATCGCTGCAGAGTCTTACCTTGTCCCACGAATATTAGATGAATGGCATGCATTTTAGCCGCGCCCACCGATGAGTTCGCTCCATGGACTAGTAGGCTCTTAAGCAATAAAAGAATCAATAGTTCCATGACAACCCGTCGGCTAAAACAAAAGCGTGTCGCTACCGCGGTGCTCTATGAGTTTCAGAAACAATCATCGGGGCTCGTGTCGGCCTGCCAACTTGGCTGATGAGTTAAATGGAGTTTATCCCACCTCTGTTGTTAGCCGTGTCACGTAGTTGCCAGTTAAATAACGCCTGAGACCGTTTGGAGCCTTTTATCTTTATTAGCAACATTCGTTTTAGATATAAGGCTGATATACTTTATAGTCCCGAAGAGCATTTTAGCTTAGTCAAGCTTCTATATCGCAGGTCTTATTCTCGATTCAATCCAAGTTTGTGTGCTGATAAAAACTAACAAAAGTATTCAGTGTCCATCGGGGATTCCAAAGAAAATTTAGTTGGTGCTAGATTTGGAACTGGTTACTGGGTAGTGGACTCGGTAATAGATATTAGGTACTAGCTATCCCTCGCGGCTTCGCTCACGTAAAATTGTTTATATACTTTCATATATATGCATATAGTAAAAAGCTGTTATTTTGATATTACAAACAGACACTTAAATTTTATTTATTGGTATAGATGTTATTTCGTAATAAGGACTTACTTTATATATTTTTATTCCACTCGAGTGTTTTGTTTACGCGATTAACATTAGGACGTAAGTATAATATAGGTAATTATGTAGTTTGACAAGAACTGTTTTTGTAAAAGTATTAGATTTAATTTAAATTATATAAGTAGATACAAAATTACAAGTAAAAAAGAGCATTGTTCACTTGTCAGCACTGCAAACGTGAAAGTTATTTGTATCGTTTAGTTAATTGTTCCGTTCGTCAGCTAATGGAGAGTAATGGAATAATTGGTGGTATCCGCCGCCACCCAACATTCTGGCGGGTGTTGTGAAACTCCCGCAACAGGGACAAACAATTTTAAACCGATAAAACTCGGAGCGAGATCAAAGTTGGTAATTGACAAGGGAACTGCTGTGTCAGGGATCCATTGTGTCAAATGACTTGGCATCTCGTTGAAAGCAATTCGCTTTTGCAGCAGTTTTTTTTAAATCTATGAGGCATTTTTACTATGGATTTGTTAATTATCGTTTGATCGACATCTTAACTGATGTTAAATAATGGTTTAGTTGCAGTTGATAATATGTTATAGCTAGAAATAGTCCTCAAGTGCAGTCGGAATCGGAACACATGAACATAAGTGCTTGGCGATTTCTAGAAAGAGCATAAACGTATACTTTAGTATATACTAACCCTCATTTATTATTCATTCTGGTTGTACTAAATAACCCAGTCATTAAATTTTATGTACTACAGCAACTGCCGATAATCTACGGCTATATAAGTAGCAATACATCGATAACCATATAAGCTTGTTCCATTTTTTAGGACAAAAAAAGTTCCCAAGTTTAACGTGTTACCAGTATCAACATACCTACGAAAGAGTAAAAAGCAACTGAATAGTTAACCTCAGTTGTACCTCCATTATCACCATTGCCACAAAAGGATACTTTGTAAAATGCATAGCGTTCTAAGTATTGTATAGCAAATGACAAGGACGAAAGGAATCCGGTTGGAATGCAAGCCACACGCGACCAGCGGGAGGTCTGCTAGTCCTGTAAAGTCCTGTACCCTTACAAGACCGGCAGAACCTCTTGGCGCTTCACAAATCACTATCCACCTCGGACATGTTGCTTGCAGCTTGATAGACGTATTGGATAAATTGTTACGTTGGTATTTTTGTAATGCAAAAAGGGATTATGGCGAAGAATCCTACGCAACATGCGCAGTGGGGGGTGTGCCTTGCTGAGCCTGTATTTCGGACGTTGCTACCAGGTTATATGTGGGTACTCTATAAATCATTGGTAAGTGGATAAGTCGCGACTTGTACTTAGACACCGATAATCGTTTGGAATACCATGTTTTATTTCAAATCTTCCGAACCGTATAACATGTAGAATGGGGCTGACAGTTCTAGCTACCTTTATATGCAAATGAAAAAATATTTTGGACAGTTAGATAGTATTAGATTATTCTATTAGATTCTTCTACTATTAACTAATGTCTGTGTACCTGTGTGATCATGAATGAAGTTGACGGACGATAGCTAACTGCTACACTCGTTTGTTATTTTTGAAATGCGTAACGACGCCAGATCGTTTGTCCGATGCGCCGGCGCAGCTTCCAGTTAAATTGTCGCTGTCATCGCAGCATTTCCTGGTGCAGATTTGTTGCTTGACCCGCTCTTTGTTTTGTTCTCTAATAAAACGTTTGATCGTTGTTGTTTATCTACATTCCTTCTGATAATAAATAGTAAATTTTATTTGGGAACTGTAGTCTGTAGCCTATATTTTCGAACGGAAAGACAATATAAAAGATTGAATTACCCGAGGGCAAAAATATTTATTCCACGCCATCATTAAATAATTTTACGGTTTAATATTGCCATCTAATACGTGATAATTCATTGTTTAACACTAAACTTTTACGCAAACCTGTTACAATACATAATCCGTGTTGAAGCCTTAGAAGAAGTAAAAAACCCAGTAAACTTAAAGATTTCAGATCTGTACTACAATTTTCGTATGAAAAACAACATTACAATCTTTGCTAAGCAAAACTTGTGTAATTCAAGATGGTGTGATTAATTTCTTCGATTAATTAATAAATGCTGTAAGAATACATTAAGCTTTTATGGTATGCAGATAAAGCAAGGCTCTGTCTGAATTAGCCAGCGGTTACGAGTAAATTGTTCATTATTTATCCTGACAAAGATTTAATATGTTCCTAAATGAGGTGTACAAAAATCATCCCTAATAACAATGACATAGGAGCCATGTTTAGCACCAGCAAAGATTAAGAGTTTTATTGCTAAATTTGTCAAGTTAGGTAATATTTTATTAATTATTGCTAAAGTTGTGTTTTATTAGCTGGAAACATGGTTATAGATGGTACCTAAATCAAAGTGTTATCGGGTAGACTGAAAATTGCTGTGAAATTATATGACTTTCCATAGGGCAGGCTCCGTTAGATAATTTTAAGTACAAAGCTGTATTTTGTGTTTTAATGGAACCGGAATTTTGTTTAACTTTTAACACACGATTTATAAAATTTACAATACATCACGAAAGTCGCGAATGGACTTGACGAACGTTTGGTATAGACATTGTATCTGGTATGGGCGCGTGACAGCGTGCCACACGGTCACACAGACATTACTAACCACCAGAAGCGGCTATCATGATCTACTTATCACATAAAGACATACCTACCCATTGCCTTTCTCGGCTTTGGCAGCTTATGTGGGCGGATATAATTATATTATAATGATAAACGTGGGATTTTTTACAGACCAAGTTAATAACATAATTGCGCTTGGACTATAATTTTTGTCCAATTCTTAAAGTGCACTTGAACAGGATAAAATAAAGGATATATTGGAAAGAATAGGTCGGGTTTCCCCCGAGTTAAAAATCGTAGCAGTGCGGATAAATAGACAAAAAAAATTAGTACCTACTTAAATAATTTTAATTAGAAAGCCTCCGTGGTTGTAGTTAACAAGTCAATGGACTTAACTTCTGTAGTGCATCAGAACTGCGGTTTCGATACTCGTAATGAAACCAATATTTGTGTACTTATAAAAAAACAATTAGGTATTTCCTTTTCTGGGTGTTGTAGTTCGCGGTTCTCTATATACAAGAAATCCTAGTTAGTGGTCAGGATATATTTAAATGATCGTTGAGTGTGCCTATTACAACAGCAAGCCAAGAGATCTCGAAACAAACAATGGAGTTTAGTTTTTCTAGAACAGATTTTCAACTTATAAACAAAAGCAGAAAGCGCAACACTTTCCCCGACCAGAGGACTCATTAGTTTCGTTTTGAAATATGCAGCCGATGCTCCGAGGCGGGCACTTTAGCCGGGGATCGAACCCCATAGTCCCCCGGGCCTGATTACCGCTTATTACCATGCATCATGCCATTACCGCCCGTGATTTTGCTATGGAACTGTGAGACAGTGACCAAACGTCCGCACATCCGAGACTGGAACCTTCGCTTCGGCTGTCTACGTAACCGTAGTTCCGTAACCAGTTATTACTCCGAAAATCGAACGTTGACTAACAACTACGTCAACTACGATACGTCGGCTGACGGGTCGTAGTTTTCCTACCATGAAAGTGTTTCAATTCATTCGTTTCGATGTTCGTAACTTGACATTTTGTCTTTGGTAGGAAAACTGCGTTCTGTCAGCCGCAGCTTCGACGTTGGATTTTCGGAGTAAGGCCCCCGAAACAAATGACACACAAGTTTACATAGCATCGAAGTAGGGGATTTGACTAGTTATGTAAATTCGTGTATTCAAACGATTATTCATGATTACATTGTTTACTTTTAAGAACGGGACTTAATCGCGATAAAAAACACAGGTTTATATTTAGCTCGATGTTTCGATCAAGTTGCATTGATCGTGGTTACGAGAAGACCAAGAACGACGAGAAGACGAGGAGTGTCTTCTCGTGACCACGATCAATGCAACTTGATCGAAACGTCGAGCTGTGTTTTTGTCCCGATTAAGTCCCGTTCTTAAAAGTAAACAATGTTTTCGAATCGCGAAAGTTTAAAAGTTACTATTCATGATTGTTCGTAGAATCTAGCCCAAAAAGTATTTTGTTTCAATCGAAAACTGCATCAACAAGGTAATTTATCGGTTTGTGTCTTTGGTTAAGATTAAGGATACGTTTTATGTTGTTCATTTTAAAAACTAAGTTATTATACCACAACTGAAGCGAATAAATTCATTTTGAATTTTAATCAAGTTAGAACTTTCATAAAAGGAAATGAAGTTGATAATTCAAATACTTTTTGCATAGGTACTATATCTATTTTTTCAAATGATTAGTGAAAAACTAGCTAACAAAAAGTCAACAGCTCATTTTTTTTAAGTTACCAAGCGTCAGTCGTAATATCGTAAAGTAAATATATTTTAAACTGTTAACCCATATTATTTACGTAAGATATTAATCTTATATGAATTAATATGATTCTGAGGCCGGCTCGCGGCGCTGCCAAAAAACATAGCAAGCTTAGCAACTGCGTCTCTGTAGACGTAAACCTAGGTTGTACTATGGTTGTCCGCTATTCTTTTTCATGCCAATTTCCAAGCTGGGACGACATCGTAATTGATATTTCGTGTAGAGTCTGTCTTTCAGTGTAATAACAGCCTTAGCTTTTCTCTAGTGAATGTTCTGCGACATTGTTCTATTTTATAAGTTTGTGGTAATCAATATAGATTATAGATACGCAACGCAACCAGAAATGCAAGTAATTGCAACATATATTATTTAATTAAATATACTTATTCTATCCGTTTTTAAACCTTTGGTGTGCTAAAGTCGTGCAGTAGCAATAAACACAGTTTATAAATTGTTAAAAACCGGCTATAACTCACGTCATTTGTCGATATTTTTGACCTAGGTTTCGAGCGTGTCCGACGCTCTTCCCCAGGGAGGTGGTCGTTGCGATCTCGCCGCGTGCACTCCCTGAGGAAGAGCGTCGGACACGCTCGATACCTAGGTCGACAATATCGACAAATGACGTGAATTATAGCCAGTTTTTAACAATTTATAATGTGTGATACTCACGAAAATTTTAATGGTAAAATAATAAACACAGTTGTATTGAATTCTATTAGAGCTGAAACTGGTCATTTTTTACTTTTAAAATGACTTAGATACCCACTATCGTATACAGCAGTCGTTTAGTCATATTAAAGGCTTTCGAGCAGTCTGAAAAATCTGAAAATAAAGTATAATTAACTGCATTTTAACCAAGGATTTTTATTTTAGCCTCTGAGTTTACATAGTAATTTAGATTACGGTAAAACATGAGTAGGTACCTACTAATGTAATCTTTCTCAACATAAAGCGCGATCATGACGTTGACCTCGCCATTAGAAAACCGTCAGTAGTGACTCCGTAAAAGGTAGTCAATAAAAAAGCCATCAAGTTTTTACATGACCACAGACAAATCTTCTAGCTATTTCCTCGCCGCTCAAAGACGCATTGAGTAAATTAATTGCAATAAAGTGCTTACTTAGTTAAATAACGTTTACAATTTTGTCCCATAAGTCTTAGTCTGCGCTTTCCATGGTAGAGGTCAAGTTAAGATATCAAACGCTCCAAATTAAACTTTCCAACACGCCATTTACTCGTATTATTACCAGTTATTGCTCAATAACTTTTCGGACTCCGCAGTGCAATGAAGTGTTTTTATGGAGTTCACATTGCCCTCTGATGGTTGGCTTAATAGATTTCACTCACGCAATTTGTTACAGTTTTACGTACTCACAACAATAACAAGTTACTCACGCTTCAAAGAAAATCGAGTTGAAATTTAAATGTGTTCGACTCACGAGGACATAATCCTACTATACAGGTGCTAGATACAGAATAAACTAACGTCTTCCCGTGTAAAAACATAAAACATTTCTTCAAATAATGGTGGTTTATATTTACTTTTTTCGTCTTTGAATGGCTCCATGTAAGTCTAAGTACGATACCCTGTACCAGGGTAGGCAACGCATCGGTACCTAGCGCCTATAAGGTATTTCAAATCGAATGAGGAGACCGCTTCCTTTCTGGCGGGCTTATTTAGTCTTATGAAAAGAAACTCCAACATGCCCTAAGCCATATTTAGTGCTTACTGAGAAATGTTTTTCTAGAAATATATCAATATCACGCTTCGGACTAATAGCAAATACGTATCAACTCGTGTCACGCACGAGACAAAAGAGACAAAAACCGTGAGATCTCTGCGAGGCGACACTTCCAAGGAAAGAGACAAATTGTGACAATTAAGCCGGATTTGGAGCTACTGAAGTGGCAACTAATACCATCTATAACTCTATACAGTTACGCAACTTTTGTTAGTGGGAGGACTAACTCTTCTGCGAGTGTCCGTCTGGGTTGTTACCACCGCTTTGCTCGTGAAGTCTGCCGCCAAGCAGTAGTGTGCAAGCATTACTGTGTTCCGGTTTGATGAGCAGAGTATCCAGTGAAATTACTGGGCTTATGAGACTTAATACCTAATGTCTCAGGGTAACGAGCGTACTGCAGTGCCGCGCAGGCCTTTGTGTTTCAAAGTTCTGGGTGGCACTGCAATCGTTATGGGCCGGCGTTATGCTTACCATCAGGCAAACGACCAGCTCGTCTCGTTACCAAATAACATTAAAAAAAAAAAAAAAACTCGATGCCAACTGCCTTCAAATCTGTCTCAACTCATCGCGAAATGCAGCGTAATGAGCAATGTAAAAGTGTCGGATGGCGAAATCGGATAGGTAGGACATTCATCATAGACAAAATTTCGCGAGTAAGTAATCTGAGACTAGTTGCCAACTCGCGCTAAAAATATGGATGTGCGATTAATTTAAACAGTGATTTATGAACGAGTACGATTTTATTTTAATTTTGGAAATTCGGACGTGCTTTCACTTAGTATTTGGCAAGGGATAGCGCTGCAATTTGGTCAACTTTTTGGTTTCATAAACATTTTGTAACCGTGGAATTTTTATCTCATTCGATTTACTCTAACACCAAAAAGTCGTGTTTTTACGTTCGATAGGTTACCTAGTACCTATTTGATTATTTTACTTGACCCTAACAAAGACCAGTTTATTCATCTTTTTTCTATTCCGGTGGTTATGAATTCCTAAAAACAAGAAATACAAATGGAAAATCCTAATACTCATAGTATACTTACTATCCCCGTTTTAATGGCTACGTCTGTTTCAGAAGCCCAGTCCTTGGGGTATACACAAAACACCGAGATTTTTTAAGGCACAGTTGATATATAGCTACCTACATAATTTATCTGTGCACTTAAAATGCGCAAATTTGTTTCGTGTCTGGGTCGTCCCCTACAGGTCAGGGTCGGGGGTGTTTTTTTTCTGTTAGCGTAAAATACACATCGAATTGCAGTATAACAGCTCAAAAACCCCATTTGGCCCAGTTAGCTTTATGACTTCTACGAACTCGCATAAGTTCTCATAAACCCCATTTTTTTAACTAGATATCTACCGCCCTATTTCCACATTTATACTGGCTAATGTCAACTTAGCCAATTATTGGGGACTGTCGACTGACAGGCTCACACGCGCCGTCTAGTCTAATTATGTTGTCGAAGAGTCTTTGCGATAAAGTTAGGTACTAGGTAGTGTAGGCACTGCTTCTACTATAAGTGCTGACAGGAAAGTTCCGCGACTGTAACTCTACCATATTATAAGTGTTGAAAATATGAAAATTGAACCATATATCACGTATTCGATTAACACGACATAAACTAATGATAGCTTATAGGAGCTATCCTATATGAGTAGGTAAACTAAGACAATACAACTTTTAATTGCTTTTATAGTATGTTTGCGTAATGTGATAAGTAGAACTTCAAATTGCTTTCAGTAGGTTTATACATTTGTTCAGTGATAACACCTTTTTTTAAATCGACTTCAAAAAAGAGGAGGTTCTCAATTCAGTTGTATTTTTTTATGTTTGCTATCCCAGAACTCCGTTATATTTTATAAACCGATTTGGAAAAATCATTCTTTATTTTGAAAGATTCAGATTGGTCCCATAGAAATTTTATCTAAATCGATTCAGTACATAGTCATTGAAGTCGGTTCCATCTCTCAGTAAAGCATGCACAATTGCACACTACCGCTTGTAGATAAAATACACGAGAAAAGCGATTGTGTCCTGTTGATGGTAAAAAAACATCTAAAAACCTAAAGCATAGGTAGACCCATCGGTTCGCTGTTAGAACTCGAGAATCGAATGCGATATTCAGATATAGAAACGAGGGCGATCCCGGACCGCAGACTACCGTTATTGTTATTATTTGCTCGGCGCGGCGACTGGCGAGAGGCGCCGGGGCTTTGCCCTAGTGCAGCCCGCAATGGCGTGCCATTACCCCGCGCCCTAATTGGCGCAGATCTCGAGATTGCACGGAGACAATCACTGCACCACAACACCGCTACAAATAAATTTAATTTTGCCTATAAATAATGCAAGCTTTATCATGATACTGAATTTATAAGGTGTCAATGCGTTACTTTTCAATTTCCGCTTTATCATTGTATTCAAATACATTCGCGCGACTGCTTGTCAATTAGGAGAGCAATCGCCACCCATTCCTGCATTTCCGTTGTGCTAACGAGGGTATTTCTCTGCTACGTTTTCGTCTTATTTGGAGCAGCACTTATAACTCAAATATTTATAGAGAGCGACCGACGTCCTGCTGGAAGGTTTACGGGCGAAGTCTACGTCCGAAGGTTTAAAGCCTCTGTCGACATTTTTGGCTGACTGCGAGAAATCTTTACAGACTTGGCCTTCTGCCAGAATTTGAGATTTAACTTAAATTTTTTTAGCGTGTTTGTAGCGTAAGTTATTTTCATGGAATTTCCTTGAAAATCATGCCCTTGAACCACACATTTGTAAATATCTAATAATCTTGTTGACGGTAAGTACACCTATTATATAAACCGTAATTGTATCTTACTGATTCGTCACAGACTAAACTTTCTCTACTCTGTACCCAACGGAACAGATAATAATATATTTCATTGATTGAATGACTCACTCAATCGCTCGACTATAGTCATAGTTATTTTTTTTTTGTTGTTCTTTTTTTTATGGCTAAATGCCTTTATTAACTAGCTAATACATAAATAAACACTACATCTAACCTAGCTAGCTCCAAAAACAGTTGGATAATCTACAAGCCCTAGTAGGCCTATAGATAATCCAAATGTTCTAGCCCACTACCAGTAGGAAGCGTACCCAGCATGCTGGCGGCATTGCCACGTTGAACCGCAATGCTGATCCGTTGAGCCAAATAGTTACCAGCATTTTGGTTACGCGTCGCATCAATCAAACGCTCTGACAAAATTTTGAAAATATTATGAGCTCCCGGCCCCCACGGACCCAATGTTTCAACACCAAACGGCTCAAATATGTAACCGCTCCCGAGGTTAGCATATTTGCGCCGCTTGAGTCGCTCAGCCGAAGAAGCCGCGGCGCCAGCCCTAATTTGTGTCTCGGAAATATGAGACGGTGCCAAAGTGTCGACACAAGTAGCGTCCCACACTAGGGGCCGCCCCAATTTCCAAGGAACGAGCGTCACTCCGTCAGGCCTTTTACCATCGTCACGCATAAGACCATTCGGTTCGAGAATGGCTGCTACATTGGCGCTGGTAAAAGCCCGGCGGATGATGTCATTAAGACTGGCGTGACGGGAAATTCGACCGGCACTTCTGGAACAAGAGAGGCCGTGATGACCGAGCTGATCGACAGCAGTACCACACTGGCAGCGATGGGCAACATAGTTATAGATTGTATTATTGTAGGTATTATATGTAGCTTATGAGGAATTGAAAAACTTTCATTAAAACTATTACAATCAAATGCTCGTCTAAGCCGCAAAAGAACGTAGGTAGTACTTACTACTTCACTACATCTCCAGATTTTCGGGTATATTTTGTTGTGTTTTCGGTCCGACTCTTGGATATTTTCTATCTAAGTATACGCTATTCTGTCAGCTTATTAAACATTAGGAACGCATTAATCACGAGATTTCTCTCCAGACTGTCGCAAATACTTAGTAACATAACCTGTACGCAACGAATTGACCTATAATCCGGCCCTCGGCTTGAGCAACGCTCGGCCGAGGTCCGCACGGCGTCGATGTGACAAAACACATCTGTCAAGTGATCCACTTATGTACTGCAGGAGGCATGTTGAGACGGGACAGCTGTCCTGTCAATTAATGCAGGTACGAAGTACGAATAATTGTGCCGTATCTAACTTTAATTATTCCGTATATTACGAGTATAAAGTTTTAAGAAAAACGTGCTCACACTTGAAATAATTGGCATTTAAAAATACTATTTGGTTTGAGTTTAAATTGTATTTAAATTCATTTTCCAAAGTGGTTCTCAACTTATTCCTCAAACATCTCTGTTTATGACAGCATTTACCTACTATAAATCAACGCAATTTTGCACAAATAAACTCTACATGTCGCATTGTGATCTCTATCGACCACAACATTGCGGTGCGGCGATGCGCCGTAACCATCTATGACATCACACAAAGTATCGTGAAAATTTCCGATGCGGTACCGTATGCGATTATTTTTTTGCGTTGCGTCAAAGCATCCGTACCTATTGCGGTGCGGTTTCTGTGACGAATGATGAATTTCAGATTCAGCTCTAGTTTTTAACCTGCTGTAGTGTAGCCAGTCAAGTCATCTCACTAGTCAATCCAAACGCGGCACAAGCGCGGCGCGGCGGTCAACTCGCGCCGGACCGCACATCAATCACGGAGCACGCGGCCCGCTATAAATTGATTGCTTCCCTCAGTTTCAAATGCCCCCGTTACTGTTAGCAACTTTTGTACTCACGCATACAGGGGCCCGTACGGTACACGGTTGTGCACTTTCTAGTATAACAGTTCGTAATATGATTAGCGAACTTTTTCGTAACGATACCGTGGTGAAATGGATCGTGGCTTTACATATTTAACGTCTACGCTATAACATGAAAGCACCTTTGTTATTTTTTTACATGACTCTGCGGTGCCTTTTTGTCTATTCGTATTAACTCTATAGGAATTACATCTATGAACAACGTTAACATTACGCTTTACTTCTATAGTTGCAAAATGGCAAGTTGCAATTTATTTATTATTTATTTATTTATTAAACAATCAATTGCTAACTTAGAGCGACATCAGCTAAAACATTCACAATGGTAAACAAATACAGTTTTACAACACAGAACTAAAATAAAATAAAAGATAAGTAGTTATACGGCAAATGGTGTCAGTGTGTAAGTATATCGACGTTTTGGAATTAATGGCATTTTAGCAGTTGGAATTGTTGGAAAACAATCTGATGTTTTGTTACAGTAGGTAGCGAAGCAATAGCTCTATCCGTCAACAAGCATAGCATATTTTCAACATCCTTACCACACGTGTGCCACATACATCATCTGAGAACAAGAATCGAGCAATCAATCGCATGACCCACTAACTCCGTGTAGACGCGCCATTGTATGCAAAAGTACGGAGCTAATTGTTACCGCCATGTGACAGACTGACAGAAACAGGAACACCCACACTCTCACAGCGACTACCTACTCATGTTAATAAGTTGTTAATGCTAATTTGTTGCTACACTTTAGCAGCGATCAAACCGTTATTGTACCTATTTATTAAGTAATCGAGACTTGATTGCGAACTTTTAAGTACCTACCTAATTAACAGTTTCTTCAAAAGAACCTTTTGATATAGGTAAATTACTTTCAATTGAAGCTCATTGAAAATTAACTTGAAGCTAAACTTGAAGCAATCATCACCTCATTAAGCAGGTGTTATTGATAAGGCTATAATAGTGGATAACATTATGTTACTGCGAAGACCAACTGACGGCTCCGTAGCCAAGTTGGTAGTAACCGTGCCTGCAAAGCGAGGGGTCCCGGGTTCGATTCCCGGCCGGGGCAGATTTTGTGCGGGTCTTGGATGTTTGTGATGTGTATCTGTGTGTGTCCATGCCACCTGCGACACAGGGAATCCTAGTGTGGGGGTATGAGTGTAAGACGATACATTATAATCATAATTCCTAAGTAAGATATCTACGATCACCTTTATCTTAGTCATGAAACTTGAAACAGCAGCGTCAAGATATCTGACAAACCTAATACTTACTCCGAAATCTAATACTCGTGTAAAATCTCTCACGACATAGATATACCTATCTTCATCTTATACGAGTATCTCTAGACCTGTTAAGCTTATCAGGGACATACCTACCTATGCTATGTGTACGCTAGCCAAGCCAAGTTGGTAGAGCTTAATTTCTTATCTCGCAAACAAAGATAACGAGAAGATTATCTACTCCAGAAAAGTAATATAACCAAGGTCTAAACAGCCGGACTTTATGACCAGACTGAGTTTTATGTCTCGATCTTTACAACTATTCCATTGGGGTCGCTTTATCTATGAGCTTAGTGTTTCTTCCAATTGATTTGACTAAAATAGAAGAGTTTTAGTACTTCGTAACTGAACTATATAGAAGAACTATTATTTTAGAATTGTTATTTTTATTTGCAAACCAAGCAGTAATTATCTTGAGCTCGCCACTTTGCGCTCTATGTTATAGTATTTTACTTCATAATTGATGTGGACAAATTGTTATCTCACCTTGTGGTACAAAATCTTAATACAACATTTCCAATTTTATCTCTCTGAAGATGCGCCATGTAATCTCTACTCCGAAACGCCAGATCCCTAATATTTCTCGTCCATATTTCCGATATTTTCGCTAAAGCCAATATTACTCCAATAAACCGCCAGAGTCGCGGCAATATCTCCGATTTTTGCGATCAAGTGCTGTCTAAGATAGAAAAATGGAAAATAATGTTGGAAAGTTTCAAACTGGCTCACGCAGACGAAATATATTAGTTGCCTACACTCTAATTTATAGCCATTTAAGCCACTTTATCGTTAAATAAAGATATTTTTTCTCTTTTTCTTTGCAAAGATTTTTCTCCAATAAAAATCGAATAAATTTATTAGCAGCACAACTAGATCCATCATTGCTATGTTCGCATTCTCACAGTTTCTACGCATTGAGCACCTCTTTATCTTGTAAATTACTTGTTTCTAGAATAACTCACGGTTATTAATCTGTTCAAACTTTCGTTGCAGGAATAGTAACCGTAAATGTGCGCTTTTTGTGTCGCCTGAATCTAGAAATAAAGAAACATTACTGTTTTATTGCATTTTTGTTGTCTCTTGCAATTGAATGCCGATGCTTTACGATTTTATTTCATGCCGTCTCAGCTATGACCGTCTGTAAAATAGCTGTTTTTACTCACACACTTGAAACAATAACGTAACACTTAGGTACGAGTATTTGATTGCCTCCTTTATTTTATTCTCATTTACCATTTCAACTAATTTTTTTTTATGTTATGTGGTAACGAGACGGGCTGGTCATTTGCCTGATGGTAAGCATAACGCCAGCCCATAACAATTGCAGTGCCACCCAGAACTTTGAAACACAAAGGCCTGCGCGGCACTGCAGTGCGCTCGTTACCCTGAGACATTAGGTAGGTATTAAGTCTCATAAGCCCAGTAATTTCACTGGATACTCTGCCCATCAAACCGGAACACAGTAATGCTTGCACACTACTGCTTGGCGGCAGACTTCACGAGCAAAGCGGTGGTAACAACCCAGAAGAGTTAGTCCTCCCACTAACAAAACCTCTACCTCTCAATACGTCTAAATCTCAACAGAATCTTTCGTTCATTTGTCTCTTTATAAATTACATTCGTTCCGGTCGTTTGTAAAGTCCTGTAACAGTTTCGTAAACGATGTTCGAGCAATCTGCCACGACAAGCCGGTGCGGACTCTATCAATCGATGAGACGGGTTGAATCTATCTTACTTCGTTAGCTGGCTCACCTGCTGACTTGCTTTTTCACTTTATCCAATATCTTTTATTAAATCCTCCCACAATCTTTTATTTCTTCAGATCACAGATTTGTAACTTCAGATCTAGATACTTCTTGATGACTTTTTTATTTTAGATTAGATAATTTAATATCTAATTTGTTTATATAACTAACGTTGTCATTAATGTGTGTCTTAATCAACAATGTACTTGGCTCAATTAATCTATGGTTATAACGATGTGTGAAGTGCTATTTTAATAATTTATGTCTGTTTGTAGTTTAAGATTTGATGCTAAATTTACGATGTCTTAATAATTACACAAATAATAAGAAAATTCACAAGAAGTAACCACTTGGTATTTGACATTAGTAGGTACATTCTATAGTCCTGGATTTAATATAGATGTTTGTTCTTAGATCTTAGGTTCCTATCTTCAGCGTTAGCTTTGCACGTCCTTTGCTAGCGATAATTAACGTTATTTCTTTCCGATGCTATTCCTTAGGCAGTACTTAAAAGGGTACTTAATTCCATTGAGTTATGACGTCATAAATATCCCTTATGGGATAGACTCATTAATGTTATATATAATTAAACTTCTGACAATGATATATGAGGCTTAGGTCCAATGATATATCATTTCATTTTATATTTATTGTAGCTCAACGAGAACAGCTATTGCAAATTGCTGGTTAAAAATAAATTATATCTATTGAAATTGGTCCATATTTTTATGTCGGGTTTGGTAATTTGCCAATAGAGTTAGGGTAGTTCAATTAGAATTTAGAACTGTGTTTAAATGAATTTTATCTTTTAAACACAGCTATAAGTTTGTTTACATTTGGGGCAACAAAATAAAAAGAAGGTCTGGAAGTTTAATATTCTTTGTAAAGGAGCGTTGGCCGTTGCTTTGCGTTGCCTTTTAAACTTTAACATTTTTTTTATATTATTTTGATAATGTCTTAGTCAGCTCGTCTAACCGAATGTTTTCTTTGTTTTCAGGAGCTGAAAGAGAGCTTCAACTATGGTCTGTTCTGCCCTCCTGTTAACGGCAAGGCCGGCAAGTTTCTCGACGAGGAGCGCCGCCTTGGTGACTACCCTTTCAACGGCCCTGTTGGATACCTTGAGGTAAATATGTTGCCACTATGAAAATTATCACTGGAAATGGGATATTTACCATGTATATTATTTGATTTGAGTTTCCGATATTTCGGTGCTGTTGCAAACGCTATGATCACGGTAGAACTGTTCCAATATCAAATCTAATCTAAAATCGAATATAAAAAATCTGGAATCTCTGCTCTAGACAATAATGAGGCATTAATAATAATATTAATGTTGACTTTGAATTATCCTCTCTCCAGTTGAAATACAAACGGAGAGTATACAAGATGCTGAAACTAGATGAAAAGACACTAAAGGCGCTGCACTCGCGAGCCAACTTACGCAGGTTTCTGGAAAACGTGACGCATGCGCAAGTCGACAAGGTCACCAAGGCGTGTGCCAAGGGGCTCGACCCTAACTTCCACTGCCAGGAGACTGGAGGTAAGGACATCCCGACTTTACACAGACACAAAAATTATCTCATAACGAGCGCGCTGCTGTACGACACACGTCTTTATGTTTCAAAGTCCTGGGTGGTACTGCAGTTCTCATGGGCTAGCGTTATACTTACCATCAGGCAAACGACCTGCTTATCTTGTTATCATATCAAACAGTCAATATAAGTATTTGTAAAAACATACTAATATCATTTTGAATGCTATAATTGATATTGAATGCGTCCATTGATCTCTAATGCCACATATTTTCAGCTGGAATCCAAAACCAATAAGGATAAATTGGCCAAATCAGATCGCAAAAGATTTTTCGAATTGATTACAACAACAATCGTCCCCTTTTACACATGCGTAACAAAGCTAAGTTATCAATAGGGGCCATCCTTGTCTATTCGCTTCCATTCGCGCAGATGAATACATCCATACATTCTCCTGGTAGTCAGGGACGTATTTACCCTAGGGCCAAAAGGGCCATGGCCCGGGGCGGCAGGCTGCGAGGGGCGGTGCAAGCCGCACCTCGCCAAAGAACAACAAAGGCAAAACATAGTTTAAATAAACCACCGCTTAACACTGATTATTACTAGGAGCCTAAATCTTGATGGACATCAAGACGCGGGGCTATCGCATATATTGACCGGTGCGGCGGTGGGGCCTACTGGCCCAGGGCGCTGAATCCTAAAATACGCCACTGCTGGTAGTCTATTTGCCAATACACCGCAGCAGCTGTATTGTATACAAAGTTCATTTACATACAGATCCTTATCGTGTATTGTTCCGAGTGTAAGTAAAATAGCACGTTGTGAGAACCGTATCAAGCCATCCGTGGATAATCTGCGATAAATATAACGGTCCTTGAGACTGTATTTATTGTCGAACGAATAATATTTCATCCATGAGATCACTGCTCAAATTTAAATGGAAATAGATCAGCGTCTTCGTATTTGAATAGTCGAAATTCAATTGTTGTCTTTATGCTCTTCCGTATTTGTTACCGATCCTATTCATATTCAACTAAGTATCTTACGATGGTTTATGATCAATCATCAAAAATAAATAATCCAAACAATTCCAATAATATAAAAAATTGAGTAGATACCTTTTATTAGAGCTCTGTTCACTGCGCGTGGAACCACTTAACCAATCTATGTAATATTATTGTTTTCAGATACGCCTCTAACAATAGCTGCCGGTCTAAAGTCCCCTGGAAAAGTGTTGATAGCTTTGGTCAATGGCGGAGCGTTACTCGACTACCGAACTAAAGATGGCAGCACGGCCATGCACAGGGCAGTCGAAAAGAACTCCTTAGAAGCTGTGAAGACGCTGCTTGAGCTCGGTGCTTCGCCTAATTACAAAGACGCGAAAGGGCTCACTCCGTTGTATCTGTCGGTGACAAACAAAACTGATCCGCTGTTATGTGAAACGTTGCTGCATGATCATGCGACGCTTGGTGCTACTGATCTGCAGGGATGGCAGGAGGTGCATCAGGTTGGTACCTAACAATGATAGTTCTGAAGTTATACAATGAAACTAACTGATCAGAAGAGCTCCATCAAAGTAGACGGTCATCAAATCCCACACTAACATTATAAAACGTGTCCATTTATTCAATTTTCGAACCAATATAACAAAAATAGCATTTAACAATTTTTAAGGCTAGTTTCTTATTATTTTAAAATACATTAGACTTAACAGACAAATATTTTGTTCTCATATTCTTTGCACATATTGGAATACTCCGTGCCACCAATCTATAGTTGAGCAAAACTTATGTAAAAATGTCAAAATTTATAAAAACTTTTCACTTTTTTTTTCAACTCTTTTCAGGCTTGTCGCAACGGCCTAGTCCAGCACCTAGACCACTTGCTATTCTACGGCGCGGACATGAATGGACGTAACGCGTCGGGCAACACGCCGCTGCATGTGTGCGCAGTCAACGCGCAGGACTCTTGCGCACGGCAGCTGCTTTTTAGAGGGTGCGATAAAGAAGCCCTGAATTTCGCGAACCAAACGCCATACCAGGTACGATGACTTCCGAGATATAAACCCAGTATATTCTACCGAATGCGTGTACCGAACAAAACTAACTACCTCTACAAAACTACTTAGGGCGCGTTCTATGAGCACAGCGTGCGGTTCGAATTTATTTGATAGCTCCCGTGATGAGTGCGGTGATAAACTTAAGTCTCATAAGGCGTAGTGAGGCGTATAAGGCGAGTTCGATTCTCACGACAGTATAAAATATTTGTATCTGGAAAAAACATATTTTATATTTTTGTAACGTATGGGTGATTGCAAAGTCGTACTTTTTCACAATGGCGTTTATTCTTTTTTTTTTGTCACACATCTACAACTTGAAACTGACGTTTTGCATAAATATCAAAAATTATTGCTTACATGCCCTTTGAAATTTACAAAATGAAATAACTGAGAGGAATTTCCTTTTTAAATTTCACTACTTACATTTTTACAAAATCTCTGCTCAGACCCACCAATGTTTTCTTAATTCCTTATTCTCTGGATCAAGTGTTCAAAATCTTTCTGCAAGGGTCAATTCAGACTACACACGGATAAATGCTGTAGCATTTTTTATGTAACTGACTGTAACTGTATTTGAATTGCCTTTTTATGCTGGGAAGTAGGAGTTAACTGGCTAGGTTATTGGTCCCTCTGCTTTATGTAGTTATTTAAATTGTTTAGGTGGCAGTAATAGCTGGAAACTTGGAACTAGCGGAAGTTATAAAAAACTACAAATCGGAGGAAGTCGGTGAGTGAAATCCTGGTTAAAAGTAACTATTGCATGGCTTTGATTGGCGCTTTATACGATTACATTTATTTTATGTAATTAGGTGTGAACGAGGATTTTTAAAACAATTTGATTTTCACGATTTTTAGGAATCCTCTTTAAAATAATGTTTAGGTATATCTATCATAGAATTTGTTTACAAAATTAGCACACTTATAGAACACGTATACTTATTATTTACTAAAATTATTGATATGTTTTCTTTCATAAGTAAGTATATGCAAATGTGAATAACACTAATATTTTGCTTTACTAATAAAAAGTTACGACTTGCATGTGATCATTATCCATTATATATTTATATTTCATTGCTTATTATCATAATGGTGATGGTTGTATATTTAATAAGCAGTAAAATATTAATTTATATTTTTTTCAAAGCCGTATTTAACTAACGAGGTATAGAGGAAGTGTATTACATATTTAATATATTATGGTATTTTAATAATATTTAATCTGTATCCATTTAAATATATCAGCAATTACTTAGTTGTTAGTATAATTTGTAAATTAGTTATGTATTATGATTTCCCATTGGCACAAGTTTATTTTACTGTCAAACCAATTGTTTATTCCACAATAATTTCGAGAATATTAAATTTATCGAAATCATATTTCATCATTATTATTATCTTGTTTTGAATCAAACAATTTTGTTAACGGTTTCGATATTATTTTGGAGACATTTATTTTTTGTTGGCACAATTATATTTGGTTGTGTGGGGTAACGGGTGGTATTGCAGTGCCGTTCCGCGGGCCGCCCCGGTACAATCCTAGACGGCGCTCGGCGGCGTGGGGCGGCTGGTGGTCGGCGGGCGACCGCTCCTCGCTGGCGTCCTCCACGCGCATCCCCGCCGAGCTGGACGCCATGCTGCGCCGCGCGCCCCACGCCCCGCGTCTCGCTCCTTCGCCCTGCAGCTTGGAGCGGCCCTTCTCTTCCGCTTCGTCCAGCATCAGCGATGCTAGCCATCCCAGCCATGAAGACGACGCGAGCATTCTAACAGGTACCACTTTAGGGCCGAAATATTAAACGGTTCGTAGATGAGACCCTGAACAATATTACTCGTGTAAGCAAATGTATTTGCAGTTATGTAAACGTATTCTGTAGTAAAACAGAGTTTTACACGAGTTTTATTACTTTTAATCTGGGTATCTCGTTTACATAGACGATATAGTTGTAAGTTGACAGAGCGCACCACGACGTTTCATGAGTCCATGTGAAAGACAACCATCACCATGCACAGTCCGTCATCACCCGTCATTCGACTGCATGTTTATGTGCCTTTATGTAAATACGTAGATCCACGGTATGCTTGCCGCTTCGTTCCTTCCCGACGTTTGTGCCCCTTGCCCTCTTTAGATTTAGTTTAGGTGTAAGTTTTTATCAGTTTTCGATTTTCGCCTTCTTATAGAGATGAAGTAAATATTTTCTTATAGCTATAATTGTACTTTGAGAATAGGATTCCTAACAAGCATTCCTCAATGTGCTGTTGTCTTACCCAAAATTAAAAACTACCTTTTCTTTGGTATATGGATCCTTCCCCTGTTCACTTATAACCCTAAAAAGAACACAATGAATCAAAACCAAACTCTTGATAAAAGATCTATTAAGAAAAATAGTTTACTGAAACTGTTTTCAATGTTATACAGATATATTATAATAGATGATAATCGTTTCTTGAGACTTGGAAGCCAAAGTAAAAATAATTTACTTACGTCTTTTGAAAAATTCATTCCCTAAACACCAGTCCGGACGGGCGGCTTTATAGATAAAAGCGCGGGTGACACTAGCGACATCATATCGGACTCGAGCGGCGTCGGCACCAGCAACTCGGACACCACCACATGCTCGCTGCAGACTGCGGGCGCCACCGTCGTGTGCCTGCAGCCCTACGAGCCCGCGGCGCCAGGCCACTTGAGGCTCAGCCAGGGAGATATCATTGAAGGTATTCAGCGACACTGAAAAAGACGAAACCATTTTGTTCTCGACTTTTGCAATTACTGTAGTATAGATTTCCACTGTAAAAGCCTAAATTAGTTTCAAATCATTAGGTTTGTTCAAAGAAAACCTAAACAAAAAATGCTCTTAATCAGAGTAGAACGAAACTTGTGTTATAAAGGGCATTGTATTTTGTAACAAATCGCAATGCAAAACTTCTAATTAACATCTTATTTTTAATGTACGTTTTCCTGCAAACATGTAAGTGCAAGTTTATGTGGACTAATTCACTAACAATCATAGACACATCAAGCACACATTTGTTATTGTTTATTACGCAATTTTTAATGATTACCAATTCTGTACAATTATGCTAAAATTGAAAAACACTAATCAGTAAAACATTTCTGACTAAATCAATTAACAAAAATAAACTAACGAGTACCAAGCAGAACGAGTTTTGAAAAAACATAAAGGAAATTTAAAGACACTTCGCAAGCTCGATAGCTCAGTCAACAGCAATGATACGGATTAATGAAAATCACACAGATGAACAAAACAGAGTTTGTATTCTACATAAATTGTTTAAACAAGTAGGCCAATAGGTATGAAACACATATTTTTTTTTTTCTAAATGCCCTATCTTCTATATTCCTAGTAACGGGAGCATCAGATGATGGACTTTTGGAAGGCACAGTTCGGGGATCGGGAGCAACGGGAATGTTCCCTAGCCAATGTGTACAAGAAGTTCGGTTACGGCAGAATACCAGCTTGCATCAGGTAATTACAAAACTAATCTATATGTCCTTCTGTCTAACTCCTAACTGAGATACTTGAATTTTTGTTCTAAACAGATATATTGTTTCCCATACTGGGACTATGCGCGCTGCTAACATGGATAGTAATAAGACATCAACAAACTAATTATACTTCGAACTAGTACCTACAGTAATAGTTCTTCACGAACGTCCTTCAAAAACTTGTTAAATTTGTAAATTCCAGGTATTAGCGTCAGGTCCAATACATCATTCTCGGGTGACTGGCCGACGTGAAATGGCTCTCAGCAAAACGTACAGTGCCACTGCTCCTAGAATAAAGAAAACGTAAGTTATTATTATTAACATTTGAACTCATCCAAATCTTTTGAATTAGAGACTGATATTTTCAAGGCATATGATGTGCCGGTACAGGTACAGGTCTGTGGATCGTTATAATTATACCTCCTCATTCAACCCACATATATTTTGGCTTAAAGGTTGCCAAAACAATTGATGTTATTATAGCTACTGAACCTAAAGATGACAACAATAGCACATGTGACGGTACCTGTTTGTTTATTTTGAAACGTGAGACATTGTACCGAACTATTGATCAACAAAATAAATTGACTGGCTTGCCATTAGAGCGCTATCAGTCTTGTATCAATGGTCACCGCAAAGAAATTGATTGGGAGTGTTGGGTTCGCTACTTTATTGAGAAGCCAATCAATATGTGCTTCTTTGAAGATCAGGTTTCTTATACGAAGGTAAAATACTTTTTATTTTCGCATCTCACATCGTTCTTATTGCTATGAATGATCATAATTATGCTTATGATGTCATAAGCTGGAAAACAGTATGATTAGTGGTGTCTTGATGATCGCAATAGATTTGATATTACCCATTCTCTGCATATTCTCTTAGCCGCCTCTTACGGCGCCCATGAGAAGAAATGAGGTGGTTCTATTCATACATTGGGACCGCACGCTTATGGCTTTAATATCCTATAATATGTCTGTAATAACATCATTTTTAGTCCGCGTTTTTATTTAAATTCGAACAAACATAAAAATATGCATTTTTCAGTTTAAAGAATTTGTAAAAAATAACCAGTTCATCCCAATCGCTGGGTACGTTGATTCTTTGCTCCTTCACCAAGAATAACACCTTTGAAAAGATTTATTTCAACTCTTACCAATTATCCAGATATGGCAACATGGAGACTCGCACGGTGGTCCTTCACCGCGCCCGTCGTGGCTTTGGTTTCATACTGCGTGGGGCCAAGGCATCCTCCCCGCTTATGGAACTCCGACCTTCGGAGAGATACCCTGCGCTGCAATATCTGGACGATGTGGACGCGGGGGGCGTGGCTGACCGGGCGGGATTGAAGAAGGGAGACTTCCTCATAGCGGTGAGTTTTATGGTAAAAATTTTCCTTAAGTTCGACCTCTTGTGTTTGGACCGCAATCGTTAATTGAAATGGACTAGTGCTGTCGCTGTCGTCGAAGGACATTTATATTTTCAGCATTGTATTCAAGACTATCGTAGGGGTTTGGTCTAGAATCGTCAATTTACTCCGTAAAAGACAATACATAACAATAGCTTGCACCGATATTTTGACTGAAATTAAGGTGCACATACCTGTTTCGTTTCCAGATTTTTATTGAAACCAACGTGACTAACTTACCTTCCTTTACATTTCAGATAAACGGCGAAGATGTGACGGTAGCGTCCCACGAGCACGTGGTGGAGCTAATCCGTAACTCAGGAGCTCTCGTGTCAATGACTGTCGTCTCGAATAATAATGGTAAGGTCCCAACGAGTAGTTATTAAGCTTTAAAGAGCATTTAATAGCATAGCAGATATTATAATAAAGTTTATACCATAGTTTACTGAAGTAATAATGGTAATGAGTTTGAGTGCTCGGATACGGTTCCATTTGTAATACGCTAATATATTACATGGCTTTCTCCCAAATTTTACTTCAATATAACGATTCAGCATTGTGTACCTATCTGTATCCGATATAATCAGATGTTTGATATGAAACCTTTGCTTAACCTAGCTAATACGAGTACAACAGGTGCTGAAGGATGGACTGCGTGAAACAGAATCTATGTGTAGGTACTATGTATGTACTTGTGTAGTGTTTTTCTTGGAGTTTTCCCAAATAACAGCTAAACTACCATCATTATTCAAACCCAACCTCCCGAAATAATTGTACCA
Organism: Crocallis elinguaria; assembly: GCA_907269065.1. Classification (NCBI taxonomy): domain Eukaryota; kingdom Metazoa; phylum Arthropoda; class Insecta; order Lepidoptera; family Geometridae; genus Crocallis; species Crocallis elinguaria. Next base: position 14,124,600 of record OU026080.1, on the reverse strand, counting down.
TGTAGTGCCTCTGGCTAGTATTGCTATAATGTTTCTTCCAGGTAACATCGAGAACAACCAGTGCATGGTCCCCATGAGCAAGTCTCAAAACCAGCTATCCAGCTCTGGTCGGCCATACGCCGCTACCTTGCCAAGGAAGGGAGCTGGAGGTAACCACGTTTTCATTTATTTTAGCTACATAACATGAACACTTGCTGTTATATTATTTAGACTACAGTTTTTTTGTGCTAGGTTTAGTATAATTATTAGGTGTATCAAGGGAGCCAGCTACAAGTGAATTAATTTGTTTTTTTTATTTTTCACTTGCTTCCCCAAAAAATTAACATGTTTTACATTGCGTGCGCTTTACGGGGCACCGCGCAACGTCAATATATTTGTTAAATACCTATTCTACAGCTAAAGTTATGCCATTGCTTGCCATTTTTCCCATTGCACAGAACAAACTCTAATAATTATTATATTAATCCCTACTTCATTCCGGATTTTGTGTAGTGTTAGCAACTCAGCACAAAGAACTGTATGATACTGAATTATTTATATTGTTCGAATAAGATTAATGCATTTTTTTCTAAGTATTTGTTGCTTCAAATATTTATATGGAGATAATTTTTTTATCAAGGAAATATTGTTATCTTATGTCTGGACGGAAAAAGACAAACCTTTGCCCAGCAAGAATAATGTATTATCAGACTTTTTAATTGCGCTTACTATATTATTTTTCGTGATGTTACAGGACGAAGTCCCGCGCCCGCACCTCCTCGTCGAGATCCCCGCACCACTCTGAGCGTTGGAAGAGCGAGGGCGAAGTCTATGGTTGCCGGACTAGGTACCTATAAAAACCCACTTAACATCCTCCTGTAACTAAAAACCGATTGGTTGTAATGCGTCATTACAATACGCCACAGATAAGGAGACAAATATTTATTTCGGCTCATGTTTACTTAAAACGTTTCAGAAAACGGCGGTGAGAAGGAGGAGTCTTGCGAGCCGCTGAGCGTGGCCGGCAAGTCTTCGTCGGCGGAGTCGGTGCAGTTGCACGGTGGAAGCAATAGTGAGTCTCCGCAGTAAAGCTTCTTTATTCTTTCATATTGACATATTAGTTTGGTTCTATATATAATTACACAAATGGGCGTTTATCTACAATAAATTCGTTAAAATTTTATTTCATAAAAATCGCCGATACATCTAAACCTCAAATTCTGCGCTCGAGCGTCAGTCCCCAATCTATGAAAGCATATTCACCATCTTCGACTAAATCTTTGCTTAAGTTTGCGACTATAGCTAATTTATCACTGCAAGCATAGTTAGCAAAATATAGCAGGTAGTTTAAAGTATTCAACAACACACCAAAATTCAGAGTAGCACTGCAAATTGTTATGGGGTGGCGATATCCTTAGCAGGTAAACGATGCACTCATCTCGTTGTCCAATAGTATAAAAAAACTATTATCTCTAGGTACAAGCCAAGGCCATCTCTTAGACTTGCCCTCAGCATTCCGTCAAATGCTTGTAGGCGGCACTCCGTCGTCGGGCACGCCGGTGGCGGCGCGCACGGCGTCCATCCGCCAGCGGCCCGCGTCCTCGCGCATCACCGCCGCCGAGCTCGAGGAACTGTTCCAGCGGCAGGCGGACGCCGACACCACGTGAGTGCATTGTGGACCTAACGACTCTACGTGGATGACTTTCGAATCTATACAGGTCATGCTGATATTTTCAAAGATTAGTATTTTGGTTTCAGCGCCACTACAGAGGCAGCAATATTACCTGGTTGCACAGGTCCTTGAAATTCTAGGTTCTATATAATTATGGACGGTCAGGCACTAACATCAGCCTAAATATATGAACCGTGTATTATTTTTACTGAAAAGGTGGATTAACGGTATCCTATTAAAGATTTAACGCAGTGACGTTATAAATAATAATGTTCTTGTATGTGGTATTTCAGGGCGAGTGCGATGATGACCCGATCCGCATTCCAGGGTGGGTCTTCGCCCCCCTACTCGCCGGCGAGGTTGCCCACAAGGGTGTACGCCTCCGTTGCAGAGATGAAACGCTCCAGGGTAAAGGTATACATTATATTTTTAACTAGCTGTACCCCGCGGCTTCGCCCACGTAGCCTAAGTTATTCCTTGTAACAGCAGGTATCTGCCTCCAGGGGTGCTTTGGGTCCGGAATGTTTATTTCATATCTCTATTTAGTCTGTAAAAAGCACATTGGATGTGCGAGAGTTGCGAGCAATGAGCGCTGGACAGCACTGCGCAGACATGACTTTGACTCCCTCTCAACAGGAACTATAAACTAGTTAGGTACACTGAATTATGTTTTCCCATGTTAAAACATTTATTTAGTTTTGTTGCATCATCCTGTCAAACAACCGTGTTGTAGATAATTTTTTACCATTTTGTCTGTTTATCCCAGGTTTGGAGCAAATCCGCGGGGTCGCTGCGGCGTGATTTCCACTCAACCCCCGACCTCACTGAGCACGCAGCGCAACCTGCACGGACGCGCTCCAGCGAAGATGTCCACGGTAATCATTATCAGCCTCTTACGCTCCCACTGCTATGATACCAGCCTTCTCGCAGAAAGAGAGATTACGGGCCATAATCCACCACGCGGGCCCAGTGCGGCTTGGTGGATGTCACATGTCCTCGAATTTTTATGGTTCTTGAACATGCAGGTTTCCTCACGATGTTTTCCTTCCCAGTTTTAGAGCGAGTGTGAATAATCTGCACATAACTTGATAGAAGTCATTAATGCGGGCCGAGTCGAGATTCGAACTATGTTGCGTCGGATTGAAAGTCGCACAAGTTCCCGCTCAGCCACACTCGCTCTGAATTTATATATTTAGTATCAATTCCATATCATTCTATTAGTCATCGGTCAGGTTCACACTAAAGTGTTGTGTCGGGCGCCTTGTATCTTGTCTTTTTCATTTGTATAAATTCGTCACCGATACAATCTGAATCAAGCTAAAGCGTAGCGCTCAGCAGAACCATGTCGTCGGCAGGGCCGGGGCGCGTGCCGCCGCCGACGCAGCCGCCGCCGCCGCCGCCGCCCGCGTCCACGTTCCGTCCCGCCGCGCCCGCCAAGCTGTACGCGTCGCCCAAGGACCTGGAGGCCGTGGCGTACCGCCCCGCGCCCGCGCCCGCCCCCGCCCCCGCCCCGCTGCGCTCGTGGCCGGCGCCCAAGCGCGCGCACTCCGCCGACGATCCTTCCAACCAGTACGCGCAGCCATTCAACTCGCACAAAGGATTCGTCAGACAGGTATGGACATGATAAGGGTGTTATGAGGATACGGGTGCGGGTGCGGATTCTGACCGCATGTAGTTGATCCGCGATCTTTTTTTCTTCAATACATTTTTACCTCAGGTGTGGCGTCCGGATACGGAGCGCCTGTCGATCCAGTTCCGCAAGCAGATGTAATCCGCATAAGACAGAAAACGCGCATACTTTCTGAACTGTCGCGAATTACATAATAGCTATTATTTATAGAAGAAGAGTCTTCTCGTAGCCACGATCAGCGCAACTTGATGGAAACTTCTATTTTTGGACGTTTCATTTATGATTTTTCTTTAGCTATTTAGAGTGATGGTTGTAATAAGATCAAACGTTATTTAACCCTAAATTTCAGAACTCCACCCCGGCACCACCGATTCCCGAGCCGGACTACAGTATGTCGGAATCTGACGAGGAGGCCGACCCGAAGCCGAAGGGCGAAGCGCCTGCCCCGGCCGAAACTAGTGCTAATAGTAATGCTAGGTTAGTATTTATGCCAAACGTTGACTGACATGACAACAACAATTATAAAACTCCAAGTCCTAAAAGCACCACTTCAATGTCTAACTTACTATAAAAAATGACCCCCATAAACGTAGAGACTAAAAATACTAAGTTATACTATAGTGAAGCTCAGAATGAGCAATTATTCAAATTGATATTGACGTGAAAATTAAACATCAATTTAAAAGTAATATTTACTTTTCTTGCACTTCTCAATCGGTTGTATGTTTGCAACCTAGACCCTTAAACTTCTCACCTCATGTGAACAAATAATTTCTAAAAATAATGTTTAATTTTAAATGAAATCTTTTTTTTTTACTGACAAATGGCTTGACTTTAATGTTGTACTGTACTTTAATGTTGGCAAATCCCAAAGGGAAGTAAAAAAAACTACAGTTTTCTTCGCTAATTACTATTTTAACAGACATTAAAACTTTCAGGATGTGCAACAACATTCCAATATACGCAACAATCTATGAAATCGAAGGGGAATGAATTCTATTCTTAGTTTAACCTAAAATCTCAAAACAAAGGTATAGTTGTGTCACCATGTCGTTGGGGAAATGTGGCTCGTGTCAACTGTTTGTCGCCATTTTTTTTGTTTGTCGCTGGTTGTTCCGTCATGGTCTACAATGGACCATATATAATACATGGGTGCTGTGCTGTTAGTTGTTACATTTTAGTTTTAATTTCGGGTTTTGAATAACAAAATAAACTCATCTGAATAAAAGCTACATTCGTAAATAACATATCGTGTACATCTTTAAATCAGTGTCATTCGTCTTAATAAGGTTTGTGAAATTGTGACGATGATCGATTCCTACGCAACGGGATATAAAATGCTTGCAGGAGTGGTGAATGTATGCAGAGTTGCGTGAAATGTCCTAAGCGCATAAGGGGCAAAATGCGGCGCGCCGCTATGTCGCTCGCGCATCTTAACATTTTAAAAGATAAATATAATCATTTAATATAATTATGAAAAATCCCATTCGGTGAACTTTGATCCGATCTAGTTTTCATACATGAAAATAGGCTAAACATACAATCCCATTTTTAGGATCAAAATGAAATTTTTGTTTAACCTTTGTAATTTTATTGCCAGCAATTTCACCAAATGCGATTTTTCGTAATTATATTAATTAGTGATAGTTTATCTTCAAATATGTTTAATACGCGAGCGAGATAGCGGCGCGCCGAATTCTGCCCCTTAAGAAACTGTAAAACCTAGCAGATAAACAATCAGCTACATCGTTTGCAGCGGCAGCAGTTCGGGTTCCAGTTCGATGCAGCACTCGTTCTCCGTGGACGAGATACAAAAGATCCGCACTCGGCTCAAGTCGTCCAAGTCGTGCGGCGACGAGCTCGGCGCGGCGGAGCGGGACGACGGAGACAACTCGTCCTCCGGGGTGTCCTCGGACCAGGAGGCGCAGGCCAAGCCGCCGCCGCGCCGGGACAAGGTCTCCTTCTGCAGCTCGGTGCAAGTCAAGTCGTCCAATGACGTCATCAGCACGGAGCCGGTGCACAGCTCGACCGAGAGCCTCGCCACGCCGCCGCCGCCCATGCAGCGCCACAACTCGCTCACGAGGAAGCGCGCCACCGCGGCGCTGCTGCGGGGGAGCATAGGGCGGGGGAAGTCCGCGGCGGAGCGGCTCGGGGTGGATATAGACAAGGCGCCGGGGCGGCGCGCGCGCGCGGCCGTGCTGCTGGCGGAGCTGCCCCCGCCGCCGGAGGAGCCGGCGGGCGCGGCCGACCCGCCGCCGCCCGTGCTGGCGCCGCCGCCGCAGTTCAGCGACCGCGTGCGAGTCGTCGCCGCGCTGCCTAAGCAACTCGCGCATCTGCACTAACTTCTTATGAACGGGTGGACGTGCTCAAACTTGCTCGATGTGACGGTAGTTTTAGAACTTGACGGTAGTTTCAAATTGTTATACAGACGTTTCGTGATATCGGGATGCTTACGATGTATCCAAGAAATAAATATCTCTGCATAAAACTGATTGTTAAAGTAGTTTATTTACAACGCGTAAGTGCAGCAAAGTGTTTATTTGCAGACCACTAAACCTAGACGCCGCGTTATCCGAGTTTTGTACTAGGACAGAATCGTCGTCAGCGGGCGACGAGGAAGACGGCGTGTTGTTATTGGTCAGTTTAAAACTCGTACATCAGACGAGTCAAGACGGCGTGTTGTGATTGGTTCGGCTAGGCGGCGTTAAGCAGTGATAATGCTTAACCTTGACGAGCACAGATACCTGGCTAAGCGGAGTCTAGGATTACTGGTCTGTGAAGCGAAAGTAACCCGTTATGAAATGTATTAGGTTGGTTCGGTTATCTTCACAAAAACGACAACGTTGACGCGTCCACCCCGAGTAGTATCTACGACAAATCTCACCGGCATTATAAATAATACAATTGTTAACTATTAACCTTTGCTAGATGTTAGCAGTCGAGTTGGAACTTACAGGTATAGGTCGACCTTAGAACTGTTAAAGAGCATACACTCGATAGATCCGTAGTACCTTCGAATCGAGCTCACATTGAGTCTACGTTCTGTTCTAATAGTACCCTCTATACGTCAAACTTGAGATCGCTTTAGAACCACTTAGCCTATTACTTCGTCTTGGTATTGGCGGCTTGTGCGTCAGTAACCTTACTTCTTTAATACTTTACTAGATTTCAGAGTTCCGTATACTTTATGTTATACGGAAAGTCTGTTTCGTCTTTGATCGAGCACTCGTAGTCTAGAAAAACAACTTACCGTGAGTTTAAGTTGACGATCAGACAGAGGAGTCACTATTACAACGGGCCTATAATGCCAAATAACACTAATCTCCCCAATTTCACTCTGTACAGTAAATGTCGTGTCTTTTTCACCATTTTTCTTATTGTAATATAGTGCACTGACATAGGACTCGTAACACTAACTATCTACCCGTAAACCGACTTTCAACATTCCTTTTATGACATACATTTTGTGAGTAACATAATCTAATAATATTTGCAAAAACCGCTCTCACTTTAGCTCTTCACATCGAGATACTAACCCCGAGAGATGAAATGTACTATACGATCTCACAAAAAAGTATTGATTTTGCTATAATTAATATCAGCGCTCAGCGTATCAGCGCACGGGGAGTTGGCGCGAGGCGGTGGCTTAGCCAATCAGAGCGCATTATGTCTAGGAAAAATGGCGGAATTTATTTCGTGCAAACCAAACGTCACTGCTCCTCTTGAGGTTTGCATCTCGATGACTCTTCACTTGAGAAATAGAATGGAAGAAAAAGCTGTCATCTATTTGTCGTTTACTTTGCCCATACAGAGCTTTTGTAAAGGTAATGTACTCAATAACATAACAAATTACATATCTGGTTATCAGTGTGTCAGAATTAATGCTAATTATCGAAACAATGTACATTAGCACTCTACTTTTAAATGTCAAACGCAAGCCCATTAGCTGTAAAAAAGTAGCCATAGTCCAAAAATATTTGATTTTCATAAATATTTTAATATCAAAAATAAGATATTGGCAACATTTTTGAGCCTATCATATCGATAAAATGTGGTAAACGTTGCTTCAGTCCGAAATAAAGAAAACAACTAACTTCAACAGCATACGAGCAATTCACCATCGTCATATCGCGTTGTTATGTGTTTTGGTTAAATTTTATTTCGGCTAACGGTTTGATAGTTAGTGCACTCGGGTCATAGAGAATATATTGTGAGCTGCGTTTGGTGGGTGTCATTCTTATGAACCATAGTGTAATGTAATGAATCTTCACGTTTTGGAACATTCGTAGGCTTAGAACCATTAACTGTAACTAAACGCGTTCATTTGCGAAACAAATTTTATGAATAAGGCAACAACATTTTGTAATCAAACGACTAAATGAAACCAAAGATTTATAGTATTTATTGTTGAGGAACTAACAATGATATAGTTGAAACTAATTTTTATACATTCCCTTAATAAATATGTAAAATAGAGTTTAATATTGTATGTTTTCTTTTAACGAATCGGTTCTTATTTCTTGTTATTAAACGTAAATTCGTCTCCAATGTGTCAAATAATGATTTAAATTATGTTCATTTTATTTATTTCTAATTAATAATCGACATATATTTTTTTTCTATTTCCCTATAACAACGCAACCAAGTGCCATTGTGTCTGTTTTAATATATTTTTATACTATCTATCTGTAAATATATCACGAGAGCTATTTAGAAATGTGTTAAAAGAGTGGATCAGACGCGCGTATGTAAGCAAATAATCCGGCCAATATATATTATTATGTGAATAAAAATATTTATCGAATAAACACAGTATATATTTATTCAAATATATTATTTACGGCTGTGTTGTGTTCAAAGAAACTAAAAGTATTTTGATTTTATTATTCGTCCATGGATACTGCAATGATCCACTCTTTTGACTGTACATTCAAATGTTACTTTTATTATAGCGGCAATAAAGCCTATTTTAACTTAAATGTGTTCTGATACAAGACTAGCGCTTATTATTCGAATCATTAGCGTTATCCGATCCATTGTAAAGTACATTTTTATACTAATCGAAATCATCCGTGCATCGTTTAGCTAGTATACTTATTATATAGGGTATCGCAAACAACATTTATATGTGTAACACCAATATTTTATATTTCATTATCAATTTTATATCTTGTACCTATTTTAGTATAAAGACCTGCGGTTTTTATAAGATTTGAAATGTTAAGAGGCAACTCGCGCTGTTATATTGAGGTTTCTTTGATAAAATCTAAAACACTGCGGAATTAAGAGCTGATTTTGCAGCCCGGAGTGTAATGAACTTTATTTTGGGGTGTCTTTTGTGTAGTGTTTCTATCTCAGCAGGTGTTAATTGAACTAGGCAACTCTATAAGGCTTAGAATAATGTACAGTATTAGGTAAATATCTATTCAAAAACAAATTAAGTAATTATGCATCTATTTATTCTATTTGCGTTTTCTTTAAAGTATAATCTAACCTTCACACATAATTTAGTTACCTATTCAAATGTTTATAAATAACAGAAAAGTTCACCTAACCTAAAATAATTCATGACACCCCGTGCGGCGCAATCACAATCCCCAGTGACGAAAGTTTTCCGACATTGTCACACTCTTAAGGGGCAGAATACGGCGCGCCGCTATCTCGCTCGGGCATCTTAACATTTTTGAAGATAAATAATTACTTAATATAATTATGAAAAATCGCACTCGGTGAATTTGCATTACATTACAACAGTTTAACAAAAATTTCATTTTGATCCACTTAAGTCTTCAAACCTAAAAATGGGATGTTATGTTTTGCCCATTTTCATGTATGAAAACCTGATCGGTTCAAAATGATGCTTTTGCCGTACCTTTGTAATGTTATTGCCAGCAACTTCACCGAATGCGATTTTTCATAATGATATTAAGTGATTGTTTATCTTCAAAAATGTTGAGATGGGCGAGCGAGATAGCTGCGCGCCGTATCCTGCCCTTAAACAGAGCAGTAGAAAGCCAAATACATTATTTACAAAGGCTAATTTAGCATTTCGTTTAAAGTTTAAAGCTAGTTAGAATTTGGATGACTAGACGGAAAGATATTAACCATCAAAATATGTATATTTAATTATGCGTTAATATTAGCTGATTTCTAGAGAAATATAGAGGGAGCGGCTGTAGCGCCCCCAACGTATTATTAGCACAATGATCATTTCCATTATGTTTGTATTTTTTTGTTAATCGTCTTGTCATTATTTTAAGTTGTATAAATGTATTTGTCTACTTAAGGCATAGCTAGGTAGCGGTTAATTATACTAGGGCAATATTTTTAGGATAACTGGCATTGAGAGAATGTGAAGCAGGGCTGTGCGAGACTCCACTTACTCAGTTCTCGAAGTTTCTTTGTCTTTTTGAGGTTGGAGTGAGTGAGTGAGTGAGTGCTCGCGTGCTCAGCGCCGTTTTGTATAATACCATTGTTTTGCGTTTCATTTGAATCTCAGTATCGAACGTGTAATTACAACCTTGGTATACTTTCAAATGAAAAATTAAATGTTTCATCACTTATAAAGCTCTTTTCATTTCTTTAATTATAAATATGTAATGCAATGTAAGAGCGAGTGTGGCCGTGCGGGAACTTGTGCGACTTCCAATCCGACGCACCATAGTTCGAATCTCGACTCGGCCCGCACCAATGACTTATATCAAGTTATGTGCGGATTATCCACACTCGCTCTAAAACGGTGAAAGAAAACATCTTGAGGAAACCCGCATGTTCAAGAACCGCAAAATTCGAGGACACGTGACATCCACCAAGCCGCACTGGGCCCGCGTGTTGGATTATGGACCATACCTCTCTCTCTGAGAGAAGGCCGGTATCCCAGCAGTGGGAGCGTAAGAGGCTGATAATGTTCTATAGGTTAGCGTTTGACCACATTCTCTCCTAATAAGCGACGATGTGGTCGTAGTAAAAGAACATCAACAATCCCAATTCTAGGTGTAAACCTAGAATTGTGATTATCTCTCAACTGTGGCTACCGGAACGATCGGTACTTGGTCCGATTTCGAACTTTAGGGTGGTAACTAGCAGCTCTAGAAAATGCCGTATTACCATACCACTTGACAAAATTTCAGGCCCCTCGAGTGAAATGAGTATAGTATTAGGAGTAACTTACAAAGTGCAAACTGCACCAGCCAGTTAGCTGGTGGGCGAAGCCGCGGTGCGCAGCTAGTATCATACAAAATCAGTTATCAAAGAGACCAAAGAAACAAAGTAGTAATAAAAGTCTAAAAATAACCACTAATTATGATTTATAAAACAAAAGAAAGTTAAAAATATAATTTTATTTATTACCGATAAACACAAGGTTGGATAACCTATTTATTGCCTATGCTACAGATAACAGTGACATTGGATGTCACGGTACCTAATTATTAAACAAATTAATATAATTGGTGTTTCCGCTAATCAGTAACCTTGAAGATAATAATTAATCTCTAGTTGTAATGGACGGATGTAATTACTTTATAAATGCATTATATATCGAAGGAAGTCATAAGCCGAGCGAATATTTTCGGGCTTCATATTTTCAAAATGTACATAACTTAAGTACTTAAATTATTACAGTCTATCACACATTATAGTAATTATTATTAGATACATAATAATTATAAAACTAAATATTCTAAGTGGACGGATCATAATCACATTCGGTGGAGGTAAACATAAGACAAAAAAAAATTAAACACGCCTTAAACCTGTGTTAAGCAGCGTTTAACTCCTAAACATGCCTTAGTCGCGTGTTTAAATATGAACAACCACAAATCTTGATTTATGTAATGTCTAATCGTTATCTAATTCCATTCTGTTTTACCATTTCTAATCATTTTAGACGTTTATTTTTAGACACTGTCTTGCTAAACAGGCGGCTAAAAGTTGTTTTTGTGGTAACACGGTAAATGTTTTGTGCCACGGCTTTAAAACCTATCATACAACAATTGCGCACCATAATGCTTGCGCCCGGTATTACCAATGACAGAATCAATGAATAAATTAAAAAATAGAAGAATATTATCAATGAATGTTGCCAGGAAAAAAATGTTCGTTTTTTTTTAATCTCCATTACTTGCCCAAGGATCCTATGGAAGTTATAAATTGTTAAACAACCGGCTATAACTCACGTCATTTGTCGATATTGTCGTTGCGATCTCGCCGCGTGCACTCCCTGAGGAAGAGCGTCGGTCACGCTCGAAACCTAGGTCGACAATATCGACAAATGACGTGAGTTATAGCCGGTTTTTAACAATTTATAATGTGTGATACTCACGAAAATTTTAATCCTATGGAAGTGTTTTGTTTACTTTTACATTTATGAGAATATTGTGAATGGCCAAAGTCAAGGTAAAATTTGTTTAAAAAGGTTGTTTTTAAGGCTTTTACTGAATTGGATTGTCAAAATTTAAAATTTTTGGTTCCATAAAATCCTAGATATAATGCCTGGTGCATTATACCTATTTGTTCACAACACCCGAAGAAAAAAATTGATACAACACTATAGTTACGTACGAGCGTTTGTATAGAAAGTATGGCGGGTTGGGTCATCTTAAACTGTCGTTAAGCCATGTTAGAATACTTCAGACTGAAACATTCTGGGTCTTACCACAAAAAAATTAAACACACGTTAAACCTGTGTTAAACACTGTTTAACGCCTACACATGTCTTAGTCGCGCGTTTAAATATGAGCAACCACAAATCCTGATTTAAGTAGTGTCTACCCGTTGTCTAACCAGCGCTGGCCACATATATTAGAAGGAAGGAAAGTATTTCCTACTTCGTACTCTCTGCCGCGGCGCGTCCCACCTCGTGAGTGTTCACTCGTTTGTGCTGAGCTCCATATACGAGGCGACGTCTTCGATCTTGACGAGTCGGCGGTGGTCCACGTTTTCTCCGCACATTGGACATTTGCCTTCCTCTTGTAGGATTCTGTAAGAATTAATTTCATGTTAGTTACATTCGGCCAGACCAAGACCTTATGAAACTTGTACCTAATTGTAGCATTTTTCTGTAATTGTAACATTTTCAGGATTTAACTCCTAAATATGCTTTAGACCAATGTTTATTTAAGTGCAACCACAAATCTTGATTTAAGAAGTGTGTAACCGTTGTCTAACTCCATTCTGTTGTGACATTTCTAATCATTTTAGACACTAACTGTCTAGCTAAAAAGCCATCTAAAAATAATTTTTGTGGTAACACGGTGTATCTTTTAGACGCTGTCTAGCTAAACAAGCGTCTAAAAGTTGTTTTTTGTGGAAAGACGCTTGTAATTGAACAATAAATATGACAATAATTACTCAAGAAACTCCGTAAGTATGGCTGGAAAGTCGCATTCGGGGCACGCAGTCAAATCATCCTTCACAATGTGGAGACCCTGCAAAATATTAATTAGTATTTTCGAAACAAAAATCTTGACAAAACTTCTGGATCTTAGAATGATTGCGAGCAAATATTTAAAAATAAATAAAATGTCGAGGTGTCGTGAGACAATAATCCTTGTAGTTTCTATTATCCCCACACACAGAAAATCTAGTCATGATCTAATGGTCATTTGGTAGCGACAAACCACTTATTACACCCTTGTAAGGCCGATATTCCACTCGTCAAAGATCTTTGTCCGAGTCCTGTGTCCCTTAAGGGGCAGAATTCGGCGCGCCACTATCTCGCTCGCGCATTTCAACATTTTTGAAGACAAACAATCACTTAATATAATTATGAAAAATCGCATTCGATGAAATTGCTGACAATAACATTACAACGTTACGGGGCTTATTCTACAGCCACATACCGTAGCGAGGCAGAAGGGCACGTCTGCCTCGCAGTGCGTGCAGCGCAGCTCCGCCACCGGCAGTGCCGCGCCGCACACGGGGCACGGCGCGGCCAGCGGGGGCGGCGCCGGCGCGCGGGGCGCGTGACGGACCACCGACTCAATTTTCTTTGAGTACTTTGGGTCTATCTGGAAGAGGGAGAAGGATATGCACCGAAGGTAAATAATGCACGTCGAGCTAAAGAGGAGACCTGCTAGTTTCGGCTTCGTAGAGCGTCGTCACTGCGCAATGAGGAGCCACAATGCTTAGTTATCCCGCTAGATGGCGCATTATCGCTGGTGCTGTTTTACTATGAAACTTCATTATAATTAGTAAGTAAACAAAAAATCGTTTTTGCTAAAAGTATGCCTCTGTAAAGTGCAATTCAGTGGAATAATAAAGGTACACACGCTACCCTTCCGGTGAGAAAAAACGGAACATGTGGACCAAAGCATCGCTCATCAAAAAATTTTGGAAACCAATTATGCTTCTAGGTTATATTATAGTGACCATTTCAAATCTAATGATTTTTAAGACGCCAGCATGTTTACTGGTTATAGTAACATCAATGACCAGCACCAGCGATGGTGGCGCCATCTGAGGTTAGCTTTGCCTGTGCCTCCCCATTAGCTAATATGATCTGCGTGTGTGTGAGTGATAGAAGCGGACCATGCGCGTAGTCATATTGGCTGTAAAGAATGGTGCTATCTATACCATCTTCGAATGACAGTTTCAATTGAGTATGAAATAAAGAATTTTTCCGAATAAATTTATTACAATAAATTAAAATTGTATTTTATTTTTTTAACTAAAAACACACTGTATAACACAGTCATACAATACACACACACACACATAGTTTTTAAACTATAGTTACATATACAAATAATCCACATACATAAGTGTGTGTATTTTACTACATGTCGGAAAATAAGAATTTAATACTGAATAACACAATAATAATAAGCGACGGGTAGGTACATTTTACCCGTTACCATCAGGCATGTCCAAGTTATCTCACGTGCAAATATATACACCACAAAAATTTGGCTTCCAACAGGATTCGAAACCTGCGTCTTTTGATTATCTAGACCAGACGCCTTAACCAACTAGGTTATGGGAGCAATCGATGTTGACTGCGAAATTCTTGAGATGATGTTTTCTTTCCGACTTACAAGCCGTAGCTCCATCTAGCAGACTTTTAGCAGCTTAGCATCTAGCAGATATTTTACGTGGGCGTAATTAGTGTCAGTGCAAGTGGTCAAGATACGCACCTGGGACCTATATTCAGGCTGCATCAACACTTTGGCCCAGTGATACGCTTGGTGCTTGAGGCCGGCGCGGCCGCATTCTATCACCGCCGATGTTAGGATGGACACTTGATCTGCAACATTTATCAATTGGAAGGTAGAGCTAAATCATATTTATCTATTTATTCCCACACAATAACTTCAACTGCTCGTGAAATTTTAGTGGGAGGACTAACTCTTCTGCGAGTGTCCGTCTGGGTTGTTATCACCGCTTAGCTCGTGAAGTCTGCCGCCAAGCAGTAGTGTACAAGCCTTACTATGTTCCGGTTTGATGAGCAGAGTAGCCAGTGAAATTACTGGGCTTATGAGACTTAATACCTAATGTCTCAGGGTAACGAGCGTACTGCAGTGCCGCGCAGGCCTTTGCGTTTCAAAGTTCTGGGTGGCACTGCAATTGCTATGGGCCGGCGTTATGCTTACCATCAGGGAAACGACCAGCTCGTCTCGTTACCAAATAACATAAAAAAATTATTTTGGAACAGGGTATAAGCGGTAAGTTGCTACGTACGCTGCGGCACGGGGAAGAATGTGACCTCCTGCGCCGTCCGCGCCAGCAGCCGCGCCGCCAGCTCGTGCCGCCCGCGCCGCACGTGCGCGCGCACCTGCCGGGCACTCGGATCATTTACAACACACATTAACCCCTCGAATGTCGGCCGGCACCACGTAGGCCAGGCGGCAAAAAAAACTGTTAGCCCTTATTCAGTTGTGATAAGGTTCAAAATAGCTTGAACTAATAAAATTGCTAACTATATTGAACCTCAATGACGCTTTATGTAGGCCGGGTCCACGTAGGTCCGGCGATAAAAAAAAACAGTTAGACCTTATTCAGTGGTGATAAGGTTCAAAATAGCTTGACCTATAATAAAATAATAAAATTACTATTAAAATTGCTAAGGTGGGGGAAATACAGTCAATCAGGGTAACTTTGACAATCTGGGTAACTTTGGCACTTTTGATCTATCATGATTCTTTATTTTTTTACTATAGAAACTAACAAAACCACAACCAAATTCAAAAACAAATCTATTCTTTGCCATCTCCATAAACAATCTTCACAAAAAAAAGTTAAGTGTCAAACTTAATTCATCTATTATTTCAAAATGAAAACCGCGGTAATGTGGCGAGTAATTTTTTGAGGTGAAATACTCTGATTTTCATGCAAGTTGAGTTTAATTATAAAAAAACTATTTTCTTTTTCTATCCTAGGCCTATTTTTTGTTGAAAATTGCAAATATTGACTTTTTGTAATAGTTTTCTTAATAGATAGAAAATATGAAAAAAATACATCTGTATTTTTTTCATATTTGTATAAATATCTATTTATACAGATAATTATTTTCAAATTCTAGTTTTAATAAATTGTATGGATAAGTGTAACTATAAAATTGAAGAGATAATTATTTTTTGGTTGACATTCTTTATTGTATCGGTAATAACTCGAAGCTCAATGTCAAGTTGATTGGATCTCAATTTTGTTGCAATTTAAAAATAAAATATAACTATTTGTCTATTTTGTTCTGGTTTTATTTTTCACTATGGCTACCCAGAACCTATAAACGTTGATCAAAGATACCCAGAATCTTCAAAACACAAATAAAAAGCGATTTTAGTGAAAACCATAATTACTGTCAAAGTTACCCAGAAAGGGGGGGTAACTTTGCCATACCATATTTTTGTAATTTTCTTTTATAATTTCTATTAATAAAAGTCGGATAATTTTAGAATTATATTCTTCACGATCTCGGAACACAAATATACTTAACAACTTACGTCTTATACTTTTTACCAAAATCATACAAGCAAAAACATGCTCGAAACCTGTCAATGTTACCCGGATTGACTGTAGGTATTTTTCCCCCGCGCCAGCTCCTTTGGGACCCTAGACACTGGATGGCTTAAGGGGCAGAATACGGTGCGACACTATCTCGCTCGCGCATCTTAACATTTTTAACATGATAACATTTTTGAAGATAAACAATCACTTAATATGATTACGAAAAATAGCACTAGGTGAAATTGCAGACGATAACATTCAAACAATAAAATTCATACAACAAGCTTGCGCGGCACTGCGTGCATCCGCTACCCTGAGACATCAGGTATTAAGTCTCATAAGCTAATATCACTGGCTACTCTGCTCATCAAACCGTAACACGGTAACGCTCGCACATATCGCCAAGCAGTATGGCGGCTGACTTCACGAGCAAAGTCCTGGTACCGACCCAGACGGACACTCGCAGAAGAGTTAGTCCTATCACCTAGTGAAATCATCTATAACTAGATTTGGAAGGCTGCTTAGCCGGACAAAAATTAACAATTCAAATGTTTCGAAATTCAAAATCGATACTAAAAATGATGGCGGTACAACCCTAAACATTAAACTCTTTTTATCTATTCTGAACGAGACGTACCAGTATATATGAGTGCAGCAGCGCCAGCGCGTCGCGCATGTCGCGGCGCACGGGCAGGCGGCGCGCGCGCAGCGAGCCGCACATGTGCCGCACTACGTCACGCGCCTCGCGGTACCGGCCCGCGCTGCACTCGGAGTGCGCAATTATTACCTACAAACAACAAATAAAAAAGGCCAGTCAACAACAACGAATATTTTAATATTCGTTGCTGTTGACTGGACTTTTATAGAAATTTTAAAATTTCTTTGTAATCTAGAAATATAATTCCTACTTAATATTATAAATGAGAAGTTTCTGTTCAAAAGGTTACATTTACACTTTTTAACATTTTTCAGAAATCGAATAAAACAGATAGAATTAAAGATTTAGAGGTCGAATAAAAGAAAAAAAATATATTTTATTTTAGGTAAAATATGTAACCTTTTGAACAGATGCTCCTCAAATGTGAGAGTGTGTATGTTGGTTTGTCCTTCTTTCAAGCAGTAACGGAGCGTTGATCGACGTGATTTTAGGCATAGATATAGGAGAGTAACATAGGCTACTTTTTATCCCGAAAAAATGCACGGTTCCTGTGGGAACGCGGGTAAATAACCGCGGGCAGAAGCGAGTATTAAAATAAAAAATTCAATATAAATGTAAAAATTTTAAAATTTCTGTAAATCTAACCGCAGTCTTGGCCGCTTCAGAAAACTGTCTTTTCGCCATGTACAGCCGGAACAGGTGCCGCGGCTCTCGTGGATTACCATCAGTTTCGCCCAGCAGGAACTCTATCAGTCTGCAAACACCAAATAATATAATACAGTTGCATGAAACACAAAATACATCATTTGTGTCGTTGGACAGGATAAGAAGATCACATTAACACAACAAAAATGAAATTTAAAAAAATATATAACTTCCACAAAGATACTGCATCTAAAAGTTTCCCAAATTTAACTAGTTTTTTTATCATCCATTAGTAATTAAACGATACCATCAGGTTCTTTACATTTTAATTAATAAAAGAAATGTATGCAACTATGCACCTAAACGCAGTTTTTCACGGCCAAATCAACAAAATGCATGTTCTTAGTACAGATTTACGGCCCGCGTAGAACAAGTGACGTCAGATGTTCTGTCCAATTTGTATGGGGCGTTTTAGCGCTCAGTAGATATGCTTGACTTTGACTCTCATTTTTGATTGCGCCGCTGGTCCGATTCTAAAAATTTTTATAGAGTGTTATAGGCTACATTTTATCTTGATTCCAAGCGTGAGAAACGGCCGAAGCTAGTAAGTGAATAAAATAAACCGAAAACATATAAAAACCCTTACCGCCTAGTCAGCCTATCGTCATCGCTAGCGGCGGCCGCGTCAATAGCGACACTTATCGCCTCATTCTCCTCTTCCTCAGATCCTCCGGCCTTCATCAAGTGCCCCATCGCCTTCCCATACTCTCCCGCATGGAAATAAAACTTCCCCGCCAACAAATGATTCTTCTCCCCTTCGAAATGCAACGCCAAGCTCTTGAAATCCTCCGGCCGGGCTTGGGACGTCTGTATCAATATCTCTCCGTACAACTGTAGCTTGCCATTCTTTCTGGCTAGCTGAAATGCTTCATCGTAACACAATGACATCACTAAGAACTTGATAGCCGATGTCGGGTCGTCGCTGTTTTGGAAATAGTTTGCGACCATTTTCGCTCCTTGAACTGATTTGGTTTCTTGGACCAGATTGACAGCCTCGTCTATGTCGTCTAGTTTGTCCAGGTTTAATCTGATAGCCGCCTCGTAGTCCTGAGCTTTAAGATACGATTTAAGCGCGTCGTGGTATCTGCCTTCGGCTTCTTTGGCTTTAGCGTATTGTATGTGAACGCTTGGGGAGTTGATCTTGGGTAGTAGAGCTTCGACCTTCAAAACGGAAAAATATAACCACATGTGTTTTGTGTTGTTTTAAATTAACTTGTGACCTCGGCTTGCAGTGTTTATATTTCGGAATCGCATCCCGTCAGAAATATTTCCCGTGTAGATTCGACATCTCAGCTGCATTAACATGGATATAATCCCGAGACTGTTTATCTGTCGGGATGCGATTCCGTAATATAAACGATTAGAAACAGTCGCTTACTACACGGAAACATTCCGAGTAAATTAAAATAACCCTGCTGGTCTTAAGTGATGTAGTTGAAGACAGTGCAAACTTTAAATATATTTTGTTAGTGGGAGGACTAACTCTTCTGCGAGTGTCCGTCTGGGTTGTTACCACCGCTTTGTGAGTGAAGTCTGCCGCCAAGCAGTAGTGTGCAAGCATTACTGTGTTCCGGTTTGATGAGCAGAGTATCCAGTGAAATTACTGGGCTTATGAGATTTAATATCTAATGTCTCAGGGTAACGAGCGCACTGCAGTGCCACGCCGGCCTTTGAGTTTCAAAGTTCTGGGTGGCACTGCATTCGTTATGAGCCGGCGTTATGCTTACCATCAGGCAAACGACCAGCTCGTCTCGTTACCTAATAACATAAAAAAAAATAAGGATACGCAGGTTATCAATTGCAGCTGTCGGGCCCACTGATGGGACCTTGGCGACAGGCTTTCATCTTGAGGGTGGTAGCAAGCTAGCCCTAGCAGGCCGTAGAAAATCGATGGCCTGTTTCTGGTGAACCTTGCATTGACACTGGAAATGCCCTAATACCACTAAATAAAATGTTATATTATCATAAAAAGCGTTTCAAAATAAATGAAGTGTCTAAAGTGTGGAAATGTATATTTTAAAGTGTTAATCGACACTAGCAAAATGTTCCGTAATAATTTTTTTTTATTGCAGTGCCACTCAGAACTTTGATACACAAAGGCCTGCGCGGCACTGCAGTGCGCTCGTTACTCTGAGACATTAGGTATTAAGTCTCACAAGCCTAGTAATTTCACTGGCTACTTTGCTCATCAAACCGGAACACAGTAATGCTTGCACATTACTCTTGGCGGCTGACTTCACTCACAAAGAGGTGGTACTAACCCAGACGGACACTCGCAGAAGAGTTAGTCCTCCCACTAACAAAACTGAAATAAACAAAAATGAAAAATATATGAAAGAAAAGTTAAATGTGAACCTTGAGCCATGACTTCAGCTTGATATACAATGAGGCGGCCTTCTCCGCGTCCCCCGCGTGCTCGTACAGCGCGGCGGCGGGGCCGTGCTGCCGCGCCGCGTCCAACAACGCCGCGACATCGCGCAGCAATGTCGCGTCGCGCGCATGTTTCATCGCGGTGGCCACGGCGCGCGCTGCGTCGCCGCAACGCACCGCGGTGCGTGCGATGCCCGCCTCGCACTTGGCGTTGTGGGCGAGGCTGCGGGGGTCGTCCGCTGGAGGGGGGATGAGGCTCTTTTCGTAAGTCGCGAGCGCTTCGTGATAGTCAGCGCTGGGGATGCGAAATTGAGAATCAAAAGTAGTACGGCAACTGTTTTTTTTTTATTTAATTAGAAATAAGGGGTCGTCCGTAAATTACGTGAGGTGTTTAGGGGAGGGAGGGGGTGAAGCCGAATCTCACCAAATCTCAATTGGCGAAGAGGGGGGTCTCAGCAAATATCACGTAATTTTTATTCAGTGTAAAACTGCAAGTGGTTTAAATTAAGCAAAATATGTTTCTCCACTAAAATATGGCTAAATTCTACAAAAATAGTAGACGAACGGTGCGGAAATCAAGTTGTGTAACTCCGTCGCCCGCTCTCCAAAATGTATCCTGTAAGACATTGAAGAGATTTGCAACATTACGTCGATGGACTGGTAGGACAACTTTTCTGCGAGTGTCCATCTGGATTGGTACCACCGCTTTGCTCATGAAGTCACAGTAGATAATGTGCGGCCATTAGTGTTCCGGTAGAAAAAAATGAATGTCGAAGAATGTAAAAAAACCTCAGGGTAGCGGTCGTACTGCAGTACCGCGCAGGACTTTGCGTTTCAAAGTTCTGAATGCCGCTGCAATTGGGTTGTTGACTGTATTCAAATAAAAATATAATTTTGCCGCGAAACGGTAGTTTTTGTGACAGAAATCCTATTAAACACAATATTTTTGTTTATTTTTAAGGAATTTAATTTAAATTAAATAATCAAAATGTAATCACATCAATCCGAAGTCACGTGACCTAAAACGCCTGTGACGTCACTGTTTCAATCGGAATGGGTATATATTTTTTTTTTGTTTTGTTTTTGGCTCCACGTGATTTGCGCATTTAGCTAGTGTCAAGTTATATAAGTAATAATATATAATAAATCTCTAGTTTTGGTGCATGAAAGTCGTCAAAGTCACATTAAAGTTTAGTCTAGGCGCGGTCGAGTCGAAGTGACGCTTCAGTAAATTGGTGGATAGTTTACTGAAGCTTCTATGGAGTTTTGGATAGAATACGAAAATACACGTTTTTCGTCTTTGTACTATTTGCCTTTCACTCATGCAAGTTTACGAACACTTAATGGTTAATAATCCACTATTATTACACATTAACACTCTATAAAACAAAGGTTTTAGTAAATAACACAAAATCAACAACGGCACATTTTCGCATTCCCGCCAAAACTCCAATGAGTATATAGCTCGTTGCGCTTAACTGCTTAGTATTTTAGAGCGATTTCTGTGATTATTTATCTGTGCTGTGAATTCCGCGCCTATTTTTCGAAATTTATTTCGACTATTGAATATTCTCCCATGATGGAAAGTGGCTTCATAAAGGCAAATAATTCCAATTTGCCGAGAATTGATTGTTTTACGGTGGCCAATTTCTTCTCGACAAACGATAATTTCTGCTCTGCTGAATTTAGAAATGTGAAGACCTCCGTGTATGTACCTACTTATTATACAAAAAATCATTATTTCTATAACCAACAATGAATATATAACAGTAATCGTAGATTCTAAGATCCAAAGTGTATTAATTAACCAAAGCATACCTATATATAAATCAATAAGCTCAAAAAACTTAGAACTCATATTTTAATACATAACAATACATACACAGAAAGCATCGAATGAACTTGTCACTAAACGTAGCACAGACTAGGTAGTAGTGGTTATATTCTCTTTGCTTGTCACTTTACAGTGTTATAGAAAATTACTCTGTGGTAATTGAACACGTGACGTCACTGCCGTTTTGGAGCAAAATTTAAAACGGCATTTTAAATACATGATAATTAAAATATTAGTTGTTTTAAAAAGTAAATTTAAATATTTTGGGTTATATTAGGCCCATACGCATCGTTTTAAACACTTTCCCAAAATCAGTCAACATCCCAATTGTTATGGGCCGGCGTTAGCTTACCATCAGGCAAACGACTAGATCGTATCGCTATCAAAAAAAAAGATGAAAAAACGAACTAAAGGTTACGAAGAAATACACCAAAACATGCTGTATTTTTCTATGTTATTTAGTAACGAGACGAGCTGGTCGTTAGCCTGATGGTAAGCATAACGCCGGCCCATAACAATTGCAGTGCCACCCAGAACTTTGAAACACAAAAGCCTGCGCGGCACTGCAGTGCGCCCGCTACCCTGAGACATTAGGTATTAAGTTTCATAAGGCTAGTAATCTCACTGGCTGCTCTCATCAAACCGGAACACAGTAACGCTTGGCGGCAGACTTCACTCACAAAGCGGTGGTAAAAACCAAGACGGACACTCGCAGAAGAGTTAGTCCTACCGCTAACAAAACATGCCGTATCCCGTACTAACGTGAGCTCTTGATGCTGCGCCTGGTGCAGCGTGATGTCCCGCAGCCGCCGCGGACACGCCGCCTCCGCAATTTGCGCGGCGCGGGCCCACGCGCCGCGCGCCGCGTGCAGCTCCAGCGCCGCCAGCGTGCCGCGCGGGGAGCTCTCCAGCCAGCGCGCGGCGGCCGAGCCCTTGCCCAGGCACGCGCACAGCAGGCCGCTGCGCCAAACACGTACATACTAACTATACCCTGTACCAAAATCTCAACAAAAACTCAAACCCCTATATGTTTTTTTTTTTTTTTTTTAATTTTTTTACTTTACACTCTATGGACACGTGGTCCATACTCTTATAAGATTAGGTCATATATTAATAGAAATAAACGATATAAAGAAAAAACATCACGACGGGAACTATGGTCTTAAACTAAATTAAAATAGAACTAAATTACAAGACAACAGAAGGATTACAATTGGAGTTGACCAGACACCACAACCCTTATAAAATATGTTAAAAACCCTTATATTAAAAACCCTTATATGTTAAAAATCCAATTTTTTATTATATTTATGGTCTTAATTTAACCTTCTTTCCACAACATTTTTTAGGGTTAGACCACTACAAAATAACAAAATCTTTAACAACAACGCATACGCAGCAAGATACACACTCGAACTCGGAGATTGGAACAGATCAACAGTTGACAGGCAGAAAAAGAAAATGGCGGCGATTGCACAATATTTTTCAAATCTCTGCTGTGTTGCCAGTCTAAGAAAAATAACTGCACGAAAAAAAAGTACTTTTATTATACTTTTGTTTAAAATAACAATCTTTCAAAAACGATCCATTCAAAATTTTTCAATAATTCAAGTTTAACATGTTATAATTTAAAATCAATTAATAATAATGTCTATCGTCAAATTATGGATTGCACAGTTTTGTATCAATTTTATCGTTCTGTCAACCCCTTTGTTTACATAAAATATGTAAGATTTTGGAACAGGGTACAGCTTCTGTTCGCGGCTTTCACCAGCGTTCCCACAGGAACCGTGCATTTCGCCGGTATAAAAAGTAGCCTCTGTAACTCTCCGGTCCATAAACTATACCTATGCCAAAAATCACGTCGATCCGTTGCTCCGTTACTGCGTGAAAGAAGGACAAACCAACAAACACACTTTCGCATTTATAATATTAGTAGGATACTCTGTCCGGTGCAGCATGACACCCCGAACCAAGTAAATCTGAACCCGGCTTTAACATTTTAGTAATAATGTTTGTAGGTACCATAATATACTGAGGTCTTCAACTTGCGACGCATCCTCAAGCGCCCACACCATGGCGACGTCGCTCAGCTTGGTGTAAACACGTATCGCTGGAATAATTTACAACTGGATAGTTTTAGTACGAATTTAATATTGTAGTTTGTATTAAACCTTTTATTATAGAGTACTTGTTGAATATTTAGTTGGTAAAAAGTAGATTTTATCTCGACGTGCAAATCAAGTTGCATTGATGAAGACTCAAAAATAAACAATGTTTAATGATCAATTTGAAAAAAATGCGAAATGATTCACAATAAATAGTTTAATATTAAGTAACAAAAGATAAGTTAAACCCAAGAAAATCCTCCGGGGCTGCAATTGCCTCCTCTGAAATTAACTGAAAGGACTTGTACCAAATTTGTATGGAGCTTGGTACTTTATTGCTAGAAAAAATGAACTAGCCTCAAAGATTTTGCTAGATAATGTGCCTGAAATAAAGAACCTAGAAGAACAATAAAAAAATAATTTTGAGGCCTGCGTTTTTTTTAAAACTAGTTTTAAAAAAAGCGTAGTAGAAATGCAAAATTAATTAACAGCAACACTGCGTTCCTAAAAAGATCCACAAAAGCAGCAACATTATAAAAGTATGGCGTCATCGTCACGTCATATTTGACAGTTTTGACAAATAATAAGCTGTGTTGTCATCAGTTCTGTAAATTTTTTTTATTGTCTTTGGCTCTTTATCTCATTCAGCCAAAAAGAAGCAAAAAAATCCGTCCCGTTTCGAGAAATTGCGTTCCGTTTCACTTTACATACTAAAAAGAAACTTTATGTATTTTCAGGAAATCACAGGCCTAAAAATTGTAATTTAATTTCAGAATATCTAGATTTTGAGATCTCATTCCAAAAAACCAACTGATAGCATGGTTCAATTTTAGTACCAAAACGGAACAACTCTTTTTGCAGTTTTATGAGTCTGTAACCAATTTAAATTACGTTAAGTATATTATAGGTACGTAATTAATGTTGTCTTTTTCGATATAAATTGCAGCATCTCTCTCAATAGCTTTTCTATACTGCTTCATTTTAACTAAAATTGAGAAACACAGATGGCGTTGGCAGCCCTCAACGGGTTTAAAATACGTGGGAGGCGTATGTTCAGCAGCGGACGTCGTCCAACTAATAATGATTATATTCGCACCAAATTCGATGTTCAGATCGGCGATAGCGGCGTCACCAACGGTCCGCCACAGCGCGGGGTCTGCCACGGCGTCGCAGAACAGCCACGCCTCACCATACCGCCGCAGCGCCACGAGCTTCTCCACGTGGCGCTTCTGGTTCGCCACGCGCCGCTCCACGTCCGCGTCTGCTAGCCCGCTCGTGCTGTGGGACTCCAGCGACACCTTCGCAACACTGCAACGAGCAAAGTGTTCTCAGTGTAACGATGCGGCCACGGACGTGTACGCCACGAGCCCGCTAACTGCTAGTGTAATGTGTGACAGCGCTCACCCGCCGCCGCTGCTGTAGCAGTAGACGTCTCCGCAGAACAGTATGAGCGGCACCTGCCCCGGCAGCAGCGCCGTGCGCGCCACGGCGGCCACGTGCGCGCCCGCCACGGACGCGCCCGCAAAGTAGTACGTGTGCGCCGCCTCGCCCGTGTACACCACGAACACGTTGCGCTCAGACAGGCAGATGTCCCAGATCACGCCTCTGAGGAATCAGGAGACGTCGTTTTGTAGACAGCATTTTGGCAAGGTGTTTTCTTTGGCTGGCTAGGTAGCTTTGTATTTCGTATTTTGAGGGTGGTAGCACCCTCAAAATGAAATTCTATGGCCTTCAAATATTGGTGTGTTCCTGGACAATAGGTACAGCCGGTTTTAATCTAGGTTGAGCAAAATTAATTACTATCTTCGACCGTATCATTGAAATACGTATATCAGGCGCGAAACAGGTCAAACACTAACTTTTTTTTAACCTGTAGTGTAAAAAATAATCTTAAGTTTTTCCTCTTACTCTTCGAGCTACAATACTCTAGTGCAGGGATGCACAGACTTATTAAGACTAGGGGCCACTCGGGCAAATTATGAACTGATGGCGGGCCGCCTGAAGTATAGGTAATTAAAGACAATAAAGAATTGATAATTATGTATTAAAATTGAAAAAGAATTTATTTACCGACGCATGTACGGCGCACCGATAAGCGCAATTAAGAGCGCGCGCGCGAGATTCAAATTACTTTTCGAACATATTTTTTTTTTGTTTTATTCTGGACTAGAATTCAATATTTTTCGAATGTACGAGAGTATTATTTTTGCTGTCGGCGGGCCACTAGTATTCGACCGGCGGGCCGCATGCGGGCCGCGGTCTGTGCATCTCTGCTCTAGTGTAACCGGCTTCGCGGCAATATTGCCACCGGGCAATAAGTCTATCTCCACCCACTTGACGTGTCCCTGGTGCGCGTCCACGGCGCACAGCTCGGCGGCGGCGGGGCTGTACACGTGCAGGCGCGCGCGCGCGTCCACGACGCACGCGCGCGCGCCGCTGATGTCACAGTAGAGCGCCGCGAGCGCGCAGGCGTGCTTGTACCGCGGCGCCGCGCGCCACTCCTCCACGCCGAAGTACTCGATGTGACCTTGCTGGAACGCAACGCATTCAGTCATTCATCGTCATCCTACGCAACCGCATAATTTGCTCGTTGCGAAACACAGTAATACGGATGTTGCATGAAACACAAAATACATAATTATTGTCATTATACAGGTTGAACATCACATAAACGCAACAAAAATGAAATTCACAAAAAATATATAATTTCGACAATGACACTGCATGTAAAAATTTGCCAAATTCAATTTTTTTTTTTTTATTGTCCAATAGTAATTTATATGATACCATCAGCGGCGCGAGTACGGAAGTCGGTTCGATAAATTTGTCGAACCGAAAAACTCGACAAATTTATCGAATGTTGCGAGTACCGAAGTCTGATCGTAAAGTATTGTAGTAGCTCTATATTCTCTTTGGATTTCACCTAGCTTTTCGATAACTTTTGTCGATTGTTTCGAGGCTCGATAAATCCCGCTTTATCGATTTGAACTGTCAATTTTATCGAATTTTATCGACCGAAAAGATCCGTACTTGCACCGCAGATTCTTATAAGTTATATGGTAAACGACTAGCTCGTCTCGCTATCAAATAATATTAAAAAAAACTAATGTCACTGCATCTCTAGGAGTTAGTTCCTCGATGTTTGCAGCGAACTCACATCAGTGATAAAGATGAAGAAATCGCTAGTTAGCTGTATGTCCACAATGTTGGCGGATTGCATGTGTGGCTCGGGGAACAGCATCGCCTCTCGCTGCGGCTGCGACGGGTCCGCGGGCTCGATCTGTCGACGACAACTTACTTTCAAATCACTTTTAAAAGTGGGGGCTAAGTACTAAGTAGCTTAATTATACTGACTTAGTATGCATATTTGAGGATTTTCATGATAATAAATGCATCTGGACAGCTTCGTGGATAAGTTAGCTAAGTCGTCCGGCCGGTGCAAACTTTATGTGGAACCAAGCTCCATACAAATTTGGTACAAGACCTTTAACGGCAATGCGTAATTTATCAAGAATGGAAGATATTTGACAGCTATAAAACTAAATTTGCATCTGTCAAACATCTTCCATCACTTTCTAATGTTATATATTGGAAAGAGAGAGAGCGAAACCTAAATTAGGTTTAGATAAGAAACAACAGCGGCGCAAGTACGGATCTTTTCAATAAATAAAATTCGATAAAATTGACAGTTAAAATCGATAAAGTGGGTTTTATCGATTTTAACTGTCAATTTTATCGAATTTTATTTATCGAAAAGATCCGTACTTGCGCCGCAGAATCGACACCGTATGTGTTACCTCGTGCAGCATGGCGCGGCCGTGGAACAGCGCGGCGGCGCGGGCGCCGGCCAGGCGCACGGCGGCCACGGGCGCCGGGTACGCGCGCCGCGCCGGCGCCGCGCCCGACAGCGGGTAGAACCACGCCTGCGCGCCGCGCGCCGTGCATATGTGTTACCTCGTGCAGCATGGCGCGGCCGTGGAACAGCGCGGCGGCGCGGGCGCCGGCCAGGCGCACGGCGGCCACGGGCGCCGGGTACGCGCGCCGCGCCGGCGCCGCGCCCGACAGCGGGTAGAACCACGCCTGCGCGCCGCGCGCCGTGCATATGTGTTACCTCGTGCAGCATGGCGCGGCCGTGGAACAGCGCGGCGGCGCGGGCGCCGGCCAGGCGCACGGCGGCCACGGGCGCCGGGTACGCGCGCCGCGCCGGCGCCGCGCCCGACAGCGGGTAGAACCACGCCTGCGCGCCGCGCGCCACGCACACGTGCGCGCCGCCCAGCGCCACGAGCGCGGGCTCCACCGGGAACGAGTACGTGGCCAGCGCGGACGGCTCCGCTGCGCACACGCATGCCGGAACGCAAAGTTAACCACAAATCTATTTTATAGTGTTGTTTACTAGGTAGTAGGACTAACTCTTCTGCGAGAGTACGTTTGGGTTGGTACCACCGGTTTTTTTGTGATGCCTCCAAGCAGTAATGTGCAGGCATTACTGTGTTTCAGTTTGATGAGCCGAGTAGCCAGTGAAATTACTGGACTTATGAGACTTCGGGGTAACAAGCAAGAAAACCTATAATATGTTGCAGTATACACAAAAATTTTAGTAAAATGACAAAGCGGCAAGAGGCTTACTCGCTAAAACTATAAGTCAATCTCATCAATGCCTGCCCTACTCATAGTTCACTAATGAAAGCCTGGAGAGCAGTGCTTACATTTATTGACAGGATCTGGCTCGTCTCCCACCCCGATGCACTGGTACACGGTGGCCTCGGTCAGGCTGGTGAGCGTGACAACCCTGGTCCCGTAGGCGGCGTACAGCGGCGGCAGGGCTGTCACGTACACGTTGAGGTACGCGCGGCCGGCCGTGGCCAGCAGCCGCCCGTCCGCACTCCACGAGCAGCGCTCGGCGCCGCCAGGCGGGACCACCGACCCTGACACCTCACCGTTGTTCCACACCGATATGAGTTTTAGTCTAGAAAGTTAGGTAAAATAAGATATTATGAAATTAACAATAGTGTCGACTCTGTCATCTCATACCTAAACCTAAATTTAATTTTAATCTCTCTCTAAATGGAAACGTGAGAACGTGATGGAATATATTTTAGACCTGTCAAATTAATCCACTTGCTTGTGTCTAGTGTAAACCAAAATACCGCTAGCCACTAGGTGATTAGCCATTAGAACACATCAAGTCCATCCTATAGCTAAATGGAGATATAAAATTAACGCATCGTTTCAGAAATTATTTCAAAATAACTCTTCGCATTATAAGTTTTTAAACTTTCATTGTCACTAACACAAGAGTTAACTTTAGTAACGGGATATTTACCATGTATTTTATTTGTTTTGAGCACTCAATATTTCGGCACTGTTGCAAGCGCCATGTTCACGAGGAAACTGTTGTCAACAGATTCCTCGTGAACATGGTAACTCTTCGCATTTCCACGACAGCCAGAAAAGCCTATCTAAGTAAATTGGCTTCAGAATCAAAACTGTTATAAGTAAATCAGCCATAGAATCAAAACTTACTGCCCATCACCACATGAAGCTGCCTCTCCATTTGATATAGCCACATCCGTCAAATTATCCTTATGGTTCTTGACCTGAAACAGCTCCTCTCCCACCTCCTTGATATGTGTAGATATTGATATGATGAACCCAGCACTGAAGCCGATAAGGATGTAGCCATCACCATACCATTTGTATGAAACTATGGAACCATAGCGCTGTTGAAATGCAAGTTCTATCGGATTCTCTGGATTCAGAAGGTTGTATAAGTAGAGAGTCCGTTTACCAACTACAAGGCTTATCTGTGGAAAGAAACATGTAGAATATTAATAAGGAAAATTCTTCTTAAGTAACTTCGTTTAAGGAGGGAGAACTCATAAAGAGGATGTTCTCTGACTCTCCTCTACAGATACAAATGTGTGTGTGATTGATTGTAACACGAGCAAAATTTTTTTTTATGCTATAAAATTTACTGATATAATATACATGTATATATTCTTTCTCAGCTTTACCTCACTTTCAATGTTGGCCAAATACCACAGTTAAGCATCATAAATGAGAGAAATGAAAATTCAACTAAACAATGTTGTTTGAAATCTTCCTCAACTGGCTTACACATTTTCTACTAAATACAGAAACAGAAAAAGAAAACATAATAATATGTAGTATAATTATTATGTTGTTTTCAAATTAATTATGAAACATATTTTTGGGACTCACTGTGTTCTCTCCAGATACACGCTCATCAGTTTTCATCTCTGAGAACTGAAGATCATTAGGGGCATCCCTCAATGTAATAATCCTTAATGAATCTCCATCAGAGTTATTGATTGAAAGTGTTTTATCCTCTGATGCTAAAACTAGAATGCTGTCTTTGTTCCATGCGGCACAGGTTATTTTCTTTGTGTGCTTGCCTATAATGGGGATTCTCCTGCAAGTAGAAATTACAATGATTAAGAATATAATTACAACTGACTGCACTGAGCCCTGGCTCTGTAAGGTATTGTAAGAAATGAATTGTCTCAGAACTCATAATATTCTTGTAAAGTTCTTTATAACTAGATATAATTTATTTTGTTTCTTAGATGCAATATAAGGGATAAACAAAATTTCTCTTTTTTTTAACCGACTTCCAAAAAAGAAGCAGGTTATCAATTTGTCAGGTTTTTTTTTAATGTTTTTTACCTCAGATCTCGGTCATTTATAAACCGATTTGGAAATATATTTTTTTATTTGAAAGGGTATACTTTGAGATTGGTCCCATAGAAATTTCATCAAAATTGGTTCAGTAGTTTGTCACTGAAGTCGGTTCTTCGCTTTTTTAAATCAATTTTTAAAAGTACTAGTTACTACAGTTTGACATACTTTGTAGTATGATGATTGTACAGAGCCAAATTGCCTTTCTGAGTTCCAATAGCTAGTAAAGGCTCTCCATAAGCCCAAGCAAGGCAGGATGGAGGTTCTCGCAGCCCTGTCTCAACATTCACTCGCTTGCTGGCATGGCACTCCCATAGTAAGACAGTGTTACTGTTAGGAGTTATGATGGCTAGGTAGTCACCATCTTGATCCCACTCCATTCCCGCACAGAGCCTGAAACATTTTTTATGGATCACCATTCAAGTTAAAAACAAGGTAATATTAGTTGGGATGGTGAGGCACCCTACCATGCTGACAAGTAATGATAAGGATTACCAAGACAGCATTACCACAGCAGGATGACCAGACAGAAGCTAGTATACTATGATATACAATGTGCTGCTGTGTGTGTGTGTGTTTGTGTGTGCGACACAGTAATCTGAACCCGGCTTAAGACACAGTCTAGCTAGAACTAAGAAATTGCAACCTACCCTTGTAGTTTCATTCTTTCCACCAACTGCCCCGTCCTATCATGAATGGCGACCGTAGCGTCGGTCCCTGTAGTCGCCAGCAGTGAGTGAGACTCGCCCTTCTGCCAAAGGAAATACAGCTCGCCCAGGCCATGAGGCTGCTCGATGGTGTATAACAACTGGGAAGATGAAAAAATACAATCTCACTTAAAATTCCAAGTAAAAATACCTAATGTTCCTACGTAAGTTTTTACACGGTGTGTCAATTTTCTAGGTAATATATTTTTTGTAGATACTTACCGTAATTTAATAGAGTGCTAACTTACTTTGGGGGTCGTCATATTTGAAAGCAAGGAGATACCCGAAGTTATTTATCAGAAAGTGTAATCTTCATTGATTTTGTGTAAGCTATTTTCTTAGTGTCTAAACTCTAAATAAAAATATGTATGTAATATGTACAGAAAAATATTGTATTATTATATGTTTACATTACGTATTTTCATTTTCAGTTGCTAGGCAACTGTTGAACTGGCCACTTATGTCAAAATCAAAAAACACCGTCCGCTCTTGACAATAACGTATGAAAGTTTTAGGGATGGACCATGGAGTACATTGTATATGGGGGTGGACACAATGATTAAAGAAAAGTAGAGGATATGAACTAAAGGTCCGTATTGCGCGCCGAAACAGAAAAAAAAAATGGCGTCAAATGTCGAGCCACAGCTCTTCACATAGCACTTTGGCATGGTAGCTTGTATCTCATGCAACTTCTCACTTGCATTAATAGTCCTATAGAACTATTTTTTATATAATTTAGCTGCAAGATTGAATTCAGTGACACTTCAAATATTCGCTCTGGACAAGAAACCAAATTGTCGGGCTTGAAAAATCGGCCGACGGGTGGGACATGCGTACTGTTATACGGGTACGTCAATAATTGTATGGATATCTAGAACACAATGTTTTCATAGTTAATTATGCCACCTCTATCTATATATTGGAATCTCATTGGGTGGACAACATTCGAATAATAAGGAAGGCTACATTCAAATAAATATTAATAAACAGTGTTAAACGGTGGTTTAGTTAAACTATGCTCCGTCTCTTTCAATTCAGTTTAAATTGTAAAAAAAGGCAAAGCATAGTTTAACTATATCATGGTCTATCATCCTCATCACCTAAGGAAAGTAGTCCAGCAACTATAAGTTGGCGTGGCTTAGTATTGTGAACTCCCAAAAATATTTCCCCCTAAACTATGGTCAAAAACTCCCTAAAATGTGCATTTCGTAGAACACCCCCAGATAAATAAATGCAATTTATGTAAATTCTTTATTCATAAAATACTCTTCAAAGTAAGAGAATCAGAATCTCTGGCTTTCTAGCTTAGAATCAGCATAAAATTTAGTGTCTTTACGACGCCCACTTCTTTTTTTCCCAGGGAAAACTCCTTTGCGAGCTTACCACTCTGGGCCCGGGGGGTGAGCGACGGAGAGTGTGTGGCTCCCACCTGTCCACTGTACAGCGTCCTACCCACTAAAAAACCACTGGGACGTTTCCGTATAACTTAGCTCTGGAACGAGGTCGCAGTCCCCCTCACGTACGCATGCCGCGTAGGACCCCGTCAGCCATCGTCCACCCCCTAACTGGACCCGCCTCGCGGGGAGAGAACTTTTTCCCGCACATCCCAGGACCGAAGCACCGAAACTCAAGCGCATCACCTCCGCCTCGGGAGGGCCCTGCCTAAGAAAGGTGCGTGAAGCCAGATGCCACCGCATCTGACACCCCAGGACCTCCCGGAGGAGACAGAGGGGATCAACCATGCCCCTTCTCTGTGGTACGTGGAGCACGCTCATGCCTCCACCTGCCACGGCATTAAATGCACCGTTTAGGGCGGGTGCCTTCATCTCGGCACGCAGGCATAAACTACGGTCGCGCAGCCCACCTCGTCACTAACACTTCTTTGATCCCCGGACCTACAGGGAGCAGACCACAAGTCCAGGGACACCTCATCCCACGTTGATACTAATTTAACCCCCACCCCAAGCAACGTCATCGGTCATAGTGGGGGTTTTCTCCTCCTTTATCACGTCTGGTTGTTGATTGGCACGCTGCCAGTGGGAGCAAGAAGCTCTCTTCCCCATGTCCCACACTGGGAGACAGCGCGTCCCACCTCGTCAACCCCCACCACAAGTGACGGCCAAGGCACACCAGTCGGGGTGGAGGTCTAACTCCTCCTGTTGCGCCCCATTTGCAGTGCCGGAGCGCCACGCGTGCTTCGTGGCGCCCCGGCTCGCCCATTCTTAGTGAAATAAAAAATTAAATGGCCTCAATTTTTAAAACTCTTTGTGAATGTTGGAAAACTGCAATTCAACCTGCCTGTATGTTGTATTGTGAAGTGTGGTGTTATAATATATATTCTAGAAATAATGAAAATCAACCTCATATATATGTCATAATATATGTCTTTACACAGGTTAGTAGCCAGTTTTCATGTAATAGTACATACTACAATCATACAAATTCGATTAAAAAAATTGTTACGCGATCATGAATTAATGACTAAATGATTGATATATATGGGTTAATTTCCATCAGTTTTCTCTATGATTTCC
The DNA here is from genome assembly GCA_907269065.1 of Crocallis elinguaria. NCBI lineage: Eukaryota > Metazoa > Arthropoda > Insecta > Lepidoptera > Geometridae > Crocallis > Crocallis elinguaria. The sequence continues at coordinate 14,090,759 of OU026080.1, read as the reverse complement.
ATGTAATACACCATTATCATTTAATATTTCATTCGTTTTGTTTCCAATAAACTCATCAGTCATAGTGTAGTGGAATAGTGTTGTACCGTTGCCGTAATAGTTTCCGAAATTAGCTCCTTCGCTACCGATAACCGATAACGATATAATCTGCAATGTTAACATAAATCATTCTGCATGTTCTAATCGGTCCGAGTGACTATGCTAAGTCCAACCCGTGGTTCACAGCATCGAGATACCGTCCCACAGAGTTTTTTATCTATACAAATAAATAAAATTGAAGTGTCTGTTTGTAATATCAAAATAACAACTTTTTAATAAATACATATGAAAGTATATACGGAAACTATAACAAAACAACAATTAAAAAAAAACTCTGTTTGTTGTTGGGTAATCATCAAAACGGCTGGACGTGTTTTGACGGGATTTTCACTGGCAGATAGCTGATGTACAAGGAGTAATATCAGCATTTTATTATTTGTTTTAGTTCCATATTAATAACCATAACCAAAACGATATACTGGTTAAAATACTTGCATTATAATCCAAATGTGATCGAAAATATGATTTGGAGCATAATAAGGGTTCCAACCTAGCGATCTTACGAATGGAAGGCATGCGTTTTATCGGCTATATCGTTTCTGTTTTCTACAGTATTTTTTTCCGATTATCTAATCGGAAATATCTTTCGGGCTCGTATCTAGTATTGATACTCGTTATTATAAATAACACTTTTTCTTGATTGGCATAACCCTAGCAATGGCAGCCATTTTATTCGACATAATGAGTTATAGGTATGCACATTTTTTTGTACTATTTCCAGTCCAGAACCGTATATACATATTATGTCAGTGGTTTATAGTTATAAAGAAGAGAACTATAATAAAATGAATTTATACATAATTGAAGAATAAAAGAATTTTAGCGCCTTTGACCTTTCTACCTATCTTTATAATTTCGGATAAAATGTTAAAATGAAATACGGTCTGGAAAAGGTTATTGTTAATTTATTGTCTTAACCTAAAAGGATTGCCTTTAGATATGTAATAGCATTAAACTGATACTTGTTTTCAGATACTACACAGTTTTAATAAGAACTGCTTACCGCGAAACTTGAGAAATATACAGGTTTTATATAACCACAATGAAAACAGTTTTATTGTCAAGGGAGTGGAAACATCAAATAGAGACCCTGAATTTACAGTCACTGTGGACAGGAAAACATTCATAGCAAATACATTGCTGAAATCTACAGCATGCTCTCCAGAAATATCAACACCAAAGAAAATAGTTATAGATTTTAGCTCTCCAAATATAGCTAAACCATTCCATGCAGGCCATCTGAGATCCACCATCATTGGCAACTTTATTGCCAATGCCAATAAATATTTTAGTAACCAAGTTACTAAATTGAACTATTTAGGTGACTGGGGTACACAATTTGGACTACTGCAGTATGGCTTACAAGCTAAACAAATTGATGTGAGCAAGTTACGAGATAACCCGATTAAAACATTATATGATGTATATGTTCACACTAATAAACTAGCTAAAACAGATGATACTATACAAAGTGAAGCTAGAGCGTACTTCTCTGATATAGAACAAGGCAAAACAAACTTGACAAACTGGAAAATAATTCGAGAATATACTGTTAGAGAATTGGAAAAAATATATCAAAGATTGGGAATACACTTTGATACATTTGACTGGGAGTCTGATTACAATGGTGAGGCAATCAAAGATTTGATGAGATTATTGGAACAAAAAGAGATAGTTAAACAGGATGATTCAGGGAAAAAAATAGTCACAGTGAATGATAGAGATGTTACAGTACTGAAAAGTGACAATTCCACATTATATCTTTCTAGGGATATTGCTGCTTTACTGGACAGGTACAAACGGTTTGAATTTGATAAGATGTTGTATGTGGTTGATAATGCTCAAACAGACCATTTCATCACACTTTTCAACGTTGTTGACAAAGTAAACAAAAAATGTAGCAAAGGCTGCGAACATATCAAGTTTGGCCGAATCAAGGGAATGAGCACAAGACAAGGAAATGTTGTGTTTTTAAATGATATTTTAGATGAAGCAAAAAGGAAAATGCATGAGAAGCAGTCATTATCTAAAAGTAATAGTTCAACATTTAATTGTTTTTGTTTTTAGTATATTGGTAATTTTGTTCTGTAACTAAGCAATTTTGTAAGCTTTGCATGAATCTTCATTTATCAGGGCCACCTGGTTGTCCTGGAAAAACCAGTTTACACTATTAAGCATTGCAAAGATTTTTTTTTATTATACATGAATCCTAAAAGATTCTTTAATTCAGTAGCTTTGAAGTAGTTCACATCAACTCTTACACATATGTTTGATGTACTATCATGGTTAATAGTTACTAATTAGACACATTTCTACTTCGGCAGATACAAGAAGTTCAGCTATGAATGATGAGACATGTGACATCCTCGGGACAACTGCTGTTGTCATCAATGACTTGAAGCAGAAGAGATTGAAAGAATATGTCTTTGACTGGGACAGAGCTCTACAAAGTGAAGGAGATAGTGGGATCAAGCTCCAATATTTGCATTGCAGGCTTTGGAGTTTAGAGCAGAACAGTGGAGCCACTCTACCAGATATCTGTGATCCCTCTTACTTGACTGAGGAAATCGTAGGTGATGTTGTAGCTGAAATAGCAAAATTCGAGGATATGTTACACAGATCATTGGATGAATACGAAGCATGTGTACTAGTAGGCTACTTGTTCCGCCTAGCTAGGCACGTAAATAGGATGTTCAACGAATTAAAAGTTAAAAATGTAGAACCGGACTTAGCTGCTCAAAGACTACTGGTTTTTCATTCAGCAAGATTGGTGGTCAAAACAGGTTTAGAAGTACTGGGAGTTAAAGTGCTTGATGAAATGTAAATAGTCTTCCTGCTCAGAATAAAACTGTTATGTTTCATTATGTGTTTCATGTTCCTAGAGAATAGTAATAGGTTATATTACTATGTACGAGTAGAATCAATTCATGTGAAAGTAGTGTCTCAAATGTCAATCACAGAATGGATTGTGCTGGTATACAGACAGTAAATACAGTCTACACAGTGGCGTATTTTAGGATTCAGCGCCGTGGGCCTGCAGACCCCGCCGCCCTGTCGCGAGCCGTCTGTCGCGTCGCGGCGCTGATCAGTATATTCGATAGCCCCCGCGTCAAGACGTCAGTTTGATGCACATCGTGATGTGCATCAAACTGACACCCACGAGCCCCCACGACCACCTTACGAGATTTAGGTAGTTATTAATAAACAGTGGTTTAGTTAATCTGTGTTTTGTCTGTGTTGTTATTAGACAACTTTAAACTGAATCGAAAGAGACAAAACAGTTTAACTAAGTATTCTCAACCGTTTAACACTGCCATATAATGATTAATAAGAGCCTCAGTTAGGTACGCTTTTTTTTATATTTCTTCTGCTTGCGCCGCCCCTCGCAGCCTGCCGCCCCGGGCCATGCCCTTTTTGGCCCTAGGGTAAATACGCCTATGAATCTACAATTAGGATCTACAGACTTGTGTTGGATAAATGTGCAGTCTCCAGAAGAAAATGGTTAATCACATTGAGGGTGGATTGTGGGTTTGGAAGGCGAGTCTTACATAAATTCTTTTATACCTTATCGAAAAACAGAAGAGTGAGCCTATAGTAAATATTATAAAGAGCTAAAGTTTGTTTGTTTCCTACTGCTAATCCCTGTACCTGTAGAGTACCTAACGTACTTTTGTAATGTAATGTAGCGAATAGCCTATCTATGAAGTCTATTTTCAAAAACAAATAAAATTATAAAAGTTGGTTCAATTTTCCCGCTTGGAAATCAAGCAAGACAGTCACTAATTTTACCACCTTTTTATGAGTTTTCCGTTTCCTCTTAACAAAGGGAGCGGAAGACAGATTATATAGCAATAGTAATTACTAGTTAAATATGGGCCTTACAATGTTATGTCTTTACTAAGTCAGACTTACAAAATATAATTTACTAATAGAACCGACTCAAGTGTACCAAAATCGTATACCTACATAATTATAAAATAGCAATGTTAACCTGCTGCTCATTAGGGGGCTGAGTCATCCACGTCCGTAGCAATATACTCTTATTTTTGGAACCCTACACGTGGTCCCTGGGTAGTGCAAATCAGGTGTCAAAACAAGACACTGGTGGGTAGTAGGGCTTCGGCCGTGGCTAACTAACTAATCACTTATGACAACCCACTAGATTATAAGTCGTGCCGCCAAATGGACCAGCCGAGTTCCGGCACGTTGTTCGGTGACACTGTTAAGGGAGATGGGTTAGAATTTAGAAAGTTGCTCCACTGCCAGCAGACTGGTTTGACATAATTATGCTGATGCCACGACATCGGGAGATTAGGTGCGGAGGGTAGAGGGATCCGTGGTACTGTGCACCGCATGCCAACTACAGTTAGTAGGGGGGCCAAGTAGAGAGCCCACTCTTGAAAGGCCCAGCCAACTCGCAAATAATCCAGAGATATGCCACCGTGCCAGTTGGCGACTGTATGATAGGGATATTCTCGGGAGGGCTTGCACGTACCCGCAGTTTCCAATCTCTGTCCCCCAATGGTGTAGTTTCACAGTTTGTGTTTCACGGCTAGCAGCGTGGGGTCTCATTCTACTGCCATTTTCTTAAGTAGAGACACCAATGATGGATGACCCGCAGTTATGCACGAAAAAAGAGATCATGGAGTAAAATAAGAAAACAATTAGAAATTTTTCCAATAAAATCCTGGAAACAGGTTAATGTCCAACCAGTGCCCAAGAAGGGCAGTCGTGCTGACCTTGGCAACTACAAGCCAATCTCAGTCACGCCCATACTTTGTAAGAGTATGGTACGTGTCTACTAGGATGTTCTAGCGTATACCAAGCATATCTGGAGTGAGGCCATTGAGAAATATGGTGAGGCGCTTGCCGTCTCTCTTGATGACGTCTGTTGACAGGGTTTGGCACGGCAGCCTTATTAGCAAGCTTCCTTCATAAGACTTGCCCCCTAGTATATGTGATTGGATACCAGACTTCCTGAGGGACTGATCAATTCGAGTACCCATTCATGGTTGCTCATCTGATCAGTTGGTTATTAGTGCCGGGGACCCTCAGGGGTCAGTATTCTCTGCAACGCTTTTCCTGTTACTTGGATCATCAAAGGGCAGAATAAGGCGGGCGCACCGCTATCTCGCTCACGCATCTTAACATTTTGGAAGATAAATAATCACTTAATATAATTATGAAAAAGCACATTCAGTGAAGTTTCTGGCAGTAACATAACAAAGGTACGGCAAAAGTATAATTTTGATCCAATCAAGTTTTCATACATGAAAATGGGCAAAAAATAAAATCCCATTTTTAGGTTTGAACACTTGTATGGATCAAACTTAAATTTTTGTTTAACCTTTGTTATGTTATTGTCAGCTATTTCACCGAATGTGATTTTTTATAATTATATAAAGTGATTGTTTATCTTCAAAAATGATGAGATGCGCGAGCGAGATAGTGGTTCACCGAATTCTGCCCCTTAAGGGATACAGAATTTAGCATAGATCTTTGACAAGTGGAATATCGGCCTTACAAAAACAAAATAGTATTAGCGGTTTGTCGCTAACCAAATGAGAAGTAAAATTATTGGCTATGGTGTCCTCAATTGACCATAGACAATAGAGACACGTCGTCGTATTGATGTTGGCCACTCCCGATTTTGCGGGAAATTTAAATGTATTTGCTACTTTTCATTAATTGGTGTTATGAAGTTTTAGATATTAATTTTAGCTAGTTTTTGGTTTTATATGATTATTTTTGGTAAGTAGGTTGTGAATTTAATCATTTTTACTAAGATTTTTCTAAACAATACTGAATTACATGCATTTAGTTCTTCGACTTTCTTCGGTTATCTTCGGATTTGTCCGGGTTGACGTCAGAATATTTGGACCTATCCTGCGTCATATCGAAACTTCCGGTGATCACGTGGTCCGTTGCGACCAATCAGCGGTTGTATTCTCATTATAGGCCGACATTTTCTGACAAGCGTAGAAAAACTTTTCATCAACAGCCGCCATTTTGCGCTGGAGAGACTGAGAAGAATTTCGGAATTTGTCGTGTAAATTTTCTGTTTTTTCTTACATCAATTTATCATAAACTCTGCCATTCCGTGTATTTTAAAGTGTTAAGTGAAATCGTGTTGTTCGATCGCATAAATATTCCCATAAAATAGCTAAAATCTGGTGATATTGTTTTCATTTATTGTGCTAGTTCCGACGGAAGATGGTGAGAGGGTCTATGTAGCTCTTCGATTCGGAGCTTTGTAATGGCGAATACTTGAGTGAGAAATTTTAATATGTGCCTTCACTGGTGCGGAGGACATCGAACGATCGCGATGTGGGTGAATTACATTTTGATGAATGACAAATCGCTCTAAAATGTTATTTCTTAAAAATATGAGACAAATTAGTGTTATTTGAATCGGCGGGCCGAAATATTCACGACGGCTTTCGATTAGTAAACAGAACCATGGCTGATGAGCCGCCTAACAAGCGGCCCAAAATGCTCCGGGACCCTTTTCAGGGTCCATCGGACTCCGCGGGTGAGTATTTTTCAATATTTTACGAGTTTGCAAAGTGTTGGGCCAGTGTTCTGTCATATTATCTTTCTTTGATTTTTGACATTTTGTCTTGGTTCTTGTTAGTGCCTTGCAAGTTTTGCGTCGTATTATTGTTTCTTTGCATGAAATAATAAAATTGCACATTATAATTATTTTTTATGTAGGTTTCTTACGAATTTGACTACATTTTTTAGTATTTCATTTATAAAAAATACGACTTTAGTAATCAGTAAATGTTTACAATTCGATTGAGACATTTCCAAAACTCCAAAAAATAAAGTATCCAAAAAATAAAATCTGCAATATTGTAAATAAAGTTTGAATTTTTCTGTTTTGGTTCCTTTAATGTCATGCTTGCTTCAGTTTATTGATTCAATACTTTTTTAGAATCTGAGGTTTGGGAAAAATATGTGTAATTATAACTAGACAATATTTATAAGCTTAATTAAAATACCACAAACAAGTTCCTTTTTTCATTTTGTTATTAAGTTTATTTTGAAATGAGTATAATTTGTATAAGTTCAGTATTAAAAGATAATAATTACATATGTAAGTCTTTTTGGTGTTCACTTGTATCATAAAATATTTTGTTGTTTAGTTTGACAGCTGAGAGATGATAAGTACATAACCTCTTATATTTCATGCCTTCCACTGTTTTGTATAGTTATCATCTTTTCCAACTGATAACTGTTATTCCGACTATCCATTACTAACTAAAATATATACCTAGGCCTCTATATATTTACTAGCCTGTTTTGAGGAATTCTTCAGTTCTGCAGAACTCATAAATTCAAAATTAAACAACAAGCTAAGAACAAGAATACCATTGTAAAATGAACACTTATTGTAATAAAACCTTACCTATTAAATTTATCAAATATTAAATGGTGTGATAGCAGAAAGATAAATGAAAAAAAAAAAAATGATTTTCCACGAAGTATTGCACTAAATTAGAAGTAATACAGTGATGACTTGTAAGAGTTTTTCATGTAGGAAACGAATATTTTATTATTACACTAAAATAATATATTTCACAATATTGTTTAAGATAATTATGGAGCTACATATATTGGTGTCTCATGCTGGGATCAGCTAGACACTGCTGATGGTTTTTTTGTTGTTACAATACTGTGATCTTTCTTGGCAATTAAAGGTTTTAGTTATTTTTTCATGAACAGAAAAAATATACATATTATCTGATAATTACTTACCATAGTTCATAGTATCTAAAACAAGTAAATTAATAATAAAAATTAGTTAGATTTGATATTAATTTCCATCATCAGATTTGTTCAATTTGCAATTACATATATGTAGTAATGCAATCAATAGATATTTCATTGTCTGTTGTATTATTTGTTCACTGTGTAGGTCCTCCATTTTAGTTCCTATTATTTTTGGAAATAACATTGTTAAATGCATTTATCTAATGCTCACACTATTTTTAACCAACTTCAAAAAAAAGGAAGAGGTTCTCAATTTGGTTGGTACTTTTTTTTAATGTTTAAGTTCCAACTCTGCTTCTAACAAGCAGAGATAGCACCAGATATCCTTTCCATTTCAAATATTAAGTATAAAGCAATTTAAAAAAAATCCCTGAATTTCCTTGTTTTAAAAGTGGATAATTTTGTTTTGGCTGTAGCAACCAACTGGGAATTACATTTATTATCCTGCCATTTAATTTTTATAATTACTTCCCATTAAAAAGAAAAAAATGACCACTATAGGGTGGATCTGCTATGGTGAATAACTGAATAAATACCTTATTTTTACTAAACTCTGACGAAATATGAGCAACCATAAATATTGATTTAAGTAATGTCGAACCGTTTTCTAAGTTCATTCTGTTGTGATATTTCTAATCATTTTAGACATTTAGCTTTAGACACTAAACTACACAGGTAATACTACTGGTACTAAAGCTAAACAGGTGTCTTAAGTGTTTTTTTGTGGTAACATGGTCAGTGTTCATGTAATTTTTTAAAGTGTCAACTAATTTAGTCATCATCATCATCACCTTACTCTTACCTTACCTTATCCCAATACATTTAGGGTCAGTGCAGTAAGCCTTTCACTTCCACTCTGCCCTGTCAACCATGAATATTTCATGCACTTCCAATTCAGTCATATTGGCTTTACACAATCGATCCATCTTTTCTTTGGTCTTCCTCTAATGTTCCATCACTTAGAATTCATATTCATCACTCACTTAGTAATATATTATTCATCCCACTTCATAACATGCCCATTCCAAGTCAAACAATTGCCTTTTAACCTTGTCACTGCTGCATAATTAAAAAAAACTTATGGTCAAAATAATTTTCCCTTTCTAGAAGTTAGTTAAAAAAAACCACTTGCAATTTATTATTTTTATGCTAAGAAAATTGTAATTGTCTGATTTCTAAAATATGTATCATTTTGTTCCTATAGATGGGTTTTCGAACCTTGACATGTTTGACCTAGAAAAGGACCTCCCTGATGAATTAATGGGAGGTGCTTGGGGAGAACAGCCCGGAGTCCCCAAGCCCCCAGCCCAAGGACCAGGGCCAGGGGGCCAGATGGGACCCCAACAGCAGCTTAATGGGGATGACCCCACAGCTGCTATGCACAGACAACTTAACAATCACCTTATACAACAAGTAAGTATCTGGGACTGAAGTATGTAAATCTTCACTATGCTGCTCTACTTTGACAAAAATCACAATTAGATCGATACATTCACCATACAGATACTAAGAGAGCAAGCATTTGTTATTTGAAAAAATATATTGATGATCTATACAGGTTTACTAATGGTGTTTTTTTTCTTTGTTGGTATATTCACAGGGCAACAAGAGTGGCTTAGTAGGCCACAACAATCCTTTAGGTTTGAGTAGTTTAGGGAGTAAAAGTCCAAACTTACAGTCGCCACCAAATGTGTCTGTATCCAAGGACCTCATGGGTGGAATGCACCCGCAACTAATGCCAAATACGAGTCATCCAAATCAATTACATTCGACAATACCGATGAGCTCCATACAAGGCGGTATGAATGTAGCTAACGTCGGTGGAAACATGATAGTGACAAACAGTACCATGGCTGGGGCAGGCATGCTCGGTAGTGGGATCATCAACAATGTTAACAAGCAGTTGCCCACGCTAATGGGCAATAACCACCATGCAGCACCACCCCACCATCCACACCAGGTATGTACATAAAACCTTGTTTTCAGCAATAAAGCACACAAGCACACCATTCACTGTAGTCTGTAGCATATATATTATTATACTAGCTTCTGCCTGCGGTTTCACCCTCGTTTCCAGAGGTACCATACATTTTTCCGGGAGAATGAACAATATTATCCGGTCCTTAAAGTATATCTATGCCAAAAATATCGTCGCTCCGTTTCTGTGTTAAAGAAGGACAAACCACAAACCATACAAACACTCTTTCACATTTACGATAGCATGTATTAATGCCATGTAAAATTGTTTATTCAGATTTATATAAAAGTAGCCTAAGCTTATAACATCAGCTATCTGCCAGTGAAAGTCCCGTCAAAATTGGTCCAGCCATCTGCCAGTGAAAGTCCCGTCAAAATTGGTCCAGCCATTTCGGAGATTAGCCGGATGAAAAAGACAAAAATTTTAAAAATTGTGTTTTTGTTGCACCATATAAACGTTCATACGCATTTATTGACTAAGAGCTGACGACCGAATCGGTCAGGTAATTTTATCATCAATGAAACTCAGGATTCTTCTTACCCGAAACATCCATGTAGGGACAGCCAAACAGTTTGCATCAAAACTGAACGATGATACTTTAAGCTAATTTTATTTTTTTTCCTATCCCATAATTCCCGAAACTACCAGGTGCAGCCTGGCAGAATGTCAGATTTTACAAAAGGTTGCCTCAGGTAAGATGAATTCCTGAGTTTCATTGATGATAAAATTACCCAACCATTTCGGTCTTCAGCACTTTAGGCTATTAGTAAAAAAAATTGGTTTTTTTTACATTACAAACAGTCACTTCAATTTTATTTGGAATTTTTGTAGGAACAAGTCTTTGAGTTCCTACAAAAATTCCATGGAAAAAAGCACTAAGATTTTCGAGAATTTTGCAATTTTCTAGGCAAATTTTTCAATTTTCCTTACCGTAAAAACAATTCGGACTAATTAAGGACATTTAATAAAATTGACAAATTGGCCCACTCATTCAAGTGATGCACATATAAAATTAACTAGGTTACTAAATGATACAAGACCTACCTAGTCAAGATACTGACTTATTTAAAATATTTATGAATATTTTATAATTATTTATTTAATATTCAAAAGGTTAATGTATCTTAAATAAAAGAGATACTGTAATATGGTTAATATATTGCATTATTAGCTATGTAATTATAAATTTATTCTTTATTATCTATACTAATATTATGAAGCAGTAAAGTTTGTAAGTATTTTTTTGTTGTTTGTTACTGCTAATGTCTGGAACCTATGGTTTGATTCTACAAATTACTTCACTAATAGAATAGAATGATTCTTTATTGGATAACTGCATCATGCAATTTTTCAAATAAGCTACATTATACCTGATATTGTTATAGGTTACATATTTTATTCTAAAATATGTTATCAATAAGCAGCCGCGGGCAAACAATAGTTCTGAATAAAGCGAAAACAAAATGAATAAAGTGAAGTGTATTTCATAAATTTTTCTTTGGTGTGACAAAATTGGGTTTGCCTATTGAGTATTGCCTAGTAATTAGTGTGCACCTGAATATGCACAATATTCCTAAAACACGGTGGTTTTTTATTTGCCAAGTTCGAAAGCATGGTTTGTTTACGTTAAAACTAGTTTTAAAAAAGATGCAGACCTCAATTTTTTTTTTATTGTTCGGCTAGGTTTTTTATTTCAGGCACATATCTAGAAAAAAAATTGAGGCTAGTTAATTTTTTCTGGGAATAAAGTACCAAGCTCCATACAAATTTGCTAATAGTCCTTTACGGTAATGAATTTAGTGCATTCTAATTTATCAAGAATGAAAGATTTGACGGCCCTAAAACTAAATTTAGATCAAAACATCTTCCATCTTTTTCTCATGTTATGTTTTGGAAAGAGACTAAAATTAGGTGTAGGTATGCAACGACAGAATCGACACTAATGTCTACAAATATGACTTATTATCTTTCATTCCTAGGTTGAATCCCTAATTTGATTAGACTACAGTGAGAATTCATTTGTTTATCAAGGAGATTGGATATTGAAAGTCTGAAATGCTATTAATGTTTATAACAAACAACAAAATTATTGTTCCAACCAAAGATGTGTTGCTTAGACTATTTTGATGTGTGTATTTTGCGACTGAAAGTCGAGGGTAATTTTGCTCAGTTTGGACCCACTTTACAGGGGATGCAAAACGGTCCGCTCAGTGGGAGAGTGGGCGTCGGCCCCGGCGGCGTGGGCGTGGGCATGCAGGCGCCCAATATGCGCACGGCGCTGCAGCAGCACCACCAGCGAATGCAAGCGCCGGGTGGCGGCGGCCACCCGTTGGCGCCCTACCATCCCGCCTACGGGCAGTCACCGGGTGGCGGCGCCGGGCCGCCCGCGCAGCGGCCCGCTGCCGTGCGCTTCGGACCGCCGGCTGAGGCTGGCGGTGGCGCCGCGCAGGCCGTGCCGCCCGCGCCGTCGCCGCAGACGCCGGGCGCTCCGGCAGGCGGCCAGTCGCAGCCGCAAGCCGCCACGCAAGCGGCTGCGCCGCAGCCGCCCGCCTCTGGCTCCATCGCCGACCCAGAAAAGCGCAAGCTTATACAGCAACAGCTGGTGCTGCTACTGCACGCGCACAAGTGCCAGCGCCGCGAGTCGCAGGCCAACGGAGAGACCTGGCAGTGCTCGCTGCCACACTGCAAGACCATGAAAGGCGTCTTAAATCATATGATGTCGTGTCAGGTCAGTCGTTAGTTTTTGCGTTTGAGTTTTGTTTTATGCTATTTGATAACGAGACTAGCTGGTCGTTTGCCTGATGGTAAGCATAACGCCCATAACAATTGCAGTGCCACTCAGAACTTTGAAACACAAAGGCATAGTTATTTAGTCTCATAAGCCCAGAAATTTCATTGGCTACTCTGTTCATCAAACCGGAACACAGTAATGCTTGCACATTACTGCTTGGCGGCAGACTTCATGAGCAAAGCGGTGGTAACAACCCAGACGGACACTCGCAAAAGAGTTAGTCCTACCACTAACACGTTTGAGATGCCTTCTGAAATGCTAATCTATTTTGAATTAGAATGTAACTTATCAATGTTGTTCTTTTTCGTAGGCGGGGAAAAACTGCGCCGTGCCGCACTGCTCGTCATCGAGACAGATCATAAATCACTGGAAACACTGTAACAAAAATGACTGCCCGGTTTGTTTGCCTTTGAAACAGGCAGACCGGACTAGAAATCTTAATGGTGAGTGTTATGTTAAATTATATTATTTATTGTTATTTCTTTTTCATTATCTGTATGAGTACAAATTTTGCAAATCGTATCAAAATCCTTCGCATAGTTTATGATGTCGCAACATGCAACATTTCTATGTTTATTTGCTAAAAGTGACTATAAGCTAAAATATGTTCTATGATCCTTGTAGGATTTGTTAAGATCCTAATTTATGATGTTAATACTATCACTGGCTCACGGTCACACCAAGCCTTATGTTTACTTAGGAACTCACACAGAGTTCCGCATAACCTCCGCCTACCACCCGGCGTATCAGTCTACTCGACCACAGACTATACCGAGAAAGTACCACATATGTCTAGACCTCTCATCTGTCACTGTCAAGTATGGCCAACTGCTTGTGTGTGTGAGACAAGGTACTATATCTATATAAATAGGTACAAAACTACAAATACTACAGTCCTATTCCAGAATTTCTTAACAGTTGTATCTAAAATACAGTTTAGAAAGGAAACCACTAATATGTAATATATTATTATATTTGAAAAAAAAAAAATATTATGTGTATGTTGTGCTCTGTATGTCTCTTATATATTTCATAAGTTTTATTTTTCTTGCTAACTGATAGCTATCCCATATGAACCCCTTTACCGAATGTCACTCACCGCTTCATAAACTATCTCTATGCGAAAAATCACGTCGTTCCGTTACTGCATGAAACGACAAACGCATTTTCACATTGTCTTTGTAATAAATATGTAGTTTATTAGAAAATAAATTATACTCCATGTTAAACTTAGGACTTTCATGGTTTCATGTAATTTCATTGTTGCAGCTTAGTGAGGAACTTTTATAGTGACTAGAAACGTATTTTTTTTGTTCTCCCAAGTTAATGATCTTATTGCATTAAAATTGGCATAGGATGATCCATAAGGACGGTCCGGTATAAGCAAGTCTTAAACTATAAGACATATTGAAATTCTACAAACTTCGCATTCCCTCATAGGCGGAAAATTGGCTGTATCAATTGTTCCGGGAAAATATAGCAAAAGCCAAGACAAAAACCCACATGACCCACAGACGATATGAGCAACTACAAATCTTGATTTAAGTCACTACTTAGTTGATTTAAATCAAGACTTATGTTTTTGTCTAGCTGTCTAACCATTGTCTAACCTATCTAGTATATCTTGTCTAGTCTATTGTCACTATTTCTTTTTAAAACTAGCTTTTATTTTCTCTCGATACGTTAGCGTTTGGCTACTATCTTCGCTAGATTTTAGTGGTAATTGATAACTCACAAAACATAGAAAAGGAACCCGTCTCTAGTTGTAGTCGAGCCCGGAATATACAAATATGTGCCCAATGACAATTTTTTACCTTGAGGGTGGAAATTACCTTGCATCATGCTTGTGGTCTTTGTAGAATTCAAATTTTCAACCTAATGATCGGTAGGCGACCTCACATAAAATATATAAACATTATTTATTATATAAAATATATAAACTTGTTTCATTGTAATTTGTCAAACCACTACACTATAAATTGCACACATCTATTTCATATTGAATTAAATTACTTTTAAGTGCTGCACATTGCGCCATTGTGATGTTAATTGGAAAGGTTGTATTTTTGCTAAGATGGCCACTGCATAGACGCGTTGTGCAATTTACGAGAGGATTTCTCGATCGGTCTAGCTAGATCTAGTTCGTTAAAAAAAATGTAGTGTCCGACCGAAACAGGTTTTTCAGCCGAAACCGAACTTTCAGTCAGGCTCTTAGTTTCGGCCGAAACCGAAACCGAAAATTACATACACATATTAAAATTTCTATTTTATATTGAAATCTAGTGTATTTTTTTACACATTTATTTGCATATACATACAGACTGTTATGTTAAATAAAATAAAAAGACAATCATTAAAGTAAGTACCAAATATATTTTTAGTCATGAATAATACATATAAACAAAACATATATGTTAAAGTAAAGACTTTCTTGGAAGGAAACTTAAAAAAAATAATATTCAGTCAGAATTAGACATACACTACATAGCTACAGATTCTCTCAGACTCAGACTCAGACTCAGACAGGGCGAGCACGTGTTAGCTGCGAAGTTGGCCGAACGACCACGATAATTCATGAACATTCGAGTTTCGGCCATTTTATGGCCGAAACCGAAACTAGATTTCTTGGCCGAAACTGAAATTGAAACCGAACTTTCTGTCGGTCACTAAAAAAATGTAACGCGATCGTTCGGTCAGTAGCGGCGGTGGCGGCGGCCGGCGGCACGCACACGACGACGGCGGGCGTGACCGGCGGCGTGGGCAGCGGCGTGAGCGCGGCAGGCGGCGCGGTGGGCGGCGTCATGGGCGGCGGCATGGGCGGCAACACGCTCGGCGCCGCGCCGCCCGCCGCGCCCGCCGCCTCCGCGCCCGGCGCCGACATGAAGCGCGCTTACGAGGCGCTCGGCATCGCCTGCCCCGCCAACGTGCCCAACATGTTCGCGCGAGCGCGCCCGCCCGCGCCGCGCCCGCCCGGCCTCACCGACGTCGTGCCGCAGCAGTCTATGCAGCAGCTGTTCGCGCAGCAGCCGCCGCAGGACATGCAGCAGCAGCCGCAGCAGCAGCAACAGCAGCAACAACAACAACAACAACAACAACAGCAGCAACAACAACAACAACAACAGCAGCAGCAGCAGCAACAACAGCAGTTGGTAAGTTTACATAACAGCATAAAGAGCTGTTAGAGACCATAAACAACTAGCTTCCGGTTTTCACCCGCGACCCCACAACAACCGTGCATTTTTTCCGGGGTAAAAAGTTGCCTATTACTATCCGGTCTATAAATTATATCTATGACAAAAATCATGTCGATCCGTTGCTCCGTTTAGCATTTATAATATTAGTAGGATGAGTATAACATTAATAAAGTTTTATTTTCGGTCCTGCTCCACCTTCACACCACTCTCTCGTTTCCACTCTCGTAACTCATTCTAGACTCCGATCTAGCCTTCACTTTAACTCCGATCCCATTTCTATCTCGTATTCTGTACCCGCTTCGCTCTAGCCTCCACCATTTTCTTACAATTTTTTTAATAGTTAGTAGTTGACTTTCTACTGAGATTTTATAAAAAACACTGGCAATCTTTATAAGTAACTAGTTCAACGGTCCAGCCCAATTATAATTTTTGCTGTTTGAACTAAACTGCATGAAAGGAGATTACCAACATTGGTATCGGGTGTTGTTTATCCATACTTAAAAAAATATCAGGTACACAAAAAACTTTGACTCTATAATAAAGCACCTCTAGAATGTTGTCCTTAATTTTTCTTAGCCAGCTTTTGTTTTAATTTATTTTGCAAGAAGTACTCTATTAATATACTAGAAGTATTCTATATAATAATATAATTAATTCGAAGTTATCGATTTATGTACCACCCTTAGTCGTAAGTTCGTTCTTCGCTAGCAAACCGGCGGTAGTTGGGACTGTTGCAGATGGGCTCCAGCACGCTGCAGCTGGCGGGCGGGCCGGTGACGGCCAACCCGTCCTCCGGCACCAAGGAGTGGCACCACTCCATCACGGCCGACCTGCGCAACCACCTGGTGCACAAGCTGGTGCAGGCGATCTTCCCCACGCCCGACCCCACGGCCATGCTGGACAAGCGCATGCACAACCTGGTGGCCTACGCGCGCAAGGTGGAGGGCGACATGTACGAGATGGCGGGCACGCGCTCCGAGTACTACCACCTGCTGGCCGAGAAGATCTACAAGATACAGAAGGAGCTGGAGGAGAAGCGGCAGAAGCGCAAGGAGCAGCAGCTGCAGGCGCAGCAGCAGGCGGCCGTGGCGGCGGCGGCGGCGGGCGCGCCGGGCCTGCCGCGCCCGCCGCGCCCGCAGCTGCCCGCCATGCGCATCCCCTCGCCCGGCATCGCGCTCGCGGCCATGCCCAACGCGCGCATGCCCTTCCAGCCCAACCTCGTCGGCCCGCCCGGCCCCAGCCCCAACCAGGTCGGTGGCCGCTCCTATTATTATTATTGATACGCTAGCAACGTTAAGCTGATGCGTGTATATCATTTTGATGCAGTTGTGAAATGATTATGAAGTCAAAAAGTAAAAAAAAAAATATCTTTGGTTTTTTTGTACAAACATTAGTACGCGTGCTAAACGATAAGTTAAATTCACACTCACACTCACACTCATACCCCGCACTAGGATTCCCTGTGTCGCAGGTGGCATGGACATACACAGATACACATCACAAACATCCAAGACCCGAGAACAAACTTTATGCTTACACAAAATCTGCCCCGGCCGGGAATCGAACCCGGGACCCCTCGCCTTGCAGGCATGGTTACTACCAACTTAGCTACGGAGCCGTCATTTCCGGCTAACAATCTCGTTAAATGGGGAGCCACACTGCTTACTTATCCCGCTAGGTGGCGCATTATCGCTGGTGCTGTTTCACTATGAAACTTCATTATAATATTTAGTAAATCAACAAAAAATCGTCTTTGCAACAAAGTATGCCTCTGTAAAGTGCAATTCAGTGTAAAATTAAGGTACACACGTTTTTCTTCTGACGAGAAAAAACGGAAATTGTGGATGAAAGCATAGCTCACCTAAAATTATTGGAAACCAATTATTCTTCTAGAATATGAGAATATGTAGTGACCATTTCAAATCTAATGATTTCTAAGACGCGAGCATGTTTACTGGTTATAGTTTAATTCATTAACCCTCAAAGTAACCATCAATGACAAGCACCAGCGGAGGTGGCGCCATCTGAGATTAGCTTTGCCTGTGCCTCCCCATTGTTATAAAAGTATTTTTCATTCAAATCATTCTATACATTTTTCATAGAAGTCTGTTTCAACTTTTTAAAGCAATATTGATCTTATTATATTATAATTGTTTTTTTACAAAAAAATAATTATATGAAGGAAACTGTATAATGGTGTCTTAACACAAGTTTTAAATGTATCACATTACGTTTCAAAATCGCAGCGCAATAGAGTAGAATGCACTGCAAACATTATTTACCAAATTTAAAACAAAATGGCATTAAAGTAATATTGCGGTCACGTTCGTAGATGTCGGCGACGCCCAACGGGTCGGTGGGCGTTGGCTCGGTGGGCCCGGCCGGCATGTCCCCGTTCGGCGCGCCCATGCCGTCCCCCGCGCCGCACTACCCCGCGCTGCCTAGCAATGGGCCTGCGCCGCTCGCCTCGCCCAGCCACAACGACAAGGTGAGTCTGCAGATTGTTTGTGTGGCTAGAGGTACCAGCCCGGCAGCGGATAAATAACTCTAGCCTTGCAAGGTGCAAAAGAATTCCACCAACGATTTTACAACCTTATCTAAAGTCTTGATTCGGTTAGGAAGACTTAAATAAATATTATCCCACCGTTTTTAACCTCAAATACTATAAACAAAATCCTAATCATTTAATCGATTATTGATATCGTAAAATTAATATAGTAACACTTTAACGGATAACACAAACAAATTAAACAAACCCTAAACCTATTTACTACTATTTTTTGTTCAATATCCTAATATTGAACAGGCAAACAAATCTAATACTATACAGGCTAAGTTGAGATGACGCTTCCGTCTCAATATTGCTTAGAATTGGGTTATTTTTAAAGCGGTAATCGAAATGAGTCGGAAAGAATCGATTCGTACAGTTCTGTGAGCAGAACAAAAAAGAATCGGTTATTTTGGAATCGATTAAAACCGATTGCAAGCCCTAGCATCGAAGTTCGATTTTTAAAATGAGGCCCTGTAACGTGCCCCGTCCGCAGCGCATGGGCCCGGTGGCGAGTCCGTTCGTGAGCCAGTTCGGGCGCGAGCCCGCGGCGTCCCCGGCGGCGGCGCCGGCCACGCCCGCCACGCCGCTGCCGCACGCCGAGCCCGCGCCGCGCCCGCCGCCGCCCGCGCCCGACCAGCCACCGCTCAACGACAGGTACCTACATGTTCCCGTACAGCTTTTAGTGATCATTTTCCCAGCGTCCGTCTGATAAAAAATTCCAATTGCAACATTATCATACCCAATGTTAGTACCACCAACAACGATAAGCTATTTTCGTCATGAAAGTCAATACCTACTATACATAAATTATAATTAAAATATTACCACTATATGAGTCTAGATTCTAGATTGTGAAAATGTAACAACCGATAGCTCGTTGTCGATTCTCGCTATAACAAAGTATAGCGCGATCTGCGCGCGATCATTATATAGGCCGCCGAAACAAATCTCTCATCTTACTCCGTAATTATTTTCCTAGCTCCCCGGCGATGGAAGACGTGCGTATCAAACAGGAACCGGACGAGTCCAGAATCAAGGAGGAGCCCGAAGAGGAAACGGGTGGAAAAGGCATGCGAGACGAGACTTCCGCATCCGACAAGGCGGACGGACCGTCCACCACCACGGATTACATCAAACCGGAGATCAAGCAAGAGGTAAAGGTGGAGATGAAGGAGGAAGCGGGCGAGACGAGCGTGCCTGAGGCCGACAGAAACGCCAAGCGGACGCTCGCGTTCAAGCCGGAGGACTTGCGCGCGGCGCTCGTGCCCACGCTGGAGAAGCTCGTGCGCCAGGACCCCGAGTCGCTGCCCTTCCGCCAGCCCGTGGACGCCGCCGCGCTCGGCATCCCCGACTACTTCGACATCGTCACCAAGCCCATCGACCTCTCCACCATCAAGATGAAGCTCGACCGCGGCGAGTACAAGGACCCCTGGGAGTACGTGGACGACGTGTGGCTCATGTTCGAGAACGCCTGGCTCTACAACCGCAAGAACTCCCGCGTCTACAGATACTGCACCAAGGTGGGTTGCTACCACGTCCCAACAACTTTTAGCCTAGGCCTAGTTGGATATATTCGGAGCGATGTCGTTTCGTGACGATGATATCGTTATCGGTTTTGAGAGGGGACCCCCCAGATTCAAATGAAAAATAGATATTAAATAGTTCTAGTTTGTTAGTGGTAGGACTAACTCTTCTGCGAGTGTCCATCTGGGATGTTACGACCGCTTTGTTCGTGAAATCTGCCGCCGAGCAGTAATGTGCAAGCATTACTGTGTTCCGGTTGGATGAGCAGAGTAGCCAGTGAAATTACTGGGCTTACGAGACTAATGTCTCAAGGTAACGAGCGCTCTGCAGTGCCGCGCAGGCCTTTGTGTTTCAAAGTTCTGAGCGGCTCTGCAATTGTTATGGGCCGGCGTTATGCTTACCATCAGGCAAATGACCAGCTCGTCTCGTTACCGAATGGCATAAAAAAACTCCCATATTTTTTCCAATTATTATATCAAATTTGAAGTAAAAATAAACACCAGTCTATTAGAAACTTACTGAAATGTTGCGAATTTAATGTAGCAAGAAAACGAAATAGGATATTGCGTGCTGCATGGGAGCTAGCTTTAAGGATATATTTTTCATTTGTAGCTCTCGGAAGTGTTTGAACAAGAGATAGATCCAGTAATGCAGAGTTTGGGCTACTGTTGCGGCAGAAAGTACACTTTCAACCCTCAAGTCTTGTGTTGCTACGGCAAGCAGCTCTGCACCATACCCCGTGACGCAAAATACTTTAGTTACCAGAATAGGTGAGTAATTAGAGTAATTCTGACTTCAACTGACAATGGAATAGGCCTTTTCAAGCTTCCATGTTTATTTAAAATAACAGACTATTGGTTTACCGCGAAATAGCTCACAATTCATAATTTTGATCAAAATAGTTTTCGTTTCAGCACAATTAAAGTGAATATTACTTATTCCATAAGCATGGGGCTGTGTTTCAATATTTTCAGTGTGTATAATGAATAGTGACGCTTCAAAACGTTTTTACTATGCGTTCGTCAGTTTGACAAGGCCTTTATTCCATAATTTCATTTAATTCCATCAAGTAATAATGTTAGATAAACATTTCTTATGGAATTTTTTAATAAAATAATGTCGGGTAAGTTAACAATAGAAGCAATGTACCCGTGTCATCGGTAGGTTGACAGCCAAAGATAGCTAAGGGACTAATGACATGGTGTCTTGAAAGTAGTAAAAGTAATTTTAATTAATTACAAAAGCCAAAAGTATATTTCTTAAAACTAGTAAATTCTAATATTCAGATATGATATTATTATGCTGGAGTATTAGAAAACCGTGATACAAAATCTTATTGAATAAGAGAATTACACAATATATTTTGACTATCTATAAAACTACTCATTTATCACTATAAATAAGTTGTATAGATGTTTTTATTGTTATGGTTGAGATCAAAAGGCACATGAATTTTATTATATCATTATATTTTAATATAATAAATAAAGAAGTACCAAATTTTTACCATTTTAAGTATAAAGTTAATTAATAAAAAATATTTATGCAGGTAAACTGAATAGAGTTCATGTGCTTTTATTTATATCTGTGCAATCTCTCGAATCATTGCTTCCATCCCACATTTGTCACTAACAGCTTTGTGTGCTTACTCCATGGTGTCTTCTTCATGTGGTTTAATTTAATTAGTTGTGCTAAAAACATGTTAAGCTAACCACAACATTACACCCGCAGCAAATAAATAGAGGAAACCTAATAATACCTTAACTATTTAAGCAAGTGCAAAAGAATTGAGTGCATTTATAGGGACCACTTTCTGTATACGAGACTGAAGTTTCGAAACTTGAGGTGATATCGAGATATC
Organism: Crocallis elinguaria; assembly: GCA_907269065.1. NCBI lineage: Eukaryota > Metazoa > Arthropoda > Insecta > Lepidoptera > Geometridae > Crocallis > Crocallis elinguaria. The sequence continues at coordinate 14,068,985 of OU026080.1, read as the reverse complement.
ACTAGATGCTATCTAGATAGCATCAGTTAATGGAGATCAGCACCAATCTGAATCTAAACGTAGACTTGTGTTGTGATTGCAAAGCTATTTGAGTGCTTCAATGTTACCTTTCTCTTCAATTTCCAGGCTGAATATAGATTTGAAAGAACTGCTCTATTTAGAATGAATGAGTGAATTCTGGTTCATAACCACTTATTGAAGACCAGAAACACCTAAATTGGGTTATTGTATATTCTGTTGCTGTGCTTGTTCTTATCAATACATCTGCAATAGGCTGCCAACTTTATGATGAACAATTTGTACATAATTTAGTGCCACCATGTACCTATATTATGTTAAGTGACATTCGTGAGGATTTTGACATTTACTTCAAAAACATTTTCAAATGTCAAGAACTATTTATTATCTATATAATAAATCATGTTCTCAAATTTTCTAACCAGGCAATTATTCTCTTATAACCAACCGTACACTGGCCTCACATTGACACTGGCAGAGAAATGTCAAGCAGCGTTTAAAAGCCATAATCTGAAGAAGAAGAATCAAAAGCAATCTCCGATTGAAAATCCTCACAAACAATACATCCATGTAGTTTTAGGACTTTTAAAAAATATATTGTTGTCATTTCCGCTGTCTAATTAACCCCTTTATGTTCTCATCGCTTACTAATTTATTTTTCGCCCTCACCACGCACGTCCTTGCCCGCACACAATGTTCCTGCTCACGCTCACTTCACATCACTACTACTACGCTTCGGACGAAAATTGTGATTAAAGTCTAAAAGCATATGGGGTTGTGTCCGATAGATACACCTTCTGCCAGAAATGCTTCAATGACATCCAGGGCGACACCGTGACGCTCGGCGACGACCCGCTGCAGCCGCAAACGTGAGTGTAAATCCATCCCTTGTCTACGCTGATACTATGTATGTTGCTGTTTTATATGCTTCTCGTTTGCACAAATGACTTACTCACATTAAAACTTTCAGTGCAATAAAGAAGGATCAATTCAAGGAGATGAAAAACGACCATTTAGAACAAGAACCGTTTGTGGTTTGCATGGACTGCGGCAGGAAACAGCATCAGATATGCGTTCTACATCACGATTCGATTTGGCCGCAGGGCTTTTGCTGTGATAATTGTTTGAAGAAGAAAGGGGCCAAACGGAAAGACAACAAGTTCAGCGCTAAAAAGCTGCCCACCTCGAAACTCGGCATTTATATTGAGACGAGAGTCAATAATTTCCTTAAGAAAAAAGAGGCGGGTGCTGGCGAAATTCATATCAGGGTTGTTGCGTCTTCGGATAAGGTAAACTATAATTTTATATTTACATATATTTTTATTTTAACCTTGCATTTTCAATTACAAATGTTACTAATTAAAAATGTATTTTCAGATGGTTGAAGTGAAACCGGGGATGAGATCGCGATTCGTAGAATCCGGTGAATTATGTGCTGAATTCCCGTATCGGGCAAAAGCATTGTTTGCATTTGAAGAGGTCGACGGAACCGATATTTGTTTCTTTGGCATGCACGTACAGGTAAGATTTTAAAGATTTATTTACCAAAAATAAGGTAGTTAAATACAATACAACAAAATTACGTGACCACATAAAAAAATTGTCTTCCAAAATATATATTATCTCTTCCAGGAATACGGCAGTGAAAGTCCATCGCCGAATACGAGGCGAGTTTACATAGCATATTTAGACTCTGTACATTTCTTCCAACCGCGGCAGTACAGAACTGCCGCGTACCACGAGATTATATTAGGCTATTTGGACTACGCGAAACAGCTCGGCTACACAATGGCGCACATATGGGCGTGTCCACCGTCAGAAGGCGATGACTACATCTTCCACTGTCATCCGCCCGAACAAAAAATACCCAAGCCTAAAAGACTACAGGAATGGTACAAGAAGATGTTGGACAAGGGTATCATTGAGAGGATAATATTAGACTATAAGGACATACTCAAGCAAGCGATGGAGGACAACATCTCGTCCGCGGCGGAGCTGCCCTATTTTGAGGGCGACTTCTGGCCCAACGTCCTTGAAGAGTCCATCAAGGAGTTGGATCAGGAGGAGGAAGAGAAGAGAAAGCAGGCAGAAGCCGCGGAAGCAGTGGTCAGTATCTAGTCACTTGCCGGGCCCTGAGTGTGAAATGCTTTTACTCCTAGTTTTTCAGTTAATTTACTTGCATCACTATTTTTACACTGGAGCACAGATATTTAATTTCTGATTTACTTTTCCTGCACCTAAATAACTTACTGTCTATTTTACCACGAAGCACAAAGGCTTATCTATACAAAAACATTAAAATTTTTGTGTACTGATGATTTATTTTCATTTACATTATGAAAAATTGCTGATTATAAAAAAATGCATGTTGTATACAGTATTAGATAAGATTTCTAACATGTTTTTTAGATATTCCAGTCCTCAGAGGAAAGTGAACAAGGTCCAGATGGCAAGAAGAAAGGTCAGAAGAAGGCAAAGAAGTCGAACAAATCCAAAGCTGCACAGAGAAAAAACAGCAAGAAACAGAGCGACCAGCAGCAAGGGAGTGATCTCAGCGCAAAGATATTTGCGACAATGGAAAAACATAAAGAAGTGTTCTTCGTCATTAGGCTACATTCCGCACAGTCCGCCGCTAGCTTAGCAGTAAGTACTGCCTCTTAGTAAATGTCTCTTAGAATAATATATTATTATGCTCATGCATAAGAAAATGCCCTGTCAATGTGTGGAAACTAATTTTAAGAATCAGGTCTCATTCTAGGTTAAGCGTATTAACTACCTTCGACCATATTCTTACCTAAGATCTGCTGCCTTATCAGCTAACAATCTCGTGTTCATTTTCAATACCAGACCTATTAAAAACCAGCGGTCACTAGTCTTCGTGTGGAAGGAGTTGTCAATAGTTTTCGCTTCTTTTCGTTTTGTAAGAGCTTATTTCTTTAATAACCAGCGAAAATTCTAGACTATTCCTTCCACACGAAGACTAGTGACGGTCCGGTATTGAAAACGAACACGAGATTGTTAGCTGATAAGGCAGCAGGTGAGGTAATGGTATCTTTAACCTAACAAGAGTAGAAAAACATCCACAATCCGAGAGCCAGCACAAATCAGCTCAAACCGGATAATCCGTGCGATTACGTACCGACCAGACGGTCCGTTCTCCCCTGACATTCGCCCGCCCGCAGCCCATCCAGGACCCGGACCCGCTGCTCAACTGCGACCTCATGGACGGGCGCGACGCCTTCCTGACCATGGCGCGCGACCGCCACTACGAGTTCTCCAGCACGCGGCGCTCGTGCTTCTCCACGCTGTGCATGCTGTACGAGCTGCACAACCAGGGCACGGACAAGTTCGTGTACACGTGCAACAGCTGCAAGGCGCACGTGGAGACGCGCTACCACTGCACCGTGTGCGACGACTTCGACCTGTGCGTGCCGTGCCACGAGAAGGAGGGCCACCCGCACAAGATGGAGCGCCTCGGCCTCGACATCGACGTGGGCTCGTCCCCCGGCGACATGAAGCAGGCCAACCCGCAGGAGGCGCGCAAGCTGTCCATCCAGCGCTGCATCCAGTCGCTGGTGCACGCGTGCCAGTGCCGCGACGCCAACTGCCGCCTGCCCTCGTGCCAGAAGATGAAGCGCGTCGTGACGCACACGAAGATCTGCAAGCGCAAGACGAAGGGCGACTGCCCGATCTGCAAGCAGCTGATCGCGCTGTGCTGCTACCACGCCAAGCACTGCCAGGAGACCAAGTGCTCGGTGCCCTTCTGCAGCAGCATCAAGCAGAAGCTCAAGCAGCAGCAGGTGCAGCAGCGCGTGCAGCAGGCCAAGCTGCTGCGGCGGCGCATGGCGGCCATGAACACGCGCGCCGGCCCGTCGTCCAGCCCGCCGCCGCCCGCGCTGGCCTCGCCGCCGCCCTCCAAGCCGCAGCCGCACGCGCTGCCGCACAACGTGCAGAAGGCGCTGCAGCAGGTCAGTCCTCACTCGCACGCTATCACATCTCGCTTCATTTTTTTTCTAAAGTGTCTCTGAATGTCACTTCACTGTCACATTTTATCCAAAGAGCTTAATTAGGCCCGGGCCTAACTTAGCGTTAAGAGACAGAAACATGCTCATACTGATGCAGCATTCTCCTCGGTCAAGATCAGATCTACTGCGAACAGCGAGACGCCTGCAAATCATAGTTTATTAAGGCAAACCGCTTCCCATTACAGAAGAGGCCTCCCGCAGTGAACGTTTTCGGGCTGATGATGTAATTTCATGTAATAGCATCGCTCGTTTAGTCAAATCGGTCGGTAACATTTGATTGTCGTCGTCAGGTGCAAGAGGAAGCGGCGCGGCAGCAGGCGCCGTCGTACGGCAAGCAGGCGGCCATGGGCCCGCCGGGAGGCAGCGCGGGCGCGGCGGCGGGCCCGGGCGCGGCGCCGCGGGCCGACTGGGCCGCGCGGTACCGCGCGCCGCCGCCGCTGCACCACCCGCACCACACGCGCCTGCCGCTGCACCACGCGCCGCCGCCGTTGCCCATACAGCACCCGCAGCTGCAGGTACGGACCGTCACATACACATGTGGTACCGCGCGCCGCCGCCGCTGCACCACGCGCGCCTGGCACGCGGCAAAATACACAACTCCGTTGCTTTAACGCAGTGACCCCTCTAGCCGGTATCGTAGTAGTTGAAGAAGTGCCTATTTTTTGGCAGCTCTGTTCAAATCGATATGAACGAATCGATTTGAACTGTCGACATAATACTATGGTGGATTATAGTATGGATTGTGCTTTTATTGTAATTCTTAATATCGTGTCGTGAATCTATTATTAATAGACTATTATACTTACCGAAGTAACAAACCAGTAACCACTTATTCATCCGACAGCAAAGAGCACCAGCGCCGCAACAACAGCAGACGCAGCCCCAAGTGCACCAGAAGGCCTTACAGCAGCTGATGGCGACGCTGCGCTCGCCCACCAGCCACAACCAACAGCAGGAAATACTGCAGATACTCAAGTCCAATCCTCCGCTCATGGCCGCCTTCATCAAACAGCGACAGGTCAGTGCCCTGGATAATACACACAAAAATGTCCTAACCAACCGATAGATGCCGACAGATTTTCAGCTTTGAGCAAGCGGCCAATAGAATATGACTACCACTGTGATATGGTTGCTTTATGGATCAAGATTTCTCCCTTTACTGAAAGTTGAAGCTTAGTTTAGAATTATAAAACGCGATTAAAACTTTTGAAAGATGTTTAGTTACATATTATTAGAGGTTTCTGTGTGCCAAATTTTATGACAAACTGCTCTACATTCATGTAGCAGTGTAAGCTATTCATACTCAAGTCCTAGATCGAGGAATTCGACTGAACCATGGTATGCCCGTGTGTATAATGTTGAACGTTATGATGTAATACAGAACGCCCAAAGTCAGCAAGCCGCGGCCGGCGGCGTGGGTGGTGTCGGCGGCGTGGGTGGCGTGGGCGGAGTGGGCGGCGTTTGTGGCGTGGGTGGCGTGGGGCTGGGTGGTGGCGTACCCCAGCCGCAGCCTCAGCCGCAACTCCAACACATCATGCAGCCGCAGCAGCAGCAGCGGCTGCAGATGCACCAGATGCTGCCCCAACAATCACAGGTAATGTTACATATAAAAACCAGTGTCTATGTCAGGGCTGTCCAAAGCTAAGTCTGGCAACAACAAATATTAATGTTGATAGAATTATAAAAGATAAATTAATGTACAACCCTAATAAATATAACTACGATATCCTTGTGTCTATTTTTTCTTGAAAAATTTTATACTCCTTTTGAAAACGACTACTTTGTATGAGCATTTGGCAAAATAATATGTTCTATTGGTTTCATTGCAAGTTTAATTACTATTATACCACCCCATGCATTCCCTTATTATTATTATTTGAAATGTATATGCCTATTAGTATCAAAGGTAAAAAAATGGGTAAATCTCGGAATGGACAATGTATACAGGGTGAGTTTTAATTGGTATGTTATCCCGGAAGGGGGTGCTTAGGAGCAAGTAGTGAGAAAGCCTCCCTTGCAAAACGTCATTCCAAAAGAGTTGTTCCGTTTTGGTACTACAATTGAACCAGGCTATCAGTTGGTTTTTTAGAATGAGCTCTCAAAATCTAGATATTCTGAAATGAAATCACAATTTTATAGGCCTGCGATTTCCTGAAACTACAGTTTATTTTTAGTACGTAACGTGAAACGGAACGTAATTTCTCGACATGGAACGGGTTTTCAGCTTCTTTTTGGCTGAATGTGATAAAGAGCATTGACAATTTGACAGAACAGATGACAACACAGCTTATTATTTGTCCTATCAAAAATAACGTGACGATGACGCTATACTTGTATAATGTTGCTGTTTTTTGGATATTTTTAGGCATACAGTGTTGCTGTTAATTAATTTTGCATTTCTACTACGCTTTTATTAAAACTAGTTTTAAAAAAACGCAGGCCTCTAAATTTTTTTATTGTTCTGCTAGGTTTTTTATTTCTGGCACATATCTAGAAAAAAATTTGAGACTCGTTAATTTTTTCTGGGAATAGAGTACCAAGCTCCTTACAAATTTGGCACAAGTCCTTTCCATATAAAAAATAAATTCAACTTAAAACGTGAAGTTCGCGGCATTTTCTTTAGTTTTTCCAACCATTAATATCATATTAACCATTTCTTCAATGAAAAATTTCGAATTTCAAAAAGTTGTAAAACAAATGTTGTTGACCTCCGGGAGTAGATTTGACACGCTTTCGGTATAACATACCAATTAAAACTCAGCTGAAAGTTAATCAGTGAAGTAAAATAATAAAAATAATAGATTCGAACATCTATTATAAATAATCAGTCGCTCCATTACTACATACTCTGAACAGTGACACTGATGCATCGGCTTTCTATTGCAGGTCGGCGGTGTGGGCGGCGTGGGGCAGGTGGGCGGCGTGGGCATGGGCGGCGGCGCGGGCGGCATGCCGGCGGGCGGCTGGTTCAAGCAAGGCGCGGGCGGCATCATGGGCATGCGCGGCGCGTACGGCGCCGGCGGGGTGGGCGGCGCGGGCGCGGGCGCGCGGCTGGCGGGCGGCGCGCGGTACTCGTTCGGGGGCGTGGCGCGGTCGCCGCCGGGCGCGCCCCCGCCCCGCGCGCCGCCGCCCGGCGAGCTGCTGCTGCTGCGCCAGTCGCCGGCGCCGCCGCCGCCGCACCCGCCCGACGACCAGCTGCCGCCCATGACGCCGCAGGACCAGCTCACCAAATTCGTGGAGCAGTTGTAGTGTACATAGCCGAGGCGCGCCGAGCCGCCTTGTACATATCGGCTAGCGGCGGCCGGGCGCACCGTCTTCCCTCCCCCTCCCTCTCCCGGAGCCCCTCGCTCGTCCCCCTCCCTATTTATTCTCGTTAGCGGCGCGAGGGACGTTAATTAAGTATTACGATGATCGAGCGCTCAATGTACAAATTGTAAATATGAGAGGAGTACGTCCTTGTCCGCTTTTGCGTAATTGTAAGTTGTTCGTAGTGTAGGTACATTATGATACTTATTCTGTTTATTGTAATTAAATCATTTTATAATATAATTATGTGATCATTATAAACTGTTGTTTTTGTTCTGATGACCCCCATGTTAAAGTAGGATAATACGGGCTCATCCCTGACCAATTTCTGTTTCTCATTTTTTCATCCCTTGGCGGATTTGTTTGGATGTTTTCTCCACACAGATCCCCTACGGGATTCATTTGGATATTTTGTCCACACAGATCCCTTGGGCATTTATTCGAACTTTTTTCACACGGATTTTATTTTATTCAGTATGTGTCGATTCTGTCATCTCATACCTAATTTTAGTATCAATCTCTCTTTCTAAATGAGAAAGATTTAGAGCTGTCAAATGTCTTCCGTCCTTGATAAATTGATGCTACTATTGACGGGTCTAAAATTTAATCCATACTAATATTATAACTGCGAAAGTGTTTGTTGGTTTGTCCTTCTTTCACGCAGTAACGGATCGACGTGATTTTTGGCATGGATTCAGTTTATGGACCGGAGAGTAACATAGGCTACTTTTTATCCTGGAAAAATGCACGGCTTCTGTGGGAACGCAGATGAAAATCGCGGGCAGAAGCTAGTACAATATATTTTAGACCTGTCAAATTAATCTCCACTTGCCCAGGCACACGGCAATGGCAATAAAATAAACGACAAATTTAGTGGCGTCCTAGCCCAATATAAAATGATTTTGACAGCCTTTTAAAGCATACCTAAGCTATTAATAATTAATAGATAAAAAGTCTAAATAATTACTACCTACCATTAGTGTGCTCTTTGAGTGCACTAATTAAATTAACAAACCATTTTCGCAATTATAATAGTACCTATAAGTATAATAATATAATAGGTCGGGGAAAAAGTTCCTTCGCATTTTTTAAGAAAATTCAAAACATTTTTTAATATAGTTTATTTACATTTAACTAAAGTATGTAGGTACCATTTTGTTCGATAACTTTTTGCCATCTTGTAGGTAGGGACATGATCCCATTGCTATAGAAATTTTGGGACTTCTGATCAAAATACCGCGACAAGTGGTTTTGGCAGTCCCCTCGTGATGTTAACCTGACACTGCCTAAAGAATTCTGAAGAGACCGAAACAGGTGGAAATCTGAAGGTGCAAGGTCAGGACTATACGGCGGATGCATTAACACCTCCCAGCCAAACTCTCTTAATTTTTTCTGAGTGGCTAAAGATGTGTGAGGTCTAGCGTTATCATGATGAAAAACCACACCCCTTCTGTTGATTAATTCCGGCCGCTTTCTCTCAACTTCTTGCTTTAATCTCATCAGTTGTTCGCAGTAGAGTTCAGAATCGATGGTCCTGCCTGGTGGTAACAGCTCATAATGAATAATGCCCTTCCAATCCCACCACACACACAGCATCACCTTGTTGCGAGTTAACCCGGGTTTCGCCACAGTCTGTGAAGCCTGACCGGTCTTTGACCACGACCTTTTTCGCACGTTCTTGTCGTACGTGATTCACTTTTCATCACCAGTTATCAGCTTCTTCAAAAATGGTTCGGTTTCATTATGTCGTAGTAAAGAATCACAAATGAGTACACGGTTCATTAGCAATTCATTAGGTTTCTTTCAGTGAGCTCGTGAGGTACCCAAATATCGAGCTTTTTTGTTACCCAGTTTTTTTCAAATGCGCCAAAACTGTTTTGTGGTCAATTCCCAGTTCTTCAGGTACGTCGTAACTACTGATATGCCGATCTTGTTCCACTTTTTCAAAAATGGCATCCATTTTATCCGTAATAGGGCGACCAGAGCGACGTGCATCTTTGAAATCAAAATTTCCGGATTGAAAACGCTTAAACCAAATTTGTGCTACTCTCACAGACACTGCACTAGGTCCATAAACATCGAAAATTTTTTTCGCGGCTTGCGTGGCATTTTTAACTTTTTTGTAGTAAAATTTTAAAATGTATCGAATTTCTTCATTAGATTCACTCATTTTGACAGTACGAAAAACAAATGAAAATCACACATTTTCCTAATTTGAATTTGGAATTATGTTCTTTAAAATTTAAACTTTCATATGATACCAAAACCAGCCAGATACAAATAGTATAGCCAAAGAGATTTTATTACAAGTTCATACATACTATAATGCGAAAAGACTTTTTCCCCAACCTAATATGTGCGTAATATGTGTAACGCGTCGTATTCTAAATTTATAAAAGAACACCACACATTAAAATTAAAAACAGCATTAACACGTACTTTAATCTTTTAATTATATACACCTTACAAATGCAAAATATGTCAGCATGTACAGGAGATCTTACAAATAATCATGTTAATATAAAATTATGCCAATTTTAATAACAAAACATTAACTTGTTCGATTTTAAGTAGATAGCAACACATTATAACGTCCCGAGTATATTGCAATGCAATGTTAGATATTGATAAGTCTTTAACCAATATAAGATGGAAGATATTTCAAACCTGTTCAATAGCATAAATCATTTACACTACTATGGAAAAATGAATGCTACCATAATCCGATAGATATTCTTTCCACTCTATTCTTTCAAGCTCTTTAAATTCACATTGGTTAAAAACTTACAAAGCAAGTGCATTGATTGGACAAGTCTAAAATATATTCCATCCTTTTTTAAAAGAGACACAGGGTACGAATTTGACGTCCCATTTAAAAAGAGGGCTTCCCTCTCACACATACATTTAAAGTGTGAAAGGGACAACGCTTTCCTAATTTGTAGACTAAGTTTGTTTTGAAATGGCACTCCAAAATAGCAACAAAATTGTTACCTACTAAAATTTGTCATGTCTGTAAGAAAATATAGAATCGGGCCCGATGTTGATACCTTAAAACAATCATACAATGTCATTTTTTACACTATAAATACATATTTACAATAAAATACGTATTCAAACTTTGTAAAATACTATATCAAACGAACTCTGTAAATATTAATTCTGGCAGGTACTGTACAATATAATATAGGTCAGGACTTTCAAGTATATTTTAAAGCTTGAAGTCATTATTGCCATGTACTGTAATTTATGAAGACAGAACATTGGAGCTTGTAACGGCATCGTCGCTTGTTTTTTCACTACAGAAACACCACTGAAACTAACAACATTTGTTTTCATTCGAGCACCCCACTAACTATGGCCTAGTCTACGACAAAAGTTGATATTTATGAAACTGTAAAATAAAAACCAATTAAACGTTTACGGAAGCCAAATAATCAGATGTGCAGGCACATTCACAACTCAATCCGATAGGTTTCCGTTCGGATCCACATCATCCGTTTCAGTCATCTACATTCAGGATGACAGAGACGAAGAATGTGGATCCGAACGGTAACGTGGCGGATTGAGTTGACAATACGACTGCTGATTGTATCAAATAGCCTTAGTGAAGGGTTTTTCCAATGATTGTCAAGTTTATACGTATTGTCGCTGAGGTATTTAAATTTTCGCGAATATTAATTATGCACTATTATTTCTATTACTTTTAACGATTTTTTATTAGACTACCTACTCGCCACAAATACTGGTGTTAAAAGTTTTTCAAAGGAACATCAGCTGACAGATTTCGTCCTGCTTCAGCATGTTCCACACGTAGGTACCCTATACATCGGTACCTAACTGACAGGTATATGATTGTTTCTAGAATAAACCAACATTTAAAATTACAATACCAAGGATTCCACAGCGTCAACGTAAAACATCATTGTAATAAAATCTAAGTGATTGAATAGTGATTCAATAATTATGTCTGTGGGCGCACGAACATCCCAATGCTAGGTTGACTTGGTACTATGTGCCGAAAGGGACGGATACACGCGGTCGTAGATAGAGAAGGTCCGTCTACGCACGCGGTACATATCTGCCTTCCTTTTTATCGGGCAAAGATTGACCAAGTGAAGAATCGTCTAATGCCCATTTTCGGCAGAATTGGAGATGAACGAAAAAGATGAGCACAGAATAGGTAAAAATCGTCAGATGTGAGTAGAAACAAATGCTCGCGGTAGCTTTACTTTTTTGTCTATGCGTACCAACTGTTACTTATTCTGTCCTGTCCATCTTTAGTTCTTTAGCCTTTTCTGCCCATCCCACACATAAGTATGTGGATTAAGGCCTAACAGCTGAACTCTTTGTGATCTTCCAAAGTACGCAGAATCCATTCCATTAACTTACTTAATGTATCCTAAAACTAAAACAGTAAATAGAAAACAACAAACAAGTCATGATTACAACAAATAATTAATTTAACACGCGCATTTCATACATATTATATAGGTAATAGACATTATTTTGTATTTTTGTACTTACAAGTGATAAGTAGTAGGTACAAACGAGGTTTGTTAATTAATTGTGGTGAAATGTAAATAGGTTAAAATTAAAAAACCACCATGAATTAAACCAATTCACATTCGATTTTTATGGTGATAAATTTAACAACAACAAAATTAAATATTATGCAAATTTTCTTACTTTTTTTTTATAATTTTCCTCTCTTGCAACACATAAATTTTACCTAATTTATGATTAAATAAGTACCGAAAACCGTGCGGTCCATCTTTTTTATTTTCCTATTATTATTTTAAAAACTCAGTAATTGTTTAGAATCACTAAAGTGGATAAGGGTAGAACAGTGATACAAGCGCTGCCTGAAATTGTATAATTACTTGCATGCATGTGAGTTTAGTATTCTTAAGGCTCTGAACATGAATATCTCAAGTGGGGATTCGGATTGAGGCAGGAGGCATGTTAAGAAACGCCTTAAAATTTAGAAAATTATTAACGAAACATGACTATTTTTTCTATAGGTGGTGGTGAACGAATATCGGTTACATTATGAATAATATATTTCAATATTTTCGTTCATAAATATTGATTAGATGTACCACGCGTGGTAGAGAGTAAATAATGTTAGACATCGTAACAAGTCATTTTGTAATTTGAATATGTTAGTATATATACTTAGCAACTTACTCTCAGCTTTTGAATGAGAGGAGGGTATTATATCATAACATCTTATTACTATTTATGTAGGTATACTATTCTTTTATTAACCGACTTCGAAAAAGGAGGCGGTTATATGTTCGACTGTATGCATTTTTTTATGTATGTTCACCGATTTCGACATCAATTGTGGACCGACTTTGAAAATTCTTTTTTTTTTGTTTTAAATGTTACGGTACGGGTCGGGATACCCTTAAGGTGGTCCATATAAATTTTATGAAAGAACACTTAAAGGTGAAAAATTGTGAGTTGAATTTTCAAACATCGCTGTATTTTCATCGACGTTGGTTCACGCTTTTTTAAAAGCAATTCTACTTGTTTCATTATTGTGATAGAAAGTGTATAAAACGCGTTTAGGCACGTGAATATTTAGGTGCTTCCACCTTGACTGAAGCCTTATCAATTGACATTCCATAATTTCCATACCAGAAAGGAATGTGCACTCCTCGATTCAAGTTTTAACATCCCTCGCAAACGTAATATGCCATCGTTCAGTCTTTAAATACATAAATGGTTACTAAACCATATCGCCCGACAAGTGCGCGTATTTGCAAGTTGCCGGATAAAAATAATATAGAAAAAATAGGTAATAAGTGCAACTCGTTAAATTTCCGTCAGTCTTCTGCTTGACTTGCAGACTCCTCTCAAAACAACCCTACCGAGCTGACCCACAGTCCACATACTAGTATATAGTAACCTAGTACTAGTACATACTACTATATACATACTAGTATATACATACATACTAGTATATAGTAGTACTAGTATATAGTAGTACTAGTATATAGTAAGTATCTTGGCGTGTATCGGTTGTACTCGTAATAGGCAAGTAAATAGTAAGTAATTAGACCGTTGGCCATATAGTATTATAAAAAGAAGTTCTTTTTTCGTATACTTCAAAAATTTGATGTGAAAACCGAAAGGTATTAATTACTAGTTGCACGTATTACTCTGTTTTTAATCCAATTATCTGAACACCTTCGAAAAATATTGCAGTGTGATCGGATATCGTTTAGGTAAGTAAAACCAAAATTCTGCAACAAGTATAAAAAGTGTGTTTAAAGTTACAATTAAATATCAACTGCAACTCATTCTTACGTGATTTTTATTAGCCACAAACTTTAGGCCAGCCGCATAAAAAAATTTACCTAAACATTCAATTATCTGATAGATTACTATTTCATTATCCAATACATTTTATTTAAGGACGTAAAATTTGTGTGATTAAATAATGAAATTTAAGTTACGCACACTATTAAAATACTTTAGACTAGGTATTTATAATTCATAATAATTATGACTTCAATCAAAGTATGAGAGTAATCGAGCACTATGCGGCCTGAGTCGCGACCAGCGGCACAAGTACGGAAATTCAAACGATAAATTTGTTGAATCGAAAAAGCTGATAAAATTATCCGAATGTTGCGAGTTCCGATGTCTGATCGTAAAGTATTGTAGTAGCTTTATATTCTCTTTGGATTCGACCTTGCTATTCGATAACTTTTTAGATTGCATCAAGGCTCGATAAATTATATAAATAATGGATAAAACCCACTTTATCGATTTGATCTGTCAATTTTATCGATCGAAAAGATCCGTACTTGCGCTGCAGTACAGCTATAACGGGGTCTATCTTTGAAAAGCAGGCAGCTGCCAACCGCTAGACAATACCGGATGCCGCCGCGATCAGAACGCGCAATGCACTCTTGCAATATGTACTATTACTCGCACCAAACTTTATGACCGATCAGAGTAAGCACGCTATTGCTCACGCTTCACCTCTCTCACTCTAATACATTCCCGCCAGACCTATTAATTATCGCATGGAACTCGCAACAATATCCAGCCAAAATGTTTACGTTCATAATAATTAACAACGCTTTTATTTGACATAAGTTAAACGTTAACTGCATCGTCCATTAACTGTGATCCGACTTGATCAGTTTATTCAGACTTTTAAATTGGTTGTAGTAATTTGTACTTACGTACGTAATAAAGTAACGTACTTACGTACGTAAGTAATTTTATATGACATGAACCATGGTTATAGAAAATGCAATGCTTATTAATTTGTCATTTTCTTCGGTGCAATGTTAGCGCTGGCAAAACACTATTTTACAATACCTACGTACATAATTGCAGTCGATTACTTTATACATATAATTGAGGCCATTTATTTTAATTCTTTGTATTTTTAATTGGCCGTTCGTTAAAAAGTAAATATCTGTAATGAAGCTTAAGTAAACAAGTGTGGAATAATTAAAATGTTATCATCGTGTAAATACAACGATTTTTAATCTAATGCGCTTCTGACGTGTAAACGTGCAATTACTAAATTTGACATTGACATTTAAGGACGGGACTTCCGAACAAACTATAGCCGCCTATGCCCAGAATGATTTCAAATTTTAAAAACCCCAGCTAGGGAAAAATCGATGCGGAATTGTGAAATTACTTTCTTTCTAATGTCCCCTCTTCCCCGAACATCTTCAACCTCGAAGTTTCATTTTACAAAGCAATCACACCACGCAAGGCACGAAGCACTAAGTGCACGCCCTACCCATTCTATAGCAACGCGTTCACGAGCAGTGTAGACTTGTACCTTGTTACCACAAAAAACACTATTAGATGCCTGTTTAGCTAGACAGTGTCTAAAGATAAACGTCTAAAATGATTAGAAATGTCACAACAGAATTGAGTTAGGCAACGGTTAGACACTAGTTAAATCAGGATTTGTGGTTGCTCATATATAAACAATTAAGGCATGTTTAGAAGTTACTCATTGTTTAACACATAGGTTTAAAGTGTTTTTAGTTTTTTTTTTTTGTGGTAAGACCGGTAGAGGCGACATTATCTACGAATTTCTCTATTTAAAACAAACAGTCGCTATTAAGTTATCAACTCTTTCGTGGCGGTCTTTCATTTTCTGAAGTGGCGTGGAGACTGATCGGCCGAGGGCGGCGGCGCGTTGTTATGCAGATCGTAGACGCTTATGAAAGTATGCGTTTTGCTGTCAAAATAACCATGCTTTTACATAAGCGCGGATTACGAGGTAATACATGCTCAACCGCGGCTTGATGCAAAACCATCAAAAAACCACGAAATAGACAAGAACGGCAGATAGTGCTGCCTAGACTCAAAGCGACGACTGCTCCGCTTTACGCTACTTACATGACTTGCGCATCACCGCTTATTTGCCGCGGCGTGCGCACTGAGCACGCACTGGTTGTGAGGTCGCAGAAGCGGGTGCCGTGCTCGGACTACATTTACATCAAGCCCAAACTACAACCACAATAGACGATACGTCATCAAGCGGGGTTCGTGGTTTTTCCTTGGTTTTCTCGTGGTCCGCGATTGATGCTTATCAATCAATCATGAATTAGGTGTGAGG
Source organism: Crocallis elinguaria (assembly GCA_907269065.1). NCBI lineage: Eukaryota > Metazoa > Arthropoda > Insecta > Lepidoptera > Geometridae > Crocallis > Crocallis elinguaria. The sequence continues at coordinate 14,053,028 of OU026080.1, read as the reverse complement.
GCTGCTATGGAGCGAGGCTCGTCGCGTTCCTAGCTTCGGGGGGAGGGTCAGCCGGGGGCGTTCGTTCGGAGACAAGCGGGTGCTCGACGGTGCTGTGACAAGCGAGGGGGTCGCGCGGGTGGCCGAGCCCCGCCGCGGATCACTTGTCCTTGCGCTCGGTGTCGGCGGCGGGGTCGCTCTCTTCGGCCTCCTCGTCCGAGTAGGTCGCGGGCTCCTCGCCCGGCTTCAGCAGCCGCCCTACAAGCTCGTACTTCTCTGCAATTGAGATTTACGTCGTTTCATTATTATATCACTGAATCGTGGAAATCGCACACAACTCGATTCAGGCGTTCTTTGTTGCCGAACGCCTGGAAAATGTGGAATGAGCTTCCGCCGTCGGTCTTTACACAAGGCTACAGCATGGGAGCTATTTCAAAGGAAGGTAAAAAGAGCTTTACAGCCGTGTAAGCAACACATTAGTAACACCTCCGGTGTTATAGGTGTTCATAGGTTACGGTGACCGCTTCCCATCAGGTGAGGCGTATGCTTGTTTCAAACTCAAATTCAAATTGCTTTATTCAAATAGGCCCCAAAGGAGCACTTATGAAAGTTAAAATAAATGACTCTGATATGATTGCTAAACATATCATAAAAAAAAATGTTATTGCTTTTGTGCACGGCTAACCTGCTGCTGGTAAATTAAACGTAAACCTTTATAACTATTATTTCTACATACGATCGATTAGCAAAAGAGAGCGCTCTACATTAACGATTATGCTTTTCGACAATCTTTTTTTTTAAATTCAATATAGGTTTGCGTTTGACTACTATCCATCCTTGATGATGTGACGACGCGGTCAACGATGTAGCACGGCTTACCTACAAAAGATATCTACTTAATGATAATGAAGGATTCAGTTGATTTTGTATAATCAAAAGCATCTAATTATATGACTAATATAAGTAGGAATTACAAACCGGGGTATCTACAAACGCTGATAAGGTATCGATTAAATCGTAGGTTAGCATCAGCTATGATTCAGTAAACAGTCAAATCTGTAACGTTCCCACAGGAACACGGATTGGGTCTGTTGGTGTCTTTGTTATTTATTATGTTCTGATAAAGACAACATTAGTTTTAGTCTGTGATTCGGGTAGATGAATGTTGCAGAGGCCCGCTGTTAGAGTCATTTTAACTTTCATAAGTGCTCCTTTGGGGCCTATTTGAATAAAGACTTGAATTTTTTGAATTTTGAACCGTGCCTTTTTCCGGGATAATAGTCTATTATATTAGTCTATTATATTATTATATTGGCATATAGTATATTAGTCTATAGTAGCCTATATTACTCTCCGGCCCATAAACTATATGCCAAAAATCACGTCGATCCGTTGCTCCGTTGCTGCGTGAAAGAAGGAAAAACCAACAAACGTACAAACACAATTTCGCATTTATCATATAAGTGTGGATACAATACCTTTGTAATAAATATTTCTGTCATAATACCTGCAGCGCAAGTACGGATCCTTTCGATCGATAAAATTGACAGTTCAAATCGATAAATTGGGTTTTATCGAAGGATATTGGAATTTATCGATCCTTGATACAGTCGACAAAAGTTATCGAATAACTAGGTCGAATCCAAAGAGAATATAGAGCTACTACAATACTTTACGATCAGACTTCGTAACTCGCAACATTCGATAAATTCATCAGTTTTTTCGATTCGACAAATTTATCGAACCGACTTCCGTACTTGCGCCGCTGATGCAAGTAGATTCAATAAATAGATAGATCAGCCCTGGGAGGTGAACAAATGCGCAAGATAGCTGCAGAGATAGTGTATGATAACAAATATCATAAACCCGCGTTGGGTGTGTGGCCATGATAAACCTCATTCCCCTCTATATGAGGTAGATAAACAAGCCATTTCTCTATAAATAGCAATTGAAAGATTAACCTTATCATTAGAATAATGCAGATAAATGCATCGATTTCCAACCTAGCTGTAACAGCGAAGGTATAAGATGTTATACTATACTGTATTTACCTACAACGAAACAGCTGCTCAACGTCTTTTAAGCACAAGTTTGTTCGTGTATTGTTCTTATATTTACTATGTCTGGACCAAAGCCAAGGTGGTAGGACTAACTCTTCTGCGAGTGTCCGTCGGGGTTGGTACCACCGCTTTGCTCGTGAAGTCTGCCACCAAGAAGTAATGTGCAAGCATTACTGTGTTCCGGATTGATGAGCAAAGTAGCCAGTGAAATTACTGCTAGCGTCTCAGGGTAACGAGCGCACTGCAGTGCCGCGCAGGACTTTGTTTCAAAGTTCTGAGTGGCAATGCAATTGTTATGGGCCGGTGTTATGCCATCAGGCTAACGGCCGGCTGGTATCGTCATCACAAAGAATAATAAAAAAAATAATAATTAGCAGTTTGCATGAATTAATAGGCATGAGAACCCGATAGCTAATTAGCAACGTCTTGCTAGCTGAGTCAAGGCTGCAGAGCTTTCAGCATCGATCTATTTGCTTGTTTATAGGTTCTTTATCAGACAGATGTTGGATTTACGAAACTTAATTCTCTTCCCTTTCTATAAACATACGATCAGAAAAACAGAAAAAAATAATAACGCTTACACACTTGTACTCCTGCACTAAGGTTCTGTACATATATAAATATAATATAATATACATACACAAACAGCTAAGACCCGAGAACAGACGACGTTCACTACACAAAGTTTGCTCCGACCGGCGTCGAACCTGGTGCCTCTCACTTTGCGGACAAGATTACTATCAACTACCAACAAAAAATATAATACCATCGATGCTAACTACCTATCTCGGGCTTAATTACCATAATTTATAATCAGCGAGATGTCAGTTGACTTGACCTGTGTCGTCGGTGACAAGTTTTTATCGACTGCAACATGAACTTTATACCATGGGACTTATTAATAAAGACTGTATAATGGTTGAATAGTTGCACAATGTTTTGTCCCTTTCGATTCAGTTTAAAATTGTCAAAGAACAACAAAGACAAAACACTGTAAGTGATTGATAGGGGTCTTACTACTAAACAGTGTATAACGGTTGTATAGTTACAGTGTTTTGTCTTTGTTGTTCTTTGATAATTTTAAACTGAATCGAAAGAGACAAAACATTGTGTAACTATATAACCGTTATATATCTACTGTTTATAGTAAGGTAAGGCTGTTTGTGTAGTATAGGGAATCAACATCTTTTGATGAAGGAAACCATCGTGATCAGACCTTTATCATGCTGAATATTTAAGAAGTAACTATCAGAGGCAGCCCTCACACCTAATTCATGATTGATGGATAAGCATCAAGAAGACCATGGTAAAACCACGATCCCCGCTTGACGCACATCGTGCCGTCTATTGTGGTTGGGGCTTGATGGAAATCTAGTCCGAGCACGGCACCTGCTTCTAAGAATGCTTCTACCTATGACCTCTAATCAAAAAAATTGGGTCACAACCACTGCGTGCTCAGTGCAGACGCCGCGGTAAATAAACGGTGCTGCGCAAGTGATGTATGTAGCGTAAATTATTGAATGCATTTACATTGTAAATTATTAGGAGTATCTGTGATATTTGCCTAAATCTAGAAAGATTTATATAGAAATATATTGTTGTCAATGACATGACTTCTGCACCATACTATTGTGCTTTCTGCTTGCAGCTCCGCTGACATTGAACAATGCACATTACCTACAGAACACAGTAGTGTACATAGTAATGTATGACCTCAGAGACACCTTCATAAATAATGTATTTGCATACATATATTTTCCAAAGCAACGATTATAAATGAAGGTCAATGTGTGCATAATACAGAAGTATCTTCGTTAAGCGAGTCTTCTGAGTAAGCTCCCTGGCTATGGGATTCCATCCGTACTTTGTATCTGGATTGCCGACTTCTTGTATTACAGATCCATCCAAGTAGTCATTGATGGCTGCTCGTCCAACCCTCATGGCTATTAACGCCAGGACATATTCCTGCTCCAAGAGATAGAGGGCCAGAAATCCAAGAATTGAGGAGGAAGATGATTGCGTGGGCTTGGGGTGATGCTAATTTCATTAGAAACAATATAAATCCAAATAAGCAAATGAGTGCACAAATACTCTCACATAATTACAAAAAGGTTTTATCACATTTTTTTTAATAAAAGCACCACCACACTCTTTTCCATGCTTCTAATTTCTGGAGGACTACAGGTACTGGTCTACACACCCAGAAATTTAGTTGTAATTCCATCCTCATCTGGTTCCGGCTAATCTCCGAAACGGCTGGACCGATTTCGCCAGGACTTTCACTGGCCGATAGCTGATGTTATAAGGAGTAACATAAGTTACTTTAATTTTTTAAAAAGTATTATGGTTCCATGCAATAAATGAACTTATGAAATCCAATATCTCCGCGCAGGTAAAACCGCGGGCAGGAGCTAGTTTCACATAAAACATGAACTTATTCAAATCAACCACTCGAACTTACAAAGCTAGCTATAATTACACCAGTTACTCTGGCTATACGGCAATCCATAGTAATTAATTTAATTAATTCAAGTTTTAATTGGTCCCTGTGTTCCCAAACAGTTCTCAAACATTTCTGTAAGTTTAGTCTGCTGTCAGTTCATACATGCATGTCCATGTTAGAAGAATATTGAAAATTAACTTTAACAGTATCAAGGATATATAGTGGAAAAGGCCAAGCACTTATCGCAAATTCACATAGTATGAACTAATTTCAGATTCAAGTGATTTAAAAATTAGACTGCAGAGTTAAAAAGTCCTCCAGATATTTCTTATCAGTAGGTAGGTATATAATTTGCAGCTCTATTTAATTAACCCCTATTAAAAAAGCAGGTACCTCTGAATTGCGCCTCCCACTCCTTTACAGATTCCATTTCCATTGAGTTCAAGTCACTGAGGTCATCATACTCTTTGTCTGATGATATCACAGAGAAGGTAGCTAGTCCTCGAGATGCATCTTTCCCCCCATAGGCAGCATAGGGGCCTCCTGAAAGAAAAAAACAAATGAAACTGTTTCAGAATGGTCTATTCAGCTTATTCATAGCACAGAGGAATTTGGCTATGTAAATACAGAAATCCTTAATTAAATTTGCATGTAAAGCACATATTTACAATCACATACAAAATAGATGTGAGTCATTGTAGTGTCAATTCTATTTTTAAACAGCGCATGCTAATGCACTCACCGGGCCCGTAGAAGCGAGCTCCGCGGGTCACGTCGAATATCCATCCATTGACCGCTACCAGCACGCGCCCGTCCTCCTGCGTGCCGTCGTAAAGCCGCAACTCCGCCACCGTCATGTCCTTACGCAGCCTCGGCAGCTCATGCCTCTCAGTATCGACCGATTGAGGTATAAAACGCCTTAATAATTTATAAACCACCAAAATAATAATCACGGATATCACTACACTGAAAGGAGTTATGGCCTCAGAAATAATTCTCGTCACTGAACCCCGGTAACTTGGCGGTTCCATCTCCGGTGATGAGGAATCCATGTTTGCGAAACTGTACAAACTTGCGGTCTGAAACACGGAGATTTTGTTTTGATTTAAATTTTACAGGCTTATCGCCATTCGCCAATGAGAAATTAATAAAATCACTAACGATTTGACGAGTGACGTCAGCGTTGTTTGATGGTGGTTTGATGTTTCATCCAGGGTCCCCAGATTATGTTTTCAAAATTCCCCAATTTCGGACAATTTTTTCCCCAAAATGATACAATTTTCTTTACTTTTCCCTAAATAGACCTTTCTGTAGTAATGTTACTAATTATTAGGATTGACATTGTTTTTTTTAATACTATTTGATAACGAGAGTAGCTGGTTGTTTGCCTGATGGTAAGCGTAACGCCGGCCCATAACAATTGCAGTGCCTGCCACTCAGAAGTTTGAAACAAAAAGGCCTGCCACGGCAAAGCAGTGCGCTCGTTACCCTGAGACATTAGGTATTAAGTCTCATAAGCCCAGTAATTTCACTGGCTACTTTGCTCATCAAACCGGAACACAGTCACGCTTGCACATTATTGCTTGGCAGCAGCATTGTATGATGTATTGTAATGAAAGAACAGGATAAAAGGTTTATATACGTTTAATAAAAAAAAATGTAAAAGCTTCCAATATGTACTTTATTTTCATTTTTATATACATACATCATGTAATTTGAATTTTTTAAGCTTTTTAGTTTGATTCGAATTTAGAGCAACCTCCAGTTTTTAAATTGTACTTGCATTCTCATTATATGGACCGTTACGCTTCTGTCCATCCTATTCCCAAGTTCATGACCATTCATGATAAAAAATGCCATCTCCACGACATTAATGACGGAAAATACCATCTCGACACTGACGCGGACGTTAGAAAAAGGCAATATTGTTTTTTTCCCCATCATTTTGGTTTCCCCAAAAGTTTTTGTCTTTTTCCTCGTAATGGGGAAAGAGACCCGAATCTGGAGACTATGGCTTCTGACATTTGTTTAGTTGCTGCCAATGTCAAATGCTGTCAAAATCAATCTTTTTTTTTTTTTGTTTTGTTTTTGGCTCCACGCGATTTGCGTATTTAGCCAGTGTCAAGTTATATAAAATATATTAATATGTAATAAATCTCTAGTTTTGGTATGTAAAAGTCGTCAAAGTCACGTTAAAGTTTAGTCTAGGCGCAGTCGAGTCGAAGTGACGCTTCAGTAAAGCGGTGGATACTTTACTGAAGCTTCTATGGAGTGTTGGATAGAATACGAAAATACACGTTTTTCGTCTTTGTACAATTTGCCTTTCACTTATGCACGTTTACGAACACTAATGGTTAATAATCCACCATTATTACACATTAACACTCGATAAAACATAGGTTTTAGTAAATAACACAAACACAACAACAGCACATTTTCGCATTCCCGCCAAAACTCAATCAATCTTAACTCACTTTGAGTTCTTTTGTTGGCACCTCCACAGAAGCCACATAAGAAGAGTTGAAGTTGAAGTTGAGTTCTTTTGTAATTTCATAAAGCTACATTGACGTTAGTATTAGTTCCTGAACACGATGTTGGAGAGAGACACTTTCGCATTTCCTATTTTGACTATTTATTTTAGCGGATTATTAGATTAAGATTGTAAATAAATTAGTGTATATTATTTAGTTATTTTAGTTTATGTTGTTTACTTTTTCTGTTATTATATCGGAATAAATTGATTTTGATAGGTCTCTATTCCCCTACGTATTTTACGGAAAACACTAAAACTTAGCACTTAAAAGTAACAAATAGATAATTAGAACACAAAAATTACTTAAACCATTGATTTATATGACTTAAACCGAAAAAATTTCAAGTTATTTAAAATATAATCACAATGGTTTTTTTTTGTTTATTTTTTGGCTTCACGTGATTTGCGTATTTAGCCAGTGTCAAGTTATAATATTTCTCTAGTTTTGATGCATAAAAGTCGTTAATCACGTTAAAGTTTAGTCTAGGCGTGGTCGAGTCGAAGTGACGCTTCAGTAAAGCGTTGGATACTTTACTGAATGCTTCTATGGAGTTTTGGATTGAATGAGAAAATACACGTTTTTCGTGTTTGTACTATATGCCTTTCACTCATGCACATTTACGAACACTTAATGGTTAATAATCCACCATTATTACACATTGACACTCGATAAAACATAGGTTTTAGTAAATAACACAAACTCAACATCAGCACATTTTCGCATTCCCGCCAAAACTCAATCACAATGTTATTTTTCGAAACAGAAACTATTTTATTTTTGCTATCGGTTTCCATGGTAACAATTTTAAATTTGACACTTTTTGTAACGTCAAAATAGTTCCACGCCCAGAAGCAGATGGCGTTAGTTTCTGTGTCTGGGGGGCCGGGGCTCGATTATGGAACTGTCAGTCTGACTGACTGTCATAAAGTGTGCCTCCCCTCACCCCTGGTTCTTAGTGGTTATCATAGAGTAGTACTATAATTAAAGGAATAGAGTGCGCTCTCTTGTCTAATTCACGATGTATGGCGATCAACGCCACCTACAAATGGGCGGTGAAACTACTTTACTATCTATGTGTGCATTCTATATTTCACACACACATTCACACTATTTCTATGGTTCCTGCTTAGTTCCTGCGCAAGTAAATGTATCTACTTATATGTGACTTATATGGAAAATAGCAGCCTTTCCCATGTTTGTGCCTAGGAGTAGGAACACAATATACAGTACCAAACGTAATATGTAGATGTAGAGCAGCAAAAAGGAAATAACAAAAGCTAACACATAATAATTGAAACTCTTTATATTTAAAACATCAAGAAAAAAATGCATAATTAGACTGAAAACACTAAAACTGAGCACTTAAAAGTACAAATACATAACTAGAACACAACAATTACTTAAACCAATAATTTATATCACTTAAACCGCAAAAAATATCAAGAAATCACAATGTTATTTTTCGAAACAGAAACTATTTTATTTTATTTGTTATCGGTTTCCATGGTAACCATTTTAACTTTGACATTTTTAAGTAACGTCAAAATAGTGCCACGCCTTTTAACAGATGGCGTTAGTTCCCGTGTCTCGGGGCTCGACTATGGAACTGTCACAAAGTGTGGCGTGTGCCCCTGGTGGTTATGTTATTCTCGGTGTTCTCGATTTCTCGTACACCATAGAATTAGTACTAGTTTGTGAATTGTGTTTGTGATATTCTCTTTGCTGGTACTGGTAGTAGTACATTAGCAAAGTACATTAGTCTTTAACGCACAGAGTACTTTTTCTGTGCTACTGAGAGTACTGTGCTGTGATAGTTCTTTACCGAGAGATATAAATCAATGATTTTATGCTACTGTGCAAATCTAATCTTAGAAATTCAACTCCTATTGAGTGTTTTCTAAACTTTAGAGTTCCCCATTTTAACCGCATTAACCCTGCGAATGAGTAAATAATAAGTTCTTGCTCATCATGAAGGAACATCGTTCAGATTTGTGCGCGCGATACTTACAAATATTTATAGTTGTTTCTTGTTACTGGTGAGTTTTTGCAACGTACTTACTCATTATTTGTATACTCACATGTATAATATAGTATATTAGTATGTATATATTTTATAATGTATAGTTTTATAGTACATAATATTTAGTTATAGTTTATTTGTCATTAGACTTTCACTAGATAGTTTAACACAGGTTTAAAGTGTGTTTATTTTTTTTTTGGTGTTAAGACCATCAACATTTATGTTTATGTGTTTACTGAGAAGAATTTGAAAGGTTTTTGAATTTATATTTTATTATTATTTAACCCCGGAAATTATATTAAATGTGAGATGCATCATGCTCTTGCAAGCTGTACAATAGATCTGGTGCATACAAAATCTCTTGTTGCAGGATTGTATCAATAGCAACAGTATTTGTGAACAAGACATTGCTGAGCAGTCAAAGTGTTGCGTTAGAAGCTCCACTGTTCATAACATGGTTCCAGTGTATTGTCTCGTTCACAATTTGCTTTCTGCTCAGCAGTTCGGGTGGAATTCCTGGTGTATTTACCTTTCCAAAAGGAAGCCCATGGAGTATTGATGTTATTAGAAAGGTTTGTTTACTAGATATATATTATTAGATCTATATAACCATACCTTTTCCAAATGTTTGATGGTATTATCAGTTACCATCAGTGGAAACAAGCCGATTCCCATCAGCTTCCCTTTCGGGTAGTATTATTGTATGTTCTGTGCTTTCAGTATCCACCATTTATGTAAATACCTAGTATGTATATAAACTAAAATGTCTTTAATTTTTCAATTAAAAATGGCAAACACGTTAATTTTTGGAATAGCAAAGTGTTCCGGTTTGATGCGCAGAGTATCCAGTGAAATTACTGGGCTTATGAGACTTAATACCTAATGTCTCAGGGTAACGAGCGCACTGCAGTGCCGCGCAGGTCTTTGTGTTTCAAAGTTCTGGGTGACACTGCAATTGTTATGGGCCGGCGTTATGCTTACCATCAGGCAAACGACGAGCTAGTCTCGTTATGAAATTAAACAAAAAAAAATAAAAATTCACTCAATTATACTTTATGGATGCATAACTTCATTCTGTTCTGCACCGGCTTTATCAACATCAAGGCTTAGGGCATAGTCACTATGACATTTCAATGTGGACCACGTGTCGTGAGTCGTGATGTGTCTTGTCTCTTTCACACTGCTGGAGAAATGTTGCACTTTCTCATTTACCTTAGGCAGCACATTTGCCGGCTCATTAACCAATCGAGCTTCCGACCGTTGCCGATTACTTGCGAATTGGTGATTACACTCGAGCGAGACTCGCGCGCACGCTCAAATTAGAGCATGTCAATTTCAATGCAAATAGAGCAAAAGTTGGCAAATATTTTGTTTCGGTTTGATTGCAAAATGTTTTTGGGGCCTTACCGGCTAACAATCTCGTCTTCGTTTTCGATTCCAAACCGATTAAAACCAGTGATCCCCAGTCTTCATGTGGAAGGAGTTGTCTAGTGTTTTCACTTTTCGTTTTGTATGAGCTTGTTACTGTGCATTCTAAAATGATAACCAGCGAAAATTCTAGATTAATCCTTCCAGCCGAAGATCTAGCGACCGTTGGTCTTAATCGGGTTGGAGTCGAAAACGAAAACGAGATTGTTAGCCGGTAAGGTCCCAATAATGCATTTAACATTAGATACCTACATACCTATAGCAACAAAAAAATGTTATCAAATTTCTTCAATAATGGATAATATATTTTAAATTGTGTAGTCTATCAAAAATATGGTTTTAATTAATGTACTTAGATAACATAATTAAATCTAGATACAGCATTACGAATTTACAAAAATACTAATGAATGTGGTTCTCATTACAACTACTGATAAATTTAATGATTAACACTCGACAATGTGTATGTTCTATCATAAAATTACGACACAACTGATTATCTTTACATCCTTCATACAGGGCCAAATGAGTTATGCGGATTGGCATACATAAAAGATACAATTTTGATTAGTATATTTTTGACAAAAAAATATTAGCTGATTTTATCTGTTCAGATAAAACCTTTGTAATTGAAATATTGATAAAAATACTAAATTACATTCCTGACTGTGATTTGCAAAAAATAATTACAATATAATCTAAAAAAAAACCGGCTAAGTACGATTCGGACTGACGCACCGAGGGTTCCGTACATACTTGTAGATATATGTAGTTCGTCGATCACGAGAATCGTGTCTCGAAAATTTTCCCTGCTTTTCCGAGGCCTGTTTTAAGTTTCTTCCCCAAAATCAGTACCCAAAACGTATTTTTTTTATGCTCTTACTACAAATTTACGATTTTCGGATTTTTCCTTTTATATGTGCCAATAAGACATTGCTTCTTGCCCAATTTCTGATTGTACATTGTAAAATTGACTACAAGATTCCATTACATATAGTCAGTTACAAGTGAAGCTAGTAAAAGTGTGTTAAAGAGTAGAATTAAGCCATAGATTTGACTTTTAAATCCTGTAATACTCACTTTAATTGAAACAGGTCTTATGCACGTTTTCACCAACCTTAAGAGACGCCTAAATCGGATGCCTAAATGCTTAGGAGTTGGCTATGGCAAAAAAGACGTTTTACCAACCTTTAGGAGTGTTCTAACTGTTTATATACTTAGGACTTTGCTCACATTAGGAGTTATTTAGTTAGGCGTTGCCTTATTTGTCGTTAATGAAAACGGGCGTTATTCTGTTGTATTAAAAGTAACTTATGTTTCTTGGTATATTTCAGGTAATCCCACTATCATTAATGTTCACATTGATGATAGCAACCAACAATATGTGTCTAAAGTATGTTGGAGTGCCATTCTACTATGTCGGGAGATCACTGACAACTGTTTTCAATGTTGTATTCAGTTGGATACTTCTGGGGCAAACCACTTCATATAAGTGCATCTTATGCTGTTCATTTATCATATTTGGATTCTACTTGGGCGTTGATCAGGAGAGTTTGTTAGGTTTGTGTTTAATGAATTTTTCTACATATTACATTTAGATTGTTAATATTCTACAATACTAATGCTTGCACAATACTGCTTGGCGGAAGACTACACGAGCAAAGCGGTGGTTTCCACCAAAGGTTTCATGGTCATCATCTCAACAACCTCATATCACTTTTCGCCAGCAGGTGAAAATATTTTTTTAAATATAATGTATGAAAATCCACAATTTTACATCTTAAAAAATCAGCTGAAGGAATGGCTGGGGACTTGGTGCTTGGTGCAAAATACTCTGCATGACTTCCCTAACAGAGGTGACACCATTTTTTCGATGGTTGGCACTTTGAGTTCTTGATCCAAAATGAATGATCTATTTGAGGATGTTTTTTCTGTTTTCAGTTAGTCATTTAATACTTGCATACATAAGCTGGAGATCGGGTTCAGTGCTTATTAAACGAACCCTATGTCCAGCAGTAGATCGGAACAGACTGATGATGAATGATGAAGATGATACATACACCTATTTTTTTCAGGATCATTTTCTCTAATCGGTACAATCTATGGAGTCATCGGTTCTCTTATGCTCTCTCTATACTCTATCTACACAAAGAAAGTGCTGCCGAGTGTCAACCAAGAAGTGTGGCTTCTCTCATATTACAACAACGCTTACTCCATCCTGCTGTTCTTACCGTTGATACTTTTAAATGGAGAATTCAGTGTGTTGATGAATTATAAAAACTTTGATAGCACATATTTCTGGATACAGATGTTCATTGGTGGTTTATGCGGATTTGCTATTGGTTATTTCACATCTCTTCAAATTAAGGTGGGTTTCTAATATTACTTCCTTATAAGACAATTAACTAGTCCATGTAAATATTATAAACACCTTCATAAATTTTGCGGCTAACAGTACCCGAACTCGCGTCTTCGGCTCGCTGAGTCACTCTTCAAACGGAGTTTAGAAGCGATGGATATTAAATGAGGAAATTCTTGAAAGTATATTTTCTATGCCATGATAATGATAGATGCCGCGTCTTGATTTATGAATAGGACCACCACATCTATACGCGCGGGTGAGAGTCGGCGTAGGGAATTTTCAGGAAATGGACATCAGCATTCTCCTTGGTCGGTTTCAAAATCTAAATACACTTAAGTGTGATGTATTTAGTAAAGGACCTCTCCACTATTATGGTGGAGGCCTATGTTCAGCGGAGGATATCTTCCGGTTGGTGATGATGATATTTTCTATTACGGCGAAATCATGGTCCCATCTGGATGTTTTCTTAGTTGTCCATTAACAAACAAACTCGGCGGATAATAAACCAATGACATAGATAGAAATTCGAATTTGAATCATGTCATTGGTTGGCGATCGGTTCACTATTGATGGTATTGGTTGACATTCGTCGAGTTTCTTTATTGGACGAGTTAGATAACCAGACCGTAAGTACCAACTCTTATTTTCAACTGGCTGCTGTCCGCTGTTTCACCCGCGTAGAAATATTGTATTTCATGATTTTTATTTTATTGCGCGGAACCCTAATTATTTTTCTAAAATAAAAGTAGCCTAACTTACTCCTTATAACATCAGCTATCTGTCAGTGAAACACCCGTCGAAATCGGCCCAGCCGTTTCGGAGATTACGCGGAACAAACAAACAGACAGAAAAAATTTAAAAATGGTTTTGTTATAGGTACCGTATATACTTTCATATGCATTTGGTAAAAAGCTGTTATTTTGATATTATAAACAGACACTTCAATTTTATTTATTTCTATAGATAAAAACTTTTGTTGAATTAAGTAACTAAGATGTCAAACATAATTTTTCAGGTAACATCACCATTGACTCACAATATCTCCGGCACGGCCAAGGCATGCGCTCAAACAGTAATTGCTACTCAGTGGTACAATGAATCAAAGAACCCTCTATGGTGGACATCCAACGGTATTGTCCTCGCTAGCAGTGCCTTGTACGCCAGGTTCAAACAACAGGAAATGGAAGAGAATTCCAGAAGACCGATCCCTGAAGAGAAGAAAAGTTTAGTATGATGCGACATGACAAAGATTGGAACAAAGACTGTATGATTTGATTATCATTTAGGTGTCACAGGATTAATGTAAGAGCTGTTATCATAATGATCCTGGAATAGGCGTAGTATAATAAGATTTTAATTATTTAATTCTACCTTGTAACTTGTAAGGGAAACTTGTTTACAATAAGCTAGACCTGACGAAAGTGAAATTTATTTAATTTTATGGACCTGCATTTAATAATTTAACAATTCTGTTGTCTCACCTGCAGGGATAAAAAGGCCAATTTGCCTAGTCATAATATGATCCATTTCATAAATCGTAAAATGGTCACTTATAGGGAATTCGTAGATGAGTAATGTCATAAGATTCTGCTATATTTTATGAACAATTTTACGAATTTTCATAGAAAACTTATCAAATAGATGAATAATTATTGAAATTATTCGGCACGGAGTCACATCAAGAATTTCCTTTAAGCGACCACTTGACTATTTATGAAATGATTAGCTTCTGCCCGCGGTTTTTACCCGCATTCCCACAGGAACCGTGCATTTTTCCAGGATTAAAAGGAGCCTATGTTACTCTCCAATCCATAAACAATATCTAAGCCAAAAATCACGTCGATCCGTTGCTGCGTGAAAGAAGGACAAACTAACAAACGTACAAACACTTTCGCAAATTTTAATATTAGTATGATTAGGCATTATTTTACATTATTAATTAATAACTATTAACTATTCAAACACAGTGTATCTTGCCACTGAATAAATAAAATACTTATAAAAAGAGATTAGTATTTCAAAATTTATTGTGTACGTAATAAATCGCTCAAAAAGATCTAGGTTCGATTGGCTATGAAAACAACTGCGCAGCTATGCACGGCTATGTTCAGATCGGCTGCCTTACCAGCTAACAATCTCGCGTTCGTTTTCGATTCCAAACCGATTAAAACCAGCGATCACTAGACTTCGTGTGGAAGGTGTTGGCTAGTGTTTTCGCTTCTTTTCGTTTTGTAAGAACTTGTTTCCTTAATAACGTTCGTTATAAAATGATAACCACCGAAATTTCTAGAGTATTCCTTCTAGCCCAAGACCTAGCGACCGCTGGAGGGCAATCGCGTTAAAAATTATCAACCAAACCGCTACTAAACCACAACCGCATAACAGCTTTTTGACCGTTTCGTATCGCGCTAATAGTTTTACCAAAAGTTGACACTAATCTTGACAGTTAACGCTGTCAAATGAACGGTAATATCGAATTCCACACGCCTGAACCGAAACTAAACCACAGTAGGTATCAAACCACAACTAAACAATAATTGTACGCTGTCATTTCAAATTAGCGCGATCCTGGTCTTAATCGGGTTGGAGTCGAAAACGAACGATGAGAAAGGCCCATTACAGCCCATACTCTGAGAAAAGGCATTTATCCCAGCAGTGAGAGCATAATAGGCTGATGATGGTGATGCAGCTGAATATAATATAGAATAAGAATAGACAACCTAATATAATGTAATATAATACGACAGCAATGATACCATTCATGCATCTAGGTGCTTATAAAACTATTATTCCACGTGCAATTATTTAGCGATAATTTATTATATTTTTATATTATTAGAAATTACTTTGTTTAGGATCAATTTTTGTTCTTAACAATGTAGATAATTTATTTCTTACATTTTTATATTTCAAAACCAAATATAAATTATCGGATTCATCAGGATCTGTAACGTGGTCGTATAGTTCCACGCCATATATTTTATTCCAGTTGATTGTAAATGATGTGTTATTAAATGAAGCCCATTCAGTATATCTGTATCTTTTTGTTCTGATACTGTAACCCATGATTTTAATGTCCTTGAGACGCGGTTTGTCGGAATTCTCTTGAGGATATTCGCTTGGTCTGGGATATTGGCTAATAGCAAATGCGCCTTTAGGCTTCTCAATCATCATATGCTTGTCCCTCATTAAAGGCACCAAACTCTTCCCTTCGAAGCATAATGGTGCTTTGTCTGAGTGGTTTTTACATTTGCTTATGTTTAGAGCTAAGCCAGCCAGGTCGACCAGTGTAGGGAATATGTCTACCAATTCCACTGGAGTGTTTATTATCTGAGGCCGTAATCCGGGCTTGAGGAAAAGTAAGGGTACTCTCAGTGCTGCATCAAAGTTGCTGTATTTCGCCCATAATCCATTTTCGCCTAATGACCACCCTGAAAAAAATAAACTTGAATAAGAGGAGTAAAAGGTGTTGCAGTTTTGAAAGCGACTACGCAAACGTAGTGACAGGGCGTCACTACGATATATAGGTTCACGGCGTGTGCGGATTCAGGAGGGTGAGGGGGGCTAAGGAGCTCAAACCCTTTCCTAAAGTGAACTCAGAAAGTTCACGAACAAAATGTTTACTGTTTACCTCTTTACTAAAGCCTGTACTTACCAGGGTCAAGCCTCGCGCCTCCCCCAAAAAATCCTGGATCCACCACACCTGGCGAGAGATGGACTTCTCTAATTTTTTAGTTTACCAGATTGCACCCGTTGCGCGTTGTAGGAACGTGTGGAAATCACAAAAGATTGATAAAATACCACTTTTTGTCCGTGGTACGGTTCAGTTGTCCGGTCTACCGGACTATTACAAACCTTGGCAACACACCGAGGAACAACAGCTAGTAAATTAACGTCTACGTATTAATGGACCTCCTCTAGATTAGCCCGAATGGCCTAGCCACAGTGGCGTATTTTAGGATTCAGCGCCCTAGGCCTGCAGGTCCCGCCGCCTTTTTTATTGACAATTTTAAACTGAATCGAAAGAGACAAAAAACACAGTTTAACACTGTTCATTAATAAGAGCCTTAGATAGATAGTCTTTTTTAAATTTCTTCTGCTTGCACCGCCCTTAGCAGCCTGCCGCCCCGGGCCGTGGCCCTTTTGGCCCTAGGGTAAATACGCCCCTGCCTAGCCATCTGTTAGAACAAAGAAACCTACCATGGTCACTTGTTAAGACAACTATTGTTTTCCTCATGTCAACATAACTGATTAGTACTCCAATCAATGCGTCTATATACGTGGCAGCAGCGAAATAACTTTGCCTAATTTTCAAGGTCCATTTCTGAGGCATCGTTCCGTAAGGTAGCGGTATGTTGAGTCTCTTGATGTCGTCTCTACGACGGACATCGGTCCATGTGTGCCAGGCCACTAAAGGCAGCTTTTTAGGCATAAATGGCTCTTTTGGAGGCTGCACTTTGCTTAGGGGGATATTGTCTGGAAAATAAAAAGCATTTATAGCAGAATGAATAAAGGTAAGTACTTAATAAAATATATTTTATAGTGTTAACCGACACCAAAGAGTATATAAGTACCGACACTAGCGGGTGTTCACATAAATAATACGGCTTATAAGCCGAAAAAGAAATACATCATATCAAGAATTTCGAAGTCAACATCGATCGCTCCCATAGCCTAGTGGTTAAGGCGTCTGGCCCGGCAAGCCAGAAGACGCAGGTTCGAATCCTGTTGGAAGCGGAAATTTTTGTGATGTATATATTTATGTGAAGGTATGTACTTAATTAGATTTCAAAAAAATTATTAGGTAGGTATACGAAAGTGCAAATCTGCCTTTCTACATTAAAGTAAACACATTGAACAAAAGATATTACTTACACAAAAATTCCTTCGGAAACTTTATAGGGATGTGGGGTTTATGGAAGCCAACAGCAAGAAATAATGGTTTGCTATTATCGTTTCTGTTTTTCAGAATATTGACCGCGTAATCAAGAGACTCTAGGTCGGGCAAATTCTTCCCTGGCTGCTTGTGAACTGACACGGGGCAAACTAGGTTACTCTGAAGCTTTTTTGTTATTCTATCTTTGCAAACAGCTGCATCTTTGTATATATCAGTCGGAGGATGATAAGGGTAGTGCGACCAGCTGTATGGAAAGTCATCGGTAAAGTTAGAACTTTGTCCAGGATGGAACACCTTTCCCACGGAAAACGTTTCGTAGCCGTTCTCCTTGAATAGCTGTGGCAATGTAGTAAAGTTCGCTACAGTATTGCGCCAGTAGTTGTAGAAATCATATAAACGCAGACTATCAGGACGTCTGCCAGTCAGTAGCGAATTCCTGCTCGGTGCACAAAGCGCCTGCTAGAATTAAAAAAAAACAGCAAACCTAACCCATAGATACAATAATATACTTACTCGGAACCTATGACCTAACCTAAGTACTTATAATAAAGTGCGCTTACATAGAGTATACAATACAGTGGTATGTTATCCTGAAAGAGGATCAACCTGATCCTGGAGGTCAACAGCATTTGTTTTACGAGTTTTTAAAATTCGGAATTTTTCATTGAATAATAGGTATTTAAAGATTACGCCAAAATTCGACTACAGAACTTCCGGGCAGCCCTAGATCAGCTGATTCACTTGAACTTCGTTAAATGATGCTGATGTTTAGAGATAGAGACTTAGAAACAATTCCAGAAAATGCCGCGCGTTTCACTTTTAAAGTGAATTAATTTTTTTGTATCGAGATTTTGAATGACGTATTTTCAAGTGAGGTTCTCACAACTTGTCGACAACCATAGTCCTAATCACCCCCTTGCGGGATAACGTACCAATTCAAACTCAGCCTGTATATCACTAAATCGTTACATAACTAAAGCAAGCTATTTTACCCACAGATATATGTAGATTTTAGTCCTATGTGATTCAAATTGTAAGTACTAAAGGTAACTATATCTACTTAGAATTATGTAGAGTTGTCTCACCTGTGCGAATGCATTTTTGAAGTTGACGCCTTTTTTTGCCAATCCGCTAATGAACGGTAAGCTTACATTTTCGGCCGATAGGTGGCGTAAATCATCTATTAAAATTACCAACACATTAGGCTTGGTCGTGTATAAAGTGTCAATAAAAAATATTTCCAAGCAAAGTAACAAAACACATTTTATGGACATCATTGTAATTCACATTGTTGACAAAAAGCATTTAAAAAATCAGAAGATGCAAACAACTTCCTTCGAGAAGTCAACTATAATTATTATAGGTACAATGTATTCTGTGAAGTCAACTGACTTCTGCGATTTGTGCTGTATTCACAGATTACTATATATGTAGCTGCTGTATTCTCCGATTTGTGGTTCTAAAAAAACAAAGCGACTAGGCTAGGTAGATAATTTATATCCAACTCTATATCCACTCATAAATTCCTCAGTCCGTGTATAAATTACCGAGTCAGTCAGTGGTTATTTTAACTTATAAATGTAAACATTATATTTTTATTGGTGTTTATTTGCCGTGTTAATTAATTCAAATAAATTTTAATTTCTTTTAATTTTCTATACTTGTGGTTGAAATACACAAAGAAGTTTTTTTTGATAGTATGAATAATAAATTACGGTTCTGCGTGAAACGAAACGGTCTTAAAAGATACGTATTGCTTGGATGTGTGAAAACACAACAAAGGCATAGAGTAAATACATTTCAGATGTGAAACAAAAAAATTAGCAGTAGAGGAATATAATAATATTCCTCTACCTACGTATAGATTAGCCGTACTTAAGTAGAGGAAAATAATAATATTATTATAATCCTATATATTATACTCCTCTACTTAAGTACGGATAATCTATCTTTTTAACTACAATATGAAATTAAATCCCTCATTTCTCTTTATAACAAAAATATAACAATATAACTAATAAATAAAATTATTAGGATTTAAGAATAGTTTTAACTGTGAAGGAAAGGAGAAAAATATTCCTCCCCAATCCGTTAAACAACTCATTTACTGGACTGGTAAGACCTAGTAAGAAGGGCTTGCTGTTGTCTGTTTTGCGAAAGTCTGCCTGAGTAAAGGCTAAATTTTGCATAAAAATTGTATATTATAACTATAATATACTTAATGCTGTTTTTTATTTATAAGGTTTTGTTTAATTTTGTTTTTAATTGATAAATTCTTAGTTTTTTATTGAAATGTAAATATTTATTACTATAATATATATTTATAACTTTTCTGTATGATTTACATTTTATATATTTTTTTCTGTATATTTAGTACACAATTAATAGGTACTATTTTATCAACTGTCATTTTTGTCCTCTGCAAGAAAACGAAATGAATGTGTTCTTTGGAAGTGTTTTTCCACACGGACACAACTTGTCTATGTGCATGTGTAGAAAAGTAGACTTGTCAACACAACAGCACACACACTAACAAATCAAACGAAACGAAATAGCGGAGTAGGTGTATTGTCATTCAAATCATCTGTTTTTGTGAATTGTTGTTTATTTGTACATAAAATAATTTATTATTTATTTAATTTATTTGAATAAGAGTTTTGTTGAATAAAAAAGTATTTTGGGTGCGCGAGTGAACTAAGTATGTGGGTTTTTGGTTTTTTATTCGTGTGACGTCATTGTTTTCGACTGCCAGATATACGACGCAATTGCATTTTACTCGAAAATGGATCTAAAATGAGGATTGTTTTCGTAAACAAGGTAAGTTATATAACTAATGCGTAATAATATTCAGTTTAAAGTGATTTACGCCTTTAGATTTTGTGTTTTTGTTAGATAGCTAGCTTGAATCGATTTCCTTTGTCCTCGGTCCCTAAGGCTGTAGCCTTTACATAGATATATTTTGTATGTCTTTATGAAGTTTAATCAGCTGTTTCTACAACAAGGAGGGGATCTAAAAATATCTAACTTGCCAAAATAGAACAAATGAATAGGTATTCGTAAGTTGAATTGTTTGAATTATGTAATCTATTCATTATATTAGTATTATGTAGCTATTTTTTGTACCTAGCAAACTCAATTTACTCTCCCTACTGTATGAAACATGAATAAAAATATTATGGTTAATGGTAGGTAATAGGCAATTAACTGGTAAAGTAAAAAAAAAACATTTTTTTTAATAAGATTTAATTCATCTCGTGATTGTTTATGTTGAAGATAATGTGTATTAAAGCCCAATAAATTATTATGCGGAAAAATGATAAAAGTGGTTACAAACTGATGAAATTGGCCTCTATGGTACATTCTATGTGTTATAAATATATTAATTATTATTAACTTAGTTGTGTTTAAGGAAATAGATATGAAAGCCATAACATGCAATTTATAATTGTAGCTGGCATATTTCTTCTATGATTTGTTTTGATTTGTAAATAATGTATTATTAAGTTGCACACATAGCACTTAAGGGGAAAGGTAGAAAAGATACATTATGATGTAAGTTTGCATTGACATTGCACAATAAATTCTTTGATTTACTATATTACTATTGGATAACAAGATGAGCTGGTTGTTTGCCTGATGGTAAGCATAACACCAACTCACAACTATTGCAGTGCCCACCCAGACAGACACTCGCAGAGGAGTTATGTTGGTAAATGTAAACATCAACAATAATTTATTGTTACAGACAGAAAAATAGATATTAAAAGTGTAATAAACACTGCAATATTAACTCGCTGTCCCTGCAAGGGCAGTTTTTCTACCCATTTATTTTTAATGTTTCATAGGATGATAGGTTAGCATTTGAAATCATATCACCTGATGTAGTTAAAAATGGTGAATTACACAAAGTCTAGATTAGAACTGGCTTTCAAGTGCTTACAATTGCAATAGGTGCTTACTGCTTGGCAATAGATTCTTACTAATAATTTATTAGTAATAAAATATCAACATAATATCTCTAAGTGCATATATAAATCATAATATATACTTAATTATGTATTTATGCAACAAGAAATAGAGCAAGTTAGGTACAATGTCAATGCCAACTGTCATCAAGGTTGTTTCTTTTTTGTTTTGTAGCAATAAATAAACTTTACCTCTTGACAATATTAGTATAGGTATAGATAGAATCGTGGGGAACCGAGGCGAATACAAGAGGCGAGTAGCCAATCCAAATGGAGTTCTATGGGGGAGGCCTATATTCAGCAGTGGACCTCTTCCGGCTGATGACGATGATATGTATAGATGTAGAAAGTAACCAGGCTTGTGTGATGCAGGCGGCAACCAGACAGCATGTCGGCGGAGTCGCCGCGGCACATGCGGTTGGGAGGGCCGCTGACTGTGCCCTCGCAGCCACCAACTGATCGCACCCTCATTGACGCTGTCTCGGGGTTCATCAACGACGTCAAACTTACCTCTGCCACTGTTGATCCTAAGGACGTTATACAGTGGGCAAGGTAAGCATGACAAAGAGATCTTTGAAGCGATGATGGTAGTGATATCGGTGATGGTTTGAATTCTAAAATTAGCTTAAGCTTTCTGTGACGTAGAACACCATGATGCACCCGTAATATGTTGGTACAATATTTTCAAGTTCTTGCGTGGTCTTGTCAGAGTACAAGTATGAAATACTGCACTTTACACAAGTACTTGTATAGAATACTGCACTTTACTCAAGAACCTGTATACAATGCCTCGACTCTGAAGGTAGTTGAATACTCATTAGTTGTTGATAAAACATGAGATTTAATATATTACTCTACCAGGAAATATGACTTGACATTGAATGACATTTATGAATCGTCTTAATGACAAAGGATATAATCACAGATTACTATATATGTAGCTAGCTAAATATACAATGGATATAATGCTACGCTAGATATTTGCAATGAATAACAAAGTAGGTGGTAACAAGCTTTATACATACATTGTAGTTTGTATACAGGGGTAGACAAAGAGCTCATAAGATTGCAGTAGGACCACGAGAGAAAAAAGCCAGAATAACATAGACTTTTATCGCGGAAAAGCGCTTCTGTAACCAAACGCAAACCCAAAAACATAATCAAATATGTTGCAGGTTCGAGACAGCCGATATTAATGAACCGACGCCTGAGGGAGACAGCGACAGCGAATCATCTCCCTTACTCTTAATACTTGGGTATGGAACCGGCGTGCAAGTATGGCTGATCCCGCCAAACGGAGAGGCCCAGGAGGTCCTGTCCTGGCGCCAGGGTACCGTGAGGGTGCTGAGGATCCTGCCGACCCCGACGAGAGGAGATTGTTTCACAGCGAAGCGACCGCTGATATCGCTGTGCGATTCAGCTAGCCCAGGGCCGCCTTTCTGCTCGTTGAGCTTCATTTCTATCAGGGGCGGTGAACAGGTATGGAATATTTTTCGAATTTAGATACATAGTAAATTCTTTATTGTATTGAACAAACCAAATTGTAGTCAATTTTGCGATAGCGAGCTATATATTCCAGTTATTCTTGGAGTAATGTGGTGATTCTATGGGGTTGTGCAGATGTTGCTCGAAAGGATATTATAAATAGTTTTCAACATATGTTTATCAAGACTCTGCGAGTTTATGTGAAAATGTTATTAATCTTCATGCTCCTATAAATTGATTATATTATTGAGTTTGCAAACTGTGGCATCAAACAAATACCTGTGAAGTATGACGACTTAAATATAAAGGGTGTTGGCCATCTCATTCGAGTGTTCACATTAGTTACCTTGCGTCTTGCATCATGAATGTCACAGTGTTTGTCATACACTTCAGTACTTGCACTCGGACACATTAAGTTTGGACAATGCTATGCTTTGTTCTAACAGTTAGGAAAACTATCAAATAGATAATTTTCTTTATTTATTAATTTAAAACTAACATCTCAGATACTTCCGTATTAACTACTTGCACCAATATTTCCAACAGATAAAAAGTTAGGCGTAGGTACAAATGCAATCACCGTAAAGTCACCAACTTTACAGGTCAAAAGCATCAAATTCAAGAACCCAATCCTCGACGTGCTAGCGAACAAGCGTTCCGTAGTAGTTTCCTTCTCGGAACGCTTTGCTATTTTCGACGCGGGTACACTCGAAGACAGAATGGCCGTGACGACTTGCTACCCTTGCCCGTGTCCGCTCGGCGGGAGCGCTCCAATAAACCCTTTGGCGTTGGGAGATCGCTGGCTGGCGTACGCTGACAAGAAGCTCAACCCGTCTAAAAGGAGCAGTGGTGGTTGTGAAGGTACGTACAACATAGCCTAGTCGTCTTTAGGTACAGACGTTCTAGGTTCTGTGGAAGACACAATCATAGTGATGACTATAATACAACCTGAGTTAAATTGGTATGTTAAACCGACAGGGAATCAATGTACTCCAAGAAGGTCAACAACATTTGTTTTACGAGTTTTTGAAAGACATAATTTTTCATTGAAGAAAAGCCATTTAAAGTTTACGTCGAAATTTTTCTACAGAATTTCCGGGCAGCCCTACATCAGCTGATTCACTTGAACTTAGTCAAACGATAATGTTGATTAGAAAAGACTTAAAAAAAATCTAGAAAATGCCACGTAGGTACTTCCTGGTTTGAATTCTTTTTTTTAGGAAATTTTGAATGACGTTTTTCAGTCAGATGTTCTGTCAAATTTGTATGGGGCGTTTTAGCGCTCAGTTGATACACCCGACGAAAAACTCCCTATATAATTTGTGCAAACCTACTTGACATTGGCTAAATTGTGGTTAACATTCCACAGAAGCCAGGAAATAAAGAAAGAAGAAGATACACCCGACTCAATATCGGGCGTATCTACTCGACGTTTCTCACGTGACGTTCCCTTCGTACCGCTCACTTCGATTCCCTCTCCCTTCCTCCTAATCTTCAAGCGTAACGCAAACAAAGCCAGATTTTAGAATACTCGTACTAAAACACGACTTCTTTCTTGCGAAGTTTAGTATCCCTATTATAATTATTACCATCCAATTTACATTTTGCTATTATGCTTTTGTATGGCTGTACAGTTAAAATAATAGCCTTTCTGATTGCACAGTTTAAGATATTCATCTAGCAAAGCGTTGCGTCACCGGGCGGGCGTTACTTGGAATTTGTATCATTACGTTGGTTACAAGGTTTCGTTCTAGATTTTTGTTAGTACTTACACGCTTTGGAGTTTACTTTTTTTGTTTTGAAGCTGTAATGACTAAGGCTAAGATTCAGAGCCGAATCTAAGCGTGATCTCTTGCTACCTTTCCATAATTATGTCAAAATTCTATTATACGGAAGCTAATGCCCGTTTTCACGAACGACGAATTATAGGCGTTGCCTAACTAAGAAACTCGTATGCCCGTTTTCACCAATGACGAATAAGGCGACGCCTAAGTAACTCGTAATCTAAGTAAACTCCTAACTATAAACCGAACACTCCTAAGGGTTGGTGAAACATTTTTTGCTCTAGGCAACTCCTAAATATTTAGGCATCCGATTTAGGCGGCTCCTAGGGTTGGTGAAAACGAGCATTAATGTCCAAAATATAAACCGTCACCTATGTTGCTATATAAATTAGGGTCATATGTAAACTCACCTACTAATCTAAGACCTCCATGTAATGTACATATGATACAATAAGTGATTGAATATTACTGAATTTAAAAAAAGTGCTCTACCATCAAGCTACCTAGTTTTGTCACGATGTTTACTCCATATAGTTTTATCTAATTACGTACTTACGTATTGTATTTCTTAGCGTTTTCGCTTCAAGATTTACACTGTTGGACTACCTTATTTATCAGCCGGCGAAAACAATTAGCTGTATTGGGTATAAAGACGTAATCTCGTCTCCCGTTACTATTATCAGTATAGGGTAGTGAACCGAGGACTACAACTAATTATCATACAGTCGTGCATTGACTTTACAAGAGAGATCTTTGTCGCAATAAAAGTACGATTTATTGTATTATACAATTTAGAGGAATTCTTCCCCTAAATACAATAGGGATGTTGACTCCATTTTTTTATGATGTCAATCAATTCATATTCTCATGAAAACTAAATGTCTTTTATTTAAATTTTATTTTTTCAAATTTAAAAGTCTTTATTCAAATAGGCCCCAAAGGAGCACTTATGAAAGTTAAAATGACTCTAACAGCGGGCCTCTGCAACATTCGTCTACCCGAATCACAGACTAAAACTAATGCTGTCTTTATCAGAACATAATAAATGACAAAGACACCAACATACCCAATCCGTGCTCAAAGTCAACGAACCTTCCAGAAACCCACCGTGCCCGTTCCAAATTGGTATAGGCCGAGCAAGAAGAAGGGCAAGAAACTCGTCACGGCATTCTTTTTAAAATAAAGTAGTTTTTTACAATGATTCTAATGCTAACAACTAACAATTTAAAGTTTAGTAAAAACAACAATTTAAACAGTAACAATTTAAAGTAGTAAAAGTTTAGTAAGTCTATATAGAAAAAACTAGAAATAGAACGCTAGTAACGTCAAAAATAAAAGTCGAAGTATCTACTGAGCGCTAAAACGCTCTATACAAATTTGACAGAACATCTGACGTCACTTGTTCAACGCGGGCCGTAATGCTGTACTAAAAACATGCATTTTGTTGACTTGGCCGTAAAAACTGCGTTAAAGTAAATAGTGGTCATACATTTTTGTATTCATTGCAATGTAAAGAATCTGATTGTATCGATTAAATTACTATTGGATGATTAAAAAAAATCGTTGAGTTCGGGAAATTTTTAGATGCATCCATCTCATTAGCAACATCCTTGTAGAAATAATATATTTTATGGGAATTTCATTTTTATTGTGATAATGTGATTTTCTTAAACCTGTATAACGTCAGTTATTATATATTTTGTGTTTTATGCAACATTTTATTTAGAGGAATTCAACAACAAGAGCTTTTAGCAGGTTTCTGTCTGATGTAAACATAATTCCTGTCCATAACAATTGCATGCAACAGCATCCGTGATTCTGCAATACGTTCGTTACCTTGTTTCACAGACCAAATAAAAAATTAGCTGTTGATTAGGTGTTATTTATTAGTTTTTTTTCTAGTTGACTGTATTATTTCATTCACCTTTTTTTTTTTTTTTTTTTTTTTATATTGAAAGTCCACAAAACTGGAAATACATACTGATAAACATTACAAAAATAAGAATAAAATATTTTAGAAAAACATATTTCCTACTAGGAGTGGACCTAGCATTTACATTATAACTAACAATTATACTACTATTATAACCTTACCATAGTATTGTTGCAAAACAAATAGGGCGGCGATGTGCGTGTGAACTCGCTGGTTTGCTAATCAGCTGAGGTTTAATTATTATTATTTCCTAATATTATATTTGTATGATCTGGCTATGTTGCTTTTTTATCGAACAAGTCAAGGTTCTTTCAGTATCTATTAGACGGATAGACTTCATTAGAGTTGTTCAACCACCTAGGGTCGTTTTGCATCTAGCCGTGTTACCACAAAAACACTTTAAGATACCAGTTTAGCTAGAAAGTGTCTAAAACGTCTAAAATGATTACAAATGTCACAACAGAATTGAGTTAGGCAAAGATTAGACACTACTTAAATCAAGATTTGGTTGCTCATATTTAACACGTGACTATGGCATGTTTAGCAGTTAAACGCTGTTTAACACAGGTTTAAGGTGTGTTCGATGTTTTGTGGTAAGACCGTAATTGTTTAAACAGTGTTAAACGGTGGTTTAGTTAAACTATGTTGTTCTATGACAAATTTTTTTCTACACTATTTGATAATGTGACGAGCTGGTCGTTTGAATTTTAAACTGAATCAACATGATGAGACAAAACATAGTTGAAATGGTTGAATAGTTATATTCAACCGTTTATCACTGTTTATTAATTTTTGAGCCTAAAGGTGTTAATTATCTATCATTAGAGCACTATCTTATTTATTTCCTGGGATGTAAGAGATTTGTTTCAGAGGTAAAAGAATTTTAATTTTTAGCAGTTCAAATCAGCTTGGATGCTCAATAATAGATGCAAACTTACACATGAAGAAATACAAATAGTAGGTCTTCTGTAATATCTAACGAAAGCTGTAGGTAGAGATTCCAAAGACAACTAGGCAACTCCTAAATATTTAGGCATCCGATTTAGGTGTCTCCTAGGGTTGGTGAAAACGGACATAAAATTACTAACAAAAATCTTGTAAACAATGTAATGATACAAATTTAAAGTATAACTCCTTCAGATACATAAAATAGATTCAACACTAAAAACTATTTTTCGAGTAAATTGTCAAGACAGAAGTTGACTCCCGCTGTTTCTCATTACAGGAGAAGGCCAGACCAGTTACACTGCGACCGTGCTTCATGCTGCCAAGTCCCTGAGCAAGGGTCTTCGTGGACTGGGCGAGACCGTGGCGCACAGTCTGGCCGGTACACGCGCGGCTTCGCAATCGCCGTCGCCGCCTCATGCCGACCAGCTTCAGGCGGGCGTCGTCACTGTGCTTGACATAGAGGTATTATACAACCAGTCACAAAAGTACCATGTTGCCCGCTGCAATATTTCTGAGCAGGGATCTGCGTGAGCTGGGCAGTAAATCAGCTCACTATATACAATAGAAGAAAAATACTTATGGTGTTAACGGTATGAGTGTCTAAGAGTTTTTTTATTTGGTAACGAGACGAGCCGGTCGCTCGCCTGATGGTAAGCATAACGCCGGCCCATAACAACTGCAGTGCCACTCAGAACTTTGAAACACAAAGTCCTGCGCGGCACTGCAGTGCGCTCGTTAACCCTGAGACATTAGGTATTAACTCTCATAAGCCCAGTAATTTCACTGGCTACTCTGCTCATCAAACCGGAACAAAGTAATGCTTGCACATCACTGCTTGGCGGCGGACTTCACGAGCGGTGGTACTAACCCAGACGGACGCTCGCAGAGGAGTTAGTCCTACCACTAACAAAATGTATGTTATGTTCATTAAATATTTCTAGGGAATTGAGGAAGAAGACGGCCAAGATGCAGAGGAGCCGTCCGACCCGATCGTGGCCCACTTCGTGGCGCACTCGGAGGCCATCATTGCGCTGAAGTTTGACTCCAGCGGCATGGTGTTGGTGACGGCGGACCGGCGCGGGCACGACTTCCACGTGTTCCGAGTGAACCCGCACCCCTGCGGGCCCGCGCTGGCCGCCGTGCACCATCTGTATGTGCTGCATAGAGGGGACACCACGGCCAAAGTGCAGGTGAGGAACCAAATTGCGGTGATACAAAAAGGGTATTATAAGATTAAGGATTACCTAGATGCATGGAGGCAGACAGCTTATAGCCTGTTCCATAATCTTAGATATTTTTTGTAAACAAAGAAATTCACGAAAAGTCACTGTCAAAGTGATATGCCAGTTGCCCAAAAAAATTTTTCACTTAGGAAAAATATTTTTGTTTCTATTTCCCCCGGCTTTGTTGCGCGGCACAATTATAACGTAACAAGAAACAAATAACAAGAACAAACAAAAAAAAAAAACAAAACCAGTACAAAATAACAATATCGTTAACAGCAACACATACGCAGCAAGATACACACTCGAGTTCGGAGATTGGAACAGATCAACAGACAGAAAAATAAAATGGCGGCGATTGCACAAAATGTTTCAAATCTCTGCTGTGTTCCCAGCCTAAGAAAAGTAACTGCACGAAAAAAACTTCCTTTTACTATAGTCTTGTTTAAAATAACAATCTTGCAAAAACGATTCATTCAAATTTTTTCAATAATTCAAGTTAATCATGTTATAATTTAAAATCAATTACATATGTAATAATAATGTCTATCGTTAAATTATGGATTGCACAGTTTTCTATAAATTTTTTCGTGCTGTCAACCCCTTTGTTTACATAAAATATATAAGATTTTGCAACAAAGTATAGGCAAACAGCTTAGGACCCTCCTGGCGACTACTTTAGGCTTCAATTTTAAACATGATTGTAAAAACTATTTTTAAAAATAATGCCGAGGCGAGTTTTTATTGCCCTTTTTCTTGCTCGGCCTATACCAATTTGGAACGGGAACGGTGGGTTTCTGAAAAGTTCGTTGATTTTGAGCACGGATTGGGCCTGTTGATGTCTTTGTCATTTATTATGTTCTGATAAAGACAGCATTAGTTTTAGTATGATTCGGGTAGGTGAACATTACAGACACCCGCTATTGGAGTCGTTTATTTTAACCTCCGTAAGTGCTCCGTTGGGGCGTTGAATAAAGTAGATATTTTAAATTTGAATTTATATTAGAAAAGCGCAGAAGCTAGTCACCAAT
Source organism: Crocallis elinguaria (assembly GCA_907269065.1). Taxonomy (NCBI): domain Eukaryota; kingdom Metazoa; phylum Arthropoda; class Insecta; order Lepidoptera; family Geometridae; genus Crocallis; species Crocallis elinguaria. The sequence goes on along the minus strand of OU026080.1, from coordinate 14,022,936 downwards.
AGAAAAATGTTTGTAGAAATGAAACATTTAGATAATGTCTGCATCAATGCGCACAATTCTAGTCTAGTTAATGTGACAACCGGGGTGCCCCAAGGATCTATATTAGGACCAATACTATTCATAATATTCACAAATGATCTAATAAATTGTATTCAAAATGAAATTTCAGATATAACTTTAGTCGTTTTCGCTGATGATACAAATGCTTTAATTGATGCTCATAATATGGATTCCTTAAATAGTAAAGTACGTACAGCCATTACCTTTTTCGACACTTGGTTTGCAACTAATAAGTTGATAATCAATGTTAAAAAAACCAATATCATGCTGTTCAAGTCAACTGCCAGAAATAATGATAGTTTAAATGTATTTTGGAATGGTGAAGAAATGGGTTTGGTAGACACTGTGAAATTTTTAGGAGTTCATATCGATGCCTTGCTTAACTGGAAACAGGAGCTTTCGGCCATAGACAGTTCAATTAGTTCTTCCTGTTATGCCCTTAGGAGCTTGCGCGATGAACTAAGTATTTGTCAACTGAAGATGGTATACCATGCCTTAATTGAATCCAAGCTAAGGTACAGCATACAGTTCTGGGGCAACAGCTACCAATATAATTCGTTCATTCGCAAAGCGTTCATATTGCAAAAGCGAAGTATTCGAACAATGGTGCGAATATCCCAAAGAGAATCATGTAAAGAGCATTTTAAAAAACTTGGTATTTTACCGGTGCCCTGCCTATATATATTAGTTATCTTAAACTATCTTGCCAAATACATTAGAGACTTTGAAACAAAAGAAGAGAGAATAAAAAGGGAAAGCACAAGATTGAAGGACATGAAACATAAAATAAACTTTAAATTAAATGTAGCTAGACATAGCACTGCGTACCAAGCAGTAGAAATTTTTAATAAGTTGCCAAGGGACATCAAAGAAATTGTTTATAAGCCTCGTTTGTTTAAAAGGAAAGTCATTGCATTTCTTTTGGAAAATAGTTTTTATAATTTGGATGATTACTTTGCCAAAACATTTGTATACTTGTAATTCTATTTGTTATTATCACTATATTGACTTAATTTAATTTTGGACATACTACGTAATTAGATTTTAACATTAGTTTTATAAATTATTAGGCATTATTTTAGATTTTTTACTAACAATTCAAACACAATGTATGTTGTTACTGAATAAATACAATACAATACCTATAAAAGCTTCCTGGTTGCAGGATATCGCGATCTCCGGTGACTGCCGCTGGGCCGCCGTGTCCACGCTGCGCGGCACCACGCACGTGTTCGCGCTGTCGCCGTACGGCGGCGCGGTCGGCGTGCGCACGCACACCACGCCGCGGGTTGTCAACCGGCTGTCCCGCTTCCACCGCTCCGCCGGCCTGCCCATACACGCGCCGCCGGCCAAGCGCGCGCCGCCTATGCCTTCTGGCAGCCCGGTACTTACCAAACATGACCAATACATAATATAAAAAAAAAGTGTCTGTAATGACAAAATAAAAGCAGGATACCGCACGCCGCTCTCTCGCTCTCGCATCTCGACATTTTTGAAGATAATCAATATTTTACCAATCCATATTATCCATTGTATATTGCATATATTGTAATCCATACTAATATTATAAATGCGAAAGTTTGTTTGTTGGTTTGTCCTTCTTTCACGCAGTAACGAAGCAACGGATCGACGTGTTTTTTGGCATAAATGTAGTTTATGGACCGGAGAGTAACATAGGCTACTTTTTATCCTGGAAAAATGCACGGTTCGTGTGGGAACGGGGGTGAAAACCGCGGGCAGAAGACACAAAATTGAAATGTGTTAAACTTGAACTTGGCAAAATACACAAACCGTGTCAGGCCACGAAAGAAGAAAAAAAAATAATTGAAATGTGACATAAAATTGACATTGACAGCTGTCAATAAAGTTTTATAATGTTGACAAGTTGATTTAATTTGACAGACCGGTTTGACGGTTCCTGTGGGAACGCGGGTGAAAACCGCGGGCAGAAGCTAGTTATGATGTAAAGACGGCACGCAAGCTCGCGCACTAAAGCCGGCCTTGAATGTAACAGACCTGTGCAGGTCTACCCCAATAAACGCTATGGTCTACCTACGCAGGCACACGTGCACAGGTAGAACTTTCCGGTAGACCGTAGCGTGTACGGGCGGTACAACGCGGCACTGTCCCCGCAGGTGGGCGAGGCGTCGGGCGCGGGGGCGTGGTTCCCCAACCCGCGGCTGCCGCCGTACCCGCAGCCGGCCCTGTGCGCTCCGCTGGCGCAGCTCCGCCCCACCGCCAACCTCGCCACGCACACTATCACGCGCACCAGCTCAGGTAACAACTCACGCGCACCAACTCAGGTAACAACTCGCGTCAAGATTGTTTTTTTTTTATGTTATTGGTAACGAGACGAGCTGGTCGTTTGCCTGATGGTAAGCATAAATCCGGCCCATAACAATTTTTTTATGTTATTGGTAACGAGACGAGCTGGTCGTTTGCCTGATGGTGAGCATAAATCCGGCCCATAACAATTGCAGTGCCACTCAGAACTTTGAAACACAAAGGCCTGCGCGGCACTGCAGTGCGCTCATTACCCTGAGACATTAGGTATTAAGAGCCTACGAGCCGAACCCTCCAACTCATCGGTGGGCGCGGCTAAAATGCATGCTATTTCGTCTAACATTCGTGGGACAAGGTAAGGCTCTGCAGCTATGAGTAGTACGAAGCTAATGCTCGCGCATACACAGTTACACACTCTCGTAAAGTCGCGACCTGCCGCTTCTACGCACACATGCGTGATCTTATGAATGGCGATTCTTCATTCAAAGAAATTTCGTGAATATTCGTGTGATGGCGCTCGCTTTTGTTACTTGTACTATTATCTATTCTGAGCTCTCGTTTGGTCATCGCGCCGCGCGCGCCATTTTTCATTGTTTGCTTCTTTGAGTATAAATTGTAAATTGTTTGGTTTGCCTACAGTCCGCTGCAAACATAGTAATAAGCTATATTATCTACTGTAAGTAAATAAAGTTTCATCAAAATCCACTCAGTAGATTTTGCGTGACAAACATCTATCCATATATCCATCCATCCATCCTCACAAACTTTCGCATTTATAATATTAGTAGGATAGGAAGTAGGAAGAGTAGGACAGGATTTATGTATATATATGTATGTATGTGTATAGATTCCAATGAAATTTGGTGTGAAAATAGCTAGAAGCGCGAGAAAACACACAGGGTACTTTTCAACAACATCATCACTTTTCATAATTGTCGATCTATAGAACGGAAGAAATTTGGTTTCGAGATAGCTTGAAGCCTGTGAAAGAACACAGGATACTTTTCATCATTGTCAATCATTTGAACGGATTTTATAGAAATTTGGTGTGGAAATAGTTTGAAGTCTGAGAAAGAAAGCAGTGTAATTTTCAACCTCATCATCACATAATAAAATAATCGTGCATTTGGACAGCGTAGAAATCTGCAGAAGTTATTTTCGGAAACAAATTTATCTAAGTATGCAAATAAATAAAATTGAAGTGTCTGTTTGTATTATCAAAATAACAGCTTTTTACTAAATGCATATGAAAGTATATACGGTACATAAAACAAAACCATTTTTAAAAATTTAGTCTCTTTGTTCCGTGTAATCTCCGAAATGGCTGAACCTATTTTGACAGGACTTTCACTGGCAGATAGCTGACGTTACAAGGAGTAACTTAGGCTACGTGAGCGAAACCGCGGGGTATAGTAACTGTACTGTACAGGGGTAGTAATATCTAATAGTTCTTCATGTTTTATTCTCAACAATCAAACTTGTACACTATAGACAATAACAAGTTTGTATATTATAGGTAACAGACAGTACCCTACCTATGTGTTCGACGATAACTTCCGAATGAAAACTGCCAGCGCGGGAGTAGTTACCTACGTCAGGCGGTATATTTGTAAGGTAGGTAACTACCTACCTACCTAAGTACCTACATAACTTAATAATTTTAGGTGATTCCTACGAGTATTATAACAGTCCTCCAAGTCATTATAATATATAATGCGCGGGTCAGCGACCCCACACACATTGGTACCTACATCTCATCACTCATTTCTACACAAAAAATGTCTCACCCATACTCCTGCCAGGATGACCTTTCGTTTAGATAAGTAGGTATTTTATTACACGACTGCACAAAAAAGGAGTGTAATGAGTAATGAGTGTGATGAGTAATGTAATGAGTGTGATTGTATATACATACATACAAACATACGTGAACCCTAAAAACATAACACAAAAAACTGCACAAAAGTTTTGGTGGAATAAAGAAACTCACGTACATACGTGATTCGGTGAGATTTCGATGTATGGGGTATCGCTAGAATCCTTACATAATCCCGAGCGACACTAGCTAGGACTGTCGTGGTTTTTTTCATGATCGATGTAACTTTTGTTACATGGACTTGTTTACATAAAGGTACTTTTCAACATTTATAGTTCTAGTAAGTACGTTATATAGCCTACTTGGCTTCCGGCCGTGGCTTCGCCCGCCTGGCTTAGGTACAAATACAATATCTTTATAAATTATAGTCTGTGTTATTCTGATGTATAACCTCTATATTACGTACTGTAGTTTCATCAAAATCCGTTCAGTAATTTTTGCGTGAAAGAGTAATGAACATCCATCCAAACATCCTCAAAAATTTTCGAGTTTATAATATTAGTACGATAGAAACGTACTCAGTAGCTGGTATATATTTATTATCACGTACACTGTATTATGTAACCGACCATATTTTTTATACTATTGAATAACGAGACGAGCTGGTCATTTTCTTGATGGTATAACACATATAATTATATTACTCTGATAGAATAACGCCCGCCCATAACGATTGCAGTACCTACTCAAACTTCTAAGCACAAAGGCCGGCCCCACTAGGTGGACCGATGACCTTGTCAAAAGCGCGGGAAACCGTTGGATGCGCGAGGCGAGTAGCAGCTAGCCGGTCCAAGCCGCCGCATAGAATTATAATCAAAGCAAAGGTTAGGTAGCCGGGCCACCGCCGCCGGCGCGCGGCGTTGCATGCCGGGTTACCGGCATTACCGCCCGCCGGCGCGCGGCGTTGCATGCCAGGCGCGCGCCGGCGCGCGGCGTTGCCGGACTACCGCCGGCCGCGCGCCGAACCGGAGTCCGGGCGGTGCAGTGGCGCAAGTGTGGAAGTCGGTTCGATAAATTTGTCGAATCGTAACAACTGATAAATTTATCGAATGTTGCGAGTACCGAAGTATTATCGTAAAGTATTGTAGTAGCTTTATATTTCGTTTGGATTCGACCTAGCTATTCGATAACTTTTGTCGATTGTATCGAGGCTCGATAAATTATATAAAAAGTTGATTAAACCCAATTTATCGATTTGAATTGACAATTTTATCGATCGACAAGATCCGTACTTGCGCTGCGGGCCGGAGGTACCTATGTACCTATTATAATAGACCGTATACCTACACCCATCCAGACGAATTCTCGCAGAATATCTTCTAAGAAGAGTATCTCAGTCGGTCATGCTTTTTATTTTACATTTTTGAAAAAGTTGACTGACTATGGCTGGTATTTTAGTATACGAGACATAGGTAGTGTACATACCTACATGCCACTGTACTGACCAATAAATGAGTAGTAAATATAGGTGATAAGGTATAACTATAATAAGTAGAATTCAGCGGGCCCAAGCACTAACTCTTACCTATTCTGTGGCGCCGCGCAGCCGGGCGCCGCCGTCGTCGCCGGAGGATTTCAAGTAAAGCGGAGGTAAAATAGGTACCTAGGTACTCATCCAAATGGACTCTCACAGAAAATGTTCTAGAAAGATCGGTGGGTAGCCTAAAGCCTTACCTACTTATGCTTTGCTTACCTATGCTTTCACCTTTGTGTTTTACTGATTGCTTACGTATTTTATCATACTCACCTACTTCTTATACCTAGCTATAGAAGACATAGGTTCATTCACCTACTGTAATTCAATTGCCAGAGCGACCGATAAATGAGTAATTAAATATAATAAAGGTACCTACCTAAACTCTTTTTTGGAACACCAAGTTAGATATTATAGGCATTTCTTCCATACATAATTTTCATACCTATAGCTATAAATATATGGCCAGCGCAAGCATCGGAAACTATACAACGGGACGATTTTTTCTGAATTATTATAGATTACCCCGAACAAACACAAAACATGAGCGCCAGACGGCTTTTAAAGCTAATTAAAAATTCTAGATTATAGCCTATCACATTCTCGGATGATCTCTCTTCCATTTCGTGAAAATGCTATGAAAATCATGCAGTAGTTTCCGAGAAAACAAACACAAAAACAAACACGAATTCAGCGCGCCGTAGTACTAACTGTTACCTATTCTGTTCTATCACGTGACGCAGCTAGTAAATTCAAATAATTTGCTGTATTGAATTTTAGTAGATACCTACTCGTATCGACCTACCTACAGAGTTATATTATTCATTTCATTCATTTTTATTATTCATCACCATCATCATCACAGGAAGGGCCGTGTGGCCGTGCGGGTAACACGGATAAGATCACCCTATCTCTTCAGAAAAAAAATTTGTTATATCAAAATAACAGCTTTTTCCAAATGCATATGAGAGTATATATATACGGTACCTATTATAACAAAACAACCATTTTTTAAATTTTTGTCTGTCTGTTTGTTCTGGGTAATCTCCGAAACGGTTGGGCCGATTTTGACGGGACTTTCACTGGCAGATATCTGATGTTATAAGGAGTAACTTAGGCTACTTTTATTTTAGAAAAATAATTGGGGTTCCGTGCAAAAAAATAAAAACCAAGAAAATCCAATATATCCACGCGGGTGAAACCGCGGGCAGCAGCTAGTTTATGAACTTTTATGAATATATAAAGCTTTTTTATATAACGTGTACAATAAAGTTATCTATCTACTCACGGCGAAATAACCGTAGTTTTTTTACGGCAAAAAAACGTATATGTATATAAAATAAGTGGTCTAAAGGGCTATAATATTAGACGCAATGAATTGACGCAAAGCATAATCACGGACCACGCGCAAACCATGGAAAAACCAAAATGGTGATCTTGACGCATAACGTACTGCCTAAGGTGGTGCCTGGTAGAAATCTAGTCCGAACGCTAAGGCAGTCCTCACACCTAATTCATGATTGATGGATAAGCATCAATCGCGAACCACGAGAAAACATGGAAAAACCACGATCTCCGCTTGACGCATATCGTATCGTCTATTGAGGTTGTGGCTGGGGCTTGCCGCTTGATGGAAATCTAGTCCGAGTACAACACCCGCTTCTACCTACTATTATTATTGTTATTATTGTCAGCCTCTTACGTTCCCACTGCTGGGATACCGGCCTTCTCTCAGAGAAAGAGAAATAAATGTATTTTCTTTCTTTCTTTCTTTCTAGAGAGATGGGCCATAATCCACCACGCGGGCCCAGTTCGGCTTGGTGGATGTCGCATGACCTCGAATTTTGTGGTTCTTGAACATGCCGGTTTCCTCACGATGTTTTCCTCACCGTTTTAGAGCGAGTGTCAATAATCCGCACATAACTTGATATAAGTTATTGGTGCGGGACGAGTAGAGATAAGAACTATGGTGCGTCGGATTGAAAGTCGCACAAGTTACCGCTCTCGATTCACTCTCGCTTCTACGAAAGATAAAAATTATTTCACAACCACTGCGTACTCAGTACAGACGCTGCGGTAAATAAGCGGTGGTACGCAAGTGATGTATGTAGCGTAAAGCGGAGCAGTCGTCGCTTTGAAACCAGACCGTCTGGCCGTAGTGCCGGTCTCGTCCGTTTAGTGGATTTTAGAGGTTTTTTTAGATGTTTTTTTCTTCAAACTGCGATGCGCGTGAAAATACTTACCTCGTATATGTGTAATTGTTGCAAAACCATGGTTATTTTGGTTTTTTATTTATATTTCAACATAAGCCGTGTAACCACAAAAACTAACTTTTAGACGCCTGTTTAACTCGACAGTGCCTAAAGATAAACCTCTAAACTGATTAGAAAAGTCACAACAGAGTGGAGTTAGACAATGGTTAGACACTACTTAAATCTCGATTTGTGGTTCATATTTAAACACGCGACTACGGCATGTTTAGGAGTTAAACTCTGTTTAACACACCGTAAACAAGTATTAAACAGCGTTTAACTCTTAAACATGCCTTAGTCGCATGTTTAAATAAGTAATTAACCACAAACCTTGATTTAAGAAGTGTCTAACCATTATCTACCTCAATTCTGCGGCGCGAGTACGGAAGTCGGTTCGACAAATTTATCGAATGTTGCGAGTACCGAAGTCTGATCATAAAGTATTGTAGTAGCTGTATATTCTCTTTGGATTCGACCTAGCTTTTCGATAACTTTTGTCGATTGTTTCGAGGCTCGATAAATCCCACTTTATCGATTTGAACTGTCAATTTTATCGAATTTTATCGACCGAAAGGATCCGTACTTGCGCCGCTGATGTGACATTTCTAATCATTTTAGAAGATAACGGTGACCTTATCATAGAATAAATACTCATCGTACAAGCCGTTATGATTATTTCTAAACGTTTTGCTCGTGAAAGTTGTGTAGCGTTGTTTAACTTTTAGACACTGTCTGGCTAGACAAAACCACCAAAAACTATTTTTAGACGCCTGTTTAGCTAAACAGCGTCTAAAAATAGTTTTTGTGGTAACGCGGTTTTAGTTCAAGTAGGTACGTATGTACTTACTAGGTAGGTTATAGACTTGTGCTATTATCTATTCTGTGGTTATAAGTAGGTACGTACCTACTCAGTTATCAGTAAGTACATAAGTACCTACCTAAGTACTTACAACATAACACCGTATATCGGTCTTAGTCTTACTAAAAACACACCCTAAACATGTGTTAAACAGCGTCTAACTCCCAATCATGGCTTACTCACGTGTTTAAATATGAGCAACCACAATCATTTTATATCATAATTAGCTGCTGCCCGCGGTTTCACCCGCGCGGACTTTTTGGGTTCATGGGTTTTTTTTGCGCGGAACCCTAGTTGTTTTTCCAAAATAAAGTAGGAGTACCTTATAACATCAGCTATCTGCCAGTGAAAGTCCCGTCAAAATCGGTCCAGTCGTTTCGGATATTACCCGGAACAAACAAACAGACAGACAGACAAAAATATTAAAAATTGTGTTTTTGTTGGTAGGTATCGTGTATACTTTCAAATGCATTTAGTAAAAAAAGCTATATTTTTGATATTACAAACAGACACTTCAATTTTATTTATTTGTATAGATCATTTTATAGACGTTTTTATTTAGACACTGTCTAGCTAAACATGAGTCTAAAAGTTGGTTTTGTGCTAACACAATATGTAATAATAACAAATCGAATAATAATAGGTAGGTTTCTACGTAAATAGATAAGTATCTATTTACTTAAATTCTATTAATAGATTTCTATTTATTAGTATTTGAAAAAGATATAGGTAGGTAATATTATTACAAAAATACGATTTAGCCATTGTTGTACTGAAGTCAAAAATAAACACAGAACACTTCTCTAACGCAGCAAAGTCCAAATTCACAAGCATAGGTAAACATCCAATTTAGGCAAAGAAATCTGAATCCAATATAGCGGGCGGTGGCATTATCATAGAACACAATTATGATAATACGCATATCGTTTTACGTCTTCGGTCGATCACCTTGACCTTTGCTTGTTCGTAATGCCGCCCACAAATTATATAGGATGCCGCCGCACGCACCGGCCGGTCGACCGCGTCTGGTGCGAGACAGTACTTTGTCACAAACATCGCGGTGTTTCGTGACTTTGAAATGGCACAGCAGCACACAGCGGGCACTGTAGTGTGCGTGAGACACTTCCCTCCTCTCCCCGCCAGGGTGGTAAAATTTCCGTGAGACGCGCGATGGTTCGACTCGAAAATCGGCGCGCAAAAATGTACGAATTGGCTTCTGGTACTTGGGGTGTTACGGCAAAACTACTAAATGTATTTAGTCAAACCAAAGTTATTTGAAATGTCGACAAACTAAAGCTTGTTACTATGTTCTTTATTTTTGAGTTTTCTTAGTTCTTTTGTAATTTATTTACGTCCAAACTTGCGTTAAAATATGTGCTAAAATACAGATGTTTGAAGGCTCATTACTTTTAAGCCACTTATTTTTTTTCTGTATAATTAGCAGATCAACCTAGATAATGAAGAGATAAATCGATATTATTCTTAATTTTGGACTTAAAACGTCAAGTAGTGGAGTAATAACCCAAATACGGTTGTATGGAGAAATGAACGACTCGTTTTCCCTTAAGTCTCATAAGCCCAGTAATTTCACTGGCTACTTTCAAACCGGAACACAGTAATGCTTGCACATTACTGCTTGGCGGCAGACTTCACGAGCAAAGCGGTGGTATTAACCCAGACGGACACTCGCAGAAGAGTTAGTCCTCCCACTAACAAAAACGTATCCGTAGAAGGAGACGAGTACGAGCTGGATAGCACTATTTTATTTTCTTTTCGTGCAACTTTCTAGTCCAAAATCTCCGAAATGAATAAACCGGTTTTAATGACAATATGTGGCATGATATATCGATCTAAAGTAGAGAATATTTTTAAAATATCTAATGTCGAAAAATATAGAAAATTGTAATTTTTTGTGTAGAAAACTTAAAATGACGAAGAGAGTATAATTTTAAAACGAAATGATTGTTGTTGGCTTCAAGTTCAGTGTCAAATTATACTGACTTCGCCCAAAAATGTAAAAATACTTTATTATGAAAATCGAACCGCCTCAAGAAGGTTTATGACGTCGTTAAAATGCAATTGCAGGTCGGCAGCGCTTGTCGTCGCTGTCGGAGGACAGCAATGCGGCGCCGCTGCTGGCGCGCGCGGCGTGGGGCGCGGCCGGCGCGGGCGGTGCCGCGCGCGGCGCGGGCGCGCAGCACGCGCTGTACCTCATGGCGGCCTCGGGCGCGCTGCTGCACCTCGTGCTGCACCCGCGGGCCGCCGCCGGTCAGTACACACGTAGCTACACTCACACGCGGGCGGTGCCGCGCGCGGCGCGGGCGCGCAGCACGCGCTGTACCTCATGGCGGCCTCGGGCGCGCTGCTGCACCTCGTGCTGCACCCGCGGGCCGCCGCCGGTCAGTACACACGTAGCTACACTCACACGCGGGCGGTGCCGCGCGCGGCGCGGGCGCGCAGCACGCGCTGTACCTCATGGCGGCCTCGGGCGCGCTGCTGCACCTCGTGCTGCACCCGCGGGCCGCCGCCGGTCAGTACACACGTAGCTACACTCACACGCGGGCGGTGCCGCGCGCGGCGCGGGCGCGCAGCACGCGCTGTACCTCATGGCGGCCTCGGGCGCGCTGCTGCACCTCGTGCTGCACCCGCGGGCCGCCGCCGGTCAGTACACACGTAGCTACACTCACACGCGGGCGGTGCCGCGCGCGGCGCGGGCGCGCAGCACGCGCTGTACCTCATGGCGGCCTCGGGCGCGCTGCTGCACCTCGTGCTGCACCCGCGGGCCGCCGCCGGTCAGTACACACGTAGCTACACTCACACGCGGGCGGTGCCGCGCGCGGCGCGGGCGCGCAGCACGCGCTGTACCTCATGGCGGCCTCGGGCGCGCTGCTGCACCTCGTGCTGCACCCGCGGGCCGCCGCCGGTCAGTACACACGTAGCTACACTCACACGCGGGCGGTGCCGCGCGCGGCGCGGGCGCGCAGCACGCGCTGTACCTCATGGCGGCCTCGGGCGCGCTGCTGCACCTCGTGCTGCACCCGCGGGCCGCCGCCGGTCAGTACACACGTAGCTACACTCACACGCGGGCGGTGCCGCGCGCGGCGCGGGCGCGCAGCACGCGCTGTACCTCATGGCGGCCTCGGGCGCGCTGCTGCACCTCGTGCTGCACCCGCGGGCCGCCGCCGGTCAGTACACACGTAGCTACACTCACACGCGGGCGGTGCCGCGCGCGGCGCGGGCGCGCAGCACGCGCTGTACCTCATGGCGGCCTCGGGCGCGCTGCTGCACCTCGTGCTGCACCCGCGGGCCGCCGCCGGTCAGTACACACGTAGCTACACTCACACGCGGGCGGTGCCGCGCGCGGCGCGGGCGCGCAGCACGCGCTGTACCTCATGGCGGCCTCGGGCGCGCTGCTGCACCTCGTGCTGCACCCGCGGGCCGCCGCCGGTCAGTACACACGTAGCTACACTCACACGCGGGCGGTGCCGCGCGCGGCGCGGGCGCGCAGCACGCGCTGTACCTCATGGCGGCCTCGGGCGCGCTGCTGCACCTCGTGCTGCACCCGCGGGCCGCCGCCGGTCAGTACACACGTAGCTACACTCACACGCGGGCGGTGCCGCGCGCGGCGCGGGCGCGCAGCACGCGCTGTACCTCATGGCGGCCTCGGGCGCGCTGCTGCACCTCGTGCTGCACCCGCGGGCCGCCGCCGGTCAGTACACACGTAGCTACACTCACACGCGGGCGGTGCCGCGCGCGGCGCGGGCGCGCAGCACGCGCTGTACCTCATGGCGGCCTCGGGCGCGCTGCTGCACCTCGTGCTGCACCCGCGGGCCGCCGCCGGTCAGTACACACGTAGCTACACTCACACGCGGGCGGTGCCGCGCGCGGCGCGGGCGCGCAGCACGCGCTGTACCTCATGGCGGCCTCGGGCGCGCTGCTGCACCTCGTGCTGCACCCGCGGGCCGCCGCCGGTCAGTACACACGTAGCTACACTCACACGCGGGCGGTGCCGCGCGCGGCGCGGGCGGTGCCGCGCGCGGCGCGGGCGCGCAGCACGCGCTGTACCTCATGGCGGCCTCGGGCGCGCTGCTGCACCTCGTGCTGCACCCGCGGGCCGCCGCCGGTCAGTACACACGTAGCTACACTCACACGCGGGCGGTGCTGCGCGCGGCGCGGGCGCGCAGCACGCGCTGTACCTCATGGCGGCCTCGGGCGCGCTGCTGCACCTCGTGCTGCACCCGCGGGCCGCCGCCGGTCAGTACACACCTAGCGGCGTGGCGCGGTAGCTTTGTGAACCCTGTAGAATACTAATAAAAACTGGAAGGTTTTATCATGTGTGCTTATTACCTTTGCCTTTTTTATTCACAGCAGCTATATCCAGCAACACCTCTGAATTGTCACTTTGACACCGACCAGAAATGTCAAAATTAAATATGATAAATGCCAAAGAAATGTCAAAATATAACATTTCTTTGTTTACTTTTTACATCTCGAATTCCGCACACGTCTATATAATAGATGGCGTTAACTCCTCTGAATGATCGTGGTTTCCCCGCAGGCGTGCCCAAAGAGAAGATCTGTGATGACTCTGCCATCGAGTTGGAAGTGGAGGCGGTGGCGCAGTGGCCCCTGGCGCGGCCGGCCTCCGCCACCGACCTGCTGGCGCCTCTGCCGCCGTCCAACCCGCTGCTGCAGCCGATGGAGTGCCGGGTACGTACATAAATATTATCAAAGCGAGCGCAATCCAGTTCCGGGCAGGCCTTACTGTTTCAAAGTTCTGAGTGGCACTGCAATTGTTATGGGACGGCGTTAGGCTTACCGTCACGCAAAGGACCGGCCCGTCTCGTTATCCATTAGTATAAAAAAAAACTTGCATCCAAAACCAGAATCTCCCAATATTTTTCTTACTGTCAACTACCCTATTACTATCGACTTAGATGTGGAGCTGTCTGACAAATATGAGCTTATACTAATCGAGGCTCGTACACAGCGCTGCGCCGACGCCTGTGTGAGTGAAGAGGAGCGCTGGTTGGCGCAGGTGGAGATAGTGACCCACGCCGGCCCGCACCGCCGCCTGTGGATGGGCCCGCAGTTTGTGTTCAAGACGTACAACAGTACCGGGTGAGTGCACGTGGCGGGGAGGAGCGCTCGGCGACGCATGTGATCATTTATATCATCATCAGCCGGAACACGTCCACTGCTGAACATAGGCCTCCCCCATAGAACGCCACTTGGATCGGCTACTCGCCTCTTGCATCCAGCGGTTCCCCGAGGTTTTGACAACGTCATCGGTCCACCTAGTCCGTCCTACACTATGTCTTCCGGTTCGTGGTCGCCACTCGAGAACCTTTCTTCCCTACCGGTTATCGGTTCTGCGAGCGATGTGGCCTGCCCACTGCCATTTCAACTTGCTAACTTTGAGAGCTATGTCGGTAACTTTCGTTCTCCTGCGGATGTCCTGATCATTTATATATATTTATTTAATCTATCATGACGTATGTCATCAATGGCGTTTTTGCGCTCAGTAGATACGCTCGATTTTGACTCTTATTTTTGACATTTCTAGCGTTCGATTTCCAGTTTTTTCAATATAGACATTTGATTCTCATGAGAAAACGAATTGATTGGCATCATAAAAAAAATGGAGTCAACATCCGTATTGGGGACCAGTGATGTAAGAGTGGCTCCCCGCAGGTCGAGTTCGTCCCTGTCGGAGGCGGAGGCGGTGGAGGTGGAGGCGGGGGCGCGGGGCGTGGCTCGCTCCACGCCTGTCAACATGCCGACCGCGCGCCCTCTGGTGCCGGTGCTCGTCGACTCGGGCTCCGCAAGTCAGTACCACGCGCCTTTGTAACTAGTTTTACAGTCATGTAGGGTATCTTCGAATTTCCTTGTAACTTTGAATAAAACGGGTTTGAAGAGTGTTAAATGTGACATAAAATTGACAGCTGTCAGTGAAGTTTTGTAATGTTTACAAGATGATTTAATTGTGGCTAACATTCCACAGAAGCCAGGAAATAAAGAAAGAATAAGAAGATTTTATTTATTTTGTTCTTATATTATGAGAATCTGTTCTCCACGATTTTTAAATCCAAACGCCAAATCAGCTTAGTTCGCTTTTGCCGTAAAACAATCACACCAATTTCCTTACAAAACATGATATCCCCAGGTTCTCTAGAACAGTCTCCGTCAGACAGCTTCCGGCGCAAATCTCTGCTCGCCGAGACAGGGAGAGCGGCCTCCGTCTGCGACGTGCAGCTGCGGGAGGACCTCGCCGAGGCAATGAAGGAAGACCACGGTTAGTACCGCGCCTGGACCTTGTCTACACTCACCAGTGTGAAAGTTGAGCGGGCAGTGGACCACGTGACGCAGTAGAAAGAAAGTAGAAAAAAAAATTAGCTACCCTTGCAAAAGTGGTCTATGAGTGCATGAAAATAACTGAATCTCATAATTATTTCGAATGTTCACTACTTTATACATCGTAGCGGGCTATTTACCGTGATTATTAGGCCAGTTTAGAAAAAATATTTATTTATTTATCATTGGAAAACTTACAGCCTATCAAATTAGAGTAAATACAATACATTAACATAAATTCAAACACTAACTCAGACTTCAAATGTGTTTCATTAGTTTTCTCAAAATGTTATTATTTCATGGCAGACAATTTTAGTTGCAGGCTAGTCAATTCTTAATTTCTCATCCTAAATGGTTGCAGACTAGTAAAAAGACTAATATTTCGTGTATTATGTATAAGTCATGTAGTACTAAGTTAATGCTCAACTTTCATTCCGGATATTATATGCTTGTTTGACTGGTTTGGTTGTGTGTGAAAATGTGAAGTCTCCGATTTTTTTCTAAAATAAAATAATATTTGCTATTATTATGTACCTACTAACAAATATTATTTTATATGTGTATACTAACAAAATGGATCTTAGATATCTGGAAATAAATAAATATTTGAATTTGAATTTGAATTTAAGTTGGCAGTAGCCTGATGTCGCAAAACTTTGCTTCTTTCCAATAAATAAATTGAGAAAAGGATGAAAGATGTTGACATTTCAGTTAAAATTCGTGTCGTGACCATTACATCACTGCAGCATTCTTGCCAAGTAGAAGACACACAAGTCTATAGTACTATACCCCGTTCCAAAATCTTAGATATTTTATGTAAATATAGGTGTTGGCAGAACGAAAAAATTGATAGAAAACTGTGCAATCCATAATTTGATGTTGGACATTATTATTAAATTTTTTTTTTTTTTTTTAAAAACACAACAGATTGACTTTTTACTTACAGAAGAAGATAATTAAAAAACTAAGAATTTATCAATTAAAAACAAAATTAAACAAAACCTTATAAATAAAAAACAGCATTAAGGTCGCCTTCTGCAGGTAGGGTGCCCAAAAAGCTGGCGACATTACCTCGCTGAATAGCTAAACTAATACGTTGACCGAGGTAAGCGCCAGCTCGTTGGTCACCTGTTACTTCTACTAAGCGTCGGGACAACTCCTTAAAAAATTATTAATTGATTTTAAATTATAACACGATAAACTTGAATTATTGAAAAATCGCGAACGAATCGTTTTTGCAAGATTGTTATTTTAAACAAAACTATGATAAAAGGAAGTTTTTTTCGTGCAGTTATTTTTCTTAGACTGGGAACACAGCAGAGATTTGAAACATTTTGTGCAATCGCCGCCATTTTCTTTTCCTGTCTGTTGATCTGTTCCAATCTCCGTAATCTAGTCTAATCTTGCTGCGTGTGTGTTGTTGTTAAAGATCTTGTTATTTTGTAGTAGTTTTTGTTGAAGTTTTTGTTGTTGGTTCTTGTTATTTGTATCTTGTTACGTTATAATTGTGCCGCGCGAGAGCAAAGCCGGTTGAATTAGAAACAAAAATATTTTTCACAAGTGAAAAATGTTTTGGCCAACTGGCATGTCACTTTGACAGTGACTTTTCGTGACATTTCTTTGTTTACAAAGAAATCTTAGATTCTGGAACAGGGTATAAGATTAAAGTTATGCGCTTCGGCAGTTTGCGTGTTTTCGAATTAGTACGACTATGACACATGTGACATACGGAAGCAGAAGTCCACGCGTAGACTTGTCTCTTTGTCTAGTGTTTATTAGAATAAATACTCCGTTATTATTTTGTCAGTTCGTTAGTGGTTGACATATTCGTACTGCGGCGCAAGTACGGATCTTTTCGGTCGATAAAATTCGATAATATTCGATAAAATTGACAGTTCAAATCGATAAAGTGGGATTTACCGAGCCTCGAAACAATCGACAAAAGTTATCGAAAAGCTAGGTCGAATCCAAAGAGAATATAGAGCTACTACAATACTTTACGATCAGACTTCGGTACTCGCAACATTCGATAAATTTGTCGAGTTTTTCGGTTCGACAAATTTATCGAACCGACTTCCGTACTCGCGCCGCTGATTCGGAAACATGAATTACTTGCCGAAGCGCGACACTTTAGTTTTACTACTGTATAAAATCTCTTCAAGTTGTTTAATTCTATGTAATGCTAAAGTGATAGATTATCCATAATATGTTTTATTAATATGATTTTTAATGTAGGAATGCTAAAAAAATGCATGCGCAATAAAAATGTAGGACATTTGTCTAGTTGAAATTCTTTCGCAACGGCAGCCGCGTCGAGCCAATTCAAAGTTTAGCGTCAGATTTACAGCTTCTAATTGCAATTAGGTCAAAAGTGGTAAATTTGCTATACTTTGAATAGCTCTGGCAATGTGAAACTGTCGATAGTTGCTTGGTGAATGGTGACGGATTTGGTAAGCAAGCGAGCACTAGGTTCCTAACAACTTGCAAATGCTTAAGTATGGTGTCAGCTAAGGCTAAGTTATCGATTTTCATGAATAACAATAACCGGTCTTAACACCAATTACATTGTAAGAAACATCTAGATAGGCTCGTATTCTCGACCGCATCATAACTTTTCGTCATGTATTGATCTTATAGAAGTTTCAATTAGTAAGCCTATTCATAATAGTAAATGCCAGCACATTTAAATTTGTGAATTAAGATTTAACCCCATGAAAGATTATAGTATATTATTATATCATTGGCTCCTCAAAAGCAACGTATGATTTATACGTTAGTGGCACGAGTTAACAGTGATTAAAACATAATCGAGTCGATATGTCGCGAGTGAATGGTTCGGATTGGATCCATAAGAATTAATATGATAATGAAGCAAGAAGTGTATCAAGAGGAAGAGTCAGACAAGAACAGCGTCATTCACCGCGCCGTCAGCGCGCGCACCGCCGCCGGCCCTATACCGAAGCCAAAGGCACCCATCGCACTAACACCCCCCCTCTTGACTCCTCCAGATATCACAGCGTCTCCATTTTAAATTACACCTCATAATGTGCCCCGAACCGGACCGCGTGAAATTTTGTACAGAATCGCGTTCTCATTTCAAAACACATCGCCATCGCGCGACTTTTCATTCAGAGCGCCATCTGTTTAAAATTTGATGCGGCCCAGAGACGCGCCAGCGATAATTAAAGTAACGGTTGCCTTCGGTTTCGTATAGGGCTGAGGCGGGCGGAAGCGGAGCCGCGGGCCGCGAGCTCGCACGGAGTGGAGCTGGCCGTGGACCCGAGCGGGACAGTGGTGCGCGCCGTGGCGGCCGCGGCCGTGCGCGCCGCCGACCCGGACGACTACACGCGCGCCAACAGCGATGAGGCCACCTTCCGGCCCGTGGTGCGCGCGCCCGCGGCGCTGCCCGCACGCGAGCTGCCTGCGCGCCCTCTGCCGCGCACCACCACCATCCCCGTGCAGCCGTTGGCGCGCCCGCTACCCTCGCACACCCTCATCCCCGCCGCGCTCTCCGCATTCCTCGCGGCCGACGCGCGTCTACAGCGCGACATGGACGAGGCGCGCCTCGAACACGCCGCAGCAACAGATACGAGATCTCCCACCCCGCGACTAGATAGTGATATTAGTGATGATAGTTCTAGCGTTAAGGTGTTCGCCGTGGACGCGGCCGCGGCTGACGATCGACCTCAAGTTATCGCGGAGCCTCTTCTGGAGACTCCGAGTGGGGACGAAAGGAACGAGATGGAAATAGCGGTGCTTCCGGACGGGGTCGATGTGAAGGTAAAGTCGCCGAGGAGACGGGAGACGCCGGAGCCGGAGATATCGACGAAGAAATCGGACGATGCGGAGCTTTCCTCGAAAGATAATTCAGTGTCCGAGACGTCTTTAGAGTTGAAGGGTGTAGAGTTAAAAGCTGCCAGAGACCGAAAGCTGGATTCGAAAGCGGCGAGATCAACGACAGGGACGACTGAGAGGAACATGTCGGTAAAGAAAGATATATCTGATCAGAAAAAAGGAACTACTGAGAAGAAAGCATCGAGAAAGGAGACGTCGGAAATGAACAAGGAGATTTCTGTAGCAAAAATGTCGACTAAGGAAATAAACTCTGAAACGAAAACGTTGGTGAAAGAGTTATCGAATACCAAAATATATGATAAGGAAGTAATATCGGAAACGAAAACACCAGCGAAGAAGGTATCTGATACAAAATTATCTGCAAAAAAGGATTTACCTGAAAATTCTGAACTAAATCTATCTGCAAAGAAAGAAACAGTCGACACCAAATTATTCAAAGAATTGCCAAAACTACAAATTTCCACAAAAGAAAATTCGCCCAATCGAGAAACTTCATCAAGAAAGGAACTAAACCAATCTCAATTAAAAACTTCCATAAAAGAAGATTCGTCCGATCAAGAGATTTCGCTAAAAAAAGAACTAAAAGAATCGAAATTAAAAACATCTACAAAGGAAACTTTATCTGATCGTGAAAGTTCGCCAAGAAAAGAACTAAAAGAGTTCAAGTCTCCGTGGAAGAAAGACTCAACGAAATTTGAATGGTCCGTAAAAGCAGAGGCGATCGAAACAGTGGTGTCGTCGGAAAAAGAATTGGACGTTTCGAGATCTCTGATCGAACAAAAGGCTATCGAAATAAAAACTGAGGAGCAAGCCTGGGATATGCTACTAAATGAGCCGGAGAAACAGTTAGTGAGTATCTGTCCGCTATCGACAGCCAACGACAAGAGCGACGAAACCAGAACAAAATCCAAAAAGAATCGCAAGATTAAAAAATCTCAATATGACGCGCAAAATAAATCGGAAGACGACAGCTTCGTAGAGATACATGCTATAGAAGAGAAAGTACAACCTTCTAGTGGAGAATTAGTGTCTATTTCAATGCCATACGAAGAAATAGAATCGTGTAGTTCTTACTCATCCAGAACTAAAAAATCTCGTTCACCCAAAAGCTCTGCAGACAAGAAAGAACAGTCTCAGCCGAAACTAGATGATTGGTTGCTAGAGGATATTGATTGTATCATCAAAACTAAGAGTTCTAGCTGGAAAACGAGTGTTGCTTCTGAAATCGAAATAGCGCCTGAATTTTGTCCGAAAACCAAACCTAAGGAATCAAACATTGAAAAAGTAGATTCTCGTACAGTGGAGAGCATCACCAATGCTAGTGTAGAAAGCACAATTTCGAGAGAACTTTCGAATCACAAGAAAACTAAATCCATGACACAAAACCAAGAAAATCGTAAATCAGTTGAAAAATCTTTAGAAGTAGATGTGAAAGACGTGTATGTAATCGATAGTACGAAAGAAGAATTTCCAGAGATTCAGATAACAAGCAGCAGAGGAAGCAAAATGCGTAAGAAGTCTCCTCAAGTAGATAAAGATAAGAAGAAGAGTGAAGAAATAGAAGTGATTCCAGAAAAGCCGATTAAATCGTGGAGTTCTATTGCTGCCGCTAAAAACTCTAAGAAATCGGAAGAAGACGCAGGAAGTAAAACAGAAAATAAAAATTTGGATATAAATATTGAAGACATACATACGGAAAGTGATGTCAAATCTATCAGTGCAATTGAAAGGAAACATAAGGCTAGTAGATATCAAGATGATGAGGCACCGATCTCTTTACATGAAGAATTGATGAGGCTCTGTAAGAGAACTGACATAATGGTAGCGCAATGTGACGCACCTTCAGGTCTAAATTTCGTTGAAGAACACCACTCCCTTCTACAAGATTTGCCTCCTTTAGAATTAGACTTCGGTTTAGACGACTTCAGGCTTGAAGTTATGAAAGACAGCCTTTTAGACGATAGTCCGATTTGCAAAATCGACATAGATAGTATTATTTCGTCCATCAAAGAGTCTACGAGTGCGTTCAATTTGATAGACCTTGAAAAGGTTCCAGAGAAAAAAGAGAAAGGATTCAGTGTTGTTGAAAATGATAAAATCAAAAGTCAAGAAGTGAAAGCGGATGATGATGCTAAATCCGAAGATAAAGAAATGATGGACAAGTCTTCGGATGATGATGTCGCTTCGCCCGCGCTGTCGGCAGACAGTGACAAGGAGGATAAAAAATCAAATGGTGCTTCGAATGTAACCTTGCCTTCTTCAAAGCAATCGTCGAAATCTAAAAAATCGCGAAAGAAGAAGAAGTAATATCAGTAATGTGTTCATTTTCTCTGTTGTAACTTTAGCTAGTAGTTATTCAACATTTGCTGCTCGTAGTAACATTAGAATAAGTAAAGCAATTTAGTAATTAAGTTCAGGTAAAAGACAAAAAAAAAACTTAAAAATATTTAAATTGTGATGTCAAATTAAACTACAAATGCCTAACCTTAGTTGTAGGCAAATGGTTTTAAAATTATTGAGATGAATGTAGTGGTGTTGTCATATCGAAAAAATGGAAATAAAAATAAATAAAAATCTTGCAAAAAATAATCATAAAAAAATATTTACATTGATTTTGGATTCTTTATGAATATTAACGAGTTATTGAATAAATATTGATGCAATAAATATTATTATCTGTAACATTAAATTAGGTCATGCCTAACATGGACTCAGAAATTATTTATTGTGTGTTTAAATATTCGAATATTCATAAAAAAACTGAATACTCAATACATACATACGTGTTTATATATTCGCTCCTAGTACTTATTTCTTGGATTTAGTTAAAATACATAATATATTATGCATAGTTAAAAAGCAATACAAAGCTTAAAGACGTGATATTTCGCTTAGTTTGTAAAATGCAGCAAATTACGTAACAAAGGCCAGTATGCTATAGTGTTACCTTTTTGTTGCGCGCAACAATGAAACAATGTTGGTGTTGTATATTGCGTATTGCTGCAATATCATAATTAACCTAAAATATAACATGTTGACGTCAAAACAAAAAGTTCCCCGATTTGTTCAATGTTTTGTACATAGACATCAATTGCAACTACATGATTAAAAAGATCGGGAGTTACTTTTTAATTTTTGAATTTAGGTACATGTTTTTAATTAAATATAATAAAAATATTTGCCATTGGTGCCGTAAGCTCGTCATATATATTTGTTTTATTAAACTTTTTAAAGCCTTTTTAAACAATACTAATATTCGAGGCTTCGTTAGTAAATCATAACATATTAGTTATATTATTTCTTAGATTATTTTACAGCATCTCAGTATTAATTTAGGAATGCTAACATAGACGCGATAATCGTGAGTTAAATTTTGAATCTAATATTTCTGGTAAAAGTGTAGAACCTGCGTTCCGCACTATAGTGACATAGTCAACGGTATGTAATACCTGATCGCATACGCGGCTGTCTGTACAAATATTATGAATATAATTTATTACCCGAGTATTATTTTCTAAAAAAAAAATACCTAATTTATTTAGCTTTAATATATTGAATCATGACAAATATTTATTTTTTTATGTACATTATTTTTTTGAAATTATTTCATAGCATAGCGATACGTAATTGGTGCATAATGATTGAAAGCTAAAGCCGTGGTAGCTTCAAGTATAATTAAGTAGTAAAATTATTGATTTTAAGTTAACTTTGTGATCTGCTGTCCATTGTCGTGGCAGCAGCTCATGATATTATTTAGTACAATTGGGTAGCTTTCTGCTATTGAATTATAAGTATAAGTAATTGACGAGTCGTTTATATTATTCGAAATGAATTTGAACGTTTTAAAAAATTGAAAGTTAAAATGAAGAATATATTTTGACGGACCACAACAAGAAGTATATTATTTTGCGGCAGCTTTCAATTTTATTCGACATATTCCCAAAGTCTCCAGTCTTCACCACTTGGACCCCGCCTCGTATATTAGTGGACCCGATGGGAATTAAAATGACCATTGTACTGCTAATGGGAAAGTTAGTGTGGACATTGGGAATAGGTACATTATGCCTTTTATTCAAATTCATGATCTTTATTGTTTGATAATGCTTTATATTAAGTTTTCCCTATATTTCATAGATGTGAAACATTGAAACTGTACATTTGATTCCTTGCGGCTGGGTTACGCGAATTAGATTACGATGAGTAAAACATTTTACCTAATACGTGCTACGAACAAATAATAAGTCATTTGTTCGTAGAATACGTGCTTTATTGGATTTTGTTCGAAATGTTCTGTCAAATCTTGTTCTGTCAAAGTCAACCGCAAGTACAGGGTAGAAAGGACGTATCACACTCGGTCTTTTGCATTGCCGATAATTTAAGCGTTTTATTTTTGTTCGATTGACAGCGGCTTTATAATTTTGACGCAATAAAATCCAAATAAGCTATTAAAATTAAATAATTTGAGGCAGGAGTTGTTGTTTTTCCTCTCAAGAAGATTCTATACCACTTTTAGATATTTAGGGAGTTTTCGGAACCGCTTTCTGATACACTTTGAAATTGTTAGTATACATTGGTTTGAAGGCACTGTGATTGTTAATTATTCCAACGTTGGTACCAAAAAAAAATATATTTGTAGATCTTATTTTTAGACTAAAAACTTATCTCGAATTTGCTTAAACTATAATCTGGCTTTCAAATGTACGTATTATACAAAGTTAGAGAGAATTCTTACTATATTTAAATTTGTAGTTTTGTATTAAATGTATGAGTTCATAATTACTGTAATTATAGTCACATTATGAAACCGCAAATCGTGTAATTAATTACGAAAAAAAACATTGGACGTATTCTTGTTTGCATATTGATTTTATTTCACGTCATTTAGCTAAATAATACAATTTCGCGCTTAAAATTCATTAATCAAGAAATAAGTACATTATTCGACAAACTTAATTGCGCAATGATGGAAGCACGACGCTGCGCGATGGTTGCACAGTCGCGGAAGCACTCAACATTACTAATAGCTTCTTCAACTGTATTTTAAAAACTTACAGCACAACTTCCCGTAATTGTGAAGTTTGCCGAGTACTGTAGTACATGAGTTTGTGGACGCTGCGTTCGTGCCTCCGAAATGATTTTTGTCACGATGTTAAATTATCAAGCGTTTCATAATGTGCTATTTGGAAAATAAATGATTTATCTTTTTCGACTATAAATTGTTCTGTATATTTGACTGCTTCTCACAGTACCCTACGGTTTGTTGATAATGTTATGGAGTGTTTAAAAATCAATTATCATAATAAAAATGAAAATTCAAAAACTATTTTGCGTCCTTATTTTTTACCCCCTTTACACTTTTTCAGTTTTAATATGTTTGCAATCATATTATATCTCTAAATGTGATCAAAATTCAATTTTTATAAAAAACAATTGTGACGGCACACAACGGCTTAACAGATTTGTAAAATTGTCTAGTTATTCACGAGATATTCCAAAGTTAGGAGCGTAAGGTCTCTGACCTTAGGTATCGTTACATGATACATCATACAATGATTTTGTATCTATAGACTTAGCAGATGTGCATGACCTCTTATTGTGAGTAGAACTGATAAATCTACGCAACATTGTTTGATTCACTGTGCATCACAAAGCACAAACTAATGAGTAGGTAAATACAGCGAGACAAAGCCTTTGTTCTTACAATCCATTAGAAGTCGAGCATTCTTGGGATTTTACTGCATAAACTTTAATACATTATCATTATTTTACTATTAAAATTTTCGTGAGTAGGTATCACACATTATAAATTATTAAAAACCGGCTATAACTCACGTCATTTGTCGATATAGTCGCCCTAGGTTTCGAGCGTGTCCGACGCTCTTCCTCAGGGAGTGCACAGGCACATGGCGAGATCAGTGGTCATCACAGTGGTCGTTGCGATCTCGCCGTGTGCACTCCCTGAGGAAGAGCGTCGGACACGCTCGAAACCTAGGTCGACAATATCGACAAATGACGTGAGTTATAGCCGGTTTTTTTAACAATTTATAACATTATCATTATGTTTTGAAAACAACGGTTAGGCCCGTCATATGAGGTAGTGGCTAAATTATCACTTAGTAGGTAGGTACTTACCTACTTAATTAAACATAGTACAACGACAGCCTTGATGAATGATGATGACGAATTTTATCGACCGAAAAGATCCGTACTTGCGCCGCTGAACTACTTTCAGGTTTTAGTTATTTAATTTACACCTTGTATATTTAGACAATCGGGAAATGAGATTTTTTTAAATACTGTTGGATAACAAGATGAGCAGGTCGTTTGCCTGATGGTCAGCATAATACTGGCTTATAACAATTGCAGTGCCACTCAGAACTTTGAAACAAGGCCTGTTTAGGTCTACAGTCTATATTTAGAATGCATTTTAATTATTCGTAGTGAAGTGATAAGTAATTTATAGGCCTTTGAGTGAAAGGAATTGCAACAAAGTTATAGGAATTTTAACTTAAATTTTTAGAAAGGATAATAAATATATACAGGTTGAGTTTGAATTGATATGTTATCCCTGAATGTCCAGCACAAGTCGGGAGAACCTTCCTTGGAAATAAGTCATTCCAAAAGATACAAAAAAATAATTTCAACTTCAAACGCCATGCGTGCCATTTTCTGGAATAGTTTCTCTTCTAATCAATATCATCATTTAATAAAGTTCAACATAGTTGAAATGAATCAGTTGCTCTAGAGCTGCCCCGAAATTATGTAGTCGAATCTGGACGTAAACTTTAAATGCCATTTCTTCAATGAAATATCCGATTTTCAAAAACCCCAAAACAATTTTGTTGACCTCCAGGAGTAGAGATTCATCCCCTTCTATAATAACATACCTATTCAATCTCAGGTTGTATTCCACGCGGGCAAAGCCATGGGTAGCAGCTATTAAACATAAAGTGAATCGTCAGCGAAGCTAATCGTCAACCTAGGGAAACTTAGGTATTTATGTCGTGTGTCTAATAAATAACAAGTTAACTTAGAATCAGAATAAAAAAAGAAACGTGTAAATATAATACTTATATGGTTTTAATTTCAGGTATCTTAACGAGCGGTCGCTATGAACAAGAACAAGAAGAGCTCAGCTCAAGCAGTTTTAGCTCAACTTCCCGCGCCTCCCTCGACCCTCCTTCTTCACCCACGCCCAGCTGCAGCGGTGACAACCTGCTGCACTTTCCTGGAGATTCCAGCAGTTCTGTGTAACGTTATCTACCTACGAAAACTGTTACTGTCGACCAGGAGCCTTACCGGCTAACAACGTCGTGTTCGTTTTCAACTCCAAACCGATTAAGACCAGCGGTCGCTAGGTCTTCGGCTGGAAGGAATTGTCAAGATTTTCGCTGGTTTTATTTTAGAACGAACGTTATTGAGGAAACAAGTTGTTACAAAACGAAAACTAGCGAAAAATCTAGACAATTCCTTCCACACGAAGACTACTAGACCGCTGGTTTTAATCGGTTTGGAATCGAAAACGAACACGAGATTGTTAGCCGGTAATAAGGCAGTTGAGAAACTCGGCGTGCACTCCCAGTTGCGACAGTGAAAACCTGCTGCGCTTTTCTGGAGACTAACAGTTGTGTAACGCTATCTTCCTTCGAGGTCTATCACTTTCATATCAGCTCGAAAAGCTTTTATAAGCACGGTTTGTGCGAACCTCGTTAATCACTGTATATCTCCTAAAGATTATGCTGGATTATCTACTTTTGCTGTTCGTGTTTAGTCTCTATTCACAGTTATAACAGCGACAGCCTGTTGCGCTTCCCTGGAGACGCCAGCAGCTTTTATAACGCCAGCTTTTGGTAAGAACTATCATCTATAATGTCATAGTTGGTCTAATGTAACCTCGAAGTCTTCTTAACCCTAGCTGTGCCTACAGGTGACAATTGACTGATACCTATACTCTTGTGGAAATGCCACCAGTTTTGAGTAACACTTAAGTACTTTCGGTAACTATCACTCGAAATTAATTACCAGTAAACAATGTGCGTTTCTAAAGTAAACAAATAGAACTGCGTCAAAACCGTGAGAATAATTTTTAATGAAGAATTTAAGGAACTTTTGAGGCACCTGCACCGACGGTGTAAACTAAGTTTTATGAATTGATGATTTTTGCTTTGATTACAGATTTTTTTTCTTAAAGAAAACTCTCATCCAAATTTGAAAAATAGGATATCGTTAAACTCCCAGTTTATACAATTGCAAGTTTTTAATGTGATGTAATAAATTATATTGCACATCTATTAGATGTTGTATAAGATTTTTTGCTAATACGTACACCACTTTAATTATTTTGTACTGATTATGTATTTAATGTCACAATATTATGTGACAATAGATGTAGGTATCATTTAAGTTTAGATTATATTATCATGGAATCACCGAGCTTTGATTTCACCAGCAATGTATCATTTTTATAATTTAACCTAAAAATAAAGTGAAAATAGGAAATAGAATATTTACTCTTTAGTGAATATATTTCCTAGGTTAACTTATAACTTCACATTGATTATTCGCTGTTAACATTTCAACATAACATAGTCATTAAGGCATTATCACAGCATTGTGTATAAGGTAATATATATAGTTACTAAATACAGTCAGAAATATGTGCAAAACGTTACACAAATCAATGATCTTCATTTTGGATCTAGAAGATAAGAAGAAGTAGTTAAGTTAGATTTTAGTGTAGTTCTACCGGCCAAATTGTAGTCTAGCTCTAAGAAAAACTATGAGATATGACAGTTTACAAGGCTTAGGCGATAGCGAGTAAGTCAACACGCTCTGCCGTCTTTTTGCTTCACTTTGAAGTGAAGCTAAAAGGCCTGTTCAGACCTAAGCATTATTTCGCTCCCGCCTGCTTAGGAACCGACTGGGCACGAAACCTCATACAAATACGGATTTACAGTATTATATTTCCCTTTAGGGAAATATAGGGTTGAGGCTCTACATAAACGGTAGTAAATCATGCTTAGGCAAACGGCTTAGCGGCTTTCTGAACAGGGGCCTTACCGGCTAACAATCTCGTGTTCGTTTTCAATTCCAAACCGATTAAAACCAGCGGTCACTAGTCTTCGTGTGGAGGGAATACTCTAGAATTTTCGCTGGTTATCATTTTAGAACGAACGTTATTAAGGAAACAAGTTCTTACAAAACGAAAAGAAGCGATAACTGTAGACAACTCCTTCCACACGAAGACTAGTGACCGCTGGTTTTAATCGGTTTGGTATTGAAAACGAATACGAGATTGTTAGCCGGTAAGGTAGCAGGCGTTTACGAGTAACGTCTCTTTCTTGTAGTACTACCTACTATGTATTCTAGAATTAAGTTTCATTTTTAAAATCTCGGCTTCGTCAGATTCAACTTTTGCCAAATAGAAGCAAACGAAGTTATGCACTTTGTACATTGGTGCGTTTTACTATTAGGCAAAAGCGGAGATTTACAATAATGCATGGGCCAACTAGTTTATCCTGAGATAGACAGGTAGGTTTGGAAAGGTACTTATATAAAGAGTCACAGACATACCTAGGAATTAATTGAAACCACGTGGTCAGTTGGAAAATGCACAAAATTTATTAGTATTTTCATCTACTAAAGAATTTAATAATCTTTCAATTAAAGATGGTATTTTGCAAAATTGTGTTGTGGTTTCAATTAATATCGTGGGTACACGTAAGCCCAATGAAGTAAGTTCTAGGTTATGCAATATGCATGTTTAATTATGGTTCCTTCAGAATGACTCTTCAGTTGAAGACCTCTGTGTTGCGGCTGTACTCGAGTCAGGGGCCTTACTCCGAAAAACGAACGTCGATGCTTCGGCTGACGGATCGCAGTTTCCCTACTATGAAATTCAAATTGCTCTATTCATATATGCCCCAACGGAGCACTTATGAAAGTTAAATAAATGAGCGGGCCTCTGTAACGCTCGTGTTCCCCAATCACAGACTAAAACTAATGCTGTCTTTATCAGAACATAATAAATGTCAAAGACACCAACGTTTTGGATCCAAAGTTCGCTTCGATGTTTGCACTTGACATTTTGTCTTTCATGGTAGGAAAATGCCGATCCGTCAGCCGAAGTTTCGACGTTCGATTTTCGTAGTAAGGCCCCAGACCTCATTCCAGCTTAGTATGTCATCGCTTTCAGTATACATCAGATGAGATTGTGTTTAAACGCTAGCTTGTAAAACGTTAAATAAGTAAATAAAAAAGAGTGTGGAGGAGGTAGAATGCATTCATATTAATATGTTCTTTTGAGTACAGTATCTGGTGATAAATATACCTTATTAGAATCGTACTGTGTTCAATGTCTTGAGATGTTATCCATAACAAATGGTTTATAGATGGATCTTGGACAAATTATCAATAACAATATTGATTGAATGCAATGTACAAGCTGTTATATTATTTGAAAAATGTAATGGTTCGTATCAGTGCACAGATATTAAAATATAAAGCTCGCGATGCTTTTCATCATTTTTCAATAGATCTCATAGTATAAAAAAAAATAACAAAAAACCCCATTTCACAAAATTTACCACGAGATACTGTTTATTGCAACAAAAGGAATCTGTATGCGTTTCCTTTTTTAAGTATAAAGTGAAGGTTAGGTGTTACCATGAAAAAAAAATGTGCACATAATAGATGTACCGCATTCGTCTGGAAAATGCATTTGTTTACTGTAACTGTGATATGAAGTAGAAATTAAAGGAGCTTGCTTAGGGTAGATGTGTGGAACTTAAAAAAATAACTGTTACCCTTTCGTAGAAATTTCTATAGTAGTTTGACATTTGACACATTCCAGAATGCTCGGAAATTGTTTATTTATTGTATCGTCATAGGCCTTACTCTTGACACTCGATTCGAATCGTATTGGGATTAGGATCGAATTCTTGCAGTTTGGTACTCTAGAACGCAACACTAGCGCACGTGCATGACATCAGTGGAATGTTTTGGAACTAAATTGTCTTCCATATTTATTCCTTTGTAGCTAAATATTTCCATTGATTTTATTTAATTATTTATTTATGTTGAAAAGACAGCCCCTTTTAAGTAATAGTAAAGAATTAAGCTTTCTCCGTGTTACCACAAAAATAACTTATTTTTAGCTAGACAGTGTCTAAAGATAAACGTCTAAAATGATTAGAAATATCACAACAGAATGGAGTTAGCCAACGATTAGACACTACTTAAATCAAGATTTGTGGTTCATATTTAAACACGCGACTAAAGCATGTTTTGGGGCTAACCCCAACTCTAACGTATCACGTGTTCAGAGTGCATTTTAACTTTTTTGTGGTAAGAAAATTAAATTCAGACCGAATTTAATTTTCGTTAGACGGACTTTTAAGTATTGTGCTTTTGTATTTAGATTAATTTAAAATATAATATTATTACTTATATTATAGTTGTTTAAATTAAGTAATTTAATATTATTTGAAAAGTTTCCATACATTATTGTAGTTCTAAAAATGATAATTAATATTCATTATGCTGTATTTATAACTTATAACGTTTACATTTTTTGAATATCTAATATTTTAAATTGTATGATTTGTATGAAATATTTAACAAAAAGCATGGAATGCGAATGGGGTGATGATATTATTGATTCTAAAATTAGACTGAACGAGATACCACCGTTTGGTTAAAATTCAAACTTGTTAAAATTAATCAAAAATTATTTTTAATTTGAAAACTAACGACAAACTTAAAATAACCAATTACAAACTCTGGCAGTAGAATTAATTTAGATTTAATTTATCATTGCGAGCTTATAAATAGGTAGGCTTCAGTTTTAATTATCTTTATTTATTTTTATATAACATACGCAAGCACCTAAAATGTTGGACACTCAGTTATTTATACTATATATAGAAATAATATAGCAACTAATCTGCATTCCTATTTTCAGTTACCGTACAAATTTTGATGGAAGGGTATTAATTTTAGAGGCTACAGATTTTTTTACAAGGTTCGGTTTCAATTTGAAGTGAAGCTAAGCGTCAATCTAAAATTTATAGATCATATCGACTTATATTTGTGTGTAATACAATTTCTACCGAGATATATAAAGACTAGCGTCTTGAGTGAATGCTAGCGGTTTGCGCCGATTGGCTCACGCATATACGCGCAGAAATCTGTGACCGATTTTATAATTGACGCTTCGTTACGTTAGTGGGGATCGAGCCTATTGCCTAACTGACGCCGGCTCCACACGTTGGCCCCAACGTCACGTCAGTCCCAATGCCACTCGCCTAACGTGTGGATCTAGCAAATAGCATAAGGGGTACCTTAGACACTCAAGCAAACGTACGTTTGCTTGAGCGTCTAAGATGCCCCTTAGGCCTAACGTTGGCGCGGGCGTTCGCAGTGCTATTTTCTAGATCCACACCTTGGACGAGTAGCATTGGTACAGACGTTGGGATCAACGCGTGGAGCTGGCCTAATAAATAATAATAAAGCAACCATATTTGTAAATGCGCTGCTACACTGCAGTTTACAAACGATTGTGAACTCAAATACATTTAACATTACGAAACTAA
Organism: Crocallis elinguaria; assembly: GCA_907269065.1. NCBI lineage: Eukaryota > Metazoa > Arthropoda > Insecta > Lepidoptera > Geometridae > Crocallis > Crocallis elinguaria. Next base: position 13,991,330 of record OU026080.1, on the reverse strand, counting down.
AAGACGTTTCGAAAGACGGTTTACAGTGGTTTTGTAAGTTTTGGTGAAGCAATCTTTATAAGAAATTTACCTACTACCAATAGTTCCATAACAGGAAATGTTAATTGGAAGTGAGGGAAGTTAGCAATAAATGGCAGTGGATAGGTTTCGCGTGTGAAATTATTATACTTACGTTACGATTGCTAAAACTAATGATACACGTTGTCAAATCGTGGAATTTTATCTTTTTAAAGTCAAGAGAAAAAGATGAAAGTCAACGTTAGCGATTTCGCTTTGGTGTGTTGAATCGATGTTTATGGGCCATAAAATGATGTAGTCAGAGTTTAGTCGCATGTTGTAGAGATTGAGACGGCAAAAGTTTGGTTAGACCGACTTCAAGACCTTGAGGCTTTGAGTATTAATATTTATATAGATGCGAGGTGGAACGAAATAAGTGAGCGTGGATAATACGGAAAGTAATGAGAAAATAATTATGAAACGGAAACTACTTATTGTATAGCCAGACTCATGACACGCGAGACTATAAGACGCGAAAGACAGCGTGGCATGTCTAATCGATTATGCGATCTATAGGGGCAGCTTAGACGCTAAAGCAAGCGTACGTTTGCTTGTCAGAATAACAACGCTTTGCGTCAAGCGCGGATTTAGTGATTCTGGAAATCCGCGCTTGACGCAAAAGCGTTGTTATTCTGACAAGCAAACGTACGTTTGCTTTAGCGTCTAAGTTGCCCCATAAACCAACCATATTCGTGACATACCATCCTATTGAAAACTGGAGCGGCGGCTGCACCTTAGTTACCGATACGAAGCAAAGGTCGCCAAATATTCCGTTGTGCTCATAATAAATTCATACTCAAAAGTTAAAGCTTTTTACTAATAACTTTGTTGTTTCAAAGTCGGGTTATGTGATGATAGGATGTGATAAGAATAAACGATAGCCTTAAGATAGATGTAATCTTAAATTATGTAAGTTAAATTCCTATATTTTATTAAGATAGCATCAGTTTTCTCAGTCGGTTTACTTTATTTTGTAAGATTTGAATAAAAATACGAATTTACTGAACATGGTGTTTTATTTTTACTTGGGAATTAGTCATATTGTAAATTACCTTTTCTGTGGTTTAGCATGATTCCAGCTTGAACCATACATGACACAGGTGAGATAGTGTTAAAACGAATAATAATAGGTAATAAAAATTGCGTGCATAATAATACAAAAAAATGTTTTGTTATCTACTAATCCCTACTAATATTATAAATGCGATAGTGTGTTTGTTGGTTTGTCCTACTTTCACGCAGTAACGGAGCAACGGATCGACGTGATTTTTGGTATAGATATAGTTTATGGACCGGAGAGTTACATAGGCTACTTTTTATCCCGGAAAAATGCACAGTTCCAGTGGGAACGCGGGTGAAAACCGCGGGCAGATGCTAGTCCGTATATAATTACATCTATATACTATTTCGGATCTAACGAAGTTGATAAGTCACAGCCTGGCAGCTTCAGAGGACTAGAAATCGCCAAGGGTACATTTTCAAAAACTTAACAAGAAAAATAAGCCAGGTATACATATATGTAATTAATAATATTTATTTTAAAAAGTACAATAACAACCTATAATCTAACACAATATAAGTGCATGTAAATACTTTAGGTATAGAACTTTCTAAAAGCACCAAGTCTTGTTCAATTGTTCAGACATCTGAACAAAATAAATAAATGTATGTACCTACGTAAAATGGAATGTTAATTTCATGTAAATACTGTATGTACTGTGCGTATTGTTCTTATATCTAGATAAAATAACTATATCACTCAATTCACGGACGGCATTGATAATGTTCAAGTTGATAAATAATTATTAATGATTAATAAATATTTATTTTATGGAATGTTGTACCATCATACGGTACTATTCAATGAAACAACAGCGGCGCCAATGTTACTGAGATTTATACTGAGATTCGAATGATAAAACTGATAAATTAAAAAACTGATAATTATTATAGAACCCTTCTTTTAAATATGTTTGGACAATAGGGCCTTACTAATAAAGGCTGTATAACCGTTGTATAGTTACACAATGTTTTAGTCTCTTTCGATTTTATAATTAAATCTAAAGTGAAGTACTTGATAATTAATACTTACATACTATTATATTACTTTGATAGATTACTAATACAAAAAACCCATTCCAGTAAAAACATATTAAGACGTTCCGAGACGGTCAAGCATTATGAAACAAGGACGTAGGTTTGCTTGCGTCAAGCAGGTTTGATCGTTTACAATGTTTGCTTGATGGTTGAGTCAAGCATCTACGTGCTTGATCAAGTATAACTGGTCTGGCGTCAGATAGCAAACACCAATGGGAAGATAGTTTAAGTAGTTCTAAAAAACGTCACCCAGTGACAGTTCTCCATCTCCAATAGCGCCACCAAGCGGAATCAATTGGGAGAATCCTCCCCACTGGTCAGATGACAGACTGGCCAGTAAAATTACTAGGCTTATGAGACTTAATACCTAATGTCTCAGGGTAACGAGCGTACTGTAGTGCCGCGCATGCCTTTGTGTTTCAAAGTTCTGAGTGGCACTGCAATTGTTATGGGCCGGCGTTATGCTTCCCATCAGGCCAGACGCTCGTCTCGTACCAATCATCATAAAAAAAAAGATAATTTCAGTAGTTCTAAAAACCGTCACCAGGTGACAGATCTCCAGCTATAACAGATCGTCATCGGATGACAGGTCTCCATCAAGCAGGTTTGATCGTTTACAATGTTTGCGTGATGGTTGAGTCAAGCATCTACGTGCTTGATCAAGTATAACTGGTCTGGCGTCAGATAGCAAACACCAATGGGAAGATAGTTTAAGTAGTTCTAAAAAACGTCACCCAGTGACAGTTCTCCATCTCCAATAGCGCCACCAAGCGGCATAAATAAGATGACATCGCCCCATTGTTTGAGCAAGCAAAATTTACTATCTTGCATTCTTACTTGCATTATGTCTCTTGACCGTCTCGGACCTCTTTACATAGCTACTTTGGAAAGTCAACAAAACATCACAAACAAAAATCACTCCTCATGTCATACACACTTAATACTGACCCGGATGATCAGACCATCGTCTTTCACGAATCCATTCCTGACGACATCGCCCACAACTGCATACTCCGTATATCCAAACCCTCGGACGCATATTTCTGCAGTCGGTTTTCTAAAGGCTATGAGATTGGAGTTTGACATCATCGTGTCTCGTTGAGTGAGATCATGATCGAACTGATTGATCATAGCAAAGGAGATTCGTCCGTTGAACGGCCATTCGAGGTAGTCGTCGTTTTCTGTTTTCATGAGGTGCACGTGGAGAGCAAAGCAGTGGGGGTTCTGAGGCGATATGTTGAGACGAACGCAGAATCTGAAAAATATAGAGGATAGATACGTGTATTGGCACAATTGGAATGTTGCATGAAACATAAAATACATAATCGGTGTCTTTATACAGGTTTAAGAACATCACATTAACGCATTAAAAATGAAATTCACAAAAAATATAATTTCCAAAATGATACTGCATCTAAAAGTTTCCCGAATTCAACGATTCTTTTATCATCCAATAGCAAATTAAAATCCAATAGCAAAGAACATTACACTAAATAAAAAAATGTATGACAACTATGTACTTAAACGCAGTTTTACGGCCCGCGTAGAACAAGTGACGTCAGATGTTCTGCCTAATTTGTATGGGGCGTTTTAGCGCTCAGTAGATACGCCCGACTATGACTCTCATTTTTGACGTTTCTAGCGTTCGATTTCCAATTTTTTTTCGATATAGACATTTGATTCTCATGAAAAAACGAATTGAATGACATAAAAAAATGGAGTCAACATCCCTATTTGGAATATGTACCTTTGAAATAGATGTGAATTAAGATTTGCAGCCGCGACAGAAAATAATGAAAATTATTAGAGATATAGATAAGCAAATGCTTTATTGTACACATTAAAGAAAAATACGTACAAAAAATATAAACTAAAAAACCGGCTTTTCACCTTCTGGCTCCATCATCACTTCCAAGATTATACTGTTACTTTAATCAGTTACAAATGAAGCTAAAAAATACGTTTTAAAAAGGCTGAATCAGCCTAATTTATTCAACAAGTTACCTGTATCCATTAGGCGACGTATAGAAACCAGGGCTGTACAGCATCTTGAAATGATCCTTGAGCATCGCATCCAGCCTCGCCTTGAAGTTATCTATCTTCCACACGTAGTTCCCCATGCAGTACCGCAGCAGCATCTCGTTGTTTTGCTTCATCTTAGCCATCGCAAACGCCGAGAGCTGCTTAGATATGTTGGCTATGACAATATCTTGTTCCCGATTGCGCTGCTCCAAGATTACTACTCGTTCATAGAGAGCTCTGTAAGGAATGTGTTCTTTTTAAGAAACTACCACTGCAGTGCTGCGCAAGCCTTTGTGTTTCAAAGTTCTGAGTGGCACTGCAATTATTATGGGCCGGCGTTATGCTTACCGTCAGGCAAACGACCTAGTCGTCTCGTTATCAAAAAACATAAAAAAACCCACATTTAAGCAGCTAGTACCTTATAAGTGCGCTGGTGTTGTTAAGAGGCGATTTCGCAGCCTCGTTCCCTTCCTTGTCAGGAGCCTCCCACAGCGTCATCGCCTCTTGCTCCTTCGCATCGAGGCTCGCATCCGACATGTCATTGTTTATCTTCATCTCAGAGTATGCATTCATCAAATACTGCCAAAATGAAATGGGGTCATTTCGGTTTACTATTACTATTTATTTAATACCATACATACATTATTAGCCTCTTACGCTCCCACTGTTGGGATACCGGCCCTCTCTCAGAGAGAGAGGTATGGGCCATAATCTACCACGCGGGCCCAGTGCGGCTTGGTGGATGTCACATGTCTACGAATTTTGTGGTTCTTGAACATGCGGGTTTCCTCACGATGTTTTCCTTCACCGTTTTAGAGCGAATCCACACATAACTTGTTATAAGTCACTGGTGCGAGCCGAGTCGAGATTTGAACTATGGTGCGTCGGATTGAAAGTCGCACAAGTTCCCGTTCGGCCACACTCGCTCCTCAATACTATACATACGCTGTGGTGTAATCGATAGTATACTTCTGGGGGTTATTTTAATACACTCGGAATGATTCCGTGTAGGAAACGACTGCTTCGATTCGCTTTTATTTCGAGATGGCAATTTCGAAATTTCCCGTATAGATTCGACAACTTAGCTGCTTAGCTTAGCCAATTCTACTAAATAAATGTTTTGAAAATGGAGTGCAATATTTTTGCACCAGAAAAAGTGTATGCATTTGTTTCGCCTGTGCATGTGTTTTAGTAGGACCATGGTCCCTGTAGTTCCTGATTCCCTAGATACAGGGAATACTCCTAGTTAGGGGTCACAGTGTATTGGAACTCTTGAATGTGATCATCAGACATTATTAATATTTTTTTTGGTGCAAAGATGTTTAGATTCTTCAAATGAAAAGGCTTTCAATATCTACTGATGGCGGGATGTAACTTCACAATTAAAGTTAAATAAAGTGAAATCTCTCCCCACTTGTTTGGTACCGACAAATATCACTAATGGAGTAGGTAATCGCTGCAAAGTGATGTCTGCTAGATGAAGCCACAACTTGTAAGCCGTAAGAAAGTCATCATCTCAAGAATTTCGAAGCTAACATTGATCACTCTCATAGTTTAGTTTGTCTGGTTTAGATAACCAGAAGATGAGGGTTTGAATTCTGTTGGCAGCGAATTTTTTTAATGTATTTTATACTGAATTAACTAACTGAGATACCTAATAATACTACTTACGCTCATATGGTTCTGTATATCATTATGTAGATGCAAGTTCATCTCCTCTTGACTTTCAAACTTGTCCTTACAGCCTACAACATGGAAAGCGCATGGCACTCTGATTTCTGGCTGCATTGATGTCTCAGGTTGATTGTACTCGCAGTCTGCTATGTGCGCATCCAAGTCTAGTGGGGTAACTTTTACTTTGCAACCTGAAATACAGTTTTTTAAATTTAAATTTTATAGTGTGGAATCCATGACAAGGCATTATGTAGCCACAAATTGATTGCCTAATGAGCCTACCCTGTGAAATATAAATACAAACAACAAACCAAAATTGTTCAATGTTTACAGAAACCATTCTGACAGTCTTGTCAGGACTGAAGTACAGGACTCTGCACTGCATGTTGTGATAGCAATTTATTATAGCTGCACCTCTTAGAAATATGAATGACTAATCTATGCAATTATATTGGGTTTGATTCTGGGGTACCATTTAGAACTGAAACTAACTCAGAGGTCAGATAGGAATTTCTTTTACACATTAATTAATCTTTAATGGAATGACAGGGATAACTTTAAACTTCAGTTAAACTTTGAAATAGAAACCTCAATTAGTAATTTCTTACTGGCTTATACTACGGAGTAAAATCTAAAACTGTTATGATTACCTCTATTAGAAAAAGGACAGTTCATTCTTTGCTCTTGAATCTCTCGTTTCGTATAATTGTCTGGAAATATATCCACCTTCATGCTTAGGTTTATATTGTCAATTGGACAGTGGCCGCTGTTTCTGTAAAACAAATCATTGGATGGCTTACAAAGAAATCTGTTGAGTTATTTTAGATAAACGGTAAAGGAATTATGCTACTCGCAGATGAAAACGGAAGCAGTTTGAGTAGAACTTTACAAAAGCTCCTGAAGAGGAATTTATTATGCTAATTTATAGTATTACTGTTCCTCTACACACTACTTTGTTTGTTAATAAAATAATTATTGCTTACATTAGTGACTCAGAAGATGAGTAAACTCACCAAATATGGTGCAGTGAGGACATGTGTGAATAGCTAAAAAAAATGGTGATATGATACACAAACAGGACTTTTGCATAAGTAAATAATTTGATTGGGTCTATTGATGCCTTTGTCATTTATTATGTTCGGATAAAGGCAGCATTACTTTTAGTATGTGATAGAAAAACATTACAGAGAGCCGCTGTTAGAGTAATTTATTTTAACCTTCATGATTGCTCCTTTGCCTATATGCATAAAACATTTTGAATATGAATTTGCAAAAACCAGCAAAGGGTATATAAAGCAAATATAAAACATTGCTTTGTTGAGGCTTACAGTAATTAATTATACCTGTGCACCACTTTAAGTACACATATTATACTAAGTCAATTTGCAAAATCATTAGGGCTACTTACTGTAACCAAGATGTAATACAGCTTTTACAGAATTTGTGTCCGCATGTAGTGATCACTGGGTCTCGCAGCCAGTTGAGACACACAGGGCATTCATACCGCGACTCTGGTTGGTCACTCAGCACTGTCTCATTTAGGGCTGTTATGCCCATTGGCTGCAAGTAAAAAAAAACTTAAAGTACATACAATGATGACTCTGATGCAAGTAATTTAAATGCAACGGATAAAGAATTTTGTTCAATTAATTTTACCTGTAAAACAGTTTTATTATATTCATTTGCATTACATAATGGAAAGTCATAAAAATAATTATTATTCAGTTTAGGATAGGTCACACGGTGGCACACCCAACAAAATAATTTAATTTTATCATGAAAATTGATAGCTTATAGTTGCAGCTACTTACTGCAATTCCTTCTGAAGCATTCTTTGGTTTGTTGGTATCCATTTTGCTGAAATTAATGTTTTATTTCATCAATTTCAAAATAGAAAACTTTTCTGATTTTCCTAAAACAATAAAACAAGAAATGATTTATGACATGCCAACCATGACGTACCTGACATACTGATTTTGACTGACAGACGACAGTGACAATGACTTACCCAATCCAAAGAGTTATGATAACCATCGATTCAATGACAGTGACACACGATGACATGATAGCACAAATCCATGGCTAAAGGTGGGCGAAACTGCTTTTTTTTCAATTCATTATAAGTTGCACTCTTTGAGTATCCATAGGTTAATATATTCATTTAATTTTGTAGGTAGTTTATATACAAAAATAAATGAATAATTATTATCCACCTACTACTAGTCTTACTATACTACTTTCTACTTCTAAGCGCTTACCTACTATACCTACCTATTATAAATGCGAAAGTGTGTCTGTTGGTTTGTCCTTTTTTCACGCAGCAACGGATCAACGGATCGACCTGATTTTTAGTATACATATACGGCCTTATTACAAAAAACTCGTTAAACTCGACTTTGGTCGACAACCAATTTGTCTTCAACTATCTTTAGAGTCGACCTATAAACCAAACCTTATTACAAAAGATGAATAAAGCCAAGACAACTTAATACCAAACTGTAGCTATGGTAGAAATTATTTCCACAGATAATAAATGTCTTTATGCTACGGATACACGAAATGTAGAATTGACACAATGTACTAATTTTTATTTTGGAATATAAGTAGCTATTTTGTCACACAATACTATTTTCTAATATCGAAAAATATTGTAGGTAATTTTTAAATGACTTTTGATCATTGCGAGTAATTCAAAACATCCTAATTAGGTATTTACGTATATGAAAAAAATGTTAAGGAGATACTCCTTATATATTATCCAACCTATACAATGGCACACTATGGCTAAGTAACCATAGCAACATGTTTTGTTGATTGTGTGTATTGTCAATTCTTGTAATATATTCTGTTTTTACTATGTATACTTTCGATATTATAAGTATTTCCTATATATTTTGCTAAAAGCTATTATTCTACTCATCCACGCTTCCTAATACCTCACCACCCCTTCTTACTTTAATACAAAATATATGAATTTTTTTACGATTTGACAAGTAGAATACGTGGCCGCCATTAAAATAAATGCTTAAACCGTCGCTAAACTAGGTGCCCGACAAGACTAACTTTGACACCATAGTCAACCAAGACCTAAGTGCTAATCTGCTTTTTGTAATAAGAAATTTGACAAAACTACGGTTTAAACTCCAGTTTAGCGTTAAAACTCGTTTTGTAATAAGGCCGATATAGTTTATATAGACCGGAGAGTAACATTAGGCTACTTTTTGTGTACTTAGCATGTTAGGGTGGCAACACCCAGGATTTGATGAATAAATATTATCTATGGATCAACATACATGGTGACATGGCGTTTTTTTCTGTGAAAATTTTATAAAACTACAAATTTATAATCATGGAAGATCTTCGAAGCCAATTGGACGCTCAAATGACACTGATTCAGCAACTACAGTCTCAGCTAATACTGAGCCAGTCGCAATCAGCCCCAAGTTTGATTGAAGGCGCCAACTTTCTGCCCGGCATGACCACGCCGCCGCCACAGCAATTTACATTTAAAGCTGCTGATTGGCAAAACTGGATTACAAGATTCGAACAATATAGGGAAACCACAAGACTTAAACTACTGCCAAGTGAAACGCAAGTCAACTCATTTCTCTATACTATGGGAGGCCAAGCGAACAATATCCTAACCTCAATGAAACTTAGCCCCACAGACATGAAGTCGTATGAGATCGTCAAAGCAAAATTCGATTCATACTATACGGCGAGAAAAACGAAAATGTATTCAAGAGCGCGTTTTAATCAACGGATTCAAAACGGCGACGAAAGCGTCGATGATTTTATTACAGACTTGCACAACCTTGCAAAAAAATGTGAATTTGGTCCTCTGGAAGATGAACTCATCAGGGACAGAATCATCGCAGGTATGAAAAATACAGAATTATCCAAGGCACTTCAAAACCTGGAAGAAGAACCAAAATTGGAGAATGTAATAAACCGAGTCAGGCATGCTGAGATGGTAGAGGCAAACATTTCAACATTAAACCCCTCGCAAGCATCCCTGGAAATCAATGTTGTAAATAAAAAATACAATAAAAAAGACCAAATAAAACAAGCATCAACATCGCAAGAAAGTTGCAGAAAATGTGGCCGCTCGCCTAGACACAAGTTTTCAGAGTGCGAGGCAACAAAATCCAATTGTAAAGGTTGTGGACTAAAAGGTCACTGGTTAGCAGTATGCAAGAAAAAGAAAGAGGAGAAAAAAGAGTCTAAGAGTGTGAATGAAGTTTCAGAAGATTTCTTTTTTGGATGTATTGAAAGAGAGAAAATCATAGATTCTGTTACAACACCAAAGATAGCTCGCTCGAAAGCAAAGTTTGCAACTATAGCAGTAAATGGACAAAAAGTCAAATTCAAAATAGACACTGGAGCATCCGAAAGTGTAATAAGTCCAGAATTAAGAGTTAAATTGAAATTACCCAAACCAATACAAGTCAAAGAAAAATTATTAGGACCCTGTGGCATAATACTACCTGGAAGAGGAGTATGTAAAGATGTTAAAATGACTTGGCAAGGTAACACCAAAATAACTGATATTTACGTCTTAGAAAACCAGCACACACCACTACTAGGACTACCTGAATGTGACGCCTTTGGAATAGTGCAGTGGCACGAGGAAGCACAAATAATGCAAGTGCATATCTCGGACAATACTTACCCTGAAGAGGAATATCAAGAAATGTTTAAGGGCCTAGGTATAATGGAAGGAAAATACCACATAAAACTCAAGGATAATGTTACACCCCATGCAGTGACTGCCCCTCGACACATTTCAATTCCAATAAGACCTAAAGTAGAGAAAGCCCTGCAGAATTTACAAAACATGGGAGTTATAGAACCAGTAACTCACCCTACAGAATGGTGTGCTCCAATGGTACCAGTACCGGACAAAAATAATTCTGACACTGTACGAATCACAGTAGACTACACAGAGTTAAACAAAAATGTCATGAGAGAGTACCATCCCCTACCAACTGTAGAAGAATGCTTAGCACAGCTCGCTGGATCAAAAGTATTCTCCAAAATTGACGCAGTAAAAAGCTATTTCCAAGTGGAACTATCAGAAGACTGTAAAGATCTCACAACATTCATCAGCCCATTTGGAAGATACCGTTTCAATAGAATGCCTATGGGTATGAACTCATCATGTGAAGTTTTTCAAAGGAAAATGGCTACTTTACTGTCAGGCTTAAAAGGCTGCATAAATCATGTTGATGATACCCTTGTTCATGGAAAAACCATAGCGGAACATGATGCCAATCTAAGAGAGGTACTTAAAGCCCTACACAAAGGAGGAGTAACCCTAAATCAGAAGAAATGTATCTTCAGGACAAACAATTGCATTTTCCTCGGATACAAAATAACTGGCAATGGAGTACAACCCCTTCAAGATAAAATACAGGCTATAAATGACCTACCTATACCCAAAGATCTAACGGCACTGAGAAGCTTTATGGGAGCTGTAAACCAACATCTCAGATTTCTGACTAACACAGCAGATGTTACAAAACCTCTCCGCGACTTACTAAGAAAAGACTCTGCAAGAGAGTGGAATGAGGAACACACCAAAGCGTTTCAAGAAATCAAAAAGTTATTGACTTCAGCCCCTCAGTTAGCACACTATGACCCTAATCTGGAGACCAGAGTCTCAGCGGATGCATCTCAATATGGTATGGGTGCCATCTTAGAACAAAAGCACGGAGATGAATGGAAGCCTGTTCACTTCTGGTCATCTGCATTTACACCTACCCAGCAAAGGTATGCGATGATAGAAAAAGAGGCATGTGCAACAACCATGGCATGCGAGAGATTTAAACTTTATCTCCAAGGCCTACCAATCTTCACAATCCGTACTGACCACAAACCGCTTCTAGCAATTTTAGACACAAAACCAATTGCAGATCTACCGACAAGACTTCAAAGATTTAGAATGAGAATGACACCATTCAATTATAAAATAGAGCATGTTCCTGGAAAGTACATGTATACAGCAGACATGTTATCTAGAGCCCCACTACCAACTCAAGAAGAAGACAGAGATATTCTAGAAAAAGGTGACAAACTAGATGAATCAACATTTCTGAGCATACTCAAAGAAATGCCTTTCTCAGATGAACGCCTCAGAAATATAAAAGAAGCCCAACACGATGACAACATATGCAAAAAGCTACATAACTATATAATGAATGGATGGCCTTGTTATAAGAATATTGAGGAAGAACTAAAACCCTTCTGGAAATACAAAGAAGACCTCATCTTAACTAATGACATAATAACATGTGGTAAGAAATTGTTTGTTCCTTCGAGACTGAGACAGGAATTGATTGCCAAACTCCATACTGGACATGTCACAAGTACCAAGAGCCAGCTGCGAGCCAGAAATGCAGTATGGTGGCCCACATGGGAAGAAGACATTATCCAGTGGGCTGACAAATGTGAATGCTGCGCTAAGTTGATTAAACAGAGACCGGAACCACTCATATCTGGAGAGATTCCGCAGTACCCCTTCGAGACTATAGCCGCAGATTTATGCACATACAGAGGAAAGGAATACCTTGTGGTTAGAGATGTACTATCTAACTATCCAGAAGTAGTATCTTTAACTTCCACTACCTCTACAGCAATCATCAACCATTTAAAATGCATCATGGCTCGACACGGGATTCCAAAGATCCTCAGAACCGACAATGGGCCGCAATTCTCTTCTAAGCAGTTTGCAGAATTTGCCAAAAACTGGGATTTCGAACACATTACATCGAGTCCCCACTATCCACAAAGCAATGGTGCTGCTGAAATAGGTGTAAAGATTATTAAAAACATCTTTGAAAGGAATCCAGGAGACCCTCTCTTAGGACTACTCCACTACAGGACAACACCATCACGGCTAGGACCAGCACCAGCACAGATAGCAATGTCAAGATTACTGAACACAACAATACCAACAATATCTAGTAATCTAATTCCCAAAATACAAGATTTGGAATCATACAGGACAAAACTAATGAAGAGAAGAGAAAAAGCAAAGGAGATATTTGATAAGAGACATAAAGCTAAGGACTTACCAGAACTAAACACAGGAAAAAGAGTATTCTTACCTGATGAACAAGTCTATGGCATTATTACTGGAAAAAGAGAAGAGCCTCGGAGCTATACTGTTTTGACAGAAAAAGGAAGAGAAATAAGAAAGAATAGAAGAGCAGTCATTGACTTGCCTGATCAAACAGATAACCCAGAGACTGAGAGATCATCTGTTCCCACTTCTACGTCACCTCCTGCTCCATACTCTCAATCCTCACCAAGCCCAGAACCAGTAATACCTATTGTTTCAGATACACCCAATCTACAACTACACATGAGTGTACCAACACTATCTTTGCCAAACCCAGACCAAACTCAACAGCAATCAGAAACTGTTGAATCACAGCTAGATGAGACTCAAGATGCAGCTCTACTATATTTACCAGAGATGAGACCAAGCACACCTGCAGAGACCAAAGTGGGCACTTCGACAAGCAACCACAACATTCCTGCTGATGAGAGTTCACCCCTGTCAACTCCCTATGCTACTCCTGAGTCATCTACATCTACAAGCCCCGAATCTTCACCAGAGAAGGAGAGAGAAATAATTACTACTAGATCTGGAAGACAAGTGAAACCAAAAAAGAAGTGTTTGTGTAAAAACTGCTAAGACTAGTTTACCTCAAAAATAAAACATTACAGTGATAGTGATATGTTCCTACTGTAAAGGTAAATGTGTTTACATTTTGTAAGTGTTAAAGTGTTGTGTGATACAGGACAGTTATTTAGTATAAATTAGTAACACACTCATATTCTTTGTTAACTTTTATTGTTGTCAATACATAGCATTATAAACACTGCACAATAACTTTAAATAATCAGAACATTTGTAGAACTGTTCATTTGTTAATAATATGCTTCTTAAAACTTTGTAAAGTTCAATGCTATCTTCCTGTTTGTAGACCATATACACATATCTGTTCTTGTGTATCTGATAAATGTTTCAATAACTGTAAACAGGCAAAGCACTGTTATTGTTTGTGAAATTGCAATTTAGTTCAATTTACATTAATTAGAATAATTGTCATGTTTTTGTTTAATAAGTCAAGATGACAGATTATCATAGAATAGATTTCTATTTGTCAACGTCATTATAATTTAAATGAGTAGATTTTAATTTGTCAACGTCATTATACTTTTTTTATTATCATATCATCTACTAGTGATGTACAATTGAAATAGTGATATGAATAATACTTGTAAAAAAAGGAAGATGTGTACTTAGCATGTTAGGGTGGCAACACCCAGGATTTGATGAATAAATATTATCTATGGATCAACATACACTTTTTATCTCGTAAAAACGCACGGTTCCTGTGGGAACGCGGGTGAAACCGCGGGCAGAAGCTAGTTATATATTACTAATTATGAAATAGCAGAATTGGCAGTTAGCATGTATCCAAAGACTACACTACTATATATACTGGGACATGTATCTAGCAGTCAGCTAACGATTTCATTGTATGTTAATAGGCTGAATATATCTGATAAGAACGTACGTTAGTCTTCTAAATCATTCGGCTTACCAATCGCGTCAGGCACTAGTTGGCCAAGACTAGAGTGTGTTAGACAGGGGAGATATAATATTATGATAAAAGTATTATTAGATAGGTACCTACCTACGTCCTTTCTGTGTTCTGTGCCTACCTACTTAGGTTACAAAAATACATTACTTGTTTTGTCGAAGAACATGAAAAAGAGCTAGGTACCTAATAGTCCACAATAAAAAATATCTGGCTGGTAATTACGCAAGTTATATAGCTGTTTCAATACTTGGTACATATAGGGATTAATTGGTACACCGTACCTATACAAAATTGTACAAAAAGATTTGGAACAGCGGTCTTACCTATACCTACTCCGTTTTATAGAACAGCTTGTATAAGTTGTATGTAACCCATAATATTTACCATCGTCATCATCGAGCAGCCCGATACATTCCCAATTTTCCACTGCTGGGATCTACGTAGAATTAAAATATAGAGAAGAAGATTTATGATCTTTACTTTGCTTTCATACAAGGAACTGCCAGTGGATATCTTAGTGTGGTGTGTCGTGACAATCTGGACTTTTATAACGCCAAATGTGGGTAGTTGGTGACAACGCTCACATTCTATTGATGCTGACACCCCCATTCTTCTCGTGACCACGATCAGTGCAACTTGATCGAAACGTCGATGTAAATAAAAATCTATGTTTTTATCGTGATCTAGTCCTGTTCTTAAAAGTAAACAATTTAATAGAAATTAAATGAAGTGCCCTCACGTAACTAAAAGTAGGTAAGTGATTAAAATATCTCTGTTAAATAACACCAGCATTTAAAAAAGTAACGGCGATTTCAAATGGTGACCACGTAAATGTCACCTATCAAATTCATCGTAGATTGTGTTGGGCAACGTCGCAGCGACTATAGCAGTGGTAATCAAATGATTTTGTTCTTAAGCTGCATGCGGTGATTCAAGTATCGCGGGTCGCCAAGTGAGGTGTGGGTGAAAATATACTTGAAGTAAAAATGGGGACGGGTCTCAGGTGTAGTTACTAATTGCCGGAACACAATGCAAAGTGCTTGCTTGATGGATTTTCAATTTGAAGAAGCAACGAGTTACAGCCAAGCTAAGGTTACATGTTAATTTGCACTGAACACAAAGAAAGGTCAGGCTTATTGTAAAATTTGAACTGTAAATCCATGGAAGAACTGACTCAATTATTGGATTAATTACTGAACCATCATAGCTTGAATTTATCTTTGATTTTTTTGCTCTTTACACCTGTTGTAAAAAGGCCACGAAGGGAGCTTAGCAAGTGTTTCCCAAGTGTGCTAGAAGCAAAGAGCGGCCCGTGAGAAATGTCATTTACGAAAGATTTTACCTCGTCGGACAATTTTTGAGTGTGAAACGCTTTTGAGTCTCGGGCCGCGCCGCACTACAATGCAAGACGCGGGCCAAGAGTTGTGCTTCTGTGATCTATACCGTTGCGTCATACCATATGAGGATATAATGCCTCTCTATTATAATTCTACACAATATCAAGGAATAGAATACATGCCAACTTGTGACACGATCGCGCGATCGCTTGTCTATGAGTACACAATACACATACATGAGCATTCCAATCCAAAACATTCCAATCCATAACGTTCCAAAAACCGGCCGTGTGTATATATTGCTCATATATTCCCGTGGGGAATCTCAGATAGATTTCGTGGAGTGATAGAAATATTAGAAATCCAAACATTACAAATCCAACATTCCAAATCATCGTTAGTGTTTATCATTTCGCGCTCAGTTGCTACTACTCGAGACGCAGAATGACCGAAAAATGGAGAGACGCTATGGCGTGCTCGGAATGAAGTGCCCGTCTTTGGGCTGCAAATTCGACCATCGTTCCACTCAATCCACGACGCGCGGAGCGATGGATTTGGAACGCTCGTGTATGGTGAACTTTAAAGAATAGTTAAGAAAGCATTAATAGCATTAATATTCAATGGTAGCACAATATTGAATGTAGATACTTAAGAAGATAGGAACAAAGACAAGAATAATATTTAAATAAGGTTGTAACATCTTTACAATGTGTTCTTGCCTTCTTGGGACTCACGACATGAGCCATCGCCCTCACGTAACTTGCAATAAATCGACCACGAGCCTGTAATTACGCAATAGATGGCAATAAATAGCGATAAGGTCCACCGTTCACGTTGTGTTAGCCATAAAATCTGATCAGCCTGGGGAATGCAAAATGGAGCACTTACTACTGAAGCTCTATTGGATAGGTATATTATGTGGACTCCTCTGAAATGCGGTTTGAATAAGGTTACAGTACCTCAACGGGAAAAACTGAACCATTGAAGGATCTTATAAGTCTCTATATATAGGATCATTTAATGATCTTGCCCATCTGTATGTCTGCCCACCCTTTTCTGTCCTGTGCTTGCTGTATCCATTACTCTGTCACCAATTTGATAATCTGATGGAATTGGTAGTCAACCTGGATGCCTTTTATATACCTACCATCTCGCGGATACAACTCCGCGCCTACCCATAGTTTATCGCCCCATTCATTACCAAACATTAATCATTCATAAACACCTCAGACAAAAATAGAGCTATCGGATCGACAATCGATAGTAACAGTTTATAGGCAGTTTTTCCCGCCTAGGGTCGATCAACCTCGTTTAACGGTAAATCGAGTCATGGGCAACGTGCTCTATAAAACCAGCTTGCTTACGTAATGGCGTCTGGTTCTGGTTAGACAGACGGACTGCCGGAAGATGGTATCGTCGGGGACACAAGTGCATTTGAGTTATTACTACAAGTATTTTGTTTCTTGGATTGCAATTATGGAAATTATTTGTGAACTGGTTGGGCCCTTGAACAATGTTTCGAGAAAATAACAATTCAGACTTTTTTTTCACGAGCGAATTTTTTATACATGTTTGTTTGATTGTCAAATCACCCGCACGTTGCCACATAATGATCGATTGTATTATTAATTTATGGACGGTTATGATGAAGCCTCTTTTGGTAAATTAATAAGGCTTTATTGGTTTTATTGCCTGATATAAATTCGAATCTCTGTGAGTCTCACCATGATAAATCCCTTTCACTTAAGATTAGGTGAGATAGTGATTAGTTAAATCCAAATCTACACAGAATTAATAAAGTAGTATTAATTGCGCTTTTATACAGCGTGTGCATATAGGTAACCTATCTATAAATACGGAATATGAAGTTTTGATAATATTATTCATTATTTTGAAAATTATCACTAGAAACGGGATATTTACCATGTATATTATTTGATTTGAGTTTCCGATTTTCAGTTCTCCCGTGATCATGGCGTTTGCAACAGCGCCGAAATATCGGAAACTCAAATCAAATAATATACATGGTAAATATCCCGTTTCTAGTGATAATTTTCAAAGTGTTGATGACCATGACAGTTTAAAAACCTATATTATTCATTATTTTCTAGGATCTGGAACGCATCGTGCGTTTACACAAACATCTACCTAATGTACAAAGATATCTCAATAATTACCTATACAAACTTTTTTGTTCCTTTATAGCATTTTTAATAAATATTATAACGAAACAAAAATACTAATTATAAAGAAAATTATATTATTTCACCTCGTTGTTGCTAAAGCGAATTGTAGTATTTATTTAAATGTAATGAAATCACTTTTAGTCGTTACTGTACTTGCTTGTAAGAAGCTACATTTTTTGTTTTCAACATCTACAGTTAATACAAAAAATCAAAATACAATGAGTTGAATATTTTATCTTGAGATCGACTGTTTGAATTAGATCAAGGCTAATCACTGACATTTGAAGTACCTAACGACGTTTCAGTGGTAGGTACTGAATAGTGATGTCGCTCGATTTATAGATTACCCCTTAGGATAGTGAATATCCAACCAGGTGCGAATCCAACCTAAAGTGGGCAAGGTGGGCATGCTCACAACCCTAATTGAAGTTGATAGGCCGACGTGCTTTTATGAATTAAAAAAAAAAACGATTCAAAAGTCAGCGCAACACACACTGGTTCAGTATCTACTAGTTTATTATTTACTAGTGTCGCGTGCGGCGTGGCCTGGTAGGTCCAACCGGAGACGATATCGAGCGATGTCCATAGTCCGACTCGTATTAGGTACTTGCAGGGTGATTTTAATTCACACGGAATAGTTCCGTGTAGGAAGCGATTGTTTCTGATCGTTTATATCTCGGAAACGCATCCCGACAGAGAAATATTGTCGAGATTTTATCCGCAGCTGAGTTGTCGAATCTAAACGGGAAATTTCTCTGACGGAATGCGATTCCGAAATATAAACGATGAAGATTGTCGCCTCCTATTCCGAGTGAATTAAAATAACTCTGCTGGTCGATGTTCGGGTGGCCGTGACCACAACCTTTTTTAGGGCTAGATCCGCGCCTGTATCCAACCCTTTAGAGTTTAGAATATATGAATAAGCTTGTGAGCTTTCAGTGACAAAAACATGGTGCAGCCTTAGAGTAGTAGGTATATTATATAGTGGTCTAGTGGCACATTTTCCAGTGCTCGACTGCCTTTTAGTTACTGGCAGTTATAAGCTTGAGAATTGGCTTTATTAGGTGGTAGGACTAACTCTTCTGCGAGGGTCTTTAAAATTAAAGTCTTTAAAGCTGCTAGTAGTGAAAATAAATAATGACTGACGATTGTTTGCGAGTCTTATATTACGTGACTACTTTTAGATCTTTATCGAACTAGGTTATAATATTTATTCGGTAAATGCGAAATGTTAAAGTAATTAACAATGCTTTATCACAAAAATAATGTTACATGAACTGTGTCACAAATTAATTTAATTATTTACTGACATAATTGCTTTCTGCATAAAGTAGTTAATTAAGTAGGTAAGTATCCTAAGTATATGTTGTAAGCACAATTTTCAATCTTTTTTTCATTTGATTATTTTTTTATAGGTTTCCGCGATTATTACGTATTGACAGCATTAACTATTAACGGTTTTTATTGCATATAAGTTACATTACTATTTTAATTTCCGGGGTTTCGAAATCGTTGCAGTATCTATAATGCTAAGTTTTCTACAAATCTATCCAACCTGTGACCAAGTGTAAAATTAGAACATTACATTATTTTATTTATTTATTTATTTATTTATTTATTAAACAATCAATTGCAAACTTACAGCTACATTAACTATCATAAGTGCTCCTCTGGGGCCTATGCTGAATAAAGCAATTTGAATTTGAACAATATTCCATACGGTTGAATTAGCACACTGACGCAGAGACTCGAGAGTTATTATTTGACTTTTATTTGTATGAAAGGAGAAGAAATGTAAGAAATACGCAGCAACTAGCACACACGCAAATGCAAGCGCCGCGAGGATAGGCGCATGGCACTCCGTTACCGTATGCTCTACCTGCCTGGTACAAGGTAGATAGATAACAAATGTAATACGGCCTACAAGCACCTACAAGTTAAATGGACCACGATTGCCATCACCACACGTAATGCCCGAAGATAGAGCGCCGCGGCAAAAGCTCTCCTTGCTTTCAGTTCCATTCGAGACGGCGTTGAAACACCGCACGACGCGCGGCTGACAAAACGCGCGCGGTCGCGTTCGCGGTTAAACTTTGCGTATGTTTAGTGATTTTTTTAACTTTAACTTTTTTGTTATGGGTCTGCTAATATTTATTAGGGATTTCAAATATTTTAGGGTTACGTTTTGTGCGTTTGGGTTCGCCGGTTCAACTTTATGTATGTGATGTTAATGTTACTTGTGTAAGATTTGCGGAACAAATTTAGATTTATATGGAATAACAAAAATATTTCACGGTTACGTAAATGTGCGCGTTTGCGTTCTCAGTTCCAACTCTTTTTTGAAGTTTGTTTTGAGCGCGTTTTCCGTAAGGATATTCAATTATTTTATTTATGTTTACTAATTGTTACCTATAGGATCATATTATTTCTGCAGAGGGATACATCCAAATTTATTCCGTATCGATACGGTAAGGTGGGATTTTGTAAATAGAGTCCTAGTTAGAGATTACTGAGTACTTTTTTCGTCAGTCTGTCTGTGTCCAAAACTGCGTTTCTCTATTTACACAAATACTTTTAAAAGTGCCTTTCTAAGAGCCTTCATAGAAGCTGCTATTAAAAAATTCTAGCACGCGAGCTCTTCGCTTGTTACCAAAATATATACCTACTTATAACTAAATCAACCGTAACTGTAAAATATTTATAATAACTTTATTGCAATATCTTCTGCAAACTGCACGATAGATACAAGAATCATTGGGCATGCATAGGTAACTAAAGATAAATCCGTGCACACAACTAATATTCGCGGTTTGCGTAACCGTGTGAAATTTATGATCTCTCTTTAGTATCTTTACATATTTTATAGCACGTTCTGAAATCCTATACTTTTAGCTTTCTATTTCTTTAAACCTGATACAAAGCAATATGTATATAGGTATACTTAGCTTAAAGATATTTTTTTCCGCGAACTATAAAACGTAAAGCTTGGTGAATTCTCATCCAGAGTATGTCTACGAAGCCAAAACAAAAATTATGCTATAGGCAGTTCTAAAGTTCAAATTACATAAACCATGTCTGGCCAAGAAAGGAGAAAAAAAGTTCAAATACCAAGTACTTATACTCGTATTCTCCTTGATAAATACCTCCAAATAAACTTGACAGAATTACTACTGGCTGAATTCGTAATGCGTAGAGACAAATGAAAAAGAAAAAAAAATCCTTCGACTTTAATTAATAATTGACACAATAATAATAATAGGAGTTTTGGCGGGAATGCGAAAATGTGCTGTTGTTGATTTTGTGTTATTTACTAAAACCTATGTTTCTTCGAGTGTTAATGTGTAATAATGGTGGATTATTAACCATTAAGTGTTCGTAAATGTGCATGAGTGAAATGCAAATAGTACAAAGACGAAAAACGTGTATTTTCGTATTGTATCCAAAACTCCATAGAAGCTTCAGTAAAGTATCCACCGCTTTACTGAAGCGTCACTTCGACTCGACCGCGACTAGACTAAACTTTAACGTGACTTTGACGACTTTCATGCAACAAAACTAGAGACTTATGTATTAGATATTATTATTTATATAACTTGACACTGGCTAAATACGCTAATCGCGTGGAGCCAAAAAAAAAAACAAAAAAAAATAAAAATAATAATAATATATTATGTATGCACCTACTAGGTATTAATGGGCTTACGTTTGACCAGCATGAGTCTCAGTGACGTTGTAGTCGACCCTTGCCCAAAAGATACCACAGTTCACTCGTGTGACTCCCAACTTGTAGAGTTCGTGGAACACAGCAAAGAGACAAGAAGTGGGAGACATTATTTCTAAATCAAACCGAATTACTATATACGGAAAGTGGTTTACTATGTTATGCCTCGATGAATCCAAGCGAATAAATACATATTAATGATTACCTAAGACGACAAAATCATAATGTCTATTAGTATCAGACTGAATGAGGCCTTCTGTATGCTAATGTCGAAAACATTCACCCACTTTTATTCTAAACAGATTATAACTACTGTTGTTAATAACTTCGGTTGATTATGAATATGGTGGATGTAGAAAAAATAATGGCAGGGTTGCCACCTACCTACTTATATTGAAAGAAATTAGCAGTGTTAATTCATTGTAAGGGTTAATTTGTAGAAAAATAACACAATGTCCTTAACATAAATTATTTTTGTACTTACAACTAAAAAAAATTAAACTTGAAATTGGCAAAATACACAAACCGTGTCTGGCCACGAAAGAAGAAAAAAAAATCTAAAAAATGGAAAGAACATATACATTTTCTTCATGCATATGCGTAACGAAGAGTACACGTAGAATATTTTAAATTTGTAAGTTGATTTACCTGTTTGTTTCATCACTTCAGGAAATATAACAGAGCACAAATTCTGCTAACAATAAAGCAGATAATTCTGAAATCAATAAAATAATTATTTAATTAATTAATTTAATTTATTTAATAAGTAATTAGTTTTATGTAATTTGTTAGTTTTTGTACATTTTATACTTTCTTACTAACTGTGGAGGCTTTTAAATGGCTTTCCGTATGTTGTTTTCATACATATTTTGTAATATTAGCTGTAAGCCCCCCGAATAAAATAAAATAAAATAAATAAATAAAATAATATTTCCACAGCTTGGTAAAAAATATGCTACGGTTAATTACCTACTCTCGACCGATTTTTTCGAAATGGTAAACTATTTATAGTATACCCAGATTAGGGTGGTCCAAAAAAATTTTTTTTCGTTTTTCAATTTGTTCCCCCCGTTAATTTGTAACATGTATCCATAGTAATATCACTGTATAATTTCAGTTGGCTAGCTTTAGTGGAAGAGGGTGCTCAATCGAGTGTTATATTTGATTTTTTTGTGAAAAATGCTTAGAGTGCCTTCAATTCTTGTTTCTGGTAATAATTCCAAAAAATCTAAACATACTGTAGGAACGGAGGACAACATGCTAATACTGTTTTTGACACGAAATGGAATGTCACAAGTAATAGCCGAGCTATGAATTTTGGTACTATACTGCCTCTAGCACCGATGCCAAAAAAGTAGCGTGCATCCTACTATAATATTATAAATGCCAAAGTGTGTTTGTTGGTTTGTCCTTCTTTCACGCAGTAACCGAGCAACGGATCGACGTGATTTTAGGCATAGATATAGTTTATGGACTGAAAAGTAACATAGGCTACTTTTTATCCCGGAAAAATACACAGTTCCTGTGGGAACGCGGGTGAAAACCGCGGGAAAAGCTAGTTTTCTCCTAAAAAGCACAAGACGGGTTGTGTTCTTTCATGGTTTGCTTGTCGTCATCATGTGTTTAAAAATAACACTTTCAAAAATATTACATACTGTGCTTTGGCCCATCAAGTTCTCCTCAGATTTCAATATTTAATGGATTTAGCATTGGGATAAATTTCCAAAAGAATACTACGATTGTCTAGACTAGTGTGAAACAGTTTGCTGAAAACGCACTCTTGAGAATCTTGCGACTGCTTTAGCTGGAGAAAAATTAATGTACGATGATTACAACGAGCTAATAGAACTCACAATGATTGTTTTGAAAAAAACATCTGCTAGGATTCATCGGCGTGCCCCGGAAACAATACATGATGCTCGATGGATGGCAAAACTGTTGTATACTATGATTTTTTCTCTTTAGGAGTAATTTGCATGCATTTAAGCTAACCAAAAGGGAAGAAAAATAAATAGTACGATTTGTTAGTTTCGGTACCAAGATATATTAGGTTGGGGAAAAAGTCTTTTCGCATTATAGTATGTATGAACTTGTAATAAAATCTCTTTGGCTATACTATTTGTATCTGGCTGGTTTTGGTATCATATGAAAGTTTAAATTTTAAAGAACATAATTCCAAATTCAAATTAGGAAAATGTGTGATTTTCATTTGTTTTTCGTACTGTCAAAATGAGTGAATCTAATGAAGATATTCGATACATTTTAAAATTTTACTACAAAAAAGGTAAAAATGCAACGCAAGCCGCGAAAAAAATTTGCGATGTTTATGGACCTAGTGCCGTGTCTGTGAGAGTAGCACAAATTTGGTTTAAGCGTTTTCAATCCGGAAATTTTGATTTCAAAGATGCACGTCGCTCTGGTCGCCCTATTACGGATAAAATGGATGCCATTTTTGAAAAAGTGGAACAAGATCGGCATATCAGTAGTTACGACGTAGCTGAAGAACTGGGAATTGACCATAAAACAGTTTTGGCGCATTTGAAAAAAACTGGGTACACAAAAAAGCTCGATATTTGGGTACCTCACGAGCTCACTGAAAGAAACCTAATGAACCGTGTACTCATTTGTTATTCTTTACTACAACGTAATGAAACCGAACCAGTTTTGAAGAAGCTGATAACTGGTGATGAAAAGTGAATCACGTACGACAAGAACGTGCGAAAAAGGTCGTGGTCAAAGACCGGTCAGGCTTCACAGACTGTGGCGAAACCCGGGTTAACTCGCAACAAGGTGATGCTGTGTGTGTGGTGGGATTGGAAGGGCATTATTCATTATGAGCTGTTACCACCAGGCAGGACCATCGATTCTGAACTATACTGCGAACAACTGATGAGATTAAAGCAAGAAGTTGAGAGAAAGCGGCCGGAATTAATCAACAGAAGGGGTGTGGTTTTCATTTTCATGGTTTTTCATGATAACGCTAGACCTCACACATCTTTAGCCACTCAGAAAAAATTAAGAGAGTTTGGCTGGCAGGTGTTAATGCATCCGCCGTATAGTCCTGACCTTGCACCTTCAGATTCCCACCTTTTTCGGTCTCTTCAGAATTCTTTAGGCAGTGTCAGGTTAACATCACGAGAGGACTGCCAAAACCACTTGTCGCGGTATTTTGATCAGAAGTCCCAAAATTTATATAGCAATGGGATCATGTCCCTACCTACAAGATGGCAAAAAGTTATCGAACAAAATGGTACCTACATACTTTAGTTAAATGTAAATAAACTATATTAAAAAATGTTTTGAATTTTCTTAAAAAATGCGAAGAAACTTTTTCCCCGACCTATTATACCAAGGTTTGGATCGCAGCTCCTTTGGCAATACTTAGATGCACCGATTAATGACTGCAACTTTGGAAGACATTAAAATCATACTAAGCCATTGATTCCGAAATCGATGCAGCGGCAAGGGCTGTCTTAGAGCTTTACTTGTAATATTTGTCTGACGAGCTGATGAGGTGTCTAAGAAGGCAAAGGCAACTTTGCCTTGTTTTCCGACAAGCTGTCTTATGGCGATAAAATCGCCATTATTCTAAAGAATGGAGGTTGACGATGGCTCTCGATTGTTACGACGCGAGGTGACTATGTTAACGTCCACGGAAACCACATTAGAAACATCACAAAGATCGCTGAATACGCTTTTCAGTTCTAGACATCAAAAACTCTTTCTTTCTTTTACCTCCTGAGACTTGGGGACTTTGGGGTGACAATCTTGATTACCATCAAGGCAAAAGTTTCGTAACAAAATTTCCATGTGCTAAAGACACTTCGGAGAGGGATGTAAAACTATTTGAAGATTAAAATACGATATAACTACTCACTAACTATTTGAAGATTAAAATACGATATACCTACTCACTAAGAATCAGGAAGTAAAACCATTTTTATTTCATGTCGTTGAACAGAAAAGAAAGATGGTTTCACTCGACACATCCAAAAAAGTGCTAACGAACTTAGTATTACGTTGAGAGAAAAAATTGTAAGTAAATGATATTATTTTAATGTATTCCTTTGTTTATAACATTTTGCGTGTTCGAATGCTATATTTGAATTAAAATAAAATTATTTTTGGTACATATTTTACGTTTTTAACATAATATCTTGATTAGTACTATTTATGCATTTTTTCTTAAAATTCAGATATTTCAATGTCGTTGAGCACCCTCTTGTATATAAGATAGAGGGCTGAAATTTTGAACATATAATAGAAATAGTACGTGTAACAAAATAGGGGGGTGAGTTAACTTCCACTTGAAATTTTTTTTTTCGCCATACAACCATGGACCACCCTAGTGCCAACCCTAAAGGAACAACAAAAATGTAGACGACAAAAGATTACCCAACAAAGGTTTTGCAACTAACAAAAAGAAAAACCACTGTTATTTAATCTCAGTTACATTTGAGAAGACTCATTATGAGAACAGATAAACTTAACTAAGTACAGAGAACTACTTAGACGATAAAAGTTTGTATTTAAGATGTTTTTATTGCTTAAGTTATTTATTTCTTTGTTGAGCAAAAATATGCGGCGTTAATGAATTTGGGGGTGTTTAGTTTCTTACGAATCGTGTTTTTGTATTTTGGTTTTTGCATGTTTGTTCTGTTGATGGTATTAATTGGCTCAGAATTTAACTGTTGTAATTTATCTAAAACTTTAGTAATTTTATCGATCGATGATGATCATCACTCCTCCTACGTCGGGGGAGGAGCCTCGATGTAGATATCCTTGCCTCTGCGGAACCTCGCGGGCAAACTCCCGTCTTCTGCTATCTCGGTTAAGACCCCGCGCAGGCTACACTGTTTAATTGCTGAACTGCGCTGGGGTCTGGTGATACGATGTTGACTTGGTTAACTGTTTATGATTTAGGTAGTGGTTGCTTACGGAAGATTCTTACTGCGGCTACGCTTAAGTATTTAATCATATTTAGTTTGATATCTACTATTTAAAACACATAGGGAACCCCGTTAGACTTAGCCTTCACCTTCATAATCAATAAATTTGACAAACTATTTCAAATTATTATGAGTGTAGACTTCTAAACTTTTAATTGGTGACGAAAACAATGCTGGCATTACTGCACTACGTCCCATTCCCATAGGTCTGAGATACCTAATATCTACTATCAATGATTTATTCATAACATTAAATATTCATACCTCTTACGCCATTAGCAATGCATACTCCATTAGTTACTGCAACTCTGAGGAACTAATAACTATTCATTTAGAGCATTCTCAACAATTCATCGAATTGTGGGAATCGAAGATTTAAATCGATCATACTTATTTTTTTTTGTAGACTTCTAGTTTTTGCTAAAACGTAAATAATTGAGATAGCATTCCCGGAGGAGAAAAGATTTTTTATTGAAATATATCTCGCATTTTTCCGATTTCCGCTATCACTTATAGAATTTGAGCCATTGCACTTCTACTGTTATGTATTATTTTCAGTAAATTAAAACTATAAATAATTGAGATAACATTCCCGGCGGAGTAAAGATTTTTTTTGAAAATTTACTATCATTTTTCCGATTTCCGATATCACCTAATTACGAGCCCCGATGCAAAATAGTTCGTCTAGTATGAAAAGTAGTGCAAAGCGAAAATATAGAAAGTAAATATTGGTAAAATAATGAAGAACGTTTAATAAAAAGTAAACCACAATTTGAGGAACATTTTAAAGTTTATTTTAACATAACTGAAATTCTTTCATGACTTTACATAACATAAAAAATTTAATAAAATATTCTAAAAAACATAACGCAAAAGTATTCGTCTACCTTGTCACTCACGCAAAATAGTTCGTCTACCACTTAGTTGTGTCGCCTTTGCTCTCAATGACAGCTTTAATACGAAGAGGCATGGTTGCAACCAACGCTGCACACTCCTCAGGCGTAATTAACTCCCAGACAGCCAAGAGTTTAGCCTTTAGTCGCTCTTCGATCTTGATGGATTTTTACGGAGAACTTTCTTCATTTTCCACCTTAGGGTTTCGATCGGCGACAAGTCCGGGCTGTTAGATGGCCATTCGATTGTAGGGATGCTTTTCGCCAGTAGCCACGTCTTTGTTGTCCTTGCAGTATGGCAGGAAGCACCATCCTGTTGAAAAATGAAGGAATCTTGATGCTTAAGTGACGAAATACAGGGCAGTAAATTCTCTTCCAAAAGGTTTTGATACCTTGCATCATTGATAAAACCATCCACAAACTGCATACCACCAACACCTTGTGCAGACATGCAGCCCCATATCATAAGAGAGGCCGGAAACTTCACTTTGCGTTTGAGACAATCAGTATGAAATGCCTCATTTTTGTTCCGAATCACTTTTTTCCTTTCATCGCCGACTGTCACTTCAAATTTGGACTCGTCACTCCAAATGATACTACGCCACTGATCGGAAGTCCAATTTAAATGATCACG
This sequence comes from Crocallis elinguaria, assembly GCA_907269065.1. Lineage (NCBI taxonomy): Eukaryota > Metazoa > Arthropoda > Insecta > Lepidoptera > Geometridae > Crocallis > Crocallis elinguaria. Next base: position 13,963,142 of record OU026080.1, on the reverse strand, counting down.
AGCAAACTTCAACCTCTTTTTCTTTTGTACAGCAGTCAACAGTAGTTTCTCCTTAGCGGTGTAAAATCCGTAACCCATTCTTTTTAGGACTCTTTTGCAAGTATCAACTGAGACGTCTTTGTGAATCATGTCCTTCCATTGCACCGTGAGTTCTCCAGCTCGAGCACGACGATTATTTTTGATAAATTTCGTCAGGATTCTGTTTTCTACTGCACTTGTGATGCGTGGTCGACCAGTTTTCGTCAAACAAGAAGTCGATCTATTCTTTTTATAGTGCTGAATGATAGATTGGACTGTAGACCTGGGAAGTATCAAGTCTTTAGATATTTGGTAATTTGATTTGCCAGCATCGACCCCACAAACTATTCGATTTCGAAGCTCTTCACACACGGGTTTGCCACGACCCATTGTTATTTGAAAATTAATGAAAAAAACTGAAATTTTCAGAATTTATACTGTCTCATTGGACAAATGATAGAGAATTACTTTTACAAATTTAAATTATGCAACATAATTGTACAAAGAAGAAATAATCTTATTTAACTCACCGATAGACGAACTCTTTTGCATCGATTAACAATTAGACGAACTATTTTGCTTATAACGTCTTCGAATATAAAACCGGATATGAATAAATTTAAAAAGCAAAAATAGTTTATTGGTTCATAAATAAAAAGTGGCATAAGTATCGCGTCATGTGATAGTAGAACAGCTTAATATTTTATATAGATATACAAAAATAATGAAGTTAGAAAAAATCTCACAGAGAAAATTTCACACTAGACGAACTATTTTGCATCGGGGCTCGTAGTAGATTTTAAGTCACTGCATTGTACTCTGTATTATGTGCCGTTGCCCACAAATGTTCCATGAGTTGAAAATCACTGCCTTAGCTATTTTGGCGAACGTTGGGCGTTAAATTTATTTATGTAAAGACCAACCAGCGCTACTGTAATTGTAAATATCGCTACATCGTGATTTGGTATACCTACAAACCTAAACCAATTATATTTTGACCAGTCGACGCGACGACGAAAAAGAAAATACTTTTCCACTTTCGCGTTTCCTCTACCTTTGAGCTGCACCGACAGTTTACACGTAACGTAATCTTAGAAGTAAGTGGGCTATAATAATTGTAGTTTGTTTCGACATTTCGGCTCAGTGCGCACGACTCCGATCGAACGGTAACTTGCACCGTTACAGGTTACCAGCTTACCACTTACCATTGATCGCTTGTTGCGGTAAGCTTTACGGTCGGTGATAATTCTTGATTTAATCATATTAAAAAAACTAGCTGCTGCCCGCGGTTTCACCCACGTGGAGAATTTGGATTTCATGGGTTTTATTTTTTTGCGTAGAACCCTAATTCTTTTTATAAAATTAAAGTAGCTTAAGTTACTCCTTGTAACATCAGCTATCTGCCAGTGAAAGTCCCGTCAAAAGCGGTCCAGCCGTTTGGGAGATTACCCGGAACAAACAGACAGACAGACAAAAATTTAAAAAATGGGCGTTTTGTTATTGGTACCGTAAGTATATACTTTCATATGCATTTAGTAAAAAGCTGTTATTTTGATATTACAAACAGACACTTCAATTTGATTTATTTGTATAAAATATTAAACGTTCCAGCGTGGAAAAATGCGGAAGATGGTTTTGTAGCGTCGTTTTCTCGTAGATATTGGCTAACATAAATATGATTGTAATCAAGGCGGTTTACCATATATGTGTACAAAATTACAAATGTATTTTGTATTTTGTATTATATCTGATTTTTAAAAAAGTTGAGTTATTCAAAAATTTTTTTTGGTGCATTAGTCTAGTCGTGCGTATGGGCACGGCACAAGCCTTAATTTTTTTTATAATAAATTGGCTTGTGTATCGTCATCGCTGCGTCTTGTCGTCCGATGATGGAATGGGTACCGGGGTACCAAGTCTTACAGTCCCAGTCCACACTCTCCAAAATGTATCCTGTAGAAAACAAAAAGACTGGCAACCTTGTGGCAATCCTCTGGGCTCTGGAGCCTAGCGTCAACGATACGTATCGTTCTCAATGAGCCTTTTAGCTCGTCTTTCAATGGTTCCCAAGGGTGCAAGCTAATACAGATGAAAAAAATCGATATAATATATCTAGTATCGATTCGACAGTGAAATGGAGCCTTTGGTAAATGAAAACATTGTCACACGTCAACCGTAGCATTGTGGTAGGGTATTTTGTAAAGCTTACCATCCTTACTCCCACTCTCAAGTTCAAAATCCGTAGACAAATGGTGTGTTCCAGGAGGTACATTTGAGAACCAGACCCAATTCTATGTTTGCGTGCCAGTTTGATGACATCATCTCTCAGATGAGAGTGAACAAGTAAAAAGTAAAAAAAGCATGATGATGCAAGATTCGAGTAGAGAAGCTTGCATTTGTTTTAATTCTTCAAAGAAATGCCATTGTTTTGGATCACAAATGCGGTATCCTTTGGTCTGTCATTTCAACTTTAATCAAAACAGTTACCTATCTGATAATTTATAACAGCACGAGGCAGATTCACCTCAAAACGTCGTAAAACGAATATTAACACCTCAAGGAAGTAGGCTGCGGGTGACCTAACACAGAATACTAAACTAGTTACGGAAACCGATAGTGTTCTACAACCACACATTCTAACTATCAAGTTGCTGTGGTTCTTTAATATGTTATAGAGTTAGACAAAAGTGGGCCGCACGAGTGCCGAAATCTTGACTTGAATTTGCGAGTGGAAAATTCGTTCGGTGGAATCAACGATTCAATAGGTCAACTGATCATTTTGACATACTTAATGTGTGCGATCGCCAGTATCCACAAAATATTTGATGGAATCAGGCGTTACTTTGCGGAAATCCATTTTAAATAAGATTATATAAAGTGAGTAATTTATAGTTTCAATTCCGCGATAAACTACTAACTCGACTACTCGATAAATGTTTATCGCGGAATTGAAACTCTAAATTACTCACTTTATATAATGTTATTTAGTATCCACAAAGTTTAGCGGAGGGGGTTGTTTGACCTTGTGGTCAAACAATCCCGTCTGATTGTAAGCTGTCTCATATTCTTTAGATTAGATCTCAATTTTCAAAATACTTATTGAAAATGTATACAATTTGGAGGAAAATCTATTACTTATAGTTTTTTTTTAAACGGGCTAATAACCTTTATTTACTAGGTAATTAATACATAAACACTACATCTGTACAGTTGAACAATTTACAAGCCAATGTAGGCCAATAGATAATCCAATCTATTATAGTAACGTAATTGTGTCACATATTTTCGTCCGCGTGTGTAACATTTGGGCGTGCCGTCGTGCCATGACCGAGGCAAAAATAAATAATATATGCAATACCTCAAAAACCAAAAGACGTTGTATTTTTGTACCACATTTTTGTCACGGTCACGACACGATGTTACACTCAAATGTTACAAATATGGACGGGTCACCATTAGGCTCTAGGTTATTCTTGACTTGAACTTTACTAGGTTTATTTTCTAACAATGAAAAGTGAAAAATGTGATCTGCTTTTAGTCGAGTTCTCAAAGACTAGACAATAAAATTTTATGAGCTTCACGAACGATCGGAAAGTGAATTCTGGACTTGCTAACTGCAGTGAACGCTTAGTGATTTTTCAACATGTGGACATAAGCGAAGTGAAGAATGACTTTGGCTACTTGGATGTGGCTGGCTGCCTTGTTGTGCAGCAGCCAAGCGGCTGTGCTGCCACCGCCCTGGGCAGACGTGCGGAGGAATCCTTGTGCATCGCATCCTAAAGGCTGGCTCATGCTGTACTGGCCGAGCGATGGGAAATGCTACACCATCTATAAGGTAATTATAATCTTACGTCTAAGTAATCCATTTTTTGCATTATAAATATGAAAAAGTCATATTTTTAACCAGTTACCTTTACTCAACCAACTAGGTTTCAACGAGTTAATTACATGGGCTCTTAGTGTTAAACGATTGAATAGTTAAAGTTTATGTTTTGTCTCTTTAGATTCAGTTTAAAATTGTCAATGAACAACAAAGACAAAACATAGTTTAACTAAACCACCGTTTAACCCCAAACCGTTGATCCCGAAGGGACATATGGTATTTTATGAGTTTAAAAAGCACATGGAATTAATCTCCATATCTCATTAGGGTGGTGTATTGACATGTAGTCGACAACCAGTATTTCCTGTCACCACATACACCGTGCATAGAAATGAGAGGTAGTCGTGGACGTAGTCAGGTTGGAGTGGGGCTTAATCCCCGCAAAATGGGCCTTAGAAATAACAGTGTTTTTAAATATCTGTTATTAGTGGGAGGACTAACTCTTCTGCGAGTGTCCGTCTGGGTTGTTACCACCGCTTTGCTCGTGAAGTCTGCCGCCAAGCAGCAGTGTGCAAGCATTACTGTGTTCCGGTTTGATGAGCAGAGTATCCAGTGAAATTACCGGGCTTATGAGACTTAATACCTAATGTCTCAGGGTAACGAGCGTACTGCAGTGCCGCGCAGGCCTTTGTGTTTCAAAGTTCTGGGTGGTAATGCAATTGTTATGGGCCGGCGTTATGCTTACCATCAGGCAAACGACCAGCTCGTCTCGTTACCAAATAACATAAAAAAAAAACTTTTTATAGTGGGCTAGTACGTGTACTATGGGCAAGTGGTCAGATAGGATCATTAGACAAGACAAGAATTGACAGCGTAACGCACGCGAGCGAATTTACTTATAATGTAAGCGCAAAAGCAGTCAATTGTAAATGGTAGTCTTCTTTTCAGGTACTACTAGTCGGAACTTTGCTAAACCTAGTCCATATTTATACGTAACTGTAAAGAATGGTGGAAGCTAGGCGAGAACTAAAAATCCCGTACAATGAAAGTTACATCACGTTGTTTATTCTTCACGTAAGAGTTTTACTTCCAGCTTCAAGCTTATTGTAGGATTCAAAGCGTAAGGCAAAGCCTTTAAATCCTTGTTCAGCAGGTGATCTTAGGGTAAGATTCAGAGATAAGTCTAAGCGTGGATTCAGGTTTCCATATGTCAAAATTGTGTAGAATTCAAACATATGGATGAAAGAAAGAATCTACAATTAGACTAGTCTCTGAATCTTACCCTAAGATTATCTGCTGATCAAACTTTTAAAGCCTTTGCCTTACGCTTTGAATCCTACAGTAAGCTTGAAGCTGGAACTAAAAGTCTTACGTGAAGAAAAACAACGTTATGTAACTTTCATTGTATGGCATTTTTAGATCTCGCCTAGCTAGCTTCTTAGCCTATCTCTGAGCCATTACAGAACTAAAAAGCCTCCAAATTAAAATCCTTCGATAATAATCATCTGAAGAATCCTGTCTCGTAGTTTTAGATTTCCCCCCGCGACTTCTGACTACACCTAGTCCAGGTAGTTGTGGGAACTAAAGCCAGTCTTTTTGTCACGTATTGTGTAACTAGGGACTACGACCTGCGGTTAGAATGTTTACACGCTGTTCGGTGTATTTTGAGAATTGTCGAGTCCATTTAACGGTCAATAACTCTGAAACGGTACATTTCTTTGTATCTTAGTAATACTTGTACTATTATCTATTCTGTGGTGATATACATTGCTTCGTCCGAGATTGTTTAGAGACGAATTAGGAAAGCGATACTAACCTTTTGTTTGAATTTTTTTTCAATTGTTAAGTTAGCTTATAAAGGTTTTTTAACAATTTATGGACTCCGATAGGAATCTCTTGTATGTTTTAATTGCAAAATGCTCATGTCATATCCGTTAACCCCTTTCTGTAATACTTTCAGACGTCTTCTAATCGACACGATTATAAGACTATATTACGATAACATAATTTATTATTACATTAATACATTTTTTAACTTGCTAAATGACTTTATTAACTAGCTGATACATAATTAAACACTACTTCTAACCTGGATAATCTACAAGCCCAAGTAGGCCTATAGATAATCCAAATGTTCTAGCCCATTACCAGTTGGAAGCGTACCCAGCATGCTGGCGGCATAGTTTATTATATTGTTGTAGAGTCGTCTGTGTGCACTTCGACTGATATGTAACAACTTGTCATTGACGCAACATGGAGAAAGAGTATAATATTTATAGAGTCAAGTCAATGCAATGTACCAATACTATTTTTTACAAGATCATTGTGTCTTAATCATGATGTATGCATGTATGGAGAAATATTATGACGAAAATCTTTGCGTGTCAACTGTCCCAGCTACTCTAGTAAGTTTCATAAGGGATATGATCTTTACGCTAAAGAACTGTGTTCTAGATTTCAGTGCCTGCACTTATCTTTCTTTACTTATTTTCTTACGGTTGGGTAGGCAACAATTCCAATTGGTAGGTATACAGTTAGAAAGGCATTGTCAAATGGTATGTTTATTATAACGATCGATAACATGGTTTTATTGGTTATCTATTTTTACAAGATACCAAATGGGTCTAAGACTGTCCTTACCACGTGGCTTAGATTTTTTTTTTATATTATTGGTAACGAGACGTGCGGGTCGTTTGCCTGATGGTAAGCATAACGCCGGCCCATAACAATTGCAGTGCCTGTATGTAGGCACAGCTGCTTCCATCTGCGTGCTTTACCAGCGTGGTACCTATATATACATTTATAAATTTTAGTCTATGTAGTATTATAATGTATACTACTGTAGTTTTATCAAAATCCGTTCAGTTTTTGTGCGAAAGAGTAACACCATCCTCACAAACTTTCGCGTTTATAATATTACTAGGATATGATCACTATATCAGCCTCTTACGCTGCGTATGGGCCATAATCAACCACGCGGGCCCAGTGCGACTTGGTGGATGTCATGTCCTCGAATTGTGTGGTTCTTGAACATGCGGGTTTCCTCACGATGTTTTCCTTCACCGTTTTAGAGCGAGTGTGAATAACTTGATATAACTCATTGGCGCGGGCCGAGTCGAGATTCGAACTATGGTGCATCAGATTGAAAGTCGCTCAAGTTCCCGCTCGGCCACACTCGCTTATCGTGATCGCGATCGCTTGACGTCAATAAGTTAGCATAAAATATTTTCTTTTAAAAATATATATACCATCATGATTGGTTATTAAGTAAATAGTCGAAAACTCGATAAGTAGTCAGATAAACACCTGACGAACAGACAAATAGGAAACGAAGATAAAAATAAAATCACCTTAATGACGACAACGGCTAGCTGATTACGTGTAATTATGAAACAGTGTTGTTCACGAATTCAGTGGGTCACTGGTCACTGGGTATGGAAACTGGAATCGAGTCGCGGTCACGGTCCCGCCAGTCACAATCATGCGAAATTTAACGTAACTGGTTACACCGGAACTGAGTATTGTGTTACAGTAATAAACTTAATTTGCCGTAGGTATATTATTTTTTTTGCAATCAAAATAATACAAACATTACTCGGTATCAGAATCTTGATCGAATCTTGATCTCGTCCGATTCTCATCGTCCTCGATTCATTTTGATTGTATGATATCTCATATTTTATAAATAATAAGATATTTTTTTTCTTTTGTACCTATTGGTTTTGTACCTAGAGTCAACCCTTGAAAATATTTTTTATAAAGCCTTCATTTTGCTAAATTCAAATACATTTTTCCTTCAACATTTTTGTCATATTATAGTTTCGAATTTGGGCATGAAACCCTCATTTAAATAACTCATATCTATCGTATGGTAAGGGCAGCTGTTCAGTTTAGGCCGTTTTTGTACCTTTGTAAGGCATATTTATCTTACGAATGACGTTATTGAGTCCAACTCCTTTCTCTGGCCAGCCTTTTCGGTTTGAGCTGCAAATATGGCTTCAGTTTTAGGTCATATGTACATTTACAGTACCTATATACCTACTGCGTTTTTCTACAGTCACTTTAGTTGAATTTGTGTCGCCGAGCACCTGTCAGTCATTGTAGTACCTTTTACTTTTTTTTAAACTGTCATGACTCATCGTCATCAAATCAAAATTGAAAATTATCGCTGGAAACGGTTTATTTACTACTAGCTGCTGCCCCGCGGTTTCACCCGCGTGGAGTTTTTGGATTACATGGTTTCTATATTTTTGCGCGGAACCCTAATTGTTTTTCTAAAATTAAAGTAGCCTATGTTACTCCTTGTAACATCAGCTATCTGCCAGTGAAAGTCCCGTCAAAATCGGCCCAGCCGTTTTGGAGATTGCCCGAAACAAACAGACAGACAGACAGATAGACAGACAAAAAATTTAAAAATGGTTGTTTTGTTATAGGTCGCGTATATACTGTCATATGCATTTAGTAAAAAGCTGTTATTTTGATATTACAAACAGACACTTCAATTTTATTTATTTGTATAGATGTATAGATGTATATTATTTTGATGTGATTACGAAAACTCAAATCAAATAATGTACCATGCTAAATATCCCGTTTCTATCGCTTAGCTGCACTTGAAATAGCTAAACTCAAATCCTACTAAGGGTGTTACAACCTTGAAATATGTACTCACTTGTGATAGTGACAAAGCACCAGCCGAAATAAAAATCGTGCATTTAGCTTATTAGAACTTAGATAGAGTGCAATGGACGAGAAATTAAATAGGTCTTCTTCGTGGTCCCATGAATGCGACAAAATCCTGGGACCAACAAAAAATTTAAAAAATTTTGAATCACTTCTTTCACAGTTATTTGACCTTACTTCTTTGCCGATACTCTCACAGTCATAAAACTAATCAATTTGTAAAAGTATGTCCTATGGTACTATAATTCGTTCATCAGCTTATAACTTTGAAGCGATGAAAAACTTTACAACTTTTCCAATCCTTTGAGTCTTTATCAAATCAAAGCTTTGTTTGGATTAGCAACAATCTTGTGAGTTAATTCTCGTTTGATTATCTATCTCAAATTAAGACTTATCTAAGATATTTATTTTTGTTTAATTTCAACAAATGGTTTTTATCGTGTATATTTTACATATATTTATTAAGTTATTAAAGTTTCGAGTCTTATACAGTGTTCGTGTTCTCGGGGTCGTTAGAAACCTAAGTATCGACCTAAGTATTGTAGATTTTGCTAAAATAATTTTAATCGAAATTGTTAACACAGTTTTACACTGTTCCTGTAGTAAAATATTTCTGATTCTGATTAAAAACTGTTCCCTTTTTTATTCATACTATATAAAGCTGGTTATAGTATAAAATTTAACAGAAAGAATAATTAGGAATAAAAAAATAAGTAAGAACCTCACTTGCAGTAATGCGTTAGATACACGTGCATGTATAAACTATGGGATCATACAGTATCTAGATAAGAACTAGTAAAGGCGCTCGTTGCTTTTAAATCAAATACGTTTATCATATTTTAATTGTAAGATTGATATATAGTTATATTAGATTATTTTGATGAATTTGTTTCATTAGTTTAGTTTGTGTTGTGAATAAATACTTTTTACTAACGACTAGAATTTGGAGGTTAAAATAACTCTAGTTTCCTACTAAACGTGTTTTTGTATTGTACAAATACATATATATTATTCTGTATTCGTTTACGAACGTAAACCTGTGTATCCTACTCGACTCCTCACTAAAAACAGAGTAGGTAGGTACAAACCTCAGTACATACTACATACTTTAAATATAGATAGATAGATAGATAGATAACTCTTTATTGTACACCAACATAATACAAAAGTGAACATAAACAAATAAGGTAAAAGTAAGTACAATGGGCGGTCTTATCGCTAAATAGCGATCTCTTCCATAATTAATCATTATTCTTAGCAGATCATTTCTCTTTGAACTGCGAATAAAAAAGCAATAAAAACTTTTTAATCGAGACTACGTGCTTCATGAGACGTCAGGGTCAAGGGTCAGGATGTTATTCAACAATGGCAGCGCGAACTCTGAGAGCAGCCGTGCAGAGGAGGAAATGTCGTGCATTTCCGAACTGCGATCAGGGGTTTCAATATCATAATATATGTTCTAATGTATGGTATGTGTATGCCCCATAGTTCGAATCTTACACCTATGACTTAAATCAAGTTTTGCATAATTTACCACACTCGCTCTGTTCAGGAAATAGTGAGGAAACCCACATGTTCAAGAATCACTAAATTCAATGACATAATATGATTATGGCCCATATACTCTCTCTTTCTGAGAGAAGGCCGGTATCCCAACAGTGGGAGCGTAAGTGGCTGATAATAATGTGAATGTGTGTGTGTGTGTGTAAAGACGCGGCGGAGCGAGTAAAGTTACAGAATAGAATTTACTTTTTAACTGACTTCCAAAAAAGGAGGAGGTTATCAATTTTTTTTTATATTTGTTACCTCAGGTCTCGGTCATTTATAAACCGATTTGGAAAATTCTTTTTTTATTTGAAAGGATATACTTTCTGATTGGTCCCATAGAAATTTCATCAAAATCGGTTCAGTAGTTTGTCACTGAAGTCGGTTCGTCGCTTTTTTAAAGCAATATTGTTTGCTTCAAATGTAGTGTATATTCAAAGAATAATATTATATTAATAAGGTTCCTTTGAGCTGGTGTAATGGTATGCTTGAGTTAGATCTTTATTTTTTACTCGAGTCTTTGGTGGTGTTAAGCGCCAGATCATATAATATAATACAGAGACGAAAAATGAATAAAAAATTACACCTCAGTACAATAATCACTTTAAGAACAAATGTTTAGCAATTTAAAATAATTTGTTTAGTAGACCAAATATCTTAATTTTAACTTAAACTAAAGTATCAGGAAACAGATTTTGAAATAGATAAAACTTAACAGTGATGTCATTCTATTGTGGGTTTTTGTACATCACGGAAAATATAAATAAATTATGGACGAATTTTGGGTTATCTCCAAAGAATTCGGTAATTAACAGATGTTTTACGATCTATTGTTTTCGAAAACAATAGAAATGATTTTTGATGATACGGTGGGTCAAGAACGTTCAGAGCAATGATGGAATAAATTTTAAACTAGCTTCTGCCCGCAGTTTTCACCCTCGTTCCCACAGGGACTGTGCAGTTTTCCAGGATAAAAAGTCTATGTTACTCTCCGTTCCATAAACTATATCTATGCTAAAAATCACGTCGATCCGTTGCTCCGTTACTGCGTGAAATAAGGACCAACAAACCAACAAATCATAATAATATATAGTAAGAGTAAGATAAGATTAGTAAGATTAACATTTAATAGTTTTATAGATTTTTGACGTAGTATAAAAGCTGTTTGTGCGATACGGTGCTAGAAAAATAGAATATTCCGCGAAACTTTGAATAAAATTGGACTAAATATAAAGGACGGATGGAGAATTGAATTATTCGGTATTCTTTTGGTTTTTCCAGCTTTTTATTTTCCCAACTCCGCTCCGTATAGCTTCACTCACTGACTTTGTAATCCTCCTTAGCTTCACTGGACAGACATCCGTAACTGGTTTCAATCAACAATTGGGCCATGTGCCCTGAAGTTACTGATTTTGATTGTATGGAAATTGGAAATACATGTGATGCTTCAAATATGTTGTCGAGTAAAAATTCAAAGATGTCATTAAACATCATTTTCATTATGATTTCTCTTGATCCAGTACTGACTTTGAGCTTCGGTTGTGAGCTTCACATCTTTGCCGTACTTTAAATAAGCACCTTTTATAATGTAAAAGCCTTATTTACTAACTGAAACATCTCTGACTTCCAGAAAGGCCACCCATGCCCAGACACGCAGGAGTTAAGCCCAGGACGCTGGGGTGGACGGACCGTGGCAGAATGCAAGTGTCCCCCTGGCACAGCGCAGTTGCCCCAGAGTACCACCTGCCACAAGCTGTTCGAGAGGGGCCCTTGTCGCCCAGGAGAGTACTTCGCGCCCGTTGAGGAAACTTTTAACAAGCGAGGGTGGGTAAGCATCCCAAATCTTGTAAATGGTACTAGTTTGAGAATCTGAATTTGTTAGACAAGAATCGAATAAGAGTATTTTTGTTTTTGGACAAGTCTAGCGAACGGTTTTTTTTACTACATTCTGATATTCAATCTTGCTGTTTACACAGATTATTGGTGCTGAAAACAATAAATAAAATTTAGAGAATTTTGTTTTTTCTTAGATGGTAAGCATAACGCCAACCCGTAACAAAAATACAGTGGTATAGTTTTGTTTTGGATTTGGTTACTTGACTTTCGAGTGGGATGAGTCATGAGCAAAAATACGGTTCAATAACCCGGTGATTGTTCCTTAAGTTCATTATGCGTCAAACATTCATGTGGTTTGGAGGCCTATTGAGGTCACTAGGTTCCGCGGATACAGACACACGAAAAGCATTCAATTGCGTAGAATTCGCTTCACATTGGCATTGTTTTATCCAAATTACATGGCTAGGTCGGGTCATGGTTACACAAGCAATGTTGTGTCAATACGAACATAAAACTCGTGCCATTATGATAATTTAGAGGGTCATCAGTTGAGACCTACATTTTTATGGCTATTGAATTCGTAAACTACTTCGAATTTGTGTACGTAATATTACGACATAATATACAAAATGTTATCTATTGCCTAGTTCCTTATACACATTATTTATTAATTCACAAGAACCACGCTAATTAAAAAATGTTCATGAAACAAGAATCACGCTAAGTCTAAAGGTACATAATTGTTTGATAATTGGACAACTTTAGTGACCTACAGCTCAAACAAAAAAACCGTCCTTTTCAAATGGGTTTTTCTAACTTCAATAGGATTGCAAAATCGTCCTTTGTGACTGTGCCTACTGTAACTTGTGATGAATCTAAATCCCTCGGTGTTTATTATTCCAGTGAACGCCAAGGTATGTGCGTTCGGCCTCAGCAGTGCGCCGACGAGACCTTGCTCTACTGGCCACCTGATGGACGCTGCTACTTCAGACTGAGCCAGGGCCCGTGTTATCCTGGATCTATTTTGGACCTTGGGGAGCATGGTCTTGCTAACTGCACCGTGAGTAATCAACGAACTATCCATAGCTTCAATATCTTATATCGAGATCCTGTTCTCCTTACCGGTAGATTGAAATGCCCGTAGCGGCGATGTTTCTTTGCTCTTATCAGGTTGGACAGGGTAAATGGTCGGTATTTGGATAGGTGAATGCTAGTGACATTTATAAATGAGTGTTTCCGACTATCTGAAGGCTAAAGGAAATATAACCTATCTGAAGGAAATATAACCCATAGGTCCTGGTTGTCAAAGAAGACATTAGGATGCATTGGGAGCCTTCAAGTAGTCTAAAATATTTTAACTAGGACTAGGTGATACATACGTGGATGAAAGAAAAAGTGAACGATTATATTGCAAACTAAGTCAATGTGAGGCTGATCTTTATAGCTTTGACATTTGTTATGTGAGGAACCTTTCAGCTAACGATCAGTTTCCGGATATCGTCTGAGTGGGTCATTACTGTCGTCAAGTGTCATGTTGAATATGCATCCGTGTTAAGTTTACAATTTCCTGGTCCTAGATTCGAAATAAAGGTGAAGACGATAATAGTCCTTTCATTTTATTAGTGCCTAGCTGAGTGGGTAAGAGAATCCAGAATTTATGACGATTTACGTGGCGCTCTTTGTTTTCCAAGCACTCCATACCCACACAAAGCATTTATTGCATTCCCTCTTTCCCGGTAGAACACCAAAAGAACTAGACGGAAAAAAGCTATTAATTATAAGAAGCTTATTTCCCTACAGCTCAAGTGTACTTTTTCTGAATTCCAGTGCGCTTCAGACGGTCCACACTATTGGACACCAGACAGCGGCTGCTATGCTCACTACACCAAGGGACCATGTGAGAAGGGCCAGCTGTTCCTACCTGGGGCTAAATGCGGATGTGAAAGCCATCTGCCTCATTACCATAATGAGACTAGAGCGTGCTATGAACTTGGTGAGGATGCTGTTTTAAACTTTCACGGTTCTTCACTACTTTATACATTGTAACGGGATATTTACCGGGCATACAAACAGTATTCGCGTGAACATAATGCTTATGCAACAGCGTCGAAATATCGGGAGCTCACGAGCTTATAATAATCACGGTAAATATCCCGTTACAAAGTTGGTGAGAATTATTTTCTTAGTTGTCCAATGTAAGCAAACTCGGCGGCTCAACCAATACCATAGATAGAAATTCAAATTGGAATCATGTCATTGGTTGGCAATCGGATCACTATTGATGTCATGGGTTGGCATTCGCCGAGTTTGTTTACGTTATTGGACAATATACAAAACCAGACCGTACGTACATTATTATTATTATGTTATAACATTTGAAGTGATGAGGACTCAGTAGTAATGGGTTTGACTTCCGACCCGTAGGTCATTGAACTTGAGTGTTGCATGACATCGTGATGTAACCGTATGGCGCTAGGATATATTCTAGTGTTCGTCTAGACTCCACCCTCAAGTTGAAAATCTGTAGCCAGGTATAATCTATGATACATCAGTGTTTTCCTGCGGCTTCACTCATTGGCCAGTCAAGTTTAGTTTAGATTTACCTACTTAATTCTAAATGCTAGACGCCAGTTTGAATTCTATGTAATTTTATTGGTCAGCAGCTACGTGAAGATTTATAACTGCGAAACAAATCATCCAATTATATTTGCTAACCATATTCCAGATACTCTTGGGCCTTGTCCCAAAGGCCATAAGTTCTCCATAACGGAGGTGGCAGCCCAGGGATCCCGGGCGGAGTGCAAATGCAAGTCGTTCCATGCTAGAGCTGCTGACGGGGCCTGTTACAGGCTTTACACGAGGGGACCGTGTGCTCAGGATGAAATGATCGCTAGAGGAGGTCGGTGCACTAAGGTGAGGAAGCTTTACTCCAAATTAAACTTATAGGAGCAGATTAAAAGTTATTTTTAGTGATGATGGTTTGGGAATGAGAGGTCCGGCTCTGCGAGTTGAAGATTTGTATTCTAATATAAGGGCAACGTTGTGAAATGTGATGCAACCTTAACATACTGGTAAGATGTTTACTGGTAGGTGCTTACTTTGCTAGCTATCTACTTTCCTTAACTGAACCTTCTATAGAAGCCAGCCCCCCTTCCAGACTTAGACTTGAACTTATCGTCACTCAATATCAGGCCTTTTTGAATAATAATAGACATACTTGCAAGATGCCACCACGATGATGTTGGATAAATAACAACGCATAATAGTCTAAACATGTTTAATTGTGCCAGAAAAATGGGCTAAATGAGGCTCTATCACATTATCACATATTAACAGAATATTTCCACGTTGTCAACCAGAAAAGCAATATCTTAATTCTAGGTGCCATGTTCGAGAGGGCGCCTCTACGTGCCAGAGCGTCGTCGCTGCTACCGGCCAGGAACCGCTGATCCTTGTCCCATAGGCGAGGTGGTCGCGTATGACTTCGAGGCCCGTCCAGCTTTGGATGGACTGAGCCATAACGGAGTCTGCGTTTGCTCCGGTGGAAATTGTCAAAGAAGAGAGGTAATTAAATATATATATACGAAAAGATCCCTACTTTTTTAATGATAAGTTCAACTTAATAGTAAACATTTAGTTACTTATGATTTTTTTAATACGCATCTAAATTTCTTGTAAATTCAACAATCTCAAAAATTTCTCAACCAACAATGCGTTTTGATTCCTTATTTCCCGGTTCTACATACCAGGCACTCTTGCGATCAGACAGGTCACAACTAACGTTGGCTTCATATGTTTGGGATTTACGTTTTAATCGCCAAAGTTATTATAATAATTTATATTGATATTGTTCTACAAACACGCCCAACATTTCAGGACACATAGCGTACGATGGTCAAGGGATAATTTCGCTTGCATAAGTCGCAACGCAAGTCGTGGTACTATCAGATAATTACAGCTAACTTCACTTGAGGAACATTAAGGTTTAGGGATGTATTTGTCGTTGTATTATCTGTTTTATGATATTTAATTTATTGCTTTACGTGAGTGCTTTACAGCTATGTTAGAAACTGGTTTGGCCAGTTACTATTATAAAAATAAACGTGAAAGTTCTCGTAACTATCCCTCAATCAAACTTTGTAATACAACTTTAGTAGATATTGGTGTCAATTCTATCATTTCATAACTAAACTAATTTTAGTTTCGCTCTCTCTCTTTCCAATGCATAACATGAGAAAGAGACGGAAGATGTCTGACAGATCTAAATTTTGTTTTAGAGCTGTCAAATATCTTTCGAACTTGATAAATTAGATGCCACTGAATTCATTGCCATTAAATTTACACTAGACACAAGCAAGTGGATTAATTTGACAGGTTTAAAATATATTCCATCTCTTTCTCATGTTATGCATTGGAAAGAGAGAGCGAATCTAAAATTAGTTTAGGTATGAAATGATAGAATTGACACCATTGTTTTGTGCAAAAAGAACACTTGCAGCTAATTAAATGACACTACCTGTACCATTTCAGATGGAAGCTTGTACAGCCCGTAGAGGCTCTGTATCATATGGTGGTGCGTGTCATATCCTCAACACTCAAGGCCCATGCCCTGAAGGTGCCTGGCTAACAAGAGAGTCGACTGGCCAGACCAAATGCCAGTGCCGACCTGGTAGGATAGCTCCGGAATGTAAAGAGGATACCAGACTAGTGGCAGTCAAAAGCTGACGAACATGGCTTTATATTATTATAGTCTTATGATCTCGGATATAAACGTAAAATTTTAAGAACTTATGAATATACTCAAGGCTGTCGTTAACACTAAGAAAACTCGGCAAGGAAGAGAGAAACACATTTATTGGACACTCATAAAATGAGATGAGATACCTAACATGTTGTAAGGAAATAATCAGACAAAACTGCCTAAAATTACAGAACCTACTTTGGTTTAGCGCCAAAAAAGAATTACGCTCAGAAAAAGAGTTGAATAGGAAAAGCACTGAACAAGTAGATACATGATATTTAAATATTATACTAACTGTTGATATGTTAAAAATTTACTATTTAATGAGACTGCCTTCAGATAACAATACAAATGTACCTATAGCAATGAAGGAGGGAGACTTGCAAAGCGATGAGATAACAAATAATATGGGGTTAATAAATAAAGAGTGATAATATGAGACGTTTGCCTGATGGTCACAAGGCCATGGTAGAGAAAAGGCAGAAATAAAGATAGTTCAGTTTATAATTACTAGTTCCAAAGTAGAAAGTGTTGAGTTATTAAAAAGCATCGGCGCTATGTGACTTGATGGTACAGCGACATCAGATGAACATCAAAATAATACAACATCAGGTAAACAGTCACATCAAAGATGATCTTGGAGATCGACTTCAAACTTTAAACAACTTTCGACACAACTCAATAAGGAAACTCGGAGTTACATAACTCGGAAACTATGATAAGTTTAGAACGAGATTTTAGTAATAATCCAAGTTTAAGATTCTATAAGGACTCTCATAGGAACCAAATTACGTGTGCTTTAGAATTTCCAAGGCACAAATGCCTTGGGACTGACCTAGATATAATTTTACGAAAATAGATATAGTTGTCTTAGTTTACGCTAGTGAAATCAAAGCAGTTATAGAATGTTTTAGACTCTGCACACGATAAGGACTTATCGGGTGTTTCGACGATTTTCGTTATAAGTAACTACTAGCTTCTGCCTGCGGTTTGTCCTGCTTGGC
The DNA here is from genome assembly GCA_907269065.1 of Crocallis elinguaria. NCBI lineage: Eukaryota > Metazoa > Arthropoda > Insecta > Lepidoptera > Geometridae > Crocallis > Crocallis elinguaria. The sequence goes on along the minus strand of OU026080.1, from coordinate 13,945,495 downwards.
GATTCACATAGGAACAGTCCATTTTCCGGGATAAAAATTAGCTTGCGTTACTCTCGGGTCCATAAACTATATCTACGACCACAAAATGAAGTCTATTCGTTGCTCAGTTGGTGTGTGAAAGAAGGACAAACTAACAAACCTACAAACACACTTTCGTATTTAATGTTATAGTACGAATTTAGGTTACCGTTTGACCGTAATCGATAGATGCGTTAGCGTTTGAAGACTTTTTTTAATTTATGTTATTGGGTAACGAGACGAGCGGGTCGTTTGCCTGATGGTAAGGGGGCTCGACAAAGACACTTTCTATTATCGTCATCAACATGTATGGACATCAGTGATTTTAGTTTCTCCACGATGGACATGTATGGAATTGACATAAGGATTCATTCAGTTTTTTTGACGGGTTACATGCCTTTATTAACTGGCTAAAACATAAATCTACCCCAGCTACAAAAACAGTTGGATAATCAACAAACCCAAGTAGGCCTATAGATAATCCAAATGCTCTAGCTCATCCATAAAGTACTACGTAAGTTACCATGTGACTTATCGGTTCTGTCAATTTCATACATTTAGTTAGTCTACTATCGTTGACGATTGTAGGAAGTGAGTTTGATCTAAAGTGAGACGCTAAGCGTAGAATCCTACTAATATTATAAGTGCGAAAGTGTGTTTGTTGGTTTGTCCTTCTTTCACGCAGTAACGGAGCAACGGATCGACGTGATTTTTGCGATAGATATAGTTTATGGACCGGAGAGTAACATAGGCTACTTTTTATCTCGGAAAATGAGCAGTTCCTGTGGGATTGCGGGTGAAAACCGCGGGCAGAAGCTAGTTATGACATATAGTAAAGTCGTCGTCACACACGACACGTCATGGTCTGGTGCGAAATGCTTAGACGTGACCAAATTTTTACTCCAGATGTTTAGAAATTTGGTCAGTCTAATTTATTGTACAATATTATTAAAGAAATTAAAATACAATTCTATTTAAGTAATCATCATTTTATTTCATATACCATTTTTTCACTTATTCAATATTTTCTTCCTTCGATTCGTTACAGTATAAAAAGTTACATTCTAAATATAAGTACGTTTTGGTTACAACTACTTATAACTAACTTACATATTATTTTAGTCTTTGTCTGGTTTTATTTGTCCTTTAGCTTCGTTTGTGATTTTGCTGAAAAGAAAAATTCGATGTTAGACGTAATATTTTAATGAAACTATCTAACTACATAATTAATAAGTAAAGAAAAAACTACTTTAAAAAAATTGATCAGTCCTTTCGTAGTACTTCAACTTTGTTCGTGATAATTTTGTTATTCCTGCACTGGTTACAGGCGGGTGTGCAGAAACTATGCGGTGTTCTTTAAAATTTTAGCTAGCTACTAACTCAGTAATTAAATTTATTTAATTTTTCGTTTTGTAACTTCCTAAACTGGTTCTTTTTAGTTTTACTTTTTATTAGCAGAAATTTTTCATGGAAAAAATGGTAGTAGGTACTACGACACTAAGGCTTGGCACCAGTTCTGCTACATAGGTCTTACACTGATATTATATAATTATTTAACTAGTAATTATTTGACGCACAGCGCTGTTTGACATATTGACATACATCATCATCAACATCATCAGCCGGAAGACGTCCACTGCTGAACATAGGCCTCCCCCATAGAACGCCACTTGGATCGGCTACTCGCCTCTTGCATCCAACGGTTCCCCGCGGTTTTGACAAGGTCATCCGTCCACCTAGTGGGGGGCCGTCCTACACTACGTCTTCCGGTTCGTGGTCGCCACTCGAGAACCTTTCTTCCCCATTTGTTATCGGTTCTGCGAGCGATGTTTGCAATGTTTGACATACAGCGCTGAAGTATTTAGGTTTTTCTCACCGAAATATATCCTGTACACTTGGTTGAACGGCATCTCTATTGCCACTGTCGTCAATATTGATATCACAATTATCGTCAAGTACTCTGGGATGTATACCTGCAAAAAAAATAGTTTGTATTGTATTATGTTTGTATGGATTTCACACGGTAAACCTGGAACTGAAATGTCTCCCAAGCACATCTGCCGGACACTACGACAGACTTTAATATGAATTGAAATGTAAGCAGCCTTACACTTCTACAAACTAGCTACATATTTGATGACGGACTAATAATATAATTGCTCAGCAATTTTCAAAAATCAAATCGCAAACTTTTGGATCTAAAATTCGGCTACTTGAAAATAGTTGCAAAAATATATTTTTGTTCATTTTGCTGCAAAGAATATGTTGTTAATATAGTTGAAACATTTTTTGAGAGAGGTCGTATAAACGGCGTTGTTCGTGGTTTTTACGCGTGGTTATACATAACCATCAATCATGCATAAAGATGTCTAATGGCATCTTTAGAGCTAGAACATCCAATCATAAATACAGTGGGGGCTGCATTAGACGACTTACCAGAGTAAAAGGTGAGTAGTAGTCCGTGTGCCTCTGGACGCCGACGTTGTAGAAGAAGATTGGGAACTGGGTGAGGTAGACGCTGTACGCGATTTTGTTGAAGAACTTGAACACGCGGGACTCTATGAACGGCGTGCCTGCTCCTGGAACATCAAGATGCTATGTCAATTTTAAAGTTTGCATTTTAAACAGTTGCTTTTTTATGCTATTTGAGACGAGCAGGTCGTTTGCCCGATGGTAAGCATAACGCCGGCCCATAACAATTGCAGTGCCACTCAGGACTTTGAAACGCAAAGGCCTGCGCGGCACTGCAGTGCGCTCGTTACCCTGAGCCATTAGTATTAGGTCTCATAAGCCCAGTAATTTCACTGGCTACTCCGCTCATCAAACCGGAACACATTAATGCTTGCACATTACTGCTTGGCGGCAGAGTTCACGAGCAACAAGATGTGAACATCAAGCTGTTATGTCAATTTTAAAGTTTGCATTTGAAACAGTTGCTTAAAATTATGCGACAGTTATCAATCACTGTGCCGACTGGATTTTTTAATAACATACAAATCTCTTTGAGGTGCTGCATGTGTTCGTGGCACTGATAGACTTGCAGCTGCAGAAACACACCTGAATCTGGCAGCCAGACAAGAAAGCACTACAACATGACTTTTACACCTTTCTAAGGTTAAGTACACATGGAAAACTAAACCCTTAACAGCAAGTCTTTCATAATCTTATTGTATATACTATATACTCATCAGCCGGAAGACAGCCAATGCTGAACATTATATATGTAGGCCTCCCCCACAGAATGCCAGGGCACTTGTTTCGGCTACTCGCCTCTTGCATTCAACAATGGTTCCCCGCTGTTGTAACCAGGTCGTTGGTCCACCTAATGGCCTACACCACATCTTCCGGTTCGTGGTCGCCACTCAAGAATCTTTCTTCTCCATCGGTTATCAGTTCTGAGTGCGATGTGGCCTGCCCATTGCCATTTCAACTTGAGCTATCTCAATGAGTATCATCGACGCCTCATTTCAGATATCACGCAGGGAAACCCCGAGAATAGCCATGTCCATAATTCGTTGAGCAACTCTGAGTTTACTGATGAGGCTAACAGTAAGATTTAGTAATTGAACAAACCTGCGTAATCATTACAAATGGCCCAGTGCGTGACACACATGAACACGCCCCACAGTATAGGCGAGAATGCCGCGAACAATGCCGCCGGCCCGGCTTCGAATTGGTACCCCCCCAGGCCCATTCTGTATGGGCTGCACACCGTAAGCAACGCCAGGGCAAGACAGGAACACCACAGCAGTTTCACTTGTAACTGAAAAAGTGACATTATTTTTAATCTATCTAGAGAGTGTGATACAGGAAATCCTAGAAAATTAAACCACCTGATTGGTATTAGTTTTCTAATCATAGTTTTCTCGTTTGAGCTTATCTTATGTACACTGTGGAAGCTTTGTTTTAGAAAAATACAGAAGTTAATGATGAAAAAGAGAATAAGATAATTATTTAACAGGACTAAACAGTGGGTTCCACAGACAAGATACAGTAATTTGATATGATTTGGTAGATAAAACTATTAGCAGAGAAAGAACAAGCTTCTGTCATTTAGGTCTATCTATTTATGTTATTAATATTTCGTAAAATTTTAAGGTTTATGAATTAGATATTCCAAATGTTATACCCCACTACCAGTTGGCAGGTACCCAGCATGCTGGCGGTATTGCCAATAGTAACATTAATCACTTTACACTTACACTATTGAGTTTATAGTTCAACTTCTTTCTCTTCATGAAGTAAGCCATTACAACTCCGATGAGGTAAATAGTAGCGCGATGCGTGGGTAGAATGTACGAATATCTTGCAGCATCTAGGAGTTTCTGAACTCTAAAATATAAATAAAAAACGTAAAAGTTAATAAAACATTCATGGAAAATCAATATAACAGTATGTATTGCTAGATCTCTAGAGTGCTATTCGTTCAGTAGAACGGCGAAATTTTCAAAAAGGTTCACGACGAGTCAAGTTGCATGAATTTCGTAAAGATGGGGATACGTTCCAAAACATCTAAAAAAGGTGTGAAATTATTTACCGAGAATATACCTATATCCAGTAGCTTTATATAATCTTGCCACGTGATTTTGGTTTCAAAAATTCAAGAAATTTTAAAAGAGCATTTATCTCCTTATTTACACGTCTTGATAAATTCACTTTTGGCTATAGGTATCATTTGATCTTAAGTGACGATGTTTGTAGTATGGTATACGCTCAACCTAGAAATGGAATTAGCTCTAAGGTGGTATTCATATTGAGGTTGATAGCTAGCCAGGGAGCACAAAATATGTCCTTGAACCGTTCTAAAGTTATTCTTTCAAATAAAAAGAGAATTTTCCAAATCGGTTCATAAATGACAGAGATCTGAGGTAACAAACATAAAAAAAATATCCACCGAATTGATAACCTCCTTTTTGGAAGTCGGTTAAAAATAAAAGAAACAAACGAATACTCACGATATCCCATAGTACACTATCATACTGATCTCGTACCAATGGACGGCCAGGTACCTCAGCACCGTGGACGCCAGTCCTGCGCCGATCACCAAGGCCCACCCGAGGGTCCGGAACTTCCATAGGACCAGCATCAAGGGTAACGTGGCCACGTACAGCTGCATGTCCATGCCGATTTGATGCGTGTGTGTTAGGCACTGGAAAATTCAAAATCAAATCTGAATTACTTTATATGTACTTATTAATAAAGGTACACGTATGAATACATGTACACGTATTAATACAGGTACATTTATTAATACAGGTATACGTAGGTATTAATACAGGTACATGTATACGTATACACTATACAGGTATACGTGTTAATACAGGTACACGTATTAATACAGGTATACGTGTTAATACATGTACAGGTCTTAATACAGGTACACGTATTAATACAGGTACGCGTATTAATACAGGTACATGTATTAATACAGGTACACGTATTAATACAGGTACACGTATTAATAAGTAGTATCTAAGCGGTGTATCACTCATACAAGCTTTGTTTATGTCTGAACATTGATTTTATGCTTATACGGGTGCATATTTTTTTAATTGTCTGTATTCTACTTTATTGAGTTTACAAAGTTGTAATAATAGGTCTAATAAATTATTAAATAATAATAATAATATTTATTTATTCAGACAACATAGTTGGTCCATGTGTTAGTAACAAGAACAAAACTTAAAAACTATGTTAGTTAGCAGCACAGGTGGTAACATTTACATTTATAATACAGAGTGAAAGTTATTTATTTTTGTTTGGCAGTATGTGAACCATGCAACACTGATTCAGATACTGACAGTCAAATCTATTAGCAAACACGTTCAGTATGCTGTTGGAGCTGGCGTGGACCCTGCGCATCAGAGATGTACACCGTTTCCGCATAATCGTGTAGAAACAGTCTACACGTGACTCGGCGAACATCCCTGATGCGCTACAGAACCGAGGCAGCCCCATCAGCACCCTGAACGCGTTGTTATACTGGATACGTAGGGCATTGTACTGCTTGAGCGTGTAAGTTAGCCACAGACTGCTCGTGTAAAAACAAGTACAGTAGGCTCTGAAAAGAGTAGCTTTCACTTCTGTGGAGCAGCGAGCGAACCTGCGAGCTATCATGTTCGCTCTCACTGACAACGCCCTACGTTCCCTTTCTATGTCGTCATTATCTTTCAGGTCAAAAGTTAATATATGTCCAAGATACTTAAACTTCTCCACCCTCTTGAGTGGCAATCCATTTATCTTGATATCTGGTACCACAGACGGACACTTTCCCTTGGCCTGAAAGACCATGTACTCACTCTTCTTCGTATTATATTGAAGGCCATGAACCCGTGCATATTTCTCACAAATACCAAGTAATCTCGCAATACCACAGACAGATGCACTTAGCAACGCCATGTCATCGGCATAGCTGATATTGTTTATACAAATTCCATCAATATGGCAGCCAACACGCGCACTGCTAAGCTCACCTATCAGAGCGTTTACGTACAGGTTGAAGAGTTTTGGAGAAGTCAAACCACCTTGTCTCACCCCACACTCCAACCCGTACGGTTCGGAATATGATATTAAAGATAGCATGAAAAAAATTATATTGCTGTAAAAAATGTAAATGTTTTTTACCAATGTAGAAGCGTTACTTACGTTCTATAGTAATTTTTTATTTGCTCGACTCGACTGTATAAATACTGTATATAGTAATTCTGTATTTAGCAGCAAATATAGTATTACTATAAAGGCGTAAGTAACGCGTCTACAGTTGTCAAATGAAATTTATTTTTCATCTCAAAAATTCGGAAAGGTTTTATTTATCATTAGAAATCTGCGCACATAAGGTTTCTTTTCTCACTAGCGGATAAAAACACTTTTGTCTGCAGATTTCACTTGATAAAAAAAAATCTTAACTCGCTGTAGTGACGTGAAAAGTTTTGTGTTTCGCCCGGCGGCAAAGTTATTTTGAATCTCGCCTTTAAAACCATTGCTACCTGCGCTTAGGATTCTATTTTTGAATCCTAGAATCCTTCACTTCCTTTCAATACGAGTACTCGCACCAAATAACGACTTTGCAGCCTTGCATATCAAATAACTATTAGACTATAGACGCTGCTTGAATTGTCAGTAAACAAAACATATATATGACCATGAATATACATTGTATAGATGTATTTTATGTGTAGACTGTAGTCATGATCACATCTTCATTTTCCATTGGAGATAGATTTTGATAATTAATTAAAAGTAAATATAATAATCGATACATAAAATTGTTACACAAAATCTTACAAATTTTAAAGGATTTCTAACTATCCAATTACCCATTAGTAAACTCATGGCATTTAAGTTCAATCTGCCCAATCTTAAAGCCTAATAAAACCCTAGCAAAACATCAAAGGTTAGTGGCCTGTTGTAATAATTGGTTGGGAGTCATCATCATCTACGTTGCACAACCATTGGTTGCGTCCATCACTTGGAGACATATGACTGGACACAGGGGCGTATTTACCCTAGGGCCAAAAGGGCCATGGCCCGGGGCGGCCGGCTGCGAGGGGCGGGGCGGCGCAAGCAGAAATGTTTTAAAAAGCCTACTAAGGCTCTTATTAATAAACAGTGTTAAACGGTTGAATAGTTAGTTCAACTATGTTTTGTCTCTTTCGATTCAAATCTCGTAAGATACTCGTGGGTGTAAGTTTGATACACATCAAGACGTGGGGCTTTCGTATTATACGAGTATATACTGATCAGCAGGGCGGCGGGGCCTGCAGGCCCTGGGCGCTAAATCCTATTATACACCACTGACTGGACAACGATTGCATCTGAAGAAGTTATATCAACTTAATAAAGTGCTTAAGATTGCAAACTCTTCAAACATTATGACGGCTCCGTAGCTAAGTTGGTAGTAACCCTGCCTGCAAAGCGAGGGGTCCCGGGTTCGATTCCCGGCCGGGGCAGATTTTGTGTAAACATAAAGTTTGTTCTCGGGTCTTGGATGTTTGTGATGTGTATCTGTGTGTGTCCATGCCACCTGCGACACAGGGAATCCTAGTGCGGGGGTATGAGTGTAAGCGTTTATTATTATGACGTGTTTGAATAGTCGCAAGGCATTCTCTGGAATATTGATACATTGTTGCTTGACTTGCTTCCAAAGTTGTGCGAGATATTTTATTCAGGACCGGCTGAAGACGTGTGCCTGTCATGGGAACCGATAACTTCAGTGATCGATCACAATCTTTATTCTTTGCATCACAAAAGTGGTTGAGTTTCAGTAAAGGGTACAAAAAGTTTACGTCGGGAAATATGTAATTTATATATCTTGAAAGGATCTTTTATACTTTAAGAAGAGTGCCTATAGGTAGATATTTGTTATAAACTAGCTATCACAGATCGAAGAAACATGGAGACGTGTTGAGGCGTACGTAGCGCGAGCGAAAGCATCAGGCCTAATTCAGGCCAGATACATTTAATTGAACTCATCCTGCAGATGGCCTTGCTGCCTCCTTTTTTTGCCTGTGGACTATTAATTACTTTATTTGTGTGGCTGTAAGTGTCTTAGTGTCCGTAAAAAATGAGTAGGTGTGCCGTAATTATATTGTTTGCGTTAAGCGGTTTAGCGGAATGGTGAAAAAAAAATATGAAAAACGGAGACATATAAGTATTGAACGCGAACGGGCATATCTCCCTTGTTTGTCTGATCTGAGCTAGCTATCGACCGCGGCTTTACACACGTGGCATAAGGATAAAAGTGTAGCTTATAGTTCAGGGACACTGTCAGGGATTGATTGTTTGTCGATTTAAGATTTTGAAGAATTCTACTAATATTATAAATGCGAAAGTGTGTTTGTTGGTTTGTCCTTCTTTCACGCAGTAACGGAGCAACAGATCGACGTGATTTTTGGCATAGATATAGTTTATAGACCGGAGGGTAACATAGGCTAATATTTATCCCGGAAAAATGCACGGTTCCTGTGGGAACGCGAGTAAAAACCGCGGGCAGAAGCTAGTCGTTAATAAATTGCAGTGTCTATCACACAAGTAGCCTCAACTGGAATATAAAAGTTTAGACTTTCAAACTTCCGAAAGAAACAGCAGTGAAAGTTGCAATACTCTGGATAGTTATAGATACTTATAAAACTAAGCATGTAGGTGACATAGTGATCAAGTTATATCACAATCTTGAGAACTGGAGCATCTTGTGAAACAATACAACATAACGATTACACACATTATTATACTTTTCTATAGATATGAACTACCTAAATCAAATGGCTTAGAAGAGACTTCACTTAGGTGGTAGGACTAATTCTTCTGCGAGTGTCCGTCTAAGTTATTACCACCACTTTGCTCGTGAAGTCTGCCGCCTAGCAGTAATATGCAAGCATTATTGTGTTCCGGTTCGATGAGCAAAGTAGTCAGTGAAATTACTGGGTCTACCTATGTCTCAGGGTAACGAGCGCACTGCAGTGCCTCGCAGGCCTTTGTTTTTCAAAGTTCTGAATGGCACTGCAATTGTTATGGCCTGGCGTTATACTTACCATCAGACCAACGACGATCTCGTATCGTTATCAAATAGAATATCAATAATCTTACTGTGCGATAGAATCTGAAAGCATATTTCGACGTAGACTAATTTGTTTTTTTTTGACTAGTTGCATTTTGTTTGTCAAATTGGATTGAATCTGAAGCTGAATCTACTGTCCATAAATTCAAATGATACTTGGTAATATAAATCCTTTTTTTTTATTAAAGTTAAGAACAAGATTTGTTCTGGCTTTCTATGTTTAGCAGTAGATATGGATGTCATGATTTTTTGTACCATAGAGTAACAAGTGACCTACCATCTCTTCAAATCCGAAGTAGTTGTGAATGAAGAGGAAGCTCTTCCACATGTTCTTCTCACAGACCCTGCTATGCTCCTCCACAACCAGGTTCCACTGGGGCCCGTTACTGACATCGGGAAGGATGTACGTACAGAACAGCATCAAACTCACGAACAGTGGAAATAACCTGCACGCAAACAAACTGTTAATGACAACACAATTTAATGAACCTACACAAATGAGGCTTTAATTACATGAAATGGTATCAATGACATCGAAATAATTTGATACTAATGGCAATTAAAGTACGCGCGCGTGCTCATTGGAGCAAGTGGATAATGATTTGGTGACGATAAATGAATTAAGTATTAATTGCTATACTGCTTCTAAACAACCTTTTTAAGGACCGAAATCTCTAGAACATCAATGATGTCATTTAGATATAGGTATTAAAGATTTTGAATGTTGCAAGTTCGCAAAGTTGCAAGTCTCTCAGTGGACAGGATACATTTTGGAGTGTGCGCGACTGAGTTGCACAACTTGATTCCAGCATCTCCATTTTACCAATGGACGACTATGGCTGCACTGCGTCACCCGTATATGGTTGATATCCCTCCTGTCCGTACCAAGCGTTTTGCTTCAGCCTTCATTATACGGACGGCTAAGGAGTGGAATTCTTTGCCTGCCTCTGTGTTTCCCAATAGCTATAATTTGGGAGTTTTCAAGGCGAGAACGAATAGGTTTCTTCTAGGCAAGCGTGCTACATCGTCAACCGCATCGTCGCTTAGCATCAGGTGAGATCGTGGTCAAACGTAACTAAAAAAGATAAAAAAACCTTGTATGTAAAAGTTTAGTTACCTAAACCATCTACCGATAAATCTGCCTTTAAAGTCGATCGTCCCTTTCCTTTCTAGGTCTTCCAAAAGATTGTGTGCGTTCAAAAATCCACTTATATATAGGAAACTGTCCGTGTACAATATAGCGGAGCGACCTATCACGGCCCACGGCATTCCAAATACCTGAAACAGATTAATTTAGCGTTTGACGAAATCGTATTGTGCCCAACTTTTGAGGACCGCTCTCGATAAAATTATTCTGCCCGAGCTATTTCAGGTGCTGATTCGATTGGATAATCTCTTAACCTGCTTAACAAAATCGGCCAACGTTAAAATCAAAGACTCAATATACTAATCACTTTGCAGAGATCGGGGTGAGGTGGAAATTTATCGTTTAAAGTGGAATAAAGTTTACGGAAGAGTTAATCACTGTGAAGATGAGACATACCTTTGACTTCTGGCCATGTCACGAGTAGCAATTGACCGTGAATGGTTTAAATAGTTTGAGATAGTCATGATGAATTTCGAAATTTATGTAATGATATCATGAGTGACTATTCAATATTACGAATCATTGCAACTAATATTATTTTAGTGTGTAACGACTAACGATTACATGCTTAAATCATTTGGAGGTCTTGAAAACAAGAGTGAACCCTGAACAATTGAACATGCCTTCTAGGCGAGCGTCTTATAACGTTCGACGACATACTTACCTACCATGATACATATATATATGGTATACACCACATCACATGAGATTCAGGTTAAACATGTGCCTAAACCAAATAAAAAAACTGTATAAAATGTTAATTTTGACATCCTTACATGGATCCGTTCCGATAACATAATTATACATAATGGTGATAGATTGGTTTTACAGATACCTACGTATATGGAGAACAACGTGTTCTCAGAATATACTTTTTTTTCATAGTATATAGAAAGTGAAATACAGACTACGTTTGTCTTTCTCTGGATGTAAGACTCTCGATCTAAGGATCTGCGAGCAACTTCACTAAGCTTCACAATATCAAAATTCGCTATGAATAAAACAAACTTTCATAAATAACAATTTAAAGGCTGCAAATTATTTGGAGAATAACGTCATTGTACTTATTTAAAGTTGCTCTTTTTGTATTTTCTCATCAATAATGAGTGTTTGTACGTTAATAAAAGTAAACGATTTATTGTGCACATCATCATCATCATCATCATCATCATCATCAGTCGGTAAATGTTCACTGCTAAACATCGACCTCCTCCATGAAGAGGGAATTTTTTCATAACGCACCACGCTTGGCAAGCGTCTTGGTGATAATTTACTGTAGACACAGAAGAAAAATATAAAGCAAAGAAAAAATATTACAAAGAGTGAAGGAGTTATATTTATTAAGAGGCCTTTTCGTTGAGCGATCTCTGTTATTACTGAAATTAGTAAGACTTTAGACAAAGTTAAACATACCTCGGATAGGCTCACTTTGTTGATATAAGGATTGTGCGCCATGGCCATGGACTTGTGCGCTATAAGAAGCGCAAAAGCGTTCATTCCTCTATAGGCATCGATTCCTTTCACCTTCGAAGGAGCATCTGATAGGTCAAAGATCTTTCTCAAGTTACGTTTAAGTGAAAACGCATTGAGAAGCTTTTCAAAATTCGTCAATCCTTCCTTCCCGTCGTCGAGCGCTGTTCCTAGACCTAGCAACATTAGTATCGCCAGGAAGAACGTTCTGGAAACAAAAAGTGACTTAGAAATGTATACTTACATAATAAATGCGAATGTGTGTTTGTACGTTATTTGGTTTGACCTTTCACGCAGCTACGGAGCAACAGATCGGAATAATTTTTGTCATAGATATAGTTTATGGACCGGAGAGTAACATAGGCTTTTTATACCGGAAAAATGCACGGTTCCTGCGGAAACGCGGGTGAAACCGCGAGCTGAAGCTAGTTTAGAATGTTCTTTACACATTATAACGGGATATTTACCGTGGTTGTTATTAGATGGTGAGCTTCCCAGCCATAAAATTACCATAAAATTACACACTGCAACGAGTTTAATGACAGCAATTAGTTATTCTAATTATATATTAACCGACCGAATTGCATGTGATAGGTACTTCGCATCATGCTCACGAGTATCTCATACATACTTATTCAACTAGTACATAACAGTAGTGCCAACAAACAATAGTAGTAGAGAGGAGGATCGTGTGAAATAGGTACTAATGATTTGAAAGAATATATCAATCACTGTTTCAAACTTTCACGATTATTTACTACTTATATTATATATTTTTTTTCTGTTATTTGGTAATGGGACGAGCTGGTCGTTTGCCTGATGGTAAGCATAACGCCGGCCCATAACAATTGCAGTGCCACCCAGAACTTTGAAACACAAAGGCCTGCGCGGCACTGCAGTGCGCTCGTTACCCTGAGACATTAGATATTAAGTCTCATAAGCCCAGTAATTTCACTGGATACTCTGCTCATCAAACCGGAATACAGTAATGCTTGCACACTACTGCTTGGCGGCAGACTTCACTCACAAAGCGGTGGTAACAACCCAGACGGACACTCGCAGAAGAGTTAGTCCTCCCACTAACAATAACAAATAATATATTATTTATTTACATTATAACGGGATAATGGTTATCATTTTGCTGGTAAGGTCCCCAGATATATCAGATACTCGTAGTAATTATATTAATCTTGAGCGTGACGCGGAGTACCTACCACATGCAAATCGTGTGTTTAATATATAATTAGAATAACTAATTGCTGTCATTAAATTCCTTGCAGTGTGTAATTTAATGGTTAAGGATTAATTGACAGCTCCCGTGGGGTAATTAGTTCGGTCGATGGACTCAACATCTTTTGGGTTGGGAATTTGATCTTTACAACAAAAACGTTTCTGACTTTTATTAAAAAATTTAGAGACGAGGAGGTAGTTTGCTTGATGGTAAGCATAACGCTTGGACGTAACAATTGCAGCACCAACCAGAACTTCGGAACACAACGACTTGCACGGCACTGCATTGCGCTTGTTACCTGCCCAGTAATTTCATTCATTTTATGAAATATATTTTATAGTGTTAACCGACACTAGCGGATGTTCACATAAATATATACATCACTTCATTCATTTTGCTCATTAATCCGGAAAATATTTATGAACTTTTTTCAGGACTCTTTATGTGTTCTCAGGATTACTTTAACATTAATTTCGCTTCAAATAGTTCTATATAAATCTATAAACTTACATAGCAAGAGTCTTCGCAAACGAGTACGGTCTACTGAAGTTCTTCACAGAACACATGGTGTTATGCACTCGCACTGATATCCCGACGTCAGCGAGCCTGTAGGATAGCTCCTCTTCCAGATCAAAGCTGCTGCATGAACTTGGGATGCAGACACCCCAGAGCAAGCTAGAGTATCGAGGAACTCGGTGACCCATCTGTAAGGATAAATGCGATTTATTAAGGGTACGCTTTTTGTCTGCAGGATTATTTGGTACAGCCACCTTCAAAGCGTCTCCGAAGGTTTACACCATCACCAATTGATATGATACAGCGTCACCGAATGGTGATATCCCATTGTGTATTATCTACGCCCTAAACAATTCCATGTACACAAAATATTATTTTGTGTACATGGAATTGTTTAGGGCGTAGATTTTTCTTGCTTGGCACTTGTGTCTTAGCGTAGACGGTTACTTGCATGCTAATGCAACGTGATGCAAGTCTCAGTAAGATATAATTTGTTAGCAAAAAGACGAAGAAAAAAACGACAGTAACGATGATCAGCAGCAGATTGTTATAGGCCCGCGTTATACTTACCATCAGGCAAACGACCGGCTCGTCTCGTTATACAATAGTTTAAAAAAACACGAAAAATATTTTAGGTGGAAACAAAAATTACTTTAGTAACGAGTTATTCGGTTCAGTAGTTTATCTTTGAAGAATAAACAAACACACATAGTGGAGGACTAACTTTTCGGTGAGTGTCCGTCTGGGTTGTTACCACCGCTTTGCTCGTGAAGTCTGCCGTCAAGCAGGAGTGTGCAAGCATTACTGTGTTCCAGTGTAGCCAGTGAAATTACTGGGCTTATGAGGCTTAATACCTAATTTCTTAGGGTAACGAGCGCACTGCAGTGCCGCGCAGGCCTTTGTGTTTCAAAGTTCTAGGTGGCACTGCAATTGTTATGGGCCGGCGTTATGCTTGCCTGATGCAAACGACCAGCTCGTCTTGTTACCAGATAACATAAAAAAAAGTTATTTCAGAAAATTTAATAATTATTGACTGAATTGATATCACTGAATACGATACCAAATGAAGTTCGATAGAATATTGTAAGACAGCGAATGAAACAATTCCCAAAGCACAAATCGAAGCTTTCATTAAAACAGAAGCCTGAAAGATTCAAAGGTACAAATGCCATCTCGGATATCAATCCTGAAACTTTATCAAGCAGTAATCGTGGACAATAACCGCTCGGAATTTGTGCGCAATTACTCCATCCCTGCGAAACAATGCCTGCGAGCAACAAAACCGAAATTGGGTCTTCAATAGCATTGTATTCTGCTCAAAGGGAAGGCATCGGTTGCAAGAATTCTTTGTATGTTTTCAGAGTCCCAGTCTTGGTCAAGGGCTATTGTGGATTGCACAATAACAATTGTGATTCAAAATCAGCTTTGGGACCAAATAAGCAGACATAGCTGACAGACTGGGTGCTCTCGGAATATTAACTAAGAGACGGAACCTTGAGAACGTTTCGCGTGTTCGTGATCTAGATGAAACTGTGCTGGCTATTGTCTGATGGTATCGGAGTTAGTCATAACTCACACAGCTCTCAGACAAATGACTCCGACAAGCTAAATGATCTGAGTTAGTGATATGTGAGGACGAACAATACAAAACTTTAAAGAGCGTCTGACTTTGCTATAATAGTTTTCAATTTGTAATACCTATTTGAGTGTGATACTAGTCTGTATAGATGCCTTAATTATTTTTGTTCATTTATTAACACGATACATTGTCTCATCCAATCCACATATTACTAATACTAGCTGTGCCCCGCGGCTTCGCTCACGTAGCCTAAGTTACTCCTTGTAACATCAACTATCTGCCTGTGAAAGTCCCGTCAAAACCGGTCCAGCCATTTCGGAGATTACCCGGAACAAACAGACAGACAGACACAATAGTTTGAAAAATTACATTTATCTTTCGACGCTGTCTAGCTAAACAGGCGACTAAAATGGTTTTTTTATGGTAAACCCGTAACATTATTAGTTTCAAATGTGTTCAACTTTACACATAATTTTCATCGATAGAACAGGTAACATCCTAATGGAGTATGAAAAAAAAAATGGCATTCGCTTGACGGTTGTTACTCTGTCCGAAATTAACATGAAACAAACAATCGAGGCATCGTTATCATTCCTTTAGTGATGTCGAAAAACATCGAGTTGTCGTGAACGGAATCTTAATATGGGCCCGAATAAGGATCCGAGTTCGTATATCCATGCGTAAAGATTGATACAATATGGTTTCTGACGTCATGAGCAGTAATATTAATTGATCACACGATGAGATGGCAGTCGTAAAATTATACAATTGATTGTAATATTATACATTATACAGCGACTGATTATACAGTTGTCTACGAGGACGTCGATCGCTATACTTTGTTGCCAGGGCAGTTTAAACTGCTGGTGATAGTAAAAAATAGCTATAATTGTTAAAAATCTTCTTTCCAATATTGTACCAAATTTGTATAGGACTTGGTACTTTATTCCCAAAAAAAATTAACTAGACTCAACTTTTTTCTGTTTTTTTATTTTATTTGTCCTAAACAAACCAACATACATACATATACAACCATTGCAAGTTAAATTAAAAGTTTGTAAAAACATTACTAGGTAATATAGACAGTTCAAAAATTTCACTGCCAACGGGATTCAAACCCACGTTCTAGATCAGCCGTTTTAAACAAACTAAGGTATTAGCATTATTATTATATGTTCTGTGGTATGGGTGCGATCCATATTATAACGAAGAAATTCTTGAGATGATCATAATATTTTCTTTCATGAGATCCATGATGTCACAAATACCTAAAATTTGTCTAAACAAATAGTGATAGCACAACGGGAGAAACCCCCAAGCAAACAATCAAATTTTGTGTGAAAACGACAGAATTCAAAAATTAGTTTATATATATATTGTAACTACCCACTCTTTGCTGTATCGCATCACCATTTGCTGTCACATCTATTACGAGTATATAAATGACGTTGCGGTGGAAGGTAAACAAAACATTCCACAGAAGCCAGGAAATAAAGAAAGAAGAAGAAGGTAAACAAATGGAGGTTAAAATGGGCACTCAAATATATCATCACAAAACATCCGCTAGTGTCGGTTAACACTATAAAATATATTTCATAAAATGGGCACTGACTCCAAGTGCGTCTGTCAGAACAATTACTGTCTTACCACAAAAACATTAAACACACTTTATACCTGTGTTAAACAGCGTTTAACTGCTAAACATGCCTTAGTCGTGTGTTTAAATATGAGCAATCACAAATATTCATTGAAGTAGTGTCTAAACGTTGACTAACTCCATTATGTTGTAACATTTCTAATCATTCTAGACGTTTATTTTTAGACAATGTCTAGTTAAACAGGCTTCTTTAAAGTCTTTATTGTGGTAACACAGGTCTTTGGACCTGTTTGTACCTGGCCTGTTTAGGTAGACAGTGTCTAAAGATAAACGTCTATAATTATTACAAATGTCATAACAGTATGGAGTTAGACAACAATTAGACACTACTTAAATAAACATCTGTGGTTGCTCATATTTAAACACGCGATGTATGATCTATGTTTAGGATAAGATATATAATGTGGGTAATTTATGGTTTTCATTCCGCGATAAAGAATGTCTAATGGCCTAAGTTCGATTTATACTAAATTTAACCAAACGTAACGCGCGACGCTGGGGTTTTTTTAGAAGTTAACAAACACTGTCTAGCTAAACAGGCATCTAAAAGTGTTTTTTTGTGGTAACGTGTTTAAGCGTTATTTGTTTATTTACTACCACCCCACTACACAATCATCATCGCTTTCAAAATGACATTGAGAAGTTTAAGTAGTTAACAATGTTAGACTCCGATGACTTCACAGTTCAAACTACATTTTCTATTGTTAAGCCATCTTATCTGTTCTGTGGTTACGGTTTAAATGGCCCATTAGGCTTTAATTAGTTGTAAAATACAACGACAAAACAGTAACAAAAGGTTTTCTAAATAATTTACTGTTGAAACAATAACATTTGGTAATGTGTTCATATGAGATTTAACTAAGTATACCTCGCTTACTCTGTCGCGAAGCCCCACTCTTATGATTTTATTCGCTTTTTAAACTATCATGGTCATCAACACTTTGAAAATTGTCCAGAGAACCAGTTCTCCCGTGATCATGGCGTTTGCAACAGCGCCAAAATATCGGAAACTCAAATCAAATAATATACATGGTAAATATCCCGTTTCTAGTGACAATTTTCAAAGGATTTTATTCGCGATATGTTAGCGGTAGATATAACAATCTCGCTTGATCTTAAGGGGCAGAATTCGGCGCGCCGCTATCTCGCTCGCGCATCTCAACATTTTTGAATATAAACAATCACTTACTATAATTATGAAAAATCGCATTCGGTGAAATTGCTGTCAATAAAGGTTACAAAGGTTATACAAAATTTTCATTTGGATCCATTCAAGTTTTCAAACCTAAAAATGGGATTTTATGTTTTGCCCATTTTCATGTATGAAATCTTGATCGGATCAAAATGATACTTTTGTCGTACCTTTGTAATGTCATTGCCAGCAATTTCACCGAATGCGATTTTTCATAATTAAATTAAGTGATTATTTATCTTCAAAAATGTTAAGATGCGCGAGCGAGATAGCGGCGCGCCGGGTTCTGCACCTTAAGCAACGGTGTGTTTGTTCAGAGATAGTGAATACGCTAAACTTAAGACTAGAACTGGCTCTCAAGTGTATCTGTTAGAACAGTTCCTAAATGTATTTTAGTGGGCTTACATGAAAAATAACTAAGTATACGTGAACTGATACTGCATTATCGCTTGGGGACTAATTTTCAACTTTAGTAAGGTAGCTAGCCAGATGACGACCAGAAAATTACCTACCACCATGCTATTGTTATTACGACAAGCGAACTCCTTATCATCAAACCATCGCTTCGCAGATCGCAAGATTTGGAGCAATAAACCAGAATTCATGACATTTCAGAATGTCGTGAATACAGAATAAATGATAGTTTTCAGAGGTGTTGTGAAATGGTCATTCTTCACATGCTGCTAATGAAGGTCAGGTGTACTGATCGAGTCATTGCATCAGAACGTTAAGGCGCGGCTAAAGCACCAAATCTGTTCAGGCATTCTAAAGTTATAGTGAACCCTAAACAACCATGCACCCTAAACATATTACACTCTATTTTTGTGCAGTCGTGTAAAAACTAAGGTTTTTTTACATTATGCTCATTGTTTTATATTATTTATTGATGTTATTAAATGCATCAAATAATACACATTGGACAGAAGAAGTTTTATCATTGACATATGTCATTCTTTACGTACAATACAAATTGATCGATGTCTCGTTGCCCTGATATGCAAAAACGTTTAAAAGTCGGCTCATCATTGCATGTTGTCGCAACTCGAAACTGTTAAGGTGCTCCTTTAGGGATCATTCTTTTTTATTGAAATTACTTCGAAAATGGCGATACGTTTGCTTTTAGTTGAAGGTTATTTCGTAAGTTCTTATTTAGTTATTATTATTATTTCTTAGTTAGTTCTTATTTAACTAAGAAAAAGTGACACCATAAAGTTTAAATATTTTTACACATGTCTTTATATGATTTAATTTCCTTACAAATTTATTATTTTGTTACAAAACATAATATGATACCAGATAAAAGAAACGTTTCAGGGTCTTTTTTGCGATTTTTGTTACAAGATTCTAGGCCATTTATATATAACTATAGCAATAATATTTAATATTCATGCTACAGAAACGTCAATGTCAAAATGTAGATAGCATAAGTGTGACAAAGAAAGAAATAAACGCCATTGTGAAAAAAAAACGTCTTTCCTGTCAACCACGTTACATGGCGCTGCGGACAGGATTTGAACCAGATTTACAGATAAGCATACAGATAACCATTTTACAGATAAGTCTCTTCTATAAACACTTGGCTATACTACTGTATTTTTTTTGCTTGTAATATCTATGAAAACGTAGATTTGTGCGATGAAAAACAAGACTTTTTCAGACGTTTTGCTTTAGTCGCCCCTTAAGAGTCCCCTTAAAAGTGCCATCAACAGTTCCATCTGTTAGTAATATGTAAGTAATATTACTAACAGATGGAATATTATTATATTTGAGGCCAAATGAACAAAATATTTTGATTATCCTCCCGTCATAGCTTGTTATTAAGTATAATTATAGTTTTGTAAAATTGTTATAGCGCAAAAGGCCCGAGTTTAACAACTCAATTTAATATCGATGTTAATAATAAATTAATAACACTTTAATATCTATAAACAAAGAACTCATTAATTGTGCGTTAATTGTTGGTTAACAGCCGAATTTATTGGTGAGCTCAGATTGTTGTGTTTAGTCATAAAATAAATGACCAGGTAGGTGGGACATTTATGGGTGCGCCTATATATGAAGGCGTAGATAGTTGTAAATGGTTAGTTCCGTGTTACACCGCAAAAATGTGGGTTTTTTATAAATTCAAAACAGGTTAGTCGAACAAAGAAGTTTAATTTATTCTAACAAGTAACGACAATAAATGTATTCCTGTCTGGTAAATCTTTGAAAAATTTGTTTATGACTAAACTCGTTTTTA
The DNA here is from genome assembly GCA_907269065.1 of Crocallis elinguaria. Taxonomy (NCBI): domain Eukaryota; kingdom Metazoa; phylum Arthropoda; class Insecta; order Lepidoptera; family Geometridae; genus Crocallis; species Crocallis elinguaria. The sequence goes on along the minus strand of OU026080.1, from coordinate 13,924,890 downwards.
GCAACTTTAATAAGCAAAGCGTGCTTAGCTTACGTAGTTCTAAATTGTTACCCCTTATGGGAAGAAACTACTGAAAAGAGGTAGTTTCACAGTTTTTTTACAGTACTACAGCTTTTAAAAATTTCCTACCTTGTAATGAAAGTTACCTTTATAATTACTTTGTTGTCCGTCCATATTCTGTGAGATTGTGTGTCAAATAACCAGAGAACAACGAAGTCTAATTTATTAATAATGGTACGCAAATGATAAACTTAGGTCTCTTTAATAAAAACTATTTATAGAATAGGTAGTTAAGTAATACCGAAAGGAATTTCTGTAACTTTCGTGGCTTTACAATTGGATTTAAAAAAAAACTGTTAAATTATTAATTTTTTTTCAAACTGGCATTATTTCGTACTATTGGATAACGAGACGAGCTCGTATGCCTGTTTGTTGGTTTTTAATATGATACATGTCACTGTCATGTCACTATACTCTTTTTCAAATAGCAAGTCACCTGGGACAGGTACATAGAACGTAAAATACTAGGTAAACATTTCTTGTGACGTCACACCAATAGCTGAATATATTTTCTATTTAGCAGTGAAAACATTAAGCAAACTTACAAGAAAAACTACTAAAATAAATGGCAAAAGACCCAAGATTTTGGAAGTGTCCCAGGTGACTTACTATTTGAAAAAGACTATAATCTAATTATAAGTCACAGAGTATCGATTATATAGATAGGAGTGGGTATTATTTTTGTTAGGATCTTTTTAGTATTTACTTATTGCAAATATGAATAAAAGAAATGAGAAGATAATTATGAAGTCCAAGTAAAGTTATTTCTAAAAAGTCCTTAAGAAAACATGTGAAATGTCTAGTAGATAAATATAAAAATAATACACATTTTTTCAATACCTACAAACTAAAAAAAACAGAAAGAAATAAAGTATTTGATTGTAAAGTGAATAAGCGTCTGGGTTGCTACCACCGCGTTGCTCGTGAAGTCTGCCACCAAGCAGTAATGTACAAGCTTTACTGTGTTCCGGATTGATGAGAAAAGTAGCCAGTGGAATTACTGGGTTTATGAGACTTACTCTGAATCTAGAATTCTCAGTGCGCGCAGGCCTTTGTATTTCAAAGTTTTGAGTGGCACGCAAACTGTCACGGGCCGGCGTTATGCTTACCATCACGCAAACGACCAGCTCGTTTCGTTACCAAATATCATAAAAAACAGTAATCCAATATTAGCTAAAGAAATAAGACACTTACATCAGTAATATTGCTCCTGATATAATGCCCGCTATGCACCAAGTGGTCCAGTTCTTTGTGATCCTCGAAGGAAACCTGCAGGTTTGCCAGGCAGTACTTCCCACGGACGGCACCATCGATGCTGAGGCACTCGTCGAAATCTCCATATTGGTTTCCGTTACCGCTGAGTATGCCTGCAGGAGGTTTCGCTGTGGCGTCGAACACTGGAACAAAAAATAAAGAAATATATAAAACAGGATTCTCAAATAAGGGCTATTTGAGTTTTATTTGTTTAGAAACTTAAGAAGGTGGAAAAAGTGAATTCGGATATTTAAGAATTCGAAAAAATAAGAATATGATAAAAAGAATTCGACAAAAATGCAGACGCCAATTCAAGGGATGAGAGGGTGGAGGATGCATGGTTAGCATAACGCCGGCCGACAATAGGGATGTTGCATGAGACTCAAAATACATAATTACTATCGTTATATCTCTTTAAGAGGCTACAGCTCGCCATACTTTCCATACAAACGCTCGTACTCTTTCAATCTCATTCAATTTTGATGCTACCAGCACGCTGGGCACACTGCCAACTGGTAGTGGGCTAGAGTCTAGCTCCTAGACCATTTGGATTATTATAGCCCTATAATGGCTTGTAGATTACGCAATTATTTTTGTAGGTAAGTTGGCGTTGTAGCTTGTCAATAAAGGCTTTAGAATAAGAGCCCGTTAGAAAAAAGTGCGCTATAGGTAATTGAGTAGCTTTTCGTCAATCTACATATAAGACAAACTTGAGGTGTACCGCCGAAGTCGAGCCGATCAAGCTCCTGCACCTTAATAAATAAAGAGTTTATCTATCTATTTAGATACAGACTATCTTCCGCCCGCGGTTTTCACCTGCGTTCCTACAGGAACCGTGCATTTTTTCGGGATATAAAGTCTATGTTACTCTCCGGTCCATAAACTATATCTATGCCAAAAATGACGTCGATCCGTTGCTCCGTTATTGCGTGGAAGAAGGACAAACCAACAAACACACTTTCGCATTTATAATATTACTAGGGATTAGTAGGAAAGTAGGGAAGTAGGGATAGTACACAAACTGCATAACTGAAATAGCAATAATTCATTATTTAAAAAAAAAAGTGGTAGGAATAACACCTTTGTTTCGGGTTTGGGTGTTGTTGGGCCACGACCTTCGTTGGTAATAACTCCCTAGATACATAAAACGTTACGGCCATTTAGCGGTTGGTACATTGACAGTTCGTGACCATTAGACGTGTGAGTAAACAATATCTACAAAGTTACGTTTAAAATTTAAAAACCGTGAATAGCTTCCGAGGTTAAATGTTTGCTTTGATGAGGTATACCTATGAGTCATAAGACGCTTAGACAAGCGAAAAAAATGTGTAGGGTTGATACGTAAATTGAAAGTTAATTTGTTTTATTTCGAAATAGGAGGACGTTCTATATTCAAAGTTTTTTTCTCGCGATTTCTCAGAAAGGGTTTAAACTGTAGAAGATTGAAGGAGATCTCGAGGGGGTCCCATTATTTTTTAACAAAATACATGATACGTCCAAAGTAATATGATACAAATCGGTTTTCGCTTTTAAAATAATTTTCACCAAATTATTCGCACGGCAGTTCAACGAACGGAAGTGAAGATTGGAAGAACATCGGGGCAACATAACGAGCGTGAACTGGATGAATCTACCACAGATAATATAGTTTTCAATACAGCACATCAAAATCCTAACTAAATATTAAGAATATCGACTAGGGCCACTAATATGGCTAATCCTACTTCCTATTGTGTTTGTCCTTCTTTCACGCAGTACCGGAGCAATGGATCGACATGATTTTTGGCATATATATAGCTTATGGACCGGAGAGTAACATAGGCTACTTTTTATCCCGGAAAAATGCACGATTCCTGTGGGAACGCGGGTGAAAACCACGGGCAGAAGCTAGTTAAGAATGTATGGATTGAACCAAATAGGTTTAGGAATAGCTATCGATTTCAGCAAATTATATTTCGTCGACGATATTTGTACAATTATCTATTCTGTGATGATGGTTTAGAATGATAAAAAAATAAAAATGGTGTATATAAATTGTATCTCATCTCTAAAGACCTCTATAATACAATACCCACCAAAAAAATAAACCAATCTTCACGTCAATTTGCGCAAAACATTTAATTTTACACTATCTTTATACAAGTAACATAAATGTTATGCAAATAAAACATGCCGCTGAGAGAGATACGACGATCTCAAAGCACTCAAATGAACACTCAACGGGCGGACGGACTAGATGATCTTGTAAAGCGTTCCTTTTTAACAATGGAAGCTTATAATACAATAAGTATGAAGGTACTTACTCTTGACCTTGTACTTGAAAGGTCAAAGACATAAGCTACGTGTATCTTTCTTTGTGTGTCGTATCATACACACTAGTGACCCGTCCCTGACTGTGCCTGTTTCATTTGCCTAAATTCTCTCTCTTCGGTTTGTGTAATTAATTTATTTAACATTTTTTAATTTGTTGCTGTTGTACTAATAATTAGTTTTTTAAAGACTTAATTACCCAAAATAAAAAATATTATTTTTAAAAATGTTTCATGTTTCCACATCTTTCGTACAAAATTTCACCTCCTTTTTTACGCCTTGGATTTTTTGTACTACTTGTAAGTGCCCCAAAAATAACTAGAATTATTATAAATAGCTTTTGCCCGCAGCTTCACTCGCGTGGCAAAATGAAACGAAAGTTTTACAAATAATAACAATGTATGGAGCTTTTCAATGTAGCTTCCGGCTTTGCTGGGTGGTTTTAATGACGCCGCTAATTACTGACCCGAGAGTTTTTTTAAACTTCATGGTAAACAATTTTTTTGTCATTTTTGTTCGGTGCCAAGATTACTAACAATTAGGAACTAACTCGCGAGCAAGCCACGTAAAACTGACTATGTGAAAACCAGTCTTCCCTTACGTCAACTTTATTTATTCATTAATTTTCATTAACTTTATATTGTACTCTTCTTAGGATAACGTGTGCCTATATTTGTTAATTGTTTTCTGTAATGTACCTATTTGCTACAAATAAACATTTCTCTTTCTTTTCTTTCTCAAGAAAAATCTGACCTAAGATTATTATTCATAAGCGTAAAATGTACATTCACATTGAGTCTCAAGATATAGACCTAGTGCTTAGTTTGGGGCTTACCGTAAACATTTCTGATGTTTGGCAAAAAAATATATTATCTTATCTAACTTCAGCGTACTTTCTACGTGAGCCTTATTTTTTGTCATTGCGAAGCAGATTTTGAGCAGAACGTCTTAGGGGCAGCGTAGACGCTTATGCAAACGTACGTTTGCTTGTCAGAATAACAACGCTTTTGCGTCAAGCGCGCATTTCGAGTATCACGAAATCCGCGCTTAGGATCTCATTATCAGACTCTAGTTGCCATGGCTGCTAAAATGGTTTAAAAAAAATGACTACCTTGCCTGAACGGTTTCGAATAGAAGTTTTTTTTCTTAAAATTTTGAACACCAATAACGAATGCGAATTTTCTAAATTCCTTTCTTAGTGTCCGTTGTTACCACTTTATAAACACTCCCTCAATATTTCAAGTCTCCAAGTCAAGAGGTGAGTTGTACGTCTGTTAGTCAGTCACTCAGGACAAATAGAAGATAGATAATTTGAAAGTTTGCGTATAAACATTGATTTTATTTGAAAACCCTTAAGGGTTGCACCTAGAAAATTTAGAGAAAAATCAGGTCTCTTAAAATTACACTTGACCTTCATCTCTGGAGATTTCGTGATGAACGAATAAGTGAAAAAGAGAAAAATTGGGCCTGAAATGAAGTTTTATGGATTATATACGTTGTTTTCAGCTGTGGAAGCACACAGATCTGCTTCAGACTTTAGACAACATTGTAAAAACAACTTTGGAATCCATTTTAAATATAAATACGTTATTGTTTGTTTCTTTTATCATACGAGAAAAATGACGAGAGGCCTCGACTTTTAAAAATGTCATTACTCAATCATCATGCGTTTTATGTTTTCAGTTGGCACAGCAATACTGATGTCGACAAAAGATATAAAAGATATATAGATAGGTGATTACCTTAATTAAATATTTTTTAAGGACGCCTCCCATCCAAATTTACCCATCATTACATGCGTGATGGAGTACATTTGGAAACATTCTAAAATATAAACTGAGTTACGTACATTTCTATACCATGTAAAATTCGTTTATACACCCTGTGAAGATTCGTAAGTTGTATATACAATTCTTGAATATTATATTCTTGGTGCATGTTTCTTATATAGGTAGATACCGATAAGCATCATAGGTAGTCAAAATACAATTATTATTCTAGAAGATGCGTAAAGTATTAGGTATGTTAATATTATTAATAATTGTATTGTCCGAAACAGAACGACATTAATCTAACTGAGATAATAAGCAGAAAATCCAGTTCTGAGACTCCTACGCATTAAAATACACTTCGGCAATGGCGGTCCACACGATGATAGTGATTGACGATCTATACAAATAGCAAAACAAAAGACAGCTTCTTGCCGATCGTGGTGGTATGAACTGCCAGCGTTAACACTGATCCGTAAGTCTATGGCCGACCCCAGACACGTGTGCAAACGTACGTTTACTTAACGAAATAACAACGCTTGCGGCCCATGGGAAAACCATGGAATAACCACGATCCCCGCTTGACGCATATCGTATCGTCTGGTATCGTTGTAGTTTTGGCTGGAGGGAAATCTAGTCGGCGACAGTTACTTCGCACGGCACCCGCTTGTACGACCTCCATTCAAAACAATTTTTCACAACCACTACGTGCTCAGTGCAGACGCCACGGTAAATAAGCGGTGGTGTGCAAGTGATGTATGTAGCGTAAAGCGGAGCAGTCGTCGCTTTGAGACAAGGCAGGGTCTTTGAGACAATATTACCGTTCTTGTATATTTCGTGGTTTTACGTATGTAAAACCATCAAAAAACCACGAGCCGCGCTTACACGTGTAGGATCTCGTAATCCGCGCTTGATGAAAAAGCATGGATATTCTGACAAGCAAACGTACGTTGGCATACATGTCTGGGGTCTCCCTATGGTTGGAACCCTAGAGTCTAACCTTTTGAATGAATGAAAACACTGTAACAACTAATGCTTTTTATTTTATGGAAACCTTCAAAAGAAAGACAAAGCAATGCATTTTTGCGCTATTCCAAAGTAATGCTTGTAACAGTGATTTTTAATTTTGATTTTTCAACACACAAATATTATCTATTGCAGTTCCATCCAGAATTATGAATAATAAAAACAGAAGGGTTACACTAAATTTTGGGCGTCTTTGAACTAACAATACAAAAATTTTAATAAGAAAAAAAAATTAAACCGACATCCATAGTGGGTTTTTGGAGTGCCAATTCTGTCCGATGAACCTTGTCATGTCAAATGTCACAGCGTGGTGAAATGGCGGTAGGCGGTGAATACGAAATGCCCGGTACACACCCAAGGATGACATTGGCGTGACCAGAATGTGTACGCAGTGCACTGACTGGAAGAATATCTAGCCAGAGCTGCGGTGGATGCTTTTTTCACATCACTAATCGAAGCGCGCAACACTATTTGAGAGTGGCAAAAGTTGCCAAGGCAACATGAGTATCGAGTTTTTGAAACGAAATTGAATTTTGGTCATTTTTTTCTCGAATTGTGGTTATGGTTTGAGTGCCATGTCACTTGATCGGTCTAAAATAGAGCTATCTCTCAAGTGCAGTAGTCGAAACAAACCGATGGCTGCTTGACGATGAATTTTTAACTTGAGGATGGTAGCTAGCCGTCTAGCTAGCTTACACGCAGCAACGGAGCAACGGATCGTAATGATATAGTTTATGAACCGGAGGGTAACATAGGCTACTTTTTATCGCTGAAAAATGCACTGTTCCTGTAAGTATTGGCACGAGGGTGAAATCGCGGGCCAGAAGCTAGTATTATATTTAATATATGTAAAAATAGTCAAGTACTTAACTGGTTTTTACACCAACGAAATAGGTGCTCTGTATAAAACATTTAAATTTAAATAAATTAAGTAATAACTAACAATAATAATAGTTGTTAATAATTTCAAAATCATATCAATAAAGTAAAAAAAGTACACTTTTTGTTTTTAGATGTTTGTTGTTAGCGAAAGTTCAAGCTTTTTATAGGAGTTTGTTAGTGGGAGGACTAACTCTTCTGCGAGTGTCCGTCTGGGTTGTTACCACCGCTTTGCTTGTGAAGTCTGCCGCCAAGCAGTAGTGTGCAAGCATTACTGTGTTCCGGTTTGATGAGCAGAGTAGCCAGTGAAATTACTGGGCTTATGATACTTAATACCTAATGTCTCAGGGTAACGAGCGCACTGCAGTGCCGCGCAGGCCTTTGTTTATCAAAGTTGTGAGTGGCACTGCAATTGTTATTGGCCGGCGTTATGCTTACCATCAGGTAAACGACCAGCTCGTCTCGTTAGCAAAGAGCATAAAAAAACAATATTGGTAGGTATAACTGAAATTTTTACGAAAACATGTATATCAAAATTTTAACCGGATGTTCCGTGAACAACGGTTTTCGGGTATGATCGCGTATATTTACCCCTTGGCTCTGGACATATTCTCTTTGTAGTCAAAGTGCGCGCGGCGTACCAATGCGGACTACTGATTTGGGACAGCTTTGTGTCAATGAGATAACGATGTAATCACAGACGGCTTTGTCACACGAGATGTTTCGTCTGAAGCTGATTAGGGATTACTAGAGCTAATGGTGGATTAGCGGGAGTCTAATTTGGCGTATTGCGGTAATTACCCAATATGTGATGTTTAACGGGTGTCATGGTTGTGAAGTCGTACACTACTCTGTACCAGGTTTTGGTTTTGTACAATGTTATGTTTAGTTTGCACTGAGATAAGTTAGTTTTTGTGTTTTTTATGTATTCGTGAATACATATAGTAACTTTGAGATGAAAATACGTGCGTGCGTGTGAATGTTTGTTAACAAGTACCTTTCGCCGTCACTACTAAACCGATTTTGATGAAGTTTGGGATTTAGATAGTGTAGGTTCTGGAATAAAACAATGGCTATGAACATATATTATATAACAAGCAGGTGAAGCCGTGTGCAGAAGCTAGTAAAATATATCTACTCATCATTGTCAGTGGCGCAAAACCGCCACCATGTCCATCAATTTAAGGAAAACAATATTAAAATAGTAGTATAACCACTATTGATGATTTATAGGCTGGAATAAATTAGAACAAGGAAGCGAAATTAACCAAATAGTTTAAAAGAGATATCTATGCTTCAATATTAAATGCGCACCATAGTTTGAATCTCGACTCGGCCCTGCACCAATGATTTATATCAAGTTATGTGCGGATTATTCACGCTCGCTCTAAAACGGCGAAGGAAAAAATCGCGAGGAAATCCGCGTGTTCAAGAACCACAAACTTCGGGACATGTGACATCCACCAAGCCGCACTGGGCCCGCGTGGTAGATTATGACCCATACCATTCTCTCTGAGAGAAGACCGGTGTCCCAGCAGTGGGTACTTAAGAGGCTGATTATAATAAAAGCAACAGTGTGTTTGTTGGTATAATGTCCTTCTTTTACTCAGCAATGGAACGACGTGATTTTGTGCAGAGATTTTTTACAGGCCGGAGCATATTAAAAATTATTAATTGATATTACATAAATACAGCCTGCGTTTTAATTGGTATGTCATCCCGAAACGGGATCAATGTACTCCTGGAGATCAACAACATATGTTTTACGAGTTTTTGAAATAAGGAATTTTTCATTGAACAAAAGACATTTAAGGTTTACGTCAAAAATCTACTACAGAACACCAAGGCAGGCCCAGATCAGCTGATTCACTTGAACTATGTTAAATGATGATGGTGACTTAAAAAATGCCGCGCACTTCACGTAGGAAGTGATTTTTTGTGTGGAAATTTTGAATGACGTATTTCTAAAGGAGGTTCTCACAACTTGTCGACCACCATGGTCCTAATCACTCCCTTCCGGGATAACATACCAATTCAAACTCACCCTGTATATTAGTTGGCAACATCGGCTACGCTTCTAATATAGGAGTTAGATTACGGAACACTTCCTTATGTGAGTTATGAAATTATTATGGCGACCATGACATTAAAAACCAAATTATTGAGATTAAAATGTTACCATAACTATTTATAAATGGCATTTGAAAAATGCTTAATTAAAGAGCTATAAGATTAGAAGCCTATACGAGCTTACAGTTTACACCAAAACATGAACTATTTAAATAAATTAGTGTGTATTTTATTTAGTTATTTTGGTTTATGTTGTTTACTGAACTATTTTAAATTAAAACCTAAAAAATTTATTTAAAGCTAGTAACAATGCCATTCTTATTATCAGCAAACAAATCAACATGTTGGATCATATGCGTAAGAGTTCAAAAATGGCAACGCTCGTCATGCCAGCAAGCTGAGTAAGAGCCCACATACACGAGCAGTTCAATCCATAACATTCCAATCTAAGGTGCCCCGTTTCAAAAACGTTTCAAAAACCACCCGTGTGTGGGAAATCTCAGAGTGGAGTGATAGAAATATTAGAAATCCAAACGTTCCAAATCCGACGTTCCAGTTCATCGTTGGCAGTACTCGAGACGCAAAATGATCGAAAAATGGAGCGATGGCGCGCCAGGAATGGAGTGAACGTCGTATCGTGGATTGCCACGACGCGCGTAGCGATGGATTTGGAACGCTCGTGTATGGTGAACTTAATATGGTAAGCCGAAAAGCTAGGGGTCTAAAATTTCGCAAAATCGATTACGATATTCGTTGCATTTTTCGTGCCGTACCTTACTTCTAAATTTCATCGATTTCATTGTCATATTGACGATCGAATGAACCACATTAATTTGGCAATTAAAAAAAGATTTGTAAAATCTAAATTTGATCAATTTGTTATTATTAAGAGTATTCGTTCGTTGACGGAATGTTTCAATAAGTATATTCGATGCAATGTCGTATCATGACGATTATATTGTTAACTAGCTTCTGCCCGCGGTTTCATCCGCGTGGAGATATTGAATTTCATGGGATTTATTTTTATGCGCGGATCCCTAGTTCTTTTTCTAAAATTAAAGTAGCCAAGTTACTCTTTGTAGCATCAGCTATCTGCTAGTGAAAGTCCCGTCAAAATAGGTCCAGCCGTTTCGGAGAATACCCTGAACAAACAGACAGAAACAAAAATTTAAAAAATGATTGTTTTGTTATAGGTACCTACCGAATATACTTTCATATGCGTTTAGCAAAAAGCTGTTATTTTGATATTACAAACAGATACTTCAATTTTATTTATTTGTATAGATGATTTTGTGAGTAGTCCTCCTGAAAACTTCCACAAAACTTTCTCATTCATACTAATACTTCTGAAAGTAAAGCGCGCGAAGCGTCCTGTGGTCTATCTTTTTGCCGCTTCTTTGGAGTCAGTGAAGCTGGTGTCAGTGGAGATTAAGGTGCAGAACCCGGCGCGCCGCTATCTCGCTCGCGCATCTTAACATTTTTGAAGATAAATAATCACTTAATTTAATTATGAAAAATCGCATTCGGTGAAATTGCTGGCAATGACATTACAAAGGTACGACAAAAGTATCATTTTGATCCGATCAAGATTTCATACATGAAAATGGGCAAAACATAAAATCCCATTTTTAGGTTTGAAAACTTGAATGGATCCAAATGAAAATTTTGTATAACCTTTGTAATGTTATTGACAGCAATTTCACCGAATGCGATTTTTCATAATTATAGTAAGTGATTGTTTATATTCAAAAATGTTGAGATGCGCGAGCGAGATAGCGGCGCGCCGAATTCTGCCCCTTAAGTAAAACTTTGTAAGTTGTGATGATGCTTACCAGGTACAAGATGATAGGACTAACTCTTCTGCGAGTATCGTATGGGCGAGTACCAATGCTATGAGGTAGTGTGCCGCCAAGCAGTAATGTACGAGCATTACAGTGTTCCGGTTTGATGAGCAATATAGTCAGTCAAATTATTGGGCTATCGTCAATGTAAAATCACAATTAAGAACGAAAATAAGCTGAATAAGTTTTCGTTTACTTGTAAAGTTCATTACACTGATAGTGACCTTGCAATCTGGGCCATCTCTTCGGAAACAAGTTATGACAATCGTTCGGTAATTTTAGTAAAGGTTACATGATTATGACCTTTTTTCGTTGACCACAATCTCACCTGATCTTAAGAGTCGATGTAGTTGAAGACGGGGAACACCCTGAACCTAAAATAATACTTGCTCTCAAGTGTACTCTGGCTGTCAAATGCCGAAACACAGCGATAGGTATTACTTGGCTACAGATTTTCAACTAGACGGTGGTATGTAGACTGGCACTAATATTCCATGCTATGGTTGCATCAAGGAGTTCATCTACACTGAAATTTCAAGGCCTAGGATTCGAACTCTTGACCTACAGGACGACAGCGATCTATCTTCCACTAAGTCATCATCCGATACAAACATGCGTCATAATTCGAGGCACGTGAAATTTATGTTCAAGTTTTATGAAGTTTATGGTCACTAATAATTATATTTTTTAAATTCGTTATAAAACCAACCAACTTGTTTTTTCTTTTTACAGTAAGCGTATGTTATAGCGGTTCTAGGCTGATCTAGAACTAGAGCGTTTGAAAAAGAAAGCGAATACGAACATGCTGATGAGCGAATGAGATAGAAGAAGCATTATTCTGTTATAAACTAAAATGCTATACATAAATTATGCAGAAAGAGGTTTTCAAGGTCTCAATTTTAGAGAGAGTAAAATATATTGACGAAATATTAATATTTTTATTTTTTTGTAAAGTAAGGTAAAATCATTTTGGGCTCTTCCTTATTTTCTGTTATGGGGCATTAATGAAGAGTTGATTTTGGTGAAGCAGTTTGGTTCAACTTCACAAATACATTACTCATTAGTTATGGGGTCAACGACCATCTAATGTAATCTTTTTATAGTGTTACTACAAAAAACCATTTTTAGTCGCCTGTTTAGCTAGACAGCGTCTAAAGATAAACGTCAAAAATAATTAGTAATGTCACAACAGAATTGTGTTAGACAATGGTTAGACGCTACTTAAATCAGGATTTGTGGTTGCGCATATGTAAACACGCGATAAAGGCATGTTTAGGAGCTGTTTAAAGTGTGTTTATTTTTTTGTGGTAAGACCGTTAATTTCTAACAAGCCTCAACAAAACTGAAGAAATCTAACAGATAAAAAAATTATAAAAGTAGAATATAGATAGCGAAAAATGACCATATTACTATATAAAATCTATTGTTAAAATGTAAAAGAATTTTAAATAATCGTTTTTGGCAGTTAGTCCAAACCTGTTTCTAAATTGACCGGAGTATCATTTTAATTGCTATTTAAAAAAATTGTAGTTGGTGTTCGACATAACTACCTACCGATCTATCAAGAAATAATTAAAATATACCTAAATGTTCATTTGTTATCAACAATTTTTTTACACAATTATGGCCTACAAAGACTGTTATTAAATTTATTGATCTTTTATCAACTTAATATGATATGTTGCTAAAGTATAATAAACACTAACCGTTTTACCACAAAAACACGTTAAACAGTGTTTAACTCCTAAACCTGCCTTAGTCGTATGTTTAAATAACAACAACCACAAACCTTGATAAATCGTGTCCAATGGTTGTCTATATCCGTTTTGTTGTGAAATTTCTGATCATTTAAGACGTTTATCTTTAGGTCTAGATAAACAGGCGTATAAAGAGATTGTTTGTTGCCACTAACCTCTGGAAACACTGGCCCGATTCTAAAAATCTTTCTCTAATAGGAATATTCGTTCTTTCTCTAATATGCTACTTTTTCTTCTGATTCCTCGCATGCAAAGCTGCGGGCAGAAGTCCTTAGGCCTTATTTACCTAACGATCACATGGTATACATATATAAAGAGATCATCGTATCTTTGTAGACAATCAGGCCTTTCCAAGATGTCTTACAATCTTCGAACGCGATTCGATATCTATTCGCTAGTTAGATTAGCTTTTTCCATAAGTTTAAATATTCATTTTATTTAGCAATGATACAACCTCGAAAATACATTTACATATTTCTATCATTATACTACACGTGCAAGAAAAAATTGGCTCATTTTACCGACCGGCCTTTTTGTATTTTACTTTACGATTCGCACAAAAATAAATTAGAATTCCTGGATATTTTAACAAAAAAACATAGTGACTGTGAAGTGATTAATAAATAAATTGTGCATTAATAAATTTGTACGATTACCACGTGGATTTTCCAAAATAAACTAACGAGAGAAATTGGTCTATATAAAGATTATTTTTTACAAAAACACAAGTAAATAAATGAATTAGTAATTACTTTTCAAGGCCCACAACTCCAGGCGCTCCAGGCCTTCCAGGAACAGCTGCCCATCCCGCCTGCACTGTTCACTCGTCCCGTTCTGCGGCACCACCACCCTCGGGAACTTCTCCCACAACCCCAACACATTGTACCGCGCACTTTCTGATACACTCTCATTTTTCGTCGCGAATTTTAATATAGTCCCGTTGAATAAGCTCTCTGGTATTATACTTTTGTCGTTGAGGGTGATTTCGATGCAATCCCGCGCGTGAGTCGACGCAAGCGCGAGTAAGAGGACGGCGCATGCGCGCGATGCCATGTTGTCAGCCGCAATGATGCCGCGTTCGCATTTCACAGGTATACACTACGATACCAGCTTATCGACTGAAGGATGACCTACGACACTGACGCACAATAGAGTTTGGTAACTATCTTTTGGATTTTAATTGTTATTTTATTTTTTCTGTTAACACCGCCCTGATGTTGCAATGTTGACTCCAGTATTTTTGGAGGTGGGTAGGCGATGAAAAGTGCTGTCACGTACCTACTACGTATCGATTGTTTTTTATTTGATCTGTTAAAAAATAATAACTTCAGTGCTCATCGAATATGTAATGCTAATGTTTTTAATTTAGTGGGATTGATGACAATAACTTAGCCAGTTTAAGGTATGTAACTTAAGTAAAACTATTTTTTATTTATAAAATGCAATTCGTGTGGGTGTAGTTACATTTGAATATCAATTAATTCTAAAATTTTCGCATTTTATTTTCTTATTATGAATAGTTTTTTAGTTTTTTCGTGTGTACAGTTTATATTATTTGTTATTCATGTTCATATGCATTTATTATCAATTAATTATTAATTTAGTGATAATGTGTATGGCCGCAGGTGAATGCTAAACCGACACATGCTAAACCTTGAATATAGACTATCACAGTAGGTGCCGGAATACGAATCTAAGGTGCGTACGTAATGATCGACTAAAAACTTGCACGCCGGAAACGCCGGCACAAAAATCCTTACTATCCGTAGGTACCTACTACAATAAATGACAGTGTGTTTGAATGTCTGTTGTCGTTCTTTCATACAACAACGGAGCAATGGATCGTCGTGATTTTTGGCATATATATAGTTTATGGACCGATGAGTAACATAGGGTACTTTTTATCCCGGAACAATGTAAGGTTCCTGTGGGAACGTAGGTGAATACGTTACAGAAAGTATGGTGCTTTTAACTATGTTATTATGTTAGATTGAAATATACTATAGTATTGAAATAAACTACATAAACTATGAAAATCGGGAGAGATATTTTGTTAGTGGGAGGACTAACTCTTCTGCGAGTGTCCGTCTGGGTTGTTACCACGGCTTTGCTCGTGAAGTCTGCCGCCAAGCAGTAGTGTGCACGCATTACTGTGTTCCGGTTTGATGAGCAGAGTAGCCAGTGAAATTAGTGGGCTTATGAGACTTTACCTAATGTCTCAGGGTAACGAGCGCACTGCAGTGCTGCGCATGCTTTTTGTGTTTCAAAGTTCTGGGTGGCTCTGCAATTTGTTATGGGCTGGTATTATGCTTACCATCAGGCAAATGACCGGCTCGTCTCGTTACCAAATAAAAAAAGATAGTAATCAAATATCCTACCGTGGATTAAAAAAAAAAGCGGATAAGTAAACGTTATACATAAATATGGCAAACGACAAGTCTAAAATTATCACAATCGAACATGCCAGGTTACCCATTATCGGAATACCCTAATATTTCTGCCCTTTGTGACGACAGACATAAAGGCAAAATGGGATATTATCGACCCCATGAAAATATTCTTTTATATCTACCGTTATCGGTACTAACGATTCGGTACTTCTATTATACGGAGGCTGGAATTGGATTCATAGATAAATGATGCTTTAGGTCCAGCGCAAACAGGATGGTATATTCACTATGGTATATATATAATATGCTGCCATAATATGTATTTGGCAGAATATTTATTCTTTTTTTAATGTCATCAGCCTATTTTATGCTCCCACTGCTGAGATAAAGGCCTTCTTTCAGAGAAAGAGTACGAGCCATAATCAACCTCGTGGTTTTGATGGTTGTCATATATCCCCGAATTTTATGGTTTTTGAACATGCGGGTTTCCTCACGATATCCTTCTTCACCGTTTTTAGAGAGTGTGGTAAATCCGCATAAACTTGATATATTTTTTATTTTTTTTTATTTTATTTAGTAACGAGACGAGCTGGTCGTTTGCCTGATGGTAAGCATAACGCCGGCCCATAACAATTGCAGAGCCACCCAGAACTTTGAAACACAAAGGCCTGCGCGGCACTGCAGATCGCTCGTTACCCTGAGACATTAGGTATTAAGTCTCATAAGCCCAGTAATTTCACTGGATACTCTGCTCATCAAACCGGAACACAGTAATGCTTGCACACTACTGCTTGGCGGCAGACTTCACGAGCAAAGCGGTGGTAACAACCCAGACGGACACTCGCAGAAGAGTTAGTCCTCCCACTAACCAGTAATAATAATTGTATTAAGTAATTGGTCCCGTTCTCGGTCGGCCACACTCGCGCCTTTTAACCGTCCTCGATAAAGTAGGAAGAAGTTATTCGAGAGTATGTATTTTTTGTATTCACCAATTTCTCCATCAATTGTAAACCAACTTTGAAAATAATTTTTTTGTTTGAAAGAGTATACTCTCGAAGTGGTCCCATATCAAATTTATGAAAGAACACTTAATGGTGTACGGTAATCTTTGAAATCAGTTTTGCGACGACGACAAGTTTTAGTAGTAATCTTTTATCGATAGTATATTCTACAGAATGAAGTTCAATTTTCATTACATTGTCCGAATAACTAGTTTTGCGAAGGAATGTGTGAAAACCGAGCGAACGACGATAAAACCGTTTTTAAAGTTATGTTAAAATAGTCTTCGTTCCATAAACCAGTCTTCGAATTGTGTGATGCGAATATTCACTTAATATTGAAGAAAGTAGATACGGCATCGTTTTGTTTTAGAAAAAAATCAAGAACTACCTATTCCTAATTTAAAATTTTAACCATTCGAGCTGTTAGTTTGATTTATTATTATAGAAAACTGCTGGTGATAAGCGATGACGTGATCGACGTGTTTTAGTGTTAGCATAGTCTAATTATATTCGTCTTTCGTCTCCTAACTACGAGTAGGTGGTAGGACTAAGGGGCACCTTAGACGCTCGAGTATCACGAAATCCGCGCTTGATGTAAAAGCGTTGTTATTCTGACAAGCAAACGTACGTTTGCTTGAACGTCTAAGGTGCCCCTTACTCTTCTGCGAGTGTCCGTCTGGATTGGTACCACCGCTTTGCTCGTGAAGTAATGTGCAAGCATTACTATTTTATTTATGTTACTAAATGTTCTTGCCTACGGCAGGAAGGAATTATCTAAAGTTCTCACTAGTTTTCGTTTTGGAACGAAGAGTAGACGACGTAGTGAGAACTTTAGACAATTTCTTCCAGCCGAAGACAAGCGACCGCTGATTTTAATCGGTTTGGAGTCGAAAACAAACACGATTGTTGTTAGCCGGTAAGGCAGCCGGTTTGAAAGTAGTCAGTTAAATTACTAGGCTTATGAGACTTAATACCTGGATATTTGCGTGAACATCCGCTAGTGTCGGTAAACACTATAAAATATATTTCATAATACCTGGATGCCTCAGGGTAACCAGTGCAATGCAGTGTCGCACAGGCTATTGTGTTTCAAAGTTAGTGGCACTGCAATTGTTATGGGCCGGAGTTATGTTTACCATCAGGCAAAGGACCCGCTATCTCGTTATCCAATAGTAAAAAAATCCCTTTTTATCCCGGAAAAATGCATGGTTCGGTGGAAATTTCGACATACGGGCGTAACCGTGGCAGAAACTAGTTACTCATAGGTTTTCTCACGTAATTGTAATTTTTTTTTAACGGGCTAAATGCCTTTATTAACTAGCTAATACATAAATAAAGACTACATATAACCTAGCTAGCTACAAAAACAGTTGGATAATCTACAAGCCCTAGTAGGCCTATAGATAATCCAAATGTTCTAGCCCACTACCGGTAGGAAGCGTACCCAGCATGATGGCGGCATTGCCTCGTTGAACCGCAATGCTGATCCGTTGAGCCAAATAGTTACCAGCATTTTGGTTACGCGTCGCATGTAAATAAACATTTATTATGTCACGGCTGCTCATTACCTTGTTGTATGTATAAAAAATTACTAGTTTTGATCGTTGAAATTCCACACATACACGTTTATTTGATTCAATGATAGAAATTGACACACGCGTGGATCGGATCTTGAACTTTGACTTTCATTGTTTGATTTTGAAATTATGTTGTTAGGTGCTTGCCGCTGCAATGGTAACCTTGGTCACGGGTTTAGTTCAGATTGTACAAACATCAGGAATGTGCAACAGAAACACTAAAATATTTTTTAGAACTTATGACTAGGTATAGTCGATTCATACATATTACCAAAACGATTTATTTCCATTAGGCTACGTTATAAAAGTCGTTATAGACCAATAGCTAGGTTCTTCCGAAACGACGTCTCATGGTCACCATTTTTTTTTAAATTTAATTGTATTGGATATCGAGACGAGATCGTTTGCCTGCTGATGGTAAGCATAACGCTGTCTTGCAGTGCCATTTGAAACACAAATTTCTGCGCGGCATTGCAATGCGCTCGCTACCCGTATAGTCTCATAAGCTCAGTAATTTTAGTGACTGGCCTTGCTCATCAAATCAGAACATGCAGTAATGCTTGCACATTCCTGTTTGACAGCAGACACGAGCAAAGCGGTGGTACTAACCCAGACGGACTGTTCCTATTAGTCCTACCTGTTGTTACTTCCACATAGTACGTTGACTTACGATGTCGTGTATCAATAGAACTCAAACCTCATGCGTACCGTGAATGCCGCAAGGCTGACTAGGGGAATATGCAGAGAATGGGTAGTAACGTGCTCCTTAGGTAGCATCAACATGACGCCTGCTAAGCGTGCTGTATTATGGCAACCCGCCATTATTATGGAGGAGGTTACGTGTTCAGCTGTGGACGTCTTGCGGCTGTTGATGATGATGATGATGATACAGTATATACACACGGGATCTTATTATATAGAAAGTTTAAGATGACATTGCATTTGTTACTCTCAGTAAGATTACCATCAGGTGAACGATTACCTCAGCTTGAACTGCGGGTGTTATACCCGCAGTTCAAGAACACCTGCAGGTCAAGACGCTGATACAGGCTACTCCAACCTTCTCTTGACCTGCACGATCTTTGCAAATTAAATAAAACGTTAGCCAATTAAACAAAACATCAATGTTTATTAACATTTTGCTTTGATCTTTTTTTGTGCGCTATTAGACCAGCGGCGCGAGTACGGATCTTTCCGATAAATAAAATTCGATAAAATTGACAGTTAAAATCGATAAAACCCACTTTATCGATTTTAACTGTCAATTTTATCGAATAAAACCCGTTTTATCGATTTTAACTGTCAATTTTATCGAATTTTATTTATCGAAAAGATCCGTACTCGCGCCGCAGTTTTGGCATAAACACGAAAGATTTCCTGGTCTCAGAAAAAAAAACGTGTTACAAATTAGTTTACACATGTCATATACTAATACCGAAACGAAAGTCAAGGAAATTAATTCGCTAACCGAAAAAGTCGATGAGCAAATAAGGCCAAGGTCTTAAAGTCGCTTTATTAAAATGGACACGCAAAAAATTGGTCCTACGAGCAGCCCTTAGAAGTTCAGCCGCTTGGGGCCGATGACTGTCCTTAGCAGCAGGCTTATTAATCACCCTGTATAGGCAACGAAATATGCGGCTTAAGTGTCTAACATAAAATAGCTCAACCCTTTATTGAAACACTACAATACAAGGAATATGAAAAGCTAAACATCTTAGCTAAGTATCTGAATGGGGACTTGTGTGAACAGCACCTTTGGTAATGTAGTTGTTAAGGATATAATAAAGGACAGGAGAGATTTCAGCTACGATTGTTTACTGCGTTTGACGAAATGGAGAGAATGCTTTTTCTAACATCACTTGCGGTAAATTGATCAAGAACAGAGGAAAATTGAGAGCTGCAGGCTTACCAGCGTCTCTAAATGCAGCTCAGTTTAAGACTTGAAATGAAACGTTTTATAAATTCGTACTATGGTCTCTCCGTTTTATGACATAACGTTTTATATTCCGTTGTGTCAAAAGCAGAGCTGCTTGTAGTCTGATAAGGAATTCGTTCATTCATTTTGTGATCATTTTCGTACTATCGTCTGTTAATTGACAGCTTCTCAACTTCTAGTTCGACAGTTAGCAGTCAAAGTTTGCGGTTCATAAAAAGTTACTCGCAGACATACTTTTTGTGAACCGTTTAGAGCAAAGAGTATATAATCACTACGTTTAGTTTAGAGTTTATTGCACAAACTACTAAGGGATACTACGTTTATTGTGTTTTGGAGAGTCCTAATCGAAAGTTAAAGTATTTTGGAGTTTTTCGCATGCAAAGGTTTGCGCGCGCAATTGAATTCGATATTTAATTTTCATTCGATTATTATTATATTATTTTATACAGTGCTTTCACCTATCTTTCATTTCATATTTCACCATCTATTTACTTAGGCATATTACTATCTATTCAGATAAATAAAATTGAAATGTTTGTTTGTAATGTCAAAATAACAGCTTTTTACTAAACTATGTAAGTACGGTACTATGAACAAAACACAAGTTCCGGCTTAAAAAAAATTAGGATTCCACGCAAAAAAAAACCATGAAATTGTATATCTCCACGCGGATAAAACCGTGGGCAGCAGCTAGTCAGGGTAATTTACACAACCTCCTAAGATTTTTCACAAGCCTTCTTTTACATGCATAATCGACGCTACATTCCAAAGAGAATGTAATACCGGTAAGTATACATTTTTATTGTGAAATCGATTCTATTCTATGCGTTCTAAAACCTTTTTAAATGTTTCAACTTTGCATTGCAAACTTTTTACCACCAGTTTATATAATTATAATGTTACTGTTTTGTCATAATTAGACAACGATCGTTGTTTCGATAGTGAAAATATCAATCAAGCGTAATATTTTCATAATATATTTGAGAGTAAATTAGTTTCAATAAAACCATCGAAAACGCTAATTTATAGGTCCAATAGCAGTGTTAATTAAGTTTTTGAACGAAGAAATCAAACACACCGTGCGAGCGAGTTAGCATTACGCACGCGATACATTTATCCCTTTCGCTCAGACGTATACAAGTCGTCGTGAGGATGTTTTAGTTCATTCATTCGGCTGAGAGTTAGTTTAAAGTCAGCGCTGCTTTAAACAGACAATAGTACGAAAAAAATGTGGTTCATTTTAAGAGCTGCTTTTGAACTGCTCTGCTTATGAATCGTTTGTTGTTTGACGCTGGTAGGCCTCCTGGAATAGATGAAAAATAATTAAGTTTTTTTTAATGTTATTTGATAACGAGACGAGCTGGTCGTTTGCCTGATGGTAAGCATAACGCCGGCCCATAACAATTGCAGTGCCACCCAGAACTTTGAAACACAAAGGCCTGCGCGGCACTGCAGTGCGCTCGTTACCCTGAGACATTAGGTATTAAGTCTCATAAGCCCAGTAATTTCACTGGATACTCTGCTCATCAAACTGGAACACAGTAATGCTTGCACACTACTGCTTGGCGGCAGACTTCACGAGCACTTTTAAAGTAAACATGGAATAGTAAACTTACATAGTTTTATCATCCGAATCAATGTTCGAGGACGTAGAATAATATTTATTGATGGCGTCAATGTCTACATTCAGCAGTCTTGAGATTTTCCAACTCCAAAAGTTTACAGAAATTTCCTGACTATTGCTGGATCTTGATTTACCATTGAGGCCTAATTTATCATGTAGCGACGTTGGGTTGACGTCTTGGTTATTTTCATCAATTTTTGACTCTACGCGGGCTTCATCTGCCGTCAATTTAGCAAGTTTTTATCGCATTTAGTTTAAAAATAAGCGGAGGAAGACTCGAAGGTTGATAAAAAAATCAAAACCTATTGGCTCGAATAACTCTAAGTTTAGGTAGGCTGGAGTTTGTATTTAAGGATACGGAGGTAAGTGGCACAATGGGTGGTCTTATCGCTCATTGTGATCTTTTTCAGACATTCCAAAGTTAGTGATACTGACATAAGTAGAACAAACATGTGAAATGCTAAACAGAATAGTACAGTAGTCGATTCAGTTCATTCCCCCTGCAGCACATGCGTTTTAAATGCGGCAAAGCAAAATAAAATCGTAAAAAAAACAAATACCTACTAGGTAGGTAAAATATTCTATCATAAAATCTGAGGCGATAAAATTTTATGAATCAAGTTTTAGTTACAATAAATTATGATTTATGGTGACCGGATCTTAGCTTTGTGATAATTAATTTGTTTTATTTTGTGAAAAATGCTGTGAATGAGCGAGGTATATCATACAAAAAAAACTAATCAACCAAAAAAATATTAGTTAATGTGATAAAATACCTTTATTACAAAAATCGCCTCTCAAGGACTATAGACGTAAATTTATGATAGTTTTTTTAGTTTCGATTAATTGTGGGCAAAGTCTGGTTTTTATATTATTCACACCATGAGTCTTGAGATATGCTCAGATAAGTTTATTTCTATAGTTGCTACGGCAATAACCACTGTGAACCAAAACAGTTTTACATTTGTAGTTTGACTACTTTGGTTACGGAATAAGTAACAGTACACTTCGGTACTCATGCCGCATAAATACAAAATGATTTAGTGGTAATTTAGATACGATTTTTTTATATTTCAATGAGAACAATTGAACATGAATCTTTTAATATCCTGGTTGACTTATCACATACTCTGTCCCTGTATTCATGTTAATTTAAATATTGTTAATTATGTCATAAATTTTCTGCGCTCACAGGAGGTGTGCGCAGAAAATTTAAGGAGTATATAGCAGGAGTTAAGGCCTATATAGCAGATAAATAGCTTCACTTAAAGTTTTTTTTTGGAAAATCAGATGAGCTTCTGGCACTGGAAAAAACATATTATGTCATTATTCATCATATTCCTGATAATATTTTTTTAACGGGCTAACTGCCTTCTTATTTATCTAATATATAAATAAACACTACATCTAACCTAGCTAGCTAAAAAACAGTTGGATAAACTACAAGCCTAAGTAGGCCTATAGATAATCCAAAAGTTCTAGCCCACTACCAGTTGGAAGCGTACCCAGCATGCGGCATTGCCTCGTTGAACCTTAATGCTAATCCGTTGAGCCAAATAAGTACCAGCATTTTGACTTAATTTCCGTAATATTGTATCCATCATGATCCAACTATAATGCGTTGTTAGAACATTTTCTAGGCTAGCTACCACCTTAATGTTGAAAATCTGTCGCCAAGCAGGTGCTTGGTGACAGATTTACAACTTTAGGGTGTCCCGGCAGGATATACTTCAGAGCTAGTTCTAATCTAGGTTAAGTATATGTACGCTGTCTTCGAGCACACCGCCGCCGATATAGTGTTCAAATTCAATCTTAATGACTATAAAAAATCTTTCGTAGGTACAATATATGAAATGTTTTCGACCGTGTGAGTGACCGGATTAAAGTCTTTGTTTTTTGTCGTTCAAAATGTATTTGCTACTCGATAAACTTACACTTCAAAGGAATCATGTGAGTATTTTGAAATCATCATTATCAGCAAGAAAACGTGTACTAGGTATACGGGGTTATAACGGGGTTATAAGTTATAACCTCTTATAACCCCGTTAACGTTGGTATAACGGGGTTTGCCATATAATACACCACGCTTATTTTGGTATAAGATCGACGATATTACTTAGATTATCTTTATATTACACTAGCGTCTGCCACCGGCTTCGCACGCGTGCAATCGTAATAAAATGTAGCCTTTTAGTACTCAGGGATAATTAGCTTACCAATGAAAGATTTTTTAGATCGGAGATTAACGGTAACAAACTAACAAACTCACAAAATGGACTGCTTATGATACTAGTAGGTATAGAAAGTCAAGTTTTAAGTTTCAACACTACATTAAACTTGACATTTAGATTATTTGAAACCTATCATTTTAATAATCAACTTTCGACATTAATTAAAATACAAGCTTGTAGCTTGTAGCTGTTACGATTGCGATATGCTTAAGATTTTAAACTGGTATCAGTCACTTGTCTGATAATAAGCACGTACACGTTTCTTTCTTTTTCTAATACGGTACGCAAGTGAAACTTAAGTAAATTGAGCCAAAGCAGGGCTTCGAGGGAAAAAAGAGACACCACTATCTGACTGTAATGATGTTCTTGTCTGCTTCATCGTTTTACTTCAAGCCGCGCGTGAGCGTATAATGCCTCATAATTCGCGCTTGTTGCAAAACCATGGTTATTTTGACAAACAAATGCAAACTTGCATTAGCCTACTAGCCTGTCTAGCTGGCCTACCTTTGACAGGTGCAATGCTGCACAGAGCTTTCAATGACGAAATTATAATCATGGCACCCGTTGACTAAGGTATCGCTTGGCAGCCTGTATGATATTTTATACAGATAGCTGCGGCCCGCGGTTTTACTCCCTTGGAGATTTCCATAGGAACCGTACATTTTCCGGGGTAAACAGAGCATATGTCCCTAAACTATCATAAGCAAACTACCACGTCAATCCGTTGCTCCCATCCAAACATGCACGTGTCCTTTCTGACGAAAAATCCGGAAGCTGTGGGTCAAAGCATTGCGCGTCTAAAACCCAAATTCTTCTTCTAATTTATAATACATACATAATTATGTAGTGACCATTTTAAATGTAATAATGATTTTTATGACGCGAGCAAGGTCACTTCAGTAAACATCAACGACAAGCTCCAGCGATGGTGACGCCATCTGAGATTAGTTTTACTTGTGCCTCCACATTGCAGTGTCATTAGAACTTTGAAGCACAAAGGCCTGCGCGGCACTGCATTGCACTCGTTACCCTGAGACATTAAGTATTAAGATAAACCAACAATCACATTCTCACATTAATTATATACTATTGGTAAAGAATTTATAATCTGTAAAAATCGATCGGATTCCCGAAATAGTTGAAAAATGTGTCAAAACCTGTCGGAGTTTTTTTTTTAAAACTGAGGAGACTGTTTGTATAACGAGACAAGCGGGGCGTGGCGTTTGCCTGATGGTAAGTATAATGCTGGCCCATAACAATTGCTGTGCCATGCACACCTTTGAAACACAATGACCTGCGCGGCACTGCATCGTGCTCGTTACCTTGAGACACTGGGTATTAAATCTCACAAACCCAATAATTTCACATCGAAGTTTTTTATTCTAGATGGAAAATGCCTTCGGCTGTACCACCCCTCTACTCGGATTAAACCTTCTTTTCCAGCTCTAGGTGCAGGATTTTTACCACCAACTTCAGAATAATTAATTGTTGATTTATGTCATGAACTCATGAAGTATCGTAACGTAAATACCTATGTGGTTAAAAAACACCTGCCCGGTATAACCAGTTAATTATGCAGAATCAGGTCATCTGTGGTTTAGTTTTTGCTGCTTTCATTTGGTATGTTAATTATTTTACTTTCTATATTAGCTCATATTTAGGTTAGTAAAAATTTGTGTTATATCTGAGAAGGTTCTAAATCGTCTATATTTTGTTTTAATTTTTTTTGTGGCGATGTTTCTCCTTTCCCTTTAATTCTCAACCAATTTATTTTTTGTTTAATGAGTCGAATATTATGTATCAAGGGTGGTCGTTTTATAAAATTTGTTTATTTATTAATAAATGCTTTTATTAATATTACAAAAATTATGTACAAATACCATAACTGAGGTGTAGGCGAACAAAACGTCACTTTTCCATTTTTTAACGTTTTTATTTTTTTTATTGATTCGTGTTGGCAACCCTGAGACACATCGTTTCATGCGTTAAAATCTCGACAAAAAGCTTTTTTTATGGTAGAAAATCGACTTCAAAACACAACTACTCCTTCAAAATACTTTTTTAGTTTCTGTAAAAAAATTAAAAGTGGAAAAGTAACGTTTTGTTCGCCTACTCCTCAAGTATATTCTATCAACCATCCTCTCGACACTAGAACAAACAAAAAATATGCAAATACACAGCAAAAAAAAACTTGTTTTAAATAAAATTGCATTTTTATAGATAGGGTATCCGAAATGAATCATCTAAATCCTTTGATTATAAACCTTAGCAGATACACAATACGGCGATAAACAATGACGCTACAATAAAGGAGTGAGGACTCATACTAACTCCATTTACGTCAGTCAGTGCTGTCAGCGCCGCGCACGTCACTACACGAAACGGATATTGAGAAAATATGACGAGCTGTGCGATTAAATTCTGCCGAAATAACACGAGGGTTAAAGAGAAAGACAAAATAATACATTTCCACAAGTACGTATCACATATTTCTCACTTTGATGTGTTTTTATGCAAATATTTCTATTCAAAACCGGTGACAACAAACAGAGGCGTTGGGTTGCCATTAAATTCAATTAGGTTTCCCACTTTCCCGTCTATTGACAATCGTTTGAATGAATGACACATCGTGCAAAAAAATGTACACAATGCGATTTACGCCAGCACCGTCCTTTCACAGATAATACAAGGCGATGGTATTTATTCAAATAATTAGTTAAACGATAGACATGTAATCTACAATGCGATTAAAATAAGAATAGAGTAAGGCCAAAGAAGAAGAATAAGGCCAAAGAGTATTTAGCCAAACTACACTGAGTCCTATGTTTTTCTATGTCGATTGTACATAAAATCTATAAATAAAATTGAAGTGTCTGTTTGTAATATCAAAATAACAGTTTTTTACCAAATGCATATGAAAGTATATACGATCTCTGTAACTAAACACCCATTTTTAAAATTTTGGTCTGTCTGTTTGTTCCGGGTAATCTCCGAAACAGCTAGGCCGATTTTGATGGGACTTTCACTGGCAGATAGCTGATGGTACAAGGAGTTACTTAGGCTATTTTTATTTTAGGAAAAGAATTAGGGTTCTGCACAAAAAATTAAAAACCATGAAATCCAATATCTCCGCGCGGGTGAAACCGCGGGCAGCAGCTAGTCATATCATATAATATATATATGATATGTATATATCATATATATATATATCACACGTGCCTTTCTATGATAATTTGTTTCTGTAATAAATTGTTTTTTCATTCCAATATGATATCTATAATAGGATATATTTAAAAAAATATTATAAAATAAATAAATTATATTATAAATAAATATAGTTAAACTACGTTTTCTTTTTGCTTTTTGACTATTTTAAACTGAATCGAAAGAGACAAAACATACTTTAAGAAAGGTACGAGAGTAGCGGGAAATTAAAAAAAAACATTTTCTTGTTTTTTTAACTACGTTAAGATAAACGTTTTGAGAATATTTTGGAAAATATTTATATCTATTAACCGGATTCACTTACGTGGTTCAGCCGAGCTATTAATCAAAAAATATTTTGGAATTCATTTGAATAACAATTTAATATCTTATTTAATGTGTACCCCAAAAACGGGTAAGTAATGACGGTCATAGCAACACTACACGGGTGGGAAGGGAGGCGGCCGCGAGACGTTTGTGTTGTTTATGGCGTCAGTGCGCTCCTTGCACACGCCGCTTGTCTGTGATTCTACTAATTTTACTTCTATGTCTAAATCATCCGGTCATAGATGACCGAGATGAAAACTTTTTTGTGTAAAATTGCGTTTTACAAGAAATACAACTTTAAAACGCAAAACCGCACACACCTAAATACAAAATTTCATCCAAATCGTTAGAGTCGAGAGATAGCTGTAATAAATTTATGTATAATTATTGTATAAACTTTTTTTTTGTAGTATAAATAAAAAAAAAATAAGTTTATACAATAATTGCTCGTTTAAACTTATTAGATTACAATGTAATTACTAAAACATTGATTAGTGTTTGTAATTACCATTTATTAAAGCCATATTTTTTTGGAATGATTGGTAATAAATGGTCTTCTTTGTACTTTTTTACGTTTTTTGTCGCGGAATTAACTTTTACCAAGAGTCGCTAAGACTTTAGTTCTTTGGGTCATTGTACAGAAAAAAAACATAAAGGCTTAGAGACGCCATGTACGTCATATTGGTATAATTATGGCTGTTCTGAACATCCTATGAAACACCTTAAAAAATTAATCATTTGTTATTTGAGGCCGTTAGACAACCAGTTTCACTAACTATACCCTCTTTTATCAAAACAATAACTGTTAAAAAATAAGACGCACTTTGGTTTATTGTAGTAATAAAGTAAATGGTAGGTTATTGGTACATCTATGTTGTGTTTTGTGGTGCTGAGGTAACGGCCGCCTATAGAATAAAAAAAATATTAAGTTTAAAGAAACTAAAAAGAAACTTCCACGTTCTGGCTCTATCATCAGAACATAGACACCAAGTGCAAGCTATTGGACTCGTCAGAATGAATCATATGAGCTCAAACTCGAAGGGGACCTCCTGTTTCCATCATCAGATCAGCCCCGTGATATCAAATTAAGGTTTTATCATCAGTTTATACATACAAAGTTTCGTTTAGATACGACAATTAAAAGTAGGTTAAAATTGAGTTCTAATGTTTTTATAGTTCCATGATACCAAATTATAGTTTTGTCATCCGAACTGCTTATAAGTTTCGTTTCGATTTTGTTAAAATTAACGTTAAATTTACGTTACTACCTAACGTTAAATACTATTATGTTACTTATTAACGTTAAATATTTTTAACGTTATACACGGTAACGCTCTGGAATTAAATAATTAACGGTATTTTTTATGGTATTTGGTAACGTTAACAAGCCCTGCTTTGAAACACATTCTCCTCGTCACCCTGATGTAGGTATTAAGTATGATTTGCCCAGTCATTTTACTGGCTACTTTGCTCACTGGAACACAATACTGGCACATTACTGCTTGACGACAGACTACACGAGAAAAGCGGTATACCATCCAGACGGGCGCTTGCAGAAGAATTAGTTTACCCCTGATCCAGTTTTACATTGCAGTTCATGTACCGTAAAATATTAAAGTATTTACTTTTACGATAATTAAAATGCAACGTATGCAATCTGGATTTATTAGCAACTGTTTAGAAATAATTGTGAAACAAATTCAGTCGTTGCATTTAGGAAAGGATTGGTACATTTTGCCTACTAATTTCATAGTAAACTTCACAAACTTATTTCGACAGTCATATTAATAGTAAGTCATGGTCAATGCATCTCGTAGTGCACCAACGACTATCGTTTAAACTTAACAAATCGGATTTAAAATGTCAAAATGTAATCCAAAAGCTATTGCTCCAATGAGTTTCGAAACCAACATCTAGTGTTAATTACAATATTACTTGATAGGTACGACTAAGTCTATCAGCGATTATTCACCTTGCTTTCTAATATTAGGTATATTTTTTGGAAGTTGCGGGTTTGATGAGTTTGATCCCTGTAATGTCCTACCACAAAAACATTTTTTAGAAGTCAGTTTAGCTAGACTGTGTCTAAAAGATAATCGTCTCAAATGATTAGGAATGTCACAACAGAATTGATTTAGACAATTCTTAAATCAAGGTTTGTGATTGTTAACATTTAAACACGCAAATAAACATCTGAAACGATCAGAAATGTCACAACAGAATTGAGTTAGACAACTCAGAATTGAGTTAGACAACGGTTAGACACTACTTAAATTAAGGTTTGTGGTTGGTAATATTTAAAGTGTGACTAAGGCTTGTTTAAGGCCTAGACGCTGTTTATCACGTGTTTAATTTGATTGTTTATCATAATATGTTGCTAAAGGATCAATAAATTTAATTATAAGTACTGTACCTGTACATATTGTGGGTGGATTAATATTTATTATGTACAAATACGGTCATTGTCAATGTGTCCCAGTTCGGGTTCGGGTTTCATAATAACACCGGTGTATATTGGTGTATATTTTATGTAGGTATTAGACTTGGGGCAGTCACTATTAGTAGTGCATTAGGGATGTTTGTAGTAAGGCGACAGCGTAAAGTAATAAGCGCTGACGTTTTGCCGCTGCACCGCTTTACGTATCCTATTCCATCTGCTGTTTACCACTGACTTTAATTTACCTAATTCAATTTATTAAATAATCTATTCTTGTGCTATCCCCGTATAGATAAATAAGTATTTACCTTATTTAACTTAGTGTTACCGTTTTTTATGTTCAATATTTAGGCAGTGAAATTTGATGTTTGAGTAGTACCGTAATGCAATATTTATATAATGTATCTATTAGTGGCAGCTTGATTGGTGTATGTATTTTTATTTAGATATTTATTTTAAGTATATTGTATACTGATTGTGCCCTAAGAAAAAAAAAAAAAATAGGTATCTTCAGCTCCTCTAAAAGGTCGAAAAGGGAGTTTTGGCGGGAATGCGAAAATGTGCTGTTGTTGTGTTTGTGTTATTTACTAAAACCTGTGTTTTATCGAGTGTTAGTGTGTAATAATGGTGGATTATTAACCATTAAGTGTTCGTAAACGTGCATGAGTGAAAGGCAAATAGTACAAAGACGAAAAACGTGTATTTTCGTATTCTATCCAAAACTCCATAGAAGCTTCAGTAAAGTATGGCCACCGCTTTACTGAAGCGTCACTTTGACTCGACCGCGCCTAGACTAAACTTTAACGTGACTTTGACGACTTTTACACACCAAAACTAGAGATTTATTACATATTAATATATTTTATATAACTTGACACTGGCTAAATACGCAAATCGCGTGGAGCCAAAAACAAAATAAAAAAGGTCGAAAAAATTCACAATGTAATGGAAAAAATATTATGATAACATCCTCTGCCCTTCACCCTCAAGCTTAACAATTTTAGAACTATATGAAAAAGGTGTAGGTCGGCTCATTGGGCATTCTGCGCAATAATTCAGACGTACCTCGTTACCTAGTAACAATTGTATTAAAATACAATGCGCCAGTGTAATAGTATTCGGGATTCTATTATAATTTGTGATTCTATTGCAACAACTTGACAAGGACGTGAGCTATGATGAATTGTGTATATTACTAAATATGTCTTTGTTTTGAAGACTTTGAATTGATCCAATTAATTTTCATTTTGTTTTAAAGGAGTTCAATTTGGTAATCTTCCTGTACGGAGTCTAATTAATTAAAATAGATAGGTAAGTTGTATTAAGTTCCATATTTTTTTAGATATTATGAAGATTTAGTGCTGGAATTGGAGAAGTACCTAGCAGGAAAGAGATGAAGCCGCAGAATACACCAGAATAGGTGAAGTTTTAAGTTAAAAGGTTCATTCTTCTGTGTTTTCTAGTAAGTATAGTTACTCCTCGCCATGGGAAATGACGACATTGCAGAGTTACTGTTAGAACATTTGATATTGTTTAAATTTATAATCAATTTAACACAAAAAAATAAGTTATTGCCCAGATAAATAAAACAATCAATACAGATTAATAAATCACCGTTATGTAACCTTTACATATTTACTACAAATAATATATAATTAACTAAATATTAACAAAACTAGTGCATATAAATACAACATTTAGAGCTCCTAATACTCCGACGCCTGTTGAAAAAGTTTTAGCAACGCGCCTCGTCGCTCTCGCGTCAGAACTAATTAAATTCGTAAAGGCGCTATTTCAGTCGTGGCGAGAGTGACTACGGTGGAGTTATGAGTTTCATAAATCGTTAATAGTATTAAACCTGCACACAGCACCTCCCGGCTTAGTGAGCTAACTCGCGGCTAGATAATATAATATTTTATTAGTAAACTTATAAACTTTAATGTCAATATTTATATAGACACAGGCGTATAATTAGGTATTAAGAGTATACATTATGAAAGTAAGCGCTGCTAAATAAGTCTAAAGCTTCAATAATAATACTAAAATTGCTATTGCGTTCCGTGCGCTGACGTAATTAAAGCATTAGTTATTGATGATCGGTTGGAACAAATCTGTTTAGTTTATGTGTGTAAAGTAATTTAAAACTAATTAAATACGCATAACTCCATCACTATTGAAATATACCTTCAAACCGTCATTGTGGACAGCGTTATCATCAAATCACACAAGCCCGCCCGCCAAACAATCGTCTTAACAGCACTATTTTTACACTGATCTTGGACGACTGCCATACGCCGTGCCCGTTCGTCAGTACACTAGCATTAACCTCTGGCAATATACGTACCTATCCCGACTAAATATCTGCTCGAACTAACCCATAACCTAGACCGAGAATCATCAATGAAGTCCCACAAATTCAATGAGTGTTGCTGATAAACGCCAGGGATTGTGGGACGTGTCAGTTGAACGAGAATGGCGCGGTGAGCGACTCGAGCGTCTACAATGGCGCACAACCGATGGACGCTGGCTCTAATTTTAATCTGCTTACCTATCTTAGCCACAGTGATAACCGCATTCCGTATACGCGACTTACCCAAATCCCACGACAGTTCTAAATTAGACACGAAAAAAACGCAACAATGTGAAAATTGTGATGTGAAGGTCGCTCAAAAAGTGCATAGTGTTAAAATTGAAACTGATAAACATAAACATGATGACTTGAAGATAGCCGTACGTAACAAGCCGCAAGTGATTAATGAAAAGGCTCCCGAAAGTAAATTGTTACACAAGTATGATGTGAAAAGCGATGAAGATGACGACGATGACGATGACTTGAAGTTTCCTAAAATTTTAACAGGTTTTAGACAAGAATTCCCAAAAGACAGCAATCTGGATAAAAGTAGACCGGATGTGAAACTTAAGATAAGTACAAAAAAACCTAATTTTGGTGAATATAACAAAAATAACGATGCTGATGATGTTGACAGTGATGAAGATGAGAGTGATGATAAAAAGGATAAGCATAAGGTTATCATAAAACCTAAAATATCTGAAGCAAAGAAAACATTGGCCGAAGATTCAAAACTTGATGCCAAGGGTTCACAGATAAAAATGACTGTAAAAAAACAATTAATTGATAGTGTTGCAGATGATGATGACGATGAAACTAAAATTACCCCAAAACCTAGAGTACTCGAAATAAAGAAAACACCATTGGACAAAACGAAGCATAATGCAAAAAGTTCACAGATAACAGTGAAGGAAATTAAAAAACAAGAATTTGATAGTCATGAAGTAGATGAAGATGATGATAATGATGACTATGAAGGGTTAGATAATATTGACGAATTATTTAAAATACTTGATATGAAACCCAGCTCAAAAATAAAAATTGGTATAAATGATAAAGATCAAAAAGTTAAATCTAACATAGCAATAAAAAGCCAAACACATATATATGATAAAAAGAAAAAAAATGAAAACTATGGCAACGACGATGATAGTGATGATGACGATGATGACAACGATGACGATGAATTTGATTACGACAGCAAAATAGCAAAAGAAAGCAAATTAAAAAAAACTCCGCTGAAAGCTCCACAATCCCTGTTAAAAGAAACAAAAGATAAAAATAAATTAATCATCGAAAAACCTGTAGTAAAAACCGATAAAGAAGCAATTAAATATGAAAAAGACAAGGATACCAAATCTCTATCAAAAGATAAAACTGGAGAAATTCCGAAAAAATCGACCGTAAAAGAAGAAAAACTTGATGTAAAAAAGGACGAGAGAGAATCAAAACCTCCTGCACCTGAAAGTAAAAAACCAGACGCAGTAAAAAAAGTAGAAAAAACTCCTGACAAGATTAAAAGTGAAGACCACCCTGCTCAGAAAAATGATAAAGAGAAAGATAAATCACAAAAAGTGGTAAAAAAAGAAGACAAGAACGATGAAAAAGACACCAAAACCGTTGTAAACAAGTCTAAGACTGATTTAGAAAAGAAAACGAAAGAGACAGAAAAAGAAACAGTTAAGATTAAGCCTCAGGAAAAAGACAGTTCAAGTTCATCTCACGAGGATAAGAAAGATGATAAAAAACCAATTCAAGAACCAAGAAAAGATCAAACTTCGCACAAGGATATATTCAAAACTCCTGAATCCAAAAAAGACATCAAGTATGATTTTGAAAAACCAAACGCATATAAAGATAAAACGTTTGATTACAGTGAGTTTGAAAAGATGCAAGTTTTCAAAACCCATCACAAAGAAAACAGGAAAAAAGAGAAAGTTTCTAGTGAACAATCCGCTGATAGTCGAGAAGAAAGATACTTAAAACACGTCACAGATGCTTTAAACCGGCGAAACTTATTAAAAAGCGAATTTGACGATTTCTATGCATTTTTCCCGACATTTGCGCCGAATTTTTCGCGTATTCATAATCCGGAATGCAGGCGGCACGGCCAGATTTTGCTGCGGCAATTGCGTGGAACGAAATTATGGGCTTTAAATAGTAAGTACTGTACTTTTTTACCTTTATAATTTGTCTGAAAGTGGTTTTTCTATGTCGTTGAACTGATCTGAGATATACTCGATTTATAACAGTAGGTGAAGATGATTATTCCACTTTGCTACTATTTATTTACATTGGCACTGGTTCAGAGATTTCGACAACAGATGCTATGCGAAAAAAAACATAAATAACCACAATATCGGAATTTTGACCAAAGACGTATTTTAGGCTGCAACATATAAAATTATATTTGCCCAAATCTTTGGATTTAATGATTTCATTAAATAAAAGTGTGTTAAAAAGGCATTGTACATCTTTGTTAGTAATAAAGTTTAAGTCAGCGGGGGTTAACTGGAATAAAATGTGTACAATTTACGCTTTTTATAGTTTTTACATTACACAAAGGAATTTATTTCCATAGCAAATTCAGTTCGCGTGTGGCTTTTAAAACGTTCCCAAGTGCCCCATAGTTGAGCAAATGTTGAATTTTTGATTGCAGTGCTCGATGCCACGGCTAAGATCCCCTCGGGAGTCCTTCAAGGGAATGGCATCCAACTTGGAGACTTCGACCAGTGCCTGGGGAGCCGAGCTCGCGTGCAGTTGGACACAGGAAGTGTGGTGAAGGTCCAAGGGAAGTACTGCCTTGCCAAAGTAGACGTAAAGGCGGAACACTCAGAACTGGAGGGCCCTGTGTATCTGGCTCAGGCCAAGAACTTGATCAGGAGTAGGATTGATGATGTGAGTTGTGGGATTTGTATTTTAGCTGTTATTTACATCCATTTGATATTTGGAACTCCATCGAGACGTCCTGGGTTTCCAGACCCGTGAGCCTGTACAACCAGTGTGGTACAGGTATATTCATGTCTATATATTATATTATTATATTATTAATGAAAGTCTTTCACCATTTTTTTTTTCATTTTTTATCTTATTGCTCAGTTAGCTGAATTCAATTACAGTTGATCAGCTAATGATTTACCCATAAAGTGGAACCAAAGGAGGCTTAAATACATGTGCATATCTCATATATCTGTACACACGCACCACATACTAACTTCGTACAGTTTACTTTTCTGTATCTACTATGGTATTATGTGTTACTAATAGGGACAGCAGCTAATACAAATGCTAACATAATTGCATGCTTCTGCAAGAAAAAAGTGTAGCAGAAGCGCGCAATTTATAATTTAAAACCTAGAAAGCAAAATATACTCAAATAAATATTTTGTTAGCTTTATGCAACTACAAATTTCAGAACTCCTTACAGTGATGCAATTTTAGCTCTCGCACAAAAAATGTAGCGTATACTTTTACCTGTATTAAAAGATCTATTATTTAGACATCTTCGAAGAAGCACTATTTTAATTAGTTTTTTTGGTGTAGTGCAATTAAAATACTTTCGTTTTCTTTATATAAATTATTTCTAGCCACTGTGCACTGTAGAGAGCACAGAAATATGTTTATATGACTATATTTGAAAAAGCAAAAAAAAAACAAAATCATCAAATCTGTCGCCTTGTTTTCTAACTGCTAAGCAGTTTAATAAATCGGTTTAGCCAGGTCACTTCGTGCCGCGTTTTTCCACGCTGAGCTGGGGAGTGTGCCTGCCAGCCGCTTGTGACGGGGAAGATGTGGAAGTCATCATCAAAGATGCCATCAAGCACTACCAGCACAAGAGCGGCGTCACCTTCAAGGTCAAAGTGGACGAAGATGACTGCCATACGGATGAGGGAGCTGACTGGGAGGAGTGGCTTGATCTACCGATCGTCTTGACACTGTGAGTATTATGTTTCCCTGGATCTAAGCACAAAAAGGTTTAGGCAATTTTATTATTAACTGACAAATTGAACAGATGTTAAAAAATTAGATACACACCCCATTATTGTAGTTTTCAGAATGACATATTTATGCGTTAGTCAAACAAGGTTATTTCATTCCGAGGTCATTCTATGCTGTCGTCGTTCTGCTGGTACTTGTGGCGACAATTCAAGACTGTATTGCTAGAAGAGAGCCAGAAGAGGGCGAAGAAGAAACGAGCGAGCAGGCAGAAAGTGATAACAAAGAAAAGTATAACGAAGAAAACCAAGAGAAATCAAAAAAACAATCAGGTACAAATATTGACATGAATTATGCATAAATAAACTAAGGTTGGCTAACAAACCAAAAGCAGAACCGAGAACTTTGAGTCTTGAGATGACACTTAAAGAGTAACACATTATTTGTAAAATACAGTAACTGCAACAACACTAAATTTCTAAATTATACGAACAGTGATGCATACATTTTTCCGTATATTCTGGACTCAAACTGCACATTGCTCGAACGGTGAACATGCAGCGTGAATCTGCTCTACGTATTTGAGTTATTGCCATTATATAGGAACTCAAGGCCCGAAGAGCTGCACTGTGCTCCGCACATAGACCAAATCTTGTCTCTAGCAACTTCGCGAAGTTGTATTCTACGTCTTGACTGTGCTCTAGATGTATCTTCCATCCGACGATGCAATACTATTTTTTTGTTTGATTTGCGTTGGCCATCAAAGATTTTTCTTACGTTTAGAACAATTTCTTACGGTGTTAAAACTTACGAAGCCTTCAAGTGCTGCTAGGTTCTAGGACTTCGGGGTTGTCGTCCATTAGGTAACAAAAAGTAGCCAACGTCATGGTGATTTCAAAACAATTGCTTACTATTAATAGTAGGCAATTGTTTTTACCGTAATTTCCTAAAATAACGTCATTGTCAACAGATGGCTTCTTAAGCCCCTTCTCTCTGTACCGCACGCTTAACAAGCTCCTCGCTCCGGGTACAAACGACGAAATCTCCTGCATCCATGGTGTCAGAGGCATTGCCACCATAGCTCTGCTGATAGCACACAAGTTCATGCCAGTTGCTGTTATGCCTTATACTAACAGGTTGAAGATTACTGAGGTAAGGTGGCATTTATCAACAAACTAGCTACTACTCGTATGCATAACACCATTTCTTATGATGTCAATCAATTGGGTTTCTTAAGAGAATCAAATGTCTATATCGAAAAAATTGAAAATAGAACGTTAGAAACGTCAAAACTGAGAGTCAAAGTCGGGCGTATCTACTGAGCGCTAAAACGCTCCATACAAACTGCTCATCGTAGGTATATGACGTCACATACTCGTAGCTATGAGCAGGCCCGTCAAGCTGTAATAAAAACATACATGTTACTTTATATTTATAATAACGGTGTGGAAGTGTTCAGATTAGTGAAAAATATCTCCGCTGGTAAGTAGTCCTAAATAGGTTCCAGTAGGTCC
The DNA here is from genome assembly GCA_907269065.1 of Crocallis elinguaria. NCBI lineage: Eukaryota > Metazoa > Arthropoda > Insecta > Lepidoptera > Geometridae > Crocallis > Crocallis elinguaria. The sequence continues at coordinate 13,887,397 of OU026080.1, read as the reverse complement.
AGAGCTAATGAAAAGTAGGTGTATTTTACGGCCTCGGTATTTTGAGGCCAATGTAAAATAACAATACAACTGCAATTAACTATCCCATTCCTGTCTTTGGAGATATTTTTTTAAATAATTGGTTTTGAATAATATGATTTCATAAAGGCTGTTTTTGTTTTTGTTTGTTGGTATTCTTGATATTTTTTTTTCAGTGAAATTACGATAAATACATGATGCCTTAGGGTCGGCACACATTTGGCGAAGCGCATTCCATTTGTTACTTTCAAACTATTATTGACATTACTGGCGTTGAAATAAAGTCGAAAATTAAGTATCACGACAACTAATCCTCGAGAGGCGAAGAGAACATTAAATAGTGCTCCGGTTCAGGCTCCTTTTTTAATCTGTGGTAACGAGCGCAGTGCATTGTCACCTAGGTGTTTATGTTTCAAAGTCCTGAGTGCATTAAACTTTCCATCAAGCAAACGACCTGCTCGACTCTTTACTCGTAGTATAAAAATCTTTTCGTATGGACTCAAAAACTATTTTGTAGGCTTAGGCGTATAAGCTTGCTGATTACAGAAACTACTATAGGTAGCTCGAGCTAATAAAAACAGGCAAATCTCATTGCGCTTTGACATCGGAGCACTGAAATAACACACAGCGAGTGCAAGGTCACGCAAGAAATAACATTTAATAAAATTATGGAATTTAATATCAATCCAGAAATAAAATTTATTTGATTTTATTGTGGTTCACTATACACCTAGAGTAAATGCTTCTAATATACTGATCTGTAAAAATAAAAACTATTTTAACACAGATGACTTCGGTTCTAAAGCTGCCATTAGAAGGCAATGCATGTTTGCGTTTTGATGTCAAAATAACCACGGATTTGCAAGAAGCGCACGCTCACGTGCGGTTTAAAATCATCAAAAATCCATGCCACAGACAAGCTCAGCAGTATGGCGAGATAGTGCTGTCTATTTCTCTCCCTCGAAGCCTGGCTTGGGCTCAAAGCGATGACTGCGCTGCTTCACGCTACATACACCATTTGCTCACCACCGCGTTTTAACCGCGGCTTATACACTGAACACGCACTTTTGTTTAATACTATTAGTTAATACTATAGTAGTATTAATAGTATAGTATTTAATACTATAGTAACTATTTTTTAATCAAGGTCGTAGAAGCGCCGTCTGTCGTGTTTTTTTCATGGTTTGCACGTGGTCCGTGATTGATGCATATAAACCATCAATCATGCATTACAGTTTAATGACAGCTTAAAAGTTAGATGACCAACTTTGTAGATTAGTTTAGTGTAAGTTATATAAGCAAGGGTCAAACAGACCATTGAGTTTAGCAGTATAGACAGTTAAACCTCAAAACTCAGTGAGAATCGGCGTAGACATTCAGCTAAATTAATTAAATTAGCTTGCTGCTAGCTTTTGCTTCAATAAACTGGAACTGTTAACCTTTAAGTTTTGAGTTTTAGACACAAATGGAAAGGAAATATAGAACTTCCCAAATTTGATACCAAAACTGGTAGACGAAAAATCAGCATTTTGTGGGAGTTAAAATTTACCGGTAATTAACCACAAAAAACTCTACACTCTAAACATTACTACAAACTTTAAACAGCGTTAACTCAAATCTGATGTTGTGACATTTCTAATAATTTTAGACGTTAATCTTTCTTTAACATTCGCCTAAAAGTTGCGGTCAGTAGGTATATCTACTAGAAACGTCAAAAGTGAGAGTCCAAGTTGAGCGTATCTAGTATATATACTTTGTAGAAATTTTAAGCCATTTATAGGCAACATTCCACAAACATATAATACACAGAATGTAGGAGACATTCGCCGGTTCATCGTTAGTAACAAGAGACCTTAACAAAAGTTGGAACCTACGATAATATCACGATATATGAAATTTCATCCCCCATTTTTCTAGCCTTATAGGGTAGTCATGTTCCAATATAAAATGTATACTTGATAAATATATAACCTACTCATTAAAAAAAGAATCCTTTAAATTGGTTAACAATTGGCGGAAAAATAGATATTTTACTTTGGAAGGTATTGGTTAAGTTTCGTCTTGCGCATTTGAATTTCTTATATATATAATCTTAATTAGATATTGATTTTATGCTAGTAAAAAATGAATAACAATATCAACTATATCCCAGCTCTCTTCTCATTTATTATGGGACACTCCAATTATGGACATCTGTGGACGCCCGCCGTTAACCTTACCCGGGGTTACTGTAGGAGCATCATCCCCCAATAGGCCTAATTTATTTCGTAAAGTTATGGGAAAGCCTTTAGTTATTCCAACCCTTTTTATATTATCGTATACCTATCTAATAAAATGCCACTTTTATTTTTAGACTTCTCAGCAAGCGTAGATCCTGCGGATGTTGCAACGCGCGTCATCACAGCACACAAAAATCTAATAATAAATACGTTGGCTTTTCCAAAACAAGTAGTGTTGTAACGTATTAATTTTCAAATTCAAATTCAAAAGTCTTTATTCAAATAGGCCCCAAAGGAGCACTTATGAAAGTTAAAATGATTCTAACAGCGGGCCTCTGCAACATTCATCTACCCGAATCACAGACTAAAACTAATGCTGTCTTTATCAGAACATAAACTGAATTTCATTTCATTTTCATTCATTTCATAAACTGAATCTCTGTAAAAACCAGGTTAATAAACCCACACACATCTAAATTTCGAATTTAACCTTGAAAAACCCATAGCACGCAGAAATTAACCCACGTATTTAATCTAAATACCTATAATCTGTCAAAGGTCAGAACCATTGCGGGAACTTTATTCTCAATATGTTAAAGTTCAATTTCTTATTACTGTTTACGTTGGCGCTTTGCCATGATGTCTAAGGTTGGCCGTCAGAGCGTACGCGCAGTCCAAATGAGTCATTCTGATTACTGATTGCTTTCGTTTTATTGAGCTACGATTGATGACAAGTTAAAATCAACGTAATCAGTGCCCTTTCTCAGTTGTTTTGTAGTTTGTGTGACCTATGTACTCGTATGTACATGTATGTCTTTGTTGGTCTGATCAACACAAAGAGTGAGTGTTTACTCCACCTAATTGGCACGAAATAATACTTTACTCCTTGATTGTACGTAAACGTTGACAGTTAATAGGCATTTAGAACAAAGAGAAGGATTCAGCCAAATTACAGACATATTTCTTTGTACTCAGTGTTTACAGATGTGACCAAGATTCATAAATAGCTTTATGAACACACATATGGTCACAATTATTTTAGGGCAACTCTTTGATATTTCGACTTGCTTCCAAGCGTTTCCAGAGCGAACATCTTAAGACTATAGGCGCTTTACACACGATAACCATTAGTCGTTAGTCATGACGACTTGAGGCACTATATACAATTTTTTTATGTACGAGATTTTATTGCTGCAGACGACTGCTATATCATCTGGAGCCAAGGCAATGAAATTAATTGGAAAATTATTGTGAGACATCACTGAATTGTCTCAGTCTTATGTACATGTATATAGGACTGAGTAATAGTCACAAATAGTCTTATGTACTACTACATGCAGGCAGGCAGGTAGGGGCAGTGTAGACGCTTATGCAAACGTACGTTTGCTTGTCAGAATAACAACGCTTTTACGTCAAGCGCGCATTTCGAGTATCACGAAATCCGCGCTTGACGTAAAAGCGTTGTTATTCTGACAAGCAAACGTACGTTTGCATAAGCGTCTACTGTCTGCATAAGACTGAGACAATTCAGTGATGTCTCAGGGTGAAAACGAAATACTGCACAGGACCTTTGCTGTGCAGGACGAGTGGTAATTATTAGAATTTAATAGACTTGCTTGTACAAAAAATTAACTTTCAATTTCAGATTGCCAGCTCTCCACTCTGGTCATGGTGCCGTGCTGGCTGGGTCTTCACAGATTGCTTCCTACTCCTAAGCGGTGCTTTGACTTCCCACCGTATTGCCAGCGATAGGGACACCAGTGCCGTTAGGAGACTGTTCTCAAGATATTTGAGGTAACTAACATAATTACGTGAAATCTCATATTTTAATAGCATTTCACTTGGTCCCCTTTGCTAAATAAGAAATGACTTAGGTGATTGATTTATTAGTATTTACCAAAGTTTTGAATTGAAACTTTACAATTTTTATCTGAGCATTATCATACTTTGAATTTCTTCAGCTAACTTTTCCTATGACAAACCTGTGATTAAAGAAGATGAGTGTGGTCAAAAATACGATAGTGGTCGCTGTCGTATTTTTCAAGTAGTCTTTTAGGCCCGCAGTTATAAATAGATATTATGAGATCTGTGAGCTCTCTAGTATACTCTGGCTAGTTACAATATTGCACTTCAGGGTTGAAGACAAAGATAGTATCTACAGGATTTATTGTATGTGGCTTGACAATACCGTCACTTAAAAACTCACCTTGTAAAAAAAAAACAATTTTAGACGCCTGTTTAGCTAGACAGTGTCTAAAACGATTAGAAATGACACAACAGAATTGAGTTAGACAACGGTTAGACACTACTTAAATCAGGATTTGTGGTTGCTCATATTTAAACACGTGACTAAGGCATGTTTAGAAGTTAGACACTGTTTGTAAAGTGTGTTTATTTTTTTTGTGGTAAGACTGTCAATCTTCAGTAATAATTTACAGTTGCTGCGCGATTCTCTCACTGTCCACTGCATTGCTAACCACTACGATGCAGGCGTTTAGACGCTAAATTTCCTTATAGACTAGCAGCCTTAAGAGCCTACTAGTCCACGCCGCGAACTTATCAGTGGGCGCGGCTAAAATGCATGCTATTTCGTGTAACTATAGTGGAAAAAGGTAAAACTCAGCGATTAGGAGTAAAACGCTAATGCTCGCAAATACACAATTACACACTCTCGTAAAGTCACGACGAAAACCGAAAAGTCGAAAACCGGCGCGCAAAAATGTACAAATTGGCTTCTGGTGCTTGGGGTTTTACGACAAAACTATTGAATGTATTTAGTCAGACCAAAGTTATTTCAAATTTCAATAAACTAAAGCTTGTCAGTATGTACATTATTTTGGAGTTTTCGTAATCCTTTTGTAATTTATTTATGTCCAAACTTGCGTTAAAATACGTGCTAAAATACAGATGTTTGAAGGCTCATTACTTTTAAGCCACTTATTTTTTTTCTGTATAATTAGCAGGCTGACCTAGATAACGAAGAGATAAGTCGATATTATTCTTAATTTTGGACTTAAAACGTCAAATAGTGGAGTAATCACCCAAGTACGGTTGTATGGAGAAATGAACGGCTGGTTCCTTCTTAACAATAAAAACTGTCTAACGGTTGAACGACAAAGACAAAACATTGTGTAACTACACCACAGTTATACACTGTTTAATAGTAAGACTATGGCTTTTATTAAAGTGAAACTGTGTTTTGTCTTTGTTGTTCTTTGACAATTTTGAACTGCGGCGCGAGTACGGAAGTCGGTTCGATAAGTTTGTCGAACCGAAAAACTCGATGAATTTATCGAATGTTGCGAGTACCGAAGTCTGAACGTAAAGTATTGTAGTAGCTCTATATTCTCTTTGGATTCGACCTAGCTTTTCGATAACTTTTGTCGATTGTTTCGAGGCTCGATAAATCCCACTTCATCGATTGGAACTGTCAATTTTATCGAATATTATCGACCCGAATAGATCCGTACTTGCGCCGCTGGATCGAAAGAGGCAAATCATAGTGGGTGAAAAGACTTTCGAAATATCATCATATTCCGTAAGGCATGTTCATGTGCCTGATATTTTATAACGCACAGAAGCACATAAGATACTGTACATTTTTCTATATTTTGTGTAGGCGCTGCATTGTAAACAAAATAAGCAATCATGTAAGAAATTGTACATGCTTTTTTGGGAATTAGAAGAGAGTGACGTTTCACGAATGAGTCAACGCCTGGCTACCTACCATCCTCAAGTTGAAAATATCGCCAAGCTCCTATTGGTGTGTCCAGCTGCAGTCGACATCCAGTTCTAGTCTAATGGAGACCGTAGACGCTTATGCAAGCGTACGTTTGCTTGTCAGAATAACAACGCTTTTACGTCAAGCGCGCATTTCGAGTATCACGAAATTCGCGCTTGACGCGAAAGCGTTGTTATTCTGACAAGCAAACGTACGTTTGCATAAGCGTCTACACTGCCCCTAAAGTAGTGTGGTTTAGCGTACCCGCCACATTGACCACATAGTCGCTTAAGATCAGCTGAAATACTTGTCAAACGCTAAGCTATGTGTAAGAAAAGCTAGATAATGGTACTTGTAGTATTACCTATTCTGTGGTAGTGGTCACACGCGCATCCATCCAGAATAAAAATCATGTTCCGATGCGTGAGAGCCAGTCTCCGTTTCAGGGCCCACTTCTACATAACAAATGGTTTAAATATGACAAGGGTTTCATCTAATACTATACCGAAAGTGCATAAAGTGATAATTTTGTAAGTAACGAGTAACGAGACGAGCTGGTCTTTTGCCTGATGGTAAGCATAACGCCCATAACAATTGCAGTGCCACTCAGAACTTTGAAACGACCAGCTCGTCTCGTTATCCAATGGCATAAAGAAACTACTAGTTTAGTACAATTGGGGCCATATAGCATTTTCATCACCTTTATATATTTAGATGAGATATTTACCAAACCTACGAAAATAAAAAATACCTATAAATACAGTCAACAAGCTCACTAATTTATAATCCAACATCATGGGAAATCAAACCACAAGAGACACCAGTTTGCATAATTACTAAATTTGTGGTTTATCTATCGGTTACTGTTGCTTTAATTCCGTCATCAGAATAATTTAATTTTAAATAGGTTCGTTGGGTTTTTTTGATAAATCACAAATCAGGAGAACTGATGAGACATCCTAAAATCCAGTAGCAATGCGTTCATTGGGTTTCTTTGTAAAGCTAGCATTATCAATTAACACTAGGTGTCCATACTAATAGTAAGCATAATAAGATGGTTCATGTGTCATCTTGTTCAAGGTTTCCGTTGAAGTTAGTACTTCGAAGTTTTCTTTGGAAATCTCACATTTCACAGCGAATATATTTTGACCTCTGTATATGACGCGGTGGTAGGACATTTATTCTTCTACTAGCTTCTACCCGCACTAGGATTCTCTGTGTCGCAGGTGGCATGGACACACATAGATACACATCACAAACATCCAAGACCCGAGAACAAACTTTATGCTCACACAAAATCTGCCCCGGCCGGGAATCGAACCCGCGACCCCTCGCTTTGCAGGCAGGGTTACTACCAACTTAGCTACAGAGCCGTGAAATAACTTTTTACTTTAGATAGGTACTTTTTAATTTAATTAATACGATATTCGGACCCTGTCTCTTCCCACAGGTGCCTTAAGTGCCTCTTAAGAGAATATCCAGGGAATGGCCATTAGGATTCCCTTCGGTCTGCATGAATCTACTGTGATCACCAAGATCAAGAGCTTAGTGTTATGGAAAACCAACCTCCTATGGAAAAAGCCTATGTTCAGCAGTGGACGTCTTCCAGCTGATGATGAGGACTGGTTCACATCTAAAATAAACTTAATATTCCAGGTTGACTCCAGCCTTACTGGCTGTGGTCCTTTTCTACGCTTACATCTGGGACAAGCTGTCGTCGGGACCTATGTGGGGAACCTTCGTAACGAAGAATGCAGAAATCTGCGAGAAGGGTTGGTGGTGGAACTTACTGTATGTCCAGAACTACTTCGGACTGGAGGATATGGTACGTAATCAGTGCAACTACTTCTTTTGCAACAGCGCCAATCGCGGTAGCCTCGAATGAATATTTTTAAAACAATGGTTCGTATGCTACCTTCTTAACACAAAAAAAAAAAAAAAATTTTAAACGCCTTGTTAGCTAGAAAGTATCTAAAGATAAACGTCTAAAGCCCGAGTTCACCAACCATTTTGATTCGAAATTGAACTATGAACTAGTCAGTGCAGTTTTTAGTCAGTTTTTCATACAAAATCTGCGTATACGCAGTCACCGTAGATTGCGGAAACTCACAATAGGCCCTCAGTAGTGTCGCTTGCTGTTTGCGATTGCAGTTTGCGGTCTGTAGCCCATCATGGACTTGTCCCTTAAATCTCAAAATATATGATGTAATATATTTCCATTAATGTCATCATTTCTATAAACGGAATTAAATGTTATTCAAATACCAACAAGCAAACATGGAAGGAGTAAACAAAAACTGATTCGATTCGAGTATTGTAGTTGCACTCCACAAAGTCTACTGTCTGGTGAGTGGTTGCCTATCCAGATCGGTTTCCCATAGGGCCTTGTTTGTTTAGGTTAGCGGTAAAACTACCTATACACCTTATTGTGGGAAAAATAAGTGCTACCGTATAGACTTTATGGCGATGTATTAAGACGCAAAATTGAGAGAGATTTGGTAGCATTTTCGCGGTCGCAGCTCAGTTTGATTGTTTTGCTTTTGAGAGTTCTGGGTGGTTTTGGTTGGTGATCGAGAGAGTTAGATGTTAGTTGATGTGAACCAATACCTAATGAATAGTCAACAGATCGCGTACTAACAAACAGGGGTTTAGGTTTATATAGGTTGTAAGTACATAGGTTTATTAAAAAACTAGCTTCTGCTTCGCGGTTTTTATCCGCGTTCCCACAGGAACCGTGCATTTTCCCGGGATATAAAGTAGCCTATGTTTCTCTCCGGTCCACAAACTATATCTATGCCAAAAATCACGTCGATCCGTCGCTCCGTTATTACGTGAAAGAAAGACAAACCAACAAACCAACAAATACATTTTCGCATTTATAATATTAGTAGGATAATAATAATAAATATACCTGTAAATCACTTAAATGTTAAAAAATAGCATTGATTTTTTTCAGTGCGCCCCACAAACCCACCAGCTAGCTTTGGACATGCAACTGACAATCCTGGGAGGGATCATCATATGGGCAGTGCAATCAGGCGGCTTTGCCAAGTTAATTCTGCCGGGAGTACACTTACTGGCAGCTTATTTTAGATACACAACAGTACGGGACCATCGGTTAACCCTGCTAGCTTACCATGGAGTCAGGTATGGCTACCTCATTAAATTAATATTTAATCTTATTTGCAGTTTAAACAAAAAAGGGGGGTTGTGTGTAACCGGTATTATTTACTAATAACCCACTAATGTACTCCCATTTTGCGTAGGGATATACATTTACACATATACCCCGCCGGGAAAGCGATCATGTCGGAGTCAGCGTCACACAACGGCGCTCCTGGCACTAGTAAATGCACTGTAAGCAGTGGACACACAGTAACCTGTCTTCATGTAAATCTCACAGTACGTTTCTTTTGGGTTGTGTTACAGTGTAAGCCAGCTGTACCGCACTGCGAGATTGAGTTATACTTCAACATTGCACAGATGTTCTCCCTACTTGATCGGACTGAGCTTGGGACTCGCGTTGAGAAAACCTTCGAAGCACGGGAAAGTAAGTGATCAGTAGAATTTTTACATAGCATTCTAAATATACTTAACTTAAGAATGTCTTTTTTAAAGGATTCAACAGAGTATTCCGCAATTGCTTCGTTGTCTTTTATGAGTTGCCTTGAATTGCGATCGCATCCAAACAACTTTCTATAGTAAAATAAACGAAATATAAAATTTGAGTTGTTGTGAGACAAACATCGACTGAGAAAATTTAGTTAGCAGATATAATTGCCATCTAAAGTAATTTTTTGTGAGCATCTAAAAAAGCATCATGTCCATGACGCAATATTTGTCGGATTTTAAGGCACTTTTGATTTTAATACAACGTTTTTTAACAAATTCGAGAAATTCGAGCTCGAGAAGTTGGAGCTAACGATGAATTAGTAAGTGATACCCATTTCATTTACATTAGAAAAACATAGCACCACACCGGTATCTCTTATCAGTTTCAAATCTTGAAAAATAATAAATAAAAACGCTGCTTGAGATAGATGCAACTTAACTCAGCAAACAAAATGTCTTCTTCCACTTGTTATCCGATGGAAGAACTTAGTACGTGTTTTTTAATCATTTCCAGTTTCTCCTAACTCTGGGTTGGCTGACCAGTATTGGTCTCTGGGCGCTAGTGATGTGGGCTGGTATGGACTCGGGATCGACGCAGTATCGATACAACGCCACTTTTGCTGCACAATACGCCGCAATTGCTCCGCTAGCTTCCGCCATGGCTATAGCGTGGGTCGTCTACGCCGTACACAGTGGCACATGTGGTAAGTGCCGTAGAAAGTGGAGAGTACATTTAGAACTAGTTTTCAAAGACTGTTGCCGGAACAAACCAATTGGTGCATGGGTCAGATGTTCAGCAATAGCAGTTGTTACCACCGCTTTGCTCGTGAAGTCTGCCACCAAGCAGTAATGTGCAAGCATTACTATGTCCAGTTTTGATGAGCAGAGTAGCCAGTGAAATCACTGGGCTTATGAGACTTAATACCTAATGTCTCTGGGTAAAGAGCGCACTGCAGTGCCGCGCAGGCTGTGGTGTTTCAAAGTTCTGAGTGGCATTGCAATTGTTATGGGCGTTCAGCTTACCATCAGGCAAATGACCAGGTCGTCTCGTTATCAAATAGACTAAAAAAGACAAAATCAAATAAATAAATAAGAGTAAAAAAGTAATAACATTCGGATGAGTGACTGAGATGGAAGTCATCGGTTGTTAATGTTGTTTTAAATCTTTGCCGTGTACCATCTGTTCGCCATAGTACTTAGTTTTGCTAAATTCGTAAGTACTGACTTGACATACTAACTAGAATTAAGGTCAAACTTAAATATTAATTGCGGTTATAAATTGGAACTGAATTTTACGAGATAAACCAAGCGCCATGATTGAAAATGCGTTATATTTTCATCGGCATCTCTGTAGTTATACCTAAATCATCATTTATGAAAAGAGACGGAAGGTCACTCGCAACATTTCAGATGACTGTCTGACGTCAATTAGGTATTATGCATGGAAAAATTTAAATGTCGATATTTCTGGTTTTTGAACCATTTATCAAATATGATCAAAGGTTCTGGTCTGTATGACGTAGGCTAAGATTAAGATTTGCATAAAAGCAATAGCTAGTATTTTTGTTGTAGCTGTGCTTTGTGTAATCAATCGTTTAATCAATATTGCAACGAGCATATAATTATTATTTGTAAAGGATCAACATTATATATAAACGCGAAAGTGTGTTTGTAGGTTTCTTGGTTTGTCATTCTTAGTTCTTTCACGCAGCAACGGCGAAAAGAATCGTTGGAATTTATTGCATAGGTACTAGCTGCTGTCCGCGGTTTACCCGCGCGGATATATTTGAATTTATGGGTTTTATTTTTTTGCGCTTCAGCGCAAAAAAATAGTTAGGGTTCACCCTAATTCTTTTTCTAAAATAGAAGTAGACTAAGTCACTCCTTATCATCAGCTATCTGCCTGTGAAAGTCCCGTCAAAATCGGTCCATCCGTTTCGGCGATTACCCGGAACAAACAGACAGACAGACATTTTATAGATAGATAGGTTACGGACCGGGGAGTAAGAGCTAGCCCTCCCCATACACGAGCGCTGCAATCCACAACGTTCCAAAAACCATCCGTGTGTGGGGAATCTCAGATGGGATACGTGGAGTGATAGAAATATTGGCCATTCAAACGTTCCAAATCCAACGTTCCAACTCGTCATGTGTGGTCGATACGACGATCTGTGTCGCGCTCAGTTGACAGTACTCGAGACGCTGAATGACCGAAAAATAGAGCGATGGCGCTGTCGGAATGAACTGACCGTCTGTGTGCTCGAAATTGGACCATTGCATCGTTCCACTCAATCCACGACGCACGAAACGAACCATTTGGAACAATCGTGAATGCTCTAACATAGGCTACTTTTTATATCCAAATTGGAATTAAATTTGGTCCAAATAAAATTAATTACTTGTGAACTACACTTACACAAATAAAGGGTCACCTAGTTAACTTCAAATAACTTTAAAACCACACACGCTAGCTCTTCAGATTAAAAAGTATTTGAAAGAAAATTTAATTACGCATAATATACGTAGATTTTGATAGAATATTAATTATTTTATTTCTTTTCTCATCAGGTTTACTCTCTCGCGCGCTCTGTTGGCGGCCACTCGTGTTTATCAGCCGGCTTTCTTACGCCCTCTACCTCTGTCAGTTCATCATTTTCATCACCAATATCGGCACCGTAAGGACATCGAAAGAATTCACTTTATTATCCTTGGTAAGAAACGTTCCAATTTAAATGACAATTAAGTACATTTTTATTTTAGACCTTTGTTCTGTCTCGATTTTTTATTTATTTACTAGAAGTAGGTAATAATACTCTTATACACCTTTATTAACTAAAAAGACACAGTACAAAATAGGTATATCGCTAAAACTATTTTATCCCGGAGGGCAGTCATTTTTTATTCTGATAATACGCGTGCAAAGCCACGGGCAGAAGCCAGTATGCTACACATATACAACTATATATAAAAACATAGACACAGATAAACAGATGAATAGAAATAATTTGAGCTGTAAGTAATATTATATAGGTAGAACTTGATATACTCAATAATGCCTTATAAATCTTGAACTTGATTTGGACTTACTTCAATTACAATTTCGCAATAAACTACAAAAGCTTACAAAATTTAGCAACAGAATATTCGTAATTTCCACACTTCAGAGAGTAATTAGCACATTTTAGTTACGTACTCTTTGCATCCTTCGTTCCAATCTCTGTATGACGTATTTTTTGAGAATTAAAAGCACATATACTCGTAATTACAGCCGAATTGATTAACTAAAAAAACCTTATTCTCGACTTTAAATCCTCAAATAGCTGTCCGAAAGATATCAATAAGTAGCGATAACTTCGCGCTTATTGATAAACTTAGAAAATATTGGTTACTTTTTTCTTGTACTTTTCCCGTGTATTAATTTACAATGAATTATTTGTTTTTACAGATCGACGTACAAGAAATTGCCGCTATATTACTATCATCCACGCTCCTGACTGTTACATTTGTGATCCCTATGCAGTCACTACACAAAATATTCTCTTTCGAATGGAATTCAGCTTCTGAATCATCCAACAAAGAAACCAAAGGATCCGAACTCAAAATTGAAGACCCTAAAATCGAAGAAAAGAAAGAAAAAACACCACCAATAAGAATCAGACACAATTTGGTAGCTCACAGAGAAGTCTTAGAAGAAATACCCGAAGCAGAAGCCGAGTATGAAACGCAGAGGGAAACCAATGATGGCTTGGATGAAATAATGGAGGAGGAAGAAGGAACTTTTGGCGAAGAAGATCAGATAGATGATTTAGAAATTATTGAAGAAGAGGAGGCAGGAGAAGAGGAAGCTTGGGCAGAAAGAGAAGGAGAGAGATCAGTTTCAAGAGGAGATGATCAAGATATGGATGAATGGGAATGGACGGCGAATGGTAGAACTGGAGCTCAATATTATCGCTATGCAAGATAGCAATGTTGATTGATGCAATAAATTTTTGATCGTTTTCTCTGGTTTTATTTCGTTATCACACTACATCACAGCACAGCTAGTTATTATTTAAAAATATTCATCCTATTAAATAAAAACTAGTAAGTATCAGTTGTTCGTCAAAAAGCTTAAAACCGACTTCCATTGATCTAGTGAGTGCATCAGGCCTTGACCAAATTTATTACACTTCTATGTACAAAAGCAATCAGAATTGTAAATCTTTTTATTTTTGTAATTTGATTGTTTTTTGTATAATTCTATTTGATAACGATACGAGCTGCTCGTTTACCTGATGGTAAGCGTAAAGCCGGCCCATAACAATCGCAGTGCCACTCAGAACTTTGAAATAAAGGCCTGCGCGGCACTGCAGTGCGCTCGTTACCCTGAGACATTAGAATATTAAGTCTCATAAGCCCAGTAGTTTCACTGGCCACTCTGCTCATCAAACCAGAACACAGTAATGCTTGCACATTACTGCTTGGTGGCAGACTTCACGAGCAAAGCGGTGGTACCAACCCAGAAGGACACTAGCAGAATGGGACTCATGTGAAAGTATGTCCTTTCAAATAAAAAATCACATGTTTGAACTATCTAGCATTTGTAGACGAATTTATTTTTTAACCGCCTTCAAAAAAGGAGGAGGTCCTTTGTTTGATTGTGTGTGTTTTATATATAAGTTCACAGATTTCCGCTCAATTGTGGACCGACAATAAAAAAAAATATGTTAGCCTTTACTCAATCATTCCAATATAAATTTTGTGAAAGAAAACAACCTCTAATGGTAGGCAAAATCTGACGAAGCATAGGTACGATGGTTGGTCGTAGAAGACGGCTTTCTGGATTGGAAATGCCGAAATTTTTCTTTTTAAAGTTATGGACATCTGCCAATTGTAATTTTTATGAAATTTGATATGGTGAGCCATTAGTAAGTATATTTAAACTTTTAATATAGTAACAAAAAAAAAAACAAGTCTCAGATCATAATCTGTTATTAATTCGGAACCTTCGAGAATCACGTTCAATTAAAATTTCGGACTTGCCCAGCTACGACAATGATACGATTACCATAACGTAATGGTCAACCTCCTAACGGCTAAGGCTTCATTGACCGAAGTATCGATCAGTCTGCTTGAAGGAGCGGCGCGAGCGCACGCCTGCCCACAATGATCACGTTTGTCAAAGTACTCGCGATCGCGGCAATCGTGTTCGCCGCGAACGAAACCAACACCACAAATATCACAAACGGTGTAATCAGCATAACAGCCGACGACAGACTTACATCTGACGATCTTGCACTAACAAATGCGACAATCAGCAACTTAGAAGTTAACAAAGAGTTGGTAGCTAAGCTATCTGGATTAGTCAACAAAACTTTGACTAAACCAGAGTCTATAAGAGACCCAAGTTACAATGCTTATGATGACGGGAATGGTCCTAAGATTGGGGTTGTGGATGAGTCTCCAGATTATGCGTCGTCAGTAGTTCTGGCTAGTGATCTGCTTTCCCTCAGCAGTGCTGTGGCTGCTGTCACAGAGAAGTCGTGCAGGGAACAGGGGTATAAATTCCTGGATGGTTTGCTGATGAATCGAAGATGGGCCTTGAAGAGTGAGTAACTTTTTGATATATCTTTTTGTTAGTTTATCTTGTAGTATTTAAGTGATGGGAAAGAAGTAGGGTTTGGTGGTGCTTATTGGGAGAGAGCTATATCCAGCGGATTAATATAAGCTAATGATGATGATGATATAAAACAGTGATATAACAAGTGACTTCTAAAAAGCGAGAACCGAATTCGACGAGAATATAGCAATATTTGAAATTTCGTCCCACATTTATACGCTAATAATATTTATAATAGGATCACCCTTGAGAGAGTTAACCCTATAACATACTCATTAAAAAATAATCACAATTGACGGAGTAATCGAGAAACGTTGCCCAAAACATATATACAGACGAATTGGGAACCTCCTCCTTTTTTGGAATTTGGTTAAATAATATGTGTTATTTATTCAGATGCTCACATTCACGTGGACTGTATTAGTATTTAATAAATTAAGTAAATGTTAGCAGTAACCCACGGCTTCGCTCACGTAGCTTAAGTTACTCCTTATAACATCAGATATCTGCCAGTGAACGTCCCGTCAAAATCGGTCCAGCCGTTTTGGAGATCACCCGGAACAAACAGACAGACAAAAATGTTAAAAATTGTCTTTTTGTTATAAGTACCGTATATACTTTCATATGCATTTAGTAAGAAGCTGCTATTTTGATATTACAGAGACTTTAATTTTATTTATTTGTAAGTATAGAATAGATTATGTAGTATTTCATTTAAGAAACATATATACCTATATACGCAAGATTTAGCGACAAGCAGCTGATTTTGAACACAGAATTCTCAATAGTACACTTATCTAGTACAAGCTTCTGGCCGCGGTTTTTACCCGCGTTCCCACAGGAACCGTGCATTTTCCGGGATAAAAAGTAGCCTATGTTACTCTCCGGTCCTTAAACTCTATCTATACCAAAAATCACGTCGATCCGTTGCTCCATTACTGTATTAAAGAAGGACCAACTAACAAACCACACACACTTTCGCATTTATAATATTAGTAGGAAGGATTATTCTTCCTCTTCTATCAATGAAGATTACTTATTCATCAGGAATGATTACTTAAGTATCCTTAGAACGTAATCGTGCCAAGTTTGTTTTAATTTCCGGTTAAAAGTATAACTTGTCGATTGACTTAGTTACATTTCCACTGTTTAAGTTATTTAATAAGTAAAAAAAGTAATAATAAAATCAGAAGCCCTTCGGACCTTTAACTGTGTTGATGTTTTACTTCCGGCTTTTGGTGGCCTTAGTGTTGTTAGATCATAAATATAATAACGACGTAATATTTACTATAAGAATAAGTAAAAGTCGTTTTGGCCTTATGACCTTGTGAGTTTAGGAGTATGCAAAAGAAGGAAATCAAGTAACTTCTCAAAATGTAATACGTAAACTAATTTTTATTGTTGATGGCTCAAGGGAACCACAGGGTAGGTCTAGAATTCAAACCGTTGGATGGATGAAACCTTCGGTGGAAAAATACTTGGTTATGCATCTATAATCTATATATATACATTAGAAAGAAAGAAAGAAAGCATATTTATTCGTCACCACTTAAACCCAGAACAACAAATAAATAAGAAAAAAAACAAAAGAAAAAAAAAAGTGTCACAAAATGGTCCCCAACTCAGCGTAATGCTGGTTTAAAACCAGCGCTGATCTTCCGTTGGAACCATTACAGTTGGGAGGGTATTTTGTAGTGTTTCTAGTGTTCCGTTGCTGCGTGAATGAAGGACAAACCAACAAACGTACAAACACACTATCAGATTTATTATTGAAGTATGGAAGTATTGATAAGTATTTATTTTTCTTTATTTATCTAAGATTCACAAATTTACTTAGTACTACGAGTATATAGCAAATTTCATATTACTTATCCTTAAGCCAAAAAGAATATACATTATGTAACTTATCTTGAACATATGAATTTACTAGCTTCTGCCCGCGGTTTTCACCCGCGTTCCCACAGGAACCGTCAAACCGACCTGTCAAATTAAATCAACTTGTCAACATTATAAAACTTTATTGACAGCTGTCAATGTCAATTTTCTGCCATACTAACTTCTGCCCGCGGTTTTCACCCGTGTTCCCACAGGAACCGTGCATTTTTCTAGCATAAAAAGTAGCCGATGTTACTCTCCGGTCCATAAACTATATCTATGCCAAAAATCACGTCGATCCGTTGCTTCGTTACTGCGTGAAAGAAGGACAAACCAACAAACACACTTTCGTATTTATAATATTAGTAGTATGGATGGATTATATAGTGGATTATGGATAGTACCTATTAAGTTCTTCAAAACCACTTTTTATTCATATGATATTCTATAAAATCATTATTTGGAAGTACTAGCAAGGAAAAGCTTAACAACATTCCGTGTTTGTATAAGCGGTCACATTAGGCGTGACGTGAAATTCTACGTGTGACATGTACTTTAATGTCTGCTATATCATTTAGGAGATCCATATATAGTGAAACGTTACTTCTATCGTCGTCAGAAATTATCACATTACTATTGTTAAAAATGACAAGAGGAGTCGATGAAAACATTTCAACTTGTTTGTCCTAATGCCTTGTGTCATATCTTCTCAGCTAATGCTCGATTTTTAACACATTTTTATTAGCAACAAAAAATATAATAAAATCTTAGAAGTAAATTTTAACCTACTTCTAATTTTTGGATCGCAATGAAGCTTTGTGGGTCTTACCACAAAAAAAATTAAACCTGTGTTAAACACTGTTTAACGCCTAAACATGCCTTAGTCACGCGATTTAAGTAGTGTCTAACCGTTGTCTAACACAATTCTGTTGTGACATTTCTAATCATTTTTGACGTTTATCTTTAGACGCTGTCTAGCTAAACAGGCGACTAAAAATATTTTTTATGTGGTTACACTATTTATGTAGTTCTGATGATAAAACTACAATTTGGTATCATGGAGCTGATCTGATGATGGAGCCAGGAGATGGATAGTGGAACTCTTCAGTAGTTACAAGTAAAGCCTTCGAGTTTGAGTTCATATGATTCGTTTTGACGAGTCCAATAGATTGTATAGATTGCATGGAACCAGGAACTAGAAGGGTGTTTTTTAGTTTCTTTAATTAAACGAAATATAAATATATGAATAACAAATCCGGGAATCAAAACAATTTAGTTAGAAGTTATATTATTTGACAGTATCGATACGGATCCAGCTAGGCAACCCATTTGCGATTTATTAATGTGTTTATTACGTAAGTAACGTCTTATAATCTTTGTCATAATAAAATAACACATGATATATTATATTTCCAATATTGGATTTCGCACTATAAAGTAAATAGTACAACACGAAAACGACTTTTGTCACGACTATACAGAGTATATAGTATAGACTATACATCGTACAGAGATTTCCTATAATATTTTACGTTTATTTAAATAATAAATAGTGGAAGGACTAACTCTTCTGCGAGTGTCCGTCTGGGTTGTTACCACCGCTTTGTGAGTGAAGTCTGCCGCCAAGCAGTAGTGTGCAAGCATTACTGTGTTCCGTTTTGATGAGCAGAGTATCCAGTGAAATTACTGGGCTTATGAGACTTAATACCTAATGTCTCAGGGTAACGAGCGCACTGCAATGCCGCGCAGGCCTTTGTGTTTTAAAGTTCTGAGTGGCACTACAATTGTTATGGGCCGGCGTTATGCTTACCATCCGGTAAACGACCAGCTCGTCTCGTTACCAAATAACATAAAAAAAAAATATTTTTTGTTCCCCCAAGGTATACAGCCTGAGTTAAAATTGGTATTTTATCCCGAAAGGAAGTCAACCTACTTCTGCAGCGCAAGTACGGATCGTTTCGATCGATAAAATTGACAGTTCAAATCGATAAATTGCTTACTTCCCGTAACTCTATTGTAAGTTTATGGTCATAAAATAAATTTTCTAACAAAAGTACAAGTTAACGATACAAATACCTCTAAACTGCTGTGTTGATAATTGTTGTCATTCCGAGGTTCTCACAAGTCAAATATAGTATAATATTTATTTTTTATGAATAATTAATCACCTAATTATACACATAAATGTCCAAAATAAGTAGTCGCGTTTGACCTTCTGATCCACTACGTAAGGTTCATGGAATGATACGGAAAGGGCTACAACGTAGTATTACCTACTATATGTTTTGTGTTACAACCTCAATAGCCGCACGCACGCCTGTGGCATTCTATCTATATTACAAACTAGCTGCTGCCCCGCGGTTTCATCCGCGTGGAGATTTTGGATTACATGGTTTTTATTATTTTTTTGCGCGGAACCCTAATTATTTTTCTAAAATAAAAGTAGCCTATGTTACTCATTGTAACATCAGCTATCTGCCAGTGAAAGATCCGTCAAAATCGGACCAACCGTTTCGGAGATTACCCGGAACAAACAGACAGACAGACAGACAGGCAGACAAAAATTTTAAAAATGGTTGTTTTGATATATGTACCGTATATACTTTCATATGCATTTAGTAAAAAGCTGTTATTTTGATATTACAAACAGACACTTCAATTTTATTTATCTGTATGGATAAATAAAATTGAATAGAGCTACCACAAAAACACTATTTTTAGTCGCCTGTTTAGCTAGACAGCGTCTAAAGATAAATGTCAAAAATGATTGTCACAACAGAATTGTTATAGACAACGGTTAGACACTACTTAAATCAGGATTTGTGGTTGCTCATATTTAATCGCGCGACTAAGGCATGTTTAGGCATTAAATAGTGTTTAACACAGGTTTAACGTGTGTTTAGTTTTTTTGTGGTTAGACCCATTGTGTCTGTTTGTAATTTCAAAATAACTGCTTTTTACCAAATGAAAGTATGTACGTTGTAGGGTACCTATAACAAAACAACCATTTTTTAAATTTTTGTCTGTCTGTCTGTTTGTTCCGGGTAATCTCCGAAACGGCTGGGCCGATTTTGACGGGACTTTCACTGGCAGATAGCTGATATTATAAGGAGTAACTTAGACTACTTTTAGTTTCGAAAAAGAATTAGGGTTCTGCGCAAAAAAAAAAAACATTAAATCCAATATCTCCGTACGGGTGAAACCGCGGGGGAGCAGTTAGTTTATAATAAGTATGGTAGGCAGCAATGATTACTATTTTACAATACTTTGATAACTATATTTTAGAATAAAAACATTATCAAACACTATCTACATTCCAAATTTCATCAAACTCGGGTTAGTAGTTACGGAGTAACAAACATTCACACAAACTTTCGCATTTATATATTAGTAGGAAGTAGGATAATTATTTTGTTTGTTTATGAACTAAATTTTAGGAAAATTTGAAATTAAGATAATATTACCTGTTTTTTAAATTATTAGAATTACGTTGTTTTCATGTAATTTGTAATTGTAATTTGATCGAGATACTAACCGCTAGAGATGAAATACTGTACTATCCGATTTCACAACAAAGTATTGATTTTGCTATAATTAATATCAGCGCTCAGCGTATCAGCGCACGAGGAATCGACGCGAGGCGGTGGCTTAGCCAATCAGAGCGCATTATGTCTAGGCAAAAATGGTGGAATTTATTTCGTGCAAACGAAACGTCACTACACCTCTTGAGGTTAGTATCTCGATGGATTTATATACTTAATGTTATTTTTTGCTGAATTTGAAAAAAGTAACCAAAGAATTGCTTTAAAAAATCGACGAACCGACTTCAGTGACAAACTACTGAACTGATTTTGATGAAATATCTGTGGAACCAATCTCAAAGTATATCCTTTCAAATAAAAATAGAATTTTCCAAATCGGTTTATAAATGACGGAGATCTGAGGTAACAAACATTAAAAAAAATACCCAACGAATTAATAACCTTCTCCTTTTTTAGAAATCGATTAAAAAGTAGAACATCAAACACAGACATGATAACAAAACAGTCAAGCGATAATCAAAGGAGAAGTCCTTTCCCACATATAACCCGATATATACCTTACAAAAAAATGTCATATAACATGATCAGGAGAAGTATATTTGTTTATTATTAATTGTATATTACACGAGGGTCACGTACGAGAGAGTCATTGGCTTCATATAATCTATATTGCAAATATTTTAATGAAGGTTTCGCTAATATTTATAATTGGTTCACATGTTTTAAAGTTTTAAGATGTGTACCCAACGTTTTTTTTTAAAAGTCTTAATGTTCTTGGTTATTGGTTTACTATATCGAACTTATGGACCTACAGATAATGTTCGAAACAATCTCTACTTTCTGACTGACCTATTATTATGAACTACAAACATTGCATCTAATGATAATTTTACTGCAAAAACAGTAAAAAAAATTATAAAAAAAACTAAAAAAAAACTATAAACTATAACGGATGACTATTTTTTACCGCGCGGTGAAAATCGACTGTCTAAATTTAAATGGCAATTCGGGTAGGCCGCAGGTGACTAAAATCGCAACTTCCAAAGAAGAGTGTCGTTTTTGGTGGCGACAGGTCGACAGGTGACTAAAATTCTAACTGAGTTGTGTTACATGATCTGATGTATTGATCACTAAATGATAAAAGATATCATTTTTAGTTTTTTACTGATCTATCTTATTTTTATCCGAGAGTATCTACCGTTCATCTCAGTGGTGGTTAACACTACGATATTGATACTACGAGGTGATGCTTACCATCAGGCGAATGACAAGCTCTTTTCGTTACTCAACCGTAGTTCAAAAACTTTGTAATTCTTACCTGAAACCGTTGAGATCAATTTTAGCGGTCGTATACCTAATACCTAAAACATAAGTAACTAGCAGAGGTGAACATCCAATATCAAATATTTGATCATATTATAATTGCATGCTCTTCGCACCCTCAAATAATGTCGATGATCGCAGGCATTCGATGCCGTTCAATAGAACGTGACAAACTTGTAAACAGAAGGTTCTGTCAATATTGGTATGCCATTATGAACCATACGATCTAATTAGTTTAAAGGTGAAAATTACCTGTGTCTTTACATAGCAATCCGCACTTTGACTTAGATGAGGCAGCAATAAATTATGTAAAGTAAATAATCGCTTGACAAATATTTATCTATTAATATATTAATATAACACACTCAAATATTTAAACGCATTTGAGAACTAACCGATTTGTATTACCTAAAAGGATACCAGGATTGAACTAACTGGAAATGTGTGTATAAGATACCATTTTTTTTAAACTAGCTGCTGCGCGCGCTTTCACCCTCGTGGAGATATAATTGGATTTCATGGTTTTTATGTTTTGCGTGGAACCCTAATTATTTTTCTAAAGTTAAAATAGCCTTGGTTACTCCTTGTGACATCAGCTATCTGCCAGTGAAAGTCTCGTCAAAATCGGTTCGGCCGTTTCGGAGATTACCCGGAACAAACAGACAGGCAGACAAACATTTTAAAAATGGTTGTTTTGTTATAGGTACTATGTGTATACTTTTATATGCATGTAGTAAAAAACTGTTATTTTGATATTTTATTTTTTATTTAACAGTACTTTAATTTTATTTATTTGTATAGATGTGTAACTTTACGATTGTGATCTATAATTTTATCAAGATATATGAAACATTTCGAAAGAAAAAGACGAAGATAGTCAACTAGGTTTTTTAAAGCAACCTATACTAATACTACTTCCTACTATTTTAAACTTTCACGGTTATTTACTAATTGTTAGTGGGAGGACTAACTCTTCTGCGAGTGTCCGTCTGGGTTGTTACCACCGCTTTGCTCGTGAAGTCTGCCACCAAGCAGTAGTGTGCAAGCATTACTGTGTTCCGGTTTGATGAGCAGAGTATCCAGTGAAATTACTGGGCTTATGAGACTTAATACCTAATGTCTCAGGGTAACGAGCGATCTGCAGTGCCGCGCAGGCCTTTGTGTTTCAAAGTTCTGGGTGGCACTGCAATTGTTATGGGCCGGCGTTAAGCTTACCATCAGGCAAACGACCAGCTCGTCTAGTTACCAAATAACATAAAAAAAATAAATTGAGACATTGTAACGGGACATTTAACGTGATTATTAGGTATTGAACGATGAGCACGGTACATAATAATCACGGTAAATATCCCGTTACAATGTCTCAATTACTTCCTACTAGTCCTAGACGGGAGATTCTTCGAAAACATAGCGACTTTCGAAATTTCATATCCTATTTTTCCAAACTAAGGGGTGGTATTCTTTCTAAAAATTATAAAAGGACCGCACTTACCCCACTCACGAAAAAATCGATTGACAATTGGCGAAAAAATCGAGGTACCTAAGTACATCGATAAACGAAAAAACAAAAAGAAATACAGACGAGTCGAGAACTTCCTCAGTTTATTGACGTCGCCAAAAAACGCACAAACTTCAGTTATTGTAATAAAAGTCACGATGATTGTTATTAGAATAACTGAAGTTTAGAACAAGTACAAACAGTAATAGATATAAATCTATATTTATTTTGCGAAGAAAACTGACAATAATGTTTCAACAAGAAAAACCGACTTATCGGCCGGGCCGTACTCATAATTTGTCAGCTGACTTACGTTCAAATATTATCAACAGATACTTTATTTCCTCTAACAATAGCATTGTAATAGAACTGTCGGTAATTAAAGCCAATTATCTCATAATTGGTTGACATTGACAATGGGATTGGTAACAATTGTATTTGACGCATTTTAGGTGTCTCACTGCTAGTTGACACGAAGTATTTTTGGTCATTATAATCTGTCCCCGAAAATCTTATGCACCATTAAAATTGTTCCAAACAGTGAAAAGGGATTTATACTTACCATCGCAAATATACAAACATCCTTACAACAATTGAGGTTTAATTTTTTTTGTTTGCAAGTTTTACAAAATGTCAAAGTTGTTGTATTGAATCCAGGGTCAAATTTTGACCGCCAAGTAGTCTTTTCCCACACAATAACCAAATCTGTCTTACTGATTAGAGTTCCGCTTACAATAAATCAATAAATAACAAACCATATAAGTAAGCAATTAGACGAAAACTTCATAATATTAATTTAATCTATACAAATAAATAAAATCGAAGTGTCTGTTTGTAATATCAAAATAACAGTTTTATACCAAATGCATATGATAGTATCTACGGTAGGCACCAATAACAAAACAACCATTTTTAAAATTTTTGTCTGTCTGTCTGTTTGTTCCGAGTAATCTCCGAAACGGCTGGGCCTATTTTGACGGGACTTTTACTGGCAGATAGCTGATGTTACAAGGAGTAACTGCTACTTTTATTTTAGAAAAAGAATTAGGGTTTCGCGCAAAAAATAAAAACAAGGAAATCCAATAACCCCGCGCGGGTGAAACCGCGGGCAGCAGCTAGTCTTCTATACATACACACAAATAAATAAAATTGAAGTGTCTGTTTGTAAAAAGTATATACGGTACTTATAACAAAAACCTACATATCGGTGGCCGTCACTTACAGAGACGCTACGCTAGAGTCACTTCAACTAAATCATCGACTCAAAATTAAAATATTTATTACACAAATCACACAAGGGGTTGAGACACTTGAACCGTGGGGACCTGGGGCTCATTGAACTTTTAAAGAACTTTCAGGGCGTCTGTTCGAAGCCACACGTGACCAAAATGCTGGCCTCTACTTAGCTCAAAGATTAAGCATTGCCATTCAACGTGCCAATGCTGCCAGTATTTTGGGAACGTTGCCTACTGGGCCCTATTTAATAAAACTGACAATTCGACATATATGTCACAAAATGATATAATTGTAGAATTGTCGCGCTTAGGCTGTTTAATAAAAGTGACAAATATGTCAAAAATCGACCGGTGAAATCTTGACATATTTGTCATCTAAAAACGCGTTTAATAAAACTCGACATATGTCAAAAAACCACAGTCTTTAATCTGACAATAAGAAAATTGTCGTGACAAATTTGTCAATTTTCCACCATGACAATTTTGTCGCCTGTAAGTTTTATTAAACAGAAAAACTGTCGAATTGTCACTTATTGACATATGTCGGACTTGTCGGATTATCAGTTTTATTAAATAGGGCCCTGGTAGCGGATTATTAGATTACGCAAATCTGGTATCAAGATTCAACTATGCACCTATTGCACAAAAATGATTTGAATCGAGAACGGCATTGCGACTGGACTAGACCTCTTTTTAAACCTGATTCCAATTGCAAAATCTTTTAGCTCTACACAAATACCTACTGGTAATTATGGTAAAGAAACGGGCTAGGGTCTGTTTTAATTTATAATTGTAGCATTATTGACGTCTTTCAAATACTCCTTCATCACCTGCTAAGAGGCAGCCTGGTGGTTATCTTTGACTTCGGCTAATGAGGCCGATATACCAACTAAAGACCTACGTGTTCCTCCATAGCCTTATCACTGCCTTTATGAAATTTCATCAAGGTTTTATTTAACTCGCAAAGTTTGTATGTATTTTAGTTTATTTAGGTCAAATCTTGCAAGCTTTTCACCCGCATACCGGTGTTCGACTGAGCCGAAATTTTACATACATATGCAAATTGGATGACATTATAATGATGTCACACAGAGCTGATGATGAAGCTAAGGTGGCCAAAGCAACTCTGTAACGAAACGACGTAACCCCATCGATTGGCAGCAAACTGCTATCCGTCAGTTGAAACTTAGACGTTCGATTTTCGGAGCGATACCCCTGATTCACGCCAAGGTGTCGTAGGAACTGCGAATCAAAACTAATAAGGAAATAAATAGAATGAAGAGTCTTCATTATTCCGCCTACGAGCTCTCCGAATTTCCTTCCCTAGTCGTTAAACGACCTACCTCGTAGGTCCTCACAGAATATTTATTGCTATCGGTTATTTATATTTTATCTTTAGTTTGTTATCTAAATGTTATTTAATAAAAACACACAAAGCCGCGAACACCACTCCTTTTTGTACAGTCATGTAAAAAAGACAGTCTGCTATTCATAGTATTGTCATTTTCGTCATGTTCCCATAGAGGCCGAGTAACTTCCTGTCAAATAAGATGCTCTCGGAATAAATTATGAATAATGTATGAATGCAGCAGCAACGTTTTACTATTTAAAAACCAATTTAAAGTAATTTGCCTTGAAATAATTTGCGAATGCGATTCAGCTTCGTATTCAAACGCATATAATTTAACATAGAAAGGTAGGTTAGTTATAATAGTTCCAATAAACAAATCCATTTTAGTTTAGGCGGCGTTAGTGCTGCCGTACATTGGGCCACTAAACGCACCCACCAGATACGGCTACCAGTGGCTGGGCGCTGTCTGTAGTAGCTACAAAATACAGAGAACAGAAAGGACGCTCGACCTTTTTTGACGGCCGATTAAGGTCGGTCATCAACCATTTTGAACCGAAGTTCAACAATGAACTCATGAACTAATACCACCATAGAGCTTAAACTTCGGATTATTTTAACAATTTGACATCTGCTGTCAAAGCTAGCTCAGAGTGGTTGGACCGCCGATTTGACCGAATTTGCGCGGTAAACAGCAAATATTTTTACTGCATATTAAACTAGGCTTAGGGATTTGAACGCTGATCGCACGTGGATTTAGGTTATTTCACATTTGGTGAACTGTGACCTAAGGCACTTCGCTCACTGTATCGATGCGTGTGCGACTGTTATTAAACAATTGTTTTTGTTTTGCTTTAAATATGGACAGTCGCGGTATGAATACTTTCGTCAGTTTCCAAATTCATTCCCTTATAATGTAAGGACACTTCGAATATTTTGGCCTTAAAATATGAAGTACATCTATAAGTGCGTGTTTACGTCATTGTTTACAATGAATAAGTAATTAGCAAGACTCTAGTATGGAATATTAATTAAAAGACATATGTAATTAGCTTCCTTGTTGGGTGTTGAGTTCTTGAGGATGTGTTGCATCGCCATCGGTTCATTGATGTCTTATCCTTGTCAGTAAACAAAAGATTATTTTTCAGCAGGCTTCTTATTTTGAGCGTAATTTTATTAACGTTCCCAATTTGAATACCAACTGTTTATTTTTAGAACGTAATTTTTATTTCTTGTCTGATGAACAGATTATTTAGATAATACTGATAATGAAAATCTGTTTATAAGTTTTTTTTTCATTTAGTTTATCTTTAAATGATAATGAAAATCTGTTATTTTTTTCATTTAGTTGATCTTTTATATTCTGTTGATTAAAAAGTCAGTTTGTCTTGAATGTGGGTCTTTTTTGTTATCCTTCTATTGTTATGCCTAGTAATTCTATCTAAAAAACTGTTATGGTGGTTCCAACAGGAATGGAAAAAGTTTAGTGTCTCAGACCAGAATTTCATAATATCAGGTCTGAATAGACCGTAAATTTAACTAAAAATGAAAAAGAAACTGGGCCAAGCTGGGCTTTACACTACATACATCACTTTCGCACTAACGCGCATTTACCGTTGCTTCTGCACTGAATACGCTTTGGTTGTGAAACTATTTTTTGAGTAGAGATCGTAGAAGTGGCTGCCGTACGTCTTTTTTACTACCTCTACGTTTGTTAGTGGGAGGACTAACTCTTCTGCGAGTGTCCGTCTGGGTTGTAACCACCGCTTTGTGAGTGAAGTCTGCCGCCAAGCAGTAGTGTGCAAGCATTACTGTGTTCCGGTTTGATGAGCAGAGTATCCAGTGAAATTACTGGGCTTATGAGACTTAATACCTAATATCTCAGGGTATCGAGCGCACTGCAGTGCCGCGCAGGCCTTTGTGTTTCTATGTTCTGAGAGGCACTGCAATTGTTATGGGCCGGCGTTATGCTTACCATCAGGAAAACGACCAGCTCGTCTCGTTACCAAGTAAAATAAAATAAATAAAAAAACCTCTAACCGTGGTATGGTTAGCGCTCGGGCTAGATTTCTTCCAACCTACATAGACGGCATGATACGTATGCTTCAAGAGGTGATTGCAAATTTTCCAGTATGGTGCCGTGATTGATGCTTATCCACCAATCATGCATTAGGTGTACGGGCTGCCTTATAGTTATGCAAGGTGATTAGGAAATTAAAAGCAGTGACTTTGTGCATAACGATTAATGATTGTATAACTTATTGTGTCCTTATCTTTCGTGGCCACTATCAATGCAAATTGATCAAAATGTCGAGGTAAATACAAAAATATATAGTCCCCAGTGATGCAGTTGATAGGTGGGAACGTAGCTTCGGTAATGAGGGTCGTGGGTTGAATTCCAGGGTTATAGTTTAGTTAGATCATCAGTGCTGTTTAAAATGATCAATGCTTGAAGCACTTCAGAGTTTACTAATTATAAGTTCAGCTAATTCAAAACTGATCTCGAAAAAGGATGGACACCGCTTTGCTCGTGAAGTCTGCCGCCAAGCAGTGATATGCAAGTATTACTGTGTTCCGGTTTGATGAGCAGAGTAGCCTGTGAAATTACTGAGCTTATGAGACTTAATACCCAATGTCTCAGGGTAACGACCGCACTGCAGTGCCGCGCAGGTCTACTTATGTATTTCAAAGTTCTGAGTGGCTTTGCATTTGTTATGGTCCAGCTTTAAGCTTGCTCGTTATCAAATAGTATAAAAAAAATATAACAACGATATAAGGAAAAAACGTATTTAAGTCTATAGAAAAAACATTGATATAACACAGTATTATGTAATGTTGCCATGTCAAAACTTAGTTAACTAAATTAAAAAAAAACACGATAAGTTAATAATGTCTCAATCAATGTATCTCTGCAATGACATTAAGAAAGGATTGTTGTATCAAATACGGTTACAAACATCACTTTAGTCAAATAAACTAAACTAAGCAATAGTTGAATTCTAAACTAGACTCGTGTCTTGGTCTGTTTGTGTTTCGATATAAACATGATTGCATTCTACAAGTCCTGTCCTATAGTGAACGCAGCAGCTGCTAAGTTTCCATCACCGACTAGTTTCAAATACTAGACTAGTTACCACAGTAACTACTAAGTCGTTAATGTGTTGTCTCTAACACAAACGAGAAACGAGTAAACAAAGGCCCCACGTTCACACTTCAGTCGCAGTACAATTGACATACAGTAAGGAACATCAAACTGTTTAGAAAAGAAACGATTTTATAGAAAAATTAACAAACTTTTTTGGCTCTTTGAATAATAGAACTGGATTTTAGCAAATTAAATACCGATCAGAGTTTGGAGAAGGATTTTTAACTTGAAGGTGTTAGCTACTAGGCGAATACTAAAAATGCCTTACTGTGGTGGTAAGGCATTTTCAAAGGTGTAATAAAAATATTTTTTTCTTTAACAAAGCTGAAGCTTATTGTAGAGTTCAAAATATCGACCAATCCCACTACCATAGAGACATCATACAGGATTTTTTACAAAAAAATCTAACATAAGTAACATACAACTTTTCACTTGTGAAAAAGTACACAATTTGTGTTAATACAATCAGCGACAACTAATACTGTAGATTATATATTAACGGCTTGACTATTAAACTATTCCATTATTAATTCTCATGTGATTAAAATAAAGATCACTCTTTTGGTGATGCCGCGATATCTAAATTAACTCATTGAACGCAAGGTTGAAGTTTACATTACTAATCTATTTGCGCATTGCACCTTGGACTACAATCGGGCAAGATAAAAACTATACCATAATATTGTAGACTAATTGGATTTTTGTCTGCTCTGTGGCTAAATTGGTAACCCTGCCTGCAAGTTTAGGGGCCCCGGGTTCGATTTCTAGCTAGGGAAAACTTAATGTAGGGAGCATAAAATTTGCTCTCGGTGTGTGTCCATACCTTCAATGAAATCTTAGAACAGGGGTATGAGTGTGAAAGTGTTTATTTATAGTTTCCATATTCTTCGACATTACTTACTGGTATGTTGTGTATAGTTAGTTATTCTAGTTCTAGGACCTGTTGAATGGAGCTTTGTTTTAGAATTGCTGGAAACTCTAACGGGTTGACAACTCTTTGTTATTGTTATAATCTGGTAAACGAGTCTGCGATCAAAGAATTAAGAGTAAAACAAAGAAAAACAACAGTAGGTACGAAGTAAAATTTTAAGGAACTCGTTCTTAGCTTGTTGCCCGTTTAGTTTGTTGTTTAGAACTGAGCAAAGAATTGCCAAGACGGAATTGCATTTAGTTTTATGTTCGGTGCTGTATCAAGTTAATTTCATAAGTTAAGATTCAAGCTAAGATAAGTTTAGTTAATTTTTTTATGCTAATTGGTAACGAGATGAGCTGGTCGTTTGCCTGATGGTAAGTATAACACCGGCCCATAACAATCGCAGTGCCACTCAGAACTTTGAAACACAAAGGTCTGCGCGGCACTTCAGTGCGCTCGTTACCCTGAGACATTATTATGAAGTCTCATAAGCCCAGTAATTTCACTGGCTACTCTGCTCATCAAACCGGAACACAGTAATGCTTGCACATTACTGCTTGGCGGCAGACTTTACGAGCAAAGCGGTGGTAACAACCCAGACGGACACTCGCAAAAGAGTTTGGATTGTGATATTAAGTTCAAAATGGGTCCACTACTTATTGGTGCTCAATATTTTCATTCAGTTAAAAATCATCAAATAAAAATAAGATAAGATAAGAAAAATCGGACTAAGTAAGTACTCTTTGAAAATTAAACGACTGAGAAGAGAGACTAGAGAACCTCCTCCGTTTTTTGTCGGTTGAAAAGGTACTATAGCTGGACGTTGTTCGTTAGTTATAAAGACAACTACAGTATATGTAAATACATATGTCCAGTGGCGATTCAATTGAATGCATGCCATGTGGTTGTGACGCAATGATTGCCTTTACCACACCAAGTTCAATACCTTGATGACTCAATTTGTAGGCGCACCGCAGAGCCTAAACGTACGTATACATAAATTGTATCGAATCTAGACACAATCCAATCTAAAGGTGGAATAGGCATGTAAATACTTTACCTAGGTTATTGCTTGGTTGAGATTGTACTAATCAATGAAGCAATGATGTGTCAGTGGTGGTGGAGCCTGTTGTTGAAGGTCGAATTTATAGCTTGATCTTTTAGTGAAAAAAAACGTCACGATGGAATCATATGTAAACATTTTTAGTACTCGATTCGCTAGCTACCAACATCAAATTGAAAAGATGCAGTGCCGCGCAGGCCTTTGTGTTTCAAAGTTCTGGGTGGCACTGCAATTGTTATGGGCCGGCGTAATGCTGACCATCAGGCAAACGACCAGCTCGTCTCGTTACCAAATAACATAAAAAAACAAGACACGAGACGTAGCCCACATTGAAATCTCATAGTGACTTTGCTCCAAGCTGCTGTGGTGCTGATAAAGCCGACGCAGAATCGAGTTATCCTGGAGTCTATTAGGAATGAGTGGGTGAACTTTTTTTTTATCGCAAAAACGCTGTTTTTATTGACAGGCGTTTTTGGTTAGCATAACTGCACATTTCAGTCTTATTCAAAAATGTATTTATTTTATTTTGCAGACAAAAATTGGTACTAGGTACATAGTATATGGTGGAAAAGGAAGCCGATGAGAATCGGCTTGTTTCCACACTTCGCCACTGCCAAGCACTTATTATGTACATAATAGAAAAATTGCTTTAAAAAAGCGACGAACCGACTTCAGTGACAAACTACTGTACCGATTTTGATGAAATTTCTATGGGACCAATCTGAAAGCATACTCTTTTAAATAAAAAAAGAATTTTCCAAATCGGTTTATAAATGACCGAGATCTGAGGTAACAAACATTAAAAAAAAATACCCGACGAATTGATAACCTCCTCCTTTTTTGGAAGTCGGGTAAAAAAAGGTAGGTTTTTGTTTGTGTTACTGGTAACGAGACTTGCTGGTCGTTTGCCTGGTATGGTTGGTCCAATTTTACTAAGGTGGGAAAGCTCAACCAAACCTTACAACCTATTGACCTATTCTTATCAAACCTAAAGTTATTTCATTAAAAGTGTTATTTTAATAAATTAACAACTTCAAATTTTTATAAATCAAGGCTGGTCATCAAACTAGTATAATTATATAATTTTGTAAACAAACAACATTATTTGTTTATTATGAATGAAAACGTGTTTAGATGATGGTGCGGCTCGATTACGCGATGTTAGATCAAGGTTTTTTATTTTTAAATTGCGACTGATTTAGTCCGTGTAATCAGAGATGGCCTCTTTGCACATGGCGTTTGAAATACAGATCCAGTTATCAAAGGCTTAGGTTCGCACACGATAATTACATGTCGTGTATTGTTACACGACTGCACAAAAAAGAGGTGTAATGTTTTAGGGTGTCATTTATTCCACTTTAACTTTTAAAGTCCTGAACAGATTTGGATGTATGTGGTAACGTTAGAATCCGCGAGTGTCACTGTCTAGGGCAGTCGTGTTTTTTTCTGTAACTTTAGTTACATCGACTTCTTAAATCGTCTAAAACCGACGATAAATATTTGCGAAAGCGTTTTGTTCGTTTGTCTTTCTTTCTCTCAGCTATGAAGCAACTGATAGACGTGATTTTTTGCATATAAATAGTATATGGGGTGGAGAATGGCATATGCTAGTCGTTATACCGGAAAATGCACGCTTAGGTACAAGCACGCTCTACGCGGGTGAACCCGTGGGCAGGTAGTAGACATATATATTTATATATTTATATTTGGGGATCAATGTCACCCGCGTCCGTAGGTTTACCCTCGAGACCCTACACGTGATCCCTGGGTGGTGCTAAAGGGTGGCAAAATTCTGGTGGTAGGTTTCGACCGTGGCTTGTCACCACCCACCGATTAAAGCCATGCCGCCAAGCGGCTCTGCCGTGTTCCGGCATGTTTATCGGTGCAGCCGTCATAGAAGACGGGTCGGGGCAGTTGCGCTGCTATAGCAGATCGTTTACTAGAACACAAACTCAGCAATGCATCGGGTAACCAATCTCGGAGAGCAGCGGGATCCGAGGCACGGTTCTCCGCTGGCCGACCGCAGATAGTTGGGGGCCCAAGTAGTGTGCTAGCCACACATGAAAGGCTGCCCCGCCATCTAGCGAAAAATCCCGGGATGCGCCATCGTGCCAGTTGGCGACTGGACGAGAGGACCCGATGGACATCCTTGGGGGGGCTCGGGCGTCCCCGCGGTCTCCAGATTGGTTCTCCCACTGGTGTGATGAAGGGTTGTGTTTTTGTTGGATCACTTAGTAGCGCCTCGTCCCACTTCCGTCTTCATACCGCTCTTCACTCAAAACAAAAATGAAATGCACAAACAGAAAGTCGGTTAAACAGCGGAAGCACGTCCTCTCTCTTCAAGTGCACCTCTCCAATATTCGAGGCCTGCACTCCAATATCAACTCGGTCCACCATCACCTCGAGACCGCAAAACCGCACTTGCTGTTTCTCACGGAGACGCAGATCAGATGTCCGGACGACGCGTCATACCTTGCGTATCCTGGTTACGTCCTAGAGTCCAACTTTAGGCCACGTGCTGGAATTTGCATGTATGCTCGCGATGACATCTGTTATCGGCGTCTTCGTGATCTTGAAGACCCCAGCCTATCTATTATTTGGATTTTGGTGGATACTGGTATGGAGAAAATCCTTTACGCCGGTATCTACCGATCGCACAGCGGAGATCAGGAGACAACCAGGCTCATGAACTATCTCAGTGAGACAGCCGATGTGGCACAACATAGGTATCCAACTGCTCAACTTGTGCTTCTGGGGGATTTTAACGCCCACCACGAGGAATGGTTATTCCCATACCAGAGCACTGACCATGCTGGGAGAGAGGTGCGTAAGTTAGCCTTAACTTTAAATCTCACCCAGCTGGTCCATGAGGCAACGAGGGTACCAGATGTTGACAGCCACACAGCCAATTGCTTGGACCTTCTGCTGACAACAGATCCAGACCGCTACTCGGTGTCGGTTTCATCACCTTTAGGTAGTTCCGACCATTGTCTGGTGAAGTCTGTATCGGTATATTCCCCGCCCGACCCTTGCCTCAAAGGCAACCGGCGGGTGTGGCGATACGGGTCAGCAGATTGGGACGAGATGCGATCTTTTTTCGCATCTTACCCTTGGCAGCCGATTTGCTTCTCTTCTGGCGATCCTTCGGTTTGCGCGGATGCTGTGACGGATGTGATACGTCAAGGTATGGAGTACTTCATTCCTTTCTTTGACGTACCTCTGTCCAGCAAAGCTCGCCCATGGTTTGGAGTCGAATGTGGACGCGCAGAGGCGCTGAAACATGAAGCTTACTTAGCCTGGGCTGATGCTCGAAACCGTAAAGCCAAGGATGAACGCGTAAAGAAGAGAGCCTTTAACAAGGCTGCCAAGTCCTGCAAAAAGGCTCTTAAGAAGGCTCGCTTCGATCATATTAGCCGAATTGGGACTAAAGTTGCTTCTTACCCTGCTGGAAGTAAAGCATTTTGGTCCCTGGCTAAGTCGGTTGAAGCGAACTTCTGTCGGCCCTCACTGCCTCCACTGGTGAAACCTGACGGATCGCTGGCCCACACTGCTGAAGAGAAGGCGAACTTGTTCGCGTCTCTTTTTGCAGAATCTTCACGTCTAGATGCTGGTAATGCTGTACCTCCAAGTCTACCTGGATGTGGAGCGGTTATGCCGGATATTCGCATCCGTCAGACAGAGGTACGTAAGACGTTACGCAATCTAGACGTGAACAAAGCCAGTGGTCCAGATGGGATACCAGCCTTAGTTCTGAGGACCTGTGCGCCTGAGTTGGCTCCTGTACTGACGCGACTTTTTTGCCTCTCTTTAGAGACTGGTAGTGTGCCGAAAAATTGGAAGCTTGCCAATGTGCAGCCTGTGCCCAAAAAGGGTAGTCGTGCAGACCCTGCCAATTACAGGCCCATCTCAGTCACGTCCATTCTCTGCAAGACTATGGAACGTGTACTGAACAAAAGGCTCCTGGCATACCTGGAAGCAAATGATCTCCTCAGTGACCGGCAATATGGCTTTCGCCGAAACCGGTCTACTGGGGATCTTTTAGCGTATGCCACACACATTTGGAGCAAAGCCATCGAGGAACACGGGGAAGCGCTTGCCGTATCCCTGGATATCTCGAAGGCTTTTGACAGGGTCTGGCATGATAGCCTTTTAAGCAAGCTTCCTTCATACGGCTTACCCACTGGCCTATGTGCATGGATAACGGACTTCCTGTGTGACCGATCGATTCGAGTGGTTATAGATGGCTGCTCGTCCGATCAATTGGCTATTAATGCCGGAGTCCCACAGGGGTCAGTACTCTCTGCAACGCTATTCCTGCTTCATATAAACGACCTGCTGATGCCCGGTACATTTGGGTATGCAGACGATAGCACCGTTGTAGAGAGCTACACGTCTAATGCACGAGCCAGTGGAGATCAAATCCAGTCTCTTAGGGAGGCCATGGTCGAGCGCTTGAACTTGTCCTTAAAGGCAGTCTCCGATTGGGGCAATGCCAATCTGGTCAAGTTCAATGCCACTAAGACCCAAGCGTGTCTGTTCTCCGCCAAACGGAGTCAATTCCTCCTTACTCCTACTTTCCGGGATGTAGCCGTGCCGATAACTGACCATCTCGAGCTTCTTGGCGTCACTTTGTCTTCAACTCTCAACTTCGGCTCCTTTATTGAGTCTAAGGCTCAACTGGCCGCCAAAAAGCTGGGTATCCTAGCGAAGGTGAGGCAGTACTTCACACCAGAACAGTTGCTCAACTTATATCAAGCACAAGTTCGGTCATGTATGGAGTATTGTTCTCATCTCTGGGATGGCTCGGCCAATTACCAGCTTGAGGCATTGGAGTCTATTGAGAGGCGAGCCAAGAAGCTCATCCGCAATGACTCCCTTGTACAAGCTAGGCTGCAGAGCCTTGATCATAGGCGTAGAGTTGCTTGTTTATCGGTCTTTTATCGGTTGCATTTCGGCGATTGTGCGTCGGAATTACACCAATTAATTCCCCCTTCTCCTTTCCATCATCTGACAACCAGACAAACGGCAAAGCGACATCGATACATAGTTGACATTCCTCCTTTACGCACGAAGCGTTATGCTTCTACGTTTATTTGGCGTACCGCTAAGGAGTGGAACTCTTTGCCCGAGTCTGTGTTTCCGGATCGTTATAATCTGGGTCTCTTCAAGTCACGAGTGAACAGGTATCTAGGTAAGCGTGATACATCGTCGACCGCATCGTCACTTACCACCAGGTGAGATAGTGGTCAAACGCAAGCCTATCAATATATAAAAAAAAAAAAAAAAAATATAAATTTCATCAAAATATTTCAAAATAACCTTTCTCGGAAATCCCAGGTTGAGAAACTAATTAATACAAGACAAGCACAGACATTAGAGAAAAATGTAGGTATATTTTCTAAGCTTCTGAACTTTGAACCCTCATGATCATTCAAAGTTGATTAGCTTATTGAAGAAAAGTTGGTGGAAAAGGCATTCATCAGATAAAATATCTTTGTGAAAGGTTTGTCGAATAACAAATCTTTGGTATCGCAAAGTTGTTTACACTTACTAAAGAGTATTACTAGGTCGTGCCCGAGGTTTTACCCGTGTGGAGATTTTCAAAAGAGCGGTGCATCTTCCAAAATAATAGTAGCCTTATATTACGAGTACTCTCCGGTCGGTAAGCGATCTATGCGAAAAATCACGTCGATCGATTGCTCCAGCCGTGAAAGATATACAAACCAACAAACACACGCATTTAATGTCGATTCTGTCATCTCATAACTAACTAATTTTAGTTTCAATCTCTCTTTCTAAATGAGAACATGAGAAAGAGATGGATTATATTTTAGATCTGTCAAAATAATCCACTTGCTTGTGCTCGAGGATGGAAGATATTTGACAGCTCTAAAACTAAATTTAGATCTGTAAAACATATATTCCATCTCTTTCACATGTTATGTTTTGGAAAGAGCGAGAGCGAAACTAAATATGTCAAAACGAATCATATGAGTCCAAACTCGAAGGGTTTATTTGTAGCCACTGAAGAGTTCCACTATCTACCTC
Source organism: Crocallis elinguaria (assembly GCA_907269065.1). NCBI lineage: Eukaryota > Metazoa > Arthropoda > Insecta > Lepidoptera > Geometridae > Crocallis > Crocallis elinguaria. The sequence continues at coordinate 13,850,238 of OU026080.1, read as the reverse complement.
CTGTCTCCATCATCAGATCAGCTCCATGATACCAAGTTATTGTATTGTCACACAAACTACGTATATACAATTATACATACAAAGTTTCATTTCGATACGACAATTAGAAGTAGCTTAAAATGGACTTATACGGCCTTATTACAAAAAACTCGTTAAACTCGACTTTGGTCGACAACCAATTTGTCTTCAACTATCTTTAGAGTCGACCTATAAACCAAACCTTATTACAAAAGATGAATAAAGCCAAGACAACTTAATACCAAACTGTAGCTATGGTAGAAATTATTTCCACAGATAATAAATGTCTTTATGCTAAGGATACACGAAATGTAGAATTGACACAATGTACTAATTTTTATTTTGGAATATAAGTAGCTATTTTGTCACACAATACTATTTTCTAATATCGAAAAATATTGTAGGTAATTTTTAAATGACTTTTGATCATTGCGAGTAATTCAAAACATCCTAATTAGGTATTTACGTATATGAAAAAAATGTTAAGGAGATACTCCTTATATATCCAACCTATACAATGGCACACTATGGCTAAGTAACCATAGCAACATGTTTTGTTGATTGTGTGTACTATCAATTCTTGAAATATATTCTGTTTTTACTATGTATACTTTCGATATTATAAGTATTTCCTATATATTTTGCTAAAAGCGATTATTCTACTCATCCACGCTTCCTAATACCTCACCACCCCTTCTTACTTTAATACAAAATATATGAATTTTTTTACGATTTGACAAGTAGAATACGTGGCCGCCATTAAAATAAATGCTTAAACCGTCGCTAAACTAGGTGCCCGGCAAGACTAACTTTGACACCATAGTCAACCAAGACCTAAGTGCTAATCTGCTTTTTGTAATAAGAAATTTGACAAAACTACGGTTTAAACTCCAGTTTAGCGTTAAAACTCGTTTTGTAATAAGGCCGATTAGATTTTGTTACATTATTTGTTAGTTAGTTACAAGTGAAGTTAATATAAAACTGTGTTATAAAAAGGAATTCGATATTACATTCAATATACTTCAGATTTCACTACACCGTCACTATTTTCCGTCGCGAATATTTCAATCTGAAAATCGTCGACGAATGAGGATTCCGGACACGTTTGCATAGGTGTTTTATTACCGCAGCCGGTCGCGTATTTCCATTCCCAATTCGGCTGTAGCACAATGTACATAGACTAAAACAGCATTAGACATCCGTTGTGGAGCGTCCTTTTGGAATGCGGTTAGTTGTATTTTTTTATGCTATTTGGTTACGATACGAGCTGGTCGTTTGCCTGATGGTAAGCATAACGCCGGCCCATAACAATTGCAGTGCCACCCAGAACTTTGAAGCACAAAGGCCTGCGTGGCACTGCAGTGCGCTCGATACCCTGAGACACTAGGTATTAAGTCTCATAAGCCCAGTAATTTCACTGGCTACTTTGCTCATCAAACCGGAATACATTAATGGTTGGCGGCAGACTTCACGAGCAAAGCGGTGGTAACAACCCAGACGGACACTCGCAGAAGAGTTAGTCCTACCACTAACAATAGTTGTATATTGAAATAAAGAACATTTAAACTTGGAACATTTTTTAAGAGAGGAGCTAAAGCGGTGTGCCATCTCTAATACATGCTAAATAAAGTAGCAAATTCTGTTATGTGTGTTACCTCTTCGTGTCTATCTACTGATCCGATGACTAAACTGCTGGGCTTTGACTTACTGCTTTGGCTGGCCATGTGCCTATAAGTAAAGGACGGAAGGTGTCCAGTGAGATTATCTAGTCTATGCCAATAAACCGCGGTATAGGTTGGGAGAAAAATCGCTTTTGCGGACGGCTACACGGCGGGATGGAATACAGAGTGTATGCGTTTGATTGGTTTGCCAATCATCCGGGTTTTGATTTTCGGGGTCTGATTTGGGAAGCGAAACGACCGGTTCGGTTTCATAGAAGTGCGTTCACGCTATTGCGGTTTTTCAGGTCCAGGTTTTGAATTCTATAATAAGCTGAACTTTCGTTAAAGAAAAAGATCGTGCTGTAATTTATTAGCGTGATGGTATTTAACCGACTTACAAAAAAGGATGGGTTCTCAATTCGGTTGTATTTTTTATGTTTGTTACCTCAGAACTCCGCCATTTATAAACCGATTTGGAAAATTATTTCTGTATTTAAAAGAATATACTTTCAGATAGGTCCCATAGAAATTTAATCAAATTCGGTTTAGAGTAGTTTGTCACTGAAGACGGTTTCCGCTTTTGTAAAAGCTATTTTACTTGTCTAGCGCATATCGCTGTGTTCTGACAGACGCACTTGAAAGCTAGCCCTTGTTAACCCCTAGTGAGATAGTGGTAGATAGTGGTTGTAGGGTGGAGAAGCTGGTGGCGTTTGACCTATCTTATATATGTACAAAACATATTTGGTTGGATTAGCGCATGACTTCGTTGAGATTGAGATAGGTGGCTTCGTCAATACGTCATGTATGAATCTAAAGTTCACCTTAGGGGCAGCTTAGACGCTCAAGCAAACGTACGTTTGCTTGTCAAAATAACAACTCTTTTGCGTCAAGCGCGCATTTCGAGTGTCACGAAATCCGCGCTTGACGCAAAACCGTTGTACCTAAGGAAGAAAATTGATAATTGACTTTTCTAAGATTTTATATTGTTTTTTAGTTAGTTAAAAGTGTGTTAAAAAGAATAATTTAAGTCAGTTGACAATTGGCGAAAAATCAAGTGACATCGCCACAAAAAAGAAACACAGATGAATTGAGAACCTTTCCTTTTTTGAAAGTTGGTTAAAAAGCTGGTCGACGCACCAACATTTTTAAAAGCCTGTTGTTAGCAGGTTGAAGAATTACATGCGTGTTTCAGATTATAAGATTTGATATTTTGAGCTCATGTTTTATCCATTTCTTATTTTGCCCACGTTCAGTTCCAGCGATACGAAACGGAAGTTTCGCCTGGCGGAAAATCCGTTCCTGTGTGAACATCGGATCTTTAGTAAAGATAGACAGCGAGCTACTGACCCATCTAACCACACGAACTTAACAAATTTTAACTACATACCTAAATAACTAGGTATTACCTTGTGTCCTTTCTTTGGTTTTCAACAATTTGAACTCAAATTTAATTTTATTAGTTTATTACTTATATCATGAAGCAACCATAGCTTGTTGGTTGAGGATTCTCTAGTCATAGCCTGGCGAACTACCGCTAACAATAGGTGGTAGGACTAATTACTAGGTGGTAGGACTCACTCTTCTACGAGTATACGTCTGGATTAGTACCACCGCTTTGATCGTGAAGTCTGCCGCCAAGCAGTAATGTGCAAGCATAAAGCAGTCCCCTAAAATGGCCCATCATAGTCATCTAAATTGACCATTTTATACTTCGTGATTTTGAAAGTTTGACGGCTCCGTAGCTAAGTTGGTAGTAACCCTGCCTGCAAAGCGAGGGGTCCCGGGTTCGATTCCCGGCCGGGGCAGATTTTGTGTAAACATAAAGTTTGCTCTCGGGTCTTGGATGTTTGTGATGTGTGTTTGTGTGTGTCCATGCCACCTGCGTCACAGGGAATCCTAGTGCGGGGGTATGAGTGTAAGCGTCAAAAAAAAAAAAAGTAGTCCCTTTTATACTTTGTCATTTTTATAGTAGTCATTTTTTTACTCCGTCAATTATTCTATATTTCGACATCTTAGCGTTTTGTAATTTTTATTCTGCAGCCACTTTCTTACCTTTCGACATTAATAAACTTCGACATTTGACATTAATATACCTTGTCAATTATCATTTTAGACTTTAGTCGCCTAACCCATTGACACATAGCTTCGAAAATTAGCATTGTGTTATTTTTTAACCAAAAGTAGTATAATAATAATAGTAGTACAATAACTAGGTGGTTAGCACTTGTTATTTTCGTGCATGTCAATTGGGACAAAACCACAATTTTTAATCTATTGATACTGCGATTATGATTATTTGTCATGATGAACAACATCCTATAAAACGTCATTCTACGTTTTATGTTATTTCGTCTCCAAGATCACAGAATTACATATCTGTGTCCAAGATGAAAAATCAGTGGCCTATTTTTGATTTCCGGCGATGATTGGGAGATGTCTGTGAACTTAGTAAACTGAGATGACAGCAAGGCATCCCTGAAATGCTACACGTGTTTGACATGATAATAGGGATGTGGCATGAAACACAAAATACATATTTACTGTCGTTATACAGGTTTAAAAATAATATATAATTTCCACAAACATATTGTATCTAATAGATTCACGAATTCAACGATTTTTTTATAATCAATAGTAATTTAAATGATAAAATCAGTTTTTTTACATTTCAATGAATAAAAAAATGTAATACAACTACCTATGTACTTAAACGCAGTGTTTCCCGGCCAAATCAACAAAATGCATATTTTTAGTATTTTAAGGTCCGCGTTGAACAAATGACGTCAGACGTTCTGCCCAATTTGTAAGTGGCGTTTTAACGCTCAGTATAGATACGCCCGACTTTGACTCTCTTTTTGGACGTTGCAAGCTCTGGATTTAAAAATTTTTTCAGTATTCACATTTGATTCTGATGAGAAAACGAATTGGTTGACGTCATAAAAAAATTGAGTCAACATCCCTATTGTATCTTGTTACCCACGACGGAACGAAGAAGGTATATGCGTTTAGGGTGAGACGTTGTTTGCTTGTATGTTTGTTTTACCATTCTACGTGTCATCTTACACCAATAAGGCGTTATAAGATTTCCCGTCACCCCCAATTCTATAAAGCGAAATATCTATATTAATCTTTTTAGCTTATGCATCTAGTGTCATTGTCTAGAACAGACTGAGGTGAAACAATGAATGCGAGGTATGAGCATGCATGCAAATAAATGCACATACCTTAAATGACTGAATGTACCCTAAGGGGTATGATAATTATGCTTTGTAGTATGGCAGTCGGGCTTACGTAACGTTGAACTTGAAATCAAAGATTGCGTTATAGCGATAAATAGAAGCGCTTGAAGCGTATTGTAACCAGCTATACTTAACCGGCTAAGTTGTTGTGAATCGGCCAGTAACTATGTAAGTGACCGCTAGCAACCTCTTTGTCATTGACTCTACGTTAATTAATTATCGAACGAAGGTCGTTAACCACTGTTTCCCACAAAAGCGACTGTTTTATTTTCTTCTTACTTAATTGAAAAGGCTGAACTAAAGCTGAAACTTGTTACAGATATAGATAATAGTTCATATTATCATTCAGGGGCCTTATTCCGAAAATCGAAAGTCGAAGCTTCGATTGTCGGATTGTAGTTTTCCTAATATTAGACCGACTTGTACTAAATCTCTTAATTGTATTTAGCGTATATATAACACGATTTCTTATATCTATACAAATAAATAAAATTGAAGTGTCTGTTTGTTATATCAAAATAACAGCTTTTTACATATACACAGCTTTTTGCATATGTTAGTATTTACGGTACATATAACAAAACCAACCATTTTTAAAATTTTTGTCTGTCTGTTTGTTCCGGGTAATCGCCAAAACGGCTGGGTCGATTTTGACGAGACTTTCACTGGCAGATAGCGGATGTTACAAGGAGTAACTTAGGCTACTTTTATTTTAGAAAAAGAATTAGGGTTCCGCGCAAAAAAATAAAAACCATGAAATCCAATATCTCCGCGCGGGTGAAACCGCGGGTAGCAGCTAGTAAATTTATAAAATGTCTTGCACCATATGATTTTTGTAGGTAAATGTGAACTATCAAAGTTAAATGCTGCTTCCTTGGCCGTTTAACGCGAACCGTTTGGCGGTTGGTTTACAGCTGATCTGTCTTCCAAATAAAAATGACAAATGTCAGAGACACGAATCAGTTCTGTTTCACGCATCCCCTTCGATCGAAAATCTGCATTTTCAGCCTAAAATCGCTAGCTAAGCTCAAGCAACCGTTTGTTTAAGTGAATAAGAATGTAGGTATAAACTGTTTTATCGACGTAGTAATCATATTTCACTCAAGTCCTTCGTAAACTGCGGCGCAAGTACGGATCTTTTCGATCGGTAAAATTGACAGTTCAAATCGATAAAGTGGGTTTTATCGATTTGATTTTTTATATAATTTATTGAGCTTCGATACAATCGTCAAAAGTTATCGAATAGCTAGGTCGAATCCAAAGAGAATAATTATAGAGCTATTACAATACTTTACGATCAGACTTCGGTACTCGCAACATTAGATAAATTTATCAGTGTTATCGATTCGACAAATTTATCGAACCGACTTCCGTACTAGCGCCGCTGTTTAGTTAAACATATTTAGCTTACTTTTAAATATGCGATCCGTCAGCCGAAACTTCGACGTACAATTTAAAAGTAGGTACAGGGTCCTCACTCCGAGTGAGGACCCTGTACTTTTCGTCTTAGAAAGTTTATATTTCCTGTAGGAGAACTGAGAGCTATAAAGACGTCAAAAAATCACTCAGTACTAATAATTTTAAATGCGTGTATTTGTTGGTTTGTTCTTCTTTCACGAACAGATCAATGGATTGACGTGATTTTGTGGAGATGTGGAAATGGATAGTTTATGGGCCGGAGTAATATAGGCTATTTTTATCCTAGAAAAATGCACAGTTCCTGTGGAAATCTCCACGCTGAAACTGCGTGTAGTAGCCAGATAGTAAATAAAGTAGCACCGGAGCTATCACCAAACATGTTATCAGTCAATCAACTTCACAAATTGCAATCGCAGCACGTCATGTTGCACAATTTAGGTCAATACCACAGTGCAAGCGCGCGCGGTAAGAATGCACGCAGCGGTTTCTGAGGGGATTGTGTACTGACTCAGAACCAAAATGTCTGTTTAGACATTCTCCACGGAACCCAAGGTCGGACATGAACGGACTATTAATGGCATGGAACTTAGAAGCTGTGGATTTGAGGATCACTAACTTTTTCGATCCGAAATATGATTGGTTTTTGTGAACTATTAAAGGACCATTTTGCTTGTACTTTGGGAGGTTGTTATACAACAGGAGAAATTTTGTTATATCTATTTTTAAGAATAGTTCAAGATTTTCACAAGTCCAATAAAGTACCTTATACTAATACCACAGTATTATTATTGTAAAACTGTGCTAAATATTAACAATAAAAACATGAAACACATGCAACCAATAACAATAAATTTCTTACAACTGACCACCAACCTTCAGCCTATTAAATATAATAGGAATAAATTGCGTTAATTACTAGGTGGTAGGACTAATTGCTGGTTTCCGCAACCAGCAAACGCAAAGCGAAGAGCAATTCTTCACCTTTAAAATTTTAAGGTTTATTTAAAATTGCGGCAACCGTAAACTGTTGCTGCAATTGGCAACCGTTAATGAACAATTGTAAAAAGTTGATAGTTGCCGAAACTAAAGTTGCTTCGTGCTCTGAGTCAGAATTAGTGTACATTTAAGCAAGTGTCAATGACAATTTGAAACAACTATTAAAATATTCATATTCTCAGTCGCAATGTCACACTGAAATATCAGAATGTCGACGAACTTAGCATTCAAATTAGATTCGGTTTTATTTATAATGGTCTTATCTTCGATCGCGATCTTTGCCCCAAACACACTATCGCAATGTAACACAATGCTATCGCAGAAAAATTATAACGCATCATTATATACCTTAGATGACTGTTGGTGATACCTTAGATATAATATATAACTTAGATGGCATACAGCGCTCAGTTTGTTGGATAGCCATCTGGATTATTGGATAACATAATCGCTAACGAATCTTGCAACAGTAACTGTATGTTCTTTTTAGGAAAAAAGGAACCTTTATCACTTTGCTTTCGGTTTGTCTGGCTGTCTGTCCAGACAATTTTTATCAGGAACGCATGTACGTATCAAGTTGAAATTAATATCAAATACTCAAGTCTGCAATCATTTAGAGCTATGAAAATATCAAACTTCTCTGTCAACGCATTCGAAAGCTACAGCCGTTCATGTCGCATATTTTGATGCTCGCAAGTGAATCAAAACCTATAGGGCACTTCCTATTGACCTAGACTGGTGAAATTTGGCAAGAAGCAAATAAAGGTAAAAATTCGAAATCCGTGAATTTGTAGTTAATCACAAAAAATAATGGGCACTGATTTTGGGGAAAACTTAAAACATACTCGGAAAAAGCGGGAAAAATCTTCGTGTCTTGATTCATGTGATGGATGAACTATTTACATTCCTACAAATTTGTACGGAATCCTCGGTGTGCAAGTCTGACTCGCACTTGGCCGGTTTTTAATTATATCACCACTAACTGAGCAAGAAAAATTATTTAACACGTCGCGAACCTTTGGAGATCCTTTAATTAAAAAATAATACACCGCGGTGTCCATTCGGGTTGACGACTCCTGCTCCTTTTTATTTTCATGCGACAGTTTTGAAGAAATGATAAAAGTCCCTAAATCAAGTAGACTGCAACACGAGAAACTTGAAATTTTCGATTTAAGCAGTTATAGCACTTATGAAATCCTTAATATTAAGAGACCACCTGCGTAATGAGTAAACTTACATATATATACCTACTTGGACACACGAGCCTTGAATACGAACGCGTTTAAATAGGCAATAAAACCTTATTGTGGTGGACTTGACATGGCATTTTCCGCTGCCGCTGTCATTGTGTCGTAACCTTAATAAGGGTGTTGACATACAACCGGTGTAATGGATAACATGATGCCTTAAGTTTTGAACGGTACCGTATCATTGCTAACTACGTATACGAGCATTATATTTACAAATTTCCGTTGAATTAAGCTACTAAGGCTTAATTTTCCTGTCCTAACTTAGGTAAGAAACATTTTTGACATTAAAGATTAGTTACTTAAAGGTATTTTTTAATACTTAGGTTAGCATGTCGTAAGATAGAGTATAAAGTATAGTACGGCAGATACAGTAAAGCTGATCATAAGTTACAGTGTGATCAATGGCACAGAATAGATAATAGTACAGGTATCAATGGTGATAAGAAAGTTAAAACTGCCTCTCAAGTGCTACTGCCGTAAAGCTGGCGTTAGACGCTAATGTGTGCGTTTTGCTGTAAAAATGGTTTCGCGGATTACGAGCTATTACACGCTCACACGCGGCTTGAAGTAAAACTATGAAACAGATAATAACAGCAATACGACTGGATACCGTGGCTTCTGCACTGAGCACGCATTGGTTGTGAACCTATGTTTTTGAGTGGAGACAGTAGAAGCGGCGGTCATCGTGGTTTTCCCATGGTTTGAGTGGGGTCCGTGATTGAGCCATAGCCATCAATCATGCATGACCGTCGAATGGCACGGCAAGATATCGATAGGTGCCTATCAACAGATTTCTGGTACATCAAGTTGAATTTGAATTTCTAATGCAACATGTTTGTAATTGCAACATGTGTGATAAAATATCTTTAGCATTTTAGACCGATTCAAAGTTTTTTAACTGAAAGTATTAATTAATCTATTTGCACAACCAGGGCGTTCGTCTCTTAATTAATATTTTAAAATTAGTCCATACAATTCCCACCGGAACAACTTTAAAATATGATGTAACCAATTATTGCAAATAAATAAACGTAACGCGTCAAAGAGAATCATTGAAGGTCGATCAAATATAGCAAAGAACCAATGTGCAAATCGCAGTAATTATCTCTTCCAAAACGATAATACTATAAAAATAAAAAAAACAATTGATTGCTATGTATCATATAACAATTAAAGTGCATAACTTAACATCCGCATGAAACAAAGTGCGCTGTTAGCGATTGATCAATTTACCATTATTATTATCAAACTAGCTGCTGCCCCGCGGTTTCACCCGCGTGGAGATTTTGGATTACATGGTTTTTATTTTTTTGCGCGGATCCCTAATTATTTTTCTAAAATTAAAGTAGCCTATGTTACTCCTTGTAACATCAGCTATCTGCCAGTGAAAGTCCCGTCAAAATCGGTCCTGCCGTTTCGGAGATTATCCGGAACAAGCAGACAGACAGACAGACAGACAAAAATTTAAAAAATGGTTGTTTTGTTATAGGTACCGTGTATACTTTCATATGCATTTAGTAAAAAGCTGTTATTTTGATATTACAAACAGGCACTTCAATTTTATTTATCTGTATGGATTGCAAGTGCGTAAACGTATAAACGATTGTTGAAGCAAATTAGTAAATCTTACTGCAGCCTACGTTACCAAATAATAGATACCAACAGATAGTTATTAAAACATATCTTTGTTTAAATATTTAAAAGAAAAAACAACTGCTTACATCGCATCTTAATGTGGTGTTGATCAAATATTTGAGCTATATCTCTGTCCTTTTTTATTATTTTTTAAAGAAAGAGATGTAAGTTTGTTTAATCAAGTAGGTGCTAATTTTTCGTCGGTTACCGGCCGGAAATATTCTATTTGCTTTGTATGTTTAGTTTATTGACTAACATCATTATTCTGTATGATGATGCGGTAACATAAAATTTGTCAATTAATATCTCCAATGCGCCTTAAGACTTAGTATGGCACGGAAAGTAAGCTTAATTTTGAGTTTCTTGCCTTTCTTCTTGCTCGGCCTATACCAATTTGGAACGGGCACGGTGGGTTTCTGGAAGGTTCGTTGACTTTGAGCACGGATTGGGTCTGTTGGTGTCTTTGTCATTTATTATGTTCTGATAAAGACATCATTAGTTTTAGTCTGTGATTCGGGTAGTCGAATGTTGCAGAGGCCAGCTGTTAGAGTAATTTATTTTAACTTTCATAAGTGCTCCTTTGGGGCCTATTTGAATAAAGCAATAATTTTCTACACCTACAATTTATTAGTTTATTATAACATGAGCCAAAAATAGGTACCTACGAATAACAACTTTATGTATGAAGTGTTTTAAAAATAACTTTATGTGATTTTTGAACTATTACGTAAAACCTCCATATATAACATTTACCAGTTCACAATAAACTTACGTAATGTATTCTTCATATAAATAGATTATCTAAGCTAGATTCTGTTTTCCTGATTCGTGACAACTTTACCAATGTTTTTGAACCGAGTGTGGCAAACAAAGAGATGAACGCTGAACGGTAAAGGAAGTGATTTTACGAGTGTAACTACTAGTCCCAACGTTGAAGTACCAACGTTCGTTTTATGAGAGTAGGCAAATATCTCGATTGATCTTGACATAGTTTACATATTTTTGGCGTTGTTCCTAACATAAGTGAATTATTAACGGTTAGTATTTCTTGTGCCTTTTGGCTAGGCTAGTGTTTGACGTTATTTCTTATGATGATAAGTTTGAACTGGTAAAGGTGCAAGTAGCACATTTAAATTTTTTTTTTTTAAGTGCAAGTATTGGAACGCACCGATAGGTGGTTGTGATAAATTTGCAGCTTGAAGGCGGTATTTCTATGTGTGCATTCTAAACTTTTTTGTAGGAATCTCAAGCTCACAGTAGGAAATTAAAAAAAACATAAATCATTGAACTCCTCGCTATAAAAACTGAGCTGAGTATTACGGTACAATTATACGAGTATATCTTTATATAGGGTGTGGCGTAAAGAGTGGAAAATCCTTTGGGTTGGGAACATCTTGAATCTTCAGAAAATAAAAAATCATGTTCAGTAAAAATCGCATGGTATCGTGTGGATATTTTCTAAATTTTTAAAAATTTTCGTTCTGGCTCACTCGTTTCGATGGTAGGACTAACTCTTCTGCGAGTGTCCATCTTGGTTGGTACCACCGCTTTGCTCGTGAAGTCTGCCGCCAAGCAGAATGTGCAAGAATTACTGTGTTCAGGTTCGATAAGCAGAGTAGCCAGTGAAATTATGGCTTATGAGGCTTAATACCTACTGTCTCAGGGTAACGTGCGCATTGCAATGCCGCTCAGGCCTTTTTATTTCAAAGTTCTCTTAGTACTGGTACTGTTATAGGCCCGCATTATACTTACTATCAGGCAAATGATCAGTTCGTCTCGTTATCAAATAGTATGAAAAAACTTTCTCAGAAATACTTTAAATGGAATAAAATCACAAAGCCATGAACAATGTAGAAATGCATTTTATTATTAAAAAGAAAGACTCACCAAGGAAACAAATATATCCAATTTGGAAGGCAGACAAATCTCAGAAGTATTGTCCATGTCAATGCGTCCGGGAAACCATTACTTCGTCGCGAGGACAGTCGCAAGGACTAGAGGTTTTCCGCAACAGAGTTCGCCTTTGTTTTACTACAATGGTCGAGATTGATGGGGCCGACTTTGTTCTAATGCGGTTATTTTGTTGCGGTGGGGTAGTTTGATAGAATACAGTTTTAACACGACTGCACAAAAAGGAGTGTAATGTTTTTAGGGTTCAAGTATGAATGTAAGTTTTTTATTTCACTATAACTTTTAAATGCCTGAACAGATTTGCGTGTACGGGGTATCGTTAGAATCCTTACATCATCCCGAATGATACTGGCTAGGACAGTCAAGTTTTTTAGTTATATAACAAAAGTCACATTGCGCTAGGATGCTACGTTTGCACAACGATATTTTAAAGTCATAATGGTTATTTGTCTGACGATGGAATGGCAATGAGAAAAAATTAGCTAAGCAATTACAGGCGATGTGGGTCCTGGCTATAAATCATAGCACCACTACACCTCTTTCCCAGGGTGCTTTAAGAGAGTTCTGAATCCTGCAGTGAGACTGAGCTTTTGGTTCAGAAAGACGTCGACATGGCAGTAACCATGGAATAGTAGGAGACAATTCTCAATAGAGAATGGCCTCTCGGCGTGCAACAGCATCCCGAGAGAGCGCAGAAGACGCTCAGCCCTAGGACAGATAAAACATTTAAATTTAGGCTCATTTGATAAGTTTTGATGAGTCCAATAGATAGCACTTGTCGTCGAGGTTCTGATGATGGAGCCAGGAGGTGGAAGTGTGTTTTTCAGTTTCTTCAAACTAGATGAATAATTGCACTGGTGTAATCCCTACGCTAAACCTTTAGCGTGTTTACCACATTTGAGTACGTCGTCATAAAAGAATAACTAGTGGTTTAAATATATTGCAGAAACTAATATGTAATTTGTAAGAATAACGATTACTTCACATTTCAGAATTTAATACACTTTCTCATTGGTTCTAGTGTTCGATGCGTCATCGAAATCTCCCCAAGGTCTACTCTTCGGGTCTTCGTACCACCTTGGGAATTTCGATGAATGCGTTGGGATTGAAGACCCGGGAGACAATGGCGTCTCCATCATGGGGCAGTACTGCCTTGCAACTATTAAATGGAAACAGCGGGAGAAGAAAAAGGTACTTAGACTTTGACTTCATGTTTTTGTTTTACGTAATGCATGGATGCAGCTAGTAGACCAAGTCAATTATCATGGGGAAGGTTCCAACCATTGAACCGGCGCCTTCACCGGACCACCAAAATAATTCAAAAACTGTGATTGCTAGAAGCAGTCCCTCCAAAACATTGCTTCGTGTCCCCGACGAGCCCCCTTTTACTTACCGCCAGCGTCACCGCATCACGCGGCTAGGATGATTTGTGCCAGTAGAAACAATATTTCTAAGTCTAATTTACTTTAAAACGCAGGAATCAATTGATACGCCAAGGTTAGTTTGCTGAGGAATAATGTCTGCTGAGGATTTTTTATTTTCGTACTGGCTCTCAATACTCAATTATTTATTGCATCATAAAAACAGTACATGTACATTACAGAATTCTCTTTCTAAGGTTGCCTATTTTTTATTATTTATTTATGTACGTACATTAGATCTATCTCTGTATCTGCAAGTTGAAATGGCAATGGGCAGACATCGCTTGCAGAACTGATAAGGCGATGGGAAAGAAAAGTTCTCGAGTACCGACCACGAGCCGGAAGACGTAGTGTAGGACTCCTACTAGGTGGACTGGTCTAAGCCGCGGGGAACCGGATACTCGAGGCGAGCAGCGATCCAAGATGGCGTTCTATTGGCTGAGACCTATGTTCAGCAGTGGACGTCTTCGCGGTGATGATGAGATATGACAATTAAAATATGTTTTTAACGCGATTAAGTTGTGTGATAAAGTGTACTAAACAATATGGATACTCTAAACCTAATATGTACAATTCACTAATACATTTACTAACCATAAATGAGGTTTATATAGGTTAAAGAAAAACAACAATGTAACTAGTATGTTTCCTAGAACACGAAGTAGTAACATGAATATAAACTCCGAAGAAATCACTTACCTACTAGATATTTACTTAGGGTCGAGGAGACCTAAGTCAACATCATTCCTACCACCTACAGGGCTGCGTTCACTGCCTACACACCGGGTGCAACTGAACGCTCTAAGTTGTTTTCGGTTGTAACGCACCTAGGTCGATCAGAACCTAAATTAATTACAGCCGGACAACCACCCGAAATGTTGGTTGTTTAACGTTTAACGTTTATCGACGTCAAATTTATGTCAATAATATAAATAGATAATATTAAATGAAGCCAAATATATCTGGTAAGGTTCGTGTTTTGTTAATTATGCTATTAACTAAGGAACTTGAAAATATTATCAATAAATTTAAGAAAACAATTTAAAATCGATAGGCGGGAAAAAAATTGTGTCAAAATTGACAACATCGTCGACATTTCTTGTATAAAAGCTCATTGTTCGGGACTTTCGTGCGAAGGTAAAATACAACCGAATACCCTCGCCTAAAGGCAGTGAACGCGGCCCTGTATTTTCTTGTGTCCCGGATACTAGTAAAAGTAAATAAGACTTTGTGCTAATTTTAGCACTTACCTATGTCACAAAGTAGTTGTGTTAAAAGGTTCTTTGTATAAATGATAGTTACATTACGGTCGGAAATAAAGCAAGTGGACCATTACATAGATGTTATAAATATATACCACATAGCAAACTATCGGCGCGTATTGTAGTGGCACTTAAGATCCAGATAATCTAGGTAAAGTTTAACAATTAAAAAAAAAGACACGATATAATTTTGTATCGCGTCATTTTTTTGTATCCTTGTTATCTGTTTATTTAGTCATGTTCTCCTTATGTTCTCTACTTTGTTGTGAGAGTGCCGAATAAATGTTTTTTCTTTCTTTCTTTCTAATTAGCATTCACCATCTCATTACTAATATAAAAACCGTATATAAATTGTTCAAACCATTTCGGGGATAAATGATAAAGTTTGTGGGTACAAACGACCTCTTAGCCTAAACAATCTCTCGGCTCCGTCGCGGGTAAAAATACTTACCTATCACAAGAAATAAAAAATCTATATTGTTTTATTTTTGAAAATAGATCGTATCTAGTATTAAAATAACCTATAATCAGCTAAAACTAGATTAAAGATATATAATTAAATACAAATTAAAATATTATGCTAATAGCTATCAGTTTTCGTTATTATTTAGCATTGGGTAGTCAATTTTTACACGACTTATTGATTTACGCCCGCTGATATGCAAATTAAAAAAAAATAATTCAACGGATATGAAAATTAAATATTTGTACCGCTTTTAAAAATAATGAGAAAAGTTGTATTATTTGAATATTACGTAAGTATTTGGTCGCCATCTCACCTGATGGAATGTGACGACGCGGTCAAAAATCAACATGCTAAACTAAGGCGACCGTTACATGGTCAAGCATGATTGATGGTCCATCAATAATGAACCGCGCGCAAACCATGAAAACGCACAAACACCTCTTGACGCATATCGTACCGTCATATGTGGCAGTTGATGGAAATCTAGTCCGAGCGCTAACCATAGTACTCGAGGGAGTGCGCTTTTAATGGGAGAGTATTCTGAAACCGTCTGAAATGTCTTCACATGACCGCATGCACTCAAAGTTTTAAGAGTTCCTTCTGCTCTATCTAAATAACTAAGCCAAAAACCAAACCAAAAGCATTTTTTGTCTTCAGGTCCGAACCGGTAGAGGTGAAACTCTTCGCTGGGCAGTGTGCGTGCCGAGCGCCTGCAATGCTGAAGCCGTGAAGAGTTTTGTGAACAGCGTGCTGTCTCACACAGTCGGAAATAGCACCGGAGTGGAGGTGACTGACAGAGATTGCTACAAAAGGACTGAACTGCCTGTGTCTTCTCTGGACGTGGTCTTCTTGTAAGTATACCTACCTATGTAAGTAAGTGAAGAGCGGTGTGGCCGAGCTGACTATTGAGCGACTTTCCATCTGATGCACCGGAGTTCAAATCTCTGCACTAATGATTTAAATCAAGTTATGGGCTGATTTTACCACACTCGCTCTAAAAACGGGAAGAAAAAAATCAGGAGGAAACCCGCATGATTAAGAACTCAAAAAAAAAGCCTAACGTGTGACATCCACCAAGCCCGGTGGTGGGATACCTCATATCTTGTACTCTCAGAATTCCCAAGAAGTGTTCAGGCAGGTGGCCGGCAGAAAAAAAAATGCCAAAAATCCTAAAAAAGTAGTAGATCTGTGAAGACGTACTGCACCGACCTCATGTAAAAAGGGACAAGGGAAGGAAGGAAGAGGTCCTTACCTAATAGTAAGCCTTCCAGCGGCGCGAGTACGGATCTTTTCGATAAAAAAAATCCGATAAAATCGATAAAACCCACTTTATCGATTTTAAATGTCAATTTTATCGAATAAAACCCACTTTATCGATTTTAACTGTCAATTTTATCGAATTTTATTTATCGAAAAGATCCGTACTCGCACCGCTGCTATTGCTCTATGTCGTTAGTTTTGAAGTTTTTAGTAAAGCAATATACAGAAGTCGTACCCAAAGTAATAAAGTTGCATATAACACCTAAACGAATCTTACCTAGGTCTTTCAGTACTTCGTAAACTCTTAGCTGTTTTCACCACTTTATTTTCCTATCAACAAAACGTATCAAATCTCAGCCCTAACTGGATAACTCGCCACAATCTGTATAACATGGTTGCTTTCATAATTCCGCAGCGACCGTGAAACTAATTAGGCTCTAGGACATGGTTCTCAAACTGGGCCCCGATCGCGCTAATTTGAAATGACAGCGTACAGTTATGGTTTGGTTGTGGTTTGATACCAACTGTTATTTAGTTTCGGTTCAGGCGTGTGGAATTCGATATTGCCGTTCATTTGACAGCGTTAACTGTCAGTTGTTGTCGAGAAACGTCTCAACTTTTGGTAAAACTATTAGCGCGATACGAAACGGTCAAAAAGCTGTTATGCGGTCGTGGTTTAGTTGCGGTTTGATTGATAATTTTTAACGCGATTGCCCTCCTGTAGTGGAAGAAAAAACGCTGTCAGATAGTAAGTGTAATCGTTTTACTGTAATCGTATAAAAAATAATTGACGAAAATGTACGCAATTATTTTTAACTCGCAGTGAGGAGTCATTTTTCAGTATCTCAGTTCGGGTTTATTAATTTGATATTTTTTTTAATGTTATTTGATAACGAGACGAGCTGGTCGTTTGCCTGATGGTAAGCATAACGCCGGCCCATAACAATTGCAGTGCCACCCAGAACTTTGAAACACAAAGGCCTACGCGGCACTGCAGTGCGCTCGTTACCCTGAGACATTAGGTATTAAGCCTCATAAGCCCAGTAATTTGACTGGATACTACCTATGCTCATCAAACCGGAACACAGGAATGCTTGCACATTACTGCTTGGCGGCAGACTTCACGAGCAAAGCGGTGGTAACCACCCAGACGGACACTCGCAGAAGAGTTATTCCTCCCACTAACGCAATATAATTACGCTTATAATTATATCAAGCAATTTAGTTCGTGAATCATTATTGAACTTATTCATAGTTCAATTAAACTAACACAAGAATGCTAACATTAATGTAGGGATAAAAGGTTGAGAATCTCTGGTCTAGAAATTAACTTACCCAAGAAGGACGTGATTATGATAAACGAGCGTCCTCACGATGTTGTCGTGCCGTGTTTTTGTGGACTTTTTATGGCTACTTACAGTTGAGAAACTCAGATTTTACTAGCAGTTTTATGCTTCAGAGGCCCTGTGCCATCTACGACTGATGGAAGAACTGTTATTAAATTGTTATGCTATTATTATTCCTATGCTGGACCTCTATTAACAGAACTATGAAGTTCGTGTACAATATAGCGTTCTCATAGCGTAGCTCAACTAGCCGATCGGTGAAGTTCAGCAACTTCATTCGCTGTCAGTACTTGGATGGGTGACCGCTATGTGGTATTTTACAACTGAAAGCTACCGTGCTTTTAAGGTCACTTTAAGTCGCCCGTCCCTGTTGTCCTTGTTGTCTACTACAGTTGTTAGATCGTGTCAGAAGACAGCTACACGCTTTATACAACAAGAAGAAGGTTCTACATAAAACTATGAACGATCTAAGACGTTAATTGGATGAATAAGAGATATTTTGAATAAATATAGTGTTTGTCTTTTTTCAGGTCTTGGATCCTTCTCTTCGCTACAATTCTCTTCTTCAGCACGCTGTTCGAAGTCTATACCATCTACTGCTGCAAAGAAAAGGAGTCTACAGTCCGTGATCTGATCATGTCATTCTCCGTCCTTAATAATATGAAGAAGATCATCTCGACAAAGCAGCACACCAGCTTAGGCCTGGAATGCCTCACAGGAATCAAGGCTTTGGCTATGATTTTTATTCTGGCTGGACACGCCTGCATTTTCATAGCCAGTGGACCAGTTATGGATGCTGATGCTTGGGATAGGGTAAGCGTTTATCTTCCCTTTCTATTACGTTACTTCTTTATTTTCTGAAAAATATTTTTATAGTGTTTACCGACACTAGCGGATGTTCACGCCAATATATACATCACAAAAATAAATTTTCGCTTCCAACAGGATTCGAACCTGCGTCTTCTGGCTATCTAGACCAGACGCCTTAACCAACTAGAGTATGGGAGGAATCAATATTGACTGCGAAATTCTTGAGAAGATTTTTTCTTTCCGGCTAACAATCCGTAGCTCCATCTAGCAGACCTCGCTTTGTAGTGATTGCCTACTCCATTGTGATACGTTACAGTACCAATCAAATGGCGAGAGATTTGACACTAGCGGATGTTCACGAAAATATATTCTTTATTTTCGATTCTATTTCTCAGATAATTTTTAAATAGTTTAGACTTTAGCTGATAGCTACCTTGGTACAAATGTTGCATTGTTTTTATATAGTGGCATACTGTTGGGAAACTACGATGCGGGGTAAAATGTTGCTGCCTTCCCACACCACAGCGTCCCTTGCCTAGAAGATTCTTTCATAGCCATCACGAAACACAAATGACTTCACTATGGTTGAGCCATCATCGAGCTAACATAAACTTTACTACTTCTGTAATCATTTCGGTTTTTCAAAACCTAATTTTTTTTTTAATGTTATTTGGTAACGAGACGAGCTGGTCGTTTGCCTGATGGTAAGCATAACGCCGGCCCATAACAATTGCAGTGCCACTCAGAACTTTGAAACACAAAGGCCTGCGCGGCACTGCAGTGCGCTCGTTACCCTGAGACATTAGGTATTAAGTCTCATAAGCCCAGTAATTTCACTGGATACTCTTCTCATCAAACCGGAACACAGTAATGCTTGCACACTACTGCTTGGCGGCAGACTTCACGAGCACATACACACGATACAGCTGATTTGGTTTTAGTGCCTTCATCATATCCTTCTCAGCCTGTATCGACCTACTGCTGGGTATAAGCCTGCTCCTCCTTGTGTTATTGAACTCTACTCTGTGTCAATCACAACCAGGTCTGCTTCGGTGTCATGTCTCTAATGTCTTACTTTTGTAATTCCAGTTGGTGAAACAACCCGCCAACGGATTCATGTTAAACAACGCATTGCTCGTGGACACATTCCTGATGCTAAGCGCATTTCTATTCAGCCGCCTACTGCTTATAGAACTGGATAAAAGAAGAGGGAAGCTGAATGTTCTCCCGATTCTTATCTTCCGGTATATTAGGTAAGAGAACCCTCAATCTAATGCTAAATGCTAAGATCACGTTTAAAGCCAATATTGAAGCTATAGCGGTTGCAGTTCCAAAAATACTCCACAAATACAAACTTAATGCTTATAAAATAAAGATAACAAACTTCTATACAAATAAATAAAGTTGAAGTGTCTGTTTGTAATATCAAAATAACAGCGTTTTACTAAAAGCATATGGATATATGGTACCCATAGCAAAACAACAATTTTTAAAATTTTTGTCTGTCTGTCTGTCTGTTTGTCCCGGGTAATCTCAGAAACGGCTCGACCGATTTTGAGGGGACTTTCACTGGCAGATAGCTGATGCTACAAGGAGTAACTTAGCGAGGCACAGTTGAAAAATAAAACTTTACGGTAGAAGCGACCTGATCTAGTTTTTCTTTTTATTGACTTTGAAATAGAAATACATAATATATAGCTGACCAAACTATGGATGTTTTTGATGCCATTCTTCAGGGATTCATAAACTATAAATTACTCACTTTATATAATCTTAGTTAAAATATCATTAATTCTAAAGTTTTATAAGTACTACTATTGTTTAAAATTTGCACGCCATTATGGCAAAAAAACATGTTTGCGCAAAATCTTTGTAATGAAACAACTGTACTATATCACCATGTTTTATGCAAATAAATAATTTGAATTTGAATTTGAATTTTGAAGTCACGGTGCGCACTGTCAGCCACAGCACGTAACTTTATAAGTCACGTAATATGATTCACTTTTCAGGGTAACTCCAGCATACTCTGTGGTAATACTGTTCTACATGACGTGGTTCCCTAAAATCGGTGAGGGCCCCCTGTGGGACGACCGGCTGCAGCTTGAGAGAGAAAGATGTTTGGAATCGTGGTGGACTAATATCCTGTACATCAACAACTACGTCAATACTGATAAACTTGTAAGTATAATCGTGAACGTGGACATACAAATTCATAGCAGTAATACATTGTTACTGTGCTAAATAAGCCACATCGAAAAAAAACATGTCTCCGTTTTGTACATAAATAGATAGATATAACGCACACAAAAAAAATTTGGATTTCCATGGTGGGCTTATCATAGACATAGACATTTAGATGACTGAATTTGATTGTACATAAAACAACTCTTCAGTTTTCAAGTAGGTCTAGCAGTAATTTTCTTTCTACCTGCTAAAACTGAAACTTTAGATCTAATTTAGACTTGTTGGCCTGGTCGCATTGAAAAACTGCGGTTAAGTAAAGTAGAATACTTCTATGAAACACGCAAACACTTGCGACCTCATCCCGTACACTAGGATTCCCCGTGCCATGGGAGGAATACATACAAAGATATGCAACACAATCATCTAAAACCCGAGATGAGACAAGAAACGTTTGATTCGTGTCCAAAAAATAAATCGAGCATTGCAGTGTTGATATGATTCTCTATTTTGTTTCATTTCGGCCAAGACTTGAGTAATGTCTTGGTACAGTACTATTCATATAATCTGGCCAATATATAGGTACAAGTATGCTGTAATGTTTAATACACCATTGTAAAAATTTGTTTTGAGACCGAAGTCCTAAATTTTATACGAGCAAATATAACAAATACGTCATCTACTTCACATTGTATGTGTCTAAGTAAACATTTAAACTATTCATGTAGTAATTTATAGCTTTGTATTTTTGTTCTTATCCTCTTACGTATTTTCAATTTGCGTTGCAAAGATTTATAACTTTGCCTGTCCCTCTTTGTATATTTAGGTGTACTGACATACCCGCAGCCTTCAGAGAACTAAAAAACACCCAAACTATATAGTTTTCACGATAAATGCCTTACTACTAAAGACTGTAAAGCGGTTGTATAGTTAAACAATATTTTGTCTCTTTCGATACAGTTTAAAATTGTCAAAGAACAACAAAGACAAAACACGGTGTAAGTTGTAACCAACGCTATTTATAAAAAAATCTGATATTTGGCAACGAGACGAGCTGGTAGTTTGCCTGATGGTAAGCATAACGCCGGCCCATAACAATTGCAGTGCCACCCAGAACATTTTTTTTTTTTTAATGTTATTTGGTAACGAGACGAGCCGGTCGTTTGCCTGATGGTAAGCATAACGCCGGCCCATAACAATTGCAGTGCCACCCAGAACTTTTAAACACAAAGGCCTGCGCGGCACTGCAGTACGCTCGTTACCCTGAGACAAGGGTCTTATAAGTCCAGTAATTTCACTGGATACTCTGCTCATCAAACCGGAACACAGTAATGCTTTGCACACTACTGCTTGGTGGCAGACTTCACGAGCAAAGCGGTGGTAACAACCCAGACGGACACTCGCAGAAGAGTTAGTCCTCCCACTAACAAGTTAGTTATGGATCTGTTAATATTTTTTTTATACTTTCAGTGTATGTTCCAATCTTGGTACCTGTCAGTCGACACGCAGCTGTTCTTCATTGCTCCTATCTTCATTTTTAGCCTTTGGAGATGGCGAAGGTTTGGACTCAGTCTGATGTCTGTGGCAATTGTCATATCTATGGCAGTTCCTGGAGTTATAACCTACGTAGACAATTTGGACCCCACATTCTTGTTTTATGCCAAGTAAGCTGCTTTTATTTATTTTTGTTTTACTTTTTTAATTATTATAAATGCGAAAGTGTGTTTGTTGGTTTGTCCTTCTTTCACGCAGTAACTGAGCAACGGATCGACGTGATTTTTGGCATAGATATAGTTTGAAAATCGCGGGTGAAAATCGCGGGCGGAAGCTAGTTGTAAATAATTATACATACTTTGTCTGTTACCAATTGTTAAAAATGGTTATTTTTATAATGGTACCTGATCTTCCTCAAGTCAATGAAGTTTTCTAAATTCACAATATAAGTTTTTTTCTGTGAATTGTTGTTTAATTATAATATTTCTATTCATGTTTCTTTTATTAATTACAGAGAAGTAACAGACATTTCCACGAACTACTACTTCACGACGGCATACATCAAGACTCACATGAAAATGACCATGTACTTCATGGGAATACTCACAGGATATGTATTGCATAGAATACAGTCACAGAAGTAAGTGCTATACCAAAAGAAAACTTCAACAATTTTAGTACTAAAAAACTTAGTGCAGTTTTCAATGTAGCAGATATTTTTGCATGGTGCTAGAGCATTGTGTAACGCTCGCCTATCGAATAAATGCTAAAAAAATGTGTTGCCAAGCACCTAACGGCGTGTTCTGTGTAAGCCCCACTTAAAGTAATTGACCATTCTAGGACGTATGTACTTGTACGTACTTACTATAAAAATCGACTGCAATAAGACCGAACAGTAATGAAAATAGTCTAACCAAAATACGAGTATATAAAGAAATCTTTGAGTATAAAATTTGCATAGATTATTATTGCAGTCACCGGTATTGATGGCCTTATCAATACTACAGCAAACACAGAACAAAATATACTGGAGCTTTTTGAGAACAAACAGAGGTCAAGAAAACTTTTTTTTTATGTTATTTGGTAACGAGACGAGCTGGTCGTTTGCCTGATGGTAAGCATAACGCCGGCCCATAACATTTGCAGTGCTACCCAGAACTTTGAAACACAAAGGCCTGCGCGGCACTGCAGTGCGCTCGTTACCCTGAGACATTAGATATTAAGTCTCATAAGCCCAGTAATTTCACTGGATACTCTGCTCATCAAACCGGAACACAGTAATGCTTGCGCACTACTGCTTGGCGGCAGACTTCACGAGCAAAGCGGTGGTAACAACCCAGACGGACACTCGCCAAACCATTACACCGCACGAGGGTTAAGTTTAAGCGAACCGCTCATATCTAACTCCCATTTCAGCTACCAGTTCTCCAACCTCCTCAAGGTATTTGGCTGGATCACCAGCATCATCCTGGGCACAGTGGTCACGTTCTCCGTCTCACTGTTTTACCAGGACTGGTACCAGTACAACAATATTGAGGCTGCTGCGTACATTTCACTGCATAAACTCGCTTGGAGTATTTGCAATGCGTGGCTGATCATCGCTTGCGCTACAGGAAATGGAGGTAAGCACTGCCTCACAAAGCTTTGAGATCGAAAAAATCACTTTAAAACTGGTTTGATACAAATTTGTATACATATAAATTTGCAGCACTATGTTTTTTTATGTTATTTGGTAACGAGACGAGCTGGTCGTTTGCCTGATGGTAAGCATAAGCCCAGTAATTTCACTGGATACTCTGCTCATCAAACCGGAACACAGTAATGCTTGCACACTACTGCTTGGCGGTAGACTTCACGAGCAAAGGGGTGGTAACAACCCAGACGGACACTCGCAGAAGAGTTAGTCCTCCCAGGTGTAGCCTGAACATGGAATTTGATTTAAAAGCTCCATACAAAGCCTGGTAAAACTCCACATTGGTGAAATAAAGGTGTATACTCGTACTATCTGCTATACAACAAGTGTGTGTGTGTGTGTGTGTGTGTGTGTGTAGTATTTACTACTACCATCACTTCAACTTCTTCACACACAATGGTGGAAACGTGTATAATATGTGTCATAAAATATATAACAAATTACCGGATGATATCAAAATATTAAATGGCAATCAATTTAACACAAAACTGTGCAAGTGGCTATTACAAAATTGTTTCTATAGCATAGCTGAATATTTAAATTTTAGGTGACATAACATTAATATGAATTTTCAATACTTGCACGTCTGCTTGCAGGTTGAATACCTAATATGACTATTTTTTATTGTAACATCTGAAATGTACAATATTGTGTATTCTTGAAAATAAATGTTCCATTTGATTTCATTTGATAGCCATTGAGAAATACGTACCTTGACAGTTACATTTGCCAAACAGAAGAAAGCGAAAAGAACAATTCTGAAGCTATAAGCCACAAACTGATAGAAAAAGGCTGCTTTCTGTTTATAGTCGGAAACTTTTCACTCAAAACGGAAAACTTAAAACAGTAGTCCTTGTGGATAAAATCTTATTTATAGTTCATTGCGCTAGTTTTATCCACTGTCGGTCATCAGTAGATTAATTAATTTATATACTTCTAGGCATCCTCGGAAAATTGCTCTCGTGGAAATTCCTGGCACCCATATCGAGGCTTACGTTCTGCGCGTACTTAGTCAACGGCATTGTTGAGCTGTACTATGTGGGGCAGCTGAGGCATCCAGTGCACATCACGTTCTTTACTGTGGTACGTATGTTTATTTTCTTTTTTATAGGCCTATAAATCACGGTCAGTGGCCTTAGAGAGTGTATAAAGATAAACTTAGCGACACAACAAATAAAAAAAACGGTTTAACTACAAAAATCAAAATTTATGGCTGCTCATGTTTAGAAGTTAAACGCTGTTCAACGCAGCTTTAGGGACTGTTCAATTTTTTTGTGGTAAGACTGAAACAGTTTTAAGTTTAAGCACAGTCTTGAGTAACACTTTCCCCACACAAACTTTGTATCAACACCGATTGAAACTAGCAACTACAAAGCTCCGAAGTACTCCCAACTCCAACTACATAAACTAAACAATATATTAAAGAAATTGAACGTGAAACGTGCAATGACTTCGAATCCCACTCAAAGTCTGTGCTCAAAGTAACAAACATGTTACAAAAATATTTTCATTACAAATGTTATCAAACTGAAACGACAACTTCTACAAGTTTTATTTGCTTTCTGTGTTTCTAGACAAACATACAGAGTGCTCTGTTTGCGGACTCGGGCTAAAACACCCGTTCCTGAATGATAAACTGAAAACATACGAATAAAACTGGTGTAGAAAGACAAACACTACTTTGACAGAGTCAGATTAACAGCGGATTTAAATTTAATAAAGTAATGATATTCGTTGTTACAATAATGAATCAAGTCGAAAGTAGATGTATTTTATTTGCAACGTCTTTGTAATAATAGACATACATTATTGGTCCATGTATGGTCTACACAGCATACATTGGTTTTGTTAGTGGGAGGACTAACTCTTCTGCGAGTGTCCGTCTGGGTTGTTACCACCGCTTTGCTCGTGAAGTCTGCCGCCAAGCAGGATTGTGCAAGCATTACTGTGTTCCGGTTTCATGAGCAGAGTAGCCAGTGAAATTACTGGGGTTATGAGACTTAAAACCTAATGGTAACGAGCGCACTGCGGTGCCGCGCAGGCATTTGTGTTTCAAAGTTCTGGATGGCACTGCAATTGTTATGGGCCGGCGTTATGCTTACCATCAGACAAACGATCAGTACGTCGCGCGCGTTATGATTACCAAAGAACATAAAAAAAACATTTGTATAGGTATTGGTCTATGATATGTACATATTGTTGTATAACTGTTGACTAGCAAATATGTAATAATATTTAAGAAGTTCATAATGACGCTCTTTTATGTGGTATGGGTACTAAACTAATGTTAGTCACAATATGAGTGTCACAAATTTTAAGTGGACCAAACTCTGAATGATTATCTCAACTGAAAATTATCTAATATGTTCAAAGATGAAGAAACTTGGCTTTAGGTCATGTAACAGGGTAAATGATGGAAAATACTGATTCCGTACAAGAAAATAACAAAATAAATACCGTAAGATTTTTGTTCGAGATAAAAGGAACCGTTCAATTTCCTGTAAAGTTTCATGAACGTTCGTCGATTAAGTCTTAAACAGAAAATGTGGAGACTTGGCGTAATTGGAATCTCTGACGAAGTTTTCCTGAGTTTTATCAACGTGTGACCGGACTTTATATTGATATCATAGGATATTTTTAGTTTCCTTCCGCGCACTAGACTATTTTTAATTTTAATACATACCTAATTTTAATACAATACAACTTGATAGTGTGAGGACTAACTCTTCTGCGAGTGTCCGTCTGGGTTTTTACCACCGCTTTGATCGTGAAGCCTGCCGCCAAGCAGTAGTGTGCAAGCATTACTGTGTTCCGGTTTCATGAGCAGATTAGCCAGTGAAATTACTGGGCTTATGAGACTTCGTACCTAATGTCTCAGGGTAACGAGCGCACTGCAGTGCCGCGCAGGCCTTTGTGTTTCAAAGTTCTGGGTGGCACTGCAATTGTTATGTGCTGGCGCGGCGTTATGCTTACCATCAGGCAAACGACTAGCCTCGTCTCGTTATCCAAGAGAAAAATAATTGGGTCCCTAGTCTGTAAGTGCAGCTGCGGAAACACCCATAGGACCTTGGCGGTAGGTCTTCAACTTGATGGTCACTAGCTAGCAATAATTAACTCGTCCCGCAAATTTGAAATAAATTTTTATACTTTTCAGTTGGCGTCAGCGATATCCCATATCTTACTGACGTTTGTTCTTGCCATTGTGTTGTGCGTCACTTTCGAGTCTCCTCTGCACGGGATTGAGAAGATACTTCTAAGGAGATTTGGTAAGAACTACTTAATTGAAAGCTGTAATATCTGAAGCTATGAGCATTTACCATACTCGCTTTAAAACGGTAAAGGAAAACGTCTTGAGGAAACCCGTTTGTTCAAGAACCAAAAAGTCATGTGACATTTTTTTTTTTTTTTTTATATCCACCAAGCTCCATCGGATCTACGTTTTGGATTATGGCCCAGAGAGTATGGGAGACTAGGCGTCTGTCCCAGTAGAGGGAGCATAACTTGCTTCCGCACTGGCTTATGCCCATTCAGCAACTTCATCATTAGATAAAGTTGCTATTTTCTTTCAAACTTAACTGCCAAACTGGTGTGTGTTTAGTGAAGACGCTTCAAAATTATCAATGGAAAGTCCCAATACAAATACCGTAGGTAGTTAATACGATCTTTTCAATTCAGTAAAATCATTATGAATGAAGACGTATGAAAAGTTAATTACAAAAATCGTCTTATGCCCGTCGAGTTCCGATCCTTTACCTTGATTCTTTTGGGACCTTATTAAAAATTTTCCAAGATATCCGAACAAAAAGTTTCAGGCATCCGTTTATTACCTTCCTACTAATATATTCAACTTCCGTAAAACGAAGTTTTGTAAAAGGTAATGAATGAATATAATAATATTCTGTTTGGAATGAGTGGATTTACGAATTAAAACTTTTAGTTGACAAAGGAAGTTTGTTTCGTTAAGAATAATTTTTGTATTAAGGAATATAATGATTAGTAAGTGTCTTCAGGAGAATTTTGAAGCGTTATTCCGTTTATTTTCAACCTAGGGGTTGGCTGTTTTAGGGTGGATAGTCGGAAACTCATATCCACTCCAGATGGGGTGGAGGGTTGAGAATCAGAAAGGAGCACACACACCTACACCTACAGTAAGATACTCTGTGTAACAGGTGACATGGACGTATACATAACTCAAACATTAAATATCCGAGAGTAAACTCACTTCACTAACTTTGCTTAGGGATCGAATCCAGGCCACCTAGTATCGTATGGGTGTTACCAAGTTAATCACAGTACCACGTGTGCTATTGAATTAGGTAATGAAAAATATACCTTTTTACTAAAATTTACCTTTTTTTCAGCTCGTCCACCAATCAGCGACAACGTGAGGAAAAACGATTCAGCCGAGTCTTCAAGAAACACTAGTCAATCTAAGCTGAACTCATAGCATAATAAATATAAGACTAAGTTAGGTACATTTATTTTGTTTATGAAATGTGATTGTGTTCTGTAAATAAGGTTGAAATTATGAATGATTTTAGGAAAACATGTTTGAGTTTGATAGTCTTTTAAATGTTTTAGTATGTAAAGTCGAATCAAATTTTTTATCGCTTATGTTTTGCGTTATTACGTTCCAAACTATTTGTGGAGCCAGTAACCAAGATCACAATGTGTTGGAAACGTTGGGATTTAAGAAAGTAAAATATTCGCGAAATCTTTAAAAGTGGTAATTCAATGTGTAATAAAAAGCGAAAACCTAAGAAATTACTATGTTTTAGTACATTTGAGCGGGGAGAGTAATCTGAAGTAATCAATGATGGAGCCAGTGTGAAGAGTTACCAAACTACAATATAGTCAGCTCTTAAAAAAGTGTTTGTTATCTGGAATTGGGATGTTGACTGATTTTGGGAACGTGTTTAAAACGATGCGAATGGGCCTAATGTAACCCAAAATATTTAAAATTACTTTTTGAATACAGCTAATACTTTAATTTTCATGTATTTTAAATGCCATTTCAAGTTTCGCTCCAAAACGCCAATACTGGTCACGTGGTCGATGTGACGTCACGATTCCTGGCACAGATAACTATATTCACAGAACTCGCTCTAAAATACTAGGCAGAAAGAGCAATATACTCATTCCGATTGAGAAAGTGACGTCACGCGCGTTTTATGTCACGTGACTTCGGAGTGATGTGATTACATTTTGATTATTAAATTAAAATTATATTCATTAAAAATAAATAAAAATATTGTGTTTTATAGGATTTCTGTCACAAAAACTACCGTTTCGCGGCAAAATTATATTTTTATTTTAATACAGTCAACATCCCATTTGTAATCTGACTGGATCATTTTGTTGTAAACAACAAGATGACATCTGCCCTTTTGGATTGAAGAAGATGATTTTAAAGGAAGAGTCTCCTGAAACCGTCCGATATTTCCTTGACGCGGATGACGTAGGCAACGTGGGTCACGTGATCGTTTATCGGGTCAAGTATTAAGTGTCGCTTCTGCTCTCTGTTTTATGTATGAACTCTATGCTAATCTCAGAGACTCGATTTTTATCGTAATTGTATATTTTTAATTGTGATTATAAAATATGTGGCCTAGTGCCGATTTAATTGTTCGAAAGTTTATGTTTATGGCTGTGTGTGATAGATTTTTTTATTGTAAAAAAAGATGAGTTTTAGTTGATTTGTTAATTATTACCAGTTATTTTAAAAAGTAGCATGTACTCGTAAATCGGTGATTTGGATTTTTTAGGATTTATTTTGTAAATCATAGTAAAATGTTAAAACTTCTCTCACTTTTTAATTAAACAATTTTACCTATTTTAAAAAGTTTAGGATGCTGACTCCGTATTTCTAAATAAAATATCTCCAATGTAGGTACTTATATAAAACTCGAGAGTATGTTCTAACTAAGAATGTCAGCTCGAATTAGTAACTTGATTAAATCTAGTCTAAGGTTTGTGTCGGTCAAGTCGAATTAGCCTTAGAGTCAATCCGGAATGAAGTAGCTCAAATATTTCGTGGCTTCAACTCCTTAGAGCAACACGGCCACCACGCCCTAGTGTTGCTCTAAGTTCAACTCAAAACGACCCGAGTTGGGAACTTCAACTCAAAGGGGACCTGTAGGCTGTTTACGTATCTGACAGCAATAGCGACAGTAGCAAAGTGACAGCAACACGGTCGCAAAACGAGAGCCCGATTGCTGTCTGTCAGATTTGTAATACAAAAATGACGTTTGACAGCAGAGATCACGAGATTTACCGCTGTCGCTGTCGCGTTGCTACTGCTGTCGTAAATACTTTAAGTTCATTATTTAGGTAATTAATACTTTATGTTCAACAGAGGGTGAACGTGAGCTCGATTGCTGTCTGATTTTTAATACAGGAATGACGTTTGACAGCTGATGTCACAAGGTTTACATCTGTCTCTGTCGCGTTGCTACTGTTGTCGATAATACGTAATAAGCCTGCCGCACCAGGGGCCTTACTCTGATAATTGAACGTCGAAGCTTCGGCTGACGGATCGCAGTTTTTCTACTATGAAAGTGTTTCGGATCCAATGTTCGTTTCGATGTTTGCATTTGACATTTGGTCTTTCATGGTAGGAAAATTCCGATCCGCCAGCCGAAGCTTCGACGTTTGATTTTCAGAGTAAAGCCCCTGGAATGTAAAAGCGACTCGATGCCTGAGGTGAGAGTAAGATTGAGCTACAATGGGTCCACGTTGGTAGTAAAGTAAGATGTTTTATTTTATTTTTTTAATTAAATTTTTAACTACTCGTGTTAATATTCCATATTAGAATACAAAACTATAACGCGAACAAATAAACAAAGGCAACTATTTGAATTGATTCTCTTTTATCGAGTTAGGTGACTCGATTAACACCGCATTGGTCAACTTTTAACATTCAATCCAGTTTGCGACAAAGTAGAGTTGGCACATCACTAGTACCTAACTCTAAAGAACTATAATATTGTAAGGTTGTAAATAGTGTTAAGGCTTTGCTCAATTTTCTAAATATTTAGGTATGTATAACTTTCTATAAGTACCTCAGTGTATGTATACCATAAGATATTGAAATAGTATTATTTTTTTATACTGATAATAAAAAGTAATGTGTTAATATTCAGACTTTTATTAACAAACACAAATAGTGTTTTGGCCACATTCTCAACCCTAATTTATTACTTGGTAAAGTCCCTAAGTTGACTTAAGAAGTTTATGTTAATAATCTACGTGGATCATAATTATGACTTAGATGTAGGCCACTTGGTAAAGACCTGGCTAATTACTCTTTAGACTTTAAACCGTGGCCCTAAAACTGAAGTTTAGAATCCATATGATTTACACACTAACCCTACAATTAATCCATTTAGGTAGGTACAGATAGTTTGGATAATTTAGTCCTTAGATAATAACTGAGATAGCCTAAAATATTGGTATGTAAATGTATTATTAATTCTGTCGATGATTGCATCTGCGTCTCATATTCATATTCATTTATTTTGCATATTGCATTTATTTTCTTTCTACACCACCTACTTTTCATACAAATTGTGACCAACCGAATGTTGAAATCGCTTTAGCGATTTTATGTTATTGTTTTTAATTTTGTTACTATTTTTGTTTCGTATTGGATTGTTATATGTTCTGTGGTTTTGATGTGAGAAGTGTTAAGGTGTTGTATTCTATAGTCCAAAGTTCGGTTCAGTTGTTTATCTGTAAAGAGGTAACAACCAGACATTTTTAATATCATATTAATTAATAACTAGCTGCTGCCTGCGGTTTCGCCTGCATGGAGACTGGAGACAAGAACCGTGCATTTTCCGAGTAAAAGTAGCCTATGTCATGCACTCTACAGACCATAACCCATCTATATGCAAAGATCACGACGATCCGTTACTCAGTCGCCAAAGAAGGACCAACCAACAATCACTCTTTCACATCTATACTCTATACAAATAAATAAAATTGAAGTGTCTGTTTGTAATATCAAAATAACAGCTTTTTACCAAATGCATATGAAAGTATATACGGTACCTATAAAAAAACAAATATTTTTAAAATTTTTGTCTGTCTGTCTGCCTTTTTGTTCCGGGTAATCTCCGAAATGGTACCGTTCCGAAACGGCCGGGCCGATTTTGACGGGACTTTCACTGGAAGATAGCTGATGTTACAAGGAGTAACATAGGCTACTTTTATTTTAGAAATAGAATTAGGGTTCCGCGCAAAAAAAAAAAAACCAATAAATCCAATATCTCCGCGCGGGTGAAACTAGTTAGTTTATAATAAATTAGCATTGAAGTATTGATTTTAATCGATAGCAAACTTATTACCCTTGATAGTTTCGCTAAACATAGATACCTAAGTAGGTATATATAAGAAGTAGTAATTACCGCGTCCCTGTTAGCACCTTTGTGAAAGTACCTGAGCAACTCTCATGTTACAAACAACCTAAGAATGTTCTCAGGTAAGTTAAGGTAAGGGAAAGCGGAATGTCTCCACTTTAAATTATAGTTTCCGGTTGCCTGGCATCTCAGAGGTAACGCTATTAAGAGGCTGCTACATGACACTTTCCATACAAACGCTCGTACGCGATTATAGTGTCCTAATAATTTTTTCTTCAGATGTTTTGAGCAAATAGGTATCATGTGCTCTATATCTAGGATTCCGTGGGAGCAAAAATTAAAAATTTTGAGATTCCAACTCAGTACAAGCCTTCAAAAATTTTTTGGACAAATTTTACCTTGATTTTGGCCATTCACAGTGTTCTCATAAATGTAAAATTCAACAAAACACTGCCATATAATCCTTGGACATGTAATGGAGGTTCTAAATAACAAACATTTTTTTCACAAACTTGTAAGGCATTTTCAAAAACACGTACACACGTTTTAGGAAAGTATCACGCACTAATTGTCTTCGGAAATCTTCTTTGGAAATTTATTTCCAAATTTTCAGAATTCCAACTGAAGGCTCTGGTGCTGTCTTTCTCTTTCCGTAATGCCTGTTTTTCTTCTATGAACAAAAAAGCCTTTAGGCCATTTTTGCGTTCTAGGATTTTTGCGTTAGGCGGGTCATGTAGCGGCGCCTTAAGAATACAGCTGATCGGATTTCTCGTTAAATCAAGGGATCATTAACTTCCCGTTACAGCTATCAAGGATTGTTTTCGATTGTTAAATAATGGTACTATATTCATCGGTAGATTACCAAATGAATTGTGGCTCGAAGACGCGAAGTTATCAAAATTTCGACGTAATTATTAACGTAGTCTATGCGGTATCAGATAATCCTTCCAAAATTATTAATCTAATGTATACAAATAAATAAATTTGAAGTGTCTGTTTGTAATATCACTAACACTGACTGTAATATCACTAACACTGACTGTAACTGACGATCACCACTAAAGTGGGATTTTGGACTAAAGGTGTGGTGTTCCGGTGCTACAAAAGCCGGCTAGTTGACACACGTCACACGTCATCCACGAAACATGCAAATTAAAATAATAAAGGTTTTATATGTTTTTGTTAGTGGGAGGACTAACTCTTCTGCGAGTGTCCGTCTGGGTTGTTACCACCGCTTTGCTCGTGAAGTCTGCCGCCAAGCAGTAGTGTGCAAGCATTACTGTGTTCCGGTTTGATGAGCAGAGTATCCAGTGAAATTACTGGGCTTATGAGACTTAATATCTAATGTCTCAGGGTAACGAGCGCACTGCAGTGCCGCGCAGGCCTTTGTGTTACAAAGTTCTGGGTGGCACTGCAATTGTTATGGGCCGGCGTTATGCTTACCATCAGGCAAACGACCAGCTCGTCTCGTTACCGAATAACATAAAAAAAAATGTACCCATGTTAATCTTTAAAGTATTTATTTTATGGGCCTGTGATGTCTAATATAAATAAAACATTACTAAATAATATGTCTGAGAAAAAGTCAACACCGTTACTTTAAGTCATACTAAATAAATAAACATTTACTACGTACCACCGATTTTCTTCAGAAACCAGCTGTTATTACAAAATCAATGAACTAAGTCTTCAAAGTTTGAGTTTCGTGTTCATACTCAGTTCCAATATTTGCGTCTCCCATGAATGCTCTGAAGTTCGCGCAGTCGGTCGCGGTAAGTTGGACAGTTTTCAATTACTTGAAACTTAAGTTATGCACAGCTTAAGTGCACCGCATGTTAAGTTCGCGGACGGCTTTTCTACAACTTCCATAATCATTGTTAGTTAGGTATCGTGTTGCAGTGTTTGGTTGCTAATTGCCATGCTAGAATTGAAGAATTAAGTTGCAAAAAGTTTTGCGGACTTTTTGCCAATAACTCGGTGAATAGGTTAAACTAAACTAAAAGTAGCTAAAATAATATTTCGTACAGAAATGTGAAAGCCTTAAATAATTTTTTCATTGTGGTATCTCACGTGGTCGGGGCTAACTACAATCTTCAAGTGGAAAATCTGTTTCGGTGTCTTTATCTGTTGAGTCAAATGTTTGCAGCCGAGCGGGAACTTGAATTTCAATCCGACGCACCTTAGTTCGAATCTCGACTTGGCCCTGTACCAGTACCAATGACTTAAATTTCAAGTTATGTGCGGATTTATCACCACTCACTCTAAAGTGGTGAAGACTTCTGAAGGACACCCCATGCGGGTTCAAGAGCCACACAATTCTGGGACATATGACATCCACCAAACCGCACTGGGCCCACGACGTGGATTAAGGTTCACCATACACGAGCGTTCCAAATATATCTCTCCGCGCGTTGTGGATTGAGTGGAACGATGGTCCAATTTCGAGCCCAAAGACTGGCATTCCGTTCCGGGCGCTCTCTCTTTGTCTGAGAGAACACCTGTATCTCAGCGAAGGTAGCGCTAGAGGCTACTTACTGTTCAGGCACTATTCTCAGGTTTAGCGCGTTACCTGTTTCATTCAATCAGATTGTGCCAACCATTTATTCGCTTAACATTACAATACCAAAGATAGAGCAAATATAGTTTCTGAGCTCCATAGCTTTTAATATATCAAATCTTACTAATATTATAAATGCGAAAGCGTGTTTGTTGGTTTGTTCGTTTATCCTCCTTTCACGCAGTAACGGAGCAACGGATCTACGTGATTTTTGGCGTAGATATAGTTTATGGACCGGAAAGTAGCATAGGCTACTTTTTATTCCGGAAAATGCACGGTTCCTGTGAAAACGTGGGTGAAATCCGCGGACAGAAGCTAGTTATTTTATATAAAAATACGCTACTTGGAGTCTTGTCTTTCAATAGACGTTACTCATAATGTCTAATCTATAAACTACATTAAAAAAAGTTTAATATGCAAGCTAAATCTCTCCTAAAACAGCAGCGTTCATAAAAAGGCTATGAAGGCTTTGAATTAAAGAATATTTACATAATTTAAGCGGCACAGGTGTTGCGACAGAGTCTAAAAGGGTAAAAAGTTACTTCTACGCGTTCCGTCATCAAGTTACCCGATTCAGGCTTTTGTACCTTGTGGCCTTAAAACTTTTATATGGCAGCCCCAAACGCTTCAAATGAAAAAGTACTTTCGGTACCTGTGTTTCATGTATTTTTAACATGATTGAAACAGTCATTTTTTGGAAATAATTTTGTTTCAGAAATCGGCTTTTAGCTTTGAAATTGTTTTCAATCGGAGTTTGGTGGTTTAAATGTGTGTGATGTGTGTTTGATTTGAATATTCACTCCAGCTAGCGTTTGAACTAAAATTTTTATCAAAGCCAAGAAATTACATGGTGCGCAATTTATTTATTATTAATTTTGCGATGACTAAATATATAATAGTACAACATTTTTAGGAGGCAGTAGGCAGCACAGATTACTATATATGTAGCTAGCGTAGGCAGCATTGGTACACAAGATTTATATACTCTATGTATGTACTCGTATACCTCATTAAGGTTCTCCTTGGTCATGTCATACTCAAATCAAACGGCAGACTGTCACTATCACTTTTGTCTATAATACCTATTAGGTTCCTACCTACCCGTTCAGAGTGAACGCGCGGTGACTAGGCGGACGCGGTTGATGAAGCGACTACGTGTCCACAATGCCCCGCGATCGTAGCTTTTCATTTTGAATTTATAACGTCCCGCTGAGCTTGTCAAAGTTCGGATAGGTTCGGTTAAAATTACCGCGCACTATTTGGCTCGGAGCGGTCGCTCGTCACACTCTCCGCAATCACTTCACTATTGCTACGTACGGTTTCTTGGCAGCCCTCACGCGTGATTAATGATTGATGGATAAGCATCAATCGTGGACCACGAGAAATCTATGCAAAAACCACGTTCCCCGCTTGACGCATAACGTATCGTCTATTGTGGTTGTGGTTGGGGCTTGATGGAAATCTAGTTCAGCACCCACGTTTAAAAATGCTCGTATACGACCTCTATTCAAAAAAAATTGTTTCACAGCCACTGCGCGCTCAGTGCAGACGCCGCGGTAAATAAGCGGTGGTGCGCAAGTGATGTATGTAGCATAAAGCGGAGCAGTCGTCGCTTTGAGCACAGGCAGCGAGCGCTTCGAGACAGCACTATCTGGCCGCATTGCCGTTCTTGTCTATTTCGTGGTTTATTGATGGTCAAGCCGCGCTTACGCGTGTATTATCTCGTAATTCGCGCTTGATGCAAAAGCATGGCTATTTTGACAGCAAAATGCATACTTGCATAAGCGTCTACGGTCTGCAATACGTTTGATATTTCGCATCCTCTGTAGCTACTGTGTTAGACCCAGAAGTTGACTAAGTGTATGGTCAAAAATAAGCGTATTTTTATGATTAGGAAAGTTCTCGATGGTATTATTATAATTCTGCTTCAAGCTATGTATGGTGACGACCAGAAAAAATTGGAAATATTTTTAAGTTTCTTTTTTTTATTGCAAATGCTCTTGCTTTTGCTTTTGACCGCTGTCTCAACTGTTGTTAAGCAACGACGCGGTTGACGATGTAGCACGAATGCCCAGAAGATACCTGTTCACTCGTCTCTTGAAGATTCCCAGATAGTAGTGTTCGTGTATTTAGTTTAAAAGAAGTATTTTATTTACACACAATAATTTAACGAAGAGTCCCAGCGCTGCATAGAGATACCACTATTTTTACACTAGCGCCCTCACCTAGAACAATGGATGCACAATTTAATTTTACAAATGGCAAGTTCCCACAGTCCAAAGGCAACAGAGCAAATAAACAACGCAGAACAACGTGGCTGTTAGACAAAAGATAGGAGATAAGAGGGGAGCCTGTAAGAAGGTTGTTTGGGACAGATAACGTTTTACGCGGTGCTATTCTACAGTTAGTAAGAGTTATTGAGCTTTAACAATACTCTTTTATCTCTACGACAATGTTAACTCAAACAAGATATATGGCCATGTTGGCCATGCAAGTATTTATAGCTATTGCAATCACGCATGAACTAGATAATTAAGTTATACGCTGTCCAGAAATATAATAAGTACCTAAGGTATAGTAAAGCTTCGGTATAGTATAGCTTCGGCAGATTAAATTGTTTACATAATAATATCTTAGAACTGTCTTGCTAATAAAGTATATCCTTTGCATTTTACGTGACTACTCACAGTGGAGGGACTACTCACAGTGGAGGGACTAGTCACAGTGGAGGGAATACTCACAGTGGAGGTAAGTCCTACCACAAGGGAGTAGCGTTGGTAATCCTTTAATCATTCGCTTGCCCGAGGACGTAAATCTTTTTCTAGACCTCTATAACAGAGGTTCCCAGACTTTTTTTCTCATAGACCACTTTCAAAATTTAGCTGGCCCCGGTGGACAGGGGGTCCACTGCAGGGGGCAGCTACTACCGTATTCCCAAAACTCGACAAAAGATTAGAATTAACTATGGAAGTTTGCGTTGCGGCTGAGCATATTCCATATTACTGAATATGGAATATGCAAATTTTTACAAGTAGCAGTCGCTGAGCTTCTTAAAATATTATCTGCCTACATTGATAGGTGAAGTCAAGCCAACATTTTAGTTCTTCACTATCGAAAGCAGATAATTTTTTATGGACCCCTGCTTACGGATTGTAAACCCCCATTTTTTGTCACGCCAACGTAGGACCGCATCGAGTCAGCCGTGAACCCCTGGGGGTCCAGCTGGACCACTTTGTAAACCAATGCTCTATAGAGAGAAAAAAAAATTGAAAATTAGTAGACTTATTGTGCATTGATGCGATTTTTTTTTTAAGTTATTAGGTAACGAGACGAGCTTTTCGTTTGCCTGATGGTAAGCATAACGCCGGCCCATAACGATTGCAGTGCCACCCAGAACTTTGAAACACAAAGGCCTGCGCGGCACTGCAGTGCGCT
The DNA here is from genome assembly GCA_907269065.1 of Crocallis elinguaria. Lineage (NCBI taxonomy): Eukaryota > Metazoa > Arthropoda > Insecta > Lepidoptera > Geometridae > Crocallis > Crocallis elinguaria. The sequence continues at coordinate 13,811,821 of OU026080.1, read as the reverse complement.
CGTTACCCTGAGACATTAGGTATTAAGTCTCATAAGCCCAGTAATTTCACTGGATACTCTGCTCATCAAAACGGAACACAGTAATGCTTGCACACTACTGCTTGGCGGCAGACTTCCCGAGCAAAGCGGTGGTAACAAACAAGACGGACACTTGCAGAAGAGTTAGTCCTCCCACTAACATGCTTACATTTTATCAGACTTACAGCTAAGTATGCTTGCCCCTTTCTATATAGCCGATCACATTTTATCAGAGTCTTAGTTACTGGCTACCACAATACTTAACGCGATGCTCTCACCAACCCAATATAAGTTTCCTGTCCTATCTAACCTATCTTTGTTTCTGGCGATTGTATTCTCAGTCCGCTCGTTAATTCGTGTGACGTTTTTATTAATCGGACTTTCGGGTAACGTGAGTTAAGTGCGGCTTAATTGCCAATTAGCGGAGGGCTAATGGGTGTAGTTCTGCGTTTAGGTTGGTTTTTCTTAAAAATACAAGACAAACTGTTGTTTTTTGTATCAAATGGTGTGTAATGCCTAATGCCTTCTCACATGTTTTTGTAAGTAAATCCGTAGATGATGATCATATACCAATAATGTGAACTATGGTTTTGTAATTATTAGTGTCTCATCATAATACTTATTGACCTAAATCACCTCAGATTTTTTGTCCCGTTACTTTTTGGGCCTGTAGAGTTGTTGTTACAAGACCGGAAGGATAAGCAACGTTTGGACATGGATGGGTAACCGTTAGTGGCATTATAACTGAGTGCTTCAATTCCCCTGGTCGTACATAGAAGCCGTTATATATACCTATATGAAAGAGGCATTCGAGCGGTCTAAAAAAATTAGACACCAGAGTTGGCCATTTGCCCAAACAAGCCGGAAGGACTTAGTTGGAAAGAGATATACATAAAATAATATAATAGATTATTTTCCTATTCGTTGTTAAGAAGAGTAATTTTCTTGTATAGTTAATAGTTACGCTGCTACGCGAACCTTACCCTATTGGGGTTTCCTCGGGCAATCTCTTTTTTCTTCCATTTTTACATCGCAGAGCAGGTTAAAAAAACCGTTTACCAATATATGACGTGCTCTTACATTTAATCTTATATTTTACTCAAAGATGTAAAACATAAGCATAAGGTACGTTACTCAAAGATATAAAACATAAGAGTAAGGCATGACGCAATAAACTACTAAACCTTTGAGTATAAAACAACAACAATAAAGATCTAACCACCAAAAGAGCCAAATACCTACGCGTACCTCTTAAAAATCTGGTAGAGCATGGGGACTAATAGTTTATACTAAGTTTATCTACCAAACGAGCGTTCCTACCCTTAATATCACCACATATTGCGCCCCGTGCCCGCAGCCCCGCGCACCGAAAATGCCATGCCCCTAGGAGCATTCGCTATTTTTGCTATTTTCTGGTAATAACACCGCGAGCTTGGCACGCCTGCCTAGCGCATTTCGCATACAACGAATTTTATTATAAACGCACTTACACGAGTTTTCCCATTTTATTTTTGCATGTTAATATGGCACTGAATAGGGATGGGACGTGTCGGTAGCGGTTTGACTCTAACCAAGTCTCTTTTATTTTTTGTTATTTTTCCTCGCGTTGGGGATATTCGTAAATCCCAACACTATTTTTTAATGCTCTGTACGTTATGCAGTAAAAATATGTTCATCACATGCTAAGTAAAAATAGGACTGGCTTTAACGTGTTTTGGCCAGAACACATCCATAAGTACTTGACAGTCAATTTCCTGTTAGAATGTGGTAGTTTTAAGTTTATAGCCAGGCACAAGAAAATGAGAGTTTCATGAATCAATCAATTACGTGACTACGTAAGCAACTTTTCTTCCAGTTCCCATATACGTACCCAACGTCACATGTGCATAATTGAATCAAAATCTGTAATAGTAATAATTTTTCAATCGAATTCATCTATTAACTAAAACGGAAATCTATAATTTTTTTTATTCAAAATCTCAGTTGTGTACGTCTGAAACGTTCATTTTCTCATTCATTAATGATTTCGGCACAACCGTAAACACTTGTTTCCAACTTCAGCGATTCATCAAAACATCTTCTGGAAAACGTGAAAGAAACTACATCAAACCTCTGTAGTGTGTATTCAAATAATCTTGCAGTCCCCAAAGGGCAAGACTGGAAACTAGTCCCGTTTTACCCCGGCCCTACGTGGAATGTAATATCCCGGCATGGAGTTGCCATCGAACTATTCACAACAGTCGTCAATCATTGCGACTACTACCAGGCAGGATGTGTATGTAAATTGAAACTGGTGTCAAGTCAGTTACACTATTTAGCTATCGTCATTGGAGACTGTCCTTCGCAATATTGCTTGTGGGAACTTGATTCCATTTACTAATTACATTTGTCTTTAAAGCACGATTGACATGATGAATATTATAATGAGACACTCGGTTTGAATAATTGACACGTGTATTATCGCTCGTAGTTCAATGCGGACTGCTGTCCCTCGCCACGTCTTCCCCTTGCGTAGCGCTGAGACGACTACGGCGTAGCACTGACTTCATGACGTCATAGCGTAGCACCCAGCACCATACCATGCTCTACCTTTATTCTTACACGTATAACAGCTAGCAGGACTAACTCTTCTGCGAGTGTCCATCTGGATGGTTACCACCGCTTTGCTCGTTCGCTGCCACATAGCATTGCTGTGAAGGCATTTCTATGTTCCGGTTTGTTGAACAAAGCAGTTAGTGAAATTTCTGGGCTTATGAGACTTAATATCTCATGTCTCAGGGTAACGAGCGCATCTGCAGTGCTGCGCAGGCGTTTGTTTTTCAAATTTATGGATGGCACTGCAATTATTATAGCTTGGGGTTATGCTTACCGTCAGGCAAGCGACCCGTTACACTCGTTACATAGCAGTCATCCATGGCTGTCTCAACCATAGCTGATAATTAGCCGTGTGGATAGATAGATAGATAGATTAGATAGATTAACTCTTTATTGAAACACCACATTAGAGATACCTTAAAAAAATAATTAAAACAATTTAACAATAAGTGTTACAATCGGCGGTCTTATCGCTTAGAGCGATCTCTTCCAGACAACCGTGCATGGAGAAGAATAACATTAAATAAACATGGACGGTGGTTTCAATTATTATGCACATCTAATGTTTTAAAACTTAATATAAACAGATAAACTTACATAAACGAGATAAATACTTAAAATACATACATTTAAATAAGACAAATAAACATAATACATATAATAATAAACATATCATAATACATACATAATATATTAAATACATATCGTAAAAATATTACAAAAAAGTGAAAACAGCTATTGCGAAAGATAAAAGATTTTAACCTTATTTTTGAACACATCTAGTGAAGGCGCACGTTTTATTGTTTCTGGTAAATCATTCCACAACCGGACTGCTTCCACAGAAAAAGAATAATGATAAAACGAACTACTATGCAAAGGTGTCATAAGTATTAAGTTATCTGATGACCTTAAGGATCGAACGTTGGCAGTGTGAAGGAAATTGAATCGCTCCTTCAGATAACTGGGAAAAGTGGGATTGAACAAAACATTGTAAAGGAGGGACAGGATATGAGCATTCCGGCGACGGCGAATAGGAAGCCACTTGAGTTGAGAGCGAAATTCGGAGACATGGTCATACTTGCGCAGGCCAAATATGAACCTTATGCAGAAGTTTTGGAGACGCTCAAGTTTATTTAGCTGGTCCTCCGTAAGATCAAGATAGCATACATCAGCGTAATCAAGAATAGGGAGTAGAAGAGACTGTGCAAGCGCAATCTTGGTGGTGGTCGGTAAAAAGTTGCGTAGCTTCCGTAATGAGGCAGCAGAGGCGTAGATCTTGCGGCTAGTGATTGCTAATTGAGGGCCCCAAGATAAGCATTTGTCTATTGTAATGCCGAGATTTCTAACGGTGTCACAAAATGGCACGCAGACTCCATCAAACATTACTTGAGGAAGTGAATCCCAATCAACCTTGCAGATCAATCGGGAACTACCTACTAAAATGACTTGCGTCTTGAGTGGGTTTACTTTTAGTCCATGAGCTTTGCTCCACTCCGATATCCGATGCAAATCACTATTAGTAGTTTCCACCGCCTCAGCTAGTTGACTAAGAGGAGCTTGATAGTAAAGTTGAAGGTCATCTGCATAGAGATGGTACGAAGAAGTAAGGTTTTGTGAGATAGAATTTATAAAGATAGCGAAAAGAAGAGGAGATAAGACGCCGCCTTGGGGTACACCAACAGAAGTGTTGCACCACGGAGAAAAAGACTCCTCGAGGCGAACCCGTTGTCGGCGACCGTACAGGTAGCTACGAAACCAGTCAATTACCGCTGGGGATATGTTAAGCGAGCGAAGTATAGCAAGAAGGATATCAAAATCTACAGTGTTGAAGGCATTACTAAAGTCGAGTAGCGACAGCACAGTTAACTGACCGTTTTCCATTCCTAGACGTATATCATCAGTGATTTTAACTAGTGCAGTAACCGTGCTGTGCCCTGGACGAAAACCAGACTGGAATGGATTCAAGAGGTCATTTCGAGTGAGGAACGAGTTTATCTGGTTATGAACCAGACGCTCGAGTACTTTGGATAGGAACGGAAGGATAGATATGGGACGATAATCGGTGAATGTCTTAGGGTTGGACTTTTTGGGTAAAGGAATAATTTGTGCCTCCTTCCACAAGGAAGGAAACACACCACTGGAAATAGAATAGTTTAAAATGAAGCACAGGACGGGGAGGACATAATCAAGGATAGGAATTAGCATGTTGCGACTGACACTGTCAACTCCAACAGCGTTAGAGGATATAGAGAGCATGCTCTTCCTAACATCACCAGCGGTAAATTCACTAAAGAAGAAAAGAGAGACATCAGAAGTTGTAATATTGGAAAGATTTAGTATAGTACTAGCTTTAGCGGAGTCAGTGATATTAGACGATGCAGAAAAGTGTTGATTTAAAGAGCTAATGTCTAGGTTGCGAGGAATTGTCTCTTGACGGGATTTCCCAACTCCTAAGGACCTGAGAAATTTCCACACTTTCGCTGGATCCTCATTTTGCACCGATTTATGAATATGACGCCGTTGAGCATCTCTACACAGAATGTTGCAGCGATTTCGAAACTTAATGTACCGCAACTTGTTTGCGTCATTAGGACGAATTTTGTTTTTCATCTTTGCAACAGCCTTTTTGTGTTTAAGGGACTTAATTTCGTCGGTAAGCCACGGTGCAGGTACATGCTTGATCTTTATGGCTCTTAGAGGAGCATGAACATCATACACTTGGATGATCATAGAATTGAATATAGCCACTTGGTCATCAATTGAACTTGCACTCGTTACAGGAGACCAGTCTATGCCCTTGACATGATTTATGAAGGCTTCCTGATCCATACCACTAAAATTGCGTTGCAGAAGGATAGTAGGTTTAGATTTAGGAGGACGAATTTTATAGGATAAAAAGATTAAATCATGGTAAGAGAAAGCATCTGCCGAACACTGACCATGTTTAGCAACATGCTCCAGAGAAGACACAAATAGAAGATCAAGAAGAGAAGGGGATGAATTTGGAGACTGATGAGTAGCACTAAGTGGCAAAATATGCATGTTGCTTGATTTTATAATATTTTCCAAAGTACAAGAACGATTATCTTGTTTTAAAAGGCAAGTGTTGAAATCACCCATAATTATGGTATGATTGTAGGAAGGAATAAGATCTTGTACTATTTTTTCGAAAGAAGAGAAGAAGTTGTTTCGTGAAGAATTGCTGTAATAGACTCCGAGAAGAACTTTAGAGTGGGAAAGGAGAACTTCAATAAAAAGGTGCTCTCCAGCATTGACGGGAGGAGGTTGTGTGGATGTGCTAATTACAGTGTAGGGAATATGAGTACGGAGATAAATAGCCACACCCCCACCCCCCCTGTCAACCCGATCATTGCGAATTAGATTGAAGCCCGGCAAGAAATAAGAAATAGACGGAAGAGATGGTTTAAGCCAGGACTCGGAGACTAAGATAGCATGAATATTTTTGTTATTAAAAGATGCCACCATGTCTGCATAATGAGCCGGAATGCTTTGGGCGTTTATGTGAATAACATTCAGGTTTTTAGGCACATCAGCAAAATTAGATTCTAGTGTTTCAGACAACGACGGAATACTTAAAAAACTATCATCGCTGCTACTATCACCAGATGACGAAGCAGATAAATAATTATCACTACTACTATCATTTAATATATTTAACATTATAATAAATATAAATATTTATACTATATATATATATATATATAAAAAAAAAAACAATATAACTAATTTAAATAGATCGTACGTATTTATTTGAGATAGGTACTCAAACAAATACTATTGCTCACTCAACCTGCCGGTTTCTGCTAGAGAGCACAAGTGATTTGATTACAAACTACACAAAATCACAACAATAATAAGTCCTAGATACACGACCAGAAAAGTGTACCTACGTACTGCGTGAGAGAAAAAAAGGCCAAAACAAAAAAAAGGAAATAAAAAAAAATAAATATATATATATATAGTTTGCTAATCTGTGGTAATTCTGGCCTAAATGTGACAAATTGACATTGACATTCTGCCAGTGACATGTCTGCAAATTACAAAAACAATCAAATAGACTAATAAACACAAATAAGCAACATATTACTGGTCTGGGCAAATAAAAATAAGTAATACAATCAAGAAGGTACTTCAAACTTTTCTTTTATCATTGAATACAATACAAATACTACCCACTCTTCAGTACGTAATAATTTGTGTATTTGTATTCTCTTTGTACAATACAGTCAATAGGTACTGTATATAATCATTTGTTACACTTAAATAATAAGTATATACTTGCAAAAGAGAATTTTTAGAATAATGAAAAGAAAAAAGCTTTTCAAGAACAAAGTAATAGAATTAAGATTAGATAGAACAGGGCGTACTCGAGAACAAATATAAAGTGAATAAAGCGAAGATATGAAAAGTTACTTCTTTGCGGTGGCTGCACGTTTTGGCTTCACTGCCGCAGCGGGCTCCTTGGCAGGGGCACCTGTTTGCTTGGGCTTGGCAGCGGCGGATGCAGTAGCCGCTGGAACAACAATATTATCCAGCTCTGCCACACAGCTCACACGATGCCGAACACCATCAGCACCCAGTACATAAACGAAGCCATCGCGAGTCCAACATTTATTGACGCCAAACCGTTGTCGCGCTGCCATGAAGGTGTCGTGACGTGCCTTTGTCAAGAATTCAGACATAGTAATGCCTGAACCCTTGAGATTAGTCTTAGCTGACCATACCTTACTGCGAAGTGACAAATCGCGAATCTTGACGAGTATGGGCCGAGGCCGATCTGGGGATGAGAGTTTGCCCATTCTCTGACAGCGACTAATGTCAGCTACCTTGAAATCAGACAGCTTCAACCTTTGCACTACCATTTGAGAAGTAACTGCTACAGTGTCTTCCTTTGTGTCTTCAGGCACTCCATGAAATAAAAGAATTTTTCTTCGGCTGTGCATTTCCAAGTTGTCAGTTTTGCGTGCTATTACTTCCAGCTGGGTCTGCAGTGTCCGAAGAGCAGTAAGGGTAAATGCCTTGAAGCTAGAGAATTCCGCTGAGAGACTGGAAACTCCCGATGATGAAGGGCTCATTTTCTGCTGCCTGTCCTCAAACTCTGCAAACTTTCGGTTAAAAGTATGGCTGAATTCTGCCAGGGACTCCTTGATGGCCTCCATCTTGACCAGTTGTGATCACCAAAATTAATTGATTGTGAGAGTGAAGTGATTTTATTTTGTTTGCAGAGATAACACTTCCCGGCAGGTACTGTGACTTTAACTTTAATTACACATATAAATTAGGTTCATAAATAGTGTAATTCTATTTATAAAATTAAATTAAATGAAGAGAGATTTTAGATGATGTTTTATTGTCAACTACCCTCCAAGACTGATCGACTACCCTCCGAGACGGATATATCATCTTTCACCATTTCCAATACTGTCCATGATAGCTAAAGAGTAAAAAGAAAGTTATTTGTTACTTATCAGATAAATGGCAGGTTATGTATGTAATTAGCTATAATAAAGACTATATCTAAGTGTGTATTATATTTAAGTGTAGTATACAATTGGTTATTAGATATAAGCTACTTCTTTCTTTTTATATTTGTGCTTGACGACCAGTTCAAAAACCTATAACGATTTTACTCAACCTCAAAAACATTTGGACGCAAAGTGTATTGAATGGTATCACGGAAGTATTTATGAACGCTTCGGCTATAGTAGCGCTCTCGGATGTACTTACAAAGAATAAGGCCGGAGGCACAGAATAAGTCATAGTACAAGTAATTATTCGATGGACGCTTTTCTATTTTACTTGGTGTACTAACAGCGGAAATAACAGAGGAAAATAGAGCTCGAATAGATTTCCTCTAGAATAATATTTCGCTTTCATTAAAGAAACATTTCACTTAATAAAGGGTAACCTAGTTAGCTTTCATGTTTTTACTAACTTTCATTTGGTTTGCTATGATGTTTGTAACTATCTTAGTAGCCGATTGTATTTGATTTGAAGTTAATGTTAAGTAACTTAATGTTAAGTACGGGTGTACTTAACATTAAGTTAATCCCTATCCCTACTAATATTATAAATGCGAAAGTGTGTTTGTTGGTTTGTTGATTTGTTGGTTTGTTCTTCTTTCACGCAGTAACGGAGCAACGGATCGATGTGATTTTTGGCATAGATATAGTTTATGGACCGGAGAGTAACATAGGTTACTTTTTATCCCGGTAAAAATGCACGGTTCCTGTGGGAACGCGGGCGAAAACAGCGGGCAAAAGCTAGTATAATATACTTAAATGTTTTTAAATGTCGGAAATTTCTTTAAAACTCTCACCAAGTACGTTTCCAGTTGCAGCTCTCAATACATTTTAAATGTATACCTAGACGATATAAACTCAAAAAGAGCGAGCTACGCATGGTCGAGCAAATCTGATGGTTGGACACCCGCTGTTGCATTTACTTTTTCCTTGTGTTTCAGACAAAACTTTAGTACCTACCATAATTTATGTAGTGTGTGTGTCAGTTTATAAGGGGCAGCTTAGACGCTCATGAAAACGTACGTTTGCTTGTCAGAATAACAACGCTTTTGCGTCAAGCGCGGATTTCGTGATACTCGAAATGCGCGCTTGACGCAAAAGCGTTGTTATTCTGACAAGCAAACGTACGTTTGCTTGAGCGTCTAAGCTGCCCATGATGTAATGAGTGCCAGGAACAGGGAAATTTAATGTACGAAACAAACCCAATGATAATAGTTCTAACACTGATTTATTGTAAAAACAACAATGGTTTAAATAATTATGTAAAATGATGTATAAGCAAATGAACGCAAGCTAAGTGACCTCAATTAGCGAGCCATTGACATTGCTTACTGTGCGGTAACCCGTACAGTTTATACTATGAAATGTTGTTTTATTTTATACATTATATTGCGTATTTCTTTCAATGTGCTTTTAAGCAACTTAAAATATTGTTTTTTTACACTATTTTTTTGTATTTTTGTTTTAGGTATTATGAAGCTACATTACTCCTGAGTGCTATGGGCTTCTTTTAAACCTGATTTCAGGCATGCGAAGCTCTGGGCACAAGCTAGTTTTAGATGAAGAGACCATAAAAAACAGTAACATTTAATTAAATTTGTTACTAAAACGTGACTTTTCAGGTTACTATTGGAATAAGAAGAGTACTTAAATATTCTATTTTTTATTTTATTCCAATTATAAACCTTACTCCTATGTAAGAAAAACGTATAATATCTATTTTAACTATATATTACTAAAATTTTGTAAACAAACTTTTCACTTGCTAAATGAACAAACCATGCCAAGCCAAAAACCAGGCAAAAATACTTTATTTCAACGTTAAAACTGACATGTTTTCCAGTAGGACTGTCACAGATCTCATCCCTGACAGAAGTTCTCAACATTTCATTTAACCGGATTAAATTCTGTCACGACGTCTACTGGCCGAACGGTGAAACGATGCATTATGCAGTGTATTAAAATATTAACGTATCTAGTAATGGCTGCGGCGAGCATGCGCTGTGCCAAAGGTTGGTTTCACCACACGACGCCATTTCAAAAGTTAGCTCAAAGGCTTACGTAAGGATTTATGTGCTGTCTTTCACGTGCTTTTTTGGTTCATGCCCGCTGAAGACTAGCTGTCATGTTAATAGCAAAAGCAGCACCTTGGCCTTAATGTTTTTTAAAAAGGTTGTTGTACAGTTCGAGTTTGAATTGATAAGTATGTTATCCCGGGAGGACCATGGATGTCGACAAATTATGAGAATCACGCTTGGAAAATTATTCAAAATTTCCAAACAAAAAAGATATTCATCAAAATAATTCAAATGAAAATTCAATATAGTTCAAGTGAATCAGCTGATCTAGTGCTGCCTGGAAGTTCTGTGTGTGTAGCACAATTTTGACGTGAACTTTAAATGTCTTTTCTTCATGAAATAATCCAAATTTAAAAAATTCGTAACATAAATATGCTGTTGAGAAAGGCCATTTACCAAGAGCTGAATGAAGTCCTTCAATACGTCAGTTTAGCGTACCTACGTATTTTTTTTTCCAAAATATTACTGTTCATATACGCCAGTACAGTATAATTTCTTCAGTGCGCGGAATAAAGCCTATACTTGTACAGTAAGCTAAATACCTGCACCTTCCGTGCAGTGCCGCGCTGGCCTTTCTATTTCAAAGCTCTGAAGTGAAACTGCAATCGTGATGGGCGGGCGCTAGGCTTATCATAAGGCAAACTAAATGGTATAAAAAAGTTAATGTTGATTGATGTAGATATGGACACCGCAAAAAGCGATTTATACAATTGAACAGTTTTTTATAAAGTCGCAGAACGTGCCAAACGAAAATTGCGCAAATTGTACAGCTAGTTTACATATAACTAAACGCATTTTAGTGTTTGCTTAATTAGTTTAATTTGTGTACAGAGAGATTTCCGCAACGAATTGCTAACGACCGTAGGTAATGCGGTCCGTGAATGTTTAAAATGGGCATTACACCTACGACTATGGTAATATGATGAGCGAAATAATTTATGTTTTTTAAAATTGAGGTAAAAGACGGGAGCAATGTGCTTATTTAATTTGCAAGAGGCATGTAAACTCAATTTGCCCGGTACCATCCTCAAATCGAAATTTTTCACCAAGCACCCATCGGGGTGTTCTTAGTAAGTATAAGTTACAGTGGTAACTTATAAATTCAAATTCAAATTCAAAAGTCTTTATTCAAATAGGCCCCAAAGGAGCACTTATGAAAGTTAAAATGACTCTAACAGCGGGCCTCTGCAACATTCATCTACCCGAATCACAGACTAAAACTAATGCTGTCTTTATCAGAACATAATAAATGACAAAGACACCAACAGACCCAATCCGTGCTCAAAGTCAACGAACCTTCCAGAAACCCACCGTGCCCGTTCCAAATTGGTATAGGCCGAGCAAGAAGAAGGGCAAGAAACTCGTCACGGCATTCTTTTTTACAATGATTCTAATGCTAACAACTAACAATTTAAAGTTTAGTAGTCGCCAGGAGGCTCCTGAGCTGTTTGCCTCCATGCATCCTTGTCATCTACATAATCCTTAATTTTATAATACGCTTTTTTAATTAATACACTCTTGACTATACGTTTAAACTTTCCTTGTGGTAATTCAGTTAATACTTTAGGAATTTTGTTGTAGAATCTGACACCATTTGCCAGGAACGATTTGTTAGTTTTACTTAATCTGAACCCGGGTACAACAATTTTATGTTTACTTCTAGTATTTAACTCATGTACATTGTACATCACTTTTTAAGTTAAATTTAGTACCTAATATTCTTCCGTACATACATTATATTTTCCAAAATGTATAGCGAAGGCAGGGTTAGAATACCTATTTCTTTAAAAAAGAACTAGCTGTGCCCCGTGGCTTCACTCACGTAGCGCTTGCTCCTTGTAACATCATCTATCTGCCAGTGAAAGTCCCGTTAAAATCTGTCCAGCCGTTTCGGAGATTACCCGGAACAAACAGACAGACAAAAATTAAAAAAATGGTTGCTATATAAATTGTTAAAAACTGGCTATAACTCACGTCATTTATTTATATTTTCGCCCCAGGTTTCGCGTGTCCGACGCTCCCTCATGGAGTGCATGCGGCGATATCGCAACGTCCACTGCGGGCCGTGGCTAGTTCGGCGCTGCGCGAGCGCCGAGGCGCATGGTTGTTTTGTTATAGGTACCGTATATACTTTCATATGCATTTAGTAATAAGCTGTTATTAACCGACTTCCAAAAAAGAAGGAGGTTATCAATTCGTCGGGTATTTTTTTATTTTATTTTTATGTTTGTTACCTCATATCTCGGTCATTTATAAACCGATTTGAAAAATTCTTTTTTTATTTGAAAGGATATACTTTCAGATTGGTCCCATAGAAATTTCATCATAATCGGTTCAGTAGTTTGTCACTGAAGTCGGTTCGTAGCTTTTTTAAAGCAATTTTTTTTGATATTACAAACAGACACTTAAATTTTATTTATTTGTATAGATAATAAAAAATGCGTGCAAAATAGAGTGTTTCTAGCAATGTGTAGATAAATTAGATAGTGCACGTCCATTAAATTCAAACAATTACCTAATTAATCACAATTTTATCAACATAAATAACAATACTGCAAATATATTATTCGATTTTCCAATTACGGCTGCCAATCACCCGTTCTCGATATGAAATTTGAAACTTAATTAAGCGAACTCTCTCGTTCGACTTTAAATAATTAACTTGTTCAAGTTCTAAGTTTGCTATCTCAAATGTTTGTTAGATATAATTGTTGCGAAATGATGAGTCTTGTTGATAATGGGGAGCGTTGGTGTTATGAACTTTATATTGTTGAGCCGTACAGTATAACAATGTTGATGATAATTATGTGCTATGGCTTCGATTGTGTTCAAAAGTGATAGACGTACGAATTCATTCTTACTTTTCTACGCCACAGAATAAATTCCTTCCAACATTCCAGGCCAACATTTTATTTATTAACTACCTAATACATTTGCAACAGAGTTAGACCTACCGCCCGGTAAACTTTGCTTAAGATAATAGGTACCATATGAAACTTAATACCTAACTTCTCAGAGAGACAAGTGCCATTTAATATTGAACAAGTCTTCGTGTTCCTAAATTCTTATGTGCGTTATGCTCACAATAGGTAAATGACCAGCTCATCTCTTTACCATCCAGTATTTAAAGTAAGCATACTAGTAATTTACTATTCAATGAGCCTAGTGCTAAGAGTAGATAAACAAAAGAAATCTTACCATGTCCTTGACTTCTGCCAACTTGCATTCAATAAAAAAAACCCTATGAAATCAAAGGGCCCGTCACTTTTTGCGACCAAACGGCCCAGCACTAAAACCGTGACGACATTGTCCGTACTAAATGAGAACGCCCTCAGTGAATATGAGGGTACACAAAAAAGGGTCAGCTTTCAACGTCAACGAACATATGTTATGAATAGTTTTCTCATAAATATGGACATCACTACGTAAAGAGTGATGTCCATATTTATGAGAAAAGTTTAAGTGCTGTAAGGGTCGACCTGTATCAGATGGTCAACCCATTGTTTTAATTTTCGTCACCTGTGATGCGTTTATTTTTCAATTAGGTTGTTTGAGTTTGGGTGTTTTGAAGTTGGATGTAATGGTGTGTAACTATCATTTTAGGTGTAATTATCATTTTAAAGCGATTATGGCCAGTGCTAGTGAAGTCGCTCTACTTAATGTAGGCTGGTACTTTCAAGAACGTGAAGTGAAGAAAAACATAGTGATTTATTTATTTAATTTAATTACTCAAAAACTTACAGTTAAAACCAAAACGCTTTTGAGGCAGGACACAGGTACATGACAATATCATTATAGCACGTTTCAGTGCAGTGCCGCGCTGGTCTTTGTGTTTAAAGTTCCGAGTGGGCCTGCAATTGTTTTAGGCTAGCGTTATGCTTATAGTTTACTATTCACTATCACTCCAAATCCATCGCCCCGTGCGTCATGGATTCAGTGGAACAGTGACCAATTTCGAGCCCGCAGACGGTCACTCCATGCCGGGCGCGCCATCGCTCCAATTTCAGTCATTCTGCGTCTCGAGTACTCCCCACTGTGCGTGAATTTGATCGTTGTATCATTTTCGTGGAGTGCTCGTGTATGGAGGCTTTAATATCACGCAAACGACCAGTCTCACTAGTCAATAGTATAAAAAAATCGGCGCTATAAAAAGTAACCATTTTGACACTTCAACACTCTGAAACCTATTCAATGGTGTCAATTCTATCATTTCCTAACTAAACTAATTTTAGTTTCGCTCTCTTTCTTTCCAATGTATAACATGGGAAAGAGGCGGAAGATGTCTGACAGATCTAAATTTTGTTTTAGAGCTGTCAAATATCTTTCGATCTTGATAAATTAGATGCCACTGAATTCATTGCCATTAAATTTACACTACACTCAAGCAAGTGGATTAATTTGACAAACCTCTAAAATATATTCCATCTCTTTCTCATGTTATGCATTGGAAAGAGAGAGAGAGCGAAACTAAAATTAGTTTAGGTATGAAATGATAGAATTGACACCAATATCTCACGCTAACATTGCCTAGGAACAAGTTATTGTAATATTTTCCAGTAAATGATATCTGTAGTGGAGCTCAGGAGCAAGCCTGTCTAACTTCTGTGCCTCCGCGAATGTGTTCAGACTCTGAGCAAAGTTGAACGTTCAGTTGTCGACTGTATTTGTTTGATATCGCTTGAGGCAATTAAACTTCGACTTTGGAGTTTTCGTTTGGGCCTTTTGTACGTGAATGTTTATGGGCGGCATCACAAACCAAGTATGATATATATGTACTCGTATGTGTATATCACTATCCCTATCCCTACTATCCCTACTTCCCTATTAACCCTACTATCCCTACTCCCCTACTAATATTATAAATGCGAAAGTGTGTTTGTTGGTTTGTTGATTTGTTGGTTTCTTCTTTCACGCAGTAACGAAGCAACGGATCGACGGTATTTTTTTTTTAATGTTATTAGGTAACGAGACGAGCTGGTCGTTTGCCTGATGGTAAGCATAACGCCGGCCCATAACGATTGCAGTGCCACCCAGAACTTTGAAACACAAAGGCCTGCGCGGCACTGCAGTGCGCTCGTTACCCTGAGACATTAGGTATTAAGTCTCATAAGCCCAGTAATTTCACTGGATACTCTGCTCATCAAACCGGAACACAGTAATGCTTGCACACTACTGCTTGGCGGCAGATTTTTGGTATTTATATTTTTGGCATAGATATAGTTTATAGACCGGAGAGTAACATAGGGCACTTTTTATCCTGGAAAATGCACGGTTCCTGTGGGAACGCGGGGGTGAAAGCCGCGGGCAGAAGTTAGTGTGACATAAAGTTGACATTGACAGCTGTCAATATCATTTATAATAGAACGGATACGGATACTGTAGTACCTACTGATTATATTATAATTATCAAGATTAACTACATTAAATTTCCTCTTACAGAAAGTTTAAACTGTCCAAAAGTGTAATTTATCATGACTCTAAACAACTAAGTAAACGTAGACAACTATAAACACAAAATGGATTTTTCCAGCAAATGTTTATCGCATTTTTACGGCTTTGTTCAGGGCCGGGAATCGAACCCCGTTTACGAGGTCCAAGCTATAAACTAACTCGAACGAGCTTTCTTAAGGCTGTTAAAATGTATTACAAAAATGACATTAATGGAAATGTGTTTAAATACATTCTTATCAGTTAGTTTGTTTTATGTGTTTCAGTTCAGCATTAATTTGAAAAGTTGATTGAAAGTTTTTTTTACAACTTTCAAATCCTACGATGATCTTATAAACAAGCACTATGTTTATAGTAGTTGAAGTGTTTACATTATAGCACAAAACTGAGAGAGAGAGAGAGAGAGAAGTTGCGTCTAAAGCCGCGTTTCCAACATGCAAGTACTTGCATGTAGGTATTGACGTCAAGTTACTTGAATTGAAACACGATGTCTATAACTTGCATCGCGTATGCAAGGATTCATGGATTTACTTCAAACCGCGCTTGAGCGCGCACGCTTCGTAATTCACGATTGTTGTTTATTTTGACAGAAAAATGCGAACATGCATGAGCGTGTAATGGGCGCTTACCATCAGTCCGAATGGCAGTGGAGAGCAGGAAGGCGTTCTGCTTTCGGTTGCGGTATCGAATATCAAATTAGAAGCAAGAGATATTGACCACGCCGGCGATATCAATTTCCTTCCTTTCTGTCGTAAATCTTCCAAATTGTATTAAGTTGCAACTATTTGTTCCTAAAAAATCAGTAGGTACACTATTACAAATATTTTTTTTACGAAAAACATCCCGTTGGTCTGGGTATTTTTATAATCAACGATAATTTCTATACAAAGCTTCCATAATTTATCATAACAGAACTAATCCAGGCTATGTGTTACATGGTACGGCAAACTTCCTGTTCGCAATTAATAGTTGAGAACCTGTAACTGGCACGGGCTAATTCGAAAAGTGCATGCTTGCACTTTTGGTAGAATTTCAGTTGCAGTTGTCGTTGTTTTTAACCTATTTCATAACCTATTAAAATTTTCGTGAATATCACACATTATAAATTGTTTATTATTAATTGTTGTCGTTGCGATCTCGCCGCGTGCACTCCCTGAGGAAGAGCGTCGGACACGCTCGAAAACTAGGTCGACAATATCCAGAAATGACGTGTGTTATAGCCGGTTTTTAACGATTTATAATATATTTTAAGTACACTGAGAAACCAAAGATTTGATTTAACCATTTTCAACCAATTTTTAGGGATATGTATCACCTATCAGACATGCTTTGTTAAATCAACTAAAAGAAAATCGTTATTTATTATAGGTATATTTAACACTAAAATTTACTTGATTTTGCTGAAGTTTGTGTTGAATTAACCTGTTTTTTTTGTAGAAACAACTTGTTTCAAATTAACTATTTCCATTTTACTGAAGCAAATATAATGCTGTATTAGTATTAACATAATTTAATGTTTACTCAACTATAATAGATCTAACATTCAAATATTCAATTATTGACGGCTCCGTAGCTAAGTTGGTAGTAACCCTGCCTGCAAATCGAGGGGTCCCGGGTTCGATTCCCGGCCGGGGCAGATTTTGTGTAAGCATAAAGTTTGTTCTCGGGTCTTGGATTTTTGTGATGTGTATCTGTATGTGTCCATGCCACCTGCGACACAGGGAATCCTAGTGCGGGGGTATGAGTGTGTAAGCGTTTATTATTTGTTTATTTATTGAGTTTTTCAGTGTAAGAAACATTAACTGCAACACTGAAGACACTCTGCATTTGTATCAATAACACTGTTAGTAAGTTCTGTGTCAGGTTTAGTCTGTAGACCAGGCAAACTCTGGGCTTAACTCCATACGTTAAACTCCCGGTCCGATGTATGAAACTTGCACATTGTTAGTTGCTAAACTAAATGGAACTGACATTAGTCTAGCTGGGTAATACCCCAACTTGGCCCTTTGTTCCTCAGAAAATTGGGAAACGATGAAGTTATGCAAGATGTTGTTCCAACCTGCACTTATGACCGGGATTATAAATTGGGTGAATTTAATGAATTGGAATTCGTGCGCTTTTATAAGGATATTTGGGATAATTCAAACTTAAAATGTACTAGAGAAATTAGTTTTATTTGGTATGCATTTTTAATTGGTACATACAACGAATTTATTATTTCACTCTACTTTTAATCTCTTGTTTCTCACTTTTAATTTGGCGTTTGCAACAGCGCCGAAATATCGGAAACTCAAATCAAATAATATACATGGTAAATATCCCGTTTCTAGTGATAATTTTCAAAGTGTTGATGACCATGACAGTTTAAAAACTTGTTTTACCGACTAATTGTTATTCAATTCAATCAAGATTTTTATAATTGTCACCCACAAACATAAAATTGATAACATAAACGTTATGACGTATAATCTGTACAGTTTATTGTTAGTAATATTTAACCCTTAAGTAATTACTAACTACGTAACTTCGTTGAGTATAATTGGAGTATACCACAGATCTTTAGAGTATACTGTACATAAATGTACTTATGTAAAAGTTTTGACAAGCTTTTAGAAAATAATTATTTTACGATTAATTATTTATCATTACATTATTTCTGTTAGAAACAAAAAAACAGTACATAAATGTTTACATTAATCATATAATTGAATCGTGTCTTTGCAAAAAAAAAAACATTTTTAATGGCTATTTTATAAGCCTAATTTATAGAAGTCAAAGTACACAATTCCCACAAGCAATACAATTCTAGAATCCTATACTTACCTTATCATCTATAGAACTTGCCATACGTTCTGGGAATTCGAGAGATTTATTTCATACATTTCGCAAAGAAATACGAAAATCGAGAAATGGGTCGCAGAAGTTCGTAAACAGAAACTGATCAATATCACTAATCGCAGCGGAGTTGCCAGTGTCTTCGATTTAATTAATTATTGTCAGGAAGTTTGCGATGACACTTTATACCTAACATCTTTTGTTGGCGATGAATCTCGGAACTTTGCGAACTCACTAACGTTGCCACGGCCAATTATGCTGTTAGAATCTTGAAATGCTTACTCATTTCCTATTTATTACTAGCTGCTACTCGTGGTTTCACCCGCGCGGAGATATTGAGTTTTATCGTTTTTATTTTATGCGCGGAACCCTAATTTTTTTCTTAAATAAAAGTAGCCTAATTTACTCCTTATAACGTCAGCTATCTGCCAGTGAAAGTCCCGTCAAAATCGGCCCAGCCGTTTCGGAGATTACCCGGAACAAACGTCTGTTTGACAGACAGACAGACTTACAGACAACAATGTTCAAAATTGTTGTTTTACTATTGGTACTTTCGTACGCATTTGATAAGAAGCTGTTATTTTGATATTACAAACAGACACTTCAATTTTATTTATTTGTATAGATACGGTTTTTATTCGTCAGTCATTTCCATGAACTATGCAGTTGATCTGAATCGTTCATGGAATTTCCACGACAACTTTTAACTGACATCTGACATCTTTTTCAGACACAGACTCTTTACTGTTGCAGTTTGACAGACAGGTTTATTGGGTTCTGTAGCATCATCATCGTCAGCCAGAAGACGTCCACTGCTGAACATATAGGCCTCCCTAATAGAACGCCACTTGGATCGGCTACTCGCCTCTTGCATCCAATGGTTTGTCGTGGTTTTGACCAGGTCGTCAGCCCACCTTGTTGGGGGGGAGCCTACACTACGTCTTCCAGGTCTTGGTTGCCACTAGAAAACCTTTCTTCATCAGTTGACGTTGCGGTTCTGTTGGCAATGTGGACTGCCCATTGCCATTTCAAGTTGCTAATTTTGAAGGCTATGTCTGTGACTTTTGTTCTCGTTTATAACAGAATAATATCTTGGCTATAACAATGTGTATTAACTAATACCCTGAATAAGTCAAATTTACATTAAAACATCATGAAATCAATACCAAGTACTTACTATATGTCAATAATTGAAGCTTTGGACCGCGAGTTTCATACTAGACGGATTTATTTTAACTAACATCGTTATTTCTATTATTTTAAATACGCAAAACGTGTACAATCCTTATTCTAAGTCGACCACATCATCACGTATGAATCAGGTGAGATGACCAACACTAACATTGAAATCGAGATCTAAGTAAAACAAGTGAAATATTTTTAGCAACTTTCATCCCATCTCCAAACTTTCCCAATATTATACGAATTAAGCCGCTGCAGCGCTGCAGTTAGCCGCTAACAGCGTTAGCGTCACAGCTACAGCTAAGCTCCCCTTACGTCCTCATTAGAAGACGAGCTGCAATTATCTTGAGCGTCGCACTCAAGGGTCATATTTTCAAGCGCGTAAATCCATTTTGCATGCATAAAGTTACATGAGTTTGTTGCGAACCCAACCACAGTAACGGTATGTAATGTAGAAGATCAAGCTCATAGTTTACGTTTTCTGAGATTGTAGGTTCAATTAAAAAGTGGTGATTTTTTATTCCGGATTTTTTCTTGAAATATAGAGTAGGTATTATAAGGCAGTTTTTTTATATAAATATCACTATTAATAAAAATAAGTCAAGGCGAGTTAAAATGAATTAAGTAAATATTGATTATACATAAAAAAATGCGCATTCTAATCAGTAGATAAAGGTAAACGTCATATTTAACGGAGCTTAGTTAGTGGTGATGCCGATCACAAGGATCAAGGATCCACATTACCAGGACATAGAACAAACGATGCTGTTTTTTGTTCACATGTTTGTCCAGTTGTGGGAATTGCGCTTTACGGTGCTACAGCTTACAGGACGAACATGAAAACGAAAGTTTAGTCTTTTAAAATCAAGGTAACTTACACTAACAACACGTTCAATTTTTTTAGTCTAATGACTGAGCATAATGCCGGCCCATAACAAATATCTCGTACATAAGCCTTTACACTCACACATCACACACACGAACACATGCACACACACACATTATAGAATTTCACTGTAACAGTTATCTGAAGAAAAAAGAGTTTTACCTTAGTTTTAGTAGTACTTTATATTTATATACGAGTAATAATAAATTTTTCGGAATTTGAAAAACTTCGACATAATTAAAATAACGTCTAATAATGGGATAAGCCTCTGGTTGCTGAAACACAGTTTTTACTAGTTCAACAGCCTAAGGGTTCATTGAAACTGTGTGCAAAAACTTATGTCAATAGATGATTTTTTACTTTACTTTAGCCTAGTAATTTCATTGGCTACTTTGCTCATCAAGCCGAAACAGTTATGCTTCTGCTGAATCAATTTGACTGTGTCCAAGTTAAATGTATTCTTAGCGAGTATAGGGTTAAAACCATCGCGCGGGTGTTTTTAAGTACCCCACTAGCGCTTAGAAGGTTTACCATTTATTTTGTATGCGAAAAAGCAGATTGAGGATTCGCCAGTAAACTACTAAGTTTGATGAAGAAGTTTTTTGATTATAAAGTTTTTGTGTTCCAGACAGTTCTTAAAGAGTGGGCGTGTGTTTTTTAAAAAGGTTTTCGGTAATTTATTGGTAAAAAAAGGTTGGGAATCGGTAGGTACAACCTACCAAAATGTTTTAGCAAATATTGAAAGAAATCGAAACCCTTTGAAAAGCTTAAATCTCAGAATGGGGATTGCTAAAGACGCAGAGGTACCCGATGTTTTGAACGAATTCAAAGTAATGCTAGCTTTCTAACATACTGTACGCCTAAAAACGAGTTTTATTTGGTTTTCAATAAGTTTTCTTTAATGTTAAGGCGTATCACGAAAAGCGACGGCGTTAAGAGCGTTTACGTCCTACGGAACCAATTTATAATATGAAATTTAATTTTAAAATATTTATGTTATGAATTAAGTTACCACTTACAAAAATATTAAAATTTGGACCGATTTTTCATACTTGTCCAATAATGTAAACAAACTCTGCTGATCCCAACTAATAACTTCAAGTTATCGGTTGCATAATGCATATATCATGCGTACTACTAGAGCGTATACCAATAGCTGTACCGGATAACTATATGGTATACTAGCTGCTGCCCGCGGTTTCACCCGCGCGGAGATATTGGATTTTATGGTTTTTATTTATTTGCGCGGAACCCTAATTCTTTTTCTAAAATAAAAGTAAGTTTGACGGGACTTTCACTGGCAGATAGCTGATGTTATAAGGAGTATCTTAGACTACGTGGGCCAAGCCACGGGGCACAGCCAGTATGTTATAAATTATGGTTACGCAACACTCAATCAAATTGTAAACATATCTCGGAAACATGACTGTTCTCATTAAGTTTGTCCAACACATTTGGGAACGCTGATAACACGTCGCATTCACTTAACGAAGCTTATCAAATAGTCAAGACCCTGTCCACTTCCTTAGCGCGTCCGTCGCTTTACACTACATACGAGCCCTCAGTACAGCTTACATACTTATTTATTTGAACTTTAAAAAAAAATAAAAAACATAGCTTATTGCCACAATACAAACAACACAAACACCATACAAAACAACAAAAAAAAATTAAAAAATGGGGAGTGTTGGGCGGTTATTATGAGTGGTGGAGTGGTGCAAGTTTCGTGAGGTGCGTGCGTGCGTGCGTGCGTGCATGCGTGCGTGCGTGCGTGCGTGCGTGCGTGCGTGCGTGCGTGCGTGCGTGCGTGCGTGCGTGCGTGCGTGCGTGCGTGCGTGCGTGCGTGCGTGCGTGCTTATTCATAAAAGCGCAATAAGATAATCTACGCTTTAAAAACTTCTCTGTCAACTTCTCGTCAACGGAAGCTGTTACGCGTGAAAACGAGACAAAACGCTTTCTAGTAATTAAGTATGTACAGAACGTTTATTTATAAGGGTTTCAGTGTTTCCCTCAAAGCGTGCTAGTTTAATTCCCCGTGTGTGAGCCACGTTAAACGTCACATAAAGACGTAATTCGCCATCCCACCCCGACTGTCAACGCTAAAGACTTCCCTTCTACCATAAACAAGACATGTCGCCCTTATCTCCCACCATAAATAGTTCTGAGCCTCTGCCGTTTCAAATCTCCATTTGGGTCTGAACATTTTTTCATTTTTAGTGACTGATGTTGCAACTTTCATGTTTGCATAAACCTACACTGACACAGGTGTTCCGGACAAAATAACGTTTTAGTAGTAGGTAAATTTTCTCTGATTCTGGTCCGGTCCTTCCAGTAGTTTTCAGAGTGCACTATCAGTGATCTTGAAGAAATGGAGTCAAACCTCGAGTTAGCCATTTGATTGGTACTTTAACGTATCACAATGGAGTAGGCAATCGCTACAAAGCGAGGTCTGCTATAGATGGAGCTACGGCTTGTAAGCCGGAAAGAAAACATCATCTCAAGAATTTCGCAGTCAACATCGATTGCTCCCATAGCCTAGCTGGTTAAGGCGTCTGATCTAGATAACCAGAAGACGCAGGTTCGAATCTTGTTGAAAGCGAAATTTTTGTGATGTATATATTTATATGTTAGTTGTCATCACATCTCAATCCTAATCGATTATCTGTGCTCAAAAAGGCCATATCTGTTTAATCCATGAGATTAGATGAGCTCAGACGTGAAAGAGATTCCTAATAAGGTTTTTATGTCCTTCATTTTATCAGGCGAGCGGGAATTATTACACGACTGCACAAAAAAGGAATATAATGTTTTAGGGTTCATGAATGTATGTGAGTTTCTTTATTCCGCCAAAACTTTTAAATGCCTGAACAAATTTGGATGTTTGTGGTATATTTAGAATCTTTACATTATCCCAAGTGACAAGTGACACTGGATATGGCAGTCGTGTTTTTTATGTTACTTTTGTTATATCGATTTGTTTTATATTTTAACGCGTAATATGAGGCTTGGTACCAGGTCACCATAAAAACGAAAGAGGTAATCAACCCAGTCGATAGAGAGTCAATCTCTTAGCACATTTGCTGTAATCATGAGTAGAACGATCATACGTCGCGTTACACTGGTAACCCTTTTTTTTTTTTTTTTTTGGTTCCCGGTGGAAAAACTCCTTTATGAGCTTACCCCTCCGTGCCTCGGGGGAGGTCACGGAGAGAGTGTGGGCTTCCCGCTCGCCCACTGCGCAGCGGACTACCCACCAAAAAACCACCGGGGCGTTATACGGCTCAGCTTCTGGACGGGGTTGCGGTGCCACTTTCGCACTACACGCGGAACCCCGTCAGCCGTCGTCCGCCCCCCTGGGGCGGACCCGCCTCGCGAGGAGCCTAGCTCCCCCGCTCGGCTCGGGCGGTGTGCGCACGCAACGCACCGCCCCCGCCTCGGGAGGGCCCTTACCTATAAAAGGTGAGGGACGCCTGATGCCCCCGCATCCGACGCCCCAGGCCCTCCCGGAGGAGACGGAGGGGTTAGACCGCGCCCCCGTCTCCGTGCTCATAAGAGCACCGTCGTGTCCCCCCACCTGCCACGGCGCTCGCACGGAGCGCCGCTTAGGGCGGGGGTCATCACAATGGCGCGCGGGCGCACAAAACGGCCGCGCGCTCCACCTCGTCTTTGTCCGGTAGATACGATTCGCCCCCGAACCCAGGGGTCCCGGTAACCACCACCGGTCCGGGGACTCCTCCTCCCATGTTCCGTCCTATGTAACCCCCCCCAACCGTCGCTGTATGCCAGGGTGGGGTTTACTCCTCCTAGGTCACGTCCTATTTGGCGCGCTGCCAGCGGGAGCAAGGTGTACCCTATATCCCTGGGGATATAACCTTGGTCCCACGCTGGGAGACAGCGCGCCCCACCTCGTTACTCCTCCCGGTCCCGTCCACTGTTGGCGCGCTGATCGACTGAACAGCGCGCCCCACCTTTTGGTCACCCTACTCGTCCGGTTTTCGCAGTGCCAGGGCGCCACGTGAGTCCGAGGCGCCCCGACACGCCGTCACTCACTGCGGCCTTCGGGCCCCGCCCAGCCCATACGCCCCATCCGCTGAGCCCTCTGCTGATCCCTTCAGAGGGGCACGCGGAGGGGCCCACCTCGCCGGGTTATTAGCTACCTGTCAGCAACCTCTCCGGGACCGAAAGGTCAACCAGAAGAGGTTGCTGACAGGTACCCAGGGTGCACCACGTGGAGGTTCCCCGGCATAGCACCCCACACTGGTAACCCTTTTTTTTTTTTTTTTTTTTTTTTTTTACGTCGCTAAAAATCCTCATGGATACCACCAGCCGCGAGGGCAGCGTGGTGGTTATGTTGGACTCCGGCTAATGAGGCCGACCTACCAACTAAAAAACCGACGTGTGTTCCTCCTCTGCGCCATAATGCCGGGCTGCGGGCCCATGTTAATAGCCAACCGCGGCCCGGCGACGCGCTGGTCCCAGTTGTGGGACCCCACCTCCGGCGACAACGTACTCCACGTACGCCATCGCCGTATCCACCTCCCTAAGGGGCGCGCGGGAACACGCGCACGCCACCTCGAGGCCCAAAAGCTGAGGGTGGGCTCCCTCGTGTCCACCCTCTGGGCCTCAGGAGCCGAAGAAGGAGTAGAGACCCCTTCTCCGACCCCACCCCGCATGCGCATCACCACCATGGGTAATGTGCAGTGCGGGGTCCCCTCCGGTTATTGTCCCGATCCCCGACCCCAACGCTCCATGCGAGAGGGAAAGAGAACGGGACAAGTCGCCTCCAACCCCCAGCCACCACGGTGCCCACACACCGCTTAGGGTGGGGTATCCCTGGTTCAGGGATCGTGCTTAGGGACACCAGTGGATTGCCCGTGGGTACAGCAGACAATCCAACTGTCCCTTCACACGTGCAAACGGCGGGGGGCCACCCCGCCAGCCGCAGCCTCCACGGGCCGCCAGCGCCCCCTCCCTCGCTTGCACGGCAGGTGGTGAGGTGTCGCCCCTCCAGCCGGGGCCTCTGGACCCCGGCCTCCCTGCAGGGCCGGCAACACCACCAGCGCTCCGCCTGCCATCTCTCCTCCTGTTGTCCCGTCCTTTGTTGGCGCGCTGCACCAGTGGGAGCAGCGGGTTCCCCATGGGAGCGTTCGGGGGCACGCATACCCCAACGGTGGATCCCCTGGTTCCTTAGTGACAGCGCGCCCCACCTCGGCTTCGTCCGTTCGTCCAATGGGCTAGAGCGCGCGTGTTACCCGCACCGCGCTCCAGCACCCAAGTCACTCTCTGCGGCCTTCGGGCCCCGCTCAGCCCATGCGCCCCATCCGCTGAGCCCTCTGCTGACCCCTTCAGAGGGGCACGCGGAGGGGCCCACCTCGCCGGGTTATTAGCTACCTGTCAGCAATCTCTTCGGGACCGAAAGGTCAACCAGGAGAGGTTGCTGACAGGTACCCAGGGTGCACCACGTGGAGGTTCCCCGGCATAACACCCCACACTGGTAACCCTGGTGTAATATTCAGCGTGGCCATATTGAACGAGCGAAAACTTTCAGTCTTATTTTTCGTAACTAGTTGGGTTTTTTTTTTATTTTTTATTTTTTTATGTTATTTGGTAACGAGACGAGCTGGTCGTTTGCCTGATGGTAAGCATAACGCCGGCCCATAACAATTGCAGTGCCACCCAGAACTTTGAAACACAAAGGCCTGCGCGGCACTGCAGATCGCTCGTTACCCTGAGACATTAGGTATTAAGTCTCATAAGCCCAGTAATTTCACTGGATACTCTGCTCATCAAACCGGAACACAGTAATGCTTGCACACTACTGCTTGGCGGCAGACTTCACGAGCAATCTAATAACATTCACGATAAAGTATCTAATAACATTGCACCAGCCACAAAGCCTCACCAGTACCTATAGGTAGATAAAATCTAATGGAATGCTTCAGTAAATTTACTAGCTACTAGCTGCTGCCCCGCGGTTTCACCCGCGTGAAGATTTTGGGTTACATGGTTTTTATTTTTTTGCGCGGAACCCTAATTATTTTTCTAAAATTAAAGTAGCCTATGTTACTCCTTATAACATCAGCTATCTGCCAGTGAAAGTCCCGTCAAAATCGGTCTAGCCGTTTCGGAGATAACCCGGAACAAACAGACAGACAGACAAGAATATTAAAAATGGTTTTATTGTTCTAGGTACCGTATATACTTTCATATGCATTTAGTAAAAAGCTGTTATATTGATATTACAAACAGACACTTCAATTTTTTTTATCTGTATGGATTTATAAAACAAAACAACAGTTTTAAAACTAGTAGGTTAATAAAAATAAAACATCTAAAAAGACGAAGGCAAAATCCGTTCTATAACTGTAAGAAAATCCATTACCAACTGAACAAAATCAGTTATTGTACACAAAAAGGACTCATTCCTTCTATAAAAAGAACATATTGTATTGGCAGTAGGAATGGAAATTCAATTACATTTAAAAATAACTCGAAACCATTTTCTTCTTCGACTGAATCAACACGTGGCCGTGGTGCTGTTTAAACAGTTCCTTAGACTCGTGGTGTGTCTGAGAGGCTCCATTCTTTCTACAGGACAATTGTGAACATAAAACATTTTTTTATTCTCGACAAGCTGCTGCCCCGCGGTTTCACCCGCGTGGAAATTTTGGATTACATGGTTTTTATTTTTTGCGCGGAACCCTAATTATTTTTAAAAATTAAAGTAGCCTATGTTACTGCTAAAATAAAATCTACTTTTAGACTACCTCAACAATGTTATTACCCAGTCCATTGATTGCTAATAAATTCAGATTTCAACGATCAGCCACTCACAATCTCAGAATAAGCAATTCAAAACAAACAGCAAACAAGATCTTAAGTGTATCTTTTACGAGGCAGAAAATCAAGTCATTAGACAATCTACTAAGCCCTTACGTAAGAGACTTGTAGATAAGGACCCTTGGATTTAACGACGTCACTGTCTAGTCGATAGGAGTACGTTTCCTCTCAACGGGATATCTCTCTGCTTGTAGGTAGTACGTTTACTTTAGCAGATTATAGTGTAATTAGGGCCACACACTGTATAATAATAGCACCTCACGCTCGTTTGCGATATGACTGAGAAACGAGAGGGTTGCGTTGGAACTTAGAACGCGCATGAGCGCGGAAAAGAGAGAGGAGGTATAGGTATTGCTGTGTTTCTGTTTCAAACGCAAAGTAGTTTTTACCAGGTAGTTAACCCTTTTGCGATTCATTGTATTAAGACAAAAACGGGTCTTTTCGCGCACAAATAAAATCAAAATATAATTTTGACTAACCTCGACGTTTCGATCAAGTTGCATTGATCGTGGTCACGAGAAGACTCACGAGAAGAAACGTCGAGGTTAGTCAAAATTATATTTTGATTTTATTTGTGCGCGAAAAGACCCGTTCTTGTCTTAATACAATGAATCCAATTCGCGAAAGTTTAAAAAGTACCTTTTGCGATTGTTCGTCTGGGATTCCTGTATTTTTTATAATATTGGATAACGACAAGCGGGTCGTTTGCTTGATGGAAGTCATAACGCACACTCATAACAACTGCAGTGCCACCTACAACTTTGAAACGCAAAAGCCTGCACTGCAGTGCGCTCATTAATCTGATACATTAATTACCCAGTAATTTCACTGACTACTTTGCTCATCAAACCGGAACATGGTAGGTAATGCTTAAACTGCAGACTATACGAGCAAACTGGTGGTACCCGCAGCCATCTCTGTGGGCACCACTCGCAGATGAGTTAGTCCTGTCACCTGGAAACTAAGATTGCGTCAACACAATTGCATCCACGTTTTGAACGAATTCCAACTGTGGCATCTCCATTATCTATACTCTATAGAAATAAATAAAATTGAAGCGTCTGTTTGTAATAACAAAATAACAGCTGTTTACTAAATGCATATGAAAATATATACGGTACCAATGACGAAACAACCATTTTTAAAATGTTTTTCTGTTTGTTCCGGTAATCTCCGAAACGGCTGGACCGATTTTGACGGGACTTTCACTGGCAGATAGCTGATATTACAAGGAGTAACTTAGGCGACTTTAATTTTAGAAAAGTTGTTAGGGTTCCGCGCACAAAAATAAAACCCATGAAATCCAATATCTCCACGCGGGTGAAACCGCGGGCAGCAGCTAGTCTTATATAAATACGTCACGATTGCCACAACTTTGCGACCGCACCTGCATTGCTTCGTACGTAGTTCCCCATTTCCAACAAATTCTGTCAGTTTAAAAGCCAAGCTATAAATTCTCGTGGCACGCTGAATTTAAACAAATACAGGCCCTTCATCGGGATTATTCAAATCGAGTCTGGATGCCTGAAACTGAATAGTTGGATAGCGAAATTCCTTGAAAGCTACGCGTGCAGGGAAGGGTATAAATTTATGAAAAGGAGACCTAGTTACTCGAAGTTATTTTGGAGTTTGGAAGGAGTTGGAACTTGAATTCAGCCATTTTGAATGTTTTGAAGACTTCGGGAGCTCTTTCTACCAATTGTAGTATTACTGTCATTATAAAATAGATATGATAAAAATAAAATCTGGTCAAAGGTGAAGGTTCGGTAACCCTCAGTGCACGAGTCCGACGCAACAACACAACCGACAAACGAGTCTCGAAGATTTTTCCCGCTTTTTCCGGGTATGTTTCAATTTTCCCCTCCGAAATCAGTCACCAAGTATTGTGCTGTAACTAAAAATGTAAGGTTTTCAGAGTTTTGCCTTTACTTGTACTATAAGATATTGTTTTTTGCCAAATTTCATGATTCTATAGGTCAATAGGAAGCACCGTGTAGGTTTTGATTCTGGGACCCACTTGGGTGAAAACATCGCTAAAATATGAAATTTCTTTCCCCCTTCACCTTCCTTCCTTCCTTTCACTTCCAAAGACAATAAATACTTCTGTACTAAATTTATTAATAAGTAAAGTTTATTTGTTGGCGCTTTTCTAGAACCAGGTCTGATTTAAAAAAAATCTTTATAATATATAGATTCCTACATTACCCCTAACTGGTATATAGGCTACATTTCATTTAGAATCCTCGCATGCGATCAAAGGTCTTAAATAATATCTGACGGTCGAACTTTGCTCAGCTATCCGGTCGCCAACGCGATGGTCTGACCAAGTGAAGGAAGCCACCTCCTCTAGCCGATTTTACCAAGTGGTGAGGGCAACTCTGGACCGGAATCAATGGAGACAGATTGTTCGTTTATAGGGATCCAGTGACCACGATCCTCAGTAATGAGGGACCGACTGAAGAGAGAGAGAAAGAAAAAACCTTTGAAAAGACACTTTAAAAGCGCCAAATTAATCCCTCGAAAGAACTCTATAATAAAACATGAAATTCGAAGCGAAAATGAGCAGCGTGAACTGCACTGCGAAAGTTTCTTTGAAAGTTTCTTATTAAAAATTCGGTTTGGAACTTTAGCGGGTAATGGAATTTTAACCGCCACAATGATTAACTTACTAGGGAACACCTCCTGCATTTTAATTCTTCTTTGGAAGATAGTGAATAGCTTGATCTTTTCGTGGTAAAAAAAAGTATTAACAGAAAATTGATTTTACACGAGTTAAGTTTACAAAAAAGGAATGTTGTTTCCAGGGTTCATGTGTGTTTGTGTGTTTCTTTATTCCACCATAACTTGTAAATGCCTTAACTGATTTGGATGAATGGGGTAACGTTAAAGTTCTACATCGTCCCGAGTGACACTCGCTAGAGCAGTCTTGTGTTATTTAAATAATACATGTTTGTAGAATCCTTATAAATTAATTAAATTAATTAATCCTTACAAAAATGACGTAAATTACGTTTCCTTTTTTTTCAAGTTTGAAGTTTGTTTCATCGTTTCTAAATAGAAAATAAATAAATATTTATCTATTAGATTAGAAAGAAATAACGTGTATAATAATAATAATAATAATCTTTATTTGTCAACAACAAATGTGTTACATTACCTTGCAAGACGTAATAACATAGGCTTATAATTTAACATATTTTGTTGGCAAACTTGGTGGTGATCCCTGAATATATTTTATCATTTTTTATTTCACATTAGCCATTCTAACACCACCTAAAAATAGCACCGTAAGAACCTCCCCGCATTGCAGAACCGTTTCATAATGCAAAATAAATCGTTGAAAGTTTTAAACTCGCACACCTATCCTACTAAGTATGCAAAGTGAATATTCAAGGGGATGTAGCCCAGCTTGCATCTGCTAGTCGTGATAAAACTACTAGAAGATGATCGTAATTCTTATACTTTAGTGCTTTCACTGTTTAACAAAAATCGCCCTTGGGTATTATGTTCCCACAAGTGTGTTAGGAGAGGACAATGCATTTTACAGTTGCTTAAGGATGTCTTGCGATCACATTGTAGATAAAAAATAGTTTTAGGAAAAAAGTGTTTCGTAGAGCAAGTTTTACGTAAAGCTATGTTTAGAGTAACGATACCATACACCGTACATTTAGTGTATTCTGTGTACACCTAGTGTTACAACCTAAAACCACCGGGGTATTTAATTATTGGATTAACCTTTGGACGGGGTGGCGGGCCCGTTCATATACTCCACGCGACCCCGTCAGCCGTCATCCGTACCTGGGTTGGGACGGACCTGCCTCGCGGGGAGAGAAAGCTTCCCCGCACGGCGCAGGCGATGCGCCGGAACAAGAACGCATCGCTTCCATCTCGAGAGGGCCCTACATAAAACAGGTGCGGGACGCCTGATGCCCTTCCAGTGTAGATAAGGAGCGCACAGTACCACGCCCTCGTCTCCGTTCTCTTCAGAGCATCCTCACCCCCACCCGCTACGGTGGCCTGCATATGCCGCTAATAGGTTGGGGAGTCCCTCTCTACCCTGTTCGTCTTGTTGGCGTGCTGCCAGCGGGAGCAGGGATGCTCCATTACCCCTGGTCCTACGCTGGAAGACAGCGAGCTCCACCTTTTTAACCCCCTAATGATTCAGGGTAACGAGCGAACTGCAGTACCACGCAGGCCTTTGTTTTTCAAAGTTCTCAGTGGCACTGCAATTTTTATGGGCCAGCGTTATACTTACCATCAGGCTAAGGAACAGCTCGTCTCGTTATCAAATAGTATTAAAAAGTCCAAATCGTGAATGACAGATGTCATACGCTTCCAAAGATTCTAGGTCAACCTGTCGAAACGCTACGTGTGATGCCATGCGCTTCCCAACCGCCTTTACTCCCCAATTCCCTATTGAAAAGCCCTTTCAACACTAACACACAACCCCAAAGTATTACACCTAAAAGCCACAGCTTAGCGAATGAAAAATTTTCGTCATCAATTTCAGCCGCGTCTCGTAACTCCCCTTTTGTTAAACTTACTTATATCTTGACAATATTATTTTAAGACACGCCCGGGCCGTCCCTAGGCCTTTCTTTAGAATGATTTATCGACGATAGGGCATGTTCACGCTGTTTCGGATTTGGAACCGATAAAAACTGACAGGGAGCTGACAGTTAATATGACAATTCTGTTCAGAGTTCACATCATTAAACCAAATCGTTGTATGGACTAAGAGATTGCATTATGATATTTAGGTACCTACAGTGAATTTGTAAATCATACTGACTGTAAGTAATAGAAATCATTTATTTATAGACTTTTACCTCATCATCAGCAGCCGGGAAACGATCACTACTGGACATCCGCCTCCCCCATGAAGGGGGGATTAGCCTTAATACGTTTTTTTGCTATTTTGTAACGAGACGAGTTGGTCGTTTGCCTGATGGTAAGGCCGGCTCATAACAACTGCAGTGCCATTCAGAACTTTGAAACACAAAGGCCTGCGCGGCACTGCAGTGCGCTCGTTACCTTTAGACATTAGGTATTTAGTCTCATAATCCCAGTAATTTCACTGGCTCAACAAACCGGATTGACCTGCAGGGTGATTTTAATTCACTCGGAATGATTCCGTGTAGGAAGCGACTATTTCTGATCGTTTATATCTCGGAAACGCATCCCGACAGAGAAATATTGTCGGGATTATTATATCCGTGTTGCGGCGCGAGTACGGAAGTCGGTTCGATAAATTTGCCGAACCGAAAAACTCGACAAATTTATCGAATGTTGCGAGTACCGAAGTCTGATCGTAAAGTATTGTAGTAGCTCTATATTCTCTTTGGATTCGACCTAGCTTTTCGATAACTTTTGTCGATTGTTTCGAGGCTTGATAAATCCCACTTTATCGATTTGAACTGTCAATTTTATCGAATTTTATCGACCGAAAAGATCCGTACTTGCGCCGTTGATGCAGCGGAGTTGTCGAATCTAAACGGGAAATTTCTCTGACGGGATGCGAACTGATCAAGACTGTCGCTTCCGACATGGGTATCATTCCGAGTGAATTAAAACCACCCTGCAGTTGAGATTATGGCCAAATATTACACGTGAACAAAAAGTTATTTTTTTATATTAAAAGTAAGGAAAAACTAGCCTTGAAAATATCTGAAACATTACTTCTTGCATTAACATTAAGTCGAAACTGCGGCGCAAGTACGGATCTTTTTGATCGATAAAATTCGATATAATTGACAGTTCAAATCGATAATGTGGGTTTTATCGACTTTTTATATAAATTATCGAACCTCGATACTATCGACATAAGTTATCGAATAGCTAGGTCGAATCCAAAGAGAATATAGAGCTACTACAATACTTTACGATCACCGGCGCAAGTACGGATCTTTTCGATCGATAAAATTGACAGTTCAAATCGACAAAGTAGGTTTTATCGACATTTTATATAATTTATCGAGCCTCGATACAATCAACAAAAGTTATCGAAAAGCTAGGTCGAATCCAAAGAGAATATAGAGCTACTACAATACTTTACTAACAGACTTCGGTACTCGCAACATTCGATAAATTTATCGAGTTTTTCGATTCGACAAATTTATCGAACCGACTTCTGCACTTGCGTCGCTGGTATCCTAATTTCTCCCGCTAAAATAAGCCAAACTTCTGCGGCAAACACGTCCAACGTCCCAAGTATGATATATAGAGACCTTGGCATACATTACCGGACTAAAACTTCGGGAACTAAGTCGGGATAAATGAACACAGTTCTGTCACTGTACACTGCGGTCTCTCTTGCCAAAACTGAAGAGTTATACAGTAGGGATATGCACGAATTAAGTGCTTTAAATAAGTAGTTTTGACTACGGTTTTGTTTGTGAAATAGACTTGATTTTGATAAAGAAAAATAAACAAATATTTACAGTTATATTATTATAAACAGTAATAGTGTTACCACAAAAAAAATCATTTTTAGTCGCCTGTTTAGCTAGACAGCGTCTAAAAATAAACGTCAAAAATTATTAGAAATGTCACAACATAATTGTGTTAGACAACGGTTAGACACTACTGAAATCAGTAATTTCACTGGATACTCTGCTCATCAAACCGGAACACAGTAATGCTTGCACATTACTGCTTGGCGGCAGACTTCACGAGCAAAGCGGTGGTAACAACCCAGACGGACACTCGCAGAAGAGTTAGTCCTCCCACTAACATAGTATGCGCATTAAGAGAGAAACAAACCGTGCAATTGTTCAAAATCCCTTTATATCTCACCTGAATACATCCCAATTTCAGACTACCACCATCCTAGAACCTATGAATACCGCGCGGGGTAAAAACGACCATTACTTATTTCTCCGGTCTCTTAATGATGTCATTATCTCTAGAGGCGTCGCGAGCGGTCACGTCTGCCCTTAATTCTGGTGACGACGGTGACGCTAGGTGGTGATAGATGACTGTTATATGAGAAGATAGATGAACTTTATACAGGTAGAGCAATTGTGACAAAGAAATTTGAGCTGTATGAGTAGTTGGAAAATAAACAGCTTACGTTACTAGAACTACCTGAAGAAAATACATATTTCTGTACCGGACAGCAATGTTCAGCAACTGTTCAATGATCGGTAGCAAAAACAACATGCATGCAAACATTTTGTAGCATGCTAACTGCTACGAAGCGTAGCATATAGTCCCAAGTTACCTTCTTTTTACCTGACTTCCATAGAAAAGGGGGTAATGTTTTTAGTATGTATGACTATTTATGTATGTATATTAAACGATTTGATGGATTTTAACATAATATTATTATGAGGTTCCATTGATAGTGGGAGTAACGTAGGGTATAATTTCTTTCCAGTTTTTATTACGCAGGCTGAGTGTTTTTTAATAACTGGAGAGTTCTAGGTTCCCACATAAAAACTATTTTAGTCGCCTGTTTAGCTAGACAGCGTCTAAAGATAAACGTCAAAATGATTAGAAATGACACAACAGAATTGTGTTATAGACAATGGTTAGACACTACTTAAATCAGGATTTGTGGTTGCCCATATTTAATCGCGTAACTATATAAGGCATGTTTAGGCGTGAAACAGTGTTTGACATTTGTTTAATTTTTTTGTGGTAAGACCCTTCATGTTTAATTTAAAATTCAAACTTGATGCACTTAATCACAGTCCGTCTGCTCGTGACAAAAGAAAACCTTTTGCACATTCAAATTTGCCCAAATATTTAGATACTTTACGACAAATCGCAAAAATCCTTAACCCTCGAAATGTAAATGTATTCACGGAAAACAATACTGAAACAAATCGTCCATTACCCACCTTAGGGCCCAAACTTTGCGAAGGTACGATGACAAATGATCCACGGAGGCCCAGGGCTAACGTCCCACTAAAGAGTTATGACCCAGCGTTCATATTTGGCAGATGAATAATGCGATGTTGAAAGAATCAGAACACACAGAGGGTCAAGAAAAAATGACAGTTATGGGGTGTAATGTACAGTCGTAATGCAGATGCCGAAATATCTGCTCACTATAATAATAGGTGCCAGGAAAGTCAGAGCATTTTTCATGAGTCTTTATTCAGATTTTCCGTATTGAGATATAAAACCATTAGACATAAACATTTTTTAACGGTATGAAATGCCTTTTTTAACTAGCTAATGAGCGAGCGTGGCCGAGCGCGAACTTGTGCGACTTTCTATCCGACGCACCATAGTTCGAACCTCGACTCGGCCCGCACCAATGACTTTTTATATCAAATTATGTGCGGATTATTCACACTCGCTCTAAAACGGTGAAGGCCAGATGTTCAAGAACAACAAAATTCGACGACATGTGACATCCACCAAGCCGCACTGGGCCCGCGTGGTGGACTCTCTCTGAGAGAAGGCCGGTATCCCAGCAGTGGGGGCATAAGAGGCTGACAATGAGCTATTTACTTCACTAAACTTTTACCATCTTTACTTAAGATTCTGCTGAAAACGTCAGATTTTAATGACATTTAAATATTCTCGTTGACAGTAAAATTACAATCTTTCGCTTCTGCTTGGCCAAGCTTGCAAAGATCATCTGATCAAATTGTGATGACTTTTTCTTGCCCACTGAATCTGTCACGCTGAAATGAAAGTTTTAAATAAATTACTTTAGCCTGAACGTTTTCAAGCCAATTACGACTTTTATATAATGTATTGTGTATTTGAATTGTATGTATTCGGCGCTTCGCATATGATATTGCCGTGAAAGACGATGACTTGACTACAGTTCAGTCCTATACTACTTTTAATGGCGCGTTTACGTTATGTCAGTAACCGGTGGTCAAAAAAAATAATAATAAAAAGAAATCTATTTTTATTGATCGGTTTTCGCACTCAATAGTTCCCACGGAACAATTTTTATCAAGATAAGAATTTGTCACCAAGAACCTATCAGTGTGGTTCGTCAGTCGCGAACGAGTCTCAGTGAGGTCTGTGAGGAACGTTTAACATGGTTGTCATTAAATTTGGTTTAATAGAATTTGGCATCTTTACATTAAGTCCGTTGCCGAAGGCGTCGGCCAAATTAGATTTTGGTTTCGGTTTGAGCCGAAAGAAAGAACGACCGACAGCAATTATTCGCAAGTTATTCATGACCAAATAAGGTCAACGGATACAACTTTTACGCTAACCACAACTTTTTCAGCGCTAATGGGTTGCGATCAAATACTACCAAAACGATCTAATGTAAACTCGCAGTTGTCACTACCTTCAATCTCATTGCCATATATAACAGCTGATAAGATAGCTAATCTGCCTATCGAAAAGGAAAAGCTAAATTCAGAATCTCTCTTAATTTTGTGCCAAGACAGAAATAGTGAAACACGAGCACTCGAGCAGGTACAATTTATCATTCATTTCCTCTATTTCACTGGACTGTAGTACTTAAACGGATTATTATATAATTTCCTATCTAAGTGACCATTACCTGGGCTGTTCCCAGGGAACCGTTTATTTTGTAATCGCAGCTTTAAGGCAATGATGAACGACTTTGGGCGACGAGCCAACTGTGATTCCAGGGTCCTCCAGTTTTACGTATAACGTGATATTAATAGCCCTGAACGCCTTTTTAACACCTTAGTACTAGACTTGTGTGATGTAAACAATTCTTACAACATTCTAACCCACTTTCGGATGTCGTGTGAATTTGGTACTTTCCTCACAATTTTAGAAATGACGTAACAACGCAAAACTCATCCATCAGTCAGATCGACCAGTTTATAGTGAAATTTCTCCACAACATGGAAGATAATGGTTACCAACGTTTAGTATACAATAATTATAAGAAAACTTGCAAGAACTACCCATAGCCAGGATCATCAACTACATAAAGGCTGACAGCATTTTTTTTAACTATTTGCAGCTGGACCATGTTTTCTATTAGACCCATTTTTACGCTGTCATAGCTTTGAATTCGCTTGCCTGATATTGGAAAATTCTCTCTCCGTCACTACATATAAAATCATTCGCTACAAATGTTTCACTCCTCAATAGAAAAGATTAAAAGATTTTTATGCAACCAAGTTTTTTGTAATAGATTGTTTAAATGATAGACGACAATGTTTGGCGTGAACTCTATGGATTCTCTCGTTTTACTTTTCACGTCCAATTTATAACTTAGAAGTACTTGACCTGAACACTGGATTTCAAATGAGTGATACTACGACATAACTTAGAGCCAAATTGTTGCTGATTAAAGAGTTTAGTTCTTAAAAATACAGTTTTAGTTGTCTAATTTTTTTAGTCAATTATTGAAGCCAGTGAAATTACTGGGCTTATGAGACTTAATACCTAATGTCTCAGGGTAACGAGCGCATTGCAGTGCCGCGCAGGCCTTTGTGTTTCAAAGTACTGAATGGCACTGCAATTGTTATAGGCATCAGCAAACGACCAGCTCGTCTCGTTACCAAACAGCATAAATAGTTATTAGCATCCTTAATTTAGCAAATTTATCGTATCCGATTTATTAACCCACTTAACCGGTTAACTGCTCACATGACGTGACGCATACATTTATCGTTACGCTCAGCGACACTCAATAGTTAATTCTGCTCGCACACTCACCCGATACGGAATACAACTGTTCAATTCGTAAAACCGAAATCCCAATCAGAATATTAATTTAATCCCACGATTCACAATGTAAAACTGCTAGGCGAAATGGTTAAAACTAGGGATATGTGTGTAATCCGCCTTTACTTGATTTTTAATTTGTTCGGCCATTTTGCTCTTTGTCTGCATTGCATTAATTTTTTTACTAAAGTAATATTTTTAGTACATTTTTGGACTTTATGAAATATATTTTATAGTTTTAACCGACACTAGCGGATGTAGCGGATTTTTGGACTTGATTATTCTGGTAAATTATTAGTTTTTAGTTTACATTTCCATAAAAATTATTACTATGGTATGTAATTATTATTAGAGTAATAGTAATTATGACTATAGTGCACACGATAATTACTTTAAAACGTCAGGATGAGAATAATATAACACATTTGTATATTATAATACATTAGAATAATAATAACACTCTATTAAAACTATCACAAGTAGTTTTATGTTTATTTAAATTTAAAAACCTTATTTAAACCTTAAAAACATTACATTCCTTTGTTATGCAGTCGTGTATCAAGCTTCTTCTTAAATATATGAGTTACAGTTAAAACGTGTTTTAGTTATAACGCATTTCCACTAGTTAAAAACGGGAACATTGCTTAGTCTAAGTCAGGTAAAAACTAGATCTAACTAGTGTAAACGCGTTCTAACTAAAAACACGTTTTAATTATAACATATATATGTTCAAATGAATGTTTAAAAAGACATGCCGGATAACAATTTTACCGGCCAAACCACTACAGCTGCATCCCTAACTTGAAACCTACAAAATGTTTGTCGGCCCCGAAATCACGAATAATATTACAGAAAATGTTCCGTCGCGGTTTTTGAATGAAACGAAACTTTTCAAATGTTGTTTTGCGGCTTAACATTTTCAGTGTTCTCCGAATTACTTTTCAGTTACAGTTCCCACCGCATAAAGGTCGGATAAAATTTTCGACCGCAACGTTAACTTGAGTTATGAACTGATAAAGTCAATTTAAATTGTTATTGAAATATTTTAACGAAGTATTTGAAATTCCGTTATGAAACAAAGGCCGACGGTTCTTTGTGAAAAAGATGGCTACCTAATAAACTGTTGTAAGGGCAACACCGGACCTTTGTGGTGGCTATAATCCGACCAGTAAGTTAATTACTCGACTCGATGTAACTATTTGAAAAGCAATTTCCATTTGGGATTAAGCTACTATTACTGTCAAACTGATATAGCTTATTAATATATATCGTGTTCAAAGATCACCTTTCTTTTTTCTTTTGTTATGTATTCTTCACCTCCATCACCATTTTACGCACTAATCATCATATTGATACTCTTTTTATTAGATATTTAAACCATTATTATCTACAGGCACTCGCATTGGCAGGATTAAAAAAAAAATTAAATACAAACTTAAAAGAAGAAATGGAAGGATTTTTGGCGGGAATGCGAAAATGAGCTGTTGTTGATTTTGTGTTATTTACTAAAACCTATGTTTTATCGAGTGTTAATGTGTAATAATGGTGGATTATTAACCATTAAGTGTTCGTAAACGTGCATGAGTGAAAGGCAAATAGTACAAAGACGAAAAACGTGTATTTTCGTATTCTATCCAAAACTCCATAGAAGCATTCAGTAAAGTGTCCACCGCTTTTTTATGACTTAAAATGTCTTAAGAAACATAATTTCATAGACGCTTTCAAAACCTGATATATTCAAGTTTATCTCAATACGCAAGTTTTAATGAACTTTCTAGGCACTCACACGTTCAATATTAAATATTAACGTTTCAGACGATCATTAATATAATATTACAATTAGAGTACGTGTAAAGTGAGTATATTAATAGTGAAACTCATTAAACTGTGTATTAAAGATAGTGAGACTTGAAGATGAAGTTGAAGTAGCAATTATAGATGTTATAGCCCAATTAAATCGTCTTTTGCAATATGAATTTACTGTTGTTCGGTTTTTCATCGTAATAGATTTTTTTTTGTTATTTGGTAACGAGACGAGCTGGTCGTTTGCCTGATGGTAAGCATAACGCCGGCCCATAACAATTACAGTGCCATCCAGAACTTTGAAAGTTTGAAACACAAAGGCCTGCGCGGCACTGCAGTGCGCTCGTTACCCTGAGACATTAGGCATTAAGTCTCATAAGCCCAGTAATTTCACTGGATACTCTGCTCATCAAACCGGAACACAGTGATGCTTGCACACTACTGCTTGGCGGCAGACTTCACTCACAAAGCGGTGGTACTAACCCAGACGGACACTCGCAGAAGAGTTAGTCCTACCACTAACAAAATAACGAGTTGCCGTATATACTTTCATATGCATTGAAAGTGCATAAGGCACAGGCAGCTGACAGAGGAAAGTGGAAGAAAAAGACTGACTGCGCCAAACAAAAATCAAATGGGGTAAGAGCAAGGAGAAGATGAACAGACATGTTCAAGTTTTTTTTTTCTAATTTCTGAGTAAATCCCACGTCTACTTAATCCCTCATTTCCGAGTAACAGGACATCGTAGTTTTGGTTTACGGTCTACGTATGTGATTGGTGAGCATTATTATTATTAAAATCACCACTTTATTATATTAGATATTCAGCCAACTGGAATGATACTGTAATCTGGTCGTTTGAATCACGTGACGCGTTAAATCCCTAATTACTAGTGCTAGTTAAATTTTGGTAGAACTTTGGATATACGGTACTTAACCCAAATAATCTCCGCGAACGCTCCAAGAACCAACTATTCATGGCCGTAGCCAGGAGAAGGGAAAATGGGGGACCGAATATGCTCGAAAAAATATAGAGATCAAAAAAATACGTTATTTAATTAATAAAAAAGTGGTTTTTTTTTCTAATTTCTAAGTTTAAAGCATTGATTTTCAGATCGAAGCGTTATTCGTTACCGCCCTGGTAGCCCTGGCCGTCTGAGGTAGGGAAACCGACTGGACACGTAACTTCATAGAAATACAGGTGATTTTAACTCTTGATATTTTCCTCTACCCATAAAACCCAGTACTAGCATACAACGCTTAGGTCTGACAGGTCTTTAGGATTTTATACTGATCTGTATATATTGCTATACACACACTTCAATTTTATTTATCTGTATGGATATATACAGACAATTCAAACTGAAGTGTCTGTTTGTAACGTCAAAATAACTGTTTTTTTAATAAATGCATATGAAAGTATATACAGGACTTATAACAGAAAAAACAATTTTTAAATTTTTTGTCTGTCTGTCTGTCTGTCTGTTTGTACCGGCCAATCTCCAAAACGGCTGGGCCGATTTTTACGGGACTGTCACTGGCAGATAGCTGATGTAACTTATTTATTTAAAAACATAATTAGGGTTCCACGCAAAAAATGAAAACCCATGAAATTCAATATTTCCACGCGGGTGAAACCGCGGTACTAGTGTAATATTAATGTAGTATAGACAACAAAATGTAATAACTCAGTCTGTTCAGTAAACAGGAAATTGTATTTACTAGGAAATTGTATTTGTATTTAATGATTAAACTTTTTAAAGAGGAACCCAAATTGTAAGCTACAAAATTGTAGGTTGTCGTTTCTTCTTTGAATTAAATCCTGAATACGCCCACTAAACCGATTGTTAGTGATCCCATTATTTGGTCGGCAGTTACGGAATCTAACTTTAGAACTGCTATTTGGATGAAGTTTAACTACTATTTACATGTGTGAGGTTCCTTTTGTTGAGTTGTAAACAAGCTGGACGCAATTGTGTACAAATTTTTACGCAATGTCTGCTGCCAGATTGTTCTGTTTTTGTTGGAGAGACGCTTATTAACAGACTTCCAAAAAAGGAGAGGGTATCAATTCGGTGGGTATTTCTTTTTTTATGTTTGTTACCTGAGATCTTCGTCATTTATAAACCGATTTGGAAAATTATTTTTTTAATTGAAAGGATATACTATCGGATTGGTTCCATAGAAATTTCATCAAAATCGGTTCAGTAGTTTGTCACTGAAGTCGGTTCGTCGCTTTTATAAAGCAATTTTTTTAAGTGTTCATTTTTGATATGATAGTGGATGCACTAATTGATAGTGACATGAACGTCGATGGTCGATTGGATGCTACAATAAGCTTAAACTTTCACTGAAAGAAACACGATGCTATAGCATGGTAGGGCATTATCAGGTACTCCAGCCAGGGAGTATGTTCCTGCAGCTGTGTTGTTCAGTCGGTTCTTATTTGAAAAGGTTCTTTGTATGTCGTGATAGTGGTCAAACGATAAACCTATCGATAATGCAAAAGATAGCCCCTTATTCATAAATGCTCGATAAGATAATCTAAGCAATAACCTGCTCTGTCAAATTCTCATTGACGGAAGGTGTTACGCGTGAAAACGAGACAGAACACTGTCTAGTAATAGTAGGGTTACTGAACGTTTATCAATAAGGGGGTGAGTAGCTAAAGCGACGACGGTGTCCGTATACTTTTGACAAATACAAGCTAACACTACATTTCAACATGTGGTAGGACCAATTCTTCTGCGAGTGTTCGTCTGGGTGTGTCACCATAACCTTTCACCTGTAGTCTATCGCCAAGCAATATTCTGGATA
The DNA here is from genome assembly GCA_907269065.1 of Crocallis elinguaria. Lineage (NCBI taxonomy): Eukaryota > Metazoa > Arthropoda > Insecta > Lepidoptera > Geometridae > Crocallis > Crocallis elinguaria. The sequence continues at coordinate 13,769,148 of OU026080.1, read as the reverse complement.
TGACCGTCTGGGAGGCTACCACCGCTTTGCTCGTGCAGTCTGCCGCCAAGCTATGATGCCAAGCAGTAGTTTTGCAATATAGACATACGTCATGAATACACTAGTTAATTACAATTTAAGTCAAGAGTTTGAGTCAAGTTACAATTTTACAAATATATATTTTAGAAGCGTGACAAGGGCTTGCAAGAAGCCTGGCGATAAGGCATTGCCAGGTTTAGTATTCCTTGGAAATATATTTCTTTCTACTGGTAACATAACATACGAGAGTTATCCTTTCCTAGTCCTTTGTTTCAACGTCACCGCTTAAGTCTTATTTTCACTTTCTTACTACTCCAGCTTAAAGTTAAACATTTTATAGTGTACAAAAGTGAATAGAATATGTTAAGGGGCCCTTTTCACTGAATTTCAGAACGCTGTGGCGCGTTTTTGCTGCCCCAAGCGAGCATTTGTTTGCTCGCGTGTTTAAGATGATGAAATGTTTATCTGTTTCACCTACTCGTATGAGGGGTTGAAAATGTTTTCACTACGCGAACGTAGCATGTTTGTTCGCTCGGAATTTTCGCGAACTAAATGAAAATTCGGCTGTAGCATAGTCTAGAGATATTTATTTTTCAACAAATTTTATTTTTAATTTTGTTTTCATTTTTATACATTAGTTACATTTTAAGAATGCTATACTTGGAAGCAGCAGCTTGAAAATCTCTTTTATTTTTTTTAACCGACTTCCAAAAAAGGAGATGGTTATCAATTCGGTGGGTATTTTTTAATTATTTTTTTATGTTTGTTACCTCAGGTCATATCTTTGTAATTTATAAACCGATGTGGAAAATGCTTGTTTTATTGAAAAGGATATACTTTGATACTGGTCCCATATAAATTTCATCAAAATCGGTTCAGTAGTTTGTCACCGAAGTCGGTTCGTCGCTTTTTTAAAGCAATTTTTTTACTCTCGCTTCCAACACTTGATCTTAGTACTAACTTCTATCAATATATACCACAAGGCTTCAAAGAAGACTCTCCGTATTCTGAAGCCGTCTGATGTTTTCTTGGCGGGTGACGTAGGCTCACTTATCGCTTCTGCTCTCTCTGTTTTATGCTTTTACAGAGCAACAAAATTCACAGATGCGCAAAACGCCGGTCTACAACGACCTTAAGACTGTTTTAAATAAAGAGACACTCGGCGAGGCACGCTAGGAATGCCTCGCCAGCTAGAATACTTAATAAATCACTCGTTTGTTTTTCTGCTGGCCGTACCGTGCGAGACTTGGAACTCGAGGTAGTATTGTACAGTTTTTACTAAGATTCAGAATAAATGCGACTGAGATAAAAGAGTAAAATTTATATCGAACTGATGCGACTCCAATATTTCTAACAATAAGTGACATAAAAAAGGGAGATTATCTATACAAATAAATAAAATTGAAGTGTCTGTTTGTAATATCAAAATAACAGCGTTTTACCAAATGCATATGAAAGTATATACGGTAATACCTATAGGAAACAACCATTTTTAAAATTTTTGTCTGTCTGTCTGTTTGTTCCGGGTAATCTCCGAAATAGCTGGGCTGATATTGACGGGACTTTCACTGGCAGATGATGTTATAAGGAGTAACTTAGGCTACATTTATTTTAGAAAAAGAATTAGGGTTCCGCGCAAAAAAATTCCATGAAATCCAATATCTCCTCGCGGGTGAAACCGCGGGCAGCAGCTAGTAAATAATAATAAAATTACTACTACTACAGCTATTACTAAGCTATGAAGTCCATTTTAGACAGACATGAAGAATATACTGTTCATAGTGAAAAGTAATACACTATCAGCATTTACACATGATCTTTTATTTTGAAGTGATTGAATCCTTTAGCTGCAGAAATAAAAATTAAATAATCTTTGAAGTTGGTATTCAAAGTCTATGTAGAGTTTGGCAGAATTACAGAGTTTTACATCACCTTTAATTCAGATTAACTCCTAAAAATTTCAGTATTTTGTTGTGAATTCAATTCGGTTCTACTAAATGTTTCTTAACATGAAAATTGTGTCTGAAAGGGTTTCTTCGGGACTATTGATATAGCCCACAATGGCGCCCGGACAAAGTTCTTAGCTTTTCTAAGATTATCCATATTCACAAAAGTATTTCAATTCTTTTCTTAAACTTAAAATTTAGTTCGAACATTCATATTATACGAAACTTTGATATGTCAATAAGTATGCATTATTAGGCTTCATATAAAACTAAGTTTGAGAGTAATTCATACATTTTTTGTACCACTTTTTCATATTTAATTTTAGGTTTCATATGCCCAAGTTATTTTATAATTCGTATAAGACTTGTGAAGCAAATAATCTAGGTACCTATCGATTTATTTTTGGCATACCTACATATTTACAGTTCTTATGGGCTTGCATAATAAGTCGAATAACTTACTTGACATACAAAAAAATACTGATGATTGTCTTGCTTGGAACGCCAAAGCACCTCGGCCATTTAACTTTTATGAGCGCTCTGTGGCTTAAATCCTACTAAGTGTTTTTATTGGTAACGCAGCAATGGAACAACAGAACGCCGTGATTTTTTTTTCATTGAGACGGTTTATGGGACGAGAGGCTATGTTTCCCGGAAAAATATACGAGTAAAACCACGGGCAACAGCTAGTATACAAATGAAGAAGCCGTCATATGGAACTGATATTATAAGATTGCTACGTTTTATTAGACACTAGCTGCTCCCCCGCGGTTTCACCCGCGCGGAGGTATTGAATTTCATGGTTTTTATTTTTTTGCGCGGAACCCTAATTCTTTTTCTAAAATAAAAGTAGCCTATGTTACTCCTTGTTACATCAGCTATCTGCCAATGAAAGTCCCGCCAAAATCGGTTCAGCCGTTTTGGAGATTACCCGGAACAAACGGACAGACAAACTTTGAAAAATTGTTTTTTTAGGTACCGTATATATTTTCATATGCATTTAGTAAAAAGCTGTTATTTTGATATTACAAACTTCTTTATGTATTTGTAGTATAGATTTATAACTCAGCAGTAATTTGCACAATGATCTTTAAATTTTCAGAAACAGCTAACATGCTTATTAAAGCAAATGCAAAATAAACTCAACTTTATACTCTGTAGATAAACACTATATAATTGCTACATATATGCATAAAGCATAATTAACTTGTATAACATTAGAACGCCCGTGCGCAATACGTAAACGTTTTAGTACCTTGTCAGTTTGTATTCTACGGATTTTCATTTTGATGTTGAATGAAGTGAGATCTTTTTATAGTGACAAGGTACTAAAGCTAGATGATTCAACTCAACTGTGCCCCCGGGGCCATAATAACTGCTTGTTATTATTGTGATCGCACACATACTTTATTGTTAACACATCGTCTGCGTTTGTAATTGGAAGTTGCTGTTTTAATCATTCACGTACGACAAGCATTACATTCAAACAAATATATACTTCACAAAAATTTCGCTTCCAACAGGATTCGAACCTGCATCTTCTGGCTATCCGGGTCAGACGCCTTAACTAACTAGGCTATGGGAGCAATCGATGTTGACTGCGAAATTCTTGATAGGATGTATTTCTTTACGGCTTACACTATATCGGTACTATGTCGGTTAACACTATAAAAAATATATTTCATAAAGCATTACATAATCAATAATGATGAGATTTTCCTCTCCTTTTATGTGCAGTCTCACTTTGTGCCACCAAGTGCGGCCACTAACGCGACCACAAGTTGTGACAAGATTTTCATAAATTTTGGCGTAGGCGTAAACTGACCGTTCAAGTGGCCCCGACCGCGCCACAAGTAGATGCGATGGCCACGTTTTTGACTCTCCTCTCGCGCACACTGGACCACCAACGCCGGTTTCTCACCGCGAAAATCGAGAACAGAAGAGGCGCTTGGACGCATAAAACCGGCCTAAGCGCCTAAGCCTCCCTCTCCTTCTCTCCTGTTCCATTTGGTAATAACACTCATTATATTTCTTCATTATATTCTCTTTCCTACAAAAACAAAAATAATTTACCCGCATTCATCTCAGCCTTGTTTCACAATACGTTTATACATGCTACACCAAAACAATGCAATCTCATAGAAGTAACAATAAAACACGCGAACCGGCGTGAAATATATGGGTCGCAAGCTCAAACGTCCGCAACTTGGCGACAGATAAAGCTATCTTTTGCGACCCACTTCCTACGTTGATATGCCAGCCCTGGATCCCGAATTACGGCGCCGATGTTAGTGAAAACGAAGTTTTATGCGTTTATTTTTTTATTTAATTAAGAGACGAAACTGGTCGTTTTTTTCCTTTAAAATACAATACCATAACAATTTACAATACTATAGACGATTAAATTGATGCGCTTCGACAATTTTCGTGTTTTCGAATTAGTGCGAACATGCGCAAGCGCCTTGTCAGTCAAAAATTGACACTAAATATCTATACAAATAAAATTGAAGTGTCTGTTTCTAATATCAAAATAAAAGCGTTTTATTAAATGCATATGAAAGTATATACGGTACCTATAGTCGCAGGGCACAGCTGGAATAATAATAACACTGTTTTTTTTGTCGGCTGACGAGGCGCGGGACGGCAGGACACTAATAGGTAACATATTCATATGAATTCGGAAATACGAAAATTGCCGAAGCGTCTTTAACCTTTTCGTAGTACTGGAGGGCAATCGCGTTAAAAATTATCAACCAAACCGCTACTAAACTACAACCGCTTTACAGCTTTTTGACCGTTTCGTATCGCGCTAATAGTTTTACCAAAAGTTGAGACGTTTCTCGACAACAACTGACAGTTAATGCTGTCAGATGAACGGTGAAAAAAATTCTACACAGGTGAACCGACACTAAACTACAGTTGGAATCAAACCACAACTAACTCATAACCGTACGCTGTCATTTCAAATTAACGCGATCGGGGCCCTGTATATCTAGAGTTTTGAACGGCAAGGTATGCGCGGCTCGCACTTGAAAATTCTCATTAGTTTGCCTTTATTCTCCAATAGCATGTTGGTCGAGAACTTTCTATAGCGCGCCTGTATGTCAACCACCATCAAGAGAAACATGTTTTATTATTTATATACTTATTAAGAGTAGGTAATAAATAGAATTTATCTGGTCAGTTCTAGCACGATCTGTTTAAAATATAAGCGCGGCGCAGAAAAAAGCTTTGCATGTGTGCAGAAGTATATAAACGGCATACGTACCTATATAAATAAAATAAAAATAAAAAAAAATATTGGAAAGTACTGAGCGTCTTCACGCCTACCTGCCTCCCACAACTTATACACACTCGTGTGTGTGTTACCCATAACATACACTCGTGTCTTGAATGATGTTTGTCGAACTATAAAAACGTGAATAATAATTATCGAAACAAAAGCTAGTATATTGTGCCTGTAAATTCGCTTTGTTTAGATTTTTGTTAGTGGTAGGACTAACTCTTCTGCGAGTGTCCGTCTGGGTTGTTACCACCGCTTTGTTCGTAAAGTCTGCAGCCAAGCAGTAGTGTGGAAGCATTATTGTGTTCCGGTTTGATGAGCAAAGTATCCAGTGAAATTACTGGTCTTTTATGAGACTTAATACCTAATGTCTCAGGGTAACGAGCGCACTGCAGTGCCACGCAGGCCTTTGTGTTTCAAAGTTCTGGGCGGCAATGCAATTGTTATGGGGCGGCGTTATGCTTACCATCAGGCAAACGACCAGCTCGTCTCGTTAACAAATAACATAAAAAAAATTATACCATTTAAAAACCCCTTCCATAACTAACAGACATGTTTGTATCAAAGTTGTATGTTCAATATGGCTAGCAGAGATTCTCAAAAGTTCACCGCTTGAATTGAATCGGGTTAAACGGGCGTCGAGCGCCCGTTTGTGAATATTATGTAGGTGCGTCCGTATTCATTACTCTGAACGAAGTGGGGGCTTCACCTGCTCGACGCCACGCTTGCATCATTTATACCGCGGGGAATATTACGGAATAGCTCGATATATTTTGTGTTGAGCATTGTTTTAATGCATCGCTATTTATCGACGTATCAAAGGCTCATAAAGCGTTACCGAGCAGTGGGAAAGCGCAGAAGGCGCTGAGCCAATGCCAAAAGGCATAGCATAGGGTTGTATCAGGCTTGGGGCGTCATCGCTGGAATAAGTACGAGGATCAGGCTCCATAGATAAAATCCACACGCTTCTTTTTCCGCTCACTATAACGCTAATACCATAGAGTAGAAAGCCAATACGACCAATCACCATATACAAATTTAAAAACAGTCACGTGACATATCACAAGCTAATGTCATTGCCATCCCATACATTGCCTTGGCGTTACCGTAGCGTATGATTTTTGTCAATAAGGCCTGGAGAGAATAGCCCTGAATACGCGTTTGAGTTCGTGGTAGATTACCTATCACTTATTTACAACACTTGAAGAAATATAACTGTGTGTGTTACCCACAATTATTATTGCCTTTAAGCCAAAACACACACACTTTTTAATCGACTTCAAAAAAAAGGAGGTGGTTCTCAATTCGTCTGTATATTTTTTGGAAGCAAGGGCTTAAATAAACAGATCCTTTAATAAATTTTGTGAAAGACTATCCCTAAGGGTATAAAAGTGGAGTACTTATGCAATTTCATTATATCGCGATATTTTCGCCTATCCCCGCTTTTATAAAAGCACTATTCACTATTGAGATTACAATTACCATTCAGCTAAGCTTTCCCGCGTGTATTTTCAAATTCTCCAATTTATCTTTTTTCACGGAACAATTTTTTTTTCATTAATTCAACATACCTCAAATCACAAGAAACGCCGAAAAAGCGTGGGTTAAAATAAATACACAATTACAAAAATAAATTCCAATGCGAGCGCTTTGTGAATACCTCCCCGCAGACTCGATTCAACGGAATGGACGGTGGATATTCTCTGCCATTCCTCGCTAATTGCTCTCCTCGGTCGCTCAGTATGCGGGGTCACGAGGAAAGAGACAAATTAATAAAAGTATGAATATTGATACTCAATGTGGTCAATACGAATTGTTTATCAATGTAATTTTCAAGGTTGTTTTTTATTCCCCGATTCCCGAAGCAATCACTTATTAATCTAAGTCAGTGGTTGGATTCACGACGCTCGTCTCTGAAACGGTGAAGAAAAACGTCGTGATGAAACCAGCATGTTCGAGAACATATGACAGCCATTAATTTGCACTGGGCCCACGTTGTGGATTTGAGCTAGGGATGCGACGTACAAATTATGGCTGATGATCTTTTTCGGGTCTATTATTTAAATTTCGCAGTATTTTCCGTTTGTTGCGAACTATATTAAAAAAATACCGTTGTAGCTTACTTCCATATCATACTCATTTCAGTATCCTACGCTCCCACTGCCGGCGTTCTCTCAGAGAAAGAGGTTTGGGCCATAATTTATTTTTATTTTATTTTATTTATTCAACAAAATCCACAGCTCTTATACAATTAATTATTAGGACTTACATCTAAAACTTATAGCCAATAATGGATTTACATTCTATGAATAATATTTGTTACTAAACAGTCATCAGAGAAGAAAATTAATAATAATTATGGCAGTTATGTTTAATGGAGGCGTGTGTAGTATTAGGGAGTGTGTATGTGAATGCTTGCGCGCGTGAGTGTGTGCGTGTGTGTGATGTGTGCGCGTGTTTATGTCGGTGTGTGTGTGTGCGCGTGTATCGGTGTGTGTGCTTGTGTGGGTATATGGGTTGTTGTGTCTGTGTGTGTGTGTGTGTGTGTGTGGTTTGCGTAAAACAATGTTATGAGTGTATGGAGTGATGAAATAAGTGTAAAGTTAATCCACCACGCGGGCCCAGTGCAGCTTGGTGGATGTCACATGTCCTCGGATTTTGTGGTTCTTGAACATGCCGGTTTCCTCACGAAAGAGGAAAACATTCCTTCACCATTTTTAGAGCAAGTGTAATTATACATAACTTGATATAAGTCATTGGTATGGGCCGAGTCGAGATTCGAACTGTGCGTTGGATTGAAAGTCGCACATTGTCCCGAGCGGCCACACTCGCTTTTATGATTCTCACAGGTTATATTTTAGTAGTTATATATTTTGTCTGTCATCTGATGGTCAAAACTCTATTTAAGCAAATGTTATTTTGCATTTCATTTTTAATATATAACATAACACTAACGACAAATTCGATATTCTCAAAAAGGTTTCTGGCTGTACCTAGTAGCCATTAAGGAGAGCCTCCTTGATTAAAGGAAACTTCTAAACAACATTAATTAATGGGTGTATTAGGAAAATCGCTCCAAAGTCAGCATCGGATTACCATCTCCGTTCATTCTGAATGAAAAACTTCTCTAAAAGATTTAGAGAAGACACTTAAACTTGACACCTCGGTAATAAAATTCTGCGTTATTTTTTTAGATATAAATTAAATTTTTCGCTACCATTTTGAGATAACAGGCGCGAAACGTCGAATAAATGAAGCGTCGACTTATCTGGAGAACGCAAAATGTATTTTTCATTTTGCATAAAGTCGTCTCAAGGGCTTGCAACGTCCGACTGAAAACCTTTCACTTCTATTAATTCATGTAGAGAACGCAGATAAGCTGTTTCACATTTCTGTATTTTAAAAGGACATGCCACTTACTAATGTTCGTTTTACTTTTTGACTAAACTATTTCTGCACATGCTTGTATTTATTGATAGTTGAAGCATCAGTACAAGTAAGTACACCATGCTTCACCCAGCTGGAGAACTTACGTAGAGCACGGGTACAGACCCAATGATTTATGTACTAAAAGATGGGTCTAATGATTTCTTCGTAGGTTCAGTATGTTAATTCAAATAAAACAATGATTTTTGAGTAATAGATTTTAAAGTGTTAACTCCCAATTTACGAGATCAATCATAATTGCTCGATCAGTTATATACTTAACCATCCACAGCATGTTAGAAAGAGATAGCTTTTTGCGATTAGATTTCCCACTGTGCCTATTATTTAAGACATTTCTTAAATTCATTGATATTTGTGATCACAGAAAAGAAAGTGAATCATACGCATCCAAAATACATGATCATGTATTTTGATGTCAATGAAGAGTTTTTTATTGTATTGTATCAGATTGATGGGCGATATTTTGGACTTCGAAAGAAACCTATCTTTCCTTAGACCACCGCGCATTCAGCTCATAATTCCTCCCGACTTTAATTGTACAGGTGAAGGTCCAAACGACCCGAGTCGGCAGCGTGTAGGTCGCGCGGCTTGTCCGCAATTCATTTTATTAGGGAGCGGACCGATAAGTGTGCCCAAACGTGACTCGCCTACCAATAGCGTACCTTTTGCGAGATGTACGATGGACGAGGTCTGACTACCCGCGTGTAAAAAGACTCGAGCTGATCATGTACCGCTGTAGATGTAAGAATCAAGCAATGGATACTGATACGCACGCTGTTAGAAATTTTGTATATATCCCGCTGGTTATGTAAGTTGCCATTGAATTATTCAATTATTGGTCAGTAATGTTGTACGTTGTGATACTTTTATATAGATTTCATAAACAGTGGGAGTTTTGTTTTTGATGTGAACATTAACATTAATTAAAGAGTACTTGTGGCTGACTTCCAGCTTCATCATCGACTGGCTCTGTGACATCTTTATATTGCATGGAATAAAATGCAATATAAAAATGTCATATTGTGTGTAAAATTTCAGCTTCAACCAAATTTCGCTTGCAAGATTTTGCCCATACTAACAAGGCAAGTTAAATAAAAGCTAGTTAAAAAAGCGCATAATTATCCTATTTTATTTATTTAGTTATTCATAAAAACCACAGCTCTTAAAATAATCTTAACATTAATTATATACGTTACCTAAAGCCAATAATGGTTTTACATTTTACATACATAACAATACCTAATGTCTTAGGGTATCGAGCGCAATGCAGTGCCGCGCAGGGCTTAGTGTTTCTAAGTTCTGAGTGGCACTGCAATAGTTATCTGCTGGCGTTATGCTTACCAACAGGCAAACGGTCCGCTCGTCGCGTTATTGAAAAGAAATTAAAAACCAAAAAAAAACATCCGACAAAACCAAAATTCATTAAATTATTTCTTATGGTCAAAAATGAGTAGAGAATAAATCCTAATCGATAGAAACAATACATTTTTCAAAGCAATGTAATTTTTCAAACCGAGTATCAAGTTCCTAAGATTGCAGTGTGATCCTCCAAGTCTGGAAGAGGGTTCTGATTTACTACCCCCCGGGGACTGGCTCGGGGTAAGAACAGCCCAGATAAGTAATAACTCCCGTATCATATTTTTATAACACTTTTTTGTATTAGTGTTTTAAGTAAAAACGGGGATTTATATGTAGGGCCGCTATTACTTTTTCTTGGGTAAATTTTTGCGAGGAAATGAAGATGGTAAAATGGTAATATTATGGGTAGTACGAGTGGGGGATGTAGATTGCTGATGTTACGGTTTGTTTATGATGTTGTCCCAGTTCGGTTGGCAGAAGTGTATAACAAATAAAACATAATGGGCACAAACAAACACATGATTGTGTTGCTGAAATTTTGTGGACCGTCTTGATTATATATATAGCCCGCAAACAATAATGCCTAATTACTTTATTATTAATCTTTTCGTCGTTGCTTTTAGGGAAACTCTTAATTTTATAAAGTCAAATTATAAAACTTCTCCTCGCTTTTCGCTTTATGAGACAAAAGTGAACGATCATGTTGTCATTTCTTGTATAAAATGTATATATATTTTATAGACTTTTAAAAAATGAGTAGCTTCTTAAGTCATCTGTATTTTTTTGTGGCTATATGTTTCTAATATTATACATCTGTATTTTTTGTGTCTATTTTTCTCGACTTCTCATTAAATTATGAGTAGTGTATATTGCAAGGGTGGTCCTTTTCATCAAAATCCTTGCTAAGTGCGACTGCTTTTTAGGGTGAAAAAATGGAGGATGAAATTTGATATATCGTGATATTTTTGTTGATGTCGGTCTATTTTAAATACATTTTTTTATTTTTTTATTGCATCAGTAACGGTTTCAGAAAGGCTTGACATTTTTATAAAAACATAGCAATTTCGGAGGATATATACTAATTGATTCTTGTTTTAGCTCAATCTTAAGGAGAAATGTGAGAAAAAAATAAAGATTAAATCTGTCACACATTTTTTTGTAGGTGAAGAAGTAGGGGAAGTAATTAATACAGAAGGGTAATCGCAAAACACTCTTCTATCTTTTTAATCCGACCCTTGCGTCTTATTAGTAAAACTATTTTTAACTGAATCCAGTATAGTTCAGATGACTATGAAGAATAAACGGATATAAAACACAAACCTTCATCCCTTCTATAATGTGGTGTGGGTAGAGAGAAAAACCCAGGGGAAATGGATGAATTAAACGCACGTCCGCCCGCGAGTTCGTAAAGCTCGGACTTTATGTTGTGGCTACGAATACAGCAATTCCAATGTAGCGATTTCAATATAGCGTGGAATCAGTTTAGCTGAAGAGAATTGAGAATTGTAGAGAACTATTGTTTAGTTTTTTTTATGTTTACCTAATGGTAACGAGACGGACTGATGGTAAGCATAACGCCAGCCCATAACAATTGCAGTGCCACTAGAACTTTGAAACACAAAGGCCTGCGCGGCACTGCAATGCGCTCGTTACCCTGAGACATGAGGTATTAAGTCTCATAAGCCCAGTAATTTTACTGGATACTCTGCTCATCAAACCGGAACACAGTAATGCTTGCACACTACTGCTTGGCGGCAGACTTCACGAGCAAAGCGGTGGTAACAACCCAGACGGACACTCGCAGAAGAGTTAGTCCTCCCACTAACAAAAGCTGAAGATACCTGAGAATTGTAGAGAACTATTGTGTAGTGGGAGAATCATCACTACATATTATAAACTAGCTGTGCTCCGCGGCTTCGCTCACGTCATAACATCAGCTATCTACCAGTAAAACTCCCGTCAAAATTGGTCCAACCGTTTCGGAGATTACACGGAACAAACAGACAGATAGACAAAAAATTTAAAAATTGTGATTTTGTTATAGGTACCGTATATAGTTTTATATGCATTTAGTAAAAAGCTGTTATTTTGGTATTACAAACAGACACTTCAATTTTTTTTTGTATAGATTAAAGTCTTTCACCACGCTGAGTTCGTGTTCATTATCAGCCTCTTACGCTCTCCCTGCTGGAATACTGACCTTCTCTCAGAAATAGATAGTTCATGTTAGTTCGGAGTAATTTCTACTAATCGGATTTATATGTGGTTTTCACCAATAGAAAGATTTTCTGAGAAAGTTATGTAGGTTATAATTTATTAACATTTTGCGCGAATAAGCTACCGGTACTTGTGAGTTTCCGTGTCCTACGAAACTAGCTATTTTTTTATTGTATTGTCAAAGTTAGTTTTTTAATTAGATATGATTGTACTGTATGGTGGCTCCGTAGCTAAGTTGGTAGTAACCCCGCCTGTAAAGTGAGGGGTCCCGGGTTCGATTCCCAGCCGGGGCAGATTTGTGTAAGCATAAAGTTTGTTCTCGGGTCTCAGATGTTTGTGATGTGTATCTGTGTTTGTCCATGCCACCTGCAACACAGGGAATCCAGTGCGGGGGTATGAGTGTAAGCGTTTATGTATTTATTGTAATTTACTAACCGCTATTTGCTTAGCCCCAGTATTACAGCCATCATTATGTTTACGCACAATTTAAAACGGCGCGCGAGTAATGAATATAGCAGTTCAGATAAATGGATTTTGTACCAATAGACCAAGCTCGGTCGTAACTGTCGCTACAAATGCTTGTGTACACAATGAAATTTAATGAAATTGTTTGTTTGCGGATTTTATATCGATTGTTCAACGACTATGAACCTTTGTAAGTATTAATTTAAGTGTAGATACTTTATTCTTTTATCCAAATTTTCGAAAGACTGACTTTAGTTTAGTACTAGCCGCTGCCCGTGGTTTCACCCGCGCGCAGATATTGGACTTCGTGGGTTTTATTTTTTTACACGGAACCCTAATTATTTTTCTTAAACAAAAGTAGCCTAATTTACTTCTTATAACATCAGCTATCTGCCAGTGAAAGTCCTGTCGAAATCGGTCCAGCCGTTTCGGAGATTACCTGGAACAAACAAACAGACAGACAGACAAAAATTTTAAAAATTGTGTTTTTGTCATAGGTACCTTAGTATATCCTTTCCTTATATACTCAAGCCACAGATCAGTAATGTCAACCTGTCACAAGCCTGATATTGATACTTCTTTTGTTTCGAATTTACATCTTTTTTGTTTTCCCATTTCTTTTTAAAAGATGCCAGTACGGAGTGCCTTCAAACATGAATATGAAGAGTAATGCGTGAAATGGTGATAGAAGTGAAGAATACATTATGAGTTTTTAAGAGTAGTCCCCCCAGATTTCAGCAATGCATCGGTGCATTGGTCATTGGTCATGTAGTCCCGGCGAATGGATATAGTACCACCCCATATCTTCTTCTACGTATAAAAATGTTCAAAAAACTGAATTCAATTTATCATGATCTTGTTATCTTTTTTAATAGGTTTTATAGTCATACTAAAAAATACGCGTACTTAAATCTAATACATAAAATTATAAGAATAGCTATAAATTATCCTAGTTCAAGTAAAGTTTTGCAGATTAACACAATCTTTGCCAGTATTCTGTAGTACAGTTTATTCTACAAAATGTAATTAACAGAACGATTTAGATGCTTCTGAATTTTGCAGTTTTAAGATCAGATTGAACAAATAATATAAAAGTTTAAATGTATTTGCTTAGAGTCAAATTAATTTTGTATAGTCTTTAGTATCGGGGTGACCTTTAGTAGCACTGGAGAACGCCCACGAGCTCTGTGGAAAATAGAGATGATACTTTAGACATTTTGTGGGCTTGGTCTAAAGACCAAATAAACAGTATAAACGTCAAAAATAAGGTGATCCTTTTACTCCACTTCTAAATAACAATGTTTTTCTCAAACTATACTCGTACTTATCTATTAATAGACTTTTTTACTTTACTTGTAAAGATAAATGAATACATTTCCATGGTGGTTGGGTATTTTCTAGTGGTTGTTTCAAATTCAAATGAATCTTGGCTTGATTTGAGTTCATACTACGAGGTACATAGGATACTTTTCATCCTGAAGTTAGGCATGGTTCTCTCGGGAGAGGGCATGAAAGTCAAAATGTACTTGGTTGTAACTCTAATAACGCGTCGTTCAATTTCATTCATTCTTTTTTTTGTTAGAGAGGAGGTTTAAAAATTGTCCCGTAAATATTTCAAGGTCATCGGTTTTGTATAGTTCACAAATCAAACACGTCACAACCCTCCGTATTAGGTCCACTTATAATAAAACTGTAATAGGTTCAATTCTATACATCCTGTCCTACTTCCTACCTAATCTATCCAACTAATATTACAAATGCCAAATTTTTTAACGGGTAATTGTATTCGTTGGTTCGACTATTATAAATTCTAGAGATTTTGTCCGAGTGACTAAGTGTGTGCGTGCGTGCTTGTGGGTGTTTGTGTGTGTGTATGTGTGTGTGTGGTGTGTGTGTGTGTGTGTGTGTGTGTGTGTGTGTGTGTGTGTGCGCGTGTGTATGTGTGTGCGTGTGTGTGTTTGTTTGTGTGTATGTGAGTGTTTGTCACCTCGTGTCTCGCATCTACTAAACCAATTTTGATGAAATTTGGAATGTAGGTAGTAGGTAGTTTAGGTCCTGGGGCATAGGCTATAAAGATATATACTAAGCATGAATCGTTATAAAATCATAAAGTAGCATTATAACAATAAAGATAACTTTTACAATATGTAATGTGAAGTAAATACTTATGCTTCAAAAATGTAGTGAGCTTTAGTACCGCAAAAATTTTTTACTGTACCCACAAGAGCTACAATAAATTTTTTATCACTCGTCAGTGAGTTCGTTTGTGCACTGCCTACGCTTGGAATAAATACGTCGGCTGTAGAAGGCCTGATTAATTTTTCATTCATATGCAGTAAAAAACGTTTTCTTTGGATAAAATATTTTTCGCTATGTTTCTCTTCTTTGTTGAAGGGATTCATTAAGTTTCATTTCCGCCAATTTCACGTCCGTAAAAGAAGTCCTACTTACAGTTATAACGAAAGTGAGTTTGTTAGTTTACCCTTCTTTCGTGCAGCAACGCAGGAACGGAGCAACGGATAGACGTGGCTTTTTACATAATTGATAGTTTTGTTTCGGCCCTTAGAAAAGGTAGTTTAGCTAAGTCTGTTGATTTCACACCTGTTTTAAACAACAGCTTGTGTGTAACTTATTATTGCATTGACTCTCTAATGCAATTGGGATGTTGACTCAATTTTTTTTATGATTTTAATCAATTCGTTTTCTCATGTAAATCAAATGTCTATATCGTAAAAACTGGAAATCAAATGCTAACAACGTCAAAAATTAGAGCCAAAGTCAGGCGGATCAAGTGAGCGCTAAAACGCCCCATACTAATTGAGCATAACGCGTGACGTCACATATTGAACGCGGCCCGTAAAGTTGTACTAAAACACACATTTTGTTGATTTTGGCCGTGAAAAACTGCGTTTAAGTAGTTGTCATACATTTGTTATTCATAAAAAGGTAAAGAATCTGATAGTATAGCTTAAATTACTATTGGATGATAAAAAAATCGCTGGATTCTGGAAAGTTTTAGATCCAGTATCTTTGTGGAAATTATACATTTTTTGTGAATTTCATCTTTATTGTGTTAATGTGATGTTTTTAAACCTGTATAACCACAGTATTTATGTGTTTTGTACTTCATGCAAGTACCCAATTGCTGAAAGACACAGAACACTGTGACAGTTTTTCAACTACAGAATGTTATCTTCTATGCACTATGCAGGCGAGCGCTAGCCCTACTGCCCTACTGGCGTGTTATGTCTTCTACGTGTTATCCCAATAGTTTATAACTCCCGTAAATTAAGACTAGGTGTTTCTCGAAATAACACCAATTAAATTCGTATACAGCAAAAATGTTTGCACAACTTTAATTAAACATAGTCTAAAGTACCAAACATCCTCTCAGCCCTCGTTAAAATTTAAATTTACAAAGCAGGTAATTTAATTTAAAAATCAAGTTTCCACTAACAGGAGAAGTAGGTTAACAAAATGTTTTGTCTATTTAATAGCACAAAGGCTAATAATAAGCCTCTTCACTAGCATCCTATGAGTCAAAGGGACTTCAATTAAGGTAAAAACAGAGGTACAGTGCGGGGCGGAATCAAGAATGCAGCACGTTGATTTTTAATGTTTTTACCAGGTGCTGGGAGTAAATCTTCTGCGAGTGTCTATCTGGGTTGGTACCACCGCTTTGCTCGTGAAGTCAGCCGTCGAGCAGTAATGTGCGAGAATTACTGTGTTCTGGTTTGATGAGCAGAGTTATAGCTAGTGAAATTACTGGGCTTATGAGATTTAATACCTAATGTCCCAGGGTAGCGGGTGCACTGCAGTGCCGCGCAGGACTTTGTGTTTTAAAGTTCTGAGTGGCACTGCAATTGTTATGTGCCAGCGTTATGCTTAACATCAGGCAAACGACCAGATCGTCTCGCTATAAAATAACATAAAAAATATATTTGTATTCGTTAATGCAGTGATTTTTCTTCCCGTAAGTCGTATAGCATGTGACCTTCCAACAGAGCCAAGAGAAACGGGATTCGCTTCAAAGCGATTATTGCTATCTATATCTATACAAATAAATAAAATTAAAGTGTCTGTTTGTAATATCAAAATAACAGCTTTTTACTAAATGCAATGAATGTATATACGGTACCAATAGAATAGAATAGAATAGAATAGAATATTTTTATTTGATGGCATGTAAACACATTAACATAATATTTTTAAACAATATCTGATAAGTGAGTCACGTCATCTCGTCATATAATTATGCTACTTCATATTACATGTAATATGTTAGTGCTAACATTACTAAACTATAAATGTAATAACAAAACAACCATTTTCAACACTTTTGTCTGTATGTCGCTCTGTCTATCTGTCTGTCTGTTTGTTCCGGGTAATCTCCAAAACGGCTGGGCCGATTTAGACGGGACTTTCACTGGCAGATAGCTGATGTTACAAAGAGTCCATGTTCAGCACCCACCTTAACTTTGACCTAATTGTGTTTTTGTAGGCATTCAGATGATTTTAATTAGGCATCATTTGATCACGTTAGTGTTATTAGCATTTTTATGTCTGTATTGAGTAATAAGTATTTGAAAAGTTTAGTAATGTAATCAAAAACTTAAAACATTTTGAAGCCCTGCCAAGGGAATAATAGTCTCAAGTACGAGTCTCTCCTCGTATAATGTAAGAAAGTATGATTGTGGTATATTGTCGGACGTTGAATATCTCTTGGCGTGGAATCAAAATGGCCTTATATGAATTAAATTTTCAATCATTATTATTATGATGCCTCGCATACTCAAACGACTTCTCACGCGACACCGCGTTTCACCCACGTGGCAATTCCCACTGGAGCAATGAATGTTTCCGGGATCAATTGTAGCCTATGTTACTCTCCGGTCTATAAACTATAAGCAAAACATCACGTCGATTCGCGTTGTGCCGTTGCCGCGTGAAAGAAGGACAAACCCAACACCCAACACTTTCACATTTATTATAACTCGATTAATTATTATTTATTAGTTATATTATTTATTACAATTATATGATTAAAAGAACTTTTGTTTGTATGTTTCAGACCACATATTTTGTTATCCACTTCCCATCTTCCGTTATCAAATGATCACTTTACATCAAATAAGATAACGGTCAAACGCTACCCTAAAGTAAAAAAAAAGTTTTCCAAATAGAAAGGATTCCAAATGGGATGAAGCCAAAACTAAAATTGAATCCATATATGAACATATTCGGGTCTGGATTATTGTCTGTTTCCACTCACGTCACGTAAGTACGACTAAAGGTCAGCTCACACCGGAGGCGAAGCGACGCGACGCGATGCGCATTTAGAACAATAACAAAACTGCTTTTAAAAAAACGGGAACCGATTTCGACGAAAATATCACGATACTTATATGAAATTTCATCCTCCATTTTCAACCCTAAAAGGTGGTTCTTTCATAAAATTTACGAAAGGACAACCCTTGAGATATACCCTAATCATGAAAATAAGAACCATTTATATCGGTTGACAATAACGATTAACGGAAAAACCGATTAAAAACGTCACAAAAAATTGCAGACGAATAGAGAACCTTTTTTGAGGTAGGTAAAAAGGTCAAATGTTCTTATTTACTTTGTTGTGAGAGTGCCGAATGAATGTTTTTTCTTTCTTTCTTAAATGCGGTGCATCGCGGCCGCGTGGCGCTATGCTTTCTTCGAAGCGTATCCAGTGGACATAGCGGATAGACCACAGAACAAAAATTACGATACGTTATATCTCCATAGATATCCGTATGTCTCTCCCATGATAGACATACGGATTTGACCATGGAGGTAGGAAATACAGTCAGTGGGTTTTAGCCATAGATTATTTACAGGATTTATAGTCTTTGGTTTTAGCCCTCACTATTTATACCGTTTTGTGTAGCAGTGCTAGATTGCGCTATCCGACAAAGTGAGCGCCGCGTCGCCGTCGCTTCGCTTCTCGGTGTAAGCTGACTCTAAACCGACATAGATATGGTTCGTAATTGAAAAATAAACCTTTTTATTCTTTCGACAAATTGCATTTTACGTAGTTTCCTACGTATAAGTAAATACTTAAGGCTAAATACAACTAGCTAATCTAACTACAACAATTTGGACACTATAATAACCGTAATAGGTATGTACCTGTTGACTTTAGTTACATTTTAAAGGTTTTTATCACACAATTAAAATACGCACTAGAAATATTTAAATAGTTGGTGCTTCTCATACTAGGTCAATGCTAATAATTAGCATTGACCATGCAATAATTAACACAAACATTCTAACGCAGTGTGCATTGTGGCGTATGCGTTATAATATTATCTTTGGTGTGAATTACAAACCTCATAGTACGAATAAGACATATACATATAAGATTACCTACATTACAACTAATACAATATGAAAGATTGGACATTTGGCTATTTCTGGTTGGCACTGCAATTGTTATGGGCCGGCATTATGCTTACCATCAGGCAAACGACCAGCTCGTCTCGTTACCAAACAACATTTAAAAAAAAACTTGTTTCTAATAATCTAACGGATTTTGCTGAAATTATTATACATAGAAATAAATAAAATTGGAGTGTCAGTTTATTGTATCAAAATAACAGCTTTTTAATAAATACATATGAAAGTATATACGATGCCTATAACAAAAACACAATTTTTAAAATTTTTGTCTGTCTGTCTGTTTGTTCCGGGTAATCTCCAAAACGGCTGGTAGGACTATTTTGACGGGACTTTCACTGGCAGATAATTGATGTTATAAGGAGTAACTTACGCTACTTTTATTTTGGAAAAATAATTAGGGTTCTGCGCAAAAAATAAAACCCATTAAATCCAATATCTCCGCGCGGGTAAAACCGCGGGCAGCAGCTAGTAATTAATATAAAGTTCTAAAACAAATAAATTATCTTTATCTATAAAAACTTTGAATGTTTTTATTACCATTACGGGATATGAATTCGCGCTCGTCAGAAGATCAGCAGTTTCTTTAGTTACAGAAGTAAACAGTGAGCTTTTGTAAGTAAAAAAAAAGTGAAGAGGCCTAGGAGAGTTTTTTACATACAAAGAGTGATCAAGTCGATTCCTTCCTTAACTTTTTAAGTAACCCCGAAAGCTTTTGTGGGAAACACAAGGGTAACTAAGTGTTAAGTTTGTTATGTACCTTTTAATGCGCTCAATCGAGCAAACTTAGTAAAACCACAATAAATTCGACTAGCCTTCGAAGGTTTTTCGGGTAACTTAAGGAAGGATACTTTCTAACAGAAAGTATCCTTCTAATAATCCTTCTTTAAAAGAAAGGCGGCTTATAATTTTTTTTGCCACTCCCTTTATCTACTTTACTAACATCAAGTCACTTTACATACATTTTACTTTTGAAGTATGTAAAGAGGCGAGAATGCTGTTTATTGTTTCTCTGAAACTGCATTTTTTGCGGAAACTTGTACGACTTTCAATCCGACGCACCAGAGTTTGAATCCCAACTAGGGCCCGCACCAATGACTTATACTAAGTTATGGGCAGGTTTACCATACTAGGACGTAGCAAATTATAACACCCGCCTCCACTCCGATACGCTTTGTAAGACTTACCTTACTTCAAAACTACACAGTAAAAGTTGTCTCGTCTTTTGTAAACCGTTAAACTGTTTGTTTTTATTCTTTAAACACTTTTAGCCAGCACTTAGAGAGGTTTAAACTTACTCCAAGGTTTTACCGCGCGTTCAACTCAAGATTAACGCTTGGTTAGCGTAAGTGCAGGATTTAAGTATTTCCTCTTTTTTGACTTACGCTTCCAAAGCTTTCAAAGGATTTACTATCTTGAGACTGTATACTGTACTTACGATTCAATATGGACTTTATTGACCCGTTCGTAGTTTAGTTGTGCCAAAAAATTGTAATAATGTAAGAAAAATAGAAAACGATTCTTAGTTCTTTTGTGATGTATTTTTACTAAGGAAAAACTCATCTTGACGCAACCATAGCTTTTTTCTGAAGAACCCCATCGTTTGCAACTTCCTTTAAAGAGTCGCTAAAAGGTAGGTCGAGCGTAGGTCGAAGTGGGCTCTCGCCGAAATTGTAGTGACTCTAGTTGCCTCGTTCCAAAGCTTACAACATCCAAAAAAGGGCAAAAACCTCGATGGCGGAGTGAAAAAACACTGCATGGTGGTAGGACATTTTATAGTGTACCTGGTAAGTACCACCCTCAAGAAAAAATCCGACGTCAGTCACTGATTGGTATTCAAGCAGTCTTCAATATCATTAGTCACTTCAGCTGAGATTTGTTAAACACTGAGTTACTAGAGTGAAATTAAAACTAAATGTTTGTTCAGTAACTTTGGTCCCTGACTGTAACTATTCAGGCGTTTTTTACCTCCTGTTCTTTATTTATGTGCGTATAGTCCCAAAGTAGCTACTCAGTAAGCACGTCAAGCACCAGCTACTTAACTAACTCAGTTGAGGCGAACTACAGGGTTGCCCCAACCTCAAACTCGCGAATAAATCATTCACAAAGATATCCGCCAGCGGGACAGCTGAGCTCGAGCCTTGAATATTTCACGCCAGACCATCCGCGCCCCTTGATAAATCTCAACACCTTATAAAAAGTAAGTGCCCACTCTATACCATAAAGTAGCAACCCTACCGCTGTCGCTTTTAGGTCGTGAGTAATCAATTCTCGAGTAAGGTCATTGAGTATCTAAGTATGTACTTGAAAGACATCCTATTCAGAGCTCTGTGAGAACTTTACGTTTGAACTGAAAGTTAGAAGTATAGAAATATATCTGAAGTATACATAAGCTGATTTGTAACGGCGTATGATCAGTTGTGATTTTGCCTGTACTTCACGGTCACTTGGGAACGTCTCGCGATCCGATAGACAGTCGCAGATGGTGTCATTAAACACGATAAAGCCTGGGTGCCTTCAAATTATCCTTTACCACTCACAGATTTAAAAAACTCCAACATCTGCACATTTGCCGACTCTACATACTACCGCTCAAGTGTTGGCCTTAACAGTCACAACAAGAAAATGTCGTAGGGTTTAATGTAATGTGTTTTATAAAGTGACACTGATTTTGATTATTAGTATGGACTAAAATTTCAATCTTATTAGTGTGTTTTTGCAGCAAATAAAGACAAAAGTAAAAAGCTGTTATTTTGGCATTACAAATTACAAACTAACACATACATTTTATATATTTGTATAGACTAGTAAGTGATCAGACAGTATATGGTCAATCCGTATTTACTATTAATATTATAAATGTAAAAGTGTGGTTGTTGGTTTGTCCTTCTTTCACGCAGCATAGCAGTAAGGGATCGACGTGATTTTTAACCAACTTCCAAAAAAGGAGGAGGTTCTCAATTCGTTTGTATTTTTTATGTTTGTTATCTGAGACCTCCCGTCCGTAAACCAATTTGAAAAATTCGTCTTTTATATGAAAGGATATACTTTCAGATTAGTTCCATAGAAATTTCATCAAAATTGGTTAAGTAGTTTGTCACTGAAGTCGGTTTGTCGCTTTTTTAAAGCAATTGCAATTAAGCGAATACATTTGTGTATGTTGAATATATTTATCGAAGACATTTGTCTTTCAGATGCGGCCTGCGCTTAGCAATGCTGCTTGCAGTCTTGTACAATTTGGTGGGACAAAAATAAAGTTGTCTGAATTCCGTGAATTGTGGAACTGTAAACTACTGTTTTGCATTATTTAACGAACTGTCTGTATTGTTTGATCACTTCAATGATTAATGAGTCACCATCGGTTCAAATATAGGTATTTATTGATATGAAGACGAATATTGTGTATAACCATTGTGTTCTAAATTAGTAATTACTAGTAGGTGTAACTAAACTTGGGAAGCTACTTTAGAAGATTTGTTAGAAAATAGAAGTGTGTAACAACCTGCATAATAGTATTAATACTTTTTTATGTTATTTGGTAACGAGACGAGCTGGTCGTTTGCCTGATAGTAAGCATAACGCCGGTCCATAACAATTGCAGTGCCACCCAGAACTTTGAAACACAAAGGCCTACGCGGCACTGCAGTGCGCTCGTTACCCTGAACTGACATTAGGTATTAAGTCTCATAAGCCCAGTAATATATATAATATATATAAAACGAAACTTATACGAAAATATAACATTGTAAGTATACGAAACTATCCTAATTTCAGTTCTGTTGTGAAAGAGAATTCTATAAGGTTTGGAAGCCGCTGCGGACATTTGTCTTACAAAATGGCTCGCCCAACGTAACCGGAAGCGTCTAGGAATTCTGTATGCAACCCTGTCTAATAGTTCAGCCGAAACAGCTGTTTTACGACGGCCATGTTTCTTCCTTGAAATTGCTGTGAAAAGCTTGTGTGTACTTCCTATTCAAATTGCTACAATGTAAAGTTTAGTTTTCGCTTGTATGTTGGGTATGCTACCAACTGGAAGTGAGCTGGAACATATGGATTGACAGAAGACCTAATCTGGTAGCAGAGCCAAGACAAGATTGAAAGATATGTATTGCAAGATTGAAAGATATCTGTTAGTGGGAGGACTAACTCTTCTGCGAGTGTCCGTCTGGGTTGTTATCACCGGTCTGCTCGTGAAGTCTGCCGCCAAGCAGTAATGTGCAAGCATTACTGTGTTCCGGTTTGATGAGCAGAGTAGCCAGTGAAATTACTGGGCTTATGAGACTTAATACCTAATGTCTCAGGGTAACGAGCGCACTGCAGTGCCCCGCAGTCCTTTTTGTTTCAAAGTACTGGGTGGCACTGCAATTGTTATGGGCCGGCGTTATGCTTACCATCAGGCAAACGACCAGACCGTCTCGTTACCAAATAACATAAAAAAACAAACGTAAATTGAATCTGCCCGCTTAAAAAGAAAAGCTTGCTGAAATTAATCACCACAATTCAATTAAGTTATTGGAACCTGCGAATTCAATCAAAAGCCAAATGTAATATAATCCAACATACCGCTCTTTTAATAATTCGCTCAGTCAGAACAATGGTGTTTTAATTCGATTTTTTTGTTTCGAAATTAAATTGTGTACGAAAAAAGATTAAATGTTTGGAAACCTATCGTATGACTACAGGTCATACGATACGATGTACATCTGACAAATGAATTATAGCTGATTGATTATTTAACTGATTTCTATTAAATGTTACTATTATTGTATTTAAGTGCAAATAAGTTTAGCCCTGGAGGCGCCCCATAAGTTTTTTTTACTATATCATAACGATATGAGCTGGTCGTTTGCCTGATAGTAAGCATAACGCTGGCCCTTAACAATTGCAGGGCCATTCAAAACTTTGAAGCATTTACTATGAAATAATTATTATTCCACGATAAGTTACTGATAAATAATTAATGTAGAGCGAGTGTGGCCGAGCGGGAACTTGAGTGACTTTCAATCCGACGCACCATAGTTCGAATCTCGACTCGGCCCACACCAATGACTTATATCAAGTTATTTTCGGATTATTCACACTCACTCTAAAACGGTGAAGGAAAACATCGTGAGGAAACCGGCCTGTTCAAGAACCACAAAATTCGAGGACATGTGACATCTACCAAGCTGCACTGGGCCCGCGTGGAGGATTGTGGCCCACACCTCTCTCTGAGAGAAGGCCAGTATCCCAGCAGTGGGAGCGAAAGAGGCTGAAAAAAAAAGATGAATTAATGTAGACATCGATAAACATATTCTTTCGTTTGTCATCAAGTTGACTGACCACGTAAAATATCTTATTAGTGTCGGATAAACCTATCAGTCAAACGTAATTGCTTTTACGCGTACAGTGTCACAGCCAATCTGATATAATTCTTTATTAATATCAATTAAATTGGCAGTCAGGTGCGTTAAATCAGACTGATTCAATTGGAATATATTATGCCGTTTGGCAAAATTTCAGTCACCTTTGCATATAATTAGGATTTATTTCAACGGGCTAAATGCCTTTATTAACTTAGCTAATACATAAATAAACACGACATATAACCTAGCTAGCTACAAAAACAGTTGGATAATCTACAAGCCCAAGTAGGCCTATAGATAATCCAAATGTTCTAGACCACTACCAGTTTAGTTCCAGAGAGTTTAAATCAGAGAGATCAGACACTAATTTTATCAATTTCTATTTACGAGCACTTCCAAATAGGAGAAGGTGTTTTTCAAACCCATAATATTTGAGAAATGCAAAGCATTAAATTTTTTTTTAATAATGTATTTTAACCAGCCATTGCATGTCTTTACCTAACACCAAACGTTGCGTTAAAACTATAAAGGTCGCTACGAACTTATTGTCTCACTTGTAAAATGCAAAATTTCAACCATAATATAATTTACGTGTATCTCTATTGTAGTGCAAGCCGTCTGTTTTGGTAAGAAACAACGGAGCGTCCCCTGTGGCCGCGCGTGGCACTTACTCGACGGAAGCTGATGCCTTGACCTGACCTGCCACCTCTAGAGAGCTTACGAGCTATGTGATATGAGTTATAAAATATATCTATAAAGATCTGTGATCTATACCAATAAATAAAATTGAAGTGTCTGTTTGTAATGTCAAAACAACAGCTTTTTACCAAATGCATATAAAAGTATATACGGTACCAATAACAAAACAACAATTTTTAAATTTTTATCTGTCTGTTTGTTCCGGGTAATCTCCGAAACGACTGGACCGATTTTGAAGGGACTTTCATTGGCAGATAGCTGATTTATTTATTTATTTAAACCAGTTGCTTGCTGCGCTTACAGCGATGCCAAAAACGCACAGCAAGCTGATGTTATAAGGAGTAACTTAGGCTACTTTTATATTAGAATAAGTCAAGGTTCCGCGCAAAAAAATAAAATAAAATACAATATCTCCTCGCGGGTGAAGCCGTGGGCAGCAGCTAGTTCCTAATAATATTTATAACTGTGAAAATATGATTGTTGATTTGAGTTGATTTATTTCAAGCCGCAATGAAGCAATAGATCTACGTAATTTTTTGCATAGATATCTTAGTGGAATGTGATATAGGCTACATTTAATACCGAAAGAAAATCCATCGTTCCTGTGGGATCCTCCTTGTGGCATTGTCCTAGAGATCTAATGATAGACAGAGCTTGATGAAATTTAACTTATGGCGACGGAAGATTTTTTATTTACGTATAGATTGACATTACCTATTCAATAAGTTTTACACATTTAATACAAAAAAATGGTTAATTGTTTTTTCTTAATTTAAACCGACGTTTCGTAATCATTCGTTTATTTGCATTGCACATGGTCACAAGAAGTTTATTTAGTATATTTAAATACTGTACTTATTTAAAGAATTGTTATTCCATCATTATCATTGTCAGCACACATAAAAAACTCTTAGCTGCTAAAAACATAACGCTCTAAAAACATTTGGACATTAAAATATCAACCTACGTTGTAATTCAGCAAGTGTACATCGCAGTTAAACCGAATAATGAACTCGGTGCAGGCTCGCTGTGGCCCTCCTGGCTCACTGTGGCTATTTTTTGAGCGCTACCATTTTTATTTTACATGTTTTCGCGAGTGTCCGTCCTGAATTTTTGAATAATTCAGCTAAGCGAGTGTACAGCGGCAGTGGAAACCAGTGATGAGGGTTTTGTTGTATTGCACGGCTTCATACACGCTCACAAGGTTAGCATATTTTTGTATGCTTGTATATCTTGCCCGTACCTATGCAGCGTGGTATGAAAATATGGCGCACAGCGTTTTGATGTTCATTTAATTGATAAAAAACATAGCTTTAAAAAATCGACGAACCGACTTCAGTGACAAACTACTGAGCCGATTTTGATGAAATTTCAAAGGGAACAATCTGAAAGTATATCCTTAATAAAAAAAATCGAAATAAAAAAAGAATTTTCCAAATCGGTTTATAAATGAAAGAGATATGAAGAAACAAAAATTAAAAAAAAAAAGCCCACCGAATTGATAACCTTCTCCTTTTTTAGAAGTCGGTTAAAAAATAACACGATACGATCATTGTTAGACTTGTGCTACTATGAAAGTGGAGTTTGATCAATTTGGCACTTATGTTAAAATTTACCTTTAAAGTTTTGCAAAATTGCGTTAACATTTTTACAGAAAATTTTAAATTTGTAGGTTTCAGCAGCTTTAAAAATAAAATGTTTTGTACGTTATTGCTTTGCCAAAGGCATTTTTAACTTACAATGAGATCTATTTTAGGATCTAGGTCTAGGTCTATGAGACTTGCTTTCATACTTGATTACCTAATTCTTCGGTAGAGTACGTGATGCGGAATATAATAGCAACGTGAAAGTTAGTCTACTGTTAACACTTGCAGATCCCTGTGCTTATAATACTGAACGAAATTATTACAGAAGGCTGGCTTCGTGACTGCTCTCCTTCTTCCGCTTTATGATGCAGGCCTCGTAATTTAAGCCTCCGAAAGGATTGACGTCAAAAAGAGCCGCAATTTTTGTGTATGCATGTTCGTCCATTTCATGTTGAGATTGTCGGGTTTTACCCGACTACGGCAAAGCGAAGAAAAGAAGAGGGAAGGGTATATGTTTAAAGCTATGCCGCCTCTCACTATTTCGGCCTGAATCTCTTGCACGGACTCTATTTACTACTTGAACATAGTATAATAATGTCATGCGGACTTCATATTATATAACATTCCTTTGTACCCTTCGTCTATCTTAGAACTGAGAGCTGTAACAGAACACTTACTGTTTTAACCGACTTCCAAAAAAGGAGGAGGTTATCAATTCGTCGGGTTTTTTTTTAATGTTTGTTACCTCAGATCTCGGTCATTTATTAACCGATTTGGAAAATTATTTTTTTATTTGAAAGGATATACTTTCAGATTGGTCCCATAGAAATTTCATCAAAATCGGTTCAGTAGTTTGTCAATGAAGTCGGTTCGTAGCTTTTTTAAAGCAATTTTCTTGCTATAGAGTTTGATCCATGAATCCTTACTATATTAAATGTGAAGGTGTATACTTAACTTGTAGGTACCTTTTTTGGTTTGTGTTTCTTTCGCGCAGCAACGGACCAACGAATCAACGTGATGGATAGATATAGTTTATGGACCGGAGAATAATATACACTTTTTATTCCGGACAATTCACGGTTCTTGTGGGAACACTGGTGAAACCGCGGACAGAAGCTAGTATGGTATACGTGCTAGGAATATAGTTGATAATAATAGAGCAGTTCGTAAGCGGCAAAGAAATGTGGATCAATAACAAAGTATGATTGTACCGTCGCTATAATGGCCACGATTCGTAACAAACCAAATTTTAGTTTAATCTCTCTGTAAATTGACAAATGACGTTAGGAAGTGATTTTAACGATAGTAAAATAATAAAAAAAAGCGGATAAAATATAACATTTACTTTTATAAACCCCGGATTACGCTAGAACCATTTCCAACTCACTCACTGCACATCTCACTTGTGTCACAGTAACCCGAGCGCCGCGATACGCGATAATATGATATCATAACATCACAATTATCGCGCTGTCACAGCACGCATCGGACCCTCATCACGCACATCTGCGGTCGGATTAATCGTGTATTAACCGGATCTCGCCGGACAAATCTACTTTGTCCGACAAAATCACTTCACATTTTTTCACTTCCATTGCGTATTAATTACGAGTAGATTTAAGAAATAATTAGGCACGTGGCTAATGAAAAAAAAACTGCTGCAGCAGCCTTAACTCTTATTTCCAGTCAATTTACGGCGTAAATTAAACTGGTTGGTAATTTCATAATATAATTCAGCCAGTCAGCAGATACGTGAAACTGCCTGGATTTTGGCTAGCATATCCCTGTTATCCATTTGACGTAAGCTAATGTAATTTAGCTATCAAAAAGTCACGAGGAAACCATTCAATTGCGCCTGTGTTGATAGTAAATAGCTTTAGCTTATGGCCGTCAATTGGACTACCTGGAACTTGCCTGGTTTTAGATAAGTTCATAATACGCCTGCAGGACTATAATTTTATCTTTCTAGATCTTAAGAGGCGGTGTGATTGAAAATGGCGACTAATATGATAAACCTAGAAAAACTGGCTCGAGAATTTTGTGACAGATTTTTGATGACAGCAGGTTTTTGGTGTCAGATTTTTGACTTGAAGGAACTAGCTAGCCAGACGAGTACTAGGAATGTTCTACCATAACTTCACTCTATGGCAGCCCTCACACCTAATTCATGATTGGTGGACAAGCAGTAATCGCGGACCACGAGAAAACCATGGAAAAACCACGATCCCCGCCTGACGCATATCGTATCGTCTATTGTGGTTGTGGTTGGGGTTTGATGGAAATCTAGTCCGAGCACGGCACCCGATTCGAACTATACCTCTATTCAAAAAAAATGTTTCACAACTTCCGTTTTGAAGTTTGATTCTTTTTTTGGAAAGTTTGAATGACGGTTTTCGAAGGGAGGTTCTCACAACTTGTCGAAAACCATCCACACAAGTCCGAATCACCCTCTTGCGGGATAACATACCAATTCAAAGTGACCCTGAATATAACTTACCAAACATAATAATAGCCACGTGTCAAGCCCATATCCAATTTGCTCAATTTCATGTCAAATCCGTATTAAAACGGATTTAGTCTGGACATCCCTGATCCATCAGAAGATTGATTCTGTGTAATGACCTATGAATACATTAGATTACTTTGCTCAATTACTTGTCCCAATTTGTTTTACAGCTAACTGAATTTCAATTTGAGACTCAGTTTTATTCTATTGTTTTATTCGTTAATGGGAGTACTAACTCTTCTGCGAGTGTCCGTCTGGGTTGTTACCACCGCTTTGCTCGTGAAATCTGCCGCCAAGCAGTAATGTGCAAGCATTACGGTGTTCCGGTTTGATGAGCAGAGTACCCAGTGAAATTACTGGGCTTATGAGACTTAATACCTAATGTCTCAGGGTAACGAGCGCACTGCAGTACCGCGCAGACCTTTGTGTTTCAAAGTTCTGGGTGGCACTGCAATTGTTATGGGCCGGCGTTATGCTTACCACCAGGCAAAAGACCAACTCGTCTCGTTTATATTTTAAATTTCACTGAGTTAAAGACAATAATCAACAGAAATAAACAAAAAATCTTTAAAAAATTGTACCTATGAAACATTGGAATAAAAACTAGTTCATAATGTGAGCGTGAACTATTTCCCCACAAAATCCTGTCCCCAAGCCGTGTCACCGAAAAAGTAACAATTCACATTACGTACCAAAAACAAGCGAACCCGAAAAATATTTTCCGGGGTCAGAAGTCCCGTGGGAGGCGACAACTGCTCAGTGCACGAATATGCCCTCGCATTTGGCGCGACCCGCTTTTAGAACTGCATACACTTTTATTTTATCCCAGCATTTTTTTCGACAAAAGCTTTTAACTTTTATAGAGGTGCTCATACAGCGCTTTCGCGGTGAATTTCACATGATTCTATGGGAGCTTCATTCTGCGGTGTCATGTAACGTCAAGGCCTGTTCTTGTTCCGAGGCATTGTTTTCGATGTGATATCATCGATTTTCGTTAGTTTTTATTGGACGTCACGATAATCTGGCATTAGACATTAATGCATGTTGTTAAGCTGTCAAAATAACAATGATTTTGCAACACGCGGATTACGAGGTATACACACGTGCGGCTTGAAGTAAAACCACGAAACAGAAAAGAAAAGCAATATGGACAGGTAGTGCCATCTCTTTCACTCCATCGAAGCCCAGCCTGGGCTCAATGCGACGACTGCTCCGCTACATATATCACTTGCGCACCACTACGTATTTACCGCGGCTTCTGTACTGAGAGACGGTGGTTGTGAAACAATTTTTTTGACTAGACATCGTACCAGCGTCGGTGGTTTTTCCACGGTTTGTACTTCGTGATCCGAGGTTGATACATAATCATAATCATGCATTACCGTCTAATGGCACGCTTAGGGCTCAGAAATTATGCCGGCTTTGAGTGACTTCGTTTGGAGGAATTGGCAGCGATGATAAAGCGTAGTGCAACCTGTGGACGACAGGCTATCAGGCAACCACCAATTCAGTATGCTATCAAAATCAATTTCTGTCAGGCTTCGTTTGATTTTACTCGTGTGATAGGTGGCAATTTGACCAATAATATACTTTAAAAAAAGTGAACCATATTCTAGATATTTAACTCGATATGGTATAAAAAATCGGTTAAGTAAAAAAAATGTTTCAAAATAGCAAAATTCGTTCAGTAACAATGTCACAAAAAATCTTTTACTAAAAGTTTTACTTACATAAAGACACAACAAAAACAATTTACCATCGATATTTCCAATTTTTTTTATACCGCTTATTAAACAGAGAAAAACAACCATTCGAACGCCGTGAAAATACTAACAAAGATTAAAACGTCGTAATTTGCTTCGGAAAGTAGTATTAAATCGAAAATGGTGTCAATTAAGGGCAAATTTTGAGCAAATTAATACATCAAACGCCCGTAAAATTGTATTACCATAACATCGTAAAATAGCCCCGCTTTAGATATGTACTTCTATTTAATATTTCCTTCGCCTGGTTGCTGTTTCAGTATTTTTCGTCTAATATTTGTCTTGTGTTTTAAGAGGGGCTTGTGGTACTGGCTCTTCTCGTGAATGCCGTAAGAGCTGACTGAGGGAATATCCAGATATTCTCCACGAATTATTCTCACTATGTCCCTAGACGTTAGTGGGCGCATAGAGCGTTAGTGGGAGGACTAACTGTTCTGCGAGTGTCCGTCTGGGTTGTTACCACCGCTTTGCTAGTGAAGTCTGCCGCCAAGCAGGAATGTGCAAGCATTACTGTGTTCCGGTTTGATGAGCAAAGTAGCCAGTGAAATTACTGGGGTTATGAGACTTAACACCTAATGTCTCAGGGTAACGAGCGCACTGCAGTGCCGCGTAGGCCTTTGTGTTTTTTGAAAGTTCTGAGTGGCACTGCAATTGTTATGGGCCGGCGTTATGCTTACCATCAGGAATACGACCAGCTCGTCTCGTTACCAAATACCATAAAAAAATGTGCCTAGATATTACGGATGGCGATGATTCTTTATAACATTATTAACAAACAAAGTTTTCCCCGAAATCTTAATACAATTCAAATTTGCAGTATTAGGCCTGCTTGCATCATTAAGGGATAAATAATGAAAGCTTTGTTCTTTGGATTAAAATACACTAATTGAGTTTTGTAAACAGAAAGACATGATCAAATCAGGTCGAAACTGAAAAAAGGTCACTGTGCAGAGAGATCATGCAAGGGCCATTAATCATGAGAAAATACCAGTATTCCAGCAGTAGGAGCGTCATAAGACTGATGATGAAGAGTCATTTTATTCATTTTTAATACATCAGAAAGCATGACGGTCGAACGATAACTTATCTATACAACTAAATAAAATTGAAGTGTCTGTTTGTAATATCAAAATAACAGCTTTTTACTAAATGCATATGAAAGTATATACGGGACCTACACCAAAACAGCCATTTTTAAAATTTTTGTCTGTCTGTCTGTTTGTTCCGGGTAATCTCCGAAACGGCTAGGCCGATTTTGACCGGACTTTCACTCGCAGATAGCTGATGTTACAAGGAGTAACATAGGCTACTATTATTTTGGAAAACGAATTAGGGTTCCGCGCAAAAAAATAAAAACCATGAAATCCAATATCCCCGCGCGGGTGAAACCACGGGGCAGCAGCTAGTCGCAAATAAAACACAATTTTAAGCCAAGTTCAAATATTACATTTTGCACAACACAAATTTATAACATTTATAACAATAACTAACAGTTTTCACTAGGTCAGCTGCAGTGGGAAGATTATTTCCAATCTCGGAAGTAGTATTTTGAGTACAGAATGCCCTGGATGCCGGCGTAGAATAAAACATTCATCATTGCGCTTATAGCCCATGACAAGTGTACACCCGCTGTTACGAGAAGCGAATAAGGTGAATGGAGATGACAAAACATAAGTGATCCTAAAAATGTGGCACGCTATATCAGAGATAATTACATCTCTAGTTGATGTCTTGTTTTACTTCGTACTATACGCAGCACCTGTATAGTCACAGTAAAAAAAGGTTCGTCACGTTAAGGTCTATTTTTGTTTGCGCAGGAATTGATGTGTGATAAGACTCCTTACTTAAACCTATTTGTCTAGTCTATGCCAGTATTGCGTTACCGTGACAACGATTCTGTTATAATAAGATTTATGAATAAAGAGAAAAATAATGGGGACTGTCTTTGACAGTTAAATAAAGAAAATTAGATTTCTAAATAGCTAGGCCATTAAGAACATTTTATGTTGATGTAAACTAGAGATTTGTCAAAGGTGAATGTTATTGTAACCGTTGTTATCACTGCATTAAATACTAGAATTCTATAAAGCAGTTTGCTAGTTGCCGTAAGATCAAAAGGTACTAAGTGTCCTTACGTGATAAAGGAAATAATTTGAAAACTGACGAAGGTTTTCTTACCATGACTGTACCTACATAGAAGTGAAAATGAACTTGTGCTGGCGTAGCGCGAAATATTATGGTCTGGTAGCGTAATCTTAACTTTGCTAGGTATACATTATTATACCTAGCAAAGTTAAGATTACGCCTTGTTTTATATTATGTTTCAGAACTTTTTTATGTGCGCTACAGACACGTTATATAAGACTGTCCTAATTTAGATTTTGTGTACTCGCATATATATATAATTATCATCAACTACATTATCTATACATCAAACGCGAAATTATCAATAAAGTAAAAAACGTTGGATACTAGCGACCCCCATTAGTGGATTCACTACATAGTAGTTGCCGATAAAAATCCTTGCAAAATTTATGAAAAGTAAAATCCACTGTTTGTCGCCGACCACTAGTGGTTGTCGCGATTGCACGGACTCAGAACTTACATTTATTTACAACGAAATAATAAAAATTCAACTCAAGTAACCCTCCACGAAGTATATACAGGAAGTTTTCCTACACACAAAATGCTGAAGCACAAAAAATCGATTGCAAAACTGTAGAATGATTCGATAGGTTCCTAATTACTTCTTCAGAAATACCTTCTCCATCCAACCGTTTCCTTTGTAACAGAGATCACGTTGAAAACATCTATAAATCGGGGTACGTCCGACTAAGACATCCAATTTTCTCTAAAGCTGGAGTCCACTCGAGATCTTTGTCGTGATGAATAGAAGTTTCTGGAAACAAATCTCTTTTGTGAGTTATTCTACACTCGCTCAAGATGACCCTTTCAGTTATTTACTTAATGGAAGTATCTATTCGCTCTGTAGCATAGGGCTTCGATTACGCTAAAGTTTGTAAGTCAAAGATAACAGTATATCAACCTTTTAGTGGAGATTTGAGTAATAACTTTACACTTACCATCTCAACACAAACACAAGCATGCTACAATGTACTGATACACTGGGTCGGTATTGTTCACAAAATTCTGCACCAAAGTTGTACCCTGCAAAACATTCTTGGTCTATATTATTTTGGTTAGTGAGGGTTTGTTTGTTCCTAGAGTTAAAAGATGTATCTTAAGAAGTTTACTCTTATTTAATGAAAAAGGTAGATTCCCCAAATTGTGAGCTGTGCGGAACTATAGACGATGTACACCACTTGCTCATGGAATATGTCAGGAACAAAAACCAAAGAGAGGTATTGATACATTCCATCAATGTAAATGTATTGGATGTTGGAGTGTTTACTCATATTTTAGCGAACCCAACGTGTGAAGCTGCAAAGCTGATTTACAGAATGTTCAGACATCTGAAGTAATTATTCTTCTTCTTCTTGCGGTGCCTCTCCACTTCTGAAGGTTGGCTGTCAGCTTCGCATATATATCTCTATCTCTTGCCACGCGCCACAGGTGTTCTACGCTGGCGATGCCGGTCCATTCTCTAATATTACGGAGCCACGATTTCTTTCTCCTTCCAACACGTCGCTTCCCCTTGATCTTACCCATCATAATAAGTTGGAGAAGATAGTACCGCTCGTGCCTAAGCACATGTCCGAGGTATCCTACTTTTCTTCTCTTGATGGTAGTCATAAGTTCCCGAGTAATTATTAAGAAAATTAATATTAATAATATTTAGACTACGATGGGACTGGCATGCCATTGTATGGTAAAAATCCCTAAATTAAATGAAGAACAAAAAAGAAGTTTACTCGCGGACAAAAATACTTTTATTATCTTACCACTTTAAATTTAATGTATTTAGCTTTATGTAGCAGACAACTATACAAATTAGGTATTATGCCTTATAAAAAGAAATCTGTATGCAAATGCAATATGCACATTGTCGCACTTTAAAAGTTCAATAACGGTAGACTGCTTATTTTCCATTTCACCCTTTATTGGGTCCGTATTCCTGCTTTAGAGTTAGCAGCATACTATGTTGCCCGTTGGAATAGCAATGCTGATTTTGAGCCAAATATCGCCTAGATCCATAGTCCATGCGTTGCGTAAACCGAGGCAAAAATAAACAAATATTTTCACTTTTCTCAAATCTAAGATTCCAAATTGAAGACGTCTGGACAA
The DNA here is from genome assembly GCA_907269065.1 of Crocallis elinguaria. Lineage (NCBI taxonomy): Eukaryota > Metazoa > Arthropoda > Insecta > Lepidoptera > Geometridae > Crocallis > Crocallis elinguaria. Next base: position 13,733,840 of record OU026080.1, on the reverse strand, counting down.
CAGAGCCCTAATTTTATGAGAGTTCGATAGAATGGAATGATTCAATAAAGAAATTTTCGATTGAAATTAATACTCATTTTATTCTTAATTATGTGGCACCTCACTTAATATTCTTAAGAAGTTTGTCTAACGAATGCTTTTGTGCCAAATTAGCTACTGAATTTAAGCTTTTTTTTGTCTGACGACGTAGAACCAATATCGTTAGCAAGGGCAGTGTTTAAGTTTGGCAGAGATTGATGATCAGCTAAATGCAAGCAACTTTGACTCATCCTTTTATTTCATGTCTGTTGCTGATGTGTGCGTATTAAGTTCATAGGATGATTGCCACATTGAAAAAGGCACGTCATTAATAGCTATATTGCTAAGTTGCCTGACGATTTGCTACGAATATAAAATAATAATATCACCCAACGATTCCTTGTTGATAATGTCCGGATCACGGACCACGGTCCTTCTAGATCCGGATCAGGGCCTTACTTAAGAAAAGTCCATTGACATATTTAGCCACACCGCGGGGACATTAAACAACAAATCCCTTGATTGGTTGTTTATTGTCCCCGTGGTGTGTCCAACTTCAGATTTAAACTCCTGACCAATTCCAAAAGTCGTTTCATTTGTAGCGATTTTTCTTGTAGATATTCTTAGCAGTCTTCATTTCCATACAATTCTGAATCAGCGCTCGAATAACTAGACCGATAGTGCATTAGTATTCTGTACGCTTTAGATCATAAATCTCAGAGCACTAGAATGTTTAATTTATTTAGTTTTGAATGATGCTGTACTGTTTTAATAAAAGCTGTTTACCATAATTGTCTGTCTAGATATTCATTGTAGGTTTACCCACGTAGGTAGGTTTAACCACTTCAGTCCAGATAATTATTATCTGGACTGAAGTGGTCGTTTATCTGCATATCGAAAGTGTAACGTGAAAAGTAGTTGACATAGTTTTGAAAAAGGAATCACCAACATAACATGTGCTAGGAGATGCTAGAAATTGATAGATACTATCAAGAACAATATCTTATATTGCTATTCTTTCGTGAGAGTAGTATGTACTACCTATTTAAGGCGCTCTCTGATGCAAAATGTCTTGTTTTTCGTTACATAAATATCCGTTCCCACACATGTCACCAGCACAAGAAAAATACAGTAGTATAGCCAAGTGTTTACATAACAGACTTATCTATAAAATATTATAAAGAAATGACCCAGGATCTTGAAAAAAACAATTGCAAAAAGACCCCGATAAAAGTCTTTTGTCTCGAAATGTTCAATATTTTGATCGATAACAACCATATGTTTTGTAACCAAAAGAAAGGGAATTTAATCATCTAAAGACATATATAAAAATATTTGAAATTAATTGTTTCTCTCTTTCTTAATTAACTAAAAACTGCGAAATAACGATCAGCTAAAAACGCATCGACATTTTCAATCCTATTTATTTACAAAAGGGTTGTATCTAAAGATGGCTTAAAAGTACCTAGGAAGGCATAAAAACAAAATCCGTGTAACCACAAAAATACTTTTAGATTCATGTTTAGCTAGACACTGTCTAAAAGACAATGTTTAGAAGCTTCTTAAATCAAGCTCTAGATAGAGTCTAGAAGACAAATAAGAACCTTTGTACATACACTTAGTTACGCAAAATAAATGAATATGAATAAATAATTAGAAATGTCACAACATAATTAAGTTCGACAATTCTAAATCCAGGTTTGTGGTTGTTTATATTTAACCACGCAACTAAGGCAAGCTTAAGAGTCAGACGCTGTTTAACACATGTTTAGGGTGTGTTTAATTTTTTGTGGTAAGGCTGTATAGTTTTACATTTAATTATATAGGCCAGTAAATATAATTTTAAAAACATCTATTACCATTTATGATTTGCTTTATTTTGACTGCGTGGTTTCGTAATAAAAAGATATTAAAACACGACTGAATTTAATTTCGCCTGGAATTTTGGTTGGCAGGTGAGCTGGCGTCAGGTTTATATTAAAATCCGCCGCTGGGAGGCTTGTGGACCTCGAAAAATATAGTCTAGCCTGTCTTTGCCTAGCGCCTGGTAAAAGCTATTGAGTTTATACCTTTTATAAAAATGTTTAGCCACCTCTTTTTAGTTAATCAATGATTAACTTTCCTCTACTTATCAATATTAATTATCATCAGCTTCAAGCTATCCACTGCAGAATCTAGGTCTCCACCATAATGGAGGCGGGTTGACATAATACAGAACCCATGACAGGCATCTTGTTTACTTCAGCAGGTGCCTTCAGCTTAAGAAATTTAGATACAATGGCTTATCCAATATCCATACAAGAAAGTGAAACAAAAGTATATCCTTTCTAATAAAAAAGAATTTTCATAATTTCATTACAATTACTTCATTTTGGTTTTTAATTACAGCACAAAGTTTATGGTTGACATAACTAACAATAAATCATAATTGTTGATCTATAGGTACAAATATATAAAATTGATGTGTCTGTTTGTAATGTCAAAATAACAGCTTTTTACCATATGCATATTAAAGTATATACGGTACGTATAACAAAACAACCATTTTTAAATTTTTTTCCGTCTGTCTGTCGGTTTGTTCCGGGTAATCTCCGAAACGGCTGGGCCGATTTTGACGGGAATTTTACTGGCAGATAGCTCATGTAGGGTAAAAAAGAAGTAGGGTTCCGCGAAAAAAAAATAAAAACCATGAAATCGTGATGTCATAGGTGTGGGTTCCCACTGAAAATCAGTTATTAAGGTCCTTGGACCTTAATTGCATGCTGAGTCGGAACCCTTATCATGGCATCACGCAACATTGGGTTTTTTTAGTTATATATTTGTCTGTTCTTTAAAATTTTTATTTTTATATGTGTAAAACTGTAATGTTATGTGATGTCCTGAAATAAATATATTATCTTTCTTTTTTTTCTTTCTTTCAAAAATCCAATATCTCCGCGCGGGTTAAACCGTGGGCAGCAGCTAGTTTTAAATAACTGTTCTGAAAACCACACAAAGCTAGGCGGCAATTACGGTACTCAAGAGGGGAAATAAAGGTGTAATATAGTAGCTAAATAGATAATAGAATTAGCTGAATTCGAATCACGAAGCGAATGCGCAGCAGAAAATTCAATTATAGTGATTAGTTTCACCCTGCAACTCTGTTCTGTATTGGAAGTATCTTCAATTTTTACAAAACACAATTTCAACTTTAGTTCGTGCGAAATAAGACGCATTTTTGATTTTTTTTTTCAGTTTATCAATGGGAATGCCAATCACGTGTTGCTTAACTTCTGTTTCCCACCTGAGTTTATAGGCCAGAGGGAATTAGGTTCAGTTCACTTGTTCTAGAACAAAGAGCTTTTTTATTAGTTTTTGCAGCTGGAAAAAGCTATTTAAAAATGCTCATGTACGAGTGAAAATCAGGTGATATTTAACAAAATGAATAAGAAAACTGCACATAAAAGGAGTGTAATGATTTTAGGATTCATATACGAGTGTGTATGTATGTGAGTTTCTTTAATCCACCATAACTTTTAAATGCCTGAGGATATTTGAATGTATGGGGTATCGTTAGAATCCTTACATCATTCTGAGTGACACTGGCTGGGCAGTCTTTTTTTTATGTAACATTTTTTACTCTACTCAGTCATGCTTTGGTAAAAAGTAGAATTATTAGAATTATGTTTTTAATCCATATTAATTAAAGACATAATATTATAATTCTTTGGACGTATTAGACGTTTTGTTCGCGTGATATATTATATCTCTGCGTCCAAGCAAAATGGAGTAAAAAAATTGCTTTAAAAAAGCGACGAACCGACTTCATTGATTAACTACTGAAGGGATTTTGATGAAATTTGTATGGGATCAAACTGAAAGTATATTCTTTCAAATAAAAAATGAATTTTCCAAATCGGTTTATAAATGACGGAGATATGAGGTAACAAACATAAAAAATACACACCGAATTGAGAACCTTCTACTTTTTTCGAAGTTGGTTACGAAGTGTATATACGAGTATATAAGACTGCCGCCTTTTTGAAATTTTTCACTGGCAGCTCAACGTTATTGTAAGATTCGAACATTAGGATTACTACCTTTGTTTTTAGTGTATAATAGGTATAGTATTTTCCCATAATCGGGTAAAAGATGTAATTTTAAATTTCAAACTTATTTGGGCTGAAAATCGCAAAGAATTTGGAATCTCTTCTAATCTCAGCCTCCATTCATCTTAAGAATAACACCTGCAAAGGTCACGAAAGACATTTCATTACTAAGCGTAGGTCAAATGATTTTATTTAAAAAGATTGTTAGTAGGATTAACTCTTCTGCGAGTGTCCGTCTGGGTTGTTACCACCGCTTTGCTCGTGAAGTCTGCCGCCAAGCAGTAGTGTGCAAGCATTACTGTGTTCCGGTTTGATGAGCAGAGTATCCAGTGAAATTACTGGGCTTATGACATTTAATACCTAATGTCTCAGGGTAACGAGCGCACTGCAGTGCCACGCAGGCCTTTGCGTTTCAAAGTTCTGGGTGGCACTGCAAATGTTATGGGCCGGCGTTATGCTTACCATCAGGCAAACGACCAGCTCGTCTAGTTACCGAATAACATAAAAAAAAACAAAAATGCTGAACGAAGTTTTAACAATCGATTATCATAATAGTTTCTCACATCAAGTACCGCACTAGTAGTTTACAGCACTACCAAAACCAGCAAAATCAGGCTCTCAAATAATTCCCAACTTATACGAATCAGTCAGGTCACATGCCTCATTTAGTGGAAGCTCAAACAGGATATGAACTCAGTCTGCCGAAACTGCGACCGCAGCTCTAATTGCCTCTAACTGACGATTCCACTGGAGTATTGCTGTTGGAAAATAGGTGAGACGAGGTTGGAAATGGGACGGCGCGGCGTAGTGGGACAACGACGGAAAATGAGGTCGCGTTGGCATAGTTGTAGCTTAAATTGAAATAAACATAAGCAGTGCTATGCGGAAGTATTAATGTCATGTCATATCATGTGTTCCACCTATGGCGGAGCAACCAACTGAGGAGTAGGCGAACAAAACGTCACTTTTCCACTTTTACTTTTTTTACAGAAACTAAAAACGTATTTTGAAGGAGTAGTTGTGTTTTGAAGGAGTAGTTGTGTTTTGAAGTCGATTTACTACGATAAAAAAAGCTTTTTGTCGAGAGTTTAACGCATGAAACGATGTGTCTCAGGGTTGCCAACACGAATCAATAAAAAAAATAAAAACGTTAAAAATGGATAAGTGACGTTTTGTTCGCCTACTCCTCAACTAATATGAACCGAAGTTCAATTATGAACTAAATTTAACTTCTGAACCAAATTTCATATTATAATATAGCCTTACACTTCGAATTATTTGAAAGAGAATTTTGACATCTGCTGTCAAAGCTAACTCTCGAACTGCCTATCACGTAAACATTCGCCATTTCACATTAAGCGAACTCCGACGTTACTGATTGTTTAATTATAATCTACTCTGATTAAGTCAAAACGCAAAATAATAAACATAACCTATTTATGTCACTGCCGCCAAACCGTAGTGTTCAACTTGTGCATACTTGCATAAGTTGAATACTGCTGAGGGCAATGTTAGTGAAATTAGTCGCCTTATAACTTACACCTGGGGACCGATTTTTGAAAGTCAGGAGTGATTTCGAAATCACCGATGACAAAATTCTCAGCGATGACTTTGAAATCAGTAATTTGCAAAAGTCGTATTTTTGAAAGTCATACCCTGTGTTACTAACATGCAACTATTTCTCAGCTTTGATCACAGATAAACTTATGATTGTGTTCTATTTAATTTTATTTTTTAAGTTGGAAATTGTTTTCAAGTCAAAATTGGCACTAAATACTCGTATCTATGATATCGTTTACTAGTGGGGGTACCCATTCGTAAACGATATCATAGGTATGAGAAGTTTAGTCACCCGCTGAGATTAAAAAATACGACTTTTTGTAAATCGGTGACTATCGGTCATATCGCTGATATTTAGTCACTCGGTGACATTCAAAAATTGCACCCCTGATCAATCCCTATCAAGGTATCTTACTGGTAGGGATAAGTGGAAAAAAAATCCACTTAGATCTACCGGTTGTAATAGGTCACTTATCCCTACCTACTATGTAGCGTATAGACTTCAGAGATATGCATCTAATCAACTAAGCTTGTTGAGCCAAAAACTTCCTGCAAGCATTGCACTGCTCTACCTTTTAACGGGTGTAGTGAACTCCAATTGTCCTAGCCAGGCGGTGTAGTTAGATAGATAAACTATTTATTGATAAGTATATCACAGTACAAATAATTTTAATAGCTAAACAATGGTAAATGAAAACTCTTACTAATCACTCAACAATAAAAAAACTACAATAGTGTAGTTTTTTTTTATTGTTGAGTGATTAGTAATAAAAAAACTACAATAGTATATTTTTTTATTGTTGAGTGATTAGTAAGAGTTTGAATAACTTATTATATAGATAATAAGTTATTCAAAACATTCATACTGTTTGACGTAATTAAAATAGCGTCTACTCTTGGGAGAAGCCCTGGTTACTGAAACACGGTTTTCGTTAGTTCAGCTATCTATGGGGTCACTGAAAATGTGTACAAAAAATTATGCCAATAAGTTATTTTACTGCTCTAAATGCGAAATTTCTATGTGCTATTAGGAAGAGAATATAAAGCATTTAAAAAAATTAGTGAGGTTTAATCTTAATCTTAAGCATTTTTCAAGTATCTCTAAGAGCGGAAATTTTGTAACGCAATAAATTCATCACAGCCTACCAGTGAGGGCGAGAAAGGGTTTCAAAGCGAGAAAGGGTTACAAATTCCATTCCGAAGCATCCATTAGGCATCCCAAGACAGTCTGCCCCACTCAATATAAAGCAGTACATTTTTCAGTGTCGCTTTTGCGCTCGACTGTGCATTCGTAAATCACCCTTTACGTAAGAATACGAGTGTACAAAAAGTGGGAATGGAATAAATGCACTTGAGGAAAGATGGGAGCAGGAATTTCCCGAGTTGTTTCTTTTCTTAGGATTTTACTTTAGATTTTTATTCAAGGACACACAGTGTAACTATTTGTCAATCTGTCAATAACTGTTTATAGTCGGCTTCTACGATCTCTACTCAAAAATAATAGTTTCATAAGCACTGCGTGTTCAATGCAGACGCCCCTGTAATTACGCGGTGGTGCGCAAGTGATGTATGTAGGAGGTGGAACTCTTCAGACTACTAATAAACCTCTCGAGTTTGGGCTGATATGATTCGTTTTGACTAATAAATTGAACCCAATAGATTGGACTTCTTGTCGAGGGTCGGAAGCATGTTTTTTTATTCTTAAACTTCATTATCTTTATAATATGTTCTTAAATTAATAATTATTGTAAAAATATATTAATTTAAGTCTGATTTCATATTCCCTGCTATGAATCGTATAAACCCACCGTTATAGCAAAAAATACGCCATCTATTAAAACTTTCCACTGCTTGGACGTCTCGAAAAATCTACTCTACTTTCGCACCACTTAAAAGACGTCCGAATAGGCATACATAGTTAAAATACTTCCTTACTTTAAAGTTAGGCAGCGTGGAAACTTCTGGAAGCCTCACTGTATTATGGTCAATGGGAGCTGAGTGAAAAAATAAAAGAACTGCAAAGTCCGCAAAAAGTTGAAAGTTAAATGTTACAAAGTAGCTCCGCGATTTTTTTATCGTAGTTCTTTCGTAGAATTTTCTCTTTAGTGTTATTTTACACTCCTTTACTTGGGACGAAATGAAAAATGATATTGTCCTTCTGTTGGCTTTGGAGCGTCTCTTTCAGTCTTTTGTTCGTTCTGTTATCACCGATTTTATTTTAAAACGGTATAAATGAAAACGAAATCATTCAGGGAAAACGCAGTAATTTTTGAAAGACTCCTTTGTCTAGTGAATAGTAACTATTCAAAATTATTTAGTAGGTATATGTACATGTAATGTTGTTATAGAAATAAACTAAAACCAAATTACGAGTAAATAGTTACTGGAAAATTATATTAGGATGAAGTTTTAAATTTTAATGCTAAACGCATATGTAAGTATTTTTGCTTATGCATGTGCTTTTATAAAATGAATCGGAACCAATTTTTTCAAATTGCATTATATTTTTCGTACAAAATATCTACAAAAAAAATTGGCCCATGAGGGGATCGAACCCGCGACCTTCGCGTTATTAGCACGACGCTCTAACCAACTGAGCTAATGGGCCGACTGACATGTAAGCCCAAAATAATATATCCAAGTTTGAACGGGTGTTCTTCTATTACCTAGTAGAAGAACTAAAGGGTTATTTCTAGGCATTTTTAAGGCAGGATTACGATTCGTACCAAATTGGCAGAAAATTTAAAAATGTATGTTTTGTCGTATATACTTTCATATGCATTTAGTAAAAAGCTGTTATTTTGATATTACAAACAGACACTTCAATTTTATTTATTTGTATAAATACTAATATCATCATTTAGTATTTGAGATGAACATTGTAGTAATAATATTATAGAATATATATTATAACTATAATTAGATAAAAATTCCAGGAAAAGCAAAGGAAAAAAGAGCAAAAGCAAGCATTTATCTCAAACACAGTTGAGAAATCTTAAAAGTGCTAAGTTGCTCTTGCAAGTTGGTTTTTACCAAGGATGGTATCCAGTCATTGGTTCTTACCAACAATAACAATAAATATATACATCACAAAAATTTCGCTTCCAACAGGATTCGAACCTGCGTCTTCTGGCTTGCCGGGCCAAACGCCTTAACCACTAGGCTATGGGAGCAATCAATGTTGGCTACGAAATTCTTGATATGATGTATTTCTTTTCGGCTTATAAGCTAGTTGGCGCACTAGCAGACCCGCTTTGAAGCGGTAAGCCAACATTGATTGCTCCCATAGCCTAGTGGTTAAGGCGTTTGGCCCGGCAAGCCAGAAGATGCAGGTTCGAATCCTGTTGGAAGCGAAATTTTTGTGATGTATATATTTATGTGAACATCCGCTAGTGTCGGTTAACACTATAAAATATATTTCATAAACAATAACAATATTATACATTTATTTATTAAACTTTATTATGCACAAACTTGACAGCTCACCCGTCCAAACTCGTTTAAAACAGACATCCCATCTTAGTCTAAGTTATGGTAATGCAACTATGCTAACAGTAAGGGTGACTGAGACATAAAAGTGAAGTTCAAGTTTTGCAAGGCACGGCACATTGTAGCGATTGATTTCTTTAAAACGTGCAGTAAGCGTGAATCTTTCTAAGAATTAAATTTAAAGTAATATGTAATCAGCTTACAAAAATTAAATAAGTCACTTAAGTCGGCAGCTGGACCTTGTTTCATTTAACCTAACCTAAAACTTGGAATGTCTTGTCCATAAAGTATATGTGTAGTCAGGGGCCTGTTTCATAAAAAATATTAGTCTAATATTATGAGTATTAGCGTCATATTACATATGGAAAAAAGAAAAAAAAAGCTCATAATAATAGACTAATATTTTTTATGAAACAAGCCCCTGAACATTTTGTAGAAAAGATGTCGTACTATTCTGTAACCTATACATTTTTGTTCACGTACATTTGAACAAATGAGATTTTTTAAAACACAACACACTTGGAACACTTCCACAGCACGTTTCAGTGTGTTCTGGCAACTGCTCGTGAGAGCCAGTTATTATCTATCTTCAGCTTATCCACCATCTTCAAACCAGGCGAGATAATGGTGTTTAAATAACATATATAGTAGAATAATATTTATTGAAAGACTAGCTTCTGCCCGCGGTTTTCACCCGCGTTCCCACAGGAACCGTCAATCCGACCTGTCAAATTAAATCAACTTGTCAACATTATAAACTTTATTGACAGCTGTCAATGTCAATTTTATGTCACACTAACTTCTGCCCGCGATTTTCACCCGCGTTCCCACAGGAACCGTGCATTTTTCCAGGATAAAAAGGTAGCCTATGATACTCTCCGGTCCATAAACTATATTCATGCCAAAAATCACGTCGATCCGTTGCTTTGTTACTGCGTGAAAGAAGGACAAACCAACAAAAACACTTTTGCATTTATAATATTAGTATTGATTTCTTAGTTGGTTTATAAATACATACAGTTTACTTGAGAAAAAAATTAACTTGAGAATTACTTGAGAAAAAAAAAGATAATATGCTACTTAGTCACAAGTGCAGAACTCCCCATACTGGCTGCAGCTTACCTTAAAAGTCTGCGTTTTATTCCCGCTGACAAAACATCAGTTCATTCTCACCCCACAGTTCCAACAAAGAGAAATGCATTACCCTGAAGCATGCAAATCCGCCCAGGCAAGTAAAGTAACAATTGGCCGCAGCTGCAAAACTTGGATCCACTCCGTCTTTATCAAAGAAATAAATGAAAGAATAGGGGGTCCGCTCCAGTTTTTATTTTCGTCAGTCAGTCACATTTGCATTGTGCAAATAGGAGCTGCCTTTAAAAATCCACATTGAAAAATGTCTGAGATCAAGATGGCACTGAACGAAATAGCGCTTGCACTGAACATGGGAGAGGATTGGTGGCGGCATTGATTGTGGAAAGAATGTATTTTGAACCAAAGTTTTGTGTGATGCTGTCAAACATCATTGTATCCATCATTTTGTATGTACAAATTTTTGCAATGTTGTTTGTTGTTGCGCTGTGTATAATTGGAAGAGGTCGTTTTTTAGCGAATACAGCTTATTGTACTATATAAATTATGTTTTGTATGTACATACTGTTTTTTGTTATTTTTTATATTATTTTGTTGTACAATAAAATGTTATCTGTCTATGTCGTACAAACATTTTCTAGTAAAAACTGAATTTAAACGCGCAAAAACTTCCTTTCTCTCCTATCCGTACCATCGGAACTGAAAGTAAAACAAGAAACAAAAAAGGTACAACCGAGACAAAAAAGTGGTAATTGAGTATTCGGGAAGCGCACTTGGCAAGCAGAATTATTCGAAGTATTCCGTAGATCTGCGAAGCGACGGCGAATTTTCCCTTATTCTACGAATATCTTAGTCATACCGCAAATGCTGAGGGAGAAAATGAAACTATAGTTTTGTTTCAGGACGTGAAAGTTATGTCTCGGTTGTAAAATCCTGTAAAATCTGCTGCAAATTATCTTTTTCTCAAAGTCACCCCTAATTTTAACACTCTCATTCTAGTTTTGGCTTTGAAACCGAGGCTGGTATTTCATGCTTCTGCCCTTCATCGTTGCTCCTGTGTTTTTAATCTTAATCAAATGTAACAAAATAATTTATTCCGACTGCTAAATCGAACTAAATTAGCAGACATTGGTGTCAATTCTATCATTACACCTAAACTAGTTTTAGCGAAACTAAAATTAGTTTAGGTATGATTACATGCCTAAACTAATTTTAGTTTCGCTGTCTCTCTTTCCAATGCATAACACGAGAAAGAGACGGAAGATGTCTGACAGATCTAAATTTTGTTTTAGAGCTGTCAAATATCCGTCGATCTTGATAAATTAGATGCCACTGAATTCATTGCCATTAAATTTACGCTAGACACAAGCAAGTGGATTAATTTGACAGGTCTAAAATATATTCCATCTCTTTCTCATGTTATGCATTGGAAAGAGAGAGAGCGAAACTAAAATTAGTTTAGGTATGAAATGATAGAATTGACACCATTGCCTAAGTCTATGCAGCCAGTTTGCTGTCAGTCAATATGCATCTTACGCTTGCTTCATTCATAGATGGCCAGGTGGATGATGGTGAAAATAAAACTCATAATCCACTAAGAAGCACTATACCAGACCAGCGCCTAAAATGGACTTTATGCCACATAATATAGCTTTGTATTCAACCGACTTCCAAAAAGGAGAAGTTTCTCTATTCGGTGCGTATTTTTTTATGTTCGTTACCTCAGATCTCCTTCATTTATAAACCATTTAGAAAATTCTTTTTTTTTATTTGAAAGGATATTTCAGATTGGTCCCATGGAAATTTCATTAAAATCGGTTCAGTAGTTTGTCACTGGAGTCGGTTTGTAGATTTTTTAAACATCAGATTTAATTGTCAGGCGAGGCGGCGGCACTGCTTAGTCTTATACGTCGTACCTACTTGGTTTGTTGCAGTGCTGTTTAGTGAACTAGGAGCATTAGCCATTAACAAAAAAAAAAGATTTTGATATATATGTACTCTCGAAAGGTTAGAATTTTTAATGACTACGAGTACCTATTACCTGCATCACACTGTGTAGCTTGGAACCCAAACTAGGTATACATCTTTGGGTTTTGAATGTGATAGAGTCGTAGATACGATACGAGTACAAACATCACTATGTCCAAAACTTTGCAGTCAAATGTAAATTGATAATTGAATTTTTAATGCTCTCTACAGATGTACTATTAAATGCCTTACTTATAGAATTTTAGCACGATAATTAGGGCTCTTAGTTTTCAAAGTGATTTTTTTCGCTCCCGTTTCAATTTTTCGGTAATTACTCTTCGTTTTATACGCTGTAGAATAAAGACTTTGAAAATTTATTGTCTTGTGAGCCTTAGGGCTTCGATTAGATTTATTCGTTTGTTTTAGTACCTTTTTTAAATATATACATGTATATAATATTGTATATATGATAAGTATTTGAGAGACGTAAAGAAAACTACTGCTTCTATGAAGGCTCGTTTATTACTGGCGTCGCTACCCGCGCGCCAGCTAACTAATATAGTTGCTACATACAGTTAGGTTTACAGATGTGCAGTTTGCATATATCTCAATATACCTACTATCTGAGTACGATTTATTCGTTTGTTTTAGTACCTACCTTTTTTAAATATATAAGTACATGTATATAATATTGTATATACCTACTATCTGAGTACATTTCAAATGAGGTTAGATATTGTTTTAATTGCGAATCCAATATTATAAATGCGAAAGTGTGTTTCAACAAACACACTTTCACAAACCAACGTTTGTTGATTTGTTGGTTTGTCCTTATTTCACGCAATAATGGAGCAACAGATTGACGTGATTTTTGGCATAGATATAGTTTATGGACTGGAGAGTAACATAGGCTACTTTTTATCCCGGAAAAATGCATGGTTCCTGTGGGACCACGGGTAGAAGCTAGTCTTAATATATAATCAAACGAATATGATAGTTTTATATTTTTACACCTATGTAATGCGCATGCATTGATTATGGTATTCCGGTTCGATGAGCAAAGTAGATAGTGCTGAAATTACTGGCCATATGAGATTTAATGCCTCATTCCGAATGAAACGAGTTTCAAAGTTCTGGGTTACAGAAACGGTTATGGTCAGTGTTATGCTTACAGGCAAATTACCTGCTCTTTTTGTTACCTTGTAGTGTATAAAACCACTTAAAATAAACATTTATCAATGTCGTAATGTGAAATGTACCTACTAGGTATGGTACAGCAAGTAAAACGCATGTATCTTACTATAATAAATGCGAAAGTGTCTTTGTACGTTTGTTGATTTTATCTACCTACTTTTTATCCCGGAAAAATGCACGGTTCCTGTGGGGTGGTGAAACCGCTGGCAGAAGCTAGTGTACTTATAAAATCTTTTTTGCTCACCAAAATGATATACATTCAAAGCATCTCAAATCTCAAGACTTGCTCACCATGATGACAAAATGATATGTCATTCAAAGCATCTCAAAATGTTGTAGGTATAAACAAATAGGGCTGAGTGGCACTGCAATTGTCATGGGCCAGTGGGCTTACCATCAGACAAATTACCGTCCCGTATACATTAGGATAAAAAAAATGTGGTCGTTTTAAAAGTTGGAGGGCTCTATTTCCTCTAAGGCCGTGTAGAGTTATGATACCTTTTTTCTATACATCCGAACCTTTAGAAAAATCCCCTCGGCATTACTATAAGGGGGCTGCAGTCGCCGCGTCATAATGCACTGCTATCTTGTATGCAAACACTCCGAGTTGCGTGATTTCTCTACGACTATATCAACTAAAGGGTAAAGTCTGTATTTTCCTCCACAGTAGGTACAGTTTGTCTTGAGGGTGGGGTTTGTTTTGTAAAACACAAATCGAAATCTATCGTCAAATATTTATTGGTACTTACTTACAGACAATTTGGCACTTGAGAACCAATTCTATTCCAGGTCCTGTGTAGTCCAATTTTAGCGTGTACCGTTGATAAGATCGTCGCTTCAGACACAAAACATAGTATACATACTGAAGATGAGGTCAAAGTAGAAAAGTTACGTTAAGAAACTGAACATTAATACAAATATACCTCAACAAAACATTAATTGGATTATCCACAAGCTGTATGATCTGTAAATTGTGTAATTAATGTTCTAATAGGTATATACTGTATAATTACAGTATCTGCCTAACAATAGGTAAGTACCTGTAGAAAAACTTAAAATACCACAATACAGAAATATAAAAATTAAAACTAGGTACCTAACAATTATAATTAGTGTGATAATGGGCATACTAGTCGCTCAAAGTGCTAATACCAATGTAGGTGATTAATTAAAAAATAAGCACATGTAATAAAATATATTTTAAAATGTTTACCAGCACTAGCGGATGTTCACGTAAATAACATTTCAAAAATTTCGCTGCTAACGAACCTGCGTCTTCTGGTTTTCTAGATAAATAATACGTCATACATACTTGAATATTCTAATATTGATGGTCAATTTTTCTTCATAGTTAAAATATGCAAAAGAAACGGGTCTGATTATATTGGTCAGGCTGGTACTGCGCTCCCACTCCCGGCCGCTATCCCACTACTGCCCGATACGGAGACTTTTGGCTGCTGGGTTTCCCCCCTGGCCCGGTTCGCCTCTCCTTAGATAACCTGCACCTCCCAGACTCCTCCGGAAGGTCCATATTAATACCAGGCTTAGTGTGGACGTCCAGTCAACATGGATCGCACAGCACCAGTGAGTCCCGACCTCAAACCATCCTCCGGTTCCGACCTCCGAGTAGCCGGATTACAGGAGACGCCACGCTCCCAGTCGAAAGTGTTGTTGAAAATATCGCACAGTTTAGAAAATTGGACGTAGGTTCGAATCCAGCTAACTTTTACTTTGACATAGTAGCACTTTTATCACTTTTTGCTATTGCCAGTGAAAGTAATTTTTTTTGCTAGTAATGTAATAACGATTTGTTTTTGGCGATTTAAACTACACCTAATTTTTTTGGGCAAAACAAAACGTATGTTACCTCGTCACTTTCAGTGACGTAATCAGTGACGTGTAAGTATAAATAAATATATTGATAGTGATATAGTAATGATTACTATGATGCTTACGCAATAAATCCCTACATTCAGTGTACCTGTAAAAAGTGCTATGTAACAATTATAAAGTTTGAAAAGAATTATCAACAAGTAAGGAATAATTTCATACTCACCTAACATGACAAATAAATTAGATCGCCACAGAAACAAGAAATAATACTTTTGGCACAGAAACTAGTCTTGTAATAAGTAGTAAATACTGAATTACAATTATCCGCAAAAATATTTTTAGGTGTTTTTGACTCGACGCAATTTGAACTCTGAAATTCAGTTTTATGCCTTCTTAGCTATTGTTCAAAATTATCTTTTCAGGCGTTTGAAGATCATCATCTCTTTTTATTGGGGAATATTATTTTGTATGTTATTGCAGAGTAAGTGGCATACCTATATTTTTTACTGTTCAAAGCAGGACTTTGTGAAATTCATGTTTGTGGCAATATGTGGATGTTACCTATTTTCTTGTGTAATTTACAGCCGAGCAGTTGCGGGCAAGTATTATTGACTTCTACTTTGAGACACAATGTAGGTAATAATAATAGTACCTAGTAATAATGTAGTAATAATAGTAGTGCTACCTGCTAGTAGGCGCTGGTTTCTTCAATCAAACTAGTGCCTTTTTATAAATAATGTTACCTTCTACCTACTCTAAATCTATTGTACCTACCTTCCTATTGCTCTGTGGTATCGATAAGGATACACTGTGAGGCCTACTCATTTTTTAATTATTGTCCATTTAATTTAATTTTACGCCAAATTTATCAAATAAGTAACAAAATTATGAGTTTGCGACCTCTGTAATATTATTTGTAAACAATCTTAGAAGAATCTAGAAGAAGTTAAAAATCTGTTAAGCAAATTTCCAAACCTTAAAAATACGTTTTGAGACAATAACGAGATAATATGAGATAATAACAACTTATACAATGGTCAATTATTAAGTTAACTGATGAATATTTGTTATAATGTTTATTTAAATACAACTGTTTTGTAGCTAAATTTGATGTGAATCTTTCAATAATTTTTATCAAATTAAAAAGGAAAAATGGTAGGATCCATTTATTTGACTGCACAGTTCATATTTTAGATTTTTGTAACTGACAGATTTTGAAGAGCACTTCTCTCGGTCGATTACAATAAAAAAGCACTTACTCTTTGTTCTGGAACAGCTAGAAAAATGTCTGATTTAATGATTGAAAACGGGGTACCAGCCTCGTGGGCTGTATATGAAACAAATGGAAATATAGCTCTTTTCTAAACTTTATCGAGGAAAATTATATACTTTGATAACAAGGTTTCAGTAATCAAAATCAATTTCTACATTCCATTTGTTCGTCTTAATATTCGCCTTGCTCTTATTTTCAAAGATAAAATATTTTAAAAAGAGAAATGCATAAACATTGACCTCTAATATTTATATCTCAATTTTAAATCTTTGTTGTACAATTTGTAATTCATGATGTTTCTTGACAATAATAATATGCTGGACGTCACTGAAAAGAACGGTTATGATAATCGTCGAATGATATTAAACTCAATCGGACACAATCATGTTGTTTTTTTAGATACTTCGAGATAAAAAGGAACTCCTATGGATCATTTCGTTGTCCGTTTACTTTATATAAAATCTCACTTACAATACGTTCTGTACGTAGGTACAATACGTTAGGTAAAGTAAAATATATTAATTATAAAAAAAAAAACAAAATGTAACATTAAATGAAGTTAAAGACGATATAGAAAATAATATAATATATCAAAGATCGCTGATGTCAATTCTTACGAGGTACAAATTTTTCTACCGAATAAAAGCACCCTTGCAGCATAAGCTTGTAGGCGTCGTTCTGTTGAAGTTGACTCTTAAAAGAAAATGAGTGAAATTTATTGCTGTGCACACCAATATATGTGTAAGGGCTCAAGTTGACTCAAGTGAAGGGTGTGGCAGTAAAGTAAGCAATAATATTTTATTGAAGAATATTAGATATTCAATAATATTTAAAATTCCTTCCTTTAATTCCTAAGCCTTTGATTTTAATCCTTATAATCAGAATAGAAAAAATAAGTGGGACTTTTTTAAAAAAAAATTGAAAGTTTGAATGTTTCGACTATACAGTGATACATTTTTTGGGGGTATGTTTTCGGCACATAAAGTAGCGCAAGAGCTCTACGTACGTCGTGCA
Source organism: Crocallis elinguaria (assembly GCA_907269065.1). Lineage (NCBI taxonomy): Eukaryota > Metazoa > Arthropoda > Insecta > Lepidoptera > Geometridae > Crocallis > Crocallis elinguaria. The sequence goes on along the minus strand of OU026080.1, from coordinate 13,716,314 downwards.
CCGTTCTTTCACGGACAGTGCATTTTAACTTATCTTCTTATATAGAAAGTAAAAATTTCGTAAGCTTTTGTGGTGGCCATGATGATGATGCCTTTTTAATTATCTTAGTCACTCTGACAGATTACTTTTAAACACGTGTCATCGAACTGTCGACTAAAATTAAGTCAACGATATTATTTTTAGGATTTCTGCTAAATCGTAACGAAGCATTTTAAAAAAAATATAATAGGGCTTAAAGCCACATTTTCAGGAAAACTGGCACTCATTATGTGTAGGTATCGATCATTACATAACTGATAACTAAAAATAATGGGGCGATTTTACATGTGCTCTTACAGACGTCTATACAATACATGCCATATTTTAAGATTTTTGGGCAATCAGAAGTAGGAACGCAGTAGGGATCCCCAATAGAGTATATGGTTTTTGAATGAAAGTAAGCTTTGTAAGATCGTAGTGTTACTTTGGCCTCGAAAATGGAGTTAATTAGAAGTTCTAGTTTTTGATGTTAATAAATATGATACCTCAATTTACATTATTTGAAATGACCGATAGAAAGCGTTAGCGTTTCATTTTTTATTCCATGGTACAAAAGCCAAAAAGTAGGGAAACATATCATAATGTATACTTATAATAAAACTGTAACAGGTCCAATTCTGTGCATTGACGATATTTTGAATTTGTTTTTGTATGGCACTCTGTTATCGATAGCCAAAACTGTATTTTTTCATTTCTCTCTGTCTGTCTGTATTATGAAATATATTTTATAGTGTTAACCGACACTAGCGGATGTTCACATAAATGTATAGGTACATCACAAAAATTTTCGCTTCCAACTTCCTTCCAGTGGTTAAGGCGTCTGGCCCGACCAGCCAGAAGACGCAGGTTCGAATCCTGTTGGAAGCGAACATTTTTGTGATGTATATATTTATGTCTGTATTATGGCCGCGTCACTACTGAATGTAGGTATTGAAATAAAGCTTGCATTGATTTGAGTTTATCCTACGAGGTAGAACATAGGATACTTTTCATCCCGAAATTAGGTACGCTTGGTTCCCATGTGTTTCCGTAACTACTAAACCGATTTTGATCTAATTTGGAATGTATATAGTTTAGGTTCTGGAATAACAACCTATAAAGATATAAAACACGCAGGCGAAGCCGCCGGCAAAAGCTAGTATTATATTATAAGAAACGAGAGTTAAATATAGAATAAAAAAATATTCCGTCATCATTATTAGGTATATTGTATTATTATAAATTTTTCAGGTCATGACAATGAGCCTAATAAAATTGACAATTCATCGTTTCTTCAAAAGTTACTATAACAGCTTATGCACATCTATTGTGCTAGTACACCGTGAACCAGCATTATTTATCAACAGACGATCAAAACCACAACTTGTCGACCTTAACAATGACAGCTTGATAACGCTACAACCAACTCAGTATAATAAACGCGCTAGCGCTTGCCAGACGTGTCACAAAAAACAACATGGCCGACGAATCAAGCGCTCCTACATACTGGGACGAATTAACAAGCCCTCTCAACCTAGTACTCATCGCTGTGATTGTATACCTTGTGTACAAGATAATAAAGTCTAATTTCGAAAGTGAAGTCGATGTCCCACCGCCGCCACCACAATTGCCCAAAATAAGAAAGGATCTCACAGTTGCAGAGCTAAAAAAATACGATGGCACTCAACCTGATGGGAGAGTTTTGCTGGCAGTAAATGCTGTAATTTTCGATGTCACTAAAGGGAAGAGGTTTTACGGACCCGGTGAGTGGTACATACTTTGTATTTAGCTGTGTTTATGCCGATGCCGGGTAGAATATAAATCAGTGTGCAAAGGTCAAGATTGTGCGCATCTTAAATGAGGTTTGATTTAACGATTTAATTTGATGGGGCGCTTTGACGAACTGTGTTTTTTCTTTTATGTTTTTGTGTAAAATTAAATTATTTAAGTCGACCTTCGTTTAACCTAACCTAACCTATAAATGAATTGTTTGTCAGATTATTCTCGAAAGAAGAAACAATCTTCAGGTAAAAACAGATGTTGCTCTTTACTTATTCACGTGAATATTACAGTTATATGAATCTGTAGAGTCATTATTATCATTCATTCTAGACCACAAATAATGTAGATAATAATTATAGTCATAACGGTGAACAGGAGGCCCTCAATCTAAAAGCATCGCATTACTATCGCACGTTCCGTCTTCTTTCTTCACGGTTTAAACGAAAGGGAGAAGAATATTGTACGGTTCGGTTTGTATGGCCGTTTCAACTAACCGGTTTATGGTTACGGTTGTAGTAGAGGCGGCGGAAACCACAATGTTATCGTTTACGATCCGTCATACGGTGACATTTGTAAACAGTTCTCGATAAAACATCGCCTGTAGAAATGTTTTCAATTACTCAAATTTTATTTTCAGTCTTCGCGAGTCATAATTCGATTTTTATCACATCCATTACACGTATACCTACGTCCTACACTACACGTCATGTCGTAAACATCACCAGTCCGCAATATACGCGCCGTCTCTAGATTTTGTAACTTTGATTGCTACTGACCTTCACTGTTAATTGGAACTGGTATTTCAAATATCAACAAAAGTATAAAAAAAATTCTTCGTTTCTCACATAGAACGAATAACCCCTTATTTGACACCTAAATGATACCAATAGATTCAAAAAAGAACATCATAAAAATGTTAAAGTAGGTACATAAATACATGGCGTACCTATTTTCCGTAACTTACATTTACAAGTCATGTATAAATTTAGCCTAAATGTGTGTTCAAGTTCATGTTATTTTTATTTTGTTTTTAGCCGTGAGGATCCTTAATCGACTCATTTTGTATTACGTTTTCCTAAAATGTGTTTTTAGCTGATCTTCCTTATAAATAAATAAACATCTATTGTTAAGTCGATGGAGTTAAATTTTGTAAGAGGTGTGGGTTCTATCCCTGAAACGGGATACATTAATATTGGAGCAATGAAATTGGAGCAATCGTGAATCGTGAACTTAAGCCAGACAAAAGACACCTGAACTTAACTAATAACTAGAATCTAAAGTGATTCGATACTATTTAGGTATCTAGGGAGCTTAAGGGAGTTTAAATACTTTGAGGTATTATATTGGATAAGTTTCAAGTATCTTACAAAGTCAGAAATATATGCTTGTCATAGACATAACAATTACATAATGAAGATACCATTTCTTTCCTCATTTACTTCATAATGATGAGATACTTCAAGTGAAAATCTTGTTACTCATATTTATTTTAATAATTTTTTATCCATTTCATATTTGGGGCCAATCTTTTTAATTTAAGTCTCAAATAAATCCTATAATTACTAATTTAATAAAAAACAATAAAAAATTAGCTATTATCCTATAAACCAAAATTTGTTAAGTATTGTCATAAACAAGTATCAGACACATGTCCTTTGTGACTTCAGATATCAATGAATATAGTTTTTAATACTAGTAAAATATGGATATTAATAAAAATTAATAATAACCCAAACTTAAGTTTCAATTCACGTTGATTTGGTAACAATAATTAAATAAAATTCGGATAACTAGGTACTAAAATTAGCAAAATCAAGCGTTATTTGAAAATTTAAACGCCTATTGTAATCCCTAATTTAAAACTTAATATTGCTGACTTGTAGATTCAAAATCTAAACAACATTAAATTTAGTATACTTTCGCTTCAGAAAATTTCTAGAATCCAAGAAATCCGAATAATAGGAGTGTTGACTCAATTTTTTTTATGATGTCACTCAATTCTTTATCTCAGGAGAATCAAATGTCCATATCGAAAAAACTGGACATCGAATGCTGGAAACTTTAAAAATCTGAGTCAAAGTCGGGCGTATCTACTGAGTGCTAAAACGCCCTATACAAATTGGACATAAAATTGAGAGATATAAAAGACGAAAGCTAAATTTAAAAAAATGCTCAAAATCATTATCATCATTATTATCAGCTGGAAAATGTTCACTTGCAAAGATAGGTCATCTACATAATATAGGAGGGTTTAGTATACAAGCGTCTTGGAGATCGGAGTAGGTTTTGATGTCGACCGAGAAGAATGCTGCTACAGATTTTGAATTCCCCTACTCGAATCCGGCATCTACAGAAATAGACACGGTGTGGTCCTATTCATAAGCTGGACCACACGGCCACTGCTATTTTCATTCAAAACCACAATTTAAACTCGCTGTTTCCATCTATACAAATAAATAAAATTGAAGTGTCTGTTTGTAATATCAAAATAACAGCTTTCCACCAAATGCATATAAAAGTATATATGGTACCTATAACAAACAACCATTTTAAAAATTTTGTCTGTCAGTCTGTTTATTCCGGGTAACCTCAGAAGCGGCTGGGCCGATTTTGACGGGACTTTCACTGGCAGATAGCTGATTTTATAAGGAGTAACTTAGGCTACTTTTATTTTAGAAAAATAATTAGGGTTCCGCGCAAAAAATAAAAATCATGAAATCCAATATCTCCGCGCGGGTGAAATCGCGGGCAGCAGCTAGTTTCTCAATCGAAATATAAATGGTTGCGGTATAGCACCGGCCGAATACAAACTCGTTCTAAACCACAAACGTAAAGAATAACATAAAGAGAAAGAAATAACATAAAGATGCATGGTGCTTGCATGACCGGAACAGTGCTGTGGTAATCAGATAATTACTATGCAAGTTTAACCGTAACTATTCCAGCTAAAACTAATTTTAGAACCCACATCTAGTACGAACCCGCATAGTAATAAGCTGGATATGTAATAATTGTGCCGGTAATTTATATTCAAACATCTGGATTTCAACATATGTAGGTATCGTGGCGGAGTTTTGCGTACCTTACAGCCATTTGCTGATACAAAAAATAAACACTTATAATAACTGTCATAATCAATATGTTAATTTATTAAACCAGCATATAATTATATAGGTACTAAATTCCATGCTGTTTTTTCTGTAAAACAGAACACAGAATCTACATTTGTTAAGAATATAATATTGACTAATAAAAAAATAAAAAACTTTTTTAACTAAACTTTATCATTTATTTCGAGTTTGTATAACTTCTAATGTAATAACTTCATGAGTAAATTTATAACGCAAATTGAATAGAAAAACGAAAATCGTAACATTGAACCCAAATAAAATGTAGAGAAAATAGAACATACTTTTATTAGTGAAATCTAGTGTCATCAAAGTTGAAAGTTGAGTATGAAAGTATTATACAAATAAAGTATTATGTAAAAAATTATATATAAATAGAAACGTAACAATGAACAACAATAGCATTCGTATTCCCTACATTTAGAGAACGATGAACTATGACGATGAACTCTGAGAATTGTCCCACAACACCAAGATTACGGGCCAAATACTGCGTTTTTTTTTCTGTCGTGGGAATTAAAAACCCTATACTAGCTGTGTAGAAGTTATGTTTATTGGCCTTCCAACTTCACCGTGGAGGCTGTCGATGTATATATACTTCATCACTCAATGTATTTATCAGTTTAATATTATTACCATGGGCCTATTTCATAAAAACTATTAGTCTAATATTATGAGTATTAGCCTCATAAAATATATGAAAAAAAAAAGAAAAACGCTGATATATTAGACTAATATTTTTTATGAAATAGGCCCAGTATGCATTGTTAAAACATCATCAAGTACAACAGTCAACATATACAGTCCTTTCAATTTTTATGTTAAATAGATTCACAGCCGACCAATTGATCAGGCAGATAAGAAATCATTATAATTCAAAGCAATGTTTTCGTATCGAGGTCAAATTAATTGAGAAGCCAGACAGACGTGTTTAAGATTTAAGTCGTAGATAGTTGTATGTTTTATATAGTTATAAGTCTGATAATAATCACTGTTTTATATAGTACTAGCTTGTGCCCACGGTTTTCGCCCGCGTTCCCACAGGAACCGTGCATTTTTCCGGGATAAAAAGTAGCCTATGTTACTCTCCGGTCCATAAACTATATATATGCCTATATAAATCACGTCCATCCGTTGCTCAGTTAATGCGTGAAAGATGGACAAACCAACAAACACACTTTCGCATTTATAATATTACTAGCTTTCTGCCCGCCGTTTTCGCCCGCGTTCTCACAGGAATCGTGCATTTTTCCGGCATAAAAAGTAGCCTATGTTATTTTCCGGTCCATAAACTATATCTATGCCAAAAATCACGTCGATCCGTTGCTTCGTTATTGCGTGAAAGAAGGACAAACCAACAAATCAACAAACACACTTTCGCATTTATAATATTAATATGGAAGTATGGATAATCGCTATTATCATAATTATAATTGTAATAGGGAAATAGGGATTTCTAATTGAGAATGTCTACTAGGCAGTCTTACTTAATCTTAAGTGATGATGTGATAAATGGATGGTTAATAAGTTAAACTTAGATTGAGAACTGGAGGCCTACCAGCGTCAAACAACAAACGATTCATAAGCAGAGCAGTTCAAAAGCAGCTCTTAAAATGAACCACATTTTTTTCGTACTATTGTCTGTTTAAAGCAGCGCTGACTTTAAACTAACTCTCAGCCGAATGAATGAACTAAAACATCCTCACGACGACTTGTATACGTCTGAGCGAAAGGGATAAATGTATCGCGTGCGTAATGTTAACTCGCTCGCACGGTGTGTTTGATTTCTTCGTTCAAAAACTTAATTACGCTGCTATTGGACCTATAAATTAGCGTTTTCGATGGTTTTATTGAAACTAATTTACTCTCAAATATATTATGAAAATATTACGCTTGATTGATATTTTCACTATCGAAACAACGATCGTTGTCTAATTATGACAAAACAGTAACATTATAATTATATAAATTACTGGTGGTAAAAAGTTTGCAATGCAAAGTTGAAACATTTAAAAAGGTTTTAGAACGCATAGAATAGAATCGATTTCACAATAAGAATGTATACCGGTATTAAATTCTCTTTGGAATGTAGCGTCGATTATGCATGTAAAAGAAGGCTTGTGAAAAATCTTAGGAGGTTGTGTGAATTACCCTGACTAGCTGCTGCCCACGGTTTTATCCGCGTGGAGATATACAATTTCATGTTTTTTTTGCGTGGAATCCTAATTTTTTTCAAGCCGGAACTTGTGTTTTGTTCATAGTACCGTACTTACATAGTTTAGTAAAAAGCTGTTATTTTGACATTACAAACAAACATTTCAATTTTATTTATCTGTATAGATAGTAATTGCCTAAGTAAATAGATGTGAAAGCACTGTACAAAATAATATAATAATAATCGAATGAAAATTAAATATCGAATACAATTGCGCGCGCAAACCTTTGCATGCGAAAAACTCCAAAATACTTTAACTTTCGATTAGGACTCTCCAAAACACAATAAACGTAGTATCCCTTAGTAGTTTGTGCAATAAACTCTAAACTAAACGTAGTGATTATATACTCTTTGCTCTAAACGGTTCACAAAAAGTATGTCTGCGAGTAACTTTTTATGAACCGCAAACTTTGACTGCTAACTGTCGAACTAGAAGTTGAGAAGCTGTCAATTAACAGACAATAGTACGAAAATGATCACAAAATGAATGAACGAATTCCTTAGCAGACTACAAGCAGCTCTGCTTTTGATACAACGGAATATAAAACGTTATGTCATAAAACGGAGAGACCATAGTACGAATTTATAAAACGTTTCATTTCAAGTCTTAAACTGAGCTGCATTTAGAGACGCTGGTAGGCCTGCTGGCCGTCAATAAGGGCTGCTGTGAAATACCAATAGGTACTTGGCGACAGATTCACTAAAGTTCAGGCTAATTGCAGGATTCGAACCATCGGCCTATAGATCGTTGGCACTACTAGTGAGCCATCATCGCTTCTATTTTGCTTTATATTTCATGCACGAATATGTGTAACGCTGTTGGAATTAGAACGGCAAATCTTTAGCACTACAAACGTTATGTCTATTGAGGTCAATATCGTGTGGCAGGTGCCACACGATATAGTCTGATAACAAAATCCCCCTTATATTTACATTCATGTATGATTATCGGTTGTTTTGAAACATCCAAATACTGTTGGAACTAATATGTTAACAATTGATATTGGAAATTGGTGCATAAATAAATCATGTCACGATTCAATTTTAAGGTAAAAGCGCATTTAACCATTCGATAGCATTCATTTGTACGCACAATTCTCTTCAATAATCCGATAGATTAACATACATAGAGTAGACATATGTTTATTTAGATTACACTAAAATGTAAACGTAGTTAGTATGTAGAATTGAATAGTATTGAAAAACATTGATTTAGCACACACAATGAAGCATAGAAGAAGGTACATAGAAAATGATAAATGAGAAGAACATACACAAATTAAAACATGACACATACAAAACAAGTAACAAAGTGCTGAAAAGTCCATGGCTCAGTAAAGAGATTATTGTATAATGACATTCAGCGCTGATTTCCACCCACAGACCAAAAAGAGGAGGTAAAATACAAAATTCTTGACATACAAATATTATAACAGATAACTACACAGATACAAATGTTCGCTTACGAGCGAAATTATGTGTCCAACGTGTCGGCCAATGAGATTGGTCATTAGCCTCCACTAAGTGATAAAGAAAATGGGTCTTAGAAACTGCGGATGGAAAGCAATGCGGTTAGTCATAGAGGTGTTTATTTTCTGGTGTGTCAGAATCAACACAAGAAAGGAACATACTGAATGCAAAAACAATAACAAATGTTTAGTATTAAAATAATTCAGTAAGTGTATCGACATATCCGTACTTATAAATGAAAAAGTGTGTTTGTTGGTTTGTCCTTTCACGTAGGTGCAGTAAAGGATCAACGGATTGACGTGTTTTTTGTGCAGAGATAGTTTATTGACCGGAGAGTAACATAGACTATAGACTTTTATCCAGTTACCACGCGTGCCAAGACGCTGGCTATAGCTAGTTATTATACATTTTTAATCAGGTACCTTACCTCGGTACAATGATCAAGACCTTGGTAGAGTTTCCCAACAGGTTGGTCTTAAGACGAATAATATAGAGAAGACGAAAATGTCCAATATACATGTTTCACCTATACCAGTAATTGTTGGGAACGATATGCTCTCGAAGTTGTTGATGAGTATCTCTACCTAGGGCAGACTGTCCAATTAGGTAGGTCCAATTTCGACAAAGAGATCGCACAAAGAATCTAACTCTGCTGGGTAGCGTTCAGGAAGCGGTTCTGCAGAAGACATCTACCGGCTGATAATGTTGATGAATTAGCTAGTTATTATACAATTTTAAGTTCATTAATTTAATAACATTAAATGAAAGCGGTAATTAAATAAATTCCACATTACGATGTACATAAAATCTTATTCCTAACTTAGATTCCCAAACTAGGGGTTTAGAACCTACAAGATCCATGGTCACCAAGCACACCCGGAAAAAATAATTGCGTAAGCGTTAAATTATTTTTATCATACATTAAATCGTTTGAGTATGTACCGAGTTCTGGAAGACAAAGCGTAAGACGAGGTAGACCGACGACGTGAAAAATGCTGGAAGTAATTGGATGCAAAAATTGACCATGAGGCCTACGAATGTTTCCCAGTTGATAACAATAAAGAGGCAGAAGGCCAAAGGTCAGCTGCTTTATAATACTGTCCATGGTCGTCACAGCTTGGCCACGAACACTTCATGCATCGCTGCTTTGAAACAAACGTTATTTTTAGTAGTAATGTAGGTAAAAGAGAGACCGTGACCGTAACATCTTGTAAAAAATATGTTCTCTAGTGTTAGTAAAGTCATGTTATGTTTTATTTATTTTCAATACTTCTTTTTCAGGAGGTCCATACGCCGCTTTCGCCGGCAAAGACGCCACTCGCGGCCTGGCCACTGGTCAGGTGGCAGCTTCAGACAAAGAGTGGGATGACACCAGCGATCTGACTCCTGATGAGGTCTCATCTGCGAAGGAATGGGAAGACCAGTTCAGGGGTAAAATATTTTTTAAATTTTCCAGATTTAATTGCGTCGAAATACGTAGGTCAGGAAGATTCTGCTGTTTTGACTAGACAAAGTCACCTACTTTTGTTATCGTTTTTATTTGAAAATAAAATTATTATTGTTGTAGAGTATGTCAGCTAAAGTAGTATTACAATATGTAGTTATTAACATAAGGCAGTGGCCAAATCATTATTCTTTCAAGGTTTATAAATGAGTCTAGACACTATAATGTAAATAGCCTAGTAAAACATATTGTTACAGCTAATTCTATGTAGTAGTAGGTACGAGGATGTTCAATCAAGGCTATGTTAATAAACAAACTGGCAATGCGCTCGAGACCGCATCCTTCCCGGAAAGTGGGAGTCATTTAGTAACGTATCTATTATCTATATTGCAAAATGTAGTACAATACACGATACCGATTTAGGCCGATGTGTTCAGGCCGTCTGTTTGTGCGTTCAAATTCAAATTTATTAAGTGCCCGTTCTAAATTGGTATAGACTGATCAGAAGAGAGAGTTCGAGAGAGATAGCAATAAAAGATATGCTGACGAGCAAAAGAAAGACGAAAACCTTTGTGAAAACAAAAACGAGTGACAAAGTTCGTTGACTTTGAGCACTGATTGGGTCTGTTGGTGTCTTTGTCATTTATTATGTTCTGATAAAGACAGCATAAGTTTTAGTCTGTGATTAGGGTAGACGAATGTTGCAGAAGCCCGCTGTTAGTTAGTCATTTATTTTAACTTTCATAGGTGCTCCTTTGGGGCCTATTTGAATAAAGCATTTTGAATTTGAATTTGAAAAGGAAACCTGACTAGTCCTGAGTTCTGACTCAACCTCCACGGCGGCCAAGATAAATTGCGTGTACCGTAGAGACGGCTGAACTGTTACGACGTAGTCTGTCAACTTTGCTGATAAGCAGGTTGTTCTTTACATGATAAATAAATGTAACGTAAGTAGAAACGTCTATAACATACTTCAGAGTGATCAAGCAAACGACTTTATAATGGGTTTAACAAAAATAATCAAGTTATTGTCCTGGAAATGGGTTCTTTAACGGATATCTGCAAAGAATTATGTTTACGGTTCGACTGTTCGACCTTTTATTATATTATCTACCTATGTTTACTCATTTTACTTAAAGATCCATTCGGCATATAAAGGCAAATGAAGAGTTACACTTATATTTTAGTATCAGTTGAAGGTGAAAGATGGGAAGTGATGTGGCGAAAATTTGAAAAATAAAAATACCTAGTTTTTAACCTAGAGTTTAACATTTGATAATATTTTGAAATTCGCGCAATTTGGCAACTTTTTATGGATTAGGCTTTGAAACGAACTCAAATTTAATATTTAGTTCTCATAATGTATAAACGTTTTTACATTTATATAGAATGAATATGTAAATTTGATTTAGTTCCAAAGTCTAAATTAAAAGTAGCCTAACCCTTGAACATGATGCTTGCAACAGCGCAAATATCCCGTTATAATGTATATATTTTTATTAAGTACTTTAGTAAATATTTTTTATCTTCATGTGACTGATATGATAACCTTCCTATCAGTATCAGATAACACTTTGCCTTAACATTTCCTTGATACACGAACTTATCAAGTAAAAAAATGTAAACAATTTTGTTGGTACTCAAATCTGCACCTAGCTTTGTTTGATGTTTTTGGAAAAAAAAAACAACACATGAAACAACAACATAATCTTAAATAACACAATGATATACTCCATTGTATTATGATTTGTTGCAGAGGGTTTATAAAATAAAAATAAAAGAAATATAAAAAAATAATCCTTCGACTTAAAGCAGCAGCATAATTCTTTTAACAATAGTTCAAAATTCATTGTAATTTACAGTCGTAATGCGTTAGCAGCAAAATATGATCTATTTTAATTTAACGATAACAAACACCTATTATCATAATATAATACACGCCTCGTATATAAGAAACAACAGCATTGTTGGTGTCGTATTTATATTATCGGTTTTTACAACGTTTATACAATACTACCACCAGCAACGCAAGTACGGATCTTTTCGATCGATAAAATTGACCGTTCAAATTGATAAAGTGGGTTTTATCGACTATTTATATAATTTATCGGGCCAGCGGCGCAAGTACGGATCTTTTCGATCGATGAAATTCGATAAAATTTACAGTTCAAATCGATAAAGTGGGTTTTTTTTATATAATTTATCGAGCCTCGATACAATCGACAAAAGTTATCGAATAGCTACGTCGAATCCAAAGAGAATATAGAGCTACTACAATACTTTACGATCAGACTTCGCTACTCGCAACATCCGATAAATATGTCGAAACGAAAACCCTGATTAATTTATCGTATGTTGCGAGTACCGAACTCTGATACTTTACGATCTGGTCAGTTCAAATGATCCTTGATATCCGGCAGAGTTTCCAATAAGCTGGTCACGTTACCCCGTTGGATGACATGACGATTTAAGACATTGCTTCTTGCCAAATTTCTTGATTCTGGTCAACGGGAACTACCCTATACATTTTGATTCCCGGTCTTGACAGGCCGACTGAAGGACAAACAAGTGATCCCATAAGGGTTCCTTTTTTCCTAATGAGGTACGGAACCCTAAAAACTAACGATTGTCTTTTCTTTACAGAGAAATACGATATAGTAGGCCGTCTGCTGAAGCCTGGTGAAACAGCAACCGTATACAGCGACGACGAGAGCGAAGACAAGAAGAGCCAATAATTAATTAATTATAAAACAATTGAAATCGTGATATTTTAGTACTTTGGGTACCTAGGTGAAAGTTTAAAATGTTATTAATAAAATATTTTTGTAAGGTCACATTGTGTTTTTTCCTGTTGTTCCATAAAAGGGTCTAGTCAACTTATTAACAACTAGCTGCTGCCCGCGGTTTCACCCGCGCGGAGATATTGGATTTCATAGTTTTTATTATTTTGCTCGGAACCCTAATTCTTTTTCTAAAACAAAAGTACCCTAAGTTACTCCTTATAACATCAGGTATCTGACAGTGAAAGTCCCGTCAAAATCGGCATGCCGTTTTAGAGATTACCCGGAACAAACAGACAGACAGACAAAAATTTAAAAAATGGTTGTTTTACTATATATAGGTGCCGTATATACTTTCATATGGATTTAGTAAAAAGCTGTTATTTTGATATTACAAACAGACACTTCAATTTTATTTATTTGTATAGATAGTCATTATACTTAATTGGAATCCGGGGAGGCACCGAATTTAAACCGGTCGATCAACGAAAACAGGATAAAGATTTTCACCAGCTAACCTACATCCATACCCCTCTCACTTCATTTCCTGAAAGTTGCAGATTCATTGTGTGATAAGCACCAACATTTCTATTCCAGTCACGCGATGCCTCATCACTTTGAGCATCGATAATCGAGAGTGGCCGTGACGGAGTTTTAAACTAAATCTGAGGTTTAACTCGGCCTTGTGACGTGATGTAGCAAAAGCTTGGTGTAAACTTAACTTATATAATATAAGTAGACAAAATAGCTTTTATTCCAAATTAACTCATTTAAACTTTCTATCACAGAAAAAGCAAGGTTCTCGGAAATATTACTAGATTGCAAGTGGATGTACAGAATGTAAACGTGGGACGAAACTTTTTTTTACTCAAACTCCAAATCGAATAATGTAACAGTATATTCTAGTCCAAAAACATGACGAGCCAGACAACATGTGTGCTCGCTTCTCCAAACGAGAATCTCTAAATCCAGTGTATTGCGCATTGAAAGCTTTTGATAATGCCGCATTTAGAACCAGAACATGTTCTGTAAGTATTTTAGTCTCTTAAGTGTTTTTGTAGCGGAATGCTAATGGATAGAATGTTATAAATGCTTGTAGGTTTTTAACGACTAAATGCTGTCTGAACGTGCAACTCATTTCCAATAATATTCTTCCATTTCTTTTCATAACATTCGTAAGTACTTCCAATATAATATACGTAAACGTATTGAAATAGTTCCTAACACGAGAAATCTTCGCTCTAGCGTGTTCTGAGCAATTTCCCGTGATTTCCTTTCGCTAAAGCCGCACTACAAAAGGGACTAATCTCTGGAAGGAACTTTATTTTACGCTTCATTTCATTTCACAACGTTTTATTTAATACTTATACCTACCTATGTAAGTTTTTTAGTTGTGTGCGAGTCTTCCTTAAGTTACTGTTTTTTGTAATCCGCACTGTTCCGGTTATCCGGGTTCGAATCCCGGTTGGAGCAAACTTGTGTGTTGAGCATAAAGATTGTCTTGCATGTTTGTGATGTTGTGTATCTGTGTGTGTCCATGCCACCTATAACACAGGGAATTCTAGTGCAGGGTATATCGTGTAAGAGTTTGTTTTGTTATTATAAATGCACTATTGTGATTGTTAGTTAGTCCTTTTTACACGCAGCAACGGATCGACGTGATGTTTTTGTATACCTAGATATAGTTTATGAACCGGAGAGTTCATCCCGGGAAAATACACAGTTTGCGTGGCCCCACGCGGGGTAACAGCGGGCAGCATCTAGTTAAGAAATATGTATACGGATGAGTTTGAATTGGTTTGTTATACCAGAATGGGGTGATTAGGACCATAGTAGACAACAAACTGTAAGAACCTGCCTTGGAAATAAGTAATTCCAAATATCCATACAAAAAAAAATTCACAGCTTTAAACCTGAAGTGCGCGGCACTTTCTGGAGTGTTTCTAAGTCTGTTCTAATCAACATCATCGACCTGGGTCTTAAATGCAGCCAGAATACATCAAAGGATGATGACAACCGATTTTCAACCTTTCAAACTGTTTTAAGGTCTGATGATGTGCTCTCTGATGAAGTTAAAACGATTCTGCGGCGCGAGTACGGATCTTTTCGATAAATAAAATTCGATAAAATTGACTGTTAAAATCGATAAAGTGGGTTTTATTCGATAAAATTGACAGTTAAATTCGATAGAGTGGGTTTTATCGATTTTAACTGTCAATTTAATCGAATTTTATTTATCGAAAAGATCCGTACTCGCGCCGCTGTTTTGCCACTGATTAAAATACCAACTATTCCCACCAAAGCAAATTTGCTTATAGTGTAACTAAAATTCCCGTAGTCCCAATGCCAATAACAAGCTTTACCTTTCGCGAAAAGGTTTCGTTCAGATTCCCCTATGTTCAGTTTCCCTTATGTTTGTTTCATTAGTGTTAGTTATTCTGAATTCATTGGCTCTCGCAAAATAACTTTTCATTAGCAGTTTTCTTTTACTGGATTTCCTCTTATTTGTCCTGCTGGCTTTGATTACCCCTAAATTCCGGGTGGAGATACGCTATTTTGTGCTTTGTTGACTTGCTTTGCAGTGATGTGTTTTGTGGGAATTTGAAATTTTGAGTGGATTAATGGAAGTTGGGACTTCAAACACGAAGAGCAAATGGAACATTATTTACACTAGTAGGAACTTGTCTACCACATAATATATTATCTGGTTATTTGAATCTGGAATTTAGAGTGTTCGTTGACTCTGGCTGAATAAAGTCGATAGAAAGTGTCATTGTTCTTTGCGTATCAAATGGGCCGTCAGCGGACAGCGACCCCGAGGTCTTTCATCGTGCAGGTGGTAGGAGAAGCGATAGGACACTGTCTGATTCCCGTGTCGACAGGGGTTGCAGTGAGATTCGTCAATAGTTATATTGACATGGACATAATATGGGTAAGTCAGTTATGACTTATCGATCCTAATTCCTATCGTAATTCCTACTAATATTATAAATGCGAAAGTGTGTTTGTTGATTTCATGATTTGTTGATTTGTCCTTCTTACGCAGTAACAGAGCAACGGATCGACGTGGTTTTTGGCATAGATATAGTTTATGGATAACAAGATAATAAATTATCCATGATTTCCACAGATGGTCGATAAAATCATCACAGTAGGTAACATTATCAGCCTTTTTGTATGCACTGTGTGACATAAGCTTTTTTATTATTATTAAAGGTCTAATCCATGCGCCACCTTTTATAAACCCATAAACACTTATTATTTAGTCATGACGTCAGTGTATATTCTGGACAGGCCAGACTTCCACCTTTTCAATATCAAATTTATTCTTTTTGATTTGAAATTCATGATCGAGCGTGTGCTGCAACAGCTGTGTAGCTGTTTAAACAATTCTTTATTCTAGTATCTCTCGAACACTTCTCGAGTGCTTTTCTTTGTAATTTTAATTCAATAGGCTCTTATCGTTTAATTATAAAAAAGTTTCAACCAGCTGTGTCATTTCAGAAGAATTAAACACATAATCTTAATTGGACAGCGTATAATATAATATGCAATGTTTTGAACTTAAAGAACATTATGTAGACTTATGAACTACTTATAAAAACAGAAACAGGAATAAAACTGAATAGTTTCACTTTCTCTTACATAGTTTGCCAGTTATGCTCAAATGATACACTTCATGTGTCATATATGTATTTATATTGCACCAACAAAATCAACTATTATTTAGATAATATTAAGGCAAAGTATTTAAAATGAACTCTTTAAGATTTTATCAATTCTTATTGATATAACTCAATTACTAGAGGTGTGTGAAAATCATGGTTATCAATACAAATAATATACACATATAGATAGTTAAATTAATACGGTTATCAGTTAACAAAGTTAAGGCAAATGTACAAAATAAACATCTACTTATCATAAACATACTGAGATCCTCTTTTGTATGTACTCCAAAATTGGTTGACAATTAAGCAATTAAATCTTTTTATTATCTCACGTTTATTCCAATTCAGTGCGACATCCCCTCAACTCTCAAGTTCAGTTTATCAAACAACTGTCTCAAAACAAACGCGAAGGTATTCTACGTCTTCAGAATTTGTAACATCAACACAGACATCTTGCGCATTGTGCTAGCAGAATACCTCTTAATATTAGGCAGTGTACACACGTGTAAGGCGATATCGTACTAAGATTACTGTGAGATCCTATGTGTAATGTATTCTTTGCCAGGGTTTTAGCTTACCATTGAAAATGGAGTTGGTAATAAGAAGACGAATGATGGCACTAAAGAGTTGAGTTTTGTTTCGTTTAATTTCGTATAAATGAGGCCATGATGGGTTAGTGATAATGAGGTCGCATGTCGATCGATAGGTCCCAATCCTGCAAAGAGCGTGAGCTGCAGTAAGAGAACCTATCGTGATTCGACCTGCAGGTAGCGTGGTGCATAGTTGGGTAGTTCTTATGTCATCTGCGGTTGCACACTTATAATGAAAATCTGTCGCCAGGCCTGTTTCAGTATCTACATACTCTTAAAACAAATTCCCAGTCTAGGTTCTTCCCTCAACCTTTTACTAATCAAAAGCAAAAATTTTTTTCTTTTTCTATTTTGTATAAGGCTAGGTTTTAATAAGTCATCGTAACAAAAGTTACATAAAAAACACGACTGTCCTAGCCAGTGTCACTTGGGATGATGTAAGGATTCTAACCCAATACATTTAAATATGTTTAGGCATTTACAAGTTATGGTGGAATAAAGAAACTCACATACATACATGAACCCTAAACACATATGCACTCCTTTTTTGTGCAGTCGTGTAGAAATAGTCAGCTGGAAGAAAATTTACTCTCAATACATTTAAATCTTTATCAAAGGTTTTTAAGTAGATACGTAAGTATAGGACTTTTTTCACTCAATATATTATTACTAGCGTCTGCCTGCGGATTCACCCGCGATCCCACAGGAACCTCGCATTTTCCGATGCAAAAAGTAGCCTATGTTACACTCCGGTCCGTAAACTATATCCATGCCAAAATTACGTCGATCCGTTGCTTCGCTGCTGCGTCTCATAAGGACAAACCAACAAACATACAAAGACACTTTCGTTTTTATTATTGTACGGAAGTACGGATTTCCTGAAGTCCTATTATTATCATCCAAATATTAATCCATATTGAAATGCACGACGACGTACGTTAAACATACCAGTGTATCAAATAAAATCATACGATAACAAACGCTCAATTGTTTTGGGCCGGCGCTATGCTTACCATCAGGAAACGACCCATTAGTATAAAAAACCCGCATAGTAAGCATTCGTGTGACCTTAGCATTATTAACTTCGCAAAATCGTATCACTGGAAATATCTTCAAGTTTCCTCGAACAAGTTCGGGACATCGGCAATATATTCTTATAAGAAAGTGCTGGAAGCAACAACGGCAGTAAGTCTTCATTGCGACCGGCACATTCGAGAAATTGTGACTGACGTAATATCTGAAGTTCTTGATACCGTGGACTACTCTACTGCGAATACGTTCTGGGGTATTGGAGTTGAGACCTAAGTTGAAGGAGTCAAAACAGTGTTTTTATTTATTTTTTTGTGGCAGCGCTCTCTTGGCGCAGAAGTAGTAAAGTTGCTGACTGATTCGTAGGGTTGGGTATGAAAACTGTGTGAGGACAAAACATACTTTTGAATTTGTAATAGTACGGACTAGCTGAGCCCCACGGCTTTGCCCACGTAGCCTAAGTTACTTCTTATAAAATCAGCTATCTTCGAGTGAAAGTTCCTTGAAAATCGGTCCGGCCTTTTTGGAAATTAGCCGGAACAAAAAGACAGACAAAAAGTTCAAAATTGTTTTTTTTGTTATAAGTAGATAGATACCGTATATACTTTCATATGCATTTGGAAAAAAGCTGTTTTGACATTACAAACAGAAACTTCAACTTTATTTATTTGTATGTATAGAAGATCACTAAATAGGATAGAATTATTATATATTAAATAGAAGACAAGTCTCAACTTGTAAAAGACGAAATTCGACACTTCCCGCGATATTGTTACAAAACGATTGGGCTAAATGTTGGCTTTTTAGACTAAATCGTTTGTAAGGTAATGTTCAAGACAGTTAAACAGGAACTCATTCTGGTTAATAAAACTTAATGGGTTTTTATCTACTTAATTTGGAGATCGTGATCTTGCTTTCACAGGACTATTACGTCCAAGTGTTACCAGGGTTTATATAGTTATAATAGAACCCATGAACTAGAGTATTTACATAATTAGGTATATTTTCATTCTAGCTGCTGCCCGCGGTTTCACCCATGAGAGATTTTGGATTTCATGGGTTTTATTTTTCTGCGCGGAACACACAATGCCAAACTGTGGCGTAGGTGTATAAAATCACAAAACAGAGAGAAAAAAGAAGTGATAGTCCTCCATTCACGCAGCAACGCATCAAAGTGATTTTTTTGCATAGAGATAAGTAGTTTATGGAGAGCAAGTGTGGCCGCGCGGGAAATTGTGCGACTTTCAATCCGACGCACCATAGTTCGAATCTCGACTCGGCCCACACCAATGACTTATATCAAGTTATGTGCGGCTTATTCACACTCGCACTAAAACGGTGAAGGAAAACATCATAAGGAAACCGGAATGTTTAAGAACCACAAAAATTCGAGGACATGTGACATCCACCAAGCCGCGCTGGGCCCTCGTGTTGGATTATGGCCCATATCTCTCTCTGAGAGAAGGCCGGTATCCCAGCAGTGGGACACCTGAACACAGTAATGCTTGCTTACTTAGCGGCAGAATAAGCGACCAAAGCAGTGGTACTCGCCAAGATGGACACTCGCAGAAGAATTAATCCTCAACCTTATAAAGTAGTCCAAGATCAGTTAGAACACTCATTAGGTACTGCTGACCAACCGACCAACCAACAGCTTTATCACTCAAATCACCGCATATGTCACTGCAATGAATTGGGTCCCGCATAAACTGATCCGAATTGATACAAACGGCTGTTTAGTGGATAAATTAGACTGCAGGAAATATTGGAACCGATGCAACTGTAGATATATGGGGACAGTGACCGGGGACTCGTATACTATTACCAATTCTGTGGCGTGGATACCTAAATAGTATGTTATTGTTAGAGTTTCAATAGATAATTGTTTAGAAGCCATATATTTTCATCCAGATGAAAGCATTTACTAATCTTTAATTATAATCCTCATGAAAATAAAGAGACATATGAATTAAATTAATAATATTATATGTCTAGGTGCTGCCCACGGTTTCACCCGCGTGGAGATATTGGATTTCATGGTTTTTATTTTTTTGCGCTGAACCCTAATTCTTTTTCTAAAATAAAAGTAGCCTAAGTTACTCCTTATAACATCGGCTATCTGCCAGTGAAAGTCCCGTCAAAATCAGCCCAGTCGTTTCGGAGACTACCCGGAACAAACAGACAGACAGATAAAAATTTAAAAAATGGTTGTTTTGTTATATGTTCCGTATATACTTTCATATGCATTTGGTAAAAAGCTGTTATTTTGATATTACAACCAGACACTTCAATTTTATGTATTTGTATAGATAACGTCTTTTACGTCAAAAATCTCTAAAAATGACGTTTATTTTAGACATTTTCTCACTAATTCGGATTAAACCACGTCACAATTCATTTTGTTGACATCATACGATACATTCCAAGGCCTAGAAAAATATTAGCAATACATTACACTGAGTCAGCGGGAGCAGCAACCCGTTTATTATACTTTCGACATGAGAAAACAAAACACAAAGGTACTTTAGTACCCTGTAATAGCACAATTCATCACAATTTTCAAATGAAAGCCATCGTTTGCGGAGACTGTTCTGTTGATATTTGCTAGAAGGAATCCATTAGGTTTTACGGTTACGGCAGCTTCTAATATGAACGTTGGATAAGGTTCAAGAGCTTTTTGTCTGTAGGTACTAAATAGGTGGTACCGTTTTTTTATATTTGGTAATTAGACGAGCTGGTCGTTTGCCTGATGGTAAGCATAACGCCGGCCCGTAACAATTGCAGTGCCACCCAGAACTATGAAACACAAAGGCCTGCGTGGCACTGCAATGCGCTCGTTATCCTAAGACATTTAAGTCTCATAAGCCCAGTAATTTCACTGGCTACTCTGCTTATCAAACCGGAACACAGTAATGCTTGCATACTACTGCTTGGCGGCAGACTTCACGAGCAAACCTACGCAAACTATTTAAACTGACTTGTTTTGTTAGAGTTATGAAAAGCGCAATGGTTTAGAGGATTTGGTGCTTATGATGACATTAATTAAGCGTTTTGTGTAGCTGTGTGGGAAGTATTGAGTGAGAATTATTATTTTTTATGAAAATAAACATAGATATCATCTCTACGGATATAGATAGCACTATATTGAAACACTATAGTGTGAAAGAAAATTCAAATTTAGCTGATGTTACAAGAAGTAACTTAGGCTACGTGGGGAAAGCCGCGGAGCACAGCTAGTACAGATTAAAAACTAAAGTGAAACTCTAAGTCCCATCAATAAAAAAGTAAGATAATGGATAATAATATATTTTATAGCACTTAAATGGGCTAGCGTTTGACTACTATGCCACATGTTAAGCGACGATGCGGTTGACGATCCTTCATCGAAGGCTATAAGAGGACCTGTCGAGCTCTTAAAATAAGGACCGGTATAAAGAATAATATTATACTACCACTGAGGCGTCATCGCTTCTTCAAAACAGATTTCAAAAAGATTACAAAAAAACGCCAAAATTAACGTGTGCTAAGAACGCCTTTAGGTATATGCTAGCGTTCTAACATTGTCATATGACTTGCTTATTGAGAGTTTAAATCATTCAGGCGTTAGCGGCAGATTTTTTTCTTTAGAATAAAAAATAATAACAATATCAAAATTTAGTGTATTTGCAGATCGAGTTTCTCACCTTTTTTAAACGACTTTAAAAAACGAGGTAATCAATCCGACACGTATAATACTAGCTTCTGCCCGCGGTTTTCCCCAGCGTTCCGTCAGGAACCGTGAATATTTCCGGGATAAAGAGTGTATTAATTCAAGAGTGTATTAATTAAAAAAGCGTATTATAAAATTAAGGATTATGTAGATGACAAGGATGCATGGAGGCAAACAGCTCAGGAGTCTCCTGGCGACTACTAAACTTTAAATTGTTAGTTGTTAGCATTAGAATTATTGTAAAAAATTACTTTTTTTTAAAAAGAATGCCGTGACGAGTTTCTTGCCCTTCTTCTTGCTCGGCCTATACCAATTTGGAACGGGCACGGTGGGTTTCTGGAAGGTTCGTTGACTTTGAGCACGGATTGGGTCTGTTGGTGTCTTTGTCATTTATTATGTTCTGATAAAGACAGCATTAGTTTTAGTCTGTGATTCGGGTAGATGAATGTTGCAGAGGCCGGCTGTTAGAGTGATTAACTTTCATAAGTGCTCCGTTGGGGCCTATTTGAATAAAGACTTTTGAATTTGAATTTGAATTTGAATAAAAGTAGCCTATGTTACTCTCCGGTTCATAAACTATATCTATGCCAAAAATCACGTCGATCCGTTGCTCAGATACTGCGTGAAAGAAGGACAAACCAACGAACTAATAAACACACTTTCGCATTTATAATATTAGTAGGATTACCACACAGATTAATTTATAGTCTTTGGATTACCACAAGAAAAAGTAGTTCGCCTTTCCCTGAAAAAAAAAACAAATGTGAAAAGTATATAAAAAAGAAAATAAAGTAGGTGTCACACCATTTGAATAGTTTGATACTTTATCAAAGAAGGACTGTTATGAAAACAAAAACAGTCGCTGCCCAAGTTAATTTGCTAACCAAAAGGATCAACAATCCCATCTCGAGACAGGATGTCCCGTCATGTTTTCATGCGCCAGCAAATAATCCCGGAAACAAATAATTCCGGGGCATTTGTCCTAGGCCTGTAGAGACATAGCAGTAAAGAATCTATATGTTGTTGGGACAATTTGACTTATGTACCCTATTTGCTATGCTTGTAGAATTTTATTTCTAAACAAGCAGCAGGGAACGTTAAATTCGAACAGTGAACCTCGATTTCAATATCGTGATCGATGTGGTGAAATGTGAACTTTTTATTTACAAATTTATTGTAGGTATTCTAATTTCGTCTGATCTACAAAAAAAATCCGATTTTGGGCCAAAGGAATTGCCCCATTAGAGTGTACAAATTCTACAAGCCCCATTATTTTAATGTGTTCACATGAGCTATCGACGTTACTGGCCTAAACTGAACTGGACTAAATCGAACCCACCACAAGTTTACCATGTCGTTGACCTTCCGTATCTGTCTATAGGTCGTACGTTAATCAGTTCTCCCCATTTTTCCGTAAGTACGTCTAGGATACGACTAGAAATTTAAGACTCAGCGCACCGTGATGCCCTGCAATAGGTACAAATTCGAATAGATAAAATATTTTCTTGCTAAATGTAACGAAGCATTCATGACTCTCATTAAAGCTAGGCTGCATCTAGGTATTAGTAGGCAGACGTGGTAGTCGTGACCTAAAGTTAGGTGTTGATTGATATAGCGAAATTGTGGCTGCATAAGCGTTTTGCGTTTGCTTATTAGCTTTAGTCCTTAACCTCAAATAGACACAGTCCTCCTAATCGATTACTGTATCTAGTTAAGCAGCATAATGTTGGTGAAATTCTACAGTTTAGTGGCATGCCCGACAGATATCAGAAAGATATTTAGACGGCTCCGTAGCTAAGTTGGTAGTAACCCTGCCTGTAAAGCGAGGGGATGGGTTTGATTCCCGGCCGGGGCAGATTTTGTGTAAGAATAAAGTTTGTTCTTGGGTCTTGGATGTTTTTGATGTGTATCTATGTGTGTCCATGCCACCTGCAAGACAGGGAATCCTAGTGCGGGCGTATGAGTGTAAGCGTTTATTTATTTATATTGACCTTATTGTCGTTTATTATACAAACAATAATCACAGGTCTAAAAATTTCAAGCAGGTGTTCAGCACAGGACCAATAACTAGAGAATGAGCTCTGCCAAAAAAGCTATTCAGTTTCCCTACTGTTTACTTAATTTACTGAGATTTCTCTAATGAATAGGCAAAGAAGGACAACCCTATCTTGATTGAGGATTACGTAATAGCCGCGATGAGAAATAGGTCACTCTTTTTAGTTGGAGTGCCGAAGGGTACAAATTGGTTGATTGGAATCAGAGATCAAAGTGATAAGAAGACTAGATAGAAAATTGCGCACTGACCTGAGTTTTAGAAGATAAGTTTCAGGCGGATTGCTGAGATTTACACAATTTCGCTCCATCTGTAATACGGAAAAAATGTTTAAATATAAGTTTCCGAAGAAAAAACTTGGTGTAATATTATTTTTTATACTATTGGGTAACGAAGAGAGCTGGTCGCTTGTCTGATGGTAAGCATAAAGCCGGCCTATACAATTGCAGTGCCACCCTACGCTTTGCCTTTGTATTTATTTATTTATTTATAAAGGTACAGTTACAGATAGTAGGTTGAATTGTATACTTAATAACACTTATTTGTATGTTATTAATAAAAAAAATACTGCAGAAAACAGAAGAAAGAAAAATTTCGATTAAGTTTTTAGGTACCTACTTAAAGATTTGCTAATAATTCAGGCGTTAGCAAGCTGCTGATGTTTTTTTTACTACTGGATAATAATGAGTCGAGCGGATCGTTTGCCTGATGGTAAGCATAACGCCAGCATAATAACAATTGCAGTGCCACGCAGAATTTTGAAACACATAGGTCTGCGCGGCACTGCCGTGCGCTCGTTACCATGAGACATTAGATTATAAGTTCTTATAAGCTCAGTAATTTCACTGACTGTCTGTTTATTCCGGCTAATCTCCGAAACGGCTGGGCCGATTTTGACGGGACTTTCACTGGCAGATAGCTGATGTTATAAGGAGTAGTAGTAGCTTAGGCTACGTGGGCGAAGTCGTGGGGCACAGGTATTACACAAATATATTTGTCGTCACAATCCATACGTCCATACTAATATTATAAATGCGAAAGTTAGTTGGTTTGTTGATTTGATGGTTTGTGGGTTTGTCCTACTTTCACGCAGTAACGAAGCAACGGATCGACGTGATTTTTGGCATAGATATAGTTTATGGACCGCAGAGTAACATAGGCTACTTTTTATCCTGGAAAAATCCACGGTTCATGTGGAAACGCAGGTGAAAACCGCGGGCAGAAGTTAGTGTGATATAAAATTGTCATTGACAGCTGTCAATAAAGTTTTATGATGTTTACAAGTTGCTTTAATTTGACAGATCGGTTTGACGGTTCCTGTGGGAACGCGGGTGAAAACCGCAGGCAGAAGCTAGTTCATCAATATTTTCTTTTTCGTTGGCTATGTGTACTATTTATTTACCTAACTATCTCTAGGTATACATTTAATAGGACTTTATAGGTAAGCTATAGGTAATCCACATCTTCTGCTACTACATTTTTCCGCACAATATGTTTTCCGCTAATTGTATAGCCATCCTAACAGAGCAGAGTTAATTACGCTCACTTCAGAGGGAATCACAAATGCAATTAGTTCAGTGCGTGCGTTCAGTAAAACCGAGTTTTTACTGGTGCAGGCAATCGCATTTTACTACGGACAGTTTGTAGGGGGAGGGGGGTCTAATGGTAGGGCGTAGTTTATAGTGGAAGCTATTATAGATATAGTGGTAGGTATATACATTTAATTTAATGTATATACGTGTGCGTGTTAATATCTGTAGGAGGGTCGGGATTTATGAAAGGAAATATTTAGTTTCGATAAAACTTCTATACAACGGTACACCAGCGGCGCGAGTACGGAAGTCGGTTCGATAAATTTGTCGAACCGACAAACTCGACAAATTTATCGAATGTTGCGAGTACCGAAGTCTGATCGTAAAGTATTGTAGTAGCTCTATATTCTCTTTGGATTCGACCTAGCTTTTCGATAACTTTTGTCGATTGTTTCGAGGCTCGATAAATCCCACTTTATCGATTTGAACTGTCATTTTTATCGAATTTTGTCGAATATTATCGACCCGAATAGATCCGTACTTGCGCCGCAGGTGGTTGGATTAATTCTTATGCGAGTGTCCTCTGGGTGGGTACCACCGCTTTGCTCGTGTAATCTGCGGCCAAGCGGTAATGTGCAAGTAGAAGGCCTTATTAGATTTAATACCTAATAGGTGAAAAAATGTAACTGGCCCAGTTTATGATTCTAAGTTTATATTTACGGCAGCAAATAGGCTGTAAGTTTTATAATGATAAATAAATAAAATAAAAAAAATGTCTCAGGGTAATGAGCGCACTGCAGTGCCACGCAGGTCTTTGTGTTTCTAAGTGGCACTGCAATAGTTATGGGCTGGCGTTATGTTTACCATAAGGCAAACGACCGGCTCGTCTCATTATCAAATATAGTATAAAAGTATGGGACTCTATAATAAACTGTTTAATAGTCTGAACTACATTAGTTTGTTTATGTTTTTTGTTATAAGTTAATAATTGTTTGTGCTACGAGTTGCTTTTATTCGAAACAAGTGGTTCCCTTTGCTAGTACTAGGCCGTGGCCACTGAAACGCAAAAGAAGCAGAATAAAACGCGCATTTCGCATTCTTTTTGAACATTTTTTCATTCATCGCAACCTAAAAAGAGGAGGCAAACGAAGACGGGGAAAAGTGCACACTTCAAAAGCGTTTAGATCTTGTGAGTTGAATTTGAGGTCTCATTTACTAACAGTGCCAACGATAAGTACAGCGGAATA
This sequence comes from Crocallis elinguaria, assembly GCA_907269065.1. Taxonomy (NCBI): domain Eukaryota; kingdom Metazoa; phylum Arthropoda; class Insecta; order Lepidoptera; family Geometridae; genus Crocallis; species Crocallis elinguaria. The sequence continues at coordinate 13,689,646 of OU026080.1, read as the reverse complement.
AGCTTTTATGACGTTTTAAAATGAAACACAAACTATTGACGTTGCCAGAGACGTTGACTTTTGAATTGTGACATTTCTGCCAGAGAAAGTTACACGTGACGTCTTACGATACTATATCTCACGGTGGGCCCAGCTGTTTGGAAAAGGTTAATATTTAGGGACAGGGGCCTGTTTCATAAAAAATATTAGTCTAATATTATTAGCGTTTTTCTTTTTTTTTCATATATAATATGACGCTAATACTCATAATATTAGACTAATATTTTATATCACCGCGAATTTCTTGCTCTTAGTTGTTTTGGAACAAGGAAACTAGAGTCACAAAAATCCATTGGGCCCATTTTTAAGTAGGACATTTTGGCACCTGTATAGACAGTGCGTCGTGAACCTATATATTTTTACCTATCAGGTAATGTTTTAAGCCAGATGAAGAACACTAATTTTTACAGAGTTGAGCTCTTTTTGCGCTCTATATTTGGTGACGTTGTTAAAAATGTTCAACAGCACTGACTAGTACGAGTAAGACAAATAGGTTTATGTGGGAACGAGTTAATAACAAATATACTTTTGATTAACGTTTGATCAACTTAATGTTTGATTGAATTTCTTAAAACTTGATAGTCAAGCTTATAGTGCATTCAATCAATAATAGGTACTTTTCACTTTACATACATGTTCAAATGAGACCAGGGGCCTTACTCCGTAAAATGAACGTCGAAGCTTCGGCTGAAGGATTGGCATCTTCCTACTATGAAAGACAAAATGTCAAGAGCTAACATCGAATTGAACGTTGGATCCGAAACACTTTACTTTTTAGTAGGAAAACTGCGACCCGTCAACCGAAGCTTCGACGTTCGATTTACAGAGTAAGGCCCCTGACTTCAAGTATGTCAACAGCTAAATAACACATAACTATCTAAAAGTAAAGTTTACGACACACTCTAAAGGTGGAGCCACAAATGTTGAGCCATAAACGTTGAACTAGTCACCGCGGGTTTACAGGTTTACTATCGCATTAGCACGTCTGCGTCGTAACTTATTGGAGCCTTATTTTGTGTGGTAACAAAATACCGATACAGCACTGTTTGAAAATTTCCGTAAAACATTGCGTTGATTTTTAAACGTGTTTTGATTTTCTCTGTATAGGTACATGCATGAGAACGAAACTCACCGACATAGCTCTCAAAGTTAGCAGGTTGAAATGGCAATGGGCGGGCCACATCGCGGATGGGGAAGAAAGGTTCTCGAGTGGCGACCACGAACCGGAAGACGTAGTGTAGGCCAGCCCTCTAGTAGGTGGACCGATGACTTTGTCAATCACGGGGAACCGTTGGATGCAAGAGGCGAGTAGCCGATCCAAGTGGCGTTCTATTACCCAATAGACGTCCAATAAGCCGGTGGCTTATGTTCAGCAGTGGACGTCTTCCAGATGATGATGATGATATGCATGAACGCTGAAAACATTACACTCCTTGTTTTGAGAAGATGAGTAGTAAAAAGAAAAAGAACTTCACTAAACTGTTTTTGGTTAATATTGCAAACTAGATTTGCTTTATTTGGTTGATTCAACCTCTTAATAATGAAAAGTAATCTTTGTAACAAACATTCAAACTTGTCTAAGGTGATTCCGCATTATTTACGAGCTAGTTTCCAACAGCCTGATGGATAGCGTTATCTCAAATCTAACCAATAAATTACGAACAACTCTATTCCGAAGTGGGCGCAGCAAGGATCGGATTCAAGGGGGAACGTAAACTGCTAAACAGTAGGCGAATCATTCGATACCACTATTGAAATATTAGGATTGAGTAACGCTTAAGTTCCATGCTTAACATATTACGTCTGAAATTAGCAAGTTCTGACAGTTTATTACCACTTTACGGGTAAATTATTGAACTGACTGCGTTGGTGTAAAGTGCTTGCGTGCGGAATAGTGAAGCTCCGTTAAAGATCAATTCTAGTGAACCAACAAAGTAGCAACATTTTGGTTCTATACACACTAGAGATTGTGGTTTAAAAAAAAATGTACAAAGTTTTATTTCGATACGACAATTAGAAGTAGGTTAAAATTGACTTCCAAGATTTGATATATAATAAGTCGGTTTAAAGCTAATAAAAGTGTGTTAGAAATGACTAAAATTCCTGATGGACAGAATGTTTCAACATCAAAATGCTTAAGAATGTAACCGCTGCCAAGGATATCATACTTACAGTAAAGTTATCAAGGCAGGCGCTGGTTCTCATTTGTGTCTCAGAAAGATGAGACGGTGCCAAAGTGTCGACGCAAGTAGCGTTTTTTTTTAAAAAGGCCGCCTTTTTCGGAAGAAGCCTCATTTTCTGAGATTTTAAATAATCTGTGAGGGAGGGGGCAAATGATAGTAAACCATAGACCAAGTGGGCAACGGCTAACTACGTCCATTTGAAGTCTATTTGACGCTTAATTGTTTTGTACCTAGTAGAGATTTACTACCGAGGTGGGATTATTTTCCGCAAAATTTCCTCGTGAAACCCATATTTTGATTTAGATCAGTTTTCGAATTCGGCTTTCCTATTTATTTTGCTTAATTTTCCCTTCTTTTTATCCATTTGCCGTAAAATTCTTCTAAGTACAAGTCGATCTTTACTAACCGACTTCCAAAAAAGGAGAAGATTATCAATTCGGTGGGTTTTTTTTGTTAGTTACCTCATATCTCATTTAAAAGGATATACTTTAAGATTGGTCCCATAGAAATTTAATCAAAATCGGTTCAGTAGTTTGTCACTGCAGTCGGTTCGTCGCTTTTTTAAAGAATTTTTTTATTGTAGATAGGAGAAAAATTACCTTCAATACAATTCAATACACTTTACAATTTAATACAATCCAGATATTTCCGACGAGGAGTTTTTGTAATTCTTCTTACGTAGCTGCCAGTGCGACGTGTTTCATGACACTCTTTTTAAAATTCGTACCTATTGGTTAAAATAAAATAGATCCTTATTCTATAAGCGCAGGAATACATCTACTCGTTAACAATATGTACACGAGTAGAATGTACCACTAATCAAATTGCCGTCCAAGTGATTAATCACTGGTTGCCCAAGTCAGTCTCTCAAATTGGCCAACGTATCCAGGTGATTAGTCAACACGTCGGTGTTCAGTTACCTTCGCCGTCAGTATCTAATTTTCCGCACTAGATCTCAAAACGTAGCTTTAAATTGTGACACGTAGGTCCTATTATAAATATAAACACGCACACCGTGTTACCACAAAACACAACTGTTAGACGCCTGTTTAGGCAAAAAGTGTCTAAAGATTAACGTATAAAATGATTTTAAATGTCACAAGAGAATGGAGTTAGATACCATAACCATATATTATTATAGTAGGATTGGCATGATAAAAATTGCTTTAAAAAAGCTACGAACCGATTTTGATGAAATTTCTATGGGACCAATCTGAAAGAAAAGAATTTCCAAATCGGTTTATAAATGACAGAGATCTGAGGTAACAAATGTAACAAACATAAAAAAAAAAAATACCCGCCGAATTGATAACCTCCTCCTTTTTTGGAAGTCGGTTAAAAATGTCCGTAGTTTTGCTCGACGACGGGTAACGTTTTGACTGCCCCCGCTATCTCATTTATCATCCACAAGATTTTTCAGTAGTGAAAATGTATTTTTCAGTGAGTATGATCTATGAAGAAGCATGTCTACTGCAAGATGGGCCAATTTCACATTCGCAGTCTAGGAGCACTAGGTTGTAAAATTGTTGTGAAGTAAAAGCGTTTCTCTCATAGAGTAGCGTGAAAATGTATGTAGTTCTAATAGTAACATTTATTTCTTGTTTAAAACAGTATTTTTTATAGTACCTATTGGTTAACAGACAAGCTGTTAATTTGCCAGATGGTAAGCATAACGCTATCCCATAAAAATTGCAGTGCCACTCAGAACTTTTCAACACAAAAGCAAGTGCGGCACTGCAGTGCGCTCGTTATCCTGAGACATTAAGTATTAAGTCTCTTAAGCCCAATAATTTCACTGGCTACTCTGCTCATCAAACCGGAACACAGTAATGCTTGCTCATTACTGCTTGATAGCAGACTTCACGAGCAAAGCGGTGGTAACAACCCAGACGGACACTCGCAGAAGAGTTAGTCGTACCACTAACAAAAAACCGATTCAATCTTCTGTCTAGTAGGTATTCGTATCTGTAATCTGTGATGGTACAGTTTGCAAGTGAATCCGCGGTTCGAGAGCTAAGCAAATACACTGCACCCGCTAAGATATTTAGAACTCACGGCTGGAGGTAGGTACCGTCTACGAATATTGCTGTTTGCTTTTAGGACTTTATCTCATTACATATTCTGCTGCTATTTGAGTATAAACGTGGAAATAGTGTGATAGATAAATAAAATCTTTATTGAAACAGTAGGACAAACCAACAAACGCGCTTTCGCATTTATAATATTAGTATATTATTATTAGTTATTAAGATAATAAATGTGAAAGTGTGTTTGTATGGTTGTTGGTTTGTCTTTCTTCCACGCAGCAACGGATCGACATGATTTTTGGCATTGATATAGTTTATGGACTGGAGAGTAACATAGGCTAATTTTTGTCCCGGAAACATGCACGGTTCCTGTAGGAACGTGGGTAAAATCCGTGGGCAGAAGCTAGTTTGACTATAAACGATAGTGTGATAATATAAATAAAGTCTTATAGTAAGTAATTGCAAGTTATTATTGTTTACAATAACGCAATTCGCCGAACAGGTAGTTCTAAAGGTTTCTCTCCAATTGGTTCGTCTTCAAATTATAAGGGTCGAGAAGAACCATGCGTCACAATCACTCTCTGTCTAAGAACTCCGGCCTCTAAATATTGTTTTTAGTCTTCAGGCCTGTTACAAAACATCTTCGCTCTAAAATCAACTGTTTACCAATAACATTAAAGTCGAGAATCAAATGGCACGCTCATGCCAATACGTTACTCCAAGTTTCTTTTGGTATTTGACGCGTTCGTAATAAAATATTGTACCTATAAGAGAACGTGAAGAAAATTAATTGCTTTAACTTCGTTAGGAAAATTAAGTACCTATATACCTACAGGGGTTGTAATTAGTAGGTTGAAATTCCTGTACTTTGTCTTGTTAGAGTCACTTCAGCCTAATTATGAGGCTGCGAGGAATGACGATAAGGAATTTTAATCTCGTATATTAAAATACAGCCTCTTTAGTGATTGTGTCAATGACCTCTGATTCTTGTGTTACGGTACGTTCACACATTCATCTGTCATTGAAGATTATTATTAATTAGTATTTGTATTCTCATTGTTATTAATAACGATTCGTTAGAAACGAATAAATATAAATAAATAAATAAACGCTTACACACTCATACCCCCGCACTAGGATTCCCTGTGTCGCAGGTGGCATGGACACACACTGATACACATCACAAACATCCAAGACCTGAGAACAAACTTTATGCTTACACAAAATCTGCCCCAGCCGGGAATCGAACCCGGGACCTCTCGCTTTGCAGGCAGGGTTACTACCAACTAAGCTACGGAGCCGTCGAATCGACGTTGACGTTTATAAACCGAATTGTGGTTTAATACTTCTTCGTTCTTTATTTCTACTACTAGTAGTTTTTTTTTTTTTTTTTTTATTCTACTACTACTAGTAATTTGACAGCTTTGAGTTTTTTCAAGTATCCGTCATTTTGGAGTTGTAATGTTATTGCCAGCAATTTCACAGAATGCAATTTTTCATGATTATATTAGGTGATTGTTAATCGAGCGCACTGCAGTACCGCGCAGGATTTTGTGTCTTAAAGTTCCGAGTAGCACTGCAGTTGTTAGGGGCCAGCGTCATGCTTACCATCAGGCAAACGACCGGCTCATCTCGTTACTAGTACAAAACAATTATTAAAACTGCCTTCTGCTCATATCTGATTGGCATAGATAGGTTGCGTTCATATGTATAGTCACCTGTTCAAAGGCTGCTTCATCTCCCGATCATTTTACTCCGCTACGAGAGCTTTCTCAGATGTAAATAACGATTTTTTCTGTTGATGGTTTCGAAATCCTACAACAAAGTGCTACCTTTCAACGCGTAAAAGGGAAACTTATCTAGTTACACCCTAAAATCCACGAATCTCGAAGTTGATCTCGGGATTTCGTTTCAAAGTCAATCGCACCCTAATTTCTTGTTGCTTAGAGACAAAATAAAACGCGTTCTCTAAAGTACTGATTATTCTTCATATTAGAGGCTCCCGTAGTCATTTGTGTTATTGTCTTTTTGAATTATTAAGTAACTTTCATGTTATTTTTCTTTTGATGAAGTTTACTCGAGAGATTACGTTACAGCCCACCTCATCTGTTATAAACTTTGGGAGATAGGTTTAAGAAAATATTATTAGATGCAAGAAATATTCCCTTAATTTTTTTTAAGTAAAAGGTGGTATTTTAGTAGATTTGTTTATAAGTCATTACATGAGCATACCAACTAATGCTTTTTCTTTTAATAAGTTTTCTTATCTGGTTTGTCTATTTTCAGTTCGTCAATAAGTACTTGATTCGTTGAGGGTTACAAGCGCTTTTAACTGTGCGTTTCTATGCTTCAATAAATAATAGTTTTTAACGGAAGCACAGAAACAGAGTTCCACATACAGACTGTAGTTGCAGACTTACACAGTACACAATGCAGATCTGAGCTAAGCTCTTATTGATAGAGAAGCGTGTATAGCATTACAGAAATTGTCTGAGAAGGTTTTCAACGCACTTTTAGTAGCTTCACTTGTAACTAACTAACTGACTAACTATGAATCTTGGAAGGCAATTTTAACCTACTTCTAATAATTTCGTGTCTAAATGAAACTTTTTGGGTATATTATACTTTATGAAGTTTGTATGACAATACAATACTAAAGCTTCGACCTTCATCATGCGGACAGCTAAGGAGTGGAATTCATTTCTTGTCTGTTTGTTCCGGCTAATCTTCGAAACGGCTGGACCGATTTTGAAGGGCCTTTCACTGGGAGATAGCTGATGTTTTAAAGACTACTTTAGCGTAGTTTTGTTACATGGGCGAACCCGTGGGGCACAGCTAGTCTTAAGATATAAGTACATTATTTTATTATTCTGTCGTGTATGCACGGTCTAAATACAATATGGAGTTTACGGAAACGGCAGGAATTTGTATAGCTTCTGTATTTCTATAGAATAATAATGATGTTATCTCCTTTTGTAGGTTCATAGTAAGGGCAGGGCGCATTGTGCAAATGGGTTGTATATTGTATGCAGGTTTTCGTACAACTTGGAAATCTATCCTAGATGGTCTAACTCCGTAACACCTAAAATATATGAGGAGTAGGCGAACAAAACGTCACTTTTCCATTTTTTAACGTTTTTATTTTTTTGATTGATTCGTGTTGGCAACCCTGACACACATCGTTTCACGCCTTAAAATCTCGACAAAAAGCTTTTTTTATGGTAGAAAATCGACTTCAAAACACAACTACTCCTTCAAAATACTTTTTTAGTTTCTGTAAAAAAATTAAAAGTGGAAAAGTAACGTTTTGTTCGCCTACTCCTCATATGTTAAGTAGTTTTTAAAAAAACTTTAGCATACTAGGTACGCTGCCAACACTAGATATAAGATTGGGATTATTTGGAGGTTCTAAAATTTTTTAAAGTAAGTAATTAATAACAGAAATCATCTATACATACAGATAAATAAATATCTGCATGTAAAATAAATAAAATTTAGGTATCTGTTTGTTGTAGGTTCTCGCAACTTGTAGACAACCATGCTTCTAATAACCTTCTTCCGGGATAACATAACAATTTAAACTCAACCTGTATAAAAAGTAGTGCCAATCAAATAATAATAATAATATATCTTTATTGCAGACACAGAGATCCATAGTTAAAAAACATAAAATAATAAGAAATTAGATACAAATTATACTACCTTATTAGGTGGCAATAGCCACCCAACATTGATATGTGGCACTCAGCATCAGTCTATCTGCTAGACTTTTAATAATTTCATTTCTACATGTGCCAACTCTGGACATAAAAGATGCTATCCTTTTGCGGTGTATGGCGTTAAAGGAATCTACTCGCCATTCTGTAAACATTCCTGAGGCACTGCAATATCGCTTCAGGCCCATCAGATGCCTAAAGATGTTGTTATAGGCTACTCGGATGGCGTCATACGACTTCAAGTTATATTTGGTCCAGAGTTGACACGTATAAAACGACTGACAGAAAGATTTGAATAGGGTAATTTTCACGTCCGGCGCCGCGTTGTAAAACTTTCTTGCTATCATGTTGCCAACCACACACAGAGCGCGCCGCTGGTATAAAAAATAGCCTATCCCTTGTTTTTTTGTATAGAACTTCTACCGTAATATTGTGTGTGCACACCTTTACTCCTACAGTGTTGACCTTATCCCGATCCATTTCATCCATATTAAACACAATAAGTTGATTATATTTACCAGGAGATCGCGATAAAAATGATGGATAGACATTTTATATAATGCAGTGGAGATAAAGCAGGACTAGCTCAACGTTAACGCCCGTAACACCAGCGCTCTGTTTCAGTTCATAAATACCGTTCGAGCCTGATAAGCTTTTCTGAGAGAAAAAACGTGAGAGCAACCGCGGTACGTCTGCTTTTTACGGGAAATAAGTTATAGGTTTAAGTCGCGTCAAAAATTATGATCTTTCGCCTTGTTTTTTACTAGCTGCTGCCCGCGGTTTCAGCCGCGCGGAGATATTGGATTTCATGGTTTTTATTTTTATGCGCGGAACCATAATTATTTTTCTAAAATAAAAGTAGCCTTAGTTACTCCTTGTAACATTAGCTATCTGCCAGTGAAAGTCCCGTCCAAATCGGTCCAGCCGTTTCGGAGATTACCCGGGACAAACAGACAGACAGACAAATTTTTTGAAAAAGGTTGATTTGTTGTATGTCCCGTTTATACTTTCATATCCATTTAGTAAAAAGCTGTAATTTTGATATTACAAACAGACACTTCAATTTTATTTATTTGTATAGATTGCATTGAGGAAAAACTTAAGTTTCTCGAAGGACGAGTAATATGAGTGTTGAATAAATGTACCAAAGAAAAAAGCAAAGTACTCAGTGAAATAATTGGTCTTTTGAGATTTAATACCAAATGTCTCAGGGTAAGATGTTTCAAAGTTCTGAGTGGCACTGCATTGTTTTGGGTTGGCGTTATCCATACCATGAGACAAACGACACGCTGACCTCGTTATCCTGCATGAGCCCAAACTTTACTTGTAGCCACTAAAGAGTTCTAATATCCACGTCCTGGCTCCATCATCAGGTTAGCTCCATGATACCAAATTACTCTTTTTTATAGCAAATTGGCTTGCGTTTGACCGCTGCCCCACCTGATGTTAAGCGACGACGCGGTCGACGATTGTAGCACGCTTGCCCAGAAGATACCTGTTCACTCTTAAAGACTCCCAGATTGTAGTGTTTAGGAAACACAGACGCCAAGTGCGCAGCAGGGGAAAGACGTTCTCGTCTCGTTGTAAAAAAAAAGGAGATTAAACCAAAACACGACAATGTACACACTACTACTTGGTAAGTTCGTAACGGCTTGGTAAGAAATTAAACGAGTATAGTGACGCGGACGGCACGGTACCTATAACCCACCCATACAATAGAAGCAACAGTACAAGTATAGTGTTCCCATAAATGTAGAAAAACAACAGAAAGATTTCATAGTGGTAGGGCACTTCTAGAGCTCACCTGGATAGCTATCACCCTCAAGTGGAAAATCTGCCACCAAGTCCCTATCGATGTGTTCTGGTAGCTGTACTTTGCAAGAAAGTCTAGTCTAGAGAAGCAACTTTGACCACATTGTCTCTTAAAATCAGGCAAGATCAAGTCAATCGCTAACCTTACAAGTATAAAAAAAAGCTTGCAGAAATGCAAGTCTTACCACCTATTATTTTCTTTTGAATTCATCTCCTTTCTCTCTTTATCGTTTTCAGACTAAATTTACAAGTTCCTATTTGTTTAAAAGCTGCCATTTTGATTTAATATAAATCCAATTGTAAATCAATCAATTTCAATATTTTGAAACTAAACTGCTAAATGTTATAGGATGGTTGTTGTTACCATCAGCAGGAAGACGTTCACCACAGCAGAACATAGGCCTCCCCAATAGAACGCCACTTGGATCGGCTACTCGCCTCTTGCGTCCAACGATTTCCCGCGGTTTTGACAAGGTCATCTGTCCACCTAGTGGATAGTTGTTATAGTTCCCTTGAAATCCAAAACTAACAGCTGAATTATAAGAAGCATGGTCTTCTTGGTCTTGCTCTTGACAGAGCGGTCGTGCTCGTCATGTAGTACTAGTGGGGGCAGATGTAATGCGCCTCACAATATCTCGCCATCTCTTTCTGTTAGAGGTCATACGGGTGCACTCATGCACAGGACCGCCCACATCAGATTTGATCTGATCAGTCCAACGCATGGGTGACCTCCCACGCGGTCTAGTGCCTTCCACTTCCAAGAAGCATGGTATTAAATGATATAATTATCCTTTTAAAAACTAGAAAACCACATCATTAAACAAAACCAGCTCTTCAGCGTTTGCATTAAAAGTTGGTTCTGTTTCTAATTTACATAACACGCTGTTGGATTTCCTTTTCATAGGTGCGTCTTTTGTAAGAAAGAAAACAAAGGTATCTGAATACGAGATGGTTGGAGCAAAAAAGGTCGATTTTACACGCCGTATAACGAGTCGCAGAGTCAAATGTAACGTATGTGTGTACAGTGAAGTACAAAAGTTTTACGTCTACAAACCACCCGCAGTCTCGCCAGTATTCCCGTGAACATGATGCTTGCAACAGCGTCGAAATATCGGGTGCTCATCGTTCAATAATAATCACGGTAAATATCCCGTTACAATGTCTCAATTACAAAAGTTTTACTAGAATTTTGGAAGCGCTGTTTACTCAAAATGGCCACTCAATTTGGTCGAGCTAAAGAATCCTAAAATAAATAATCTTACGTTGAAAACTAACATCGTAATTAAATTATACTATCTTAGCGTAGTGGGATAGCTACAGTCTGCACGAATAAAACATCTATTGCAAAATTGGTGCGTTCTTCTATCTGATATAATTGAAACATATCAATTGTGGCCACATTCAATGGTTCAAGTATAAGGTGAGATGTAGTCAGACTAATCGAAAGAAAACATGTAAGGTATTTGACTGCAATCTTATTATGCTACACCGGTAACATAATAATAACTAACTATACGAATGTAAAGGACTACAAATAACAGTTTGCAGTTAAATCCGTAATGTAGGTTTGTTGACTAAGATTTAAGCTACGACACTATAATTATATCATACACCGAATGTCTTGTGTGCATACGTGTGTGTAACTACGTTGTAATAAAACCGCTTATATTTTTTAAACATCGTGTATTCTCCTTGAAATTCTAAAAAAAATCTGTCCTTAAAACTAGATCATGACAACATAAATATCTTCGCAGATGGCGCCGAGGGTTTTGAAGAACTGAGTTGCAAAGGTCAAATTACATTACATAATCAAAACATTCTTGCAGATGGCGCCACTATTGCATTAAAGTGAAATTAGATTATCAAAATCAAATCAAGTATTCTATATTATGATGTAGAATTACTATTTGTAATACTTTAAAGTGATTCGATGCAATAATTAGTGTCAATTTTGCCACATAAAATATAATAGTAATGAATTTATTATTTAAGACGTTAATTACAGGAATCTCTAATTGCATTTTTTTCTGACGCGATAATTAGGTATTAGTCAGTAATTAGGACGATAATTAGGTATTAGCGGCTGTGTGAACACGATTTGAACAAGCGCCTCTTGTATACAGTAAAGATATGTATATCTGACATTTGTGTCGCAATTTCTATCGTAGTCTAAAGTTTACAAAGCGATTAGGTTTTCCTGATAGTAAACTGTCACTTATAGCTTTGAATAAGATTATTGCGTGCGACTTCTCAGTACTAAGTAAGCGTGGAACTTTGTTTTAATGATCTCTGAAATTTTACATCGAATACTTGTGTAGGCGACTGTATCGGGGAATTATCGCCGAGCCAGCGTTCTCGCGCGTGAGCCGGCACATTTTTATTATTTTGTTACGCAGCCGTGTTATGACTGGGGCAATTTTTGTAATGGACGGGATTTTATCAACACTATTTTGTAGATGGAAAAAACTGCTAGTAATTGTTTGAGGTGCTTTTGTTGTTGCTTACTTAGTATAGTTCGTTGTGGGACTGTAAGGCGTGAAGGTATATGAATATTAATGAATTGTACAGAAATATATACTTTTTTATTCCACTACCTAGCAAAGTGCGAATAGACTTTACTAAGTACTGAGACAACTCGGTTTGAATAATGGACACACGTATATTATCAATCGTAGTTCAATCAGGACTGCTGTCCTTTCCCGCGTCTTTCCCTTGCGTAGCTCTTGGACGACTACGGCGTAGCACTGACTGGCTGACGTCATAGCGTAGCACCACAGCACCACACCATGTTCTATCTTTATTCTTACAGTGCGTATAAGAAGTATTGTGGTATAAGTAGTTAAAAGTTTTTTTAGCACTTCATATCCAAGTTCACAACTAAAAATACAGCTGAAGAAATTACATAATTTTCTGTCACGACACCGAATAGATGAGCTAAGGTGACATTCTAAATTTAAAAATGTTCAGTCTCGAAAACTGTGACTTTTACTAAATTTTTTTTTATATTGAACAGTCTGATGGCTCCCACCTGCTGGTAAAGGTATATCCACTACACCACGTCCTATATAATAATATTATTTTCCTTACCAACTATATCATATATAATTAGTGTAACTATCTATTAATCATAATTATGAAATAATTAATTGCAAAGAGTACGTACATACCTACATTAAATTAATGCAAATAAACGAAATAGGTAAAACTTTTGTGTCTAAAATTGTATGGTGGAAGCGCAGATGCCTATTACACAGGTATAAGCCTAGCTTAGGCATCTGAGGCTTAGCAACTAAGTATTATTTACATATTTGCAATATTTGTCTAAGATATTGCTGTTACTATGTATAATTTAAACTGTGTCAATAAATGAATTAGAATTTGAATCATGATATCAGGCTTTCTCTAACTTAATTTCCTAGAAACCAGTACGTGTATGTAACATTAAGTTTCGCAACCCACATCCCCTTTTCAATTCCAAATGAACCAGACACAGTACGCGATGTGAAACTCTCTTTATTAGACTAAGTATTATCCAACCCACTCAAATGCAGGCTTAGAACCGTGGGCGAAACAAGCTATAGAGCGGTATTTAGTGAGATTATGCCGCCTTTATTAATTTATAATTTTCACTACATCGCATCGTGCTGTGATGACGCATCGCTTATTCCCACAGATTAGGTTATAGTCTTTGCTTATTCCATATACATAAATTATTGTAGTGTATTGACATCAGGCGGTCGACTTGGGCTCTTGAGTGACTCGAGTTGTATCGAGGAGCAGTTTGCGTTGGAGGATTGCGTATATTTTATTTCATCCTATTCACATTATAAATACGAATGTGTGTTTGTACGTTTGTTGGTTTGTCCTTCTTTCACGCAGCAACGGAGCAACAGACCGACGTTATTTTTGGCATAGGTATAGTTTATGGACTGGAGAGTAATATAATTATGCTAATTCACACATTATAACGGGATATTTACCGTGATTTTTATTGAGCGATGAGCACCCGATATTTCGACGCTGTTGCAAGCATCATGTTCACGGGAATACATAGTACAATACATAGTAATCCCGATGTTCAGGGGAATACTATGTATTGTACTATGTATTCCTGTGAACATGATGCTTGCAACAGCGTCGAAATATCGGGTACTCATCGCTCAATAATAATCACGGTGAAATATCCCGTTATAATGTGTGAATTAGTTAATAACCGTGAAAGTCTAAAACAGTGATAATTATGCTAGTTTTTATCCCGAGAAAACGCAAAAATGCACGGTTAATGTGGGAACGCGGCTGAAAACCACGGGCATAGTTCATTATTGTATTCTTCCAGCCGTTGCAGTAGGTATTCGTGGCCATAGGTCCAGGTAGTACGAAACAAAAGTTGAGATTAAAATCATGTACAATACCTTATAAATATAAGCGATTAAAATCGTTACGATTTGGTTATTTCAATCTATACTAATAGAATAAAAAGGGAAAGTTTGTTATATCTCTGGAACCTCTGGTCCGATTCTAAAAATCCTTTCACTAATTGGAAGCTACATTTGACACGTCTTTGACATTTTGTTTGATCGAGTAAATTTGGTAAAAACTTGTTTTTACACATCACAAAAATTATCGATTATCGGTAATACGATGAATAACGATATATATATTTTCCAGTGCCAGAATCTCGTCTGATATTGCTAAAAAAACCTTTTAAGTGGAGCTATTTAGCTGCTTTATACGCCTTAACGTAACCTCTTTGGGTATGACCCTCCATTGTTTGCGTCGTCTTCGGAGAGCACCCACAGAGAACTTCTCTAAAATATCATCAGACCAAATTCAGCCGCGACGCTCTCCTAAATGACTACGATTAACTGAAAAGCTATTTCCCAAAGTTTAAATGGCGTCGCGTGAACTTCGACGATTGTAGCAAGGAGGACTTGCATTGTACCTGTTTCCCAGAATGGAACTTTTCATTTTATATCAGTTTGCCAATTACGAGACAATATAAACTTATTGTTCGAACTTTGACAGTTCAAAACGAATTTGTCTGGAGTAGCATCTGAAGTTTATGTTTTCGCGGACTCGTTGAATTTGAAGGTACCGCTTCGTACTCCATAAACTTCATGCGGGATGATTTGGAGTGGAACTAGGAGAGGGGACACAGAACAAGATCCGCTCACTCTTAGCAAGAGCAGCTTTTAAGGATATCTTCTGGCCAGATAGAGCAACGAGTTAAAGGCGGTTGATGGCCTATGTTTATCAGGATAATGATGATCTAAGACTGCTAGCAATTATTTACTTTGTAATACTGGTAAAACTAAATGCATAAAGTATGGTATGTTTTTTTATAGTTCTGGATAACAAAACGAGCTGGTCGATTGCTTGATTCCAACTCCACACACCAACAACTCCAGCACATAACAATTGTAGTTATACCACCCAGAACTAAAACACAAAGGCCTGCGCAGCACTGCATTGCGCTCTTTAACCTGAAACTTAGGTATTAAGTCACGTAATTTCATTGGCTACTTTGCTCATTGAACCGGATTACAGTAAAGCTTGCACATTACTGCTTAGCGGCAGACTTTACGAGCAAAGCGGTGGTATTCTCACAGACGGACACTCGCAGAAGAGTTAATCTTAATACCTGGTAAGTACTTAATGTTTTTCCTTCCAAACGTGCTCCACATGAAGGTCTTAACGTCGTTGTATAAAGCAAAAATTCTGACTTCATTATTCTCGTCAATTAAATAGACGAGAATAGTTAATCTCGGTACAAAAAAGTTGTTTTGTTTGTTTGTTTACAATAGGAGTTATGGTCACACGCTCGGCTTGGTTTCATTTTACGTTAAAGGCATATAAAGGATGTAATTTGAGTTTTTTACGGGTGTCACTTTCATCAGAAATGTAATGAAAAACCGTCAGCGCGCTTTTTAATGTAATTAACTCGCACAGGAGAGAACCCGACGCAAAGTAATTTTGCGAGACTGAATGTTTAAATAAATATTCTGACGTAAAGTTTGAGGTAAAAGCGTTGATAGTGTTTAACCCTGGAAATTATTACGCAACCTTTGTCTGTTTATAAATAATGATTTTCCGTCTACCGTTCTCTTTACCCGCACTCTCATGCCACAGGCGTACCCCAATCATGACGAAGTACAATATGAACACTTGGTGATTTTTATGCACCAAATTGATCACGTACATTTGCCACGTGTAGGTACGTACATAATGCCAGATGTAGACGGAGCATCACTTGAGTAGGGCTCAACCGATTTGTCTGTTTTTTTGTAGTATTTGTAATTGTCAGGACATTTGTGGGATAGAACATTTTTGGAAACTCCACGGGAATACTCGGATAAGATACAAAATTTAAAAAAAAATTACAAGTGCCACCCTTGCGTACCCACCGGGGCGCGCTTTGCTAGTTCAAATATAATCAGCTCCGGTGTTCTCAAAATGTTCCATTATTACGTTCTCGTTTCATAATATAACAACGAACTATTAATTTCATTCTGTATTTACCTAAATTAGAAATCACGCCTAATTCACAAAATAAAAAAGCACTGGCCTCAATTCTAAGAAGTAGGCTACATGGATCCCAAAATAATTCAGGACAGCTAAGGCGTCTTAATACTTTGATAAATAAGTGCGAATATAAAAGAGATATTAACATTTTATAGATATAAATTACCAACACTAAGCGCACTTTTCATTTTGTTATCATATAAATTGTTATATGACACAATTTATAGCCTGAATCATTTATTTATACAATTTATAATGCCTATTTGTCATGAACGCGAAATTTCGCTTCGAATTTTGTCATCCATTATTGTAAATACGCACCAATACGTTTATAAAATGAGACGTGTACCTACTCTACCTACGCTACGGTATACATTTTCGAGTGACGATGGTTCTGTGATAGTAAAAGCCTAATTGGCTATCAAGGGGTCAATTTTGTGAATTGTAGTCACTGAAATTACCACAGGCTTACATAATGTCTCAGGGTAACGAACGCAATACATTGCGGCACAGGCCATTGTGTTTCAAAGTTCTCAGTCTTTTCTTTGTAAAATTTTGGCTAAATCAAACACCGGGAAGTGGATCAAGTTAAATAAAAAAAGCTTGTAAAATATATACAAACATACACATACAAATACATGATTTAAAAGGACTTTTAACAAACATTGTAAAATTATAATGTATATCTGGTAAATAGTAACAATACAAAGCATTCTCAAGTTTTAGGTAGGAACTTAGACAATGTAAACAAAATAACTAATTAGTTGGGGTTGGATAAGGTTTAAAGTTAAATATTTACCTTGAATAAAGTACCACCGAATAGGTCCTTCATCACGGGTAAAAATTAGGGTTTACAAATTAAAATCAAAACAGAACCTAAGTACAGCTAGGATCTCATTAAATTCCGGTACTTTTAACATAACAAAGTATAGTTTAGTTTTTTGTTGAACTTCTTTTTACTATGCTCTTGATAGAGCGGTCGTGCTCATCATGTAGTACATAACAGGCGGGGGCAGATGTAATGTGCCTTGGAATTGGAATACATTTAGTAATCCTACTAATATTATAAATGCGAAAGTGTATTTGTTGGTTTGTCCTTCTTTCACGCAGTAACGGAGCAACGGATCGACGTGATTTTTGGCATGTATATAGTTTATGTACCGGAGAGTAACATAGGATACGTTTTATCCCGGAAAAATGCACGATTCCTGTGGGAACGAGGGTCAAAACCACGGGCAGAAGCTAGTCTATTTATAGAGCTCACATAGTTAAGTACGCTCGACTGTTTTAATCAGATTGGAGTTGAAAATGAAGACGATTGTTATTAGCCGGTAAGCTTGCACCTCACACTCATGGCCACACTGATGAAAGATGAAAAATAATAAAATATGACAAGATGAAAATTTTTTGTCACCAAACACACACCCGACAACCATTCTTGTCACGCAGTTTTTGTTCTCAATCAAATCAAATCAAATCAAACCACTTAATGCCTCATAGAAGGCACCATTCTGGGCGGCATTTATCACCTCTAACAATATCACCATGGCGAGGTCAAACGCACTACAAGAGATAAAAAAAACTACTTACATTGCTTTTTTATTATATCCTTTATGATATAAATTTAAAATGGATAACATCTTGTCCCAAACATATGTAACACAATGTCAACACCATTGCCAACTAAAATAGAATGTCTAAGTTATCTTTAGCATAAGTTTATAACCTATAATATCTTTCGTTACAAATTATTCCTAAACTTTTAAGTTTAGTTACAAAATAACTTTAGTCGTACAGAGGCTTTGAATGTCAAAGTTAGGTACTTACAAGTACAGTCATGTTACATGTAATCTAATAATTCCTTTCTTGAGATTTATTAGACGCTCCACGAAACGAAGTTTTATGACAAGTACCTAATTCAAACGTTGCGTACTTATATGATAAATGAGAAGGTTGTAAAATGTACGAGATTTATTATTGTAAGTAAAGTACACTCGTATGTTCAATAATATTAATGATAATAATGGCACTAAATTAAATTGTTATGCAAGAACAAAAAGCAGAAAATGTAAAAGCTAGAATGGTTCAGTACCTATAAATATTGGCCTGTAAGCCAGCCGTACACACTTAGCATATTTGCGTTTTAATCTCAAAATAACCAAGGACTTGCATCAAGCGCGGATTACGAGGTTAAACGCAAAAGCGCGGATTGAAGTAACACCATCAATAATCCACGAAATAGACAAGAACAGCAATACAGTCAGATAGTGCTGTCTCTTTCACTTCCTGTCTTGGCTTCCTACCATGAAAGTGTTTCGGCATTCGATTCAATATTCATCAGTTGACATTTTGTCTTTCACGGTAGGAAAACTACGATACGTCAGGCGAAGCTTTGACGTTCGATTTTCGGAGTAATGCCCCTGATGGGCTCTGTGTGGCGACTAATTCATGGACACCGTGTAAGGTGAACCATGCAGTAAGTACTGACCTCAGCTTGGGCCGTCGCCGGGTATACGAGTGTCGCACTAGCGAGAATCTAATCTAGCAATAGTTACTTCTCGCAGGCCCGAGCTCTATTATTATTCTAAAAAGTAAATAAAATTGAGTTCGCACTTTTATATTTTCAGTAAGGAAAGCATTTGATCAAAATCTCACTTTATGTGATCGAAGGGACTCAACATCCAAAATAGAGAACTTCGAAACTTTAAAAAATGATATTGCCTAAAAATAATGATAACATTAAATCAAAAGTTTATTCATTTGATACACCGTATGTACTGCTTATTTTTAAACGAAACAATGTAATTTATAAAACATTCTAGTTGTTAAATCGTTAACATTACAATAATTGAACTTTATCTCAAAGGTTTGCGGTCCAGACGGTGCGATAGCTTTGTATCGTTTGTACATTTATTTGAATGTACTTCAATTTAGAATTAAATACATTGTATTGGAATCCAATTTTATGCTGGGCAAAGGTGACCTATTTAAAGTTTTTCTATTTGGTACAACTTTTGTTATTGCTTGTCTACTGCTTATTTCATATATTACACCAGAGTCATAAGTAGTTATAACGTACCATAATACGCTAGTTTTTTTTCAACGGGCTAAACTACCTATCCATAAATACTACATCTAACCTAACCTATCTATAAAAACAGTTGCATAATAACCTACTAGCTAATATATTTCAACAGTCGTTGCCGGGCCAGCGACTGTTCCTATACAAGGCACAAGTTTGTCATCAGATGGAACTCACACCTTTGGATCGGTGCACCTAAATATCAACTACTTAGTCACTCGATGCAATACAACGTAGAGCGATCCGAATTGTCAACGACCCCAAACTCACGGACCTCCTAGAGCCGCTTAATTTTCGTAGAGACGTTGACTCCCTCTGTATATTTTACTGAATATTCAAATTCAAATTCAAATTCAAAAGTCTTTATTCAAATAGGCCCCAAAGGAGCACTTATGAAAGTTAAAATGACTCTAACAGCCGGCCTCTGCAACATTCATCTACCCGAATCACAGACTAAAACTAATGCTGTCTTTATCAGAACATAATAAATGACAAAGACACCAACAGACCCAATCCGTGCTCAAAGTCAACGAACCTTCCAGAAACCCACCGTGCCCGTTCCAAATTGGTATAGGCCGAGCAAGAAGAAGGGCAAGAAACTCGTCACGGCATTCTTTTTTTTTTAAAAAAGTAGTTTATTACAATGATTCTAATGCTAACAACTAACAATTTAAAGTTTAGTAGTCGCCAGGAGGCTCCTGAGCTGTTTGCCTCCATGCATCCTTGTCATCCACATAATCCTTAATTTTATAATACGCTTTTTTAATTAATACACTCTTGACTATACGTTTAAACTTTCCTTGTGGTAATTCAGTTAATACTTTAGGAATTTTGTTGTAGAATCTGACACCATTTGCCAGGAACGATTTGTTAGTTTTACTTAATCTGAACCCGGGTACAACAATTTTATGTTTACTTCTAGTATTTAACTCATGTACATCACTTTTTAAGTTAAATTTAGTAATATTCTTCCGTACATACATTATATTTTCCAAAATGTATAGCGAAGGCAGGGTTAGAATACCTATTTCTTTAAAAAAGTCTCTTAGAGATTCGCGTGGACCCATGTCATAGATGGCGCGTACTGCTCTCTTTTGTAATATGAAGATGGTATCTATATCGGCAGCAGACCCCCAAAGTAGGACGCCATAAGACATCAAACTATGAAAATATGCAAAATATACCAACCTTGCCGTCGCCACATCAGTCAGCTGCCTAATTTTACGTACTGCAAATGCAGCGGAACTCAAACGACCCGATAGGGCATTGATGTGAGGACCCCACTGCATTTTGGAGTCAATAGTTAATCCTAAGAATACAGTGTTATTCACCAGGTCAAGTTTGCTGCCTTCCAATTCCACTTTAGATTCCACGTGTGGTACGTTGGGAAGTGAAAATTTAATACATTTAGTTTTACTAGCGTTAAGTAGTAGATTATTAGCAGCAAACCATTCTGAGATTTTGTCAAGGTTATCATTTAATTCCTTTAGTTCACTGTCTTTCCTATCAGTTTTAAAAATGAGTGAAGTATCATCAGCAAACAAAACTATGTCCAATGCTATATGGTCTGTCATAAAGGGTAAGTCATTTATATATACTAGAAAGAGAAAGGGGCCCAGTATTGATCCCTGCGGTACGCCTATCTTCACTGAAGAACCACAAGATGTTACTCTATCGATGCCAACCTTCTGCTGTCTACCCGTCAAGTAAGAATTTACAAGATCAAGAGCTGTATATACAATGAGGAATGCTTGGAAGAGCTTTTTCATCTCATCCCACCGTCGCAGTTCTATCACCCACCATCACACCACTGGAACAAAGCTCATCCACACATACCTAATCGAGTCCTGAAAGTCTCATACCACTAGATTTATGCGATCTTTTCTCCCGCATACTTGCAAAATGTAGAACGAGCTCCCTCCAAGTTTTTCCGCAATGCTACAAAATGCAGTCCTTCAAGATGGGTCTCAAACGAGTTCTCAATGGTCGGAAACGCATTGACAACGCCCCTAGTGTTGCAAAAGTCTATAGGCGACGCCCCCAGTGTTATAAATGTCCATAGGCGATGGTGACCGCTTACCATCAAGCGGGGCCGTTTACTTGTTTGCCAATAGTTTACAAAAAAAAATAGACCTACAGATAATCCAAATGTTCCAGCCTTACTTGCCAGCATGCTGGCATCCTAATCAGTGCTGGCTTCCGATAGATTCATTTGACCTATCGGATTTTGACTAAATTTTAATACCTTGTTAAATATCAAGTAGTATATACCCATATGAATATTAGTTTTCATTAATCCAGTAATGTTTTTTTGAACTACTTCGTTGCAATATTCCAGGTACTCACATATTACAATCATCCCACCACTGCCTCCCCAGCTAAGAGCCCATCCCAGATACATGCAGCAGCCGGAAGCAAAATGAAGGTAATAATAATGAGGTCACAGCTTTTCGCGTAGGTACACGACAATGTGAAGTGACCCAAAATAAAACACGTGGAAAATTTTACCGTCTAGCTGTATCTGACAAACTAATTAAAAATTCTACGCGAGACGTCGCAATTGAGTAATTATTTATTACCTGCCCACTTGCCCAGGTATGTATAATAAACTCATTTTAATCCAAAAGAACTTTCTAGAAATCTAAGTGGAGAGCTCGCGTGTTGAAATGTTTATTAGTTTGCGTTTTAAGTTATGATTTTTTTTTATGTTAAGATTTGAATAAATTTCTTGTTTATTAAATGTTGCGCACTTTTTCACCCACGCGCCACGTGGAGGTTCCCGCAGGAACCGTCCATTTTTCGAGATAAAAGGTCACAGAAAATCACTGCAATCCGTTGTTGCTTGAAAAAAGATAAACCCACAAACACACTTTCGCATTTATAGATTCTTTAATCTTGCATTGTAGCGAACCATTACTAACTTTGTTGAAACATCAGATAGTCGAGCACGTATGAACAAATAACTTATAGATATGACTTAATTTTTTTTGTGATATACCGTAAACCCTACTTGGAAACCTTTTCGGTTTTTTGAGATAGAAAGTCATTTTGGAACAATAAAAAATAGTTATTATACAGATTTTACCAAAACGAAGAAATTTTTTTTTTAAAATCTGGGCCCTATTTAATAAAGCTGACAATCCGACAAGTCCGACATATGTCAATAAGTGACAATTCGACAGTTTTTCTGTTTAATAAAACTTACAGGCGACAAAATTGTCATGGTGGAAAATTGACAAATTTGTCACGACAATTTTCTTATTGTCAGATTAAAGACTGTGGTTTTTTGACATATGTCGAGTTTTATTAAACGTGTTTTTAGATGACAAATATGTCAAGATTTCACCGGTCGATTTTTGACATATTTGTCACTTTTATTAAACAGCCTAAGCGCGACAATTCTACAATTATGTCATTTTTTGACATATATGTCGAATTGTCAGCTTTATTAAATAGGGCCCTGGTGTCTAAATAGTCATAATATGGCTGGGGCCTACTTGAACACTAAATAAATCGCCCAGTAAGCACGATATATAAAAATAAGAATAAAAGTAGACAGTCAAAAATTTTAAAAATTGTGTTTTTGTTAAAGGCAAGTATATACATATTATGCATTTGGTAAAAAATTGTTATTTTGACATTACAAACAGATACTTCAATTTTATTAATTTGTAGTATAATAGATCATGATACTTTGCATTTTATGGTTAACTACTTAAAGCACTACGTTTTTTAGCTAACTGCTTAACAGCGAAAAACTAACGTATTAGTAGTGCATCTAAAAACTATGGCTTTATACAAAATCCATAAGAAACTATGAATATTTACAATTCAATTTGAAACAATTCCATTTTGTCTCATAAAAAACCACGTCGAAATTGTACACCTCCGTGCACGTATGTAAGAGCCACCAGTGCGGATCAATGATTTTTTTTCTTAACTTCACAAATCCTTCGAATCGGCATCGATAAGTTTTTAATTTAAAACGACTTACCGCGCGATTGCCCGCGGCGGTCTGGATTAAAACTTACTCAGACTTGTTCACTCGGATGTACCGCCCGGGGTACCTGAATCCAGACGTCAAGATTAAAGGCAGAAAGTAAATATACCAAACTTGGGGTTTGAGAAGAGAACACGCTCAAACGGGTGGATTCTGGGATCATTGACATGTTTGTTTTATTTTTAGTCGTTTTGTTGAAGTAAAAAGAGATTCATTACTATTGGAAGGGTCTCAGGTATCTTTTCAAGTCATTGATCTCGAACACTCTCTTCAGTCTAAAGCGTTGCTATAAAACTGCTGAATAGTCTACGTTCTTTTCATTCGTATTTTAGTATTTTTTTTTCTGAACGATGCTTTATTTTAGGTTCATTAATAAATAAAACACTCTTCTAACAGCAAAACCTTTTAAATAAAACTAAATTTTTATTTCATTTATTTTAATGAGTTCCCACCTGCAGTCTTTCCAATAAGCTACAACATGGGGCTCTTCAAAAGAAGGGTGAACGGAATCTTTAAAGGGCGGCAACGTAGGTATCAGTAATGCTCCGAGTGTTGCAGATATCCACAGGCGACGGTTGCTGCTTACCATCAGGCGGGCCGTCTGCTTGTTTGCCAAATATGGCATAAAAAAAACAACTAATCGCGCCAAAATTCAACTCTGTAGGTAGCCATGCATAACAAATAACTATATCCTATCTTTTGTAATCATATCTATTTGTACACTTACCTGGCTGAAAGTTGCTTTTCATCTTTTTTCATAAGGTACCTACATTTTTAATTCGCTCGCTCAACTGTTGCTGGTAAAGACACTTTAGAAAGTCAACTTCCATCCGGCACCTGTAAAGTTTTAGTTTCCAGTGTTGTATAAGATAAACGTTAACTAAAGTTAACTTTAACAGCTGGTATGTATCTACACAAACGAAACTCGATACTTTAACCTTACCTTCGAAACCTTAATTTGCGCAAGAAATATAAAGTAAGTTTTTAGACGTGTAATGTAATTAGAAGCATTGATGATATTGACAGAATAGCTCGCTGTGAAAAGTTCGAAAATAAATATTTAAGTATATCGATATCTAATGAAATTTATTTTTTTGTACTTTTAACGAGACGAGAAGAACGTTTGCCTGATGGTAAGCATAACGCCAGCTCATAACAATTGCAGTGCCACTCAGAACTTTGAAACACAAAGGCCTGCAGTCATTGATTAGGAAATAGCTCGATGCCTAAAGGGTTGACGGCTCCGTAGCTAAGTTGGTAGTAACCCTGCCTGCAAGGCGAGGGGTCCCGGGTTCGATTCCCGGCCGGGACAGATTTTGTGTAAGCATAAAGTTTGTTCTCGGGTCTTGGATGTTTGTGATGTGTATCTGTGTATGTCCATGCCACCTGCGACACAGGGAATCCTAGTGCGGGGGTATGAGTGTGTAAGCGTTTATGTTATGTTATGTTTATGTTAATAAACCTCGTTATCCTGAGACATTAGGTAAATCCAGTAATTTCACTGACGACTTTGCTCATAAAACCGGAACACAGTAATGCTTGCACATGCTTGGTGGCGGACTACACGAATAAAGCGGTGGTACCCACTAAGATGAACACTCGCAGAAGAGTTATTCCTACCACCGGTTTATTTGGATTCGTTGTAAATTTATGTTGGTGCAAAATTTGCGTAAAGTAAAACGCAAAAATTATGCCATCGCGAATCAAAATTTGCTATGTAGACAGTGGTAACCACATCTATCTATCTTCTAAGTATCTACATCTTCTATCTACTCTACAAATAAATAAAATTTAAGTGTCTTCTATCTACATCTTCTACTCTATCTATCTACAAATAAATAAAATTTAAGTGTCTGTTTGTAATATCAAAATAACAGGTTTTTACTAAACGCAGATGAAAGTATATACGGTACCTATAACAAAACAATCATTTTTTTAATTTGTGTCTGTCTGTCTGTTTGTTCCAGGTAATCTCTAAAACGGCTGGACCGATTTTGACAGGACTTTCACTGGCAGATAGAGGAGTGACTTAGGCTAAATTTTATTTTTGGAAAATAATTAGCATTCCTTGCAAATAAATAAAACCCATAAAATCCAATATGTCCACGAGGGTGAAACCGCGGGCTGCAGCTACTTTCAATTAAACTTCGTTCGATAACGACTATAGAATTAGAATGGATTTGAAGCGATTGCCACTTGTCTGTTCTCTGGAGTCAGGTTTATGGCCTCGAAACATTTCAAAAATTCGTTTACACATTTTACATTTTCATTAATAATAGGATATGGTTTTCAAATCCAGTAATTCGGTTCAGTGTTCAAATGTAGCCTTATGTTATCTTATCGGGTAGACTTGTTTATTCAAGCAATTTCAGACGAGAGTCTACGTTATTAGTCTACGTTATTATTCACGCTTTACCAATCAACGAGCTTACAAATTAATCTAACATCATTATTAGATTGAAAGAAATAATTTCAATTGAAATAATATCATCTAAATCTAAGACTGATATCGCTATAGGGTGATCAGACTTAAATCTATTATAAACTAGCTGCTGCCCGTGGCTTCACGCGCGCGGAGATATAGAATTTTATGGTTTTTATTTCTTGCGTGGAACACTAATTATTTTTCTAAAATTAAAGTAACCTAAGTTACTCCTTGTAACATCAGCTATCTGCCAGTGAAAGTTCCGTTAAAATCGGCCCAGCCGTTTCGCAAGCATCTCGCAAGCTCGCAGCACCATCGCTTATTTACCGCGGCGTCTGCACTGAGCAGTTGAGCACGCAGTGGTAGTAAAATAATTTTATTGAATAGAGATCGTGGAAGCATAGGTGGCAAGCGGGTGGCGGACTATATTTCCATCAAGCCTCAACTACAACCACAATAGACGATACGATATGCGTCAAGCGGGGATCGTGGTTTTTCCATGGTTTTCTCGTGGTCTGCGATTTTTTTTTTATGTTATTGGTAACGAGACGTTCTCGTCGTTTGCCTGATGGTAAGCGTAACGCCAGCCCATAACATTTGCAGTGCCACCCAGAACTTTGAAACACAAAGGCCTGTGCGGCACTGCAGTGCGCTCGTTACCCTGAGACATTAGGTAGTAAGTCTCATAAGCCCAGTAATTTCACTGGATACTCTGCTCATCAAACCGGAACACAGTAATGTTTGCACACTACTGCTTGGCGGCAGACTTCACGAGCAAAGCTGTGGTAACAACCCAGACGGACACTCGCAGAAGAGTTAGTCCTCCCACTAATGTCAGCTATTAAGTAAAAAGAAATGAAATACCCACTCTTATAAAATATCCTGCTGCACTTTCGTGTACACAAACCTACTAGCTACTACTATACAAGAATATTTTTTCATACACAGAGCAGAAAACTCTTCACCAATTCGTTTAGCGTTCTGTCGTTTCTATGCTGAAAAATTGTATTTTTTCTACTCTGTGCGTGATGATATGGGTGTGGTTGTCCTAAATGTACGAGAACCAAACAGTCCTGCCTCTGGTATTACATTTACATAATGTACTTAGTGAGAGAGCCGCATACAAAGACTCTCCTAGAAAGTGATGGGACAAACATTCTGTCAAAGAAAAATGAATTCTTTTACTCAGCTTCAAAATATATTTTTCTTTGCAGAAGAAACATTTTGTCAGTATTAAATTATTACACTTTACCCAAGAGAATGTCAGCGGTGTTTTCGTTTGCGGTAACATTTCAATTGTTTTATAAGCGTTTGAAATATTTCATACGTATTTTGGGTAAAAATATTGAAATCATGACCATTATATATATCTATTCTTAAATGTATATTTCTACTAGCTTCTGCCCGCTGTTTCACCGGTGTTCCCACATGCACTGTATTTTTCTGGGATAAAAAATTGTCTATGTTACTCTCCGGTCCATAAATTGTATCTATGCCAAAAATCACGTCGATCCATTGCTCCATTGCTGCGTGAAAGAAGGACCAATCAACAAACCAACAAACATACAAACACACTTTAGCATTTAATAAGGTACGGATTAAAAAAAAAAGGTATGACGAGGTTGGCATATATTTGTTCCGTAAAAAATAAATGTAAGTAAAACAAAAAAGATAATTATGCCCGCTTCTCTAGAAATGAGGTATCTTTTTTATTTTATATTCTCAAATGCCTACCTTGGACTTTTATACTATTGGATAATAAGACGAGCTAGTCGTTTGCCTGATGGTAAGCATAACACCGGCCCATAACAATTGCAGTGCCACTCAGAACTTTGAAATACAAAGGCCTGCGAGGCACTGTAGTGCGCTCGTTACCCTGAGACATTGGGTATTCAGTCTCATAAGCCCAGTAATTTCACTGGCTATTTTGCTCATTAAACCGGAACACAGTGATGCTTGCAAATTACTGCTTGGTGACAGAATTCACGAGCAAAGCGGTGGTATCAACCTATGACGGACACTCGCATATTAATCCTACCACCTAGTAAAACTAGTCAACCATAAATGGATGAAGAAATGAAATGCCGCATGTCTGGTCATCCTATCATGGAATGGGGAAGTTAATTAATTTAATTTGGCAATATACTTTCTATGTGCCTATGTCTTTTGTTGTTGACGTTGTTATTCATTTTAGTTGACAGTTTGTAGCTGCCGCACCCTTGTTTAAGTTTCATAAGTTTAGATATATCTTTTGACATATTTAGAAGAGTCATACTCATATTGTGGATTTATTTTAATGAAATTGGGAAAGTGTAGGTAAATGGTATTAGAAACTATATTAATATAGGAATTTTCAGAATATAAAACATTGTTTAAAATTCTCTGTGAATTTCAAAATTCTCACATGCACCTGAAAAAATTTAATTTTAGAAATACACCAAAGTCAGCTAGGTAGATAGATTTAAATGGGCTATATCATGGAATGCAATGATTAGCAAGTTTATGCGTCGCGTATAATGCTCAGAAAAAACTGTTAGGTACTATAAATAGTTATTGTAATGTGCAATTAGCCTAAATCTAGTGTGGACAACCGCTTCCTAGTGCGACTTGACTGTGATCAATGCAATTTAATCGAAGAGTCGAAGTCAAAAGAAATTATGATTTTAAGGCGCTTCTTTAGATGTAACTCTTTTGTATTGAAATAAGGTTGAAAATGGCGATGCGTTTGGTTTTAGTTGAAGGTTGTTTATTTAGCTACGCCTTATCGCGATTTAGTCCTGTATCCAAGTAAACAATACCATACTACTCATACCCCCTAATTGAAGTCGTATCGCGAAGGAAGTGGACGAACAAAGCAAATAAGAAATAATAACATAAAACTTTTTAACAAATTTCGAATTAGTATACCCACCTATGATAGAGTCCTTATCCAATGAAAAAAGAATGGCCAAAATCAGACCACTCTGTAAAAAGTTATGTGTGCAGATAAAAAAAAAATAAGTCGATTTGAGAACGGCTTATCCCGATTTTTCGCCGGTTAAAAAATGGAAGTAATGTCTAGGCCAAAAACATTCATGAAGTTCAACTTCAATTATTACTTTCATCTTTTTCAAAATCTAAAAGTCAAACAACACCATAATAAAACCAGTTATATTATTAATATAGCTACAGTTAACTAGAAGCTACAACGGAACGTTATTCGGTTGCCACTGAGAACTAAATTGAATAACGCTCGGAGTCGCGTCCGAATCATCTTTATGGTGGACTCTTTTGAGTTTTACACAGTCCTGTAAATGGCATGAAATTTTATCATCTACATACTCTTTTCGCATTTTATTGCATCTTACTTTTTTGGCTACTGATTTTACGGTTTCTATCATTATAATTGTATAAGCTCTAATATGATCATCATAGACGTAGGTTACCAGGCTGCCAAGCTGAAGTGGAATTGGGCGGGTCATGTCAGCCTCATGCATCCCGACCGATAAGCAAAGGCTGCAACACAGTGGGTGCCTGAAGACGGATGACGCTGAGGCCGGCCCAAAGAGGCGGCAACACGATTTAGAAGCAAACCAAGAAGTTGAAGTGGTATACAAGACAGAGATGTTGACGCAACACTGAATTGCGCTCCTTTCCTTGAGGCATTAGGTATTAAATCTCATAAGCCCAGAATTTTCATTGACAGCTTTGCTGATCTAACTGGAATATGCTTATACATTACTGCTCGGCGGTATACTATATGAACAAAGCACTCATAGAATAGTTAGTCCTACCTCCTGGCAAAAGGTTAAGAATTTAGTAAAGTAACAGGACATAAAATGCGTAGATGAGGTAAGGTACGAAATTAAGTATAAACAAATACCTTGCGTATCATTTACAGCTTTCCGCGTGCTAGAAAACACCCACAAAGCTCTTTCCCTATACTTCACATAAACAAATGAACTATTGCAAACGAACTTGAATGAATAAAGCAACGTTCTTTTTAGAGTACGTTCACTACGGTGTGACTGAAACCGGTATGAAAGACAGGCGCTGGATTGAACCGGCTTAAGGTTCATTGTACAGTCGAGCTTGCTTTAGTGTCGGCAAATCTTAAACGATTTTACGGGTATTCCGAAGCTGAGAGAATTCCGTACTTGCATCATAATAAAGCAAATTTATTTGCATAATAACTAGGAGCTCATTACAATTTTTGATTTTCTGAATAATTGTAGGATTTCATTTTACATACTCACATTTACTTACTAATAGTGCGTTGGTCCCAAATCCATGTACCTATTCTGAAAGAGAAAAATATAGGTACCATGAACATAAATGTCGTAATACAGCAGTATAATTGTCGTTTATATTTCGGAATAACATCCCCACAGAGAAATATTGTCGGGATTGTATTCATTTATGTGCATTATTATATACTAGCTTCTGCCCGTGGTTTTCACCGGCGTTCCCACAGGAACCGCGCATTTTTCCGGGATAAAAAGTAGCCTATGTTACTCTCCGGTCCATAAACTATATATATGCCAAGAATCACGTCGATCAGTTGCTCCGTTACTGCGTGAAAGACAGACAAGAAGGAGCAGATTGACCCCCTTTCCGGATAGCATACCAGTTTCAACTCAGGTTTATATAGGTATATATAATATGGAGCTTCCAACTGGCTAACGATGGTGAATAGTGTGCGGCCAATGCGTTCGCTTCACAGCACGATTGTGTCACCACGTCCGCGTCACGTTGCCAAGCCATCGGAGCATGTGCTTTGATCGTTGAACATGTTGGCTTCGTGAATACCTTTCTGTTCTCTAATACTGTCTAAAGTACAACTTTCTCGATGAGATTTTTATTGGTGATTTTTGACACCATAACTTAATATTATTTAGAATAAAAAAAGGAAGGAGAATTTAAAAAAAATTGCTTAAAAAAGTGACGAACCGACTTCAGTGACAAACTACTGAACCGATTTTGTTGAAATTTCTGTGGAACCAATCTGAAAATATATCCTTTCAAATAAAAAAAGTATTTTTCAAATTGGTTTATAAATGACAGAGATCTGAGGTAATAAACGTAAAAAAAATTACCTACCGAATTGATAACCTTCTCCTTTGTTGGAAGTCGATTCATAATGTTTCTTTTATTACAACAAAAAAATATATTTACATTATTATTTTCCTAACACCTGTTAACTTAATACATAAAAAGTCCGAATAAGTGCAAGTTGAACTCGCGTGGAGAGGATTCCGTACAATTATCCCAAGATGAAACTTAACATCTTAGTTGAAAGACATGATGTTCTCCCATACATTCCAACTGCAAATGTAAGTTTGTATGTAAGATATTAAGAGATTTACGATATTTTTCTAAATATAGACTTATTTAACAGGACAGCTTTATAACAGCCCTAAAAAATAAATACCTACTCTACCATCAAAAGTTTGATAGCTTTACATGTTTTTTTTAACTGACAGCTCAAGTTAGTTGTACGATTCGAAAAATTTTTATACAGTAAATAAATTTTGATTTTTTTATTTTGTATCGAATAGCCTTTACATTTTCCAAATTTTTAAATTCTCAATTCGTTCACATTCGCTGTTCGTCCAATTCGCGATTCATGCAACTCGCAATTTGTGCTATCGGCTGTTGAAATAACTACCTACTACTAAACCATTTTTTGCACGTGGAGTAATTATTGTGTTTTTAGGGTCTTTTATGAGCAAAATATTTGAAACTGGCTTCATCGTACAGATACAGGACTATAATAAATGTTTAAAATCTATAAGTGCATGATTGGAAGTGCACCATAAACATTTTAACTTTTTATTGCACTTTGATGCAACAATATTAAACCTTTCTAATATGCTCGTGAAGTCTGCCGCCAAGCAGTAGTGTGCAAGCATGACTGTGTTCCGGTTCCGGCAGAGTAGCCAGTGAAATTAGTGGGCTTATGAGACTTAACACCTTATAGGTATATAGGACATTATAATGTCTCAGGGTACGGAGCGCACTGCAGTGCCGCGCAGGCCTTTGTGTTTCAAAGTTCTGGTGTGACTGCAATTGTTATGGGCCGGCGTTTTGCTTACCATCAGGCAAACGACCAGCTTGTCTCGTTACCAAATAAAATAAAAAAAATATATCACAACGATTTAATGGTAAAATAAAATTAAGTTACTCCACTTTCTTTTAAATGATAGGCGCTCGAGAAAATGGAACACGAGGTGTTCGTTAAACGTAATACAAGTGCCGTGTTGGTATCGATGGCGTTACCAATAACCTCGTGTCATTAGCGCCAACTTCACTCAAGTGTTAATGAGTGTTGAGCGTAATTGCCGAGTTAATTAACTTGTACCTTGAGAGTATATAAGTTGATGTTGTTGAGCACTTTCTTGCTAAGTATTAAGACTTGTCATGATCATGGGTGAATCTCCTGCACAAAGCACGGGAAGCTTGTCTGTCAATTCGAAGATGTGAAGTTAGGCCTGTCATACGCCCTAACAATCCTGACATAGACTACAGTGGAAAGCAAGAAACAGTAAAATAGAAATAAGAGAATAATATTGATTTTATTTGCACTCGTAAAATACGCTCGCGGTTAAACCGTGGGCAGAAGCTAGTCTGTATTATATTATATCATACTAGCTGCTGCCCCGCGGTTTCACCCGCGTGGCGATTTTGGATTACATAGTTTTTATTTTTTTGCGCGGAACCCTAATTATTTTTCTAAAATTAAAGTAGCCTATGTTACTCCTTGTAACATCAGCTATCTGCTAGTGAAAGTCCCGGCAAAATCGGTCCAGCCGTTTCGGAGATTACCCGGAACAAACAGACAGACAGACAGACAAAAATTTTAAAAATGGTTGTTTTGTTATTGGTTCCGTATATACTTTCATATGCATTTAGTAAAAAGCTGTTATTTTGATATTACAAACTGACACTTCAATTTTATTTATCTGTATGGATATATCAGTATATGCGCAAGTGTGTTTGTAGGTTTGTTGGTTTGCCCTGCTTTCATGCAGCAACGGCGCAACGAGTCGACGTGATTTTCGCATGCATATAGATTATGGATCGGAGATTAACATAGGCTACTTTTTATCTGGGAAAAAATGCACGGTTGCTGTGGGAACGCGGGTAAACCGCGGGCCGAAGCTAGTATATATATTTTATATATTGTTCTACTGAATACGTCTTCTTACTTACCTTTACAATTCCATTCGAATATATTTACCAAATAGCAACATGTAATTTCTGAAATACCCAAATGTAAACTATGTTTTCGGACCAAATGTCTAAACATAGTCGGGCAATGCCTAAGGTAAACGTAGGTGTAACATAGCTTGGTGACCTCTATTTGAAATAAACATAACCTTGTATATTGTAATTATTTATATTTTTGTTTTAATATCCTGAGGCACGAAATAAAAGGTAATAAATAACATGGTAAATATAACTTTCATAAATAATATAATTATGAAAGATGGTTGAGTGGTTGTGTTGCTCACGGTAAAATTTGTTTGAAAAAGTTAATTATTATAGAATTTAAATAAAATGATGATTATCCGAATAAATACTAATGTAATGTTATAACGGTCAGACATATACCTACCTTATCCAATTACCTATTGTCTGAGCCGTCAGAATAGGTAAAGAGTTACATAAATCGACTTCACATAACATTTTGGTCCATATCTTTCAAACTTCTGAACCAATTTTGATGAAACTTACGCTGTTTCCTAAGTTGTAGTAAATATAAGCCAGTTAAAAAGAACGGTTACAATCCGAATAATAGTTTCGGAGAAAATCCGTGGATAAACATACGTTTTGTAGTATATTTATTTGGAATTTATAGTTAAGAATGCTGTTTATTATTTATAAGGTTTTGTTTAATTTTGTTTTTAATTGATAAATTCTTAGTTTTTTAATTATCTTCTTCAGAATGTATCATTTAAAAAGTTTAAGTTAAGGATTATTTAAAGACAAAGATGCACGGAGACAAACAGCCCAGAAGCCTCCTAGCGACTACTCTAATACTTAGACTTTAATTTTAAACATGATTATTAGTATAATTGTAAAAACTTTTTTTAAGAAAAATGCCGACGAATTTCTTGCCCTTCTTGATCGGTCTCTACCAATTTGGAATAGGCACATAGTCATTTATTTTAACTTTCATTCATTTAGGTCTACAAATTGGCTTGCAACACAAATGTGGATTTCTTTTTACTGGCTTATTGCCTTTATTATTTAGCTAACACATAAATAAATATTACATCTAACCTAGCTACAAAAACAGTTAAATAATCTACAAGCCAAAGTAGGCCTATAGAATATAATCCGTTGTTGAACCGCAATGCTGATCCGTTGAGCCTAATAGGTACCTGCATTTTGGTTACGCGTCGCATCAATCATACGCTCTGACAAAATTTTGAAAATATTATGAGCTTTCGGCCCCCACGGACCAACCGGACCAACACTACCAATGGTTTCAACACCAAACGGTTCAAATATGTAACTGCTCCCGAGGTTAGCATATTTGCGCCGTTTGAGTCGCTCTGCCGAAAAAGCCGCGGAGCCAGCCCTAATTTGTTTAAAAAAAATATTCACTTTAAACCAGAGCTACAAATAGAGACGAAACTTTTACAGAAGTGATACACACACCTGCATGCAGTTAATTGCCACCTACCTACTGCAAATACCCTACTTCGTCGTCTACTTCATTATAGCGCTGCAATTACACCGAGTGCAATATACGTTTAACACTTGACCGGCCTCGAACGACACAAATCGGTAATCAGAGAGTGTATTTCGAATCGGAAAACGGAGAAAACGTATCTGATATCTACCTACTCTATGTTTTTGTTTCAGTTTCTTTAAAGTTCATGTGGATATATTATTTTTGGTTTATTTTGGTTCTAGTAATAACTTTGGGACCGATTTATTTTGAACTAAAACAGTAAACAAAGCCTTACTTGATTATTATTTTGTTTAGATTAAGATAATGATTGGATGATTGATTTGCAGATAACATCGAGGGAACAAAGTGTCAGTACATTTAGTAAATGAATAAAAATGAGTAATGGTCATAATTAATAAATTTATATATGTAGGTCACCCACTTAGTTATATGACCGCTGTTTCACCTCTACATGTAGGTAAGGCGGTAAAAATTGATTTTGTTAAAAGTGTGGGAAGGAATCACCCTGAATTTCTATTAATATTAGACGCGCTTACGATAGAAAAATTGGTAATTATTATATCTAAATATAGTAAACAGTGCTTATGTTCAAAAGTGGTGTATTATAGTGGTTTTCTTTGTCATTTCCATCCAAATGTTGCCTGAAAAAGATGCTGAAAGAGAAGACCGCCCCAATGGGTACAATGTACATTTAGTGCTATACTTTTCATTTTTAACTATATTTTTATTTGTAGCCTTATATTGGAGTGTAAATAAAGAGTATGTGTATTCTATAACTTTGCTAATCTTTTGCTTACCTCTCATTATTTCAACTTTAGCTGCTGAATCTCATCTCAAAACATCCAGCTATGCCAGCAGATGTTACTCAAGGCTACTGTCATATCGATCGTATAGGACGACATTACAATGCATTCCGCATAACAGCAAGCGATAAATCGTTGCAGTTCCGCTCTCGCTCCAGCTCCGCTCCGCTTTCCTCGCTCCGCTCGCTTTGCTAGGAGGTGTTAATTTCCGCTCGCTTGTACCGGCTGAGCGCAGCGACGTGGTATTATTACGCCTTCCCAGCAGTTTGCGACCTGTTACGTAACATTCATTATGGTGAGGCTGTTTCGTTGGGGGAGCGATAAGCGATGTATAGAAAACTCATTAATATTCTTTGTGCTCTGCGCCGTGTTAGTACTACCAGATGCGTCTTCTTACAAATTAGTGTAATACTAAAGTCACATTGTTGTAGGTGTTTGATTACTTGTATAGTTTGCTCCGTAGCTAAGTTGGTAGTAATCCTGCCTGCAAGGCGAGGGGTCCCGGGTTCGATTCCCGGCCGGGGCAGATTTTGTGTAAGCATAAAGTTTGTTCTCGGGTCTTGGATGTTTGTGATGTGTATCTGTGTATGTCCATGCCACCTGCAACACAGGGAATCCTAGTGCGGGGGTATGAGTGTGTAAGCGTTTATGTTTATGTTTATGCTACTGGCTGAATTATATACACCTGACCTTACTTGTGTAAAATTCGAGGACATATGACATCCACCAAGCCGCACTGGGCCTACGTCGTGGATTATGGCCCATACCTCTCTGAGAGAAGGCCGGTATCACAGCAGTGGATGCGTAAGAGGCTGATAATGAATAATGAAATTACTTGTGTAAGCCTTCTGGTTTTTTTATTCTATTGGGTAGATAGAGAAGCGATTCGTTCCCTTCGTTCAGCCCACAACAATTACAGTGTGACTCAAAACGGCATGTTCGCTGCTTGTCCCTTTTCTGACTTTATCTATTATTCTAGTCATCCATACAAATTGTAGCTATTTTCCCTTTTTTACCGATTGCCGAACAAATGAGGAGGTTCTCAATTTTGTATTTTTTATGTTTGTTACCTCTGGTCTTGGTCGTTTATAAAGTCGTTTGAAAATTATTTGTTTGAAAGGATATAATTTAAATTGGTCCCATAAAAATATCATCCAAATCGGTTTAGTAGTTTCTCATTGAAGTCGGTTCGTCGCTTTTTAAAGCAATAGAACTTGACTGTTGAAATTTTATAGTTTTTTATGAGTTTGTCGCCCACTTTTTCCACAATTTTGAAACACAAAGGCAGAAAGTTCTTAGTGGCACTGCAATTTTTTGAGGGCCAGAGTTATGCTTACCATCAGACATACACGTCTTATTATCAAACAGTATAAAGAAGTAGTCCGCTTCTCCCAATCACTATGAACAAGCCGTTATCTAACGTTCATAGGCCGCGCTGGTTGGATATTGAGGAAATGACACAGATGTTTAGGATCACATGTAATTCTATGTGGCTACACGTGTTATATCTGTGGTGAACTTGGAAGAAAATAATTATATTGCAAGTAATATGTTAGTCTCAAAAGCTTTGGCTAACACTAATATAAGTAATAATCTCAAAGAATCTTTCATTTGTATAAAGAAGAGCGTAAGGTATTCGTTCAGTTCTTGATTTAAATGGATTAATACAAATTAAATTCATGAAAACGGAACACTGAAATTTTTACTAGGAACAGAAATTTTACGGAATTGAAATTCAACTGGGCAATGCCGCCAGTACGCTGCCAACTATCAGATGGGTTAGAACAATAACAAGTCTTAAGATTTGAATTTAACTAGAGATTAAAGTAAAAATTTTCATATATCTTAGAGCCCACATACACGAGCACTCCAATCCACAACATTACAAACCAACGATCCAAAAACCACCCGTGTGTGGGGAATCTCAGATGGATTACGTGGAGTGATACAAATATTAGACACCCTAACGTTCCAAATCAAATGTTCAAATCATCGTTAGTGGTCGTTACGACGATCTATTTCACGCTCAGTTGGCAGTACTCGAGACGTAGAATAACCGAAAAATGGCGTGCTCGGAATGGAGTGACCGTCTGTGTGCTCGAAATTGTATCATCGTTCCACTCAATGCACGACGTGCGGAGCGACGGATTTGGAACGCTCGTGTATGGGGGCTCTTACGGTCGTATACCATGAACTTACTCTCTTCCAGAGGTTTTAGTGCTAATTGAGCGCTGTATAGTGAGTTATTTTGCGTGAGTACCTACTGAACGTTTATATGCAAGTATGTATGTAAAATATTATTAAGAAGAAACACACGTTTTAATCAACGAACAGTAATTTATTGCCACGTTTAGACTAAGTTGACCAACTCGCGCGAACGGTGACACTACGACTGACTTGTTCGAACTAGGGAGGGGCCGCGTGTCGAACTAGTGCTGCACCGCCCTCGTTTGTGAACCGATTATTATCTTCTTAACAGTATATATTAGTGTGTGTTTAAGGTACCTACAAAACCTTAATGCTAAACACTGCGCCGCCTATAAGGAACAAAATAAAATAAACGCCTTGGAATTAAAAACAAATTCAACGCCCACATTGCAGGAGCAATTTCGATAAGCCTCCCATAGAATATGCAAACAGTTTTGACATTTCCTTGTCTATCAAAGACGATTCCATTAGCAGATTTGTAAAGGGGACAAAGAAAAATGAAGGCAAATAAGTAGCCAGTGAAATACAAATTGTCAATCTGGAACAATCAAAGAGAATAATATCTAGAGACCATTGTAGGACAGTACATAAACAATTAACAATTCGCACTCGCACACTGAAGCAAGCGTTTACAAACGATTAACGTCAGCTGGAATATTTACGCTGCTGAAAATCGGCCTCCTTGCAAGGGCTGCTTGCATCTAATACCTCCAGATCTGTAGAAAAATATTACAAACTAGCAGCTGCCCACGGTTTCACTCGCGCGGACATATTAAATTTCATGGTTTTTATTTTTTTGCGCGGAACCCTAAACCTTTTTCTAAAATAAAAGTAAGTAGCTTAAGTTACTCCTTATAACATCAGCTATCTGCTATTGAAAGTCCCGTCAAAATCGGATCAAGCGGAAACTTTGAAAAAAGGCCATGGCATTTAAGGGCGCCTGTTACCTAGTAATTTTACTATTATATAGTAATTTTACTAATATTCTCTTATTTGGCGTAGTAATGAGTAATAGTAGTGCGTACACACTACTGCTATGTGGCTGACTACAAAGCGGTGGACATTCGCAGAAACGTAAGTTCTACCATCTTATAACCTGCTTAGTGAAAATAAAGTTAATAAAACCTGAATATAATTTATATAATAGAAGAAATAAGTTTTGTGTTTTAAACTTTTGTGATTTTAGAATTTTTCTTCGCTCACTACACAAAACACAACGTTATCTACAAAAGTTATCTCAAATTTTAATATTTCGATTAATAAAATCAGCGTCCCTGTCTATCCATGAATAAACATTTTTTCTACCTAAAAAGTAATTTTCATTACCAAAGTACTACATAAAAGAAATCTTCGCGAAGAAAAATATATGTCTAAGGCAGCCAGTACGTTTTCAATAACTTTAAAATCTTTCTCCCGGGACATCAATCTCGTTCCCCCAGTGCTGAGCTTCGTTATTTATCTTTAGGGACAGCGAGAAACGATTTGTCAGTCACGCTGCAATTTGGGAGGCGACGACATGGCTCAATTAGAAACCATTACAATAATAACATAGAAAGAACGCAATTGACGATGTTTCATTGCTTGTACCCTTGTAACAATGATTAGCATTAGTTCGTAGTTTGTTGTTGATTTGTCTTAACTTGAAAGTGGTATTGGCTGAATAGTGAGACATCGATCGGTGGTCGAGGGCAGTGGATCGAACCCTACAATTAGCTTGAGATTTAGGGTAAAGGAAAACATTTTGATGTCGTAATAGCATTTTCTCGTGCTCGCCTCGTTAGCTACCATCGCAAAGTTGAAAATCTATCACCAAACTCGTAATGTTGCATTCCGGAAGCTGCATATATACACGTGCACAGTTCGATTCCAGAAATGCAAATCATTTATTCTCAGCCTTGTTTATTGATTAAGAGCAGTTAGCGATGTTGAAAAACCTGGAAAAAAACTTCTTGGAATGATATTTTGGCAACGAGTAAGTTACAAAACAACACGAGGTAAAATCACCAAGTGCTATCGTCATTTATTTATTTATTTTATTCCACCATACTTAACTTGTAAATTTCTGAACAGATTTGGATGTATACGATAGCACTTGGTACCTATATGAGACGATACCTTAGTATCGTTAGAATCCTTACATCACCCCGAGTGACACTGGCCTAGGACAAAAGTAACTTTTGTTACAATGACTTGTTATTTACATCGACAACGTGGAAAGTAAAGAGGCAGTAAGTGTGTTTGTGTGAATGATTATGTTCGATGACGCTTAGGTATCCGCCGGAAGACGTCCACAGCTGAACACACGCCTCCCCATAGAACGCCACTTTGAACGGTTGCTTGCCAAAAGTTGCCTCTTATAAAGTAAAGAAAGAATTAAATTAACCACAATTTTAACCAGATGACGTTCAACCCAGTGGGAAGACGGCGTAAGCTAAGTCTGCCAGTTCCTAGTCATCACTCTTTCATCCCCATACAGTTTTGCTTCTGCGAGCGATGTAGCCTGCCCATTGCCATTTCAATCTGAGAATTGTTGCTGATGCTGATCTTATCATTCTAGATTTTATCTTGCGCCCTAAATCAATCAATCTAAATCTCTATTTATACTACTGAATAACTTAGAACCCAAATAAAATTGAACCAAAATGTTATTGCTACTACGCACTTGAACATAACAGAACTGTGAGAGAGACGTAAACCGTAAAATATGAGTGAGTGCGTCATCTTATGTTAACGATCCTATTACCATACTGTTGGTTTATTGTCATGAATTGGGAAAAATATCATTTGTGAGGGTGAAATATTGGATTTCGGTACTTTGCATAAATAAATGAGTTTAACATCCGTTAATGTTGCGAAAATAGTAAAAACGACACTTAAATAATGGGTACTGATGCCATGGGCATGTAAATTTTTGATGTCTACATAACACATTGTGTTTGCATGGGCGAAACATGTTATGGTAAATAATATCGTAGAACATGTTGAAAAATAAAAAAATGTCAGTAATAAAATTAAGTTACAATATTCAAATTCAAATGGGCCCCAGGAGAGCGATCATAAAAGTTAAATGACTCTAAGTGCCGTTCCAAGTCTACAGCAGATCCAGAATAAGGACGAGAAACTCTATATACGAGTAGGTTTACAATACAATTGTAATTTCATCGACCTTATAACTACATCAAAGGGTTTGTCTGACATTGGGCAGCTTATAGTTTAATGTCCCATTAAAATCATACATTAACCCGTCGTTTGTCACGGTGAATAACTACAGAAACAAACAAATCGAAATCAAGATTAAACGAAGAAAAATGAATGTTATTAAGTTTTTGTGTTTTGTCGTTAATTTGTTCGGACAAAATCGTTTAGTGTTGCATGTAATGGATCATTTATGAAGCAGTTTGATTGTCGGGCTGTCAGTGTTTTGTAATAGTGACACGCAACGTTTATTCAATTGCTAACACATTTTAAAGACTGGTAGAAATTTTGAGGATATGAATTGTACGAGATTTCATACTATTCACTGAGCAGAATAATTATATTGAATAAATAGATTTAAAAAACACAAAAGTGAAAGAAATATGATTACGACTCTTGTTTAATTGATTAATGACCTATGTGGCACTGACACGAAGTTTCTACTAGTTGGCCACATAAGGCCAGATTAGTAAGCTCAAAGTTGCGCAACGAGCTATGAACAGGGGTTTCCCTGCGTGATAAAATTCGGAATTAAATCCGCAGGAGAACGAAAGTTACCGACGTAGCTCTCAAAATTAGCAAGTTCAAATGGCAGTGGGGAGGCAATAACGCTCGGAGAGCCGAGAAGCAATATGGAAGAAAGGTTCTCGAGTGGCGACCACGAACCGGGAGACGTAGCGTAGGCTCCCACACTAGATGTATCGACGACTTATTCAAAATCGCTGGGAACTGTTGGAAGCAAGAGGCGAAAAGCCGATCTAAGTGGTGTTCTTTGGGGCAGGCCTATGTTAACAGATGCTAACGGCTGATGATGATGATAATTTATTAATTGGTCTATGGATTTAGCTTCTGAAGCAAGCAAGATTTGCGGGTTCGATACCTAAATATTTGTGTACTCATAAAAAGTGAAAGTATTTATATCATATCTGGATGTAATCTAACCTCGATTCGGAGAAATCCAGATCAGTGACAAGGATAGAAGGTTTCCATGGTTTGCGGTGAAACGAAAGCCTATCTTAACAAAATGGTTTATTTATAGTATAGTTATATCCGATCAGTCGTACAATGAGAAAGTCTGGTCAGATTACGGCTTTGAGCGTTTCTTAGGTTAACAGCCATAAGGACTGAAACAAAGTTCAAATCTCCGTGAGAAGTAAAATTTCTGTGAAAAAGACCGGGTATTATTTGTTTACATCAAAGGAATTGCTCGTAAAATGGAATATACTATTATATAATGAAATAGTACTCAAGCCTTGTTTAGCATATATTTTCGACGTAATCGTAAATAAAGGAAAATCGATGTGACCTTTGAAGTTGAGGGTAAGCTTCAAATCGTTTACAACTTTTGTACTTTGATAAGTGTGGTGTGTACCGTCCAGAATGTAATCAAACGTGGTAAAAGTAATCAATTTTATAATCCACCAAGTTTGTTTGCGATGTGCTGAAGCAAAACGGTGACGTCGACAGTGAGAGCTTTGCTAGGGCTCAAAGTACGTGAAAAGCTGAGAATGGATCATGAGAAATATAATTTGAACTAAAAATTCCACTCCATGTGGTATACATGGAGTGGAATTTTTAGTTCAATACGCTTGCGGTATGCAAGCGGTATGCCATAACGATGAAGTTACGATTACATTTTTGACAAGATAGTATATGTTAGAAATCAAATGAATTCGTATTTTATAGTTGCTGAAACAATAGGTTTGATTCGTAGTTATAGCTGATATGATCACTGGGGAGATCTGTGTTCTGTCTTTCACCTGATGATGATGAAAGGTTACAGATTATTGTATCGGGATAGTTTTTGTGCACTTGTTAGTGGGAGGACTAACTCTTCTGCGAGTGTCCGTCTGGGTTGTTACCACCGCTTTGCTCGTGAAGTCTGCCGCCAAGCAGTAGTGTGCAAGCATTACTGTGTTCCGGTTTGATGAGCAGAGTATCTAGTGAAATTACTGGGCTTATGAGACTTAATACCTAATGTCTCACGGTAACGAGCGCACTGCAGTGCCGCGCAGGCCTTTGTGTTTCAAGGTTCTGGGTGGCACTGCAATTGTTATGGGCCGGCGTTATGCTTAACATTAGGCAAACTACCAGCTCGTATCGTTACCAAATAACATAAAAAATTAAAAAATACTTATAAAATCTGACGTGGGTATAAAAATGTTCCGTGTCTGGGTTTTGTTTGACTATGGTTCCTGCAGCTCTCGATCCCATAGTAATAGAGACAACTAGGATATGTGGGTCGGGGCACGTAGTGTCATTTAACTTTCATCAGCGCTTTCTTGGGGCCAATGTGAACCAAGAATTTAATTTAAATTTAATAGAAAATCATACTTTGAAAACTTATTTTAGGTACAAAATAATATTATACTATTTCGTATTTGTATTGTTTACTATACTTTACAAAAGCATATTCAAAGTTGACCTGATTCAACACGGGAGAACCCCTCGAGTAATTTAGCAACATTTCAAATCGATAACCCATCCAAGGATCTTTTGAATGTGAAGTTGGTTTCAAGAGGGCATTATGTGAAAATGATTAATGATATTCAACATTCAAGTCACTAAACGATAATTTAGTAGCTTCAACATACGATACTTACAATTAGAGATTTGAAGATAATTTGCATTTG
Source organism: Crocallis elinguaria (assembly GCA_907269065.1). NCBI lineage: Eukaryota > Metazoa > Arthropoda > Insecta > Lepidoptera > Geometridae > Crocallis > Crocallis elinguaria. Next base: position 13,646,318 of record OU026080.1, on the reverse strand, counting down.
TAAATATGAAAACACAGCTTCTAGAGAAGAAAACAGCTTCTAGAATTAGAGTATTAAGAATCCATGAAGCTGATCGCGATACGCTTGCAGTATGTGACTGGTAGATAGATAGATAGAAAATTCTTTATTGCACAATCATAATTGAAGGTACATAGGCGAACTTAATGCTATAAAGCATTATCTTCTAGTTAACCTCGGTGTAATGTGGGGATTTTACAAGGTAGTGCAGATTCTAGTCATTGGGAATACACTTCATTGGGGTCATTGGGAGTCACTGGTAAAGGGAACTTGCTAATGTAAAATAATAACAGTAAAATATTTACCAGGTGGTAGGACTACCTTTTCTGCGAGTGTCTGTCTGGGTGGGCACTACCGCTTTACTTGCATAGTCTGCCGCCAAGCAGTAATGTGCGTTACTGTGTTCCAGTTTGCTTTGTAAATTACTCGTTGCCAAAATATGTTTCCACAAGTAAATTTTTCAACATCACTCATCATAAACCAACAATACTGAGAATAAATTTACTTTACTAGGTGGTAGAACTAACTCTTGTGCCAGTGCCCGTCTGGGTTGGTAGCACCACTGTGCCCGAGAAGTCTGCCATCAAGCAGTAATGTACAAGCATTACTGTGTTCTGGTTTGATGAGAGTAGCCAGTGAAATTACTGGGCATATGAGATTTAATACCTTATATACCAGGGTGACAAACGCATTGAAGTGCCGCGTAATCCTTAGTGTGTGTGTGTTCTGTTCTGAGTGGCACTGCATTTGTTATAGTCTAGGGATATATGCTTACCATCAGGCAAATGAATCGCTCGTCTTGTGGTCAGAAAAAATAAGAAATAACCAGCAGCTGTCCGAAGTTTCAGTCCCGTTTGACCACTATTTTTTATAGCATTTGGGATTACGTTTGATTGCTTGTTAACACTTTTAACTAAGAATAAGACTAGTAAACACATAGATGTGCATAGCAATTGACATTAGTTCTCTCTAATAACTACTTCGTGTGTTCACAGTATCTACCTACCTAATATAAAAATAAACATCAACATAAAAATTCTTAAACCAATTTTAAGTTACCACGAAAACAGTCGAAACACAAACTGGGGGAAGATATATTATTCTGTTTAGCTACAATAAATGTTGTTCAAAACTCTTTAATTAATTGGTCTTTTGGTTGTTTCATGCTAGGCTATGCTTATAGTAAGCGACTATTACCTAGCAACTGCTACGCTGATCAATAGTTGACCAGCCTTACTGTACTTACTGAGATTTGTTCTCTCTATTATGCTTCCTAAGCTTCCCCGCTCTCACTTCCCACTGCGCTTGTATATCATTCTCACTACATCTATGTCAAAATCTCTATCTATATCTATCTATATAAACTATATCTATTTCAAAAATCACGTCGATCCGTTGCTTCGTGTAACCAACGTTATATACACATAACGTTCGTTCCATGTACTTAGCATGCAATGTTCGTATTACCTATATAATCGTGGGTGGCGTTTCCTGTTTTATTCAGATGTAAGAGAATTTTATATTTTGATCTTTATTTGGTCTTCATGAGGGTTTAAAATTAACTTTTGATTTACGGAAAGTTTAGTTCGTGAGAAGTTGTACGCTTATGTTGACGAGCTGCAGTATGTAGTTTCACAGGGAACCTTAACTACAACGTAATAAAGTCTATAATTAAATCCACTGTTCTAAATAGATTTGTTATACTTTACTGCCTGGTTTATTTTATTTTACTCGTCTAGTTTATTTTGTCGGAACTCAATATCGAAGTACTTTCTTGAGAGCGTTGACAAATGTCTTGGTTCTTAAAAAATTATTTAAACGCATAAATTAGTCTACGCGTAAATATATTACAGATATTGATTTTCAGGGTTGACAAGAGTTTAATATGATATAAGAACCTTATAGTCTTGTATGGGGAAACTAGAATGAATTAAGCATCATAGTAGACAATTACAAATTGAAAGCACAAAAGATAATAGTTATTCATATAGAGTTTGATTAATTTTATGTACTTTGAACATTGAGTCATTTGAATCATTCTGATAATGTAATTTTAAGTGTCTAATATTATCAGTGATTCAAACCTAGACTTACGTAATACAATTTGATATACTTTGAATTAATATCTAACGTTTAAATTGTAGTTATGGCCAAGTTGTGTTGTTTTGTTACATCACAGGCCAATGTCATTTTATGTCTTATATAAACAAAGTTAAATTGCAGACATTATTTGTATATTCCACCAATTTTGAAATAAAGAAGTTTTGATTTTCGTACATAATTTAGAATTATAGAAGAAACGACTTCGTTCCAACCCTACCATGTGGTAAAACTCAGAGTCACAGTATAGTTACTGTGAGTATACAAGTTTTACACCATGATATACAAGGATTTATTTGTATGAGAATAACGTAATTTATATACGATCTAATTTATTAGGGACTCTAATGAATTAATAAGTAGTGCTGATATGGGATTGAGTTGAAAATGAATGAAATTATTCTGAAAAGTAGACTACAAAATCACTTAAATTTTAAAGCGATAAAAATCATTAAACGCGTTGTCGAATTACATTATAAATAATAATTTAGGTATTCACTTAAAATGAACTATTTGCCTTTTGTTGCTACAAACCATGTTTGCTGCAAGTTCACGTACTGCATCCGGATAGGTTTACTTTGGACAATATTTTCAGTAAAAAATCTAACTCTGTGAGTGGACTGATTTTTTAGTTCGGTTTTGCCAAACAACATAAATTTAAAATTAATGGTGTTTGGATTTATGTGACATTTTATGCCATAAGTGGGAATACGTGACTACTCCAAGCATTTGAAGTGTGGGATAACTTAGAAGACCTGCAATTTGGCGGGATATGAGAGAGTTAGTCGTGTTTTAACTGCGAAAGCCGGCGGTCAAATATCCGGGAACAGAAATAACACTGGAATCCAGTGGGTTTTTAACTGCGAGAAACGTCGGTCAATTATTCGGGAACAAACGCCTGATTCTTTGCGCCTGCGCAGGCAAATTCAGACTTTAATCGTAACTAATAAAACTAGTTTCCCGTGTCGTGACTTTTCCAGCGAAATCGTCGTGTAATGTAATATCGTCGCGAGTGAATTAAAGAGTGCAGTGAATTGTGTATTGTGAGAGTGTATCATATAATATTAATGAGTATTTTATTAGAGTTTTCAGTTAGCGAATACTACGAGCTCTGGACGTCATTTTAGACTACGTTGTATGTATTTCTTTAAGTTTATAAGTTAGCTAGGAGGTACTTTTTATCCTTTACAGACAGCAGCTGGGAGAAACTACGTTGTATTTGGGCTATTGCAAGGGGTAGGTTTTACAGAATATATACATTTAGGAAATGTTTAGGAGGAGTGAAAATTGAATATTTTGTATTGATGTATGAAGGAGATAAATTTCAACCATTACAAAAACGTAGTATTGTAGCTAGGATACTTTTTTACTGTGCCTAAAATATTATATTACCAAAATCTTATACTTATGATTGAATGTAACATACATACTTTTAACAACGGAACAACTTAGCCTTGCCCAGTTGGATGTTTGCTAATACGGAGGATTTTGATTTCATGAAGGAGTTTTACTTTATATTCTGGAGCGTTTGAAGAGCTCCATTGTTCTTTGGAAACTTCTATTGTTAATAGTCACTATTATGGAAGCATGCAGTCACTTTGGATGAGTTCCAATATGCATACGGATTGTCACATCATCACGCATTACCTTATACTTGGATCTCTCATCACTCGATTCATTGGAGTCTTGGGAACTTCATAAGTCTGCTTATTATGTTACATTCATTCATCCCAAAACTATTTATCATTTAAAATAATATTTAGAACAAAACCTTTTAGTCAACGCCCGTGCACATCTAGAAAACTCACAGCGGCCCGTTTAAAAATGTCTGTCGGATCTACGTGACGAGCGTTTTAAACACGTTGCTATTCAGCAGGGTCCCAGACTAGCTAGCCAGGAGCGGAACACAGGGTTTGATGTTGTAGCTGGTTTCTGATTAGCAGTCTCTACGTTTGCAGCACTCAAATCCGCCCATGCACTAGGTACACTCACTACAAAGACGACCAACATGATTCCTATTAGATTCTTATTAGGGTTAGTTCGAGTCACAAGGAATCTTGGTCATAAATTAGAATAGGGATAATACTAACCTAGATCAAAGTCGTCGAGGTTAATCAAAGCATGTATGAGATGTATGATTTAGAGGATAGGTGACGAATGGAACAGATCGGAAAGAGATGAAGGTTTGTGAGTTTAGATTCATTTGAGGTGAGGTAGGTCTAAAACACGACGGATTCTGTCGGTTGGACGGGGTGAAGGCTGGTCAGGGAGCCCCGTAATCAATAAATCGCTTAGGGCTTCTATTTATCTAGACTTTGAAAGTCTAACTCCTTTTCTCAATTACCTATTTCTCTTAGATGTTTGCTGTTGGCGGCTGTTGCTATCGAACGAGTGAAATCCTCATTCTAATTAAAATATATTTATAATATATTACTATTTTACATGTATTATATATGTAGTTTATAAATTTACACATATAATTAATCTATCATATATTAATTAAGAAGTGAAGTGTGGGGGAAAAGTGATTGGCCAAGAAGAAAGAAGAAGGATCCTAGGCGGTTGCTGATTCCTGGATTACAGCTAAGTTGCATGCTTTGATTTGCTGTATAAAATGTATTCTTTGTGCTTCATTACTATGACGAATCATGAATTTATTTACTGTGCGTGATTTACTCTGTTGTATCTACGTTTTCAGCTCTTTTCTTCGAGCATATTACTTCTATTTAATTAATACAGCTATTGTCGAACGTGTAGTTCAATTGAACTTTATTTACCATGATCAATTATTTTCGTATGGAAATTCAATTTATAGATTTACGTGAATGATTTATTATTGTGTCCTTTTATTTCAGCAATTTATTTAATTATTTATCTACGGTTTATTCTTTTATATTTATTGTGTGTTTGAATTATTACTACGGCTCTCTTGTTTTAACGGTTAATTAGATTTATTTGCGGTTCTTGATTTGTACGTCTTATTCATAAAACACAACGTAAAATTTATACAACGTAATGGGTCCATATTTCAAAAATCTAGACGATCACACCAGGCCAAAATTACAAATAAATGACAACTAAAATCAACGGTCACAAAATTAGGTACGTTCAGGCTTTGTCGTTTATTAAATAATAGTATTTTACATTTAATCGAGATAGGCAGGTTACAGTTGGTGCCGTGTGACCAGAATAATGCGTCAATAAAAATTTGAATAAATTTATTGATTCAAATTACGCGTTAAAAAGAACTTGAGTTACTACGGTAGTTAGCAGTTAGCAAAGTAACACATCGAATGTTTAGGTTATTTTAATTCAATTACCCTTAAATAATTTGAACTTCTTCTAATAGGCAACAAACAAAATATAGTAGGAATATCATTTTGCATTTTATTTTAAAAGAAACTTTATAAATAAATAAATAGGAAGATACTTCACTACGCCACTCACGCGTGGTGGCTAGAACGTATTCAAAAGAGTTTTTTTTTTTTTTTTTTTGGCACTTAGCATATTACTCGAAACTTACAAGGGCTCTAAAATACACTGACAGACTTAAATACTTCAAAATGCATTCCTTGGATAAACAAATAACTCTTATAGATTTTATTTTCCTTTTGAAATTATTAAGAAATCAACTAGATTGTTCTCAACTTACTAGCAGTTTCAATTTTAGAATTCCCAGAAAAACCCCACGTAAGCCCATAGTAACACTTTTTCCCCTTTACGAAGAACAGTTCTAAGTTCTAATTCCCCTGTAGCCAGATTAATTAAGTGTTTTAATAATTATAGTAGCCTCATAGACATTCACTTTGTTTCTTTGAATAGTTATCGTAAACAATTGTTGAATACAATATCGAGTAAATAATTAGAAATCTTCTAATATAAGTTAATTTGGATTAGTGATATTTACCTGTAGTTGATTGTGCAATTAGTTTTAAATACCTATTTTTGTAAACGTTTATTGTAAGCATTGTCGTTACAATAGTTGGTAAACTTTTTAAATAAATAAAAATAAAATAAAATAAGCGATTAAATACGTAGCAGACTAGATACAACTAAATACAATAGATAGATTAATACATTATGTAGTTAGATAAATAGATAGGTAGTTCAAATAAATTGGAGTGCTAATTAATTGGAGTTAGATAAACATTATGTATCTCGATTGTTGCACAATATGTGTATTTAGTATTTAAAAGTGTCAACTTTCAATCGAAATCAGCAAAGATATTGTAAACATGCAAATACAGTTGTTTTAAAAATAGAAATTAGGTCAAATACGATTGTACGAAAAAAAAAGGGTCGCATGGCGCCGGCTATGCAATCTAAAAAAAAAACACGCGACATGGTTCAGGTAAGGGGAGTGCAAGGGTCGAGGCCCACAAGTGGTTCACTAGCATAAAAAAGGGTCCAAATGAGAAATATTTTGAACATAGAGGCGAAGAATGTAACTGTTAAAGTTTTAAATATAGTGCAAATATTATGGGATCGTTAATTCAGTATTATCTTAGCTGTAGATGACTTAATACAGTATTGTATTTGTTAATAACTTTGCTAAGGTAGGAATAGTGCGCGTGCACAGGTCACCAGATTGAAGCCTAGATCTAGATCTGTAATCAGCAAACACAGTCCACTGGAGAAGGCCGAAATTGTTACACAAACGAGCCAGCATCACTGGTGCTTGTCATTGATGTTTACTTTGAGGGTTAATGAATTAGACTATAAACAGTAAACATGCTCGTGACATAAACATCATTAGATTTGAAATGGTCATTAGATAACCTAGAAGAATAATTGGTTTCCAATCATTTTGATGACCAATGCTTTGATTCACAAGTTCTGTTTTTTTTTTCCCTCGTCAGAAGGGAAACGTATTTACCTTAAATTTACACTGAATTTCACTTTATAGAGGCATAGTTTATTGCAAGGACGATTATTTGTTTTTCACTAAAATTTTGTTATGAAGTATCCTAGTAAAACAACACCAGCGATAATGTGCCATCTAGCGGGATAAGTAAGCAGTGTGGCTCCCCAAAATAAATAAAATAAAATAGTTAGCAAGTGTTGAGCAACGCCATCTGCGTGACTCGAGCCGAACCCGCATGTGTCACCCATTCGTAGACATTATCGACCCGAAGTCCCCGAACGCATAGTGAACCCGTTTCGACCTCGAAAGGTTCATTGAAACAGAGAGATGGCGTTCCACGCAAATACTTGAACTGCGAAGTAACGTCGCCGCCATTTTCTTTGACTTTTACAAATTCTCACTATCGACCCGAACCCATATTGGACCAGATTAAATTCAGGGAACTTTTGTCGCTAAACAGAGAGATGGCGCCCTCGCAAATAGGTACTTAAACGACGTAGTGACATTGGCGCAATTACTTTTTTTCTTTTACAATTTTATGCGGACTCAGACAATTTGTTGTACACGATTACATAATTTACAATACATTAATAAAAATTCTATACTTATTGGGTCCTTATGTAGCGCGGAACATGTTGGAATATAGATAGACCTACTCTTTGTTTGCACACTACAAAGTCAAATACAAACACAATACTTCTTTTGTTAGTCTAGTAGTACAAAGGACGGTATTATCGCTTGAAGCGATTTTTTGTGGACAGTCAAATGGAGAGGAATAGTATGTTTATAGCAGGAAGATATTGCTATGCAAAAATTGCTTTAGCTGCTTTAAGTAGAACACTATTAATTACATATTATACATACTACATCATTGTAATAGTAGTTTATTTAATTTAGGCGTCTAAATCATTGAAGAAAATATTAGAATAATTGGGTAATCCGTATTCATGTTTTGCGGGAATGAGTGGGCCATTGAAAACAGAATATGTTTGTTGGCCATGTGAGCTTTGATTTTGAGTGATGTAAAAGGTGAATATTTTTTTGATGGAATACTTTTGTTTGACAATTTCGTTAGTTACGATGTTGGTGATAGAACAAAGCGAATCGAAGGGTTCGATTCTCGCCTGTTTGAAGTTTGTTATAGGGCTTTGTATGTTTATCTTGCGTGTCATATGCGACATAGGGATCCTTAGTGCAGTGAAAGAGTATGTCAGTTTTAGTGTTCATGTTTAGCTTTGTAAATCAAAATTATAATAAATAGGAATATTTTGTGCCTGGAAAGTTTTGTAAACACATATAGTCACAAAGCATTTTACTGATCATAGATGTCAATTCCTATTTAATGTATAGATCTGAAATTACATTCAAACCGTATTACAACACTACAATAGGGAACAATTTGTCAAATTTCGGTCTCATAACCAAATAAAATGTTACGTCGTGAGGCTTTTATATTGTTTAATAATATAAGACGCCTTATCAAATAGGAGGGAATTCTTATGCAAATACATAAACATTGAATTATAAAACAAAAGATAATAGAATATAATCATGCTTTTAATTTGAAAAAAATCGCGTAAACGAGAAAGAGAGTAGTGACTAGCATCGGACTCTATTTAAATAGTGACTAATTTTTTTTGGGTTATCGTTTCACATTGGTTTGCCATCTTAAACTCTAAGGGGTGATGTGAAAAGGACAGTATCATGTTTTGATATACCTAATTAAAATAAATAAAAAAAAGGGCAAGGAGTGTGTGTTTTATACCGATTTACATTTTACAAATGATAACTTTCCTAAACTCTAAGGGGTGATGTGGAAGAGATATTATGTGTTATTTATGGGCATAGAATCATTGTGATAGTTCAACATTTATTTTCTTTTATTTTGTATTTGAACCTAGTAACCTTGCTAAACTCCAAGGGGTGATATAGATATGACGTTAAACAATAATATGATACAAGAGAGACATCAAATAAAAAAAAAATATATATATACTGAATGACTTTGAATACTTTATTAGTGAACTCATATTATGTGATTTTCTCCGGATTTTCCTTTTAGAAAATGAAAACCCGTCAAAACTCAAAGGGGTGATCTGTAACCAACGTTATATACACATAACGTTCGTTCCATGTACTTAGCATGCAATGTTCGTATTACCTATATAATCGTGGGTGGCGTTTCCTGTTTTATTCAGATGTAAGAGAATTTTATATTTTGATCTTTATTTGGTCTTCATGAGGGTTTAAAATTAACTTTTGATTTACGGAAAGTTTAGTTCGTGAGAAGTTGTACGCTTATGTTGACGAGCTGCAGTATGTAGTTTCACAGGGAACCTTAACTACAACGTAATAAAGTCTATAATTAAATCCACTGTTCTAAATAGATTTGTTATACTTTACTGCCTGGTTTATTTTATTTTACTCGTCTAGTTTATTTTGTCGGAACTCAATATCGAAGTACTTTCTTGAGAGCGTTGACAAATGTCTTGGTTCTTAAAAAATTATTTAAACGCATAAATTAGTCTACGCGTAAATATATTACAGATATTGATTTTCAGGGTTGACAAGAGTTTAATATGATATAAGAACCTTATAGTCTTGTATGGGGAAACTAGAATGAATTAAGCATCATAGTAGACAATTACAAATTGAAAGCACAAAAGATAATAGTTATTCATATAGAGTTTGATTAATTTTATGTACTTTGAACATTGAGTCATTTGAATCATTCTGATAATGTAATTTTAAGTGTCTAATATTATCAGTGATTCAAACCTAGACTTACGTAATACAATTTGATATACTTTGAATTAATATCTAACGTTTAAATTGTAGTTATGGCCAAGTTGTGTTGTTTTGTTACATCACAGGCCAATGTCATTTTATGTCTTATATAAACAAAGTTAAATTGCAGACATTATTTGTATATTCCACCAATTTTGAAATAAAGAAGTTTTGATTTTCGTACATAATTTAGAATTATAGAAGAAACGACTTCGTTCCAACCCTACCATGTGGTAAAACTCAGAGTCACAGTATAGTTACTGTGAGTATACAAGTTTTACACCATGATATACAAGGATTTATTTGTATGAGAATAACGTAATTTATATACGATCTAATTTATTAGGGACTCTAATGAATTAATAAGTAGTGCTGATATGGGATTGAGTTGAAAATGAATGAAATTATTCTGAAAAGTAGACTACAAAATCACTTAAATTTTAAAGCGATAAAAATCATTAAACGCGTTGTCGAATTACATTATAAATAATAATTTAGGTATTCACTTAAAATGAACTATTTGCCTTTTGTTGCTACAAACCATGTTTGCTGCAAGTTCACGTACTGCATCCGGATAGGTTTACTTTGGACAATATTTTCAGTAAAAAATCTAACTCTGTGAGTGGACTGATTTTTTAGTTCGGTTTTGCCAAACAACATAAATTTAAAATTAATGGTGTTTGGATTTATGTGACATTTTATGCCATAAGTGGGAATACGTGACTACTCCAAGCATTTGAAGTGTGGGATAACTTAGAAGACCTGCAATTTGGCGGGATATGAGAGAGTTAGTCGTGTTTTAACTGCGAAAGCCGGCGGTCAAATATCCGGGAACAGAAATAACACTGGAATCCAGTGGGTTTTTAACTGCGAGAAACGTCGGTCAATTATTCGGGAACAAACGCCTGATTCTTTGCGCCTGCGCAGGCAAATTCAGACTTTAATCGTAACTAATAAAACTAGTTTCCCGTGTCGTGACTTTTCCAGCGAAATCGTCGTGTAATGTAATATCGTCGCGAGTGAATTAAAGAGTGCAGTGAATTGTGTATTGTGAGAGTGTATCATATAATATTAATGAGTATTTTATTAGAGTTTTCAGTTAGCGAATACTACGAGCTCTGGACGTCATTTTAGACTACGTTGTATGTATTTCTTTAAGTTTATAAGTTAGCTAGGAGGTACTTTTTATCCTTTACAGACAGCAGCTGGGAGAAACTACGTTGTATTTGGGCTATTGCAAGGGGTAGGTTTTACAGAATATATACATTTAGGAAATGTTTAGGAGGAGTGAAAATTGAATATTTTGTATTGATGTATGAAGGAGATAAATTTCAACCATTACAAAAACGTAGTATTGTAGCTAGGATACTTTTTTACTGTGCCTAAAATATTATATTACCAAAATCTTATACTTATGATTGAATGTAACATACATACTTTTAACAACGGAACAACTTAGCCTTGCCCAGTTGGATGTTTGCTAATACGGAGGATTTTGATTTCATGAAGGAGTTTTACTTTATATTCTGGAGCGTTTGAAGAGCTCCATTGTTCTTTGGAAACTTCTATTGTTAATAGTCACTATTATGGAAGCATGCAGTCACTTTGGATGAGTTCCAATATGCATACGGATTGTCACATCATCACGCATTACCTTATACTTGGATCTCTCATCACTCGATTCATTGGAGTCTTGGGAACTTCATAAGTCTGCTTATTATGTTACATTCATTCATCCCAAAACTATTTATCATTTAAAATAATATTTAGAACAAAACCTTTTAGTCAACGCCCGTGCACATCTAGAAAACTCACAGCGGCCCGTTTAAAAATGTCTGTCGGATCTACGTGACGAGCGTTTTAAACACGTTGCTATTCAGCAGGGTCCCAGACTAGCTAGCCAGGAGCGGAACACAGGGTTTGATGTTGTAGCTGGTTTCTGATTAGCAGTCTCTACGTTTGCAGCACTCAAATCCGCCCATGCACTAGGTACACTCACTACAAAGACGACCAACATGATTCCTATTAGATTCTTATTAGGGTTAGTTCGAGTCACAAGGAATCTTGGTCATAAATTAGAATAGGGATAATACTAACCTAGATCAAAGTCGTCGAGGTTAATCAAAGCATGTATGAGATGTATGATTTAGAGGATAGGTGACGAATGGAACAGATCGGAAAGAGATGAAGGTTTGTGAGTTTAGATTCATTTGAGGTGAGGTAGGTCTAAAACACGACGGATTCTGTCGGTTGGACGGGGTGAAGGCTGGTCAGGGAGCCCCGTAATCAATAAATCGCTTAGGGCTTCTATTTATCTAGACTTTGAAAGTCTAACTCCTTTTCTCAATTACCTATTTCTCTTAGATGTTTGCTGTTGGCGGCTGTTGCTATCGAACGAGTGAAATCCTCATTCTAATTAAAATATATTTATAATATATTACTATTTTACATGTATTATATATGTAGTTTATAAATTTACACATATAATTAATCTATCATATATTAATTAAGAAGTGAAGTGTGGGGGAAAAGTGATTGGCCAAGAAGAAAGAAGAAGGATCCTAGGCGGTTGCTGATTCCTGGATTACAGCTAAGTTGCATGCTTTGATTTGCTGTATAAAATGTATTCTTTGTGCTTCATTACTATGACGAATCATGAATTTATTTACTGTGCGTGATTTACTCTGTTGTATCTACGTTTTCAGCTCTTTTCTTCGAGCATATTACTTCTATTTAATTAATACAGCTATTGTCGAACGTGTAGTTCAATTGAACTTTATTTACCATGATCAATTATTTTCGTATGGAAATTCAATTTATAGATTTACGTGAATGATTTATTATTGTGTCCTTTTATTTCAGCAATTTATTTAATTATTTATCTACGGTTTATTCTTTTATATTTATTGTGTGTTTGAATTATTACTACGGCTCTCTTGTTTTAACGGTTAATTAGATTTATTTGCGGTTCTTGATTTGTACGTCTTATTCATAAAACACAACGTAAAATTTATACAACGTAATGGGTCCATATTTCAAAAATCTAGACGATCACACCAGGCCAAAATTACAAATAAATGACAACTAAAATCAACGGTCACAAAATTAGGTACGTTCAGGCTTTGTCGTTTATTAAATAATAGTATTTTACATTTAATCGAGATAGGCAGGTTACAGTTGGTGCCGTGTGACCAGAATAATGCGTCAATAAAAATTTGAATAAATTTATTGATTCAAATTACGCGTTAAAAAGAACTTGAGTTACTACGGTAGTTAGCAGTTAGCAAAGTAACACATCGAATGTTTAGGTTATTTTAATTCAATTACCCTTAAATAATTTGAACTTCTTCTAATAGGCAACAAACAAAATATAGTAGGAATATCATTTTGCATTTTATTTTAAAAGAAACTTTATAAATAAATAAATAGGAAGATACTTCACTACGCCACTCACGCGTGGTGGCTAGAACGTATTCAAAAGAGTTTTTTTTTTTTTTTTTTTGGCACTTAGCATATTACTCGAAACTTACAAGGGCTCTAAAATACACTGACAGACTTAAATACTTCAAAATGCATTCCTTGGATAAACAAATAACTCTTATAGATTTTATTTTCCTTTTGAAATTATTAAGAAATCAACTAGATTGTTCTCAACTTACTAGCAGTTTCAATTTTAGAATTCCCAGAAAAACCCCACGTAAGCCCATAGTAACACTTTTTCCCCTTTACGAAGAACAGTTCTAAGTTCTAATTCCCCTGTAGCCAGATTAATTAAGTGTTTTAATAATTATAGTAGCCTCATAGACATTCACTTTGTTTCTTTGAATAGTTATCGTAAACAATTGTTGAATACAATATCGAGTAAATAATTAGAAATCTTCTAATATAAGTTAATTTGGATTAGTGATATTTACCTGTAGTTGATTGTGCAATTAGTTTTAAATACCTATTTTTGTAAACGTTTATTGTAAGCATTGTCGTTACAATAGTTGGTAAACTTTTTAAATAAATAAAAATAAAATAAAATAAGCGATTAAATACGTAGCAGACTAGATACAACTAAATACAATAGATAGATTAATACATTATGTAGTTAGATAAATAGATAGGTAGTTCAAATAAATTGGAGTGCTAATTAATTGGAGTTAGATAAACATTATGTATCTCGATTGTTGCACAATATGTGTATTTAGTATTTAAAAGTGTCAACTTTCAATCGAAATCAGCAAAGATATTGTAAACATGCAAATACAGTTGTTTTAAAAATAGAAATTAGGTCAAATACGATTGTACGAAAAAAAAAGGGTCGCATGGCGCCGGCTATGCAATCTAAAAAAAAAACACGCGACATGGTTCAGGTAAGGGGAGTGCAAGGGTCGAGGCCCACAAGTGGTTCACTAGCATAAAAAAGGGTCCAAATGAGAAATATTTTGAACATAGAGGCGAAGAATGTAACTGTTAAAGTTTTAAATATAGTGCAAATATTATGGGATCGTTAATTCAGTATTATCTTAGCTGTAGATGACTTAATACAGTATTGTATTTGTTAATAACTTTGCTAAGGTAGGAATAGTGCGCGTGCACAGGTCACCAGATTGAAGCCTAGATCTAGATCTGTAATCAGCAAACACAGTCCACTGGAGAAGGCCGAAATTGTTACACAAACGAGCCAGCATCACTGGTGCTTGTCATTGATGTTTACTTTGAGGGTTAATGAATTAGACTATAAACAGTAAACATGCTCGTGACATAAACATCATTAGATTTGAAATGGTCATTAGATAACCTAGAAGAATAATTGGTTTCCAATCATTTTGATGACCAATGCTTTGATTCACAAGTTCTGTTTTTTTTTTCCCTCGTCAGAAGGGAAACGTATTTACCTTAAATTTACACTGAATTTCACTTTATAGAGGCATAGTTTATTGCAAGGACGATTATTTGTTTTTCACTAAAATTTTGTTATGAAGTATCCTAGTAAAACAACACCAGCGATAATGTGCCATCTAGCGGGATAAGTAAGCAGTGTGGCTCCCCAAAATAAATAAAATAAAATAGTTAGCAAGTGTTGAGCAACGCCATCTGCGTGACTCGAGCCGAACCCGCATGTGTCACCCATTCGTAGACATTATCGACCCGAAGTCCCCGAACGCATAGTGAACCCGTTTCGACCTCGAAAGGTTCATTGAAACAGAGAGATGGCGTTCCACGCAAATACTTGAACTGCGAAGTAACGTCGCCGCCATTTTCTTTGACTTTTACAAATTCTCACTATCGACCCGAACCCATATTGGACCAGATTAAATTCAGGGAACTTTTGTCGCTAAACAGAGAGATGGCGCCCTCGCAAATAGGTACTTAAACGACGTAGTGACATTGGCGCAATTACTTTTTTTCTTTTACAATTTTATGCGGACTCAGACAATTTGTTGTACACGATTACATAATTTACAATACATTAATAAAAATTCTATACTTATTGGGTCCTTATGTAGCGCGGAACATGTTGGAATATAGATAGACCTACTCTTTGTTTGCACACTACAAAGTCAAATACAAACACAATACTTCTTTTGTTAGTCTAGTAGTACAAAGGACGGTATTATCGCTTGAAGCGATTTTTTGTGGACAGTCAAATGGAGAGGAATAGTATGTTTATAGCAGGAAGATATTGCTATGCAAAAATTGCTTTAGCTGCTTTAAGTAGAACACTATTAATTACATATTATACATACTACATCATTGTAATAGTAGTTTATTTAATTTAGGCGTCTAAATCATTGAAGAAAATATTAGAATAATTGGGTAATCCGTATTCATGTTTTGCGGGAATGAGTGGGCCATTGAAAACAGAATATGTTTGTTGGCCATGTGAGCTTTGATTTTGAGTGATGTAAAAGGTGAATATTTTTTTGATGGAATACTTTTGTTTGACAATTTCGTTAGTTACGATGTTGGTGATAGAACAAAGCGAATCGAAGGGTTCGATTCTCGCCTGTTTGAAGTTTGTTATAGGGCTTTGTATGTTTATCTTGCGTGTCATATGCGACATAGGGATCCTTAGTGCAGTGAAAGAGTATGTCAGTTTTAGTGTTCATGTTTAGCTTTGTAAATCAAAATTATAATAAATAGGAATATTTTGTGCCTGGAAAGTTTTGTAAACACATATAGTCACAAAGCATTTTACTGATCATAGATGTCAATTCCTATTTAATGTATAGATCTGAAATTACATTCAAACCGTATTACAACACTACAATAGGGAACAATTTGTCAAATTTCGGTCTCATAACCAAATAAAATGTTACGTCGTGAGGCTTTTATATTGTTTAATAATATAAGACGCCTTATCAAATAGGAGGGAATTCTTATGCAAATACATAAACATTGAATTATAAAACAAAAGATAATAGAATATAATCATGCTTTTAATTTGAAAAAAATCGCGTAAACGAGAAAGAGAGTAGTGACTAGCATCGGACTCTATTTAAATAGTGACTAATTTTTTTTGGGTTATCGTTTCACATTGGTTTGCCATCTTAAACTCTAAGGGGTGATGTGAAAAGGACAGTATCATGTTTTGATATACCTAATTAAAATAAATAAAAAAAAGGGCAAGGAGTGTGTGTTTTATACCGATTTACATTTTACAAATGATAACTTTCCTAAACTCTAAGGGGTGATGTGGAAGAGATATTATGTGTTATTTATGGGCATAGAATCATTGTGATAGTTCAACATTTATTTTCTTTTATTTTGTATTTGAACCTAGTAACCTTGCTAAACTCCAAGGGGTGATATAGATATGACGTTAAACAATAATATGATACAAGAGAGACATCAAATAAAAAAAAAATATATATATACTGAATGACTTTGAATACTTTATTAGTGAACTCATATTATGTGATTTTCTCCGGATTTTCCTTTTAGAAAATGAAAACCCGTCAAAACTCAAAGGGGTGATCTGTAACCAACGTTATATACACATAACGTTCGTTCCATGTACTTAGCATGCAATGTTCGTATTACCTATATAATCGTGGGTGGCGTTTCCTGTTTTATTCAGATGTAAGAGAATTTTATATTTTGATCTTTATTTGGTCTTCATGAGGGTTTAAAATTAACTTTTGATTTACGGAAAGTTTAGTTCGTGAGAAGTTGTACGCTTATGTTGACGAGCTGCAGTATGTAGTTTCACAGGGAACCTTAACTACAACGTAATAAAGTCTATAATTAAATCCACTGTTCTAAATAGATTTGTTATACTTTACTGCCTGGTTTATTTTATTTTACTCGTCTAGTTTATTTTGTCGGAACTCAATATCGAAGTACTTTCTTGAGAGCGTTGACAAATGTCTTGGTTCTTAAAAAATTATTTAAACGCATAAATTAGTCTACGCGTAAATATATTACAGATATTGATTTTCAGGGTTGACAAGAGTTTAATATGATATAAGAACCTTATAGTCTTGTATGGGGAAACTAGAATGAATTAAGCATCATAGTAGACAATTACAAATTGAAAGCACAAAAGATAATAGTTATTCATATAGAGTTTGATTAATTTTATGTACTTTGAACATTGAGTCATTTGAATCATTCTGATAATGTAATTTTAAGTGTCTAATATTATCAGTGATTCAAACCTAGACTTACGTAATACAATTTGATATACTTTGAATTAATATCTAACGTTTAAATTGTAGTTATGGCCAAGTTGTGTTGTTTTGTTACATCACAGGCCAATGTCATTTTATGTCTTATATAAACAAAGTTAAATTGCAGACATTATTTGTATATTCCACCAATTTTGAAATAAAGAAGTTTTGATTTTCGTACATAATTTAGAATTATAGAAGAAACGACTTCGTTCCAACCCTACCATGTGGTAAAACTCAGAGTCACAGTATAGTTACTGTGAGTATACAAGTTTTACACCATGATATACAAGGATTTATTTGTATGAGAATAACGTAATTTATATACGATCTAATTTATTAGGGACTCTAATGAATTAATAAGTAGTGCTGATATGGGATTGAGTTGAAAATGAATGAAATTATTCTGAAAAGTAGACTACAAAATCACTTAAATTTTAAAGCGATAAAAATCATTAAACGCGTTGTCGAATTACATTATAAATAATAATTTAGGTATTCACTTAAAATGAACTATTTGCCTTTTGTTGCTACAAACCATGTTTGCTGCAAGTTCACGTACTGCATCCGGATAGGTTTACTTTGGACAATATTTTCAGTAAAAAATCTAACTCTGTGAGTGGACTGATTTTTTAGTTCGGTTTTGCCAAACAACATAAATTTAAAATTAATGGTGTTTGGATTTATGTGACATTTTATGCCATAAGTGGGAATACGTGACTACTCCAAGCATTTGAAGTGTGGGATAACTTAGAAGACCTGCAATTTGGCGGGATATGAGAGAGTTAGTCGTGTTTTAACTGCGAAAGCCGGCGGTCAAATATCCGGGAACAGAAATAACACTGGAATCCAGTGGGTTTTTAACTGCGAGAAACGTCGGTCAATTATTCGGGAACAAACGCCTGATTCTTTGCGCCTGCGCAGGCAAATTCAGACTTTAATCGTAACTAATAAAACTAGTTTCCCGTGTCGTGACTTTTCCAGCGAAATCGTCGTGTAATGTAATATCGTCGCGAGTGAATTAAAGAGTGCAGTGAATTGTGTATTGTGAGAGTGTATCATATAATATTAATGAGTATTTTATTAGAGTTTTCAGTTAGCGAATACTACGAGCTCTGGACGTCATTTTAGACTACGTTGTATGTATTTCTTTAAGTTTATAAGTTAGCTAGGAGGTACTTTTTATCCTTTACAGACAGCAGCTGGGAGAAACTACGTTGTATTTGGGCTATTGCAAGGGGTAGGTTTTACAGAATATATACATTTAGGAAATGTTTAGGAGGAGTGAAAATTGAATATTTTGTATTGATGTATGAAGGAGATAAATTTCAACCATTACAAAAACGTAGTATTGTAGCTAGGATACTTTTTTACTGTGCCTAAAATATTATATTACCAAAATCTTATACTTATGATTGAATGTAACATACATACTTTTAACAACGGAACAACTTAGCCTTGCCCAGTTGGATGTTTGCTAATACGGAGGATTTTGATTTCATGAAGGAGTTTTACTTTATATTCTGGAGCGTTTGAAGAGCTCCATTGTTCTTTGGAAACTTCTATTGTTAATAGTCACTATTATGGAAGCATGCAGTCACTTTGGATGAGTTCCAATATGCATACGGATTGTCACATCATCACGCATTACCTTATACTTGGATCTCTCATCACTCGATTCATTGGAGTCTTGGGAACTTCATAAGTCTGCTTATTATGTTACATTCATTCATCCCAAAACTATTTATCATTTAAAATAATATTTAGAACAAAACCTTTTAGTCAACGCCCGTGCACATCTAGAAAACTCACAGCGGCCCGTTTAAAAATGTCTGTCGGATCTACGTGACGAGCGTTTTAAACACGTTGCTATTCAGCAGGGTCCCAGACTAGCTAGCCAGGAGCGGAACACAGGGTTTGATGTTGTAGCTGGTTTCTGATTAGCAGTCTCTACGTTTGCAGCACTCAAATCCGCCCATGCACTAGGTACACTCACTACAAAGACGACCAACATGATTCCTATTAGATTCTTATTAGGGTTAGTTCGAGTCACAAGGAATCTTGGTCATAAATTAGAATAGGGATAATACTAACCTAGATCAAAGTCGTCGAGGTTAATCAAAGCATGTATGAGATGTATGATTTAGAGGATAGGTGACGAATGGAACAGATCGGAAAGAGATGAAGGTTTGTGAGTTTAGATTCATTTGAGGTGAGGTAGGTCTAAAACACGACGGATTCTGTCGGTTGGACGGGGTGAAGGCTGGTCAGGGAGCCCCGTAATCAATAAATCGCTTAGGGCTTCTATTTATCTAGACTTTGAAAGTCTAACTCCTTTTCTCAATTACCTATTTCTCTTAGATGTTTGCTGTTGGCGGCTGTTGCTATCGAACGAGTGAAATCCTCATTCTAATTAAAATATATTTATAATATATTACTATTTTACATGTATTATATATGTAGTTTATAAATTTACACATATAATTAATCTATCATATATTAATTAAGAAGTGAAGTGTGGGGGAAAAGTGATTGGCCAAGAAGAAAGAAGAAGGATCCTAGGCGGTTGCTGATTCCTGGATTACAGCTAAGTTGCATGCTTTGATTTGCTGTATAAAATGTATTCTTTGTGCTTCATTACTATGACGAATCATGAATTTATTTACTGTGCGTGATTTACTCTGTTGTATCTACGTTTTCAGCTCTTTTCTTCGAGCATATTACTTCTATTTAATTAATACAGCTATTGTCGAACGTGTAGTTCAATTGAACTTTATTTACCATGATCAATTATTTTCGTATGGAAATTCAATTTATAGATTTACGTGAATGATTTATTATTGTGTCCTTTTATTTCAGCAATTTATTTAATTATTTATCTACGGTTTATTCTTTTATATTTATTGTGTGTTTGAATTATTACTACGGCTCTCTTGTTTTAACGGTTAATTAGATTTATTTGCGGTTCTTGATTTGTACGTCTTATTCATAAAACACAACGTAAAATTTATACAACGTAATGGGTCCATATTTCAAAAATCTAGACGATCACACCAGGCCAAAATTACAAATAAATGACAACTAAAATCAACGGTCACAAAATTAGGTACGTTCAGGCTTTGTCGTTTATTAAATAATAGTATTTTACATTTAATCGAGATAGGCAGGTTACATTCGTTACTGCGTGAAAGAAGGACAAACCAACAAACCAACAAACAAACTTTCGCATTTATAATATTAGTAGGAAGTAGGATGGAAAACAACCAGCTCGCCTAGTTACCAAAAAGCATTAAAAAATCATTTCTTATATAGTATCTATCTCTTTTAGTTTTCGTGTCTTCATTCTTCGTGTCATATTGACCTAGCAATACGTTTACATTAGTACGCTCACCGCTTTTGTATAATATTGCCATTATAAAATAAATGAGTCGCGTAATAGACTTTAATTCGTTTTTTATTGCTTCTAATAACATTGGAGAAAGCGTTATTACGCTAGACCCATGCGACGAACGGATTACTGAAATAACTGCAAACTTTCCTATGGTTCACTATTAAGCTTTTGTAATGTAATTTTAGAAGTTTTGGTGTTTTCGGGTTAAGACAATATAAGGTCAATATAGCATTTTAATGTAATGCTTATTGCTATACCACCATTAAATTTTGATCTATTTTTACACGACTGCACAAAAAAGGAGTTTATATGTGTTTAGGGTTCATGTATGTATGTGAGTTTCTTTATCCCACTATAACTTGTAAATGCCTGAACAAATTTGGATGTATGGGATATCGTTAGAATCCTTATATCATCCCGAGTGATACTGAATATGGCAGTCGTGTTTTTTTATGTAAATTTTGTTACATTGACTTCTTTAATAATATTTGATAACGAGAGTGTCTTTGTCTGGTAGGCATCATTTTATCGCCAGTCCATAACAGCAGTACTACTCACAAATATGAAACACAAAGGCCTGAGACATTAGGTATTTAGTCTCATAAGCACAGTAATTGCACTGCCTTTGCCTATCAAACCGGAACACAGTAATGCTTGCACAGAAATCATGCGGTCAGCGAAGAAATAGAATTCTATGCGGCATCTGTATTTCCTGAATACTACAATTTGGGAGTCTTAAAGAAACGATTGAACTGATATCTTCTAGGCAAGCGTGATACATCGTCGACCGCGATGGTAACCGACGATGCGAGGTGAGATTACTAAAAAATGTCTGCCCACCTTATGGTTGTCTAGAAAATGATTTATTACTCTGTAAAACTAGGTTTTACATTGATGTTGGAGTATTTTGAAGCTCTACCCATGACATTAAACGAAGTAATTTTTAGCTACTAAAAATTAAAACGTTTCATTAATTAATTAAAATCTAGGTCAATTAGATTGTTCTTAGCTATGGCAATTATTATTTTTAAGTTTTTTTTAAATTTTGCATTATATTGTACGGTAAGCTTCTACGAATGAGGTCATGTGAGTAAGAGAAAAGGTAAATATGAAGCAAGAAATAGGATAAGTAAGAATTAAGGTCTCACGGAAATTGGAGTTCTTATTGCAAACCCTACGCAATCAGTACTACGCCTACGAGCGTCTACGCGTTTACGTAGCACCACTACGGGCGAAGATCACGTAGAGTTATGGCCTAGATTATTTTGGTGTGCTCAACGAAAAAATATCACACAAAAATTTTAAATTTGATACATATAATTACCGTAGGTGAAATATATGTTAATCATAATCGGGTAAAAAAATAACAAATTTTTTCATAATAAAATTGAGGCTAGTACCTGATGTTTCCATATTGACGATCCAGCACATGACGATGATACAGATGGTTTGCAGTTTCTATTTACCGCTTAATGTTTTACCTTTTTTAAATAATCATTTACTTTTTATTTACCAAGCAATTATCTATTTAAAGCAGACATGAAAGAACCGGGGTCAAACTAGGGTGACATATCCACGTCTATTGCCAGGGATGCTTTATTGCCATGGTTTAATGACTAGCAGCAAGCATAGACCGTGATCAGACAATATGTTTTAAAGTGCTTATGAAGAACTTTGTCAAATGATTTCTAAAAGCCGAATTTCATAAAAGCATAGAAAACATTTCAATCAAAAGTCAAAAACGTTTTTTATTCTCTATGAATTAGCGTTTGACGACTAACCTGATTTCTGTTTGACCTGATTCTGTCCAGGCATTAAAAGTTATGGTAGAACAAAGAAACTCACATACATACAAACATACATGAACCATAAAAACATTACACTCCTTTTTTGTGCAGTCGTGTAAAAATAGAAGTACTTTTTCCCAAAAAAAGTGGCTGTAGGTATTTTAACGCTATTCCAAGGGCAAGTTCTCTCGTGGCTAGACAGAATAAAGATAGGTAATTGGAGCAAAGTTTTGAACTAGTGGTTGCCCTAAACTGATAATAGGAGTGGCTGGCATCCAGCAACTGGGTTTTCTCACGACAAAGTCAAGATTGTGGTCGAAAACAGTGTGGCCACAGCACCAAATTCGAGAACTTTTTAAAAAGGAGAGCTTTTGCTCTGCTATGGGTGGACAAGTCTATGAGGATGTTATTGTTGTATAGTTGTCTAAACTATAACTTTATCTGGAGTAAACCTGTATTTTTTTTCTTGAATCAAGTTTATATAATAATCTCTAACACTTTAGCTGTAGGAGCTTATACTTTGATCAAAATCTGATAAGAACTCTGCGGGTAAAGTGTTTGTTATTAACTACTAAGTAATCTAACGTAATTTGTAATAAAATACCACCTTCTCGCATACATTTGATGGACAACAAAGTTCCTTAATTTCTAAGTAAACGTATCAATAAATGATTAATTAAAAGAAACCTTCGACAATTTCAAAGTTGTGTAATCAAGGGGATATCGAGGTCAATGTTAAATGGTTTCAACGAAACTCCTTTGGACGAATTTGCGCTGAAATTTTATACCTGAGGTCGATTTAGATCAGCCACACTAAAACTGCTGCCCGCAAGGCTTTTGTGCGCGGCTTACGACCCGAAACTAAATCATTTTACAGAGATTTGCGTTTTCTGGTCGCTGTAATGTGAAAGCATTGAAGTTGAAATTTTCAGGTTCTATATTGATCGTTGCAGGCATTTACAAGCTATTTGGAGCTTAGTAGCTGTGATTTTTTAAATCATTCATCTTACTAGCTTCGATTTTCGATTTATTTTTTCATTGCTTCTTTGACTTGTTTGAAGAATTTAAATTGAAGTGCGTGATGGCATAATTAAGTTTTTTTTTTTTTACTCTAAATCATTATTTAGTATGAGTCGTCTTTCAACCCAAAGATGGAATTCATAAACTAAAACTTTTGATCCCTTAAACTGTTTTTCTATGTTTAAACATGGTTAATAGAATATTAAACTGCTTTGAAATTGGTTAATTAATATTGTTTTTAGAGCTAGTATCATGGAATTGGATTGCATGCCACCGACCACAAATTATGTTGTTTTCATATTTTTGACACTGTTGTACCTATTTATATTTATTTCTAAAAGTATAAAAGTAAAAATTAAACTATGATTAAAACTACTGTATTGTTATTATATAAATCCGCCGTAAAACGAACTGTTCTTCTAGATCGTAAGATCATCCTTCAGTGCGGCCCGCGTAATTTAATTTAGCTAACTCTGCTTTGTGGCCCTTGGCTAAAAAAGGTTGAACCTCACTGATTTAGATTCACCCACTTCCTCGATAAGAGTTTAGTGGGCTTCATTCGGTTTATTGGTTTACGGGAATAATAGATATCGGGTGCACGGCAAAATCCGAGCAAATATGTTATTTGACAGTTCTTTCCTTGTGCTAGCCTTGGGGATAGAAATTTAAGGGATATGGGAACTTTGATGTTTTTAGAATTCCGTAAGGTCACAGTCCTTATAATTTCGTCAAATTCGTCCATCCATTTCTGTTTGATAAAATTTTATTATTTCTACATTATTCTATATGTCCGCGTTTTGTTCGTAGTATAATAGTTATCCGGTCACCCGGACTACGTAAAATAAAAATATTTTCCATGGTTTTAACGATAACGATACGTAGTCCGGTTGACGTACTACGGGCAAGCAGTGATCATTATTTCTCTGGTACAAACCAAAATTTATAATATTTAATACGTATACATTCTTTTATTGTATTTATTTCGAGACCCAATGCAATTACTATTTAATTATGTTATATTATAGATCTTAATTAAGAAAAGTTTTTGTTTAGTAAAGTAAAGCAGTTCGACTTAACTCTATATCCGTTTTAACCCAATCGGAAAATAACGTCACTGCATATTTTTACTCAAACCTAAATAAATCAATTTTTTATTATTAGATAATTTCTGCACACTACGGTTACCTGAAAACGGTTGATACTTAATGAGTGTATGTACTAATGGTGACATAATATTTTTACAAGCAACAACATTAAACAAACATTCATTGCCTGTGTCGCACATGGCATGGATATATACATAAACACAGCACAAACTCTCAAGACCTGAAAAAAAACTTTGTGCTTGCCACACAAAGTTTATCCTGGCCAGGGATGGAACCCAGATCTCCTTGCTTTACAGGCAGGGTTGCTACCTACTTAGGCACTGAGCCGTAAAATGCAAATAGTACAGGTCATTCCAAAGTCAAACTGAAATAATAACGTCTGTTTTAATTTTTAGTTTTCTTTTACAGCCCTTAACTAGCTTAATGAACTGGCATTTCTATGAAACAATTGTACTCGACTCAGACTGTAAAAAGCCTAACAACTGTTAATTAAAGAATTATAAAAGCTTAGTTTCATGAATATTAATAATTTAATTACTTAACGTTTTCATGAAGATTATTCTGAACATAAAACAATATTCCACGTTCAAAAAACACCTGGTTAATTCCTGTGGTGACCTCAAAATTCGCCAGTAAAACATTACGCCGTAGCGGAAGCGAAAATACCCGTTGGATTCTACAACTCTGATATGACCTTTGACTTTCTGAGCATCCCCGTTCGAACTTCAAAGAATGTAACCACACGAGTCCCCAAGAGAATAATCAAGTAAGTGTCACGTTAGGCTAACACCTCCGTCTGCAGGCATCTAGATCCATTTTTTTCTTCACGTCCCGTCCTTACAACGCGCATACTTTATTTCTATTTGCCTGTACCGAGGTAAACGGGGCAGGGCGGGGAATGAGGGGCCAGGCACGCGCGGTGGAGTCGCCCAGCCAGTTGAGGCTGCGGCGAGCTACCGAACGGCTGTCGCTGTCACGCACCCCAAAAAAACTGGACCTGGAGACAGTGTGAGTGACGTGAAACAGTGTTACTGCAGTACACATACGTGCCCCGGAATGACCATATTGACGACTGTGAACGATCTGTGACTTGTGATCATTAAATGTTGCGTGCGAATCAGTGAGTTCGTGTCGAGTTCGTGCTACGGTGGTAGCTAGTGGTGCAATCAGAATCACTACCTGTAAGTGGTGTTTTGCAATAAAATTAGCATAGAAACATAATTGGTTAGCTGTTACGTTGCTTTATTTCGGGCCTTAGTCGGAATGCCGGATCTGCGTTACATGATAATTAATCATATTTTATTCATGCTACGGTTACGGGACGTTTGTTCCGTCTACATCGTGATTTACTTTCTTGTTTAATTAATAATTTGAATATTAAAAGGGCGTTCATTGTGTAATTAAGAGAGAGAGGGCTTTGGTTTTTTAATTTTGCCGAAGCTGTTAATTTTTAATTAGGGTGCTTATTGGTGGCCAAGGTCGTCGTGTATTTTTTAATTTACGTTGGGTTGACAATCTATGACTTTTTATATTTAAATACTTTTTTTAAATCAGTTTAAAAGGTGAATATAATAAATCAAATATTTCTTAATTGTTAATTAAGTTTTATACCGCTTTCCTCTTTTCCACGTTATAGTTTATTTTTTTTAGCAGGTGTTTATAGGCACGTAAACCAGCTTTTTTAAGGAAACTTAAAAGTAAACTAAGATAACGTTTTAATTGTATTTAAAGTTTACTTTATGAATCTTTCGATACACACCCTTCTGAAAATAATTAAACATCTTAAATAATAATTATACACCAATGTAACTTTGAAACTGGATCTTGTCAAGAAATATTGTTACATTTTACAGAAACAACGGCTCAAAACATAAATAAATCTTAAAAAAAAATATTATTTTTATTCACATGAATCCCAAAAGAGCCCTCGTTAACCTTAATGGTTTTTCCGTTCGGTTTCATAATGATCAAAAGGTCATAATCACAACTCTTATTATAATTTTCAAGCCGTAGTTGAAGTAACCCACAAACGCATATTGACTCCATTGACTTTCAAAATATGGTTTCTGTTTCATACCGTTGCTCTATATGTCCTTTAATTATGTAAGCACTTACTTGTACATTATCTAATTGGAAACGCGGTAGTTCTATCAAAGGTTCGAATTATATAATTTTGAGTTACATCATTTATATACTTCTTTCGAATTCTTCTTTCAAGTTTAAAATGAATCGATTTCATTCAAGCTGTGAATCTTATAGAGTATTACGATTCTCAACAACTAACTTCAATGATATTGTGAACAGAAACAAGCTCTACAAAATAGTTATCAAATAGTAACACTTTAAAGCCTTTATTACAGAAAAGGTATACACCAATCAATATACACCAATATTTTCAGTCCAGTTTCCAATCAAGTGGTATACAAATTAAGCTACTTGCACCACCAACGGGCGCTGGCGTTTTGAGTGTGCTGCCAACTGATAGCTGGAACTTGGAACAGATTGGCAGCTGGAGATTGGAATAGTGAAATTACTGGGCTTATGAGACTTAATACCTAATGTCTCAGGGTAAACGAGCGCACTGCAGTCCCGCGCAGGCGTTTGTGTTTCAAAGTTCTGGGTGGCACTGCAATTGTTATGGGCCGGCGTTATGCTTACCATTAGGCAAACGACCAGCTCGTGTCGATACCAAATTAAAAAAAAAGATATCTACGGGCAGTTTTACGTAGACGTGTTAGTTACTTCAGTCCAGCAATGAGTGGTGGTTTGACACTTAAATTAAGTTTCGTTGTGTTTCATCCTTTCCCCCCCCCCCCAACCAGCGGCGCAAGTACGGAAGTCGGTCTATAAATTTGTCGAATCGAAAAACTCGATAAATTTATCGAATGTTGCGAGTACCGAAGTCTGATCGTAAAGTATTGTAGTATCTCTATATTCTCTTGGATTCGACTTAGCTTTTCAATAACTTTTGTCGATTGTATCGAGGCTCGATAAATGATATAAAATGTCGACAAAACCCACTTTATCGATTTGAGCTGTCAATTTTATCGAATTTTATCGATTGAAAAGACCCGTACTTGCGCCGCAGACGCGATACATACCATTGGTCCCACATGTTAACACTCGTTGACATTTTACGAGGGTGTGTACGGTTTTTTTTGGCAAAATTCGTTACAAAACCTCAGATGTCATGAAATTGTTTTCAGTATCTCGTCGAAATGTTACATAAGGCAGTTCTTATATCGAAGTAGTACATATCGAAGTTTATGCTTTAGTGCCACAACCCCTTCTCTTTCTAAGTACTTGAAGCTGTGTATAATTATGTAACAAAAACAGCTTATTACATACCGATAGTATGTTTATCAGTACACACATTTAAATCTACACGATTTTCTCTGATTTCGTGAAAGTTTTCTCAGAATTTCGTCTGGAAGTTTCGAGACCGTCAGACTATTTCAAACTTCACACTTTGGGATGGAAACCCGATGCCCTGACTAATAAGGCTTAGTGTTGAAGACATGGATACGCAAGCTGATATGGCTCTAATCACCGAGTTGGGGTTTCTACTATATAACTAGACAATATCAATTATTTTGAAAATTGATTACGGTGCCCCTAATTTACTATTGATCTAGATTGTTACCTTGCATGACCAACACAATTTAATAGCATATCATAATCACAAACAGAATGTTCTATCAGAATAATCAGCTGACGAGAATAACTAACGCTTCAAAAAGCGTTAACAAGTCTTGTTCGATCGGGTGCTTAAAGTTTTGGTTGCACTTAATTTTTACTGAAATTGAGAGACAAACTGCCTGTGATTTTATCCACTTGGAGATTTTAACAGAAGTCGCGCATTTTCCGGGAAAAAATCACGTCAATCCGTTGCTCTATTGATGCATGAAAAAACAACCGATAAACAAACACACTTTCGCATAAGTAGTCATAGTAGAAATTATTAATTGTACCTAATGTACACTTTACTTCCATCACTATTCCACGCATTAATCATCATATAATCAACATGATGATTCTTTTATTCATATACATCAATACTTTACTTATAATATAACTAGCTGTACCCCGCGGCTTCGCCAACGTAGCCTTAGTTACTCCTTATCTGCCAGTGAAAGTCCCGTAGAAATCGGTCCAGCCGTTTCGGAGATTACCTGGATAAAACAGACAGACTGACAGACAAAAATTTAAAAATGATTGTTTTGTTATAGATACCATATAATATATATACCTAGTTTCATATGCATTTAGTAAAAAGCTTTTATTTTGATATTACAAACAGACACTTCAATTTTATTTATTTCTATAGATCAATTAATTATAATAAATGCGAAAGTGTGTTTGTACGTTGGTTGATTTGTTCATTTGTCCTTCTTTGACGCAGCAACGGAGCAACGGATCGACGTGATATTTGGCATAGATATAATATAGTTTATAGACCGGAGAGTAACATAGACTTTTTACTCCTGATAAATGCAGGGTCCAGTAGGAACGCGAGTGAAATCGCGGGCAGAAGCTAGTATTGTATAATTGCACCTTTTTTCAGCTGTAAATAAACATACAGATATAAAATATTATGCAAATCGATAAATAAAGAGCTAATGCTACATAAAAAAGCAGCCTTTGAGGCGTTTACATTTATCATTTAAACAAATATTGTACCAATGCCCAATTGAGTCGGAAACTAGTGATCGTAAAGGGATCCATTGTGACAATTTACCCATACAAATAGCTGCCAAATGAGGCAGATAACTATCACCATTTCCTTTAACAATTAGGGCCTCTATTCGATGCTGGGCCCAAAAACCAGTCGATTGATTGGGCGTCAAGTCGAACGGTCTGCGATGAACGGTCAGGGCCGTAGATCCGGTTGGTGTTTAGTTAAATGATTTGGAATTAGGGCCTTTGAGAATAGACAGCAGGAGCGCTCTGTTCTAAAGGCGTAAGCGCCGGTAATACTTGTAGTTTGGCGCTTACGCCCTTGTTACACACTTATAAACGCCAATTTATAATTCCTTCGACAGTAGTTATGATAACTTTGTAACCTTACCAAGTTTTACTGGTTTTTCCTAGAAAACCACGATGGATAGTATACAAAAACGTAAGAAAATACGATTTCCACTGAAGCTTATAATTTACTCTCAAAATTTTACATCCTTATAAAAGAAGAAATGGAATTTCTCTGAAATAGATCGTCACTGTCACTGAAATGACTACTGCAGTAAAATGTTTATACCTTAATCTTGCCTTTTCTTTGAAATATCTATAACAGAAAAGAAAATCTCTTTTGTATTTCTAGGTACTGATAAGTTTTACTTGCATCAAAGAGTTCCCTTCAGGGACTATTGAAATTGTCTAAACGTAAAACGTTTTCAAGTTTTGTTGACATGATCGACAGATGGCGCACATGTTCAATCGTGACGTGCCAATAAAAGAAAAAAAATGACGTGCAACCACACTTACTCAATGTACAATCATGATAGACTACTTAGTAGGTATCACACAGAGAGCCAAAGTCACCGATCTTGGTAATCCCTTTCTTCCCATATATCCCTTTTTATAAACAGATTGGATAGAAAGAGGTATAGTTTTTCGTACATTTATGTATGTATATGTATGTATGTCTATTTCTTTGCCACGTTCTGTAGCCGAAACGGTTTGATGGATTTTGACAGTTAACATACGAGGTGTCATTATATTTGTTTTAATGGGGAGGCACATGCAAAGCTAATCTCAGATGGCGCCACCATAGCTGGTGCTTGTCATTGATGTTTTCTTTGGGGCTAATGAATTAAACTAACCAGTAAACTTGCTAGTAAGCTAGTAAGCTTGCTAGTAAGCTTGCTATTCTAGATATCGAGTTATTGACCGATAAGTACAATCTAGACATTTTATGCTTCTCTGAAACATGGCTGAAGCCAAATACAATGCAATTCCATGTAAACAACTATGTAGTCGCCAGTACGTTCAACAGGGTGTCTGCTGAAGGCGGGGGCTCAATAATATTATTGAGAAATAATTTGAAATTTAAAGAACGAAGTGACGTAGTGGCTTGCTCTGTGGAACGAGTCTGTGAGGTTGCCTGCGTTGAACTAGCTGGATATATAATTTTATGTGTGTATAGACCTCCTGCATCTTGTTTTTCCCACTTTTTACTGATTATGGAAGAGATTTTAAGAAAAATATTTAAATGTAAAAAAAGTATATGTGTTTGTGGGGATTTCAACATAGATTTATTAGGACAGTCATCAGATAAACAAAAATTTGTGTCCCTATTTGAGTCATTTGATTTGATATTTCTGTTTACAGAACCTACTAGGGTATGTCATTCCTCTGCTACCTGCATTGACAACATCGTTGTTAATTTTAGTGTTAAACAAAAAAGTCTATTAACTGGTGTTAGATCCGACCACATGGGACAGAAAATAGGCTTAGAAAATAAAACTAAATCTATAGACGCTAAGATTGAAATACGAGCCCTTACAGATAATAAATTAGAAATACTAAATGAAAACATAGATTCAAGACTAGCCCTCGCGAATTTTCCACTTGAAGACCCAAATGATATCTATGCAATGTTGTCTTCAATTATTTGTAATGAATTTGGCAAAGTGTGCCCCAAGAAAACAGTAAAAGTAAAGAACAGATTTCAATTTAGTGACTGGGCCACTAAGGGTATTAGAAAAAGTAGAGATGTTATGTACGAATTATATTATAAAAAATCACTCACTAAGAACAAAAAATTTCACGAATATGTCAGTCAATATTCAAAGATCTTTAAACGCGTATGTATGCAAGCTAAATCCAACTACATTAGGGATAAAGTAACAAAATCTAATAATAAAATCAAAACTGTTTGGAAAATTATTAACACAGAAACTGGTAAAAATAAAAACAGAGATTGTGAATTTAAACTAAAAATTAACGATAAAGTAGTTACTGATCAACTCGATATAGCCAATGAGTTTAATAAGTTTTTTACAAACATACCATTGGAGGCTACTAAATCACTAGACTCTTCTCCAGCAAAAGCAGAAATGCTTTTGCTAAACAGCTTTTCTAAAATAATTCCGGATTTTAGTTTTCGTTACATAACAACCACTAGTATCAAAAAAGCGTTTAAATCCATCAATATGAAAAACACCGAAGACTTGTGGGGTATATCGGTAAAAGTAATAGGATCCTTAATTGATACAATTGCGCCCTATCTAGTTATTATTTTTAATCTTTCTATAGATCAGGGTGTCTTTCCTGATCTAATGAAACACAGTAAAGTCACCCCTATTTTTAAATCTGGTTGTAAGGACACCCCCTCTAACTATAGACCAGTTTCTGTACTTCCAGCTCTTAGCAAAATCTTTGAAAAAATTATTTTAGAACAGTTACTTTCACATTTCAACGAGTATAGAATATTGCACGGTCACCAGTTTGGTTTCACGAAAGGCAGATCAACAGTCGATGCCGGAGCTAAACTGATGTCCCACATCTTTGGAGCTTGGGAGGGTTCACAGGATGCTATTGGAGTATTCTGTGACCTCTCCAAAGCATTTGATTGTGTGGACCACAGAACGCTTATTAAAAAAATGCATCATTACGGCGTGCGTGGGACAGCTCTTGATCTTGTAAATTCTTACTTGACGGGTAGACAGCAGAAGGTTGGCATCGATAGAGTAACATCTTGTGGTTCTTCAGTGAAGATAGGCGTACCGCAGGGATCAATACTGGGCCCCTTTCTCTTTCTAGTATATATAAATGACTTACCCTTTATGACAGACCATATAGCATTGGACATAGTTTTGTTTGCTGATGATACTTCACTCATTTTTAAAACTGATAGGAAAGACAGTGAACTAAAGGAATTAAATGATAACCTTGACAAAATCTCAGAATGGTTTGCTGCTAATAATCTACTACTTAACGCTAGTAAAACTAAATGTATTAAATTTTCACTTCCCAACGTACCACACGTGGAATCTAAAGTGGAATTGGAAGGCAGCAAACTTGACCTGGTGAATAACACTGTATTCTTAGGATTAACTATTGACTCCAAAATGCAGTGGGGTCCTCACATCAATGCCCTATCGGGTCGTTTGAGTTCCGCTGCATTTGCAGTACGTAAAATTAGGCAGCTGACTGATGTGGCGACGGCAAGGTTGGTATATTTTGCATATTTTCATAGTTTGATGTCTTATGGCGTCCTACTTTGGGGATCTGCTGCCGATATAGATACCATCTTCATATTACAAAAGAGAGCAGTACGCGCCATCTATGACATGGGTCCACGCGAATCTCTAAGAGACTTTTTTAAAGAAATAGGTATTCTAACCCTGCCTTCGCTATACATTTTGGAAAATATAATGTATGTACGGAAGAATATTACTAAATTTAACTTAAAAAGTGATGTACATGAGTTAAATACTAGAAGTAAACATAAAATTGTTGTACCCGGGTTCAGATTAAGTAAAACTAACAAATCGTTCCTGGCAAATGGTGTCAGATTCTACAACAAAATTCCTAAAGTATTAACTGAATTACCACAAGGAAAGTTTAAACGTATAGTCAAGAGTGTATTAATTAAAAAAGCGTATTATAAAATTAAGGATTATGTAGATGACAAGGATGCATGGAGGCAAACAGCTCAGGAGCCTCCTGGCGACTACTAAACTTTAAATTGTTAGTTGTTAGCATTAGAATCATTGTAATAAACTACTTTTTTTTTTAAAAAAGAATGCCGTGACGAGTTTCTTGCCCTTCTTCTTGCTCGGCCTATACCAATTTGGAACGGGCACGGTGGGTTTCTGGAAGGTTCGTTGACTTTGAGCACGGATTGGGTCTGTTGGTGTCTTTGTCATTTATTATGTTCTGATAAAGACAGCATTAGTTTTAGTCTGTGATTCGGGTAGATGAATGTTGCAGAGGCCGGCTGTTAGAGTCATTTTAACTTTCATAAGTGCTCCTTTGGGGCCTATTTGAATAAAGACTTTTGAATTTGAATTTGAATTTGAATAACGTTATAAAATCATTACATATGAAATGGTCACACATAACCTAGAAGAAGAATTTGGTTATCAATAATTTTTGATGCGCACTGCTTCGATTCACAGCTTCGGTTTTTTATTGTTGGAAGGGAAACGTGTGTACCTTTAATCTTACACTGAAATGCACTACACAGAGGCATTCTTAGTTGCACAGACGATCTTCTTGTTTACTTACTAAAATTTTAAAATAAAGTTTGATAGCGAAAGAACACCGGCAATAATGCGCCACCTAGCGAGAGAAATAAGCAGTGTGTCTCCCCATTGTACGAATGGCAATAGGGTTTTTAATTTTTTTTAATAATAGGTGCGTTGTTTCTTGTTTATTTTTTTTTTATTAGGTAACGAGACGAGCTGGTCGTTTGCCTGGTGGTAAGCATAACGCCGGCCCATAACAATTGCAGTGCCACCCAGAAGTTTGAAACACAAAGGCCTGCGCGGCACTGCAGTGTGCTCGTTACCCTGAGACATTAGGTATTAAGTCTCATAAGCCCAGTAATTTCACTGGATACTCTGCTCATCAAACCGGAACACAGTAATGCTTGCACACTACTGCTTGGCGGCAGACTTCAGGAGCAAATAACCCAGACGGACACTCGCAGAAGAGTTAGTCCTCCCACTAACAATAATTAGTTATAAATAGGATTATTGTGTTTGAAGTCGTCTTTGTTCGGTTATTTTAAGTGAATCTACGAGTAATTCAAGATATCTTGACATACGACACCGTCAGAAAATCAATATCTATTTTGAAGCTCTCTGAAAATTAATTATTAATTCATTTAATAGAATGAACACTTAAAACGTTATGAGCGTTTAACGTTACGTTTAACGTTTAATTGTTCGCTGATAACATTAACGCTTTAATGAACATGATCTCTTTAACTGAATTACAATAATGCAGTTAGTTATTGCTTAGTGATGTTAAGCTTGTAAAAACAATAGTTAAGCATCCTAAACTATTATTAACAACTATAACAAGGTGGGACGGAGTAGTTTCTCGATTGGTAGGACTATAAGGACTAACGCTTTTGCCTATTTGTGCATGTGTGTGTGTATGTACCATCACTTGATTCATGTGCTCGTAGTCTGCGCCCAAGTAGGTACATGCATTAGGTATCGTGTTTCAAGCCAAATAGTCAGTGAAATTAGTTGCCGTGTTAACATAAAAATCAATTTTAGACGCCTGTTTAGCTAGAGCATGTCTAAACAGAAGCGTCTAAAATGAGTACAAATGTCACAACAGAATGGAGGTAGACACTACATATATCTAGAGTTGTGTCAGCTTAGTCAACCATCAATAATCAGGTGGAGGGCTTGAGCACTTGACCTCATTTTAGAATTCAAATTCTAAAATGAGTTTGGTCTTTCAGTGAATAAAAATATACTGATTCAATCAATATAATGGTTATGTAGGGCACTACATAATGCCACGAGCGTGTTTGTTCTTTACAATGTAATGTTATTGAAATCGCGAGGACAGCAAATAACACCACACAGATCTTCGTACAGCGTTGTGTATTCACAAATAATCGGCTTTTACAAATATTGGTTGATTACCAGCTTGATTAAAATGGATTCACAGCAAAAATATCCCGACGTTAACAATGATAATCTACCAACCAAAGACTATAAATTCTATGCTACCAACGAACAGTAATCATAGACAATGAATTCTCTATACCAATTTTTTTTTATAATTTATTTCTTGACCTGGATACATAGTCCTTAAGTCGCAATATTAGAAACAATTTTTGAGTCGAAGTGACGCTTCAGTAAAGCGGTGGATACTTTACTGAAGCTTCTATGGAGTTTTGGATAGAATACGAAAATACACGTTTTTCGCCTTTGTACTATTTGCCTTTCACTCATGCACGTTTACGAACACTTAATGGTTAATAATCCACCATTATTACACATTAACACTCGAAGAAACATATATAGGTTTCAGTAAATAACACAAAATCAACTACAGCACATTTTCGCATTCCCGCCAAAAGTCCTCTCTACACCAAAAATAAACAGGGTATCCATTATATAAAATAAACAAAAGTCTTACCATATACTCCCGTTACACAGATATTGCAAAAATAATATAATCTTGCAATTACAATGTTTACGATAAACATAAATGATAATTAAATATTAAATTATAACGTATTATTGTTATTAGTACTATTATTATACTATGTATATGCAAATTATAGTTTATGACGTATGTGTGTAACGTGTGGGGTGGCCCAGGGTTTTTAAACTGTCATGGTCATCAACACTCACAACTGTCATGGTCATCATCATGATCACCGGAGCACTGACGTTCTCCCGTGATCAATGATCATGGCATTTGCAACAACGCCGAAATATCGGAAACTCAAATCAAATAATATACATGGTAAATATCCCGTTTCTAGTGATAATTTTCAAAGGCCCAGGGCTATTCGCTAACAGTAAGTATGTTCAGGTTTCAACAACCTATCGATGTATTCAGGCAGATGTATTTGACAGCCAAACTATAGGTATAGCGTATTCACTATCTTCGACCACGATCAGGCGAGATATAGCTATTAGATAGCTTTTAAAAGATAATCTATCGAAGATTAAAATACTAACTCTAACTTTTTTTTAATATATATTAGTATGAACACATAGTAATTCGAGTTGTTTGCAACTTTGTTTCTTATATTAATTTCCACTATATGATTATGAATGACTAAGCTGCTGCCCGTGGCTTTACCCGCGTAGAGATTTCATAGAAACCATGTATTTTCCGGGATTAAAAGTAGTCTATGGTACTCTCCGCTCCCTAAATTATTCTTGTCCTAATTTATACATATAATTAAAATTGAAGTGTCTGTTTGTGATATCAAAATAACAGATTTTACTAAATGTATATGAAAGTATATACGGTATCTAAAAAGAAAACACCATTTTTTAATTTCTGTCTGTCTGTTTGTTCCGGGTAATCTCCGAAACGGCTGGACTGATTTTGACGGATCTTTCACTGGCAGATAGCTGATGTTATAAGGAGTAACTTAAGCTACGTAGGCAAAGCCGCGAGGCATGGCTACTTATTATTAAAAATCACGTCGATCCGTTGCTGCGATAAAAGAAAGACAAACCAACAAACACATTTACAAGCTCGGATTATATCTAATTTCTCGTAGTTTTACAGACCCAACATTTACATAGAGATGAACGACGCTTTATTACATTCATGACAGTACAAATGTTTTTTACGTTTAATATTCTATTTGAAAAAATACTTGTCTCATTTTCGGTCACTGTTAACATTAAGGGTGAATCACCTACCCTCCAGCATCGTTACATTTAACCGTTCCACCATCATTATTATGATCATGACGCCGCTTAAGTTGGTTCATAATCGTAAAAATAACTTTATTTAATGGACTGACCGTGTAATGCAACAACTGTGCTTACAGGTAACTGAACCAACTTTGCTGTGAGGTATTAGCTAAGGTATAAGTGTTGCTTTTAGCTTTGTTTAATGGATATTTCTATACATTACTAGTTGCTGTCCGCGGTTTCACCCGCGCGGAGATATTGGATTTCATGTTTTTTTTTTTGCACGGAGCCCTAATTATTTTTATAAAATTTAAGTTAGCCTAAGTTACTCCTTATAACATTAGTTATCTGCCAGTGAAAGTCCCATCAAAATAGGCCCAGTCGTTTCGGAGATTACTTGGAACAAACAGGCAGACAGACAAAATATTTAAAAAGATTGTTTTGTTATAGGTACCGTATATAGTTTTGTATGCATTTGGTAAAAAGCTGTTATTTTGATATTACAAACAGACACATACATTTTATTTATTTATATAGATTTTCTTGCGTTTCACCACTATCTCATCTGGTGGTAAGTGACGATGTGGTTGACGATGTAGCACGCTTACCTAGAAGATATCGTCTCGATTTTTGCTCGTGAAGTCTGCCGCCAAGCAGTAGTGTGCAAGCATTACTGTGTTCCGGTTTGATGAGCAGAGTATCCAGAGAAATTACTGGGCTTATGAGACTTAATACCTAATGTCTCAGGGTAACGAGCGCACTGCAGTGCCGCGCAGGCCTTTGTGTTTCAAAGTTCTGGGTGGCACTGCAATCGTTATGGGCCGGCGTTATACTTACCATCAGGCAAACGACCAGCACGTCTCGTTACCTAATAACATAAAAAAAAAAAAAAACTATTCACTCGTGGCTTGAAGAAACCCAGGTTATAACGATCAGGAAACACAGACTCAGTCAAAGAGTTGCATTACTTAGCGGTACGCCAAATGAATGTACAAGCATAACGCTGTACAGTAAAGGTACAATGGGTGACCTTATTGCTAAACATCAATCTTCCGGGCAACCTTTGGATATAGAGAATTGCATGGAAAAAGAAAATAAGTAAGCAGAGTTTTATTACACCGACAGATTGGGGTTACGACTGGATTTCGCTTTTAGAATTAGTAATACCTACCTACTGTCTTTTTCCATAGTTAATCTTATTAATCCAATAATATATGGATTCGGCTTTTACCCACAACGTTCCAAATACGAAGCCTCTCGTATATTGGTTACGTGATCTACATCTACGTTATTAACTCATGATTCAGAGTGGCTTCAGGGAAATGGTTCAAAGCTTAGTATCTACGTAAATATATCCTTGTGATAAACTTGCGAAGGAGTAATAAATATTCCACTCATGCATTGCAATGAAAAAAAAGTTACTTATTTTATTATCATGGTGTTTTCTTTATAAATAAGAAGTATAGTCAGATTATTATTTTTAACCGACTTCCAAAAAAGGAGACGGTTATCAATTCGGTGGGTATTTTTTTTTTATATTTGTTACCTCAGAACTCTGTTATTTATGAACCGATTTCAAAAATTCTTTTTTTATTTGAAAGGATATACTTTCAGATTGGTCCCATAGAAATTTCATCAAAATCGGTTCAGTAGTTTGTCTCTGAAGTCGGTTCGTCGCTTTTAAAAGCAATTTCCTTGTGCTAAGAATCGATTTGGAATCGATACAGAACATTTAAAAAAGCCGAAATCTAATCGATATAAATATTGCGACACGTAAACCCACCCTTAGGAGTGGTATTCTTTCGTGGTATTCGATTTACTAAATTTTAGATATGCTCTACTCCTGAAAAAATAAATTATAAGATTTTTAGATTATTACGGTAATTCATTAATACTCTAGTGGTCAAACGCTATCTATCAAGGCTAAAAAAGCTGCTTTAGGTGCGATTTAAAAAATTCTTAAATACCGCACTGGGCCTTCCTTAGAACAGTTTTAACATCAAAATGACTAATGAAGGCAAGTTGCTAATAGTTGAAGATACACGAAGCTAAGTTAGTAACACGACGGGCGGGATAACTCGCTTAATTAATCAAATACCACGCGTAAGCATAGTACTGTGTAAGATAGGGAACGTCGCGCTGATTGGAAATTAACAGCGGGCCTATGCGACAAACATAAACGCGTAACGAATTCAATTAGCTTCATCACCATTATAATCAGCCGGGAGACATCCACTGCAAACATAGAGGCCTTCCCATAGGGGCACCTTAGACGCTCAAGCAAACGTCTCTTTTGCGTCAAGCGCGGATATCGTGATACTCGAAATGCGCGCTTGACGCAAAAGCGTTGTTATTCTGACAAGCAAACGTACGTTTGCTTGAGCGTCTAAGGTGCCCCATAAAGCACTAATTGGATCGGCTACTCGCCTCTTGCATCCATCGGTTCGCCGCGGTTTTGATCAGGGCCTCAATTTTACAAAGCAAAATGATCACTTTGGGCACTGGTATTACACTAGCAATATCGTTTTCCATGGTTCCTAAGACAATGACAGTCATCAGTAAAACATTGTTAATTTTCGTCAAATTTGAAAATTATTGAAATTTTCTTCATCATTGATCATTTAGCTACGAAACCATTTATTTAGTAGAATTGAGGCCCAGTTCAGATAGTAATCAAACGTTAACCTATCATAAGGAAAAACTATTTTGTGCAGAAGCAGGATGCAAGATAATTTTCGGGCATGAACGAATAAGATATCCCATATTCCCGGTTCCTTGTTTAACGGCTTCCAAAAAGAAGTTTCTGAATACGACCCGCTTTTTATGTGTGATTGATATCGCTGACATTTATGGACAGATTTGAATAAACCTTTTGTAGGGTGTAATTTTGTATACTATTTGATAACGAGACGAGCTGGATGTTTGTCTGAAGGTAAGAATAACATCGGCCAATAACAATTGCAGTGCCACTCGGAACTTTGAAATAGAAAGGCCTGCGAGGCACTGCTTTGCGCTCATTACACTGAGACATAAGTAATTAAATTACTTTGCTCATCAAACCGGAACACAGTAATGCTTGCACATTACTTCACGAGGAAAGCGGCGGTAACAACCTAGACGGACAGTCGCAGAAGAGTTAGTCGTACCATTAACAGAGTTACAACACTTTTTTTTTTAATATTTATTTTATTGCTGACCTATTGAGTAAAAAATTAATTTTTATTCAGTAATTTAAAAAAGTCAAATTATAGTTTTACTAAAAGTTGAAATAGAATAATTCCTATTTGGACATAATAACGGTGACCTAACGTGAAACAAAAAGTTTAGCTGTTCAAATATGCAATTAAACATTTGAAAGGTCGGAGGCATTCATATTTTATCAGCACAAACAATCTGTTTTCCGCTCTGAAATTTGATAATAATTTACTACGGGAATCAGTAGGGGAAAAAGTATTGATTTTGTTCAAATTTGATACAATATTAGATCCCGGTAATGTTGAGTGGATATAAACAAAATATCAACGATTGAAAATTTAAATAAGTAGGTTTGATTTTTACCGTCAAAGCTTAGTTTCCACTATGGACTATATACTACCTAACATAATTGTTGTTTTATACTGCTTGATAGATATACCTCAATACTCAGTGCTGACTGTATTTAAATTCATAATGTTACGGGCTTCATTTTCTAACATTCATTTTCATGAGAATTTATTATTATGCAGTGTGTGTCGGACTTCACTATCTATCATCATTACACATTATAAATTAAATCCTTCGCCGCGCTGAAGTTCTGTCTTCTTATTCTTATTCTAGGTGGGGATGATAAGGCCAGCACAGACGTCCCACTTGCGGTGTTTAATTTCTATCTGTTCGGGCTAAACTTTACGGATTTTCATACGGTTTTCTCCAATAGAAAGAGGGATTATTTAAGAAGGTTATAGAGTATAATTTATTGAAATAAGGGATAGGTCCATTTCAGAAGTCCATATATGATTAGTGATATATTATTATTAAAAATTAACGCCCACCAATCATAATTCCCGACTTCAATTCAAACTACGATTCCCTGTATCCAGGGAATTAGGAACTGTGGTGACCTCGGTCTCATACCCGCAAGACATATCAAATACACTACAGGAGATTCAGTACCTACGTTTTCCTTTCTATGTCTTCTTGTTGAATAAGAAAAACTTTCAATCAAGTTAAAATATTTACAGAATAATTTAAAATGTTCTGATTCTTACAAATTCTTTGTTTGATTCCATGCTACACAAACAGCACGTACTAAACGAAACAAAAGAGTATTTATTTTCTTTTTTTCGACTGCGCCTACATTTTACTTTCAATTGACGTGACTGATATAACCTTGAGGCAGTGCCATTATGTCAATGCAAGATTGATGGAAGGCCTTAAAACAAGGCTATAAACTATACACATAGTAATGCTGACGAAAACAGAAAACCTTACTTTGTGTGCAAATGTCACAGTAAATATATTTCAAATAAGTCCCATATAGGTGGTTTTAAGCTTAACCCAGCTGAATTCTGTGTTATCTCAAGGTGAGAACTATTCTGCCGCATATTTTAATTCAAATTTTGGAAGGATATCATAAAGCAGCAACATCTATCGTAATATGTTTAGTAGTAAAGTTAAGTTTTGTTAGTGGGAGGACTAACTCTTCTGCGAGTGTCCGTCTGGGTTGTTACCACCGCTTTGCTCGTGAAGTCTGCCGCCAAGCAGTAGTGTGCAAGCATTACTGTGTTCCGGTTTGATGAGCAAAGTATCCAGTGAAATTACTGGGCTTATGAGACTTAACACCTAATGTCTCAGGGTAACGAGCGCATTGCAGTGCCGCGCAGGCCTTTGTGATTCAAAGTTCTGAGTGGCACTGCAATCGTTATGGGCCGGCGTTATGCTTACCATCAGGCAAACGACCAGCTCGTCTCGTTACCAAATAACATAAAAAAAAAAAATAAGTTAGTAAAGTAGTACCTAGTAGTAAAGTTAAGTTAGTAAAGTAGTACCTAGTAGTAAAGTTTTCATATTGACACTGAAATAGAAATGATAATAAACTAATCCTTCACCTATTAAGGGCCTTATTCATAAAAAAATTAAACATCTCTCAAACTTCCAGTAGCTATTATATTTTTTTTGTCTCTGTAAAATATGATGAGTAAAACCGAGACAAAAGACATTACCGGACTGGACAAAGCTCCTGGAGTTTTTAGAAACGTTTTTTTTAACTTTTTTAGCTACTCGATGCAAAATGGGCCACAGCTGAAAACCAGCGCGCTACTTCGGTGGCGCTTTATGCTGAGCTGTGTCCATTTTGTAGTCAACTGCCCAATCTTTTCATGTCTTATTTTAGCTTTAAAATGTATGTACCTACCTATATTTTGGGCAATGGCTACAAATAAATGTATTTTCTTTCTTTCTTTTCTTTCTTTTAATTTTTTTTAAAACAACAGTGTACATTTCCTAAAACAAACAAAATCGTACACATTATGAGCCATGAACAAAAATCTAGACACTACCTACATTGCACTAGCTCGTTAACTCGGCACTGCAGCATGCGAGCCTTCGGAAACGGTATGAAGAAGCAGGTGGCTCATTATCATTGTAAATGAAC
Organism: Crocallis elinguaria; assembly: GCA_907269065.1. Lineage (NCBI taxonomy): Eukaryota > Metazoa > Arthropoda > Insecta > Lepidoptera > Geometridae > Crocallis > Crocallis elinguaria. The sequence goes on along the minus strand of OU026080.1, from coordinate 13,603,599 downwards.
CTGAATATTGTTATAACTATCCAGCGACCACAGTAGCTATATTAGTATCCATTTTTGCTTTAAATGAAAGCGTGCTGCTTTGTATAATTTACGCTAGAATAAATGGTTAGTGAAACTTTACGTTTTAGACAAAAGAATAGGACTGTGGACGGGGTTTGAACCCGCGACTAATTTACTGCTACTAGGTGGTACGACGGTGTTACATGATCAAGCATGATTGATGTAAATCCAAAGAAAAATCACGATCACAGCTTGACATATATCGTACCGTCTGATGTGGTGCTTGATGGAAATTTAGTCCGAGTGCTAAATGTTGTATTAAAATAAAACTTCTGTGGTGTTTAAATTCCCATGGACGTTAGAACTGATTGAGGAATAAACAACACAACTTTCTGGTACGGTATTCTAATTTACTCCTTAGATTTGCAGTCACTGTTATAGAGTTCTAATGATATATAGAAGTTTTATAAAAGTTATAGCTAAAGCTATATAGATAAATTGGAATCTTAAGAGTAACGAGCGCACTGCTGTGCCACGCAAGCCTTTGTATTTTCAAGTTCTAGGTGGCACTGCAATTGTTATGGGCTGGTGTTATACTTACAGTGATTAGGAGTATAGTAGCAATTCTTTTATTCTTTTAAAAAACTTCTCCTCTCCTTCCAGCCCTTATTGTGTATGAGGTCGGTGCAGTATATGATATGATATACTACTTTTAGGGTTTGGTAATTTTTTTTACAGCCGGCCGCCTTCTCAGGAAGTCGAGTACACCTTCTCTGGTGTCGGCACCAGCCATGTGACACAAATCCTTGGAACCACGTGGCTTTAATCCGGCTCGGTGGATGTCACGTTTCCTCTAATTTGTTTTGTGATTGAACATGCTCGCTTCCTCAAGATGTTCTTCACAGTTTCAGAGTGAATGTGGTTAAATCTGTGCATAACTTCAATTAAGTCACTTATATGGGCCGAGCTGGGATTTGGATTCTGCGTCAGAGTGAAAGTTGCACAAGTAGCAGAACGGACGCTGCCACTCTTTAAAAAATGTACTCCTAAAGTTTTCAATTATCAGGTATTAGGACTAACTCTTCTGCGATTGACCTTGGGTTAAGGCACCACCGCTTTGCTTAAGCAGTCTGCCACCAAGCAGTAATGTGCATTACTGTGTTCCGGTTCGATGAGCAAAGTAATCAGTAAAATTACAGGGCTTATATTTCTGGGTAACGAGTGCTACGCAAGCATTTGTGTTTCAAAATTCTGTACGGCACTGCACTGGTTATCGTTATGCTTACCAACAGGCAAACGACCAGCTCGTATCTTTATCCCTATTATAAATAAATTGGCAAAAATTAAGCTATCCAAAGTCAACACCTAGTTAGTACATACACGACTAATGTCAAATTATACGAGTGAATATAATGAAGGGGGAATGCGGCCAATGCTAACATGCAACCCTTAGGAAACGATATGAAGGCGCAGGTGCCTCATTATCATTGTAAATGAACGCTGAACATTGTTATTACGACGTGTTTTGCTTCTTTATTGGAGTTGCGGTTAGCTCTTGCACTATTTTGTCTATATTGTGTGAGCTTTTTATTAAATGTTGGTTGTAGCGTAAGCGATTTTATCTTTTATGTTTTTATGTATGTTTATTTTCTTTGCCATTAAACTTCTTATACGGTTTTGATAAGGATGGTGGTGGGTTCGATAACATTTCAAAGAGACTAAAATCAGTTTTCTTCAAACGAGGAGGCAAACTAGAAAAGGTTTGGTATCTTTGGCTTCTAATATATAGGGATGACAAACAGTTTTCCGATTTTTTAAAGATTACCTATTTATTAAATTGTAACAGATAATTTGTTACTCGATCTTAGCAAAAAACCTATTAAAGTAACTATTTTCAAGCCAAATGCCGTTTGGGGTAGGTAAAAAAGAGAACACTGCTTTACTCTTTCTCTGCATATGATTTTTTTTAAATACAAGTTTAATAAATCAGATTACCAGCTGCAACCGTTGATTTGTTGTAAGTAGGTGGCTTATTTGTTCACAGGTTTAAAAGAAAAAAAAGTTTGATATACACTTTTCCAATACAACTTCTTGAGCAAAAATAAATTGCAAAGCTTAGGCAAAATTAAGTCACCGCGGCGGGGAATTGCTCCATAATAATATATAGCTTGCCGTTAGAGAAATTGATTTCCTTACACCCTTCCGCTACAAATCAACGAAAGCTTTTTGTACGTATACCGATTTAGAGGTCGATTTCACGTGTAAGTATATTTTTTGCCGAATTAGGGTATTCATTATGTACGGTATAGTAATACACGGACCGGAAGTTAGTTGATGAATGTGGCTGCATTAAGTTTAGAGCAGTCGGTTGTTGGGAGTAATGAAGCGCACGTTTGAAACTGTTGCAGTTACGGTGCTTGACTCAAATGCCAGGTTGTAGAACTAACTCTTCTGCAAGTGTCCTTGGTGGGTAACATGGCCTTGAAAGAAAGAAAGAAAAGAAAGAAAATACATTTATTTCCGGACAACACAATATTACATTAGAGTACAATAACACAACAGAATTTAAAACTAACAATACACAATGTAAGGTCCCGACTCAGCACATAACTAAGGTCAATGACCCTAGTCACTGATTTTCAGTCGGAACCCATCATGACATCACGAACGTAAGGACTACTAAAAGGAAATTAAGACAATATATAAAAAATAACAACAATCACATAACTAAAATAACATAATTAATTAAAAACTAGTCACACAAAAAAAGTATGTAGAAAAAAAAAAAGTTGCTCGTGCAGTTGTGCAAACAATAATTACTGCATTCCAGTTTGATGAGCAAAGTATTCAGTGAAATTACTTGGCTTATAAGACATACTACATAATTACTAAAGGTAACGAGCCCAATGCAGTGACACTTTGAAACTCAAAGGTCTGGGAATGTTACGGCGTTATGCTTACCATCAGATAAACGACCGCTCGTGTCGTCATACACGCACACACACACACACACACACACACACACACACACACACACACACACACACACACACACACACACACACACGCACATAAACACCCACACGCGCTAACACACACACACACACATATATAAAGCGCTAATGTTAATGTCTTGTATTTTTTTATTTATTCTGTCTATTTAAATAACCACGCAAAGTATTTCGTCTATGTGTTTTATAATATTGTAAAATACCTAATTTTTAAGGGAAGACACTGCCTTCTACAACACATTTTCCACTAAAGCAGCAGGCAGGCTTCAACTATTTTCTTGTACACTTTTATACACGATAAATTTGCTCGTGAAGTCTGCCGCCAAGCAGTAGTGTGCAAGCATTACTGTGTTCCTGTTTGATGAGCAGAGTATCCAGTGAAATTACTGGGCTTATGAGACTTAATACCTAATGTCTGGGGTAACGAGCGCACTGCAGTACCGCGCAGGCCTTTGTGTGTCAAAGTTCTGGGTGGCACTGCAATCGTTATGGGCCGGCGTTATGCTTACCATCAGGCAAACGACCAGCTCGTCTCGTAAGCTAATAACATGAAATAAAAAATAAATAAAAAAATTGTATTTGTCATCCAATAGTACAAAAATAGTCATGCTTGTATAGAGTCCGTAATATCGCACCCTTAGTAAAACATCGACCGAACTCAAAATTTGACCAAAATGAGTTATAGTGAAATAGCGACCTAAAAAAGCAAGTCCGATAACCTAGTCCAATAAAAAACAATAATTAATTTGCCCTAATTTGCTTGTAAGGTATTTTATTTTATTATTATAAGGATATTTAGATTTAATTCTGCAGCAATTTAAAAAAAAAAGCTAGTTACACTTCAATTCACTTCAAAAAAAAAAAAAAAAAAAATTGCCAAAAATTAGTGATTTTGAATTAGGTCAGTATTTTATTAAGAGTGCGATATTACCGAGTTGAAAGGACCTCGGGAAAAGGTTGTGCGCGAATTGTGTAATATTTCCATCGTGACAGCGAACCCAGTAACAGCTGTGAGAGTTTATTAAAGTAACATGCTACAAATATGTAAAAGATTTTTTTTTCATTTACTTCATCTACGTTGTTTTTTTAACCGACTTCCAAAAAAGGAAGAAGTTATCAATTCGTCGGGTATTTTTTTTTATGTTTGTTACCTCAGATCTCGGCCATTTATAAACCGATTTGAAAAAAAAAAATTATTTGAAAGGGTATACTTTCAGATTAGTCCCATAGAAATTTCATCAAAATCGGTTCAGCAGTTTTTTCACTGAAGTCGGTTCGTCGCTTTTTTAAAGGAATTTTTTGCTCCATAGGGTAGCGATTGATCTGTGGATGAATAAGTCCATCAACCTATAGCATTGTGGCGTCGAGAAGGAACACCATCTGTTTTTTAGTGATTGATCACTATTTCACCTTACCAATTTAGTAGTTGAAAGTGAAACACACCGATAGGTGCTTTTAGCCGACTTCCATAAAAGGAGGAAGTTCTCAATTTGTTTGTATTCTTTTATGTTTGTTAATTGATAACTCCGTCATTTATAAATTGATTTCAAATATTATCTATTAATTTGAAACGATATACTTTCAAATTGGTCCTATAGAAATTTTATCAAAATCGGTTCAGTTTGTCATTGAAGTTGGTTTCCGCTTTTAAAGCAATTTTACAGGTTTTGTGACATTTTTCCAACCTGATAGTAATATTTAGTCTTTGGCAGCTTACAACCATCAACATTGGTTTAGGAATCTTAGTATTAGGTGAAATTCGAAATATTGTTTCTACGTTTTTTGAGTCCGACTAGGCGTAGAAACAATTTCTATTTGGAGTGAGCTTTTACTAACTTATTTTTTCCACACCTGCGCCAAAAATTCGGTGCGCTTAACCGTGGACTTTACATGGACTTGCAAATTTCAGCCTGCATAAAATAAGTCCTAAGGGGAATTTAAAAAGACAACCTGAAAAGCTGTTCTTTAATGGAATTTTGAAGAGATGCTTCTGTTATGCTTCCGTCGGAGCTCGGTTTAAAATTAAATCCTTATTTTTGCGTTTTCTAAAAAGTGCTTGGTTTTCCTTTACGTTGGGTTAACTTCTGTACCATAGAAGATATTAAATTAAAGCTGTGTTTTGTATGTGTTGTTTGTGAAATGTATTCATATTTTTAATTTTTATTCTTTTCATTTTTATTAATTTTTTTTGGACATTCAATTAATCGATAAGGAAGTGGTAAGCGTTCTTGTCTAATGTCCTCAATTAATCTTAGTCAGTGGTTTAAACATGTTATTATGACTACGTTGGTACGTGATTTTATCTGTCTGGGACATAGATTATAGTCTTTGGTCTGAGAGTTTACGCTTTTATGAATGAAACGCACTGCTCTTGTACGACAGACCAGAGAGTAGGTATTAAAAATTAAGACACCTCGACATGTTCAGAATCTGTCTATAGAATTTGTTATACTAACTACAAAGCTACTAAAGCTACACACAATAAACGAAGATCATCACAACCAACAATTATTTAGGTCGCAATTTTTTTAAATGTATGTAACTATATGATATGAATTTACGTTTGCCTATATCTCACCTAAGGAAAGCGGGAATATGGCCGAAGATGGAACACGCTCACCCAGAAGAAATCTTATGTATCCTTGTTTAAAAAAAAACAAATTGCAAATGTCGGGAAAGACTGACGACAAAAGTGAGTTCTACACCTTTGCCGTGTGGATAACAAAAGTGATGGCGACATGATATTTATTTATTTTAATAAGGCACACAAAACAGGATATAGCAAAATACAATTTAGAAAAGGCTTTACTTATAGGTTACGAACTAGACCATATCCCAAAACATGTGTACACAGCATGGTTAAAATTAAGCAGTATGATTATATAATTTTAATAGTATTATTATCTAATTACTTATTTCTAACAATAAAGCTGTTTTGGATGCAAAAAAATAGCGTTTAGGGTTTTGAAACAATAGCTAGAACATTCCTCTTAAATTGTGACAGATTAAATACGTATATGTCAACTGAATTGTGGTGTTTTTTTAAAAAGTCATTATATTGACGGCACATTCTTACTAATGGATTGATATGTGCGTATAGATGGAATTTCAACGACAAAGGAATGGAAACACTGTCAAAAAGACTTCGATTCGTATGAATGACACCATCCGCATTTGTTTATATCAAATTCTTGGTAAGCTAACAACAGGTTATGCGAAATGGGATTAACCTATTCAGGTCAATTTAGATCACGTTCACTTTAATCAATAAAACCGGTTATTTATCCGGGTCTCGTACGCTCGGAGATATGAGTTTAATTAAAAATTCATCCGGATCGATCCGGAGTAGCGGAGCACTGATGTACTGAAGGAAATTGCGATTCCGGACGTGTTTTGTGCCACGCAACCCTTTTATATTTTAGTTGCGAGTAAATTCGTCCGAAATATTTTATATTGAAGCTCTGAAGTCAATTACAGATAATTGTTTTATGAATAAATAAGTTATATGTTAAAGATTGATGAGATTTTAGCTTCATTTCTAAATCTATTAATTTTGCCAGGTTCCAGTAATCATGAGTGAGCATTGTAGCATACCATAAGAATTTTTTAGAGTAAAGTACATGTACAGGTAGCAAGAAAATAAAAACATTCCACTTTTTTATACCGTAAATAAATCCCAGGTTCTGTACGGCTTGAAATTTCTATGATACTATGTTACGTAAAAGTGCTAAAGTAAATCAATAACGAACATTTTCAATTAGACAGTTATGGCAGCTACCTTTTGTAGCATGATGAAACGTGGTTAATCATTTTTGTTTTATAAACGCTTACACTCATACCCCGCACTAGGATTCCCTGTGTCGCAGGTGGCATGGACACACACAGATACAAATCACAGACATCAAACAAACTTTATGCTACACAAAATCTGCCCCGGCCGGGTATCGAACCCGGGACCCCTCGCTTTGTAGGCAGGGTTACTACCAACTTAGCCGTCAGTGATTGTTCTCAATTTTTTTAAAGTGCTATTTAAAATGAATAGATTTTAATGTTGCAATCTGTGACTAAAAAATTCGTCAGCTATCCAGTCAATTACGTCAGTCACGCTGGAGCGGTCTCGTAAGAATTTTTGTCTGCCACTGAACTAATGGTAGTTCCCTAACCGTTAAAAAAAATATAATAGCTATCCTCTATAATTTTAATAGTCATGGATATAAATTCCAACAAGACTTGACATTTCAACGTATTTTCTGCACTCTACTTCATAAACACGAGAGATAAAAATGTCACCATTAATTAGCCTCCAGTTGCGTTAAAATAATATAAAAATGCAAATTTTATTTACATAATGTCAACGATAATTACTCGCTCATTATGTTTTTACATAGTTTGACTTGAGAGCTGTTTAATGCTCATTTTGAATTAGCATTTCTGTCAGTAAACTTTTTATGCTGTAAATTATACACGTCAGATTAGGTAGGGCCCACATTAATTGTGACATCGTAGTTCTGTGGGAGTGTTACCCGCAAACGTGGCATAAATATGACACAAAAAATTGCTTTAAAAAAGCTACGAACCGACTTCAGTGACAAACTACTAAACCGATTTTGGTGAAATTGCTATGGGACCAATCTGAAAGTATATACTTTCAAATAAAAAAGAACTTTCCAAATCGGTTTATAAATGACAGATATATGAGATAACAAACATAAAAAAAATACCCACCGAATTGATAACCTTCTCCTTTTTTGGAAGTCGGTTAAAAATATGGCACACATATTTTAACAGACCCAAAATGCCACAAATATAGTGGAGGATGACGAGAAAAATACAGATATTGATAGAAAAAATATGCTTGTTTGTGGTAAGCCATTTTTAGTGTTTGGCGAAAATTTGAAAAAACCAACAAACTTGATTTTTTTAAGGAATAACATCTGAGTTTTTACAAACACTACAAAACCACGCTTGAAAATTGTAAATTGAAATCCTAACCAAATGCACGTTTCTCGCACGCACAATAACATCCGTCTCAAATAACTGAACTGAAAATCGCTAGTATGCGAACAATAAAAAACTAGGTTAACTGCCATACTTGTCGCGTTACAACATCAAACACTTTGGACCTTTACTCAAAGGTCTTTCATGCTACAGAACCTTTAAAAGGCACGTTTCTCACCCCAATGTTTTATAATTAGTACGGTAATTACCACGAAGTCGATAACAGTTCTGAAAAAGAAAATAAAGCTAGCAGTTGTTGTTTCTGAACTTTTGTAAGACTTTTTGTTTAACTTTCATTTAACAAGCGTGCTCTATCGTCGACTGCATCTTGTTACTTCTACCATCTCAGATAATGGTCAAATGCTTACGTACCCGAGTTAATTCTTTTGCATGCTACACGCCCAATGTTAGTACAACGCCTGCTCCACACGTTGGCCCCAACGTTGCCCCTAATGACACTCTTCCAACATTGGGGCTAATGCTATGTTGTTGGGCAAATGTTGCAACGTTGGGTAAATGGTATTGTGGGCGACGTTGGAGCCAACGTGTGTAGCCGGCCTAAATGTAATACTAGCCTAATACTAGTGTAGATATCTGCTTCTTTATATTAGCAACTAGCTGAGCCCCGTGACTTCACCCACGTAGCCTAAGTTACTCATTATAACATCAGCTATCTGCCAGTGAAAGTCCCGTCTAAATCGGTGTTTCAATTATTCCTATATAGTTGGGAAGTCAAAGTTATCTAAATTACTTATGCGCAAGATACGTCTAACAATTATTTTTTTCAAAATACAATTTTGGTGGATTGTAAACAAAGACTAGACGTAGCCGGCGGCAACGCAAGAAAATATTTTCAGATTGTTGAAGGGGAAGCGGTACATCGACTTATAGTGAAATTGCACATCTTTCTCCCTGACTACCTCCAAATGGAATTAAGTAATAGAATTAAAGAAAAAGTGTTCAGACTTTTTCTGTCTGTCTTTCAGCAAATCGTTTTGGCATATTTACATTTTTACTCTTAGATGTTTGTGATGTGTAATGTGTGTGTGTTCTGCCACCTGAGACACAGAATTATTACTATTTTTATTTTTTTTTAACGCTTAAACGCTTAAATAAACGCTTACACACTCATACCTCCGCACTAGGATTCCCTGTGTCGCAGGTGGCATGGACACACACAGATACACATCACAAACATCCAAGACCCGAGAACAAACTTTATGCTTACACAAAATCTGCCCCGGCCGGGAATCGAACCCGGGACCCCTCGCTTTGCAGGCAGGGTTACTACCAACTTAGCTACAGAGCCGCCATTAATAACTTGCCGGTTATTAGTGTATAAGTGTTTATGTTTGTATGTCAGTGCTCAGTATTATTTCTAAATCTTATCCTTAGGCTATATTTCGATAGAAAGCATTAATTTAATGTTAAGTAGGTATAGTTATACTTAGATTATAATTAGCTTGCTGTGCGTTTTGGCATCGCCGTAAACGCAGCACGTGATTTAAAAAAAAATTGATTATACTGGTTATGCAATTCTAGTAGACGTCGAAAAGAAAAAGCAACGAGTAAATCTGGTTTCAACTCAAAGTAAAAACGAAGTAGGTATGTATGTAACAAGTATTTTTTTGAATCTATTATCGATTAGCAAAAGTTAATTTGTCAGCGGCGGTGCACAGCGTGTCGCCACAAATAGAGCACTTACCAACTTCTTGTTTCCATCTAGAACCGTTTAGAGCAACTTTTAAAATACGTTTTTATACACGTGTTGCAAGAATGGAACCTGTTTTGCATAGTAAACGGCTGAATGGTGTCTGCATGCGAAGTAAAGGTATGTAAAAAAGTGACTTGTTTGAAATTGAGTTAGAAAAGTAACATGCTACTTTTCTCACTGAAACACGTACTAAATACAAACAAAGTTTTTTATGTGAACTTTAATATAGTTTAGTATCACTTTGTTTGATTGCGCGGCCCCTGGAGATTTTATTTCGTTAAAGAGTTTCTTCGTCTTACTTTGTGTGTTTTAATTGATTACGCTTTATTCTTTTTATGGCGACAGGATTCTTTTTTAAAAACTACAAAATTGGCAGTTCATACAACATTGCGTATAGAAAAATCTTTTTATCCGCATCGAGTAGATTTGGATCACGCTCACAAATATCTGTACAAGTAAGCTTATGTCAAGACATAAGTTAAAGAATTATTTCAAACAGTAATTTACTACTACAAAGAATCTTGATGCTGTCTGAAACAATGCACACTGTATATTTATCACTAGTTTGTCTACAAAGAGAATACAAGTATCCCGCACGGGAGAAAACCTTACAAAAACGCGACGTACGACAGTCCCATTGTGTCCAACACAAGATTTATTGGAATAAACCGCAATGTAGTGAATTAAAAGAAAATACCAGTAAAAACAAATGTGAAATTGCGAATGGTGACCGTCGACAAAACGCCCCAAATTGGTGCGCCGAGAGAATTCTAATAAAGAAAATTGGAAAATCGAACAGGTATTGGAACTGTTACTAGGCAATGGAAAACAGAACTTGAACTTCACTAACATACGCTTCGTTATAATAAAACAGGCATTTACAAAAAACATTTTGGAAAGTTTTCGTTTCACCGTGGTCAAAATACTTTTAGTGAGAATTTGATGTGAGCTAGGGCCTAAGATCCAGTGACGCCAAAAATACTGTAAAAATGAGTCCTCATTGGGTTCTAATTGGTTGGGACATGTTTTTTGACCGTGTCAAAAATCCGTCATAACAGTATTTTTATAGCCCCAGTGGCGCATCTTAAAAAAAGTATATTTTGTCTCTCATTTTCAGAGGAAAATCTCATAACAATAATTTTTATAAGCTATTTAAGCGTATAATGGATTCTGGAAATTCCTCATCTTGTTGGTGGTATGGCAGAAACAGATATGTAAAATTACTACTGAAATCAGCTTACGTTTGTGTAAAATTATCATCATGATTTTACACGATAGGTTAGCTTCTGACCTGTCTGGCCTGATACTGAGCGACGATTTTTTCATACTATTGCATACCGTAACGGATCCTTTTACTGGTGGTAATCATAACGCTGGCCCATAACAATTGCAGCACCACTCAGAATTTTAAAACACAAAGGCCTGCGTGGCACATCCTTGCGCTCGTTTCCCTCAGACGTTTTCCCAGTAATGTACTGAATACTTTGCTCATCAAGCCGGAACACAGTAATACTTCCACATTGCTGCTTGGTGGCAGAATACACGAGCAAAGTAGTGATACCCACCCAGGAGGGCAATCGCGTTAAAAATTATCAACCAAACCGTTACTAAACTACAATCGCACCACAGCTTTTTGACCGTTTCGTATCGCGCTAATAGTTTTACCAAAAGTTGAGACGTTTCTCGACAACAACTGACAGTTAACGCTGTCAAATGAACGGCAATATCGAATTCCACACGCCTGAACCGAAACTAAACAACAGATGGTATCAAACCACAACCAAACCATAACTGTACGCTGTCATTTCAAATTAGCGCGATCGGAACCCAGATTGACATCGTCGAAGAGTTAGCTCTTGTACACGAAAATGTACGTTAGAAATACGTTAAAACTGGCTCTCAAATGCAAAGTTGGTACACAAAGTACTCGTATGTGCTTAGCTACCGATTTTCAATACCATACCGCGTCGACCAATTGTAATTGTTGTATACGTAAATCTCTCAAACTCCAATACTGTTCGGAACGTATTTTACAATTGTCAGCGATCGGACGTGTAACTCGATGACAATGAACAATGTACCTTTTCAATTCTGAATTCGAGTACTATTGGAGGCTCGTGTTACGCCCAAGGGCGGAAGCGCGACGATACTTTCAGGACATTTTTCACTGTAAATAAAATGTAACAGTGAAAACATGTTTGAAAAAGTAACGTGTGTCTAATGAAATGAACGAATGAAACATCGAGACAACAATACAATACAATAACTCTTTATTGCACTCCAAGATGTACAAGTATAAAATAAATAAAATAATGGTTACATTTAAGGTACAATGGGTGGCCTGATTGCTAAACAGCAATCTCTTCCAGGCAACCTATAATAATAATTAATATTACTTTTCTTCTCTGATGACTGTCTAGTAACAAATGTTATTCATAGATTGTAAATCCATTATTGGCTATAAGTTTTAGATGTAAGTCCTAATAATTAATTGGATAAGAGCTGTGGATTTTGTTGAATAAATAAAATAAAATAAAACCTTTGGAAGAATCGTCATTTTCAGATACGAATGATAGTTTACTGATTAATTACCTACATGATTTCATGTACTTTATCTGTGCTTGCAATACTGAGGTATTGATTATTCATTTCTAAGTTTGCTCTTCTCTGAACTCTGTGACGTCTCTTTTTAATGTATAAAAATACGCTAGATTAATAACATTTAAATAGTTTTATTTATTTGCAGCTGTTATATTTCATGATAAAGCTTAAAAGCATACAACTGCAGAAATAGTTTAAAATTTTAGAATTTTCAGATGTGTCAAGTAAATGAATCCACTAGAGCTTTAGCATTGTAAATAAATTCAATTAGTAAGCGGCACAGACATTAATGCTTTTAACTTGTCTCTATGAAGATACAGAGCTTGTACTGCAAATAGATCTGTCACAATTAAAGCGCTCAGACTCGAGCTTACTCGTATTATTTTCAGGTGCACTAAGCGTTACAAACGTACAGTGCATTTAATTTGCTACACAATTTGAGTATGCTACGCCGTAGGATACGTAGGCACTCAGGTGAATTGCTACGCTTATGCTACGCTAGTAAATTCTACGTTAGGAGTTAATAGCTACGATTTTTCTTGATAGGTTCTCGGTCGACGAATGTAATCGAAGTTGGTAGTATTGTAAGGCTTTCAAGTAAGCAACAGCTAAAACTTGATTGACGACAGATTTTTAAGTTAAAACATAAAATAAATAGCCACACGACCACTACAAAGACATGCACAAGATATGAAGTCGTATGATGGCACGTTTGGACGTGTTGCGATGCGATGTTTTGTCGTGAAAATAAACCACGAGCATCGTAAAACATTACGATACGACTCGCATCGTAGCATGATGCATGGCACGTAGCGTATGTATGAGATTTGATGAAAAATTGTGATGTTGTTCAGCGAATAACCTCATTGTCACTAACCCATCAACGCGCCAAAATATTTTAGAGAGATGCATCGTAAAAATAATTTTTATTTTGTCTCTAAAAGAAAAGCAAAATAAATGGAGAAATTTTTCATCATAAATCTACAATAGGTATTTTGACACACGCCAGCAAGTACAAATTAGTTAAGAATTTTTTTTGATAATATATAAAAAGAAAAGCTTATCTGTTGTAATCAGTAAAGTGTGATAGCACACTCTGAACTTATTGAAATTATTACCTTTGACATCCAATTTCCATAAGTAATCACTCACAATAATTCTCTACACAGTAATCGTTAATATTGTAATCTATTTTTATTTCCTTTTGTTATGAATAATAAAACAATAAGGACGAAGAAATTGTTTAAAAAATATTTAGTGTTATGACGATCGAAAATAAAAGTAATTATTTTAAGAACTATCACATGTTTGTCTATATTTTGTTCTGTTTGCTCCATTGATATGTTTATTTTGATAGCATTTCCAAAGAAATGTTTACAGTTCGTAGAATTACAACTAAACTGCATTTGATCCCAAATTAAAGTACAATTAAAGTTACGTATATCATCATTGATGATGATAACTTTTTTAAGTTAATTATAATAAGCACCTATCTTATAATCTGGAATTCCTCAAGAGATTAGTGAACAGGTATTTTCTGGACAAGCTTGCTAAATTATCCTCGTGTTCATCGTCGCTTGACATCAGATGAAAGAGCGGTCAAACGCAAGCCCATTTGATATAAAAACAAAATTGTAACCTTGTAAAAAATTGATTGATTGATTATAAATTTACAAGTTTAGTCCTTTTTCACTTTGTTTTTACGACTTGAACTGGACTAGAACTAGTCATCTTTTTTTACCGAAGCATTTCTATCGCAATAACCCCCCTCTATAAATCTAATACAACACCTATGTCGTAGTTTCAGCGAAAATAAAGCCAAAAATCGCGTGCACCTCATAATAAATCCCACGGAATTCATTTAAACAAGTGCACACCCTGTAACGATTAATAAAGGCAAAAAATGTTGATTATACAGCCTCGGTGTAATAAATATGAAGTATTATGTTGTAACGAATGGAAATGTACGCTACAGCTGATATATGTGACAGGGAGAATGGAACAGTTGTTCATCTTGATATTGTAGACGGTAATTTATTACTTGTTCATGACCCGAGGTACGGCGTTTTTGCCAGCATTTTTGGATGTGAAATTTTAAATTGATGATTGTGTTGTTTTTAAAGCTGGAGTGTGTATGGTGTTTTTGTTTTTGTCGTTCGTGTTAGGGATTGAATAAATTTTCAATCAAATCAAATTGCCATTGGATAACGGGACGAGCGGGTCGTTTGCCTAATGGTAAGCATAACGCCAGCCCACAACAATTGCAGTGCCACTCAGAACTTTGAAACACAACACCTTGACACCTATCCGGTAATTCTAGTGGCGTTATGTTAATAATTATTGTGAATAGAATATTTGTTAACAAAGTTTGGCGATTGATGTCATTAAGCTGAGTTTCGACTCCAAAGTTTTTCAAAAGCAGAAGAAAATAAGGAACTCTCTTAGTTTTCCGTCGACTTACTTCATCGACTATAACTAGCGCAGTTTTTTTACTTATTTAAAATTGGTCTGGCAAATCGTACCTAAACATTTTATGGGTTTGGTATAAAGCAAGTAAACAAGAAACTTTAAGTGTCGAATACAAAATGTGTATACTCTCCCGAGCGACGTTACTGTGGTCACGAATAAAATGCGTCGGAATTGTGTGCGTTACACGGCCCTAGAGTGCCGTTACTTTCACACAAAACTAGTACGAGTACATAACATTTCAAATAAAATAGTATTTACGGCCTCCTGAATAGTTATGCTAGCCTGGTAGACGAGGTGTGACCACTATCTCGTAATAGTTGGGATATAATAACTTTTTCTTCTCCAATATATTTACTTATAATAAGACTGAGTTTAATAATAATAAATTACAGTATTACGTACTTTTTCTCGTATTTACTCTTGAAAATAACTTTATCAACAAATCTGATCTGATCTGATTACAACAGATAAGCTCAAATCCAGCCTTAGGCGGATCACCTATGATGAGGCCTTGCGTCAGAATGATATGATTTTTACTAGGGTAAATATCGATACTATGCCATTACATCACAGTTTTACTCAGCATCAGGCAAACTAATTGAAAAATAATCGATAATCTATATTAATAAATAAAATTGAAGTGTCTGTTTCTAATGTCAAAATAACATATGTTTACTAAAAGTATATATACGGTAGGTCTAAACATAACAAAAAAACTATTTTTAAAAGCTTTAGGGAGGCCTATGTTCAGCAGTGGACGCCTTCCAACTGATGATGATGATGATGACGATGATCACTTCGTCATGTAAAATCAGGCACGGTAATTGTCCAAACCCAGGCTGCGTGAGTATAATAACATACATCAAATTCTACCAGTATAAAACACTTAGATAATACGTCTGTACATACTTCTATTTTAAAACGTTTCAGCATTTTAAAACAGCAAGTAACACACCAGACGTCTCTATCGTGCATTTATAATAAAGCACTCTGACGCCAGACCTATCCCGTGCTTGAAATAACTTAAAATGTAGCTTCGTTTTAAAACTCAGCAAAAATCGTCAGTGCTTCAGAAACTTTGGCAAACACCAATCCATTTCAGTATTGCTATTTCAGCAAAAAAACTTTTTGGAAAGCGTTTTAGCTAAAATCCACAGGAGCAATTGGTAGCGGCGGCGTGTAATTTAGTGAAACAAAGTTTCATACCACTGTACGTTTTTCCAATGATTGAATTTTCTCCAAGTTGATATCGAATTTGGCCTCGCATGACTTTAGGGTTTCATTATGATGGGACCGCTGGAGGTTCGAAAGGTGAGATAAAATAGTGAGAGAGAAATTTCTTGAAAAATGCCAGGTGAAAACGAAAAAAGGATTGCGTCTGGATTTATTTTAAACGAAGTTGATTTACCGCCCAATTTTGAACTGTAAAAGAAAGTTTTCTTTATGATCAGTTAGTATGGGATAGTGGCAAGAAGATAATGGTGACCAATTGGTGACTGACTACTTAAAGTCTCAGGGTAACGAGCGCAATGCAGTGCCGTGCTGGAGGCCTACCACCACCTCTTAGAGCTTGTAATTATATTGTGTAATTAATTGTATTGTGCTTATATCTTGTAATTACCAGTTTATTAAGAGCAATGCCACTCACAAGTTAGAAACAGAAAGGCATTACTCTAACATTATATACATTGAAAATTCGTACCACAATTTTCAATGTAAGGTTAAAGTAATGCCTTTAATAAAAAGATATAACCCAAATTATAACGAGACAAAAATATAAATAGTAGTCAAAATTTTTCAGCGCGTGAAGCCAACGCTACAAAACTATTGCTTTAAGCACTTACACGTTTGCATAATCATCTAGTTTACCATTATGTAAACGGTGGCGGGGTTGGTAATGAAGCAAACTATAATTTATTCAGTGAGATCTTTGTCTCGGCGGTGACGGTAATACGTTAGGTACTATAACTATTATGTAATTCCCTTTAGAAGTTGCTGTTGCTTGAAAATTATGAGGTATTTTCTGGTGATATTTTTAACCGACTTCCAAAAAAGGAGGTTATCAATTCGGTGGGTATTTTGTTTGTTACCTCAGATCTCTGTCATTTATTAACCGATTTGGAATATTCTTTTTTTATTTGGAAGAATATACTTTCAGATTGGTCCCATAGAAATTTCATCAAAATTGGTTCTGTAGTTTGTCACTGAAGTCGGTTCGTCGCTTTTTTAAAGCAGTTTTTGTTTTGTTTATTTTTTTTTTACTTAAAGAAGGTATTTTTGTCTGTTTTGTAGTGGTATCACAGTTCTAAGTGGATGGACTGTTTTGAACTTGTTTTTTTAGAAAATACCTAAGAGCGCGTAAACAAAATGATTAGATTATTTTATGTGAGAAATATGAAAATAGTATGAAATAAATAAATATGAAATGAATTTGTGGGGTAAAAATACTTGTAGGCAATTTTCAAGTCATGAATTTTATCTTTCATTCATAATAATATTAATTCTCCAATGTGACGAAGCAAATATTTGTTTGTGAGTTGACTTGCGAACTATACCTATTTTTTAGTTGAAGTTGATATATTTTCGAATAAAAAATATTTCAAATAATAGAAACTTTTTGTGAATCTCATGAATTAAAGATAACTTGCATTATGTTTACGATTTTACCAATCGTATACATTGTGGGTTAGTTATTTAGGGTATTCAGTGATTTTTATTTCTTGTATTTTTTTTTCAACTCACCTCATACATAGATATAATGAGCCACCGGCAAATAATGAGACACATAATAAAAAAACCCGTATCGTATTATCTCGATAATGTGACGATGATGTAGCCATTTCAAACGAGAAAGGCCCAAGATCGATTTTAGGAAACGCAAGTCATATTTTGCTGACGAGACAGTTCTCATAATAATGCTTGTCAGGGATGTAAACTGAGTAAAGTAGGCTACTACTGTTCGCTTACAAAGTATTAGTTTAAATTAGTATTTGTTTTATTTAAAATTGTTACGCAAACTTTAATTCGTGTAGCACATTATAGAATAGAATAATACTTTATTGGATAACTGCAAGATACAATTTATGCGAGGTGTTATTGCACATTGGGTCATTTTACAGTTCACCCAGCTGTGGCTTTTGGTACTAGGTACTTATAGAATTAAGACTATCAAAAATTAGGAATTAAATCCAATTAATATTACAACCACTATAGTTCGAATCTCGACTCGGCCCGCACCAATGACTTATATCAAGTTATGTGCGGATTATTCACACTCGCTCTAAAACGGTGAAGGAAAACATCGTGAGGAAACCGGCATGTTCAAGAACCACAAAATTCGAGGACATGTGACATCCACCAAGCCGCGCTGGGCCCGCGTGGTGGATTATGGCCCATAACTCTCTCTCTGAGAGAAGGCCGGTATCGTAGCAGTGGGAGCGTAAGAGGCTGATAATAATATAACAACAGATTCAGTTTAGCAGCAAGCTCAATAGTGAGACTCAATGACGTCTTAATCTGCCTCATGCATCCGGAAACCAAGCCACACCAACCAAATTACCCGCAAAATGTAAACGAACCATCAAGAAGACGAATGTAACAAACACATTAGCAAAAAAAGAAATTTAGCGCGGTAAACAGGATGGGTGTAAGAATATTGTAATCTTCATCAATCTCCTTAAACATCGCAATAAAATATAACGGCAAAACACAAATGTGCGTAATCAAACCGTAAATTATCAATTCAAGGCGATACGGCATAATGCGGCATAAAATATGAGTAAGTCATAAAATATTCAACGAAACATAACAGCTTGAGAAAGCTATTGCAATAGGAATGAGACTGGCTATAATGACTTTAAGGCCTTGATCAAGTAGCGAGGTGCACCGAATTTTCTTGTTGAATTTTTTTTATTCGTTTGCTTATGTTTGTGCGTATTTTGCATAACTAATCAGTCACATTGTATGGGTTTGTCAAGTCTTCTCATTAGTGCTATTTTTCGACACCTATGTATATCAGGCTAGATTTTGTTATATTAGATTACGTTATTTTATATTAGGTATAGAAGGCCCACATTGCTTCTCTGAAAAGAGTTTTTGCTTTCTCTGGACTAGTTACTACGGCTGATATCTGTTATGAACTGGGCATGACTTTTTAGAGTAAAGTGGTTTTTAGGGAAACTCGACCGTATTTGTTGTACAAGTTTTATACGTTCGTAGACCACCTGATATACTAAAGCAGTAAAAGGCGGGGCATTGTGAAACCATTATAATACAAGGTTTGTGATTACTCATTTGCTGTCGTGATATAATTAAGGGAAACATGAGAATGGTATTACTAAAAATTTTCGTGGATAAGACAGTAGCTATAATTACTTACTCCTTCAAAAGGCAGATGTTAGTTTAATAATTTTATTACCAGTATAAAACATGATAAAACGAAAGTAATGCCGATCTGCAGGTCGGTGGTTCAAATCCAGGTTTTCCAGGCGGTAGGACTAACTCTTTTGCGAGTGCCTGTCTGGGTGGATACGGTGGTATCCACCCAGACAGGCTCACTACACGATCAAAGCGGTGGCTTTGCTCGTGTAGTGAGCAAGCATACTGTGTTCCGGTTTGATGAGCAGAGTAATCAGCGAAGTTACTGTGCTTACCTGATATTTCAGGGTAACGCACTGCAGTGCTACGCAGGCCTTTGTGCTTCAAAGTTCTAAGTGGCACTGCAATTGTTATTTAAAGCCGGCGTTATCCTTACATCAGGCAAACGACTAGCTCGTTATGACATAGAATAAAAAAATGGTAAAAGAACATTCCCTGTTCGTCCAATTCGCAATTTGTGCATATTATCATTTAGTTCAAATTCTCGTTTTGTTCAAATTAGACATTCGTACAATATAATGATATTAGAATCAATACGTAGCAGTCTAACACCAGAGCATAGATACATATATTATAAAACATTCCGTGTTCGTCCTATTCCTTTTTTTGCATATTATCATTTAGTTCAAATTCTTTTTTTTTTTAATTGGCTAAATGCCTTTATTAATAAGCTAATACATAAATAAACACTACATCTAACCTAGCTAGCTACAAAAACAGTTGTATGTTTCAAATTCTTGTTTTGCTCTAATTAGACATTCGTACAATATAATAATATTAGAATCAATACGTAGCAGTCTAACACCAGAGCATATACAATATACATATATTAGAAACTGATATAAGAACCACCAATTCACACTCCCGACGGAAAGCTGGCAAATACAGTAAACAACAAAAACGTGATACGTGAAGTAGCTATGAGTATATTGCTCATGAAATTCAGCTTAAGGAAATTGCCTCTCCACGAAGGAACTCTTCAGAGCGTTCGAAGGGGAAAATTTGATAGCTTATAGCTTTGATAGCGCAAGCATGAGTGCGATGACGTAAAGTGCTTAGAAAATGTAAATATTGTACGGCTTGCTATTACTCCGTCTGGAATGGTCCATTTTCTTGAGTGTTTGGCAACGCATAAAATATCATAGAATTTGTAATAGAAATAATGTGCTAGTGTAAATATAGTAAGTACCTTTTTATATAAAATCTGATTGAATAAAAGCTAAATAATACTATAATCTTCACCGAAAAAGGTTCACTGCGGAACATTGGCCTTCCCCATTAAGGGGGCATTTTACATGAGAAGGGGGCATAATAAATGCTTGGCAGGCGTCTTAGTGATTAGTAGATCTTAGTGACGGAGGAGAATGCTGTTGACCGTTCCCCTGGAGAGTCCATTAGCCCACTCTTAAGGCACCCACGAGAAGAGATAATGTAATATTTAATATAATACAATTTTTGTTATAATACTAGCTGCTGCCCCGTGGTTTCACCCGCGCGGAGTTATTGGATTTCATGGTTTTTATTTTTTTGCGCGGAACCCCAATTCTTTTTCTAAAATAAAAGTAGCCTATGTTACTCCTTGTAACATCAGCTATCTGCCAGTGAAAGTCCGGTCAAAATCGGCCCAGCCGTTTCGGAGGTTACTCGGAACAAACAGACAGACAGACAGACAGACAGACAGACAGACAAAAATTTCAAAAATGGCTGTTTTGGTGTTGGTCCCGTATATACTTTCATATGCATTTAGTAAAAAGCTGTTATTTTGATATTACAAACAGACACTTCAATTTTATTTAGTTGTATAGATTATATTTATTGAGAAGGTAGTACTATTGTTTGTCGGCAGATCACTTAGTTAGGTTTAGCAATATTGAATATTTTTTCATGTGCTTATCTATACAAATAAATAAAATTGAAGTGTCCATTTGTAATGTCAAAAATTATTAAATAAATTATAAAGTAAAACTACACCAGTTTTAGTGAGTTTCACTTGAATGATTTTTAATGAATTACGTAAGTACCTACGTAAACTAGGACGTAACACGTAATGTCCCACATTGTACTGTCTAACACAATTACTGGGACATGACGCGACACGAAGCGATGATTCATAACGTCCATTAACTTTGATTACTAATCAGTAATGGAATACTTTAAATGATTGAAAGGCTGACTTAATGGTTGTAAGTTTTAATGACAGTATGCTTGTTATTGTAAATATAAGTATGTTGTTATTACGAAAAAAATCTTAGTTGAGTTCACAGTCAATCAGTTAAAAAGAAATATTGTATTTTGGTTGAATACTTTTTATATTCTAATAAACCTATAGTTGGCCCTGATTGATAAATAATAATAATTCTCGGACACGCAATCAATTACTACAACATATTTTATAGGATAATTTCTTTATGTTATGTTTTTATACTCTTATCTGACCAATATCTTGCCTGATGTTAAAAGACGATGTGGTTGAACGAGCCATGATCACCTCTACTTGGACTTCCACCGTTCTTCAGACGCCTGTCAGTGAACTTGATGGATGTAAACTAATTTAATTGAGTCAAAGCGTAAAGTGTCAATAACAATTACCATGATTACTCTTCGGTCATGACCATCTCCATTAGTTTATACGTGATAAGCTAAATAGCTGTGCCCCGCGGCCTCATCTACGTAACCTCAGTTACTTCTTGTAACATTAGCTATCTGCCAGTGAAAGTCCCGTCAAAATCGAACCAGCCGTTTCGGAGATTACCCCGAACAAACAGACTGACAGAGAAAAGTTTTAAAAATAGTTGTTTTGTTAGGTACCGTATATACTTCCACATGCATTTAGTAAAAAGCTGTTATTTTGATATTACAAACAGACACTTCATTTCATTTATTTGTACGAAGATATAGATAGCTTCTTCCCGCTTCATCCAGGTTCCCATAGGAACCGTGCAATTTTTCCGGGATAGCCTATGTTACACTTAGGTTCATGAACTATATCTATACCAAAAATCACGTCGATCCGTCGCTACGTTGCTGCGTGAATGAAGGTCAAACCAACTAATTAACAAATACACTTTCGCACTTATTATATTTAATAGTACGGACTTATAGAACGGACGTATTAATGATATTTACAAAGCAATAACCAGCTATCTTTCGGCAAATCAAGCAACGAAAGTGTAACTTATTTCATAAATATGAAACTTTGTCGTTGACGCTGATTTGGCGGATCTTGTAGCAAGAACCGAGTACGGTTCGTTAACTTTCATTCCTGGTAACTTAGTTACATAAGTGAGAGGGAAGGGCCAAATCAGCTTTTTGAAGATTATGACTTTTTCAGTCGTCGCAAAAATTTGTTATTATGCTTTCCTTATTATTCTTTCTTTACAAGTGCAATATAATATTAGTTTGGGTGTTTTCAAGACGGAGTGAAAAGGTTTCTTTAAGGGAAACTAGATCGCAGACCTCAACCTATATATGCCCCTAAAACCTATTTCTGCGTCAGATTTTAGATAAAATCATAAGCCATTTTGTATGTATGTGTGTTTGTTTGTTTAGGTCAAATATTGCAAGCTAAGTTTGGCCCATTTTCCGGTGTTCGATTGAGCCGCAAATTTACATACATAGTTGCCCATAGGAATTTTGTAACGAAGCGACATAGCCTCATCGAGTCGGGCTTGTTTAATTCGTCTTTACAAATACTCTGATCCTAGATGATGTCCAGGGAACTGAAAGGCTGCCATAGGAACCATGTAACCTCATTCGACTCGTCAGATTTTTCTTTACAAGTATTCTGATCCCAGATGATGTCCAGAGTCCTGATGATGGAGCCGAAAGGTCGCTACACGATGAAGGTACAAATTACAGATTTTATAAAGGCTTGTCTGGAAAAACAATATATTTCCACAAAAACCTTGTTCGACTAAGAACATAACTTTCATGACAGTTTTCACTGACCTTCACAATATTTTAATAATGCCTTAGAAAGTTGAAAGTATTATGAACTATAATTATTTATCACATAATTACTCAAAGTTATTAAAACTTTTAGCCAATTATAAAACTTGGGCTAATTGCATGCTTTTAAACTCAAATTTTCTTGCGTAACAATAACAATATATTGATTGAGTATGAAAACTAATAATGACTATATTCAAACTATATTGACTATAAATGTACGTATAGTCTCAACACGTAAAAACTATGATATAGTTTATATGAATATGAAGAAAAGTATATTTATATATACCAAGCCAGCTCGACACGCCAGCTTTACACGATGCCTCAAAAATGAGCGTTTGCCTGAGGTTTTCCCCCACATGTGCAATAAATAAATAATAATAAATAAACGATTACACTCATACCCCCGCACTAGGATTCCCTGTGTCGCAAGTGGCATGGACACACTCAGATAAACATCACACATATCCAAGACCCGAGAACCAACTTTATGCTTACACAAAATCTGCCCCGGCCGGGAATCGAACCCGGGACCCCTCGCTTTGCAGGCAGGGTTACTACCAACTTAGCTACGGAGCCGTCAAAAATCTATAAATATTTTAAGGGAAGGTTCAAAAGCTTTCTCTCAGAGAATGGTAGGTAACGTGTTGACAATAACCCTAGTATTGTAGACGGTCATAGGCACCGATGATCACTTAACATCAGGTTGATATCAGGTCAACACCTGATGTTAAGTGACCTCTTGTAACTTTCACGAAATGTGGCTCATATCAGTAAAGTTGAGATCGTCAACACTCGTCAATAATAATTTTATAGACGTCTTTAAGCCTAGGTACTATTTGCTGACCGTCTGACCCTCACGGCTAGACTCCACATAAAATGAGCTGATTTAAGAGGTATTGGAGGGTTATAACAGTAATAACTAAGAGTAAGATAAACATGATTTGAGGTTCAATGTCTTTGGAAAATTATGTGCATGAAACGCTGACGGTTGATAATGGAAGAAAATGGCCGAAAATTGCTTACTGCGCCGATTCCAAATGAAATGCAAGGACGAAGGGCAAGGAGAATTTGTATTTTTTTACTTAAGGTCCTGTAAGAAACCGATATTTAGGTATAATAATTTTGTCTTGAAATAATGTTGAAAATGGCGATGCATTTGCTTTAGTTGAACGTTATTTATTAGTTTTCTTTTAATTAAGAAAAAGAGACAGCATTAAGTTTAACATTTTTTTCATATCTTTTCACATAATTAAATTTCCTTTTTTTTGGTTACTTAATAGTAAGGAATTTTTGACGACGAAAAACAGGAAGTTTTGCTTTAGGCTGTCGCTATCGACTTCGTCTTCGTGGTATCTTTCAATATTTTACTTTCATCCCTTTTCACCATCTTAAAAGTTGACATTCTATTATTTTTATTCGATTGTTCTATTATCAAAGTTTTATTATTTGACATAATAATCGTTCTTTAAACTTCAAAACTCTCTTTCGCCCTACTAGGCGTTGAATATCACAAATTCCGTTCTGGACGCAATAAGGAACATGATATGGATATGGATATTGTCAAAATTTCATATTTACATCTTAGTGGTTTAGGCTGTGCGTGTCTGTATATCAGTCAGGGAATCTCATTAATAAATGAATGAAGATAATATAAATCTTTCCCGTTGCTTTTGTAAGTATGTCTACATGTATTTTTGCACACATTTACCGCATAGTACTTACTCAGCCTACGTTGCAAGCTATTGCTGCACACAGTGTGCAGTCAGCAGAGAAACGTATGTGGGTTGACGACGGCGCAGACCACAGACTAAGTAGTGCAGTGCAGTATTCTTGTTTCTTTTTTTTAATGTTATTAGGTAACGAGACGAGCTGGTCGTTTGCCTGTTGGTAAGCATAACGCCGGCCCGTAACAATTGCGGTGCCACCCAGAACTTTGAAACACAAAGGCCTGCGCGGCACTGCAGTGCGCTCGTTACCCTGAGACCATAGAAGTAAAATTAGTAGAATCACAGACAAGCGGCGTGTGCAAGCAACGCACTGACGCCATAAACAAAACAAGCGTCCCGCGGCCGCCTCCCTTCCCACCCGTGTAGTGTTGCTATGACCGCCATTACTTACCCGTTTTTGGGGTACACATTAAGTTGTCCATTATGCTGGGACAAATAAAACCAAATTAAAAGTTAAAATAATTCTTATTAAAATGAAACGCAATCCAATGTTTATTCTAATGTTTATCCAATATATTCGTTAGGTTAGCGCTTGTCCACTATTTGTACAACTACCCTCTATCACACTCTAGGCTGCGTTGTGACTTGTGCCTATCCAACATGCTGAGTATTAAATGGTTTAGTACTTAAAATCCTTGCATTTGTATTTGTTTCCTGTATAGATGACGTTTGGAAGTAACATTTTGAATAATATTTTCAGTTTTAGCAAAATGATGCATGCGGATTTTGATATAGGTCTCTATAATGAGCTTTACTAAATTTCTTTCGTGACATTGAAGATGGTCACTTGATGTGTGAAAAACGGTCTTCCCTATGAGTTGAGCCATTATTTTTACAATCAATATATTAAATATATATATATATATTATAATATCGGCCCAGCTGTTTCGGAGATTACCCGGAACAAACAGACAGACCAAAATTTTAAAAATGGATGTTATGTTATAGGTATCGTATATACTTTCATATGCATTTGGTAAAAAACTGTTATTTTGATATTACAAACAGACACTTCAATTTTATTTATTTGTATAGATATTGTACAATCGACACAGAAAAACATAGGACTGAGTGAAGTTTGGCTAAATACTCTTTGGCCAGTTCTATTCTTATTTTAATCGCATTGTAGATTACATGTCTATCGTTTAACTAATTATTTGAATAAATACCATCGCCTTGTATTATCTGTGAAAGGACGGTGCTGGCGTAAATCGCATTGTGTACATTTTTTTGCACGATGTGTCATTCATTCAAACGATTGTCAATAGACGGGAAAGTGGGAAACCTAATTGAATTTAATGGCAACCCAACGCCTCTGTTTGTTGTCACCGGTTTCGAATATAAATATTTGCATAAAAACACATCAAAGTGAGAAATTGTGATACGTACTTGTGGAAATGTATTATTTTGTCTTTCTCTTTAACCCTCGTGTTATTTCTGCAGAATTTAATCGCACAGCTCGTCATATTTTCTCACTATCCGTTTCGTGTAGTGACGTGCGCGGCGCTGACAGCACTGACTGACGTAAATGGAGTTAGTACGAGTCCTTACTCCTTTATTGTAGCGTCATTGTTTATGCCCGTATTGTCTATCTGCTAAGGTTTATAATCAAAGCCTGAGACATTAGGTATTAAGTCTCATAAGCCCAGTAATTTCACTGGATACTCTGCTCATCAAACCGGAACACAGGAATGCTTGCACACTACTGCTTGGCGGCAGACTTCACGAGCAAAGCGATGGTAACAACCCAGACGGACACTCGCAGAAGAGTTAGTACTCCCACTAACAAAATTATATAGAAGAAGAAATTAGATATTTCTTATCATACGCTCTTGCGTTTATTTAGTGAAATACTGTGCGCACATTGATCTTTGACGATCACTGGATCGTCACTAAACTACAAGAAAGTATTAAATTTGTTTTTTGTTTATCTTATATTTTTAACTCATTTAATAAAAAAAATGAGTCAAAAACTTTAAGTGAAAGCCAATCTTTTTTACATAGAAGAAATTATCGTTGCATGTCTTGAATTTTATTTGTGATTTGAACAAAAATGTTTGTTTTTTTGGTCATAAATATTTTGTATTCAATAGCGAAGATCTTATTTTTATTCAAAAGTAAAATGTAATTGATACAATATTTACATATATTTACAACAAATTACAATAAATTCTGATTTTTATGATCCCAATGGTTACTAACCTAATTAGCATAAGCAAGTTGTGCAAGTTAGCATGTTATTCTGGGCCCTATTTAATAAAGCTGACAATCCGACAAGTCCGACAATTATGTCAAAAAGTGACAATTCGACAATTTTTCTGTTTAATAAAACTTACAGGCGACAAAATTGTCATGGTAGAAAATTGACAAATATGTCGGATAATCCGACAATTTTCTTATTGTCAGATTAAATTTGACTGTGGTTTTTTGACATATGTCGAGTTTTATTAAACGCGTTTTTAGATGACAAATATGTCAAGATTTCACCGGTCGATTTTGGTCATATTTGTCACTTTTATTAAACAGCCTAACCGCGACAATTCTACAATTATGTCATTTTTTGACATATATGTTGAATTGTAAGCTTTATTAAATAGGGCCCTGGGCTCTATTTAATAAAGCTGACAATCCGACAAGTCCGACATATGTCAATAAGTGACAATTCGACAGTTTTTCTGTTTAATAAAACTTACAGGCGACAAAATTGTCATGGTGGGAAATTGACAAATTTGTCACGACAATTTTCTTATTGTCAGATTAAAGACTGTGGTTTTTTGACATATGTCGAGTTTTATTAAACGCGTTTTTAGATGACAAATATGTCAAGATTTCACCGGTCGATTTTTGACATATTTGTCACTTTTATTAAACAGCCTATGCGCGACAATTCTACAATTATGTCATTTTTTGACATATATGTCGAATTGTCAGCTTTATTAAATAGGGCCCTGGAGTTTTGGTTGAATCTAATTTTGTACGACAAATGCAGGCATTTGTATGTAGTTTCTCTACTGTTGTGTCCTGTCATTGCAAAGGCATATATACCAGCATTGACAGAAATGGGTCACTTCCTATTGAAGCTGACGCCCAGGTCTGCTGTAATCTGGACATACTTCTAAAATATTCAGTGAAAAAAATACTTGGATGGAATAGGATCATTTTTTATGCAATCGTGGAACAAGTAAATATTTTGGCAGCTGATAAGCATTACGCCTGCCCAATTCCGAAAGTACAGGCTTTCCCTAGCCTAGTTTCGGGAACAACAGTCCATTATATTAAGTCAACCTTACAGCCCTTTGTATACTTTTTGTCAAATATTTAATATTTTGTTTGTTCTTTCATTGTGTATATGGCTCAAATAAAGATTTATTATTATTATTATAATTACCCAAAACTGTAATTATATACCCATTCTGTAGCAGAACGTTAATACCTACGTAAAATACATTTTCAAATCGGGTCACTATCAGTTAAACTAAAATTCACAGTAAATACGAGTAGTACCTTTTAATTAAAAACTTTAATTAATAAAGATAAAATAAAACATGGCACCAATAAAACTATTTTAAAATGGTTGTTACTAAAAACTGCAATATAATTAATTTAATTTATGAATTACCAGTTGGTATAGGAATAACTTTTCTGCGAGCGTTCGTCTGTGTCCGCTTCGCTCGTGTAGTCTGCCGCCAAGCAGTAGGGTGACTGTATTCCGGTTTGATGAGCAGAGCAGTCAGTGAAATTACTGCGCTTATGAGACTTATTAACTAATGTCTCAGGGTAGAGTGCAATGCAGTGCCACGCAGGCCTTTGTGTTTCAAAGTTCTGAGTGGCACTGCTATTGTTATGGGCAGGCGTTGTGGTCACCACCAGGCAAATGACCGTCTTGTTATCAAATAGTATAACAATACATATATAATTAATAGCAATAAAGTTTGCGCACCCACTAAAGATTCTTGTGACCCTAATCAGTGATTCAATGATACACATGTATGTTACTAAAGCGGTAGGCTACGTCTTTCACCATCGCTATTACATCACTAGAAATTAAGGTTGTATTCTGCCAAAACCCAAGTCATTCTTCCATTTGGCCTTTAAAATTATGAAACGACCTCGCTCCAACCTTCGCGTCGTTGTTAAAAATAGTTACGCGATTTAGACAACGGGTGGCTCCCATATTTCAGAGGTCCCCATTTGGGATGAATCTAAATCTCCCTAACGTTGGCTCTCGTCCCAACACGCCGCGGTGCTAGGTCATAAGGACGGTGACCTTTATATTGATATACTGCGTCTATCTGAGATTTTCTTCGTGTGACATTTTGAAAACTTTTTGCACGTCTTTTTAAACAGAATTTCCAAACTTCACAGTAATTATTGCACTTTTTTCACTTTTTCAAAATCAAATTTAACAATTATTTTGTCAGTATTGTTCAGGATAAGTTAGCGGTATTCCTATATTATATCGCTAATTTATTGCGAGGTAAAAAATGGTGAAAAAACCTCAAGCGAAACCTCTCTGTGCCTCTACCTCAAGCGATCTGGAACGAATTTGTCGAACTGAAGTAGGTTTAAAATGTGTTTTAAATTAGACACAATATTACCACTTAGTTGATACTATTTTCAGTGCAAGCCCATTTTTTATAAACTAAGTAAAAAAACTACTTACGACGCGTAATAGGTTTATTTTACAAAATGTTCATCTATTTTTCTATATTCTGCTATTAAGGCAAAGTTGATTTAACTTCAACTAATTTTACGTTGATGTTTCAGAATAATGTTATGAATAAGAAAAACCTTTAAGCCCGTTAATATTTTTACTGTAAAATGTATAGAAACAGTGGCGCAAGTACAGAAGTCGGTTCGATAAATTTGTCGAATCGAAAAACCCGATAAATTTAGCGAATGTTGCGAGTACCGAAGTCGGATCTTAAAGTATTGTAGTAGCTCTATATTCTTTTTGGATTCGACCTAGCTATTATCGATATAGCTAGCGATAACTTTTGTCGATTGTGTCGAGGTTCGATAAAGTATATAAAAAGTCGATAAAACCCACTTTATCGATTTGAACTGTCAATTTTATCGATTAAAAAGAACCGTACTTGCGCCGCAGGCCGGTTAATTTTATTTATGCTATAATATTAATTATTATGTTGTTAGCAATTTGGAATGGCATTCACGTTGAAAATTGGTATTCATCAATATCGCGTGGCGATACAAAGCTTGTTTAATTACTTTGATGTAATTATTACATCAATATTTACCATAATAACTAACGGCTGATTCCATCAAATATAAATCACTGACTAAATTGACAGCCCTAGACGAATGATAGACTAACGTACAAAGTTCGATTTCAGTTCCAACCCTATAGACGAAACAAATATTTAAACAAAAAAAGACGTTATATTTGTTTCATTTTTATATAATATATATACTAGCTGCTGCCCGCAGTATTACCCGCGTTCAGTGTAAGCAGTAGACAGTAATTTGAGACATGAAAGCAAGCGTCTCAGGAAAATGATTCAAGCTTAGGAGTACTACTAAATTATTTTTTATTCAAAGCTTGGATTAGCACTGTTAGTGGTAGGGCTAGCTCTTTTGCGTCTTGTCCGTCTGGGTTGTTACCACCGCTTTGCTCGTGAAGTCTGCCGCCAAGCAGTAATGTGCAAGCATTACTGTGTTCCGGTTTGATGAGCAGAGTAGCCAGTGAAATTATCGAGTTTATGAGACTTAATACCTAATGTCTCAGGGTAACGAGCGTACTGCAGTGCCGCGCAGGCCTTTGTGTTTCAAAGACATCAAAGACATCACAATAATTTGCTAAAAATATTTACAATGTAATTAAAATAAGTATAAATAGTTAAAATATTATTGCAAAATTAAAAATAACCTTATAGGTACATCGCAGAAAATTCGTATGTTAAACTAATACTTAGTATTTTTGGCTACAAAACACGAACTTTATGCTTTGTAACGCGACTTGTTAAATATCGACGTAGACCGTTGTCTACTAATATTTTTCTCTCATGTTATTTCATTTCAGGTTGCTCACGATGAGGTATAAAACATAATTAGGCCCCATTCCCAACGAAGTTGATGAGCCATAAAGGTTTTATACCCCTGACCCGCACCGGAGGTATTGTGTTAGTTTATTATTCCTAAAACCGAACCCAACTGAATAGACAACAATAATAAATAATTAAAATTGATGTTGTCACGAAGGTCGCACTGAAATCGTTAGAATAAAGCCTTTATACACTGTGCAAAGGGAAATAATAGCAATACAACACCCCAAAGGGATTGTAAATCTAAGTAATTCATATTAATAGGCTAAAATTTACGTTAGTTTTGGCCCCAGTCGGTGTTATGGGACCGATTTCAGTGCTAACTAGACAACGGTTAATCATGGCACTATATCGTTTGCACTATTATTGTGGCTTTTATAAAGGTGGAGATTCATTTGAATATTTTCCTGGTATAGCTTCGGGGTGTTATTAAAACGAATATTAACTTGGTGAATAACTTAGCACGATGCGTAACTGATTCTCGTGTAGTAGGAATGTAAGTCAGTCAGGCACGTAACAATTTCATGAACTAGTTTTATACACGTCTTCCAATTTTTCAGGCCAGGGGCCTGTTTCATAAAAAAATATTAGTCTAATATTATGAGTATTGGCCTCGTATTTTATATGAAAACAAAAGAAAAAAGCTCATAATATTAGACTAATATTTTTTATGAAACAGGCCCCTGACGCTGTTCCTAACTGAGCTATAGGCCGAGTTTATTGCAGGATCTTCAAAATTATTAATTCATACATTGTAACGAGATTTTTACTGTGATTATTCAAATCAACACCAAATGTGTTGCTATAGATATTTTCTCGTGTAGTCTCCAGTAATTTAAACGTTCAGTCAACCAAGTACAACTACTCTGATTT
Organism: Crocallis elinguaria; assembly: GCA_907269065.1. Lineage (NCBI taxonomy): Eukaryota > Metazoa > Arthropoda > Insecta > Lepidoptera > Geometridae > Crocallis > Crocallis elinguaria. The sequence goes on along the minus strand of OU026080.1, from coordinate 13,571,813 downwards.
CTTTGTTTAATTTTTTTTTTCTGTTTCTACAATTCACAAGTTAGTTGTGTATAGTTGTAATTGGATCTTAGGTTTACAGTGTTATATCATAAATAAGTGTTATTAAGTGTACAATTCAACCTATTATCTGTAACTGTACCTATATAAATAAATAAATAAATCAAATCAAATCATACATTTATTTGCAAGAATACATAATATTACATATTTCAGATGATCCAAAAAAAAAGTCCCAGTATTCGGCGCGCAAATATTAAAATAGTCATATTAATGTTATGTCACTTAAAGTTTAAATAATATTATTAAAACAGTGTTCGAAATTTGTAATACTTTTACTTATATTTTACACCATCCATGCTTGCAATCGATATATTTTTATAAATTTGCATGACACTGCAAATGAAATTTTAAAAATGTAATAGCTACTTTTGATGACATAGTTACCAGACCAAGAAAATATCACTTTTTAACCTCTCTCTATACAATTATCCATACTTACATACTTTATATAATAAATGTGAAAGTGTGTTTGTACATTTGTCCTTCTTTCATGCAGCAATGGCGCAACGGAGCGACGTGGTTTTTAGCTTATATATGTTTCTGGACCGGAGAGTAACATAGGCTACTTTTTATCCCGGAAAACCACACGGTTCTTGTGGAGACGCGAGTGAAATCGCGGACAGAAGCTAGTTTGGCTATAATTTTTTATTGTAAATTCAAATTCATTTATTGACACAGTTTAAATTATACATAGTAACAGCAATACTTTAGACAAATATTATAAGTAACAAAATATGTAAATAATACTTAGTTGCTGAGCCTCAGATGCCTAAGCTGCCGCATACCTGTGTTATAGGCATCTGCGCTTCCACCATACAATTATAGACAAAAAGTTTTACCTATTTCGTTTATTTGCGTCCAAAATTATGATTAATAAAGAATGATCTCTTCATCACCGTGATGATGATCACTTTTGTCTTCCTAAAACAATATTCATAACCCTTAAGACTAAAGATGCTAGTCTCATGAACTCAGGATCCTAGTACGCGATCAGGATCTTACTTGTTAAATATTTACTCCACAAAAGACAAAGCCTTTATGAAAATTATATTTTCTCGTAGCCGCCATTACGTCTAATCTCTGTCGCTTGCTAAACTATCTCTTGACACCATCTTCTTAATTAACAAGGTAATTTTATACGGTCACAGCTTCTTGCATATATTATTTAATTAGAAGTAACAAAATAGAATATTTTTTTTTATACTTTATAGGCTTACGTTTGACCACTATCTCACCTGGTGGTAAGCGACGATGCGGTCGACGATGAAGCACGCTTGCCTAGAAGATACCTATACTCGCGCCTTGAAGCAACCCAGGTTGTAGCGTTGTAGATATTTTAAAAAAAAGGTCTCTAGTTTCTGGGAGTTTTTTTTATGTTATTGGAAACGAGATGAGCTGGTCGTTTGCCTGATGGTAAGCATAACGCCATTCCATAACAATTGCAGTGCCACTCAGAACTTTGAAACACAAAGGCCTGCGCGGCACTGCAGTGCGCTCGTTACTCTGAGACATTAAATATTAAGTCTCATAAGTCCAGTAATTTCACTGGCTACTTTGCCCATCAAACCGGAACACAGTAAAGCTTGCACATTACTGCTTGGCGGCAGACTTCACGGGCATAGCGGTGGTATTAGTACCACCGCTTTGCCGTAGCCCAGACGGACACTCACAGAAGAGTTAGTCCTCCCACTAACGTGTGAGTGATGTTAAGCATGCTCATCTCTCGAGATACTGGACTAAAAAGTAATCCTGACTGCTTTACCCATCTGCACCCGAAGATCAAAGTTGGTGTGAATCTAGAGAGCGGTATAAGTCCTATTGCAAATATTTTTATAAAAATATATCGCTTTCCTAAAGATACTAAATCCAAGGAATTTACTGGATAAAAAATATCATGAATCGAAAATTGTTGTAATTTCACAGGTATAAAAGCAGAAGTATCTTCTGTGATAGTTCTTATTACGCTTTGTGATGAAACTTAGGCCTCAGATAATCGTTAGAATGTTTTAGCGTAATGTCGGAACCCTTTCAAAATTCCTGCAGAGTTAACAGTTAGTTGTTAGATATTTCATTCAACTTACATAAACTCTGTTGAATGGGGCACAGTTCCAGAGCTTTTCAACATAACGTGTTTTTTTATGAGTGAAATCATTACGATAAGATATCGATTTATTTATATCGTTATATTTATGTACTACTATGAGAATAAATATTTTTTTACATAAAACATATATTGTGTACCTAAATATATTCATATCAAAAATTTCGCAGCCAACCGGTTCGAACCCGCGTCTTCTGGATTATCTAGAGTAGACGCTTTTACCAACTAAGCTATGGAAGCGATCAATATAAGCTTCAAAAATTTGAGATGATGACTTTCTTTCGACATACTAGGTATATAAGTATACGTAGTGTATACTAGACGCGGCTGTCTACTATGTCTGGAACTGTTAGTGGTAAGACTAACTCTTCTGCGAGTGTCCGTCTGGATTGGTACCACCACTTTGCTCGTGAAGTCTGCCACCAAGCAGTAAGGTGCAAGCATTCCTGTGCTCCAGTTTGATGAGCAAAGTAGACAGTGAGATTACTGGGCTTATAAGACTTAATACCTAATGTCTCAGGGTATCAAGCGCACTGCAGTGGCGCGCCATCCTTTGTGTTTCAAAGTTCTGAGTGGCACTGCAATTGTTATGAGATTGCGTTATGCTTACCATCAGGCCAACGACCAGCTCGTCTCGTTATCCAATAGTATAAAAAAATACAAGCCGTACCTACATCTGTCATACATACCCTTTCACGATCACTTTTTGACTTATTTTAAAAATATTTGACCGTCAAATCTTAAAATATCTGGTGATCAAAAGTAGAAGCCCCTGAGAGATTTTTCTTATAAGAAATATTACGCAAGTCTCTTTTAAATTATGGATGTCATTTGGTAGAGACGCCTCTCGAAGAAATTCTCACGAGTAAAATAAATATCGAAATGTTTTAGGGTAAAAATGATAAAATAGGTCCATGCCAAGTACTCTTCAGATTTAAGTGCAAATATTTGACGACCAGTAACGGAACAATGACGCAACATGGTCGTTGGTCGTCCTAGTTCTTAATTACCAAAACACACTTAGCCAAACTAATTAAAGGTCAGGTTTTATACAGAATGAGTTTGAATTGGTATGTAATCCAAGAACATGACCATGGTTAGACCCAAGTTGTGGACAACCTTGGATTTCAGACCAACACTAATATACTAATGTATTAATACTAATATAATACCAACACTAATTACATATTATTGTTATGTCATAGTTGAGGGTTATTTTTTTTTATTCTTATTACGGTGTATTTTTAAAGTCATTATCCATTTACAACATTTTAACCACTTAATTACACTTGGAGTTTTGAATTCTTAGCAAATGTTACGCAATTGTCTCTACCAACATCATCACTTATACATCTATTTACGAGTACGAGTATATCTCTATAAATTACATAATTATCCTCTAAGCTCATGTGACATCCCCTATCTACGTCTTGTTCGAGCCCAGCGATATCATGTCACGTTTCATGACGTTGAGTTTTGAGACCGTTGAGTAATTTTTGGGATGGCGCTTTGATCTCCCTTGACATGTCAGGGTACCGCAGAAAGGGAATTAAAATCGTGATTGCAGAGAGTAAAAAGATAAAACAAAAGACGACACTAGAATTTGTAATTTGATCCTTTTCGTCTGATGAAGTAATTCTGGCCACAAAAGCTTTGACGAAAGATAACCAAGTACAAAAGATGTTTTTTTTTAATTTATACACGTAGGTGTCCATACTAAATGCGAAAGTGTGTTTGTATGTTTGTTTATCTATTGGTGTGTTGTTTAGTTCTTCTTTCACGCAGCAATGGAACTACGGATCGACGTGATTTTTGGCGTAAAGTTTATGGATCGGATAGTAACAAATGCTACTTTTTATCTCTGAACAATTTGCACGGATCTTATGGGAACGCGAGAGAAACCGTGAGCAGAAGCTAGTCTATATTATAATAAATGTGAAAATGTGTTGTAAGTCTGTTGGTTTGTCCTTCTTTACACAGTAACTGATCAACGGCTCGACGTGATTTTTGGCATAGATATAGTTTATGGATTGGAGCGTACTTTTTAACTCGTAAAAATGAACGGTCCCTGTGAAGGTTAGAACAAACGCTTACTTATCATCGTCATCATCATCATAATCAGCTGAAAACGTCCACTGTTGAACATCGTCTATTACCAACCGACTAACCGCGTTGTCCACCTAGTTGGACGGTTAGTAATTTTTTCTCAGCCGTCATCCTCGTTCCTGTAGGTATGTATGTACTATGTATGTTTCTTTATTTACTTGTATTACAACTTTTAAATGCATGAACAGATTGGGATGTATGGGGTATCGTTAGAATCCTTACACCGTCTCGAGTGACACTTGCTAGGGCTGTCGTGTTTTTTTTAATTATATTAGTTAGGCTTACTGCACGATGCACCGAAAACTCAATATAGGGTTTGAATCAAAAGATCGGCAGCCAGCTACACCCCTAAGCCACACGTGACCTCGTTAAAAAATACTTTGTTTTTGTTCAGTAATAACATCAATAATAACTTTATTTTCTATCCGCATTTGTTTTGATATTCAACTCAAGAAAACGAAAATAAATATTTAGAAACATATATGATATTATTATGATTACCCAGGATAATCCATACTTGAATGCTTAATTTCTTGCGATAAACCCTTCAACAAATGAGCATGTAAATAAATATTCTGTGATACAATATTTGAAAGAAACACGAACCGACAGAACCTCTAGCTTTATTATATTCCTATTTCCTTTAAGTTTCCGTACCAATATTCACTGATTCCCGCTAGCCTGCTTCAGCTTTGGGAATGGTGCCAAAAATATTCCCACCAATATTGCTATTGTTCAATACACGAATACTATCAAAATATTCAAGGATCGTGTCTTTTTATATTCCATGTATGTGCTTGTCCTGATTCCGATCAGGATTGGCTTGTCACGTTCTCCCGAAATGACGTCAAACACGTCCTGGCGTACTTCCTGCCGAAATGTAATTTTTGGAGCAATATGTCATTTGTCGGGTAGCAGTCGCTTTTCCTTATGGAGCCGTAAAATGTGACGTTATGGTCCTTTATGAAGTTGAGTCTGGAAACGCGCTAGCTCAAACAATTGTTACTGAAATTATGTCGTAAAAAATAGATGGGTCTCCAAGGTAAATTTGATAGCATCGACTTATAAAGTACTAAGAGAAAACTAAGCTGAAGAAAATTGAATTCTCATCGTCTCTCGTTCAGAGTGAAATAGAATGATCAATAAAGCACCAATTTTTCGCTTCGAATATTACATTTTGAGTAAACAAATCCCTTCATCCCTCTCAATATTTTAGCGTAGATAACAGCACCGCAGTTGAGTTCGACATAAATATTAAAACGGTTAGTACTCAGTATCTTCAAGCATAAGGAATGTATAAAGTCGAAAGTTGAGTTTTTGTTAGTGGGAGAATTAACTCTTCTGCGAGTGTGTGTCTGGGTTGTTACCACCGCTTTGCTCGTGACGTCTGTCGCCAAGCAGTAGTGTGCACGCATTACTGTGTTCCGGTTTGATGAGCAGAGTAGCCAGTGAAATTACTGGGCTTATGAGACTTAATACATAATGTATCAGGGTAACCAGCGCACTGCAGTGCCGCCAGGCCTTTGTGTTTAAAAGTTCTGGGTGGCACGGCAATTGTTATGGGCCGGCGATATGCTTACCATCAGGCAAACGAACAGCTGGTCTCGTTGCCAAATAAAAAAAAAAACAAAAGCAAAATGGAAACGTTTATTTCACTCCTCCAAAGACTTACATCTCTGTAGTGAGAACTGCGCAATAAGGGGCTGTCTCGTTACCGGAATAAACATTTCGAAGGTCTTGACTCAACCCCAGAGTTTCCAGTTCAAGCCAAACATACCCGGCCTGTTTGCCTATAGGCGAAGTTATAATGAGTTGCGATGTTGCTATTCGTTTATTCAAACCTGCTTTCGTGACGAAAATTATTACAGTTTCAAGAAGTAATATTTTCCTTGCATTCTTGTGATATACTGCAGTTGCAACTTTGTCAACGAGCCAGTCTCGAAGTAACTAGTTTTACTTTGAGTAAACAGTCGTGAAGATACATTGTTTATGTATTAGGTCTCTGTTTTCGCTTCGCATTCATTATGCGAACAGTAAACGAATGGGACTATGCGTCGTCGTTTGGTTGTACTTAAGCACTGCGACACGTTTGACCTTTCGGAGCTGAAAGTCAAAAGGCACCTCTGTTTGAGTTACATAACTAAAGCAGTGTTGATCGCACTATTTATAATTGGGATGTTGACTCATTTTTTTATGGTGCTAATCAATTCGGTTTCTCATGAAAATCAAATGTCTATATCGAAAAAACTGGAAATTGAATGCTATCAACGTCAAAAATGAGATCCAAAGTCAGGCGGATCTAGTGAGCGCTAAAACGCCCCATACTAATTGGGCTTAACGCGTGACGTCACATATTTAACGCGGCCCGTAAAGTTGTACTAAAACACACATTTTGTTGATTTTGGCCGTGAAAAACTGCGTTAGTTGTCATACATTTGTTATTCATTAAAATGTAAAGAATCTGATAGTATAGTTTAAATTACTATTGGATGATAAAAAAATCGTTGAATTCTGGAAAGTTTTAGATCCAGTATCTTTGTGGAAATTATATATTTTTTGTGAATTTCATTTTTATTGTGTTAATGTGAAGTTCTTAAACCTGTATATGTATAACCACAGTATTTATGTGTTTTGTATTTCAAGCAAGTAACCAATTTTTTTTATATGTTATATGGTAACGAGACGAGCTGGTCGTTTGCCTGATGGTAAGCATAACACCGGCCCATAACATTTGCAGTGCCACCCAGAACTTTGAAACACAAAGGCCTGCGCGGCACTGCAGTGCGCTCGTTACCCTGAGACATTAGGTATTAAATCTCATAAGCCCAGTAATTTCACTGGATACTCTGCTCATCAAACCGGAACACAGCAATGCTTGCACACTACTGCTTGGCGGCAGACTTCACGAGCAAAGCGGTGGTAACAACCCAGACGGACACTCGCAGAATAGTTAGTCCTCCCACTAACGATAAGTACCCAATTGTAAGATATAATTTTCAACTTTTCTTTATTACAATTTAACTAACTTAATGTAACAATGACAGTACGATAGTACTAAGAAAGCTGATTTGTCATAAAATTAATTCCTAGTACAATTTCTGTTATTACGATAGTAAACTTTAGAGAAGTTATTAACTTGAACCGATATTGAACTTTCAATTTCATTGTTATTGTTTTATTTATAACATTTAAAAGCCACTATCTTTGTCTTTAATTTTTTCTAAATTTAATTTGGTTTTATTTTATTGTAATTTAATATTATGCTACAAGTTTGAGTTGGTTTTCATTTTTGTTTTATTTATAACATTTAAAAGCCACTATCTTTGTCTTTAATTTTTTCTAAATTTAATTTGGTTTTATTTTATTGTAATTTAATATTATGCTACAAGTTTGAGTTGGTTTTCATTTTTGTTTTATTTATAACATTTAAAAGCCACTATCTTTGTCTTAATTTTTTTCTAAATTTAATTTGGTTTTATTTTATTGTAATTTAATATTATGCTACAAGTTTCAGTTGGTTTTCATTTTTAACGGACTTCCAAAAAAGAAGGCAGCTCTCAATTCATCTGTTTTTTTGGCGATGATTCTCGATTCCGCCAATTGTCATGTATAGGGTATATTTCAAGAGTGATTCTTTTATAAATTTCACTAAAGAAACCCCTAAAGGTAGAAAAATGAGGGATGAAGTTTCAAATATCGTGATATTTTCATCAAAGTCGATATCTCGTTTTTTTTTTAAGTCACTTGTGTATCATATTATATATTTACTAAAATAATATAATGAAACGTAATTGTTACTATATTATCATCTTACCACATCCCTCTTTTAGGAAGACTAGGAAAAAGAACGAGGGCTCATTCTATCCTTGCTTTTCTATTACTTATATATTTTTTCCAGTAACTAAACTAAAAACCAAATAAAATTCAATTACTATAAATGCCAACGTATGAATGTTTGTTTGTTGGTTAGGTCAAAACGAATGGATTGCTAAAATTTAGCACAGACGTACAAAATTAAGCTTTATAACATTATTGAATGAATTCTTCAATTCTTTTTCTTGTAAAATTCAGTAATAGACAACTAAAAAATATCCTACTAATATTATAAATGCCAAAAGTGTGTTTGTTGATTTGTTAGTTTGTCCCTCTTTCACGCAATAACAGAGCAACGGATCGACGTGATTTTTGGCATAAATATAGTTTATGGACTAGAGAGTAATATTGGCTACTTTTTATCCCGGAAAAATGCACGGTTCCTATGGGAATGCGGGTGAAACCGCGAATAGAAACTAGTAATAAATAAAAAGATAAAAATTGATCCAGTGAAAAAAGGGCTACGAATGGCAACGTTCCCACAAGTAAACAACATCCACTAACAATAGTTAGACGTTGTAAAGTTAAAGATTGGATGGAAGAAAAAAAACTAAAGATCGGTATCAAAAAATTGCTTCAGCTTTTACTGCAAGACAACGTGGCGTGTCACTGCTATCTGATGAGGTTGGTCCCATAAAATCGGTAATAGTTGATTAGTTTTCGCTTTGTAAAACGTTTTAGTAATTGTTTTATGTTTTTCTGTGAAAGTAAAATAGGTATTGGTTTTTTATGTATTTTTATCTATCATAGATTTGTGTAAATCTAGATTTTTTTTTTATGTTATTAGGTAACGAGACGAGCTGGTCGTTTGCCTGATGGTAAGCATAACGCTGGCCCATAACGATTGCAGTGCCACCCAGAACTTTGAAACACAAAGACCTGCGCGGCACTGCAGTGCGCTCGTTACCCTGAGACATTAGGTATTAAGTCTCATAAGCCCAGTAATTTCACTGGAAAATCTAGATACCTAATTGGGTTTACTTGTGTTTGAAGGTAGATAGATAAAAGCTTTATTATACCTATCTATCAAAGAAATCTCTATCAAGCAACCTTTGAATGGAAATAATTTATTGAAATCGTAGAAGGGAATAGAAATTAGGAACTAGAAGTTTTATGGTCCCGTAATACCGTGACACGTAACAAATACTTATTTTTTTAACCGACTTCCAAAAAAGGAGAAGGTTATCAATTCGGTGGCTATTTTTTTTATGTTTGTTACCACAGAATTCCGTCATTTATGTAGCGACTTGGAAAATTCTCTTTTTATTTGAAAGGATATACTTTCAGATTGGTCCCATAGACATTTCACCAAAATTGGTTCCGTAGTTTGTCACTGAAATCAGTTAGTCGCTTTTTTAAAGCAATTTTTTTTTAAATAAATATTGGAACTATCAGCAGCACCCCTAAGTAGAATACTTCATTTATGTTGTTTAGGCTGCGTACTGGATGCAGCCAAGCAAGTACCTGTCAGGGAAGCTTGTTAAACGTTTTAAATTATACACTTCCACGATCACAACTCACGATGGAGCAAGATAAAAGCTGTCGCTTCGAGGGGAATTTAGACCACCAGCCCACGAGTTAAGGAACTCATTTGCATTATAACACTGTTACTCGCGCTGATGTAAAAACTTTACGAGCCCAACTAAGTGAATTTATGATGGGACAAGGGAGATCTTCGGAGCCAATGCCACGTAGCCTGATCTGAGACCACCAAACTTCAAAATGTTGGTGGTGCAAATCATAGATAAGTCAGCCATCAGAAATGTTGGTACCCGATTTTTATGAATCCTACTAATATTATAAATGCGAAACTGTGTTTGTTGGTTGGTTGGTTATTCTTCTTTCACGCAGTAACGAAGCAACGGATCAACGTGATTTTTGGCATAGATATAGTTTATGGACCAGAGAGTAACACAGGCTACTTTTTATCCTGGAAAAATGCACAGTTCCTGTGGGAACGCGGGTGAAAACCGCGGGCAGAAGCTAGTCTTTTATAATGTAAACTAACTTCTGCCCGCAGTTTTAAACTCCGTTCCCACAGAAACCGTGCATTTTTCCGGGATTAAAAGTAGCCTATGTTACTCTCCGGTCCATAAACTATATCTATGCCAAAAATCACGTTGATCCGTTGCTCCGTTACTGCGTGAAAGAAGGACAAACCAACAAACCAACAATCACACTTTCGCATTTATAATATTAGGAAGAAGTAGGACTAGTAGGTCCTTCTGATATCAACAATGACCAAGAAATATAACTAAGTTTATTACATTAAATAGTAAAGGCAATTTAACAAAACTCATGTAAAGATTAAACTAATAGTGACATTACATTTGGACAATAGAAGCTGAACAAACACGCAACTCCTATAAATTAGGCCGTAACCAAAACTTTGCGTAATTAAAATCTAGGCTTGTGAAATATATCTACCTACTTACTTTTATAGGCGAATTATTCTGTAAAAGCAAAGTTACTTCTACGTAATTGACATGTATTTTTACCGTAATACTTATTATTTATTACCAGCCCTTATGTTGGATTTAAGCCTCTATATACGTACATCATCATCAGCATTATTACAAACATGTTTGTTGTGTGTGTGTTTTGTTAGTGGTAGGACTAACTCTTCTGCGAGTGTCCGTCTGGGTTGTTACCACCGCTTTGCTCGTGAAGTCTGCCGCCAAGCAGTAGTGTGCAAGCATTACTGTGTTCCGGTCGGATAAGCAGAGTAGCCAGTGAAATTACTGGGCTTATGAGACTTAATACCTAATGTCTCAGGGTAACGGGCGCACTGCAGTGCCGCGCAGGTCTTTGTGTTTCAAAGTTCTGAGTGGCACTGCAATTGTTATGGGCCGGCGTTATGCTTACCATCAGGGAAACGACCAGCTCGTCTCGTTACCATATAAAAAAAAATTACTTATTTATTACCTACTATTTATTACTCTATATAAGTACATCTTCATCAGTATTATTACAGACAAACTGCATGGTTACTGGTCTTTTCTCAGAGAGAGAATATCAATCAATCAATCAATCAATGCTTTATTTACTAAAAATGTTACAATTTTTTTTGTGATAAGAAAGATGCTTATTCTATTTATGATAAAGAAGTTTATATCATCATCAATGTCGAATACAAACTCATTTTCAAGAACCCACAAACTCGCCACCACATTTCCTTCAGAGATCTCCGACTCCGAACTAAGTCAGAGAAGACTTGTATCTCGGAGAAGCCGATCTCCTCCAGAATGAGCAGCAGATGCGAATCATTATACTAAGTTCTAGTAACATGTCAAATGGTACAGCATTATAAACATAAACATAAACATAAACATAAACGCTTACACACTCATACCCCCGCACTAGGATTCCCTGTGTCGCAGGTGGCATGGACATACACAGATACACATCACAAACATCCAAGACCCGAGAACAAACTTTATGCTTACACAAAATCTGCCCCGGCCGGGAATCGAACCCGGGACCCATCGCCTTGCAGGCAGGGTTACTACCAACTTAGCTACGGAGCCGTCAAAATTATGTGCGTATATAAAGTTTGTTATGAAGAAATTAATGATGAATACATCTTATCAAACAAAATACTTACCCCGTATAGGTGTATACCTGTATTTGGGGTATTAAACAATAAAAAACTAAATTCTAAAGGCCCTTCCGCACAACTCTTAGAAGAGCATATAAGCTATGTGTGTGTGTGTGTGTGTGTGTGTGTGTGTGTGTGTGTGTGTGTGTGTGTGTGTGTGTGTGTGTGTGTGTGTGTGTGTGTGTGTGTGTGTGTGTGTGTGTGTGTGTGTGTGTGTGTGTGTGTGTGTGTGTGTGTGTGTGTATATGTGTATGTATGTATATGTTCCATAATCAACCACGCGGGCCAGTGCAGCTTGGTACGCCCTCGAATTTTGTGTGTTCTTGAACATGCGAGGTTCCTTACGATGTTTTCCTTTGCCGTTTTAGAGCGTGATAAGTTCGCACATAACTTGATTTATGTATAAATATATACATCACAAAAATTTCGCTTCCAACAGGATTCGAACCTGCGTCTTCTGGCTTGCCGGGCCAAACGCCTTAACCGCTAGGCTATGGGAGCAATTAATATTGACTGCGAAATTCTTGATATGATGTTTTCTTTTCGGCTTACAAGCCGAAAGCTTGATTTATGTAATTAGTGCGGGCCGTGCCGAGATTCTTACCATGGTGCGCAGGATTGAAAGTTGCACAAGTTCCCGCCCGACCACAGTTTTTCTATACACATAAAGATAAAGATATACATAATTACTCCTGTAAAATATTATTTCACTATAAAATTATTACGCTGAAAACGTTAAAATATATACTACAACCATAATGTGATTTATTAACCCCCGACGCAAAAAATAAGGAGTGTAATAAGTTTAACGAGTGTACCTGTGTGTCTGTGGCATCGCGGCTCCTAATAACGGATGGACCGATTTTGATTTAGTTTTCTCCTTGTTTGAAAGGTGGCTTGATCAAGAGTATTCTTAACTATGATTAAAAAAATCTGTTCACCCATTTGGAGATAGCAGGCTGTTTTAAACGGGAGTATAAAAAAATTATCATGTTTTGAGTAGATGTGGTTTATTATTGGAAAAAATAAAAGATGGGTGATTTTATTCTTAGACGAGACCAGACGTAGTACAACGTAGTAAACTGCTTCAAAAATGCCCTATTGCGTCTAACTATATAAAAATTGCGAGCTGTTAACCTTTATGCCATCAATATTTCCGAATAATGATACATTTGGTGATACATTTTGGTCGAATCATAAAACATTTTTATGGACAATACAAAACTTATTTTTACGGTCTGTTTATATGACCATCTATTGATGGAAGGTTGTATTGAAGGATGTTGGTGATTTTAGATTTATTGGTTTTATTGGGAAAATATCTTTAAACTTTCTTGTTTTATATTTCTCATATAAATACACAATTATGTTATAGTGTATGTACCGAAGTATAATATAAAAATTGTATAAGCATATTTATGCGGCACCACAGAAAATGGTATATGGACAGGGACTCTCATAGCTCTATATATACAGGAATGAAACATTATAATTATGTCAAAATTCTATACAGTTTTGTCATCCATACTTATATAATCAATGCGAAAATGTGTTTGTACGTCTGTTGGCTTGTTGGTGTGTACTTCTTTCACGCAGCAATGGAGCAACTGTATAAGTAGATATAGTTTATGAATCGGAGATTAACATAGACTACTTTTTATCCCGGAGGAATGCACGGTTGGGAACGCGGGTGAAATCACGGACATAAGCTAGTAATTATAGAAGCAAAAGTCCATACTGAGTCTCGATCTTTTTACTTTTAGAGTTCCGCACCAGAGAAGGAAAAAAGGAAACCTTACAGTCCTACTACGTTGTCCATCTGTCTGTCTGTCTACAGTCGGTCTATCTTCGTTGTCCTTCTGTCTATATGTATGTCTGTCAAAACACTTTTTCTCAGGAACGCGTGAAGGTATATCAAGTTGAAATTAATACCAAACACTCAGGTCTGCAATCACTTGGAGCTGTGTAAAAATCAAGCTGCTAAGTCAACACAATCGAGAGCATTTATACCGCATATTTTGAGACTCGTAAGGGAATCAAAACCTATACTAATATATGGTACTTGCCGTTGACCTATAGAATCATGAAATTTGACAAGAAGTAATGTCATATAGAAGGAAATCCAAAAACTATTACCTATAAGGAAAAACAATTATGTTAACTGAACTTACTTCTTACCGAATTTACCTCTTTCAATAATATCATTTCTGAAAATCAGATGGACTTTATTTTAGTTCAAATTTAGAAGACAACGACCGAAAGTAATTATTCCTCAACAAACGACTTTGACCTTTGAAACAATAATTGAACTTCCGCAAAATCTCAATATTATAATCTAAAAAAAAGATTCAGCTCTGAAAATATTTTCTAAAACAACACAAATTATAACTCAATCAAAGAGAACCGCGACGTGGATCGGCGTGGCGGTCCTTTCTTCATTACCATCGCAAATTGAAGTAAAGAATGTACACCAAAGATAGGTCTAAAATAAGATAAGCCAAAGAAAAAAGATTGTAAAGCAAAGAAATGGATAGGATCCCAGTGTCTCTTTGAGTAATCAAAAGCCCCCATCTTATTGCCTAAGTCGGAATTATTTTTATTACTTTGAGAGGATTAGTCAACTGAAGCTTTTAAATAAACTCGTAGGGTATAGAAGAGATTTGGAATTTTGGAGAGACGGCTAATTTATTTAAATCTTAAGCCCGCTACATACCTTCAGATTTAACTGTGCGATTTAACTGATCAGTCAGACTGTACATATAAATCGCACGTACCCTAAAACCTTTTACAGTCGAAATTTATTTATATATTTATTTATGAAATGAACAGACACGCTTGCTGCGGCAAAACTGAGAAATGTGCAGTTTTTATGCTACACACTCTCAGTTTTATCTGTACAGTGTTTATCTAATTATCTAATAATATTATGGTTAATTTTCAGTTAAACTTGTACAGTTAAACCAACCTAACTATTTCTCTGAATAGTCCGACTGTTGAATATCACAGTTACAACTGAAGATGTGTGGCGGGCTTTAGATACATGTTAAAATATTAAACATAAGATCGCGTATATGAGGTGAAGATGCCTGATAAAAAATTGGTTCTCCAGAATTTACTGTAGGTTACTCTTCATTTTCAAAAGAGGCAGAAAACCTTAAACTAGCTATCTATAAAAATAGTTGCTTCATCCTACTTCCTACTAATATTATAAATGCGAAAGTGTGTTTGCTGGTTTGTTGGTTTGTCCTCCTTTCACGCAGTAACGGAGTAACAGATCGAGGTAACTTTTGGCATAGATATAGTTTATGGACCGGAGAGTAATATAGGCTACTTTTTATGCAGGAAAAATGCATGGTTCCTGAGGGAACGCGGGTGAAAACTGCTGGCAGAAGCTAGTCTACAATAAACTTAACATGGCAACATAAACATGTATACCTAAATGTTCGTAATCCAAATCCATTACCTCTTGGCAGTGTTATGCCTATCATACTGGCTGGCGAGAGGCCTTTGAAGCACAGCATAAGATATATTCAATCCAACATTACGCAGGTTTTTATGGTTTTCCTGGTGGATACTTTCATTGTAGCTGATTCTATCCACTTTCAAATAATATAAACTTTCGTGTTAAAATAATAATAATACCTTATTTCTCTCTATAAGACTAAAGTAACGTTGCATGTGCTTAAATAACTAAGAGTACCTCTTAATAAACGAAGCATAGCAGTTTGTAGTTTAAATGAAACTTGTTAGGTAGGTACATGTAGACAAAAGGTTGCAAAGAATACATGCGTGAGCTCTAACTCCTAACTAGGTGACCCTGTGTTTAGGATAAAAGTTCTCTCCAGCGGCGCGAGTACGGAAGTCGGTTCGATAAATTTGTCGAACCGAAAAACTCGACAAATTTATCGAATTTTGCGAGTACCGAAGTCTGATCGTAAAGTATTGTAGTAGCTCTATATTCTCTTTGGATTCGACCTAGCTTTTCGATAACTTTTGTCGATTATTTCGAGGTTCGATAAATCCCACCTTATCCATTTGAACTGTCAATTTTATCGAATATTATCGAATTTTATAGACCCGAATAGATCCGTACTTGCGCCGCTGTTCCGGCTCAAAAAACTACACTGTGAATTATGAAATGGAAATGTGTTTGAAGATAAACATAAATCACGAATTGAAAGATACTTTATGTGATAGATAATAAGGTTACACTACCATAAATTCTAGCAAGATTTTCTGGTTGTTTGATGTCGTTTTGTTCGACGTTAAGTACTCACTAGCGAGCCGATTCATGTCAATAGCCTCTCCCGCTGACACTCGATATGGTTCTAAGCTCGCCTGTGAAGTTCTGTGGCTCTATGTCTTTCTTTGAAGAAAAGACGTGTTGTTTCCACGGTTATGCGAATGGATTTTATTTTTAGGTAAGGCTTTTTATGTTAAAAAAACAAAACAAAAAACAAACTTGCTCTATTTAGTGATAAATCAAATGAGTAAAGCGATTCCACAGACGGACGCCAATATCATTAACAGTCGAGTTTAGTTCTAACAAGTTGATTGCCCGGCAACGGCATGAGATCTAGCACAGTTCATAGGTATCCTAGTAAAGATTAGTTACCTTACCCTGCGTTTTCATAAAACTGAACTTTAACACCAATCAACTAGCTATTTCGATTCACGTATTCACGATCATTGCACATCTCTTATCGCGTATATTTCTCATTATTTTTATTCCCGTCGACTCAAAACCGTGTAACAGTGTTCTTGATCAAAGGTACTCTATAAAATATACACTATAAAGAAATCGTAAAAAGTTGTTTAATTCAATATACATTTACATCGTTTAAGAAAGACACAGGGCAATAAACAAACACGGCACCGCTTTATATAGGTGACACGTCAAAGAATAGGCAGCAGGTATAGAAGTGACGGTTGGCGCGTCGCATAAAGCGTTGGCACACAATACAATTTCTGCCTCGGACTCTTTTGTACATGCCGTCCTTTTCAGGTCACTTCCAGTTGTAACGTGTTTAACAAATAATTATGAGATAGCTATTGTGTGAAAAAAACGTTTGTTGTGCGGTTAAACTGGGCTTTGGACTGAGCTTACAATTGAAATATAAATGTAGCTTTTCATTTGAGCCCTAAAAATTTGGTCTATTTTTGTAACAATGTTATTGTTGAGGTATTTAATATTTTGACGTGAATGCTTCGTGGATTCGTTTATGGTTCAATGTTTCAAAGACATGTAGGTAATATGTAGGTAATAGGTGACATGTAGGTAATGCATGTACATGTAGGTAATACATAAATAGTTGCCATACAGGTAACAAGTACCCGAAAGTTAAAAATCTGTCGCCTAGCGCTTACCGGCAGTTGTGCCTTAGAATCAGTCTCCATTTTATGCTTAGCGTGTTACTTGTTTCAGAAACATCAGGAATTATAATATGAGATACTGGGCATACAATAGATAGGCTTAGGTGGAATTAGCCAGAACAAATTTCATACGCGGAATATTTCTCCCGCTGCTGTATCGATTCCGCAACCATTGTGTGCTAACAGAAGTTAAGTTTATCAACCCAACGCGATCTACACCATTGGGGGAAACATTTTTTTAATATTTATTTTCATTTGCTAGCGAAGTTTGCGTGTGCGGAAAAAAATAATTATCATTCTTCTTAGTCGTGCACTTTTGCCAGAGTGGTCGTGGTTGTGTCAATGGTACACGGATCTGCACCTTCATTGCTGCACTGCTGCACGTCTCGCAACGTCGGTTGCAATCGCAATGGCGGTTAGTGGCATTGCGAGCACACTGCACCATGCTGGATTGAGTGGACTTATTGATGAGGTCGGTCCAACGAGTTGGTGATCGACCAGGGCTTCGTTTGCCTTCTATTTGGGCCTGCACTACAAGTCTCTCTATCGAATTCTCGTTTCTGGAGACATGCCCAAAGAACTTCAAATTATCATTATAACTATTCTAATTCCAACACAGAAAACTATAATGCAACTTAAAAATAACAACGGAAGAAAAGAAAAAAATATGTTCAATTCCGATCAACGCTAGATTGCACCAAATATAAAAATATCAATTGACTGTGTAATGTCCGACTCAGCACACAACTAACGTCAACGACCCTAGTCACCGATTTTCAGTCGGAACCCATCATGACATCACGAAGGTAATATTTTATTTTTTTCTGAGACCCAAGTCAGGGCTTGCGCCGCCAGGCTTTGGCTGAGCGACTCAAGCGGCGCAAATATGCTAACCCCGCGTTTGGTATTGAAACATTGGGTCCGTGGGGACCGGGATAATATTTTCAATTTTTTGTCAGAGCGTCTGGTTTATGCGACACGTAACCAAAATGCTGGTAATTATCTGGTTCAACGGATCGGTGTGCTGTATGGTATTAATTAATAAAGGCTTTTAGCCCGATGATAAATAAAAAAAGAAAAACAAAAAACAACACTTCTTGGAGTTGCCCTCATATTTATGAAAGGTGATAACCGAAAATTATAGGTAGGGAAGGTATAAGTGGATAGTCTAACATCACGTAACTGGCTCCATAAAGCACCTCAATCGCCCATTCTACGACCCTGGGCGGTCAAGGCTGGCTATGACGTAACTATGTGGTAACTATGTGGTTGCATAGGGCTTGCAATTCACAGTTCTCTCTCAAAATCCCGTCCTCATAAAAACAATCAATACAAATCCCTAATTTTTTTTAACAAAATCTTCCGTTTGTTCCAGATGTGACCAACAAAGCCCCCGCAGAGCTGATGACACCCTTTGAGAAAAATGTCGGTTAAAAATCTAGATGCGCGCGAAAAAACGAAGAGTGCGCCAAAGGGTACCTCGTGAAAACTGCGCAAAATAGAAGAACGAAGATGTCGGTAAAAGCCAGTGTTGGATGAATAAAAGGGGAAAAATGGCCAGTAAAGTTTTTGGGGGCGAGGTGATCGGGTTTTTCCTTGCGGTCGCTTTTTGCATCACGTGCCCGGAATATGGTAAGTAAGGTTTATTGTTCTTTTGAGAATACCCTTTTTTGTCAAAGGTCTGGAATTTTTGTCCTATCTTGCAGAATTGAGGGCACCTAGGTGTATTGGTAAATATTTGTATCCATGTCACGTATACAGGCACGTATTTACCTTGGTTCTGTGTATTAATTTGTATCTTCGTAGTACACGTAGCCTAATGGCGCTAACAAACAATTCGAACCTTTACAAACATACTGTACACTACGCACAGCGGATATAGGCTGACCGGAACACGGCCTCTCTAAATGTTCGTTAGAGAACGCAAATAAACGATCAACGTCTGATATAAAAGGCTGCGTGTAGCTAGAATCAGGTATGTCTTGATCCTTTGCGCATTCTTTACGTATGCAGTTGACTGTTGTGATTGGGTCTGTTGGTGTCTTTGTCATTTATTATGTTCTGATAAAGACATCATTAGTTTTAGTCTGTGATTCGGGTAGATGAATGTTGCAGAGGCCCGCTGTTAGACTCATTTTAACTTTCATAAGTGCTCCTTTGGGGCCTATTTGAATAAAGACTTTTGAATTTGAATTTGAAGTTTGTCACATTACAGTGTTGGTAGTGTTGGTCACGGTTTGCAATAAAGCTTTTAAGCTGCAATCGTTTTGCCAATGTGTTTCTCAAACATACTGACGATACCATCTGCTGCATCGCGTCATAGTCAAGATAAGGTTTTGAACTAATACGATCTACTTGCTATTTCTTGTGCCAACTGTAAATTTACTCTTCTGTAAAATAGACGTTTGTAAATTTGTTTACAAAAATGCCCTAAACAATATTATTCAGATGATTAGATCGCTGGGGTCACCGATCTTGAATGTTAAATCTTGTTGATTTGTTTGAGAGTGATATCTATTACAAATAAATAAAATTGAAGTGTCTGTTTGTAATATCAAAAAAACAGCTTTTTACCAAATGCATATGAAAGTATATACGGTACCTATAACAAAACAATCATGTTTAAATTTTTTGTCTGTCTGTCTGTTTGTTCCGGGTAATCTCCGAAACGGCTGGGCCGATTTTGACGGGACTTTCACTGGCTGATAGCTGATGTTACAAGCAGTAACTTAGGCTACTTTTATTTTAGAATAATAAATAGGGTTCCGCGCAAAAAAATAAAAATCATGAAATACATTATCTCCGCGCGGGTGATACCGCGGGCAGTAGCTAGTTATCAATAAAAATAATAAATAATTAACAAAAGTACTTTATAGGAAACAAACACATATCAAATATATCTTTTCAACGATTATTAACATTTCATAGTTACGTTCACACGTTACAAAGTAAACTCTGAAAAAATAGATCCTTGCTACCAAATAAAAAGCAGAAGCAAATGTGAAAGCAGATAAACACTTTACAGGAAGATGAAACTATAACACTACTCACTTCTGTTCTTTGTGACCTCAATACAACGGCATCCATTTTATAAAGCCGTTCCGATGACCCGGGCGCTAACAATAAACCCACAAAATATGGGGTAACGTGGTAACCCCTCACAAAGACTAACCAGCTTCACAAATTGTTTCCGAACCCAATTATAGTCGGCCGAGACCGAAATGTTACACAGTGTTTGAACTCTGTGGAAATCCGAGGTTTTACTCACGCACACATTGATACAGACTACGACCACACTATTGGATACTGATACATGGTGACATGTTGGTTTGTTGACGTAAATGCTGTCAGTATGTAAACTTTAACTTTTATTTTATTCTATGTGGTAACGAGACCAGGCGCCCCATAACAATAGTAGTGCCACTCAGAACTTTGAAACACAAAGGCCTGCGCGGCACTGCAGTGCGCTCGTTACCCTGAGGTATTAAGTCTCATAAGCACAGTAATGTTACTGGTTACTCTGTTCATCAAACCGGAACACGGTAATGCTTGGACATTACTGCTTGGCGGCAGACTTCACGAGCAAAGCTGTGGTAACAACCCAGACGGACACTCAAAGAAGAGTTAGTCGTACCACTAACAAATCTGTTTCTTTATTTTTAACCGATGTTCGAAAGTTCTATTTTCGACGAGTACGTATATATTTTTTATGTCTGTTCACTGATACCTAACCATGAATTGTGGACCAATTTTGAAAATTCTTTTATTGTTTAAAAAGGGTATACTAATCTTAACTGGAGGTGGTCCTAACCACTTTTTTAACAGTAATATTACTTGTAGACCCATTTTTGGGTAATTCTAACGGACTCTTCACATTCACACACGTTTATTACACAATTATTTACAGTAGAATATTCACTACAAGTTTATCCAATACTTATCAAAGCATATGGTCTACTACTTTTAATTTGTTTGACTTTCGGTACTGTTACTAATGCAGTTAGCTGAAAGTAGCATCATCTTCAGCTTGAAGACGTCCACTGCTGAAAGTAGGCCGTGTGTGTGGACTTACTAAGCCTCCACCGCAACCTGAACTCCCTAAAAGTAACTATTGCCATCAAAATTGACAGACTATTAAGGTCTTACCACAAAAAAATTAAACACACGTTAAACCTGTGTTAATCACTGTTTAACGCCTAAACATGCCTTAGTTGCGCGATTAAATATGAGCAACCAGAAATCCTGATTTAAGTAGTTTCTAAGCATTGTCTAACACAACACCATTGTGACATTTCTAATCAGTTTTGACGTTTATCTTTAGACCCTGTCTAGCTAAATAGGCGACTAAAATGGGTTTTTTGTGGTCGTATCATTGGTTGTTGAGTCGTCAAGTTGGTTTACATTATTGGACAAGTATAGAAAAGAGTCGTATACGTAAAAAATATAGTCTCACCATCTGAGTAATTGATAAGATATATTTGATTTCTTTTAGGTCTGTGTCAAAACTTCTCGCCCAACATCTCAAACGAATTTTATCTAGCTGTTATATAAGACTTCAGACAATTCTCTCTTTATTTTTCTCCCCACTGCTCTTCGTTGACGGAACCGAAATACAGTTTTGAATAATATATGGATGTGTTTGACCGCACATGGCTGCCCGGCTGGCTTGAACTAAAATTGTGTGCAACTTTCTCGTATAAAACACAAAACAGTAAGGTATTTTGAGAGTTTGAAATAAATTTTAATACGAAATAAAAAATAAAAGTGTTTTTTATGTTATTTTATAGCGAGACGAGCCGGTCATTTGCCTGATGGAGAGCATAACGTCGGCCCATAACAATTGCAGTGCCACTCAGAACTTTGAAACACAAAGTCCTGCGCGGCACTGCAGTGCGCTCGTTACCCTGAGAAATTAGGTATTAAGTCTCATAAGCCCAGTAATTTCACTGGCTGCTTTGGTCATAAAACCGAAACACAGTAATGCTTGCACATTACTGCTTGGCGGCAGACTTCACGAGCAACTAACCCAGGTACTAACCCAGACGGACACTCACAGAAGAGTTAGTCCTCCCACTAACAAAATTATGCGGTGTGCAAAATTATGGATGTCTAGATGTACTGGTCTGTGTTGTCAACTTAATGCCGTCTAGACTCATTGGTTT
Organism: Crocallis elinguaria; assembly: GCA_907269065.1. Lineage (NCBI taxonomy): Eukaryota > Metazoa > Arthropoda > Insecta > Lepidoptera > Geometridae > Crocallis > Crocallis elinguaria. Next base: position 13,549,540 of record OU026080.1, on the reverse strand, counting down.
AGCAGCGGATGGATTGAAATTCAGATAATTACAATAATTTCATAGTTGACATACGTGCGGGTTCTACGACTGAATAATTTTGTTATTAACCATCTGATTTTATCTGTGCACCGCAAATATCGTCCACACTGTCATTTCTGGCTTCCAATATCGGATGTGCAAAATGGGATATGCAATGGGAAAATTATACAGTTGTGGATCTGGTTTTAGGCACTTGAGCACGATGCAATTGAGGGCATCCACTACATTGTAGGTTCTTGTACCAAATTTATTGACAGTTTTTGGATTGTAAGCAGCTTATTATTACATATTACTGGCTATTGAAACACAGTTTTCACTAGATCAGCAGCCAGATTCAATTACTAACTGTGCAAAAAGTTACTTCAGTTACAAGTTTTTTTATATCTCGCTAGAAGCTCTATAACAATATTGTTCATTTGATTTTTTCATATTCACTATGGGTTGCCAATCTCATATATCGTGACGATGCTGTCTACGACTAATCCTGAAGGCCTAGAATAAGTCTATTCTATTATTATTTAAATTAGCATCTTCGCCATTTGTGTTCGCCAGTTCACTATGAGCCGCTAAAGGTTTTCATATCAGAGTAATCTGTGCAATGACTAGGCAAACAACTAGGACGCCTTGGTGGCATTATAACCGTTTCCTTGCTTTTGCTACGTTACGTCATCCGTTGGTTTTTATTTATCGGAAATAGGCTTACGTTTGAACAGGATCTCACCTGATGTTAAGTGACGATGCGGTTGATGGAGCACGCTTGCGTAGAAGAAACCTATTCAGTCTCGTCTTGAAAACTGTTGTTGCCTTAGACTCTACGGCTTAGTGACTCTTGTCTACGACGTAGCGTAGGTACTAGTCCATTTGATATTGCAAAAATATTCATCATCAACATCATCAGCCGGAAGACGTCCACTGTTGAACATAGGCCTCCCCCATCGAGCGCCACTTTGATCGGCTACTCGCCTCGCGCATCCAACGGTTTCCCGCGGTTTTGACAAGGTCATCGGTCCATGTCTTCCGGTTCGTGGTCGCCACTCGAGAACCTTTAAAAAATATTATTGTATGTGTATTACTTATCAAAAATAAAAAAATTGTTACAGCCATGTAATATCTTATACTTATAAAGTTCTTCCGTACCTTTCCAAGAAGTCTCCCGTATAAAATCGACATTATTCTCAAAGATCCTGGATTACCGATCCCCAAGGAAAGCGCGGCACGTGCTTTACGCCGATAAGCACCGGGGATCAAAGCTTGAGCTCTGGCTGAAAAATTAAAAGAAAGCTCTTCGAAACCTTTTGTTTTTTATGGTGACAGAGATGATGGTAGATATATAAAGCCATGCTTTTAGTTATTTTTGACAAAATTAGACATCTATTATGAGTAGATGGTTAAATGATTGTTTCAGAATGAATCGTTTAAAACGAGCGTTACTGTAACGAAAATAATGTTTTATTTTTATTTATTTATTCTTTAGCACACAATATATTAAATATGTACAAGGAAGGACTTAATGATAGATAGCATTTTCTACCAGTCATCCTGGATGTGCAAGAAAAATGGTGTCAGTGCAGTAAGGAGAAAGATACCTACATATAAAGTTGAAAAAAATAATAAAAGAAAACCCAGAAATAAAAAATGCGGATAGGCGTAAGAAAGTTAAGGTATTATTTTAATTAACTATTACTGTTTTTAAATTATTATTGAACCTTTATTGAAGTTTTACATTGTTATTTTTGAGTAACAACAATTTATACTCATTGTGATGACAAACGCCTTAGAATCATTTAAAATGTGTGGTTTATATCTGCAAAAACGACAGCAGAAGAGAATAAAAAATATCCCGTAGATAAACACTTATCTTTATAGCGTTTAATCCCAATTTGGCACATATCTCAGACTCTTAAATGAACGCCCGAACTTAGCATAGATATTAAATAGTAAACTTCTGTCTCGAATCTGTAATGAGCACGGTACAGTCATTGTACTTTTCACGAATGCGAACTGGGGCCGTGGGACGAATATAACCCACCCTAGGGACATATTTGTACAATCCCTAGGCCATATTAAATTTGTCACACTTTAGGACAGGGATGGCAAACCTTTACTCGTAAACATGCCGTATTTGACAGAAAAAAAACGTGATGTGCCGTAAAAGAATCTTGAATTAATGATTTGATGGACAAAATATAAAACCAAAAGTATAAATTCTATACATTAACTAAAACATTTAAACCACAAAATTCACAGCAATCCTTATATTTACTGTTTATGTTCATTTTATATAGCAGTTAGTGTCATTTCTGCTGCTGAAAATTTGAATTGGTGAATATTTTAAATTAGGCTCGGCTTGGTTACTTTTAGCAGAATGCAAGCTGAACTGCGGCGCAAGTTCGGAAGTCGGTTCGATAAATTTGTCGAATCGAAAAAAATGATAAATTTATCGAATGTTGCGAGTACCGAAGTTTGATCGTAAAGTATTGTAGTAGCTCTACATTGTCTTTGGATTCGATCTAGCTATTCGATAACTTTTGTCGATTGTATCAAGATTCTAGAAATTATATAAAAAGTCGATAAAACCCAATTTATCGATTTGAACTGTCAATTTTATCGAAATTTCTCGATCGAAAAGATCCGTACTTGCGCCGCTGGATTTTTTTTTATCAGAACAAAATAAATTTTTTGGTTCGATCAAATACATAGATTCGTTAAGTATTATCGGTGCTCGAATTATTTTGTCACGTGCCATCACTGACACGCGAGCTGTTGGTTCGTCATCCCTGCCCCAGGGCACGATATGTGTCCCTCGATACAGCGCTCGACAAAATCCTAAGGGTGGTTTTAGCTGCGTACTTTAACTCCATGATTAAATAACGTGGTTTGTAATAATACGTAAAATAAATAAATTGATGTGATAAAATAACTTGTCTGAGAATTATCCTTAGCTCTTGCCTCTGATTTCTAAAACTTTGTGATAAAACCAATTAAAAGTAATAAAATAACTTGGATTTGCTTTGACGTATATATTATATTATGATAGCAAAATATATTATGACAATTACTACGTCTGCAAACTTGTAAGCTAGACGCTCTGTTAAAACTTTGGCTGAAAAAAATCTTTATTGATAAGATGGTGGTTAAAGACAAGGTCATTACGTATAAGAAAAAAAAAACAAATTATAAAGTACTAGCTGCTGCGGTTTCACCCGCGCGGAGATATTGGATTTCATGGGTTTTCTTTTTTGCGCAGAACCCTAATTCTTTTTCTAAAATAAAATTAGCCTAAGTTATCAGTCAAATTAAATCAAATTAGCATAGATCTGTGAAATTAAATCAACTTGTCAACATTATAAAACTTTATTGACAGCTGTCAATGTCAATTTTATGTCACACTAACCTCTGCCCGCGGTTTTCACCCACGTTTCCATGGGAACCGTGCATTTTTCCGGGATAAAAGTAGCCTATGTTACACTCCGGTCCATAAACTATGTCTATGCCAAAAATCATGTCGATCCGTTGTTACTGCGTGAAAGAAGGACAAACCAACAAACACACTTTTGCATTTATAATATTAGTATGGATGTTGCGCAGTGTATAGGTACCTACTTTATTATATAATCAAACCAGCCACGCTTTATTTTGAACGGTTCACAAACCAATTCAAAACCACGACTAGGCTATTCAAGTTTTCAAATCAATCTAAAGTTATCTATAGGTACCTACAGTATTAAACCTATTACTGAAGTTTACTTTGGTTGTCTATCAAAGTCTGACTTCCAAGAACTGCCTATACAACAAGCCAGCTGCTCAAAACTAATCTGTCTCTCACAGTACAAGAGATATGTCTAGGTTGTTCACCTCTCTAAAATAAATACCTTTTCGTAAGTGCCCTTGGAAAAGGCATAATTTATTGAGACCAGCCAGATTTGGAATGTTATCTTGCGAAAATGCTGCTTTATTTACCAAGATAGAAATATTCATAATGTTCCTTGCTTGTCCAATCCTAACTTGGTTTTATAATTCTTAGTAATAAATCCTTAAGTAATACCCCATTATATTTGACCCAAAATAATGCTTATAATTTAATGCAACTCTTCGTCGAAGCTTCGATGCCAAAACGAGACTCCTAACGCCATCTAACGATACATCAGCGAACCTCTCAGGGTAGTAACACAGCGTGATATGTGGCAATTTTGTTGTTTCCGCACAGGACTACGTGCATTGCTTATTAAAAGAACGCGGGCGCAGTTTTGCCGACTATGAAACTCGTGATCAGTTCTGAGTGCGGAAGCATTTCATACCACGAGTCAACGGTGGCATAGGTATATCTGCTCTGCAGTGGAGATGCTTATTTAATAACATACATGGATATTGGATATATCTTGGTGTTGTGGAGCTATGAAAATTGGATACCTACGTATTTTCAGGCGTTGTAAATGAAGGGGCCAAAGTACGTTGTGTAATTCCACTCGTGAATATGAAGCAGTTCCTTCACATTGGGAGACGTATCAAAGTCTCAGGTCAATCTAGTTCAGAGGGCTTAGTTGCATTTGGTTTGTATGCAGTGACTATACTCTGACAAAGCCACACAAAAACCTCGATATAGATATTATTATCATTGAGATAGATAAACTAAATTGAAACACCACAATACATAACACTGCAATTGTTATGGGCCGGCGTTATGCTTACCATCAGGCAAACGACCAGCTCGTCTCGTTACCAAACAACATAAAAAAATACATTAAATAGACGACCCTGTTTCATGACCATTATGCAATAAACAGTAAAGTTATTCAAATTAAAAACTAAAGCAATATAAAAATCAAATCAAAATACAAATTATTATTCATAAAACAAACGATTTATCAGAATTAACAATAAGAATATATCTTCATGGTTTTCGCGAAACATTTTTGTAGTTTATAAATAAGTCTAGAGGGTCGCTCAAATTTAAAAATCAACTTTTAAAGTAAAATACGTATATTTTCGTCATAATGAACTAAGATAAAATAGAGTGTAGACTGTTTGAAGAACCCTCGAGCGTGAAACTGACACGTTTCATCTGAAATTATGACTCTAATATTTTTGTTGGACTGGTTTTATTTAAAAGTCGCTTTTGTTTACTTATATTTTTTGAAAGAAGTAGAAGATATGTGGTTAGTGAATGCTCTATTCAGATAAATATTTTTTTAACTCTATAGTTTTTTTTTTAATATTTTTTACAAGGTAGAGTAACAGTTGACTTCGGGCATTAATTAAGATACCACGCAATATGACACCAAATAAACTAATTTTAGTATGATAATTTTAAAGAATAATACGTACATTTGAAATTACTAATAGCACCCAAATCACTGACTGAGGCTCGACCGAAATCGGACTCTAGAAAATTTACACCACCAACACCATCATCATCACTGGAACAGCTGTGCCAGCAACCCAGAGCCGTACTCCGTTATGTGAAGAAGTTGGGATGGCTTGAGTAGATATTGACAGAAAAAAATGTACTAAACATACCAAGTGGGATGTCAATGCAGGCTTACCACATAGAATAAGAATACCTAATATCTGTAATTGGACTGTGGGACGTGTCTATTTCTCATCGACTACAAAAAAGGACGATATTCTCAATTCATCTGCGTTTTTGTGACCTTGCTCCGCCAATTTTCACCCGATTTTTATGATTTTTTTCCATGAATAGCGTATATTTCAGGGTGCTCCTTTTAAAAGAATACCACCTCTTAGGTTCGAAAATTAGAGATGAAATTTCATGTCGCGATATTTTCGTCAAAGTCCGCTTTTTTTAAAAGTACCGTAATTTTACTTTTTATTTAGTTTGAGAGTTTTAGTTAGATTGTTTGATTTTTTTTAATTTTTGATATAGCCACCTTCTTACTAAAACAATGACTTAACTAGCAATAAGTAAAAAAAAGATTTATAATTTCGTTTAAATTAAAATTACCGCGTTCATCCCTATGCAAAATGGGCTCGAAACTTTTCAAATTACTGTACCTCAAATAACTCAAAATAATAGTCCCCGTCGCTGTAAAAACTTTCAGCGGTCCAAATTAATTGTGACCCGACGATCGGGAGCGGAATTGTTTGGAAAATAATCGAGGAAGTCGGTTAAATGTTGCAATTTTTACTATACTGACGCCGTGAAACCACGTTTAGTGCCAAATTTCAAGATTCTATTTGGGGTTCTAAATGGGAAATAGGTTCTGATGACGCGATTGTGTAGGTACTTTTATTTGATAGGCGGGTAGTTGGAAACAACACTCTTTTGTACTCAACATTCTTTCCACTTCTCTATAAATATAATAATAAAAACTATAATAATTATGAGGTTTGAAGTTTAAAGGACACTTACTATAAAGAGCCATACTATATCGCCTTACTTATAGAGCCATAAATGTCTCAAAGTAATTAAAGTGGGAAACAACCAGAACCACTTTTTATCCGGATTCAATTATTTATAGACCATGGTACCTGCTTACAACCGAACAGAAGAAGGTTTAAAAAGCGCTCAGCCCTAAAAATACTATTTAGTGGCTAACTCAAAGGCATTTAACACAAAAAACAGTTAAAATTGTTTTTTTTTTGCCGTCACCGATTAACTTTACGGAGTAAGCACCTATAATAATATATAAAAACTTTTCCAGGTATCCGCTCAGCATTATTACAATGCCAGTAGAGCACATTGTGGTTAGATTAGGTGTACAAGGTTTTAACCACCAAATAATGTATGGGGCAATAAACTCACGCAATTTGGCAATTACGTGAAACCAGCTTTGCTGGAACAAGCCTATAGGTCTTTTCAGGATTGGGTTGGAGCGAGTGTAAACGGGTAATTTGAACGCATGGAAATAATAGGTAATTGATTCTTAATATTTATTGTTTTTTTTTTTAATTATGTTACATTACACTCTATGGACACGTGGTCCATACTCTTATAAGATTAGGTCCTATATTAATAGAAATTAACGATATAAACATGATAAAAAAAAACGTCAAGACGGGAACTATGGTCTTAAACTAAATTAAAATAGAACTAAATTACAAGACAACAGAAGGATTACAAATGGATTTGACCAGACACCACAAGCAGCACCCGTTCACGAGTATGACCTATGTGCCAGCCATCGCTCTCCTCAATCATTACCGAGGGTAGAGGGCGACCGCCACACGATGCCGCCGTGAGCAGAATCTTTTTCGTGAGCATGACAACTCCAGTTGCTTACATAGGTATTGATTTTATTTTAAGAATGGTATTGAATACTAGGAGATAACGCTATTTTGCAGCTAGAACACGAGCCTCTTGTTGCAGCCACAAAACGCCGCCACATGAAGCCACACTAGGTACGATTTGTGGTCGGCATCGTCTTCGCTTTGTGGGTGTAGTGCGAGGCTTGTGTGCGAGCGTGTACACAAATTTGTGCCGAGCTATTAAATTATAGGAGATTGATTAGATTATATCACAACAAGTGAAAAAAAGGAAACTTAATTCGAAGGATTACGTTGGGAGAGAATTCGGCGCGCCGCTATCTCGCTCGCGCATCTCAACATTTTTGAAGATAAACAATCACTTAATATAATTATGATAATTCGAAGAAAACATCGTGAGAAAACTGTGCAAGAACTACAAAATTTGAAGACATTGTGACATCCACCAAAGCGGCACACTGCATGGTGGATTATGAAATACTACTCTCTCCTCTCTCTCTCTCTCTCTTTCTCTCTGAGAGAAGGCCGGTATCTGAGAAGTGAGAGCTAATAAGCCTGAATGACGAGGGTTAAATATTTTGTAATTCGTGCAAATAATATACAATTTAGCCACTGTTTATGGCTTTGACACTCACTTAAATTGAGCACTTGAAAATAGTCTACATAAGCAAAATTCTTATAGAAAAAATGGCCAGTATAAAAATAAATTCTGTAAAGGACCAAAAACGCCCAAACGTTGTATATAAACAAAGAATGTAGGTCGAGTAAAGCTATTACAGTCACCTCCGATTGCGTTTACATATCCGATCGAACCTATATTGTTTATTCCATCCCTTTCGCACATTTGGATATCTGTTCAGAGTGAAAAAGATGAAAACACAGGAAGAATATCTTGAATATTCCCAAGGTAGATACAATTTTAGGCGAACGGAAACGTTGATAAAATATGGAAACATTAAACATTGTCTACAGACTACTTGGAGCTAACTCATCTCATATTCGGTATCAATTTATTTTCTTAAGCAAGCAAAAGTTTATGGAATTACTAAATTAATTTCTCAAAATGTTGTTATACCTTCTAATGTTACCCATGTTTAGAAGGTATCTTTGAATCACTCAACCACTTAAAAAAATCTAAATTCAATATAAAAAACCGCGTCGTATCTGATCTGAGCAATACTATGTTATCGCTCAATCAATGGAGGTCCACATCCTATTTCACATCGCATTTTTTTTTCTTTCCTTACCCAACGAAAACATTCTATATTTTTCTAGACAAGCTTTTATAAAATACGTAATTGGTACTCTAATCTCCTAGCCGCCTTGAGGCTCCATCATCAGGACCCTGAACGTAATCTAGGATCAGAGTACTTGTAAAGACAAATCAAACGAGCCCAAAGACAATGGGGTTACGTCATTTCGTTACAGAGTTTCTGTGGCCATCTTCCGACTCCATCATCAGACTAGTTCTGTGACATCATTATGTTAAATTGTCATCCAAATTACACTTGTGTGAACAAATTCTGCTGAAGCGAACACCGAGAAGTGGGTCTAATTTAGCTTGCAAGAGTTTGCCTAAGCTGAAAACATACATAGGTTCATACATACATACAAACTTTGCAAGTTAAATAAAAGCTTGTAATAATAAAAGAGCATGTACTTGTGAAATATTGTTCTATAGCCACCACTTCTTCGTTTCTTATGTCTTAACTCCTGTGCCATAAATATAAAAAAAAAATATGTAAAACTTGAACACGATTTTCTAAGTGAAAATGTTTTCATAGCCATAGAATATAATGTCTTAAAAGTGGACTTCAGTCTTAACCTTTCAACCAATTTACGCCCAAAAACATCGTAAGATATACTGAAGGACCTTCCATTCATATTTTATTCAGTTTCTTTGGTATGCTCCTTTTTATCTGCCTCTTGAAATAAATTGTCTTGAATGCATCACATTTGGAGATAAATATTGGTAGACCTAGACAGACATGTTTTATGAAAATACGCTTTTAACCCTGGATATTTCTCGGTCAAAATATCGCCTTTGTTTATCTTCATAATTTTGAGAGCATTTTGTGAAATGTGCATTTTCTTAACCCTTCGTAAAAGAGGTGATAAAACTTTGAAGTTTTATTTATGTCTGTGGCGTCGAACTCTCTGAACGGATAAGCCAACATTATAGCATTTAAAAAAAAATGCAAGAATCGACTAGTATCTGTCGAGAGATTTTATTGGTTTTAAACGACTACAAAAAGAAGGAGGTTCTCAATTCGTCTGTATGTCTGGGACTATTTCTAGGAATCGGCTTAACCGAATTACATATTCTATTAAAGTAGATCTCTTTCCTAGGTGTTCCCATTTTTTTGTCAAGATCGTATGTTATTCTCTGAAGCTAGAAGTTAAATGTCGTTTTCAGTTTTTTAAAAGCAATTTTCTTAGCTCCAGTTGTTCCTGCTGTTTGCATAAACTTTTATATTTAATTTTTTGATTCGCTTCATTATATTATATCATACTTTTGTTGATTTTTATTACATTCAATTGAAAATCTGTGACCAAACATAACAGTATGTTCCGGCGTTAGTTGAGACCCAATCCTAATTTTGGGTTAGCGTACACACAATTTTCAACCTTAATGCACTTACACTAAAACACGATGAAATCACACTTCATAAGCTCAGAATTGCTTGGGCGAAGAAAATCACAGCTATAACATGGTAACTTTCAATAGTGCGTGCACAAGTCTAGTTAAAACTAGCAAACAGTACACTCAACTACACGAGTTTCTTGTATTATACATAATTCTAATATCATTAATGTCCACGAACACTCGATATTTTTTCTAATTGCGACATTGTTACAAAGTGGTCAATGTTTATGTAAGTGAGTGTACTGCAGTAATGTTGCCGTTGGTTGTTCCCTACAATTTTGTTAATCGTCGCGCTCGCCTACCTTAGGTCTAAAGGTAATGAACTGTCGCAGTACGTAGATTTTAGTCGAATTAGCTGAATTTACTAACGCACGTAAATGAAGTTTACACCACGGAGGTAATTGTTTATTTTTTATCTCACTCTCACTCGTTATCTATAGCAGAAAGTTAAAAATGTATGAAATTGAAAGGTTTACACTAAATGAAATTTAAATTAATGTTTTTATATTTCCTTAAGAATGTTAATTCCATTTGAATGCTACAGTACCTGAAATAACTACAAAAACATAATTAATGAAGATCCTTTTGCCTAAATTAACGTAACTACTTTACACAGACCAGTAAACCTAGACGCCGCATAAATCAAGTTTTGCATGAGAACATAATCGTAAAATGTGGGCGGGGGACGAGGGAAGACGGTGTGATGTGATTGGCCAGATTAAAACTCATACATCAGACGAGGCAAAATGGCGTTTTGTGATTGGTTAACCGAAATGGCAGCTAGGTGCCGCAGTGATGCCTTGGTCAGTGGCAAAGAGGAGTCTATAGGTTTACTAGTCTGTGCCACATGACCTCCAAAACTGCAAAAACTAAGTCACTGTCCGCATAATCTTGTAGAACCACGTCAAAAGGTGAAGAGGTAATCGGCGAGGAGGGGGGTGCGTGACCGTGTTTAAATATAGCCAGGAATAGAGGTCGAACTTGCCTGAAAACTTGGTGAAATTGGTTGAACGAAAACGCACTCTAGAACGCTGTGCATAAGGCAATCTTGCGGAACAGCGTGCAACGCAGTTGCAATGGCCTGGATTTGGCAAACAAAATTAATACTTTAAATGTACTATAAAAGTGATTGCGATTAAAAGTCTTTTGCAATTGCTTAGCTTTTATCGTCTACAATTTTAATAAATCCTTTTCATCTAAAAGTTAAGGCCAATTGTTGTAATAGGTATTTTTATGTTTCTTTTTTTCTTTGGTGTGTACAGTGAAGCTTTTATCTATCTACATCGATTACATTAAGTTAATACTTGTTTATATACACGATCTTATATTATTATGTCTGCATTTATATCACATTAAAGTATGTGAGGAAGTCTATCGTCGGATGCTGGTCCGATTCTAAAAAATATTTGACTAATGGGAAGCTACATTATCCCTGAGTGCTATGGGCTACATTTTATTTTGATTCCACACGTGCGAAGCCGCGGGAATATGCTAGTGCTATATAAATCGGATGACAATGCAATATAATGATGTCATAGTGGTCTTATGATGTAGCCGGAATGTGGCCACAAGAACTCTGTAACGTAACCCCATCGAGCTTGGGCTCATTTGATTTGTCGTTACAAGTCTGTCTGATCCTGATCATCGTATCAAATCTGACCCTGATGAAGTCCTGGATGATGTCCAGGGTCCTGACGATAAAGACGGAAGATTGACAAAAAATATTTTTCCACGAAAAAAAACTTATTTGTAATAATTATTATTGGACTGTAAAATAAGGAAAAAATGTAACAAAAATATTTTCTGCTTTAGACATAAATTATGTTCAATTTAGTTATTTTTAGATCAAATTTTCCAGATAATTATACTTCAAATTAGATCTTATTGCCTTCCCGACTTAAAAATAAAATTAGGTAGTAATGGAATTAACCTCTCAATAGAAAATAAGTATGACCTCAAACCCATCACAGTACTCTGGCTGACCCTATTAGTAAGTATAGGGATACACTCTGTAAGCAGACTGATATAAAATCGATTAAGTATATACCCCAAACATATTTTATACCATTGGGTAACGAGACGAGGACGTTTGCCTGATGGTAAGCATAACGCTGGCCCATAATAATTTTATTGCTACTAATAATTATGAAACACAAAGGCCTGCGCGGCACTGCTTTGCGCTCGTTACCCTGAGACATTAGGTATTAAGACCTAATTGAACCGAATTGAAAAAGAGCGTTATTATTCTGACAAGCAAACGTACGTTTGCATAAGCGTCTACGCTGCCCCTTAGCAAGAATACGTAAATGGTTACGATTGAAAATTGCGACATCTATTTTATATAAAAAACCATTACGATGGAAAAACAAATGCCTGATAGACCAATAATCACCCCAAAAATCTGCTTCAAATGATTAAAGTTAGTAGGTAATTGAAGTTCTGATTGACAATCAATATTGATCATTTACAGAGCTGTTTACCCTAAAAAACGAACGTTGCCACGCCTTCGTTCCCATGCCCGTAAGGGCCGTCAAATAAAATCCACTGCCTAACATCCAGCCTATTTCACAATTAGGTCATTTTCGTATCGAATCCAATTCCTTCCGAGTTTCGAGCCTAACGACGTAACCATTGCGCGTTTCCATAAAATTATTTATTCATGAGCACACGAAATATGTTCATGCGAATACAAAACAAGGAAAGTTTTATTAACTTGAAGAAGTTAGATTAACGTTTATCCAATACACCGTTTTTATCCCTTTATTCTTTGTTTCTATTGAATTTACGTCAATATTCGAACATCAGTTGTTGTGAATAAGGATATGAATAAAAAAGCGTACTCCTGTGGAAATATCGAATGTTGTATTAAGCTATCTACCCCTATCTGTATGTTGACTATTTCGATCTTCAGATGTGGGCCGTTAGCCGTTCCCTAGATATTGTTGATATGACCCCGTTTCCTTTTTCCGTTATGGTTAATGTATATTACAAATAGAATGGTGTAGGTTTACTAACGTAATATGGGGTGCGGCAGACTTGATGATGGAGTTTTTTTTATGTGATGATGATGATGATGATAATGTACTCCTTGACGTATCCGTCAACGGCGAACCCTGTTAACTCCGGTTATGTGAACGTAGGTGGCTAGCAAAACCAAATTTCGTTTTAAAGGTCCTGTTGCACGGCGCACAATGCAACTGACCGGATGCGTTGTAGGTGTAAGAGTAGGAAGGCTTAGGACGATTCTTTTTACAAAGGCGTTTTTCGTCAAGTTCTTTAAGACGATTGTGTTCAAAATTAGAAACTGCCTCATCAACAGAACTGCGCCACTCTCGTTTCTGTTGCGCAAGCACTTCCCACTTTTTTTACGTAATTTGGTAACGAGACGAGCTTCTAAAAAAAATGAGTATCCCTGTTTTTAAATTTTAAGTTACATGCATTGTAGTGAACCTTACTTACCTGTATTTTTATAGTATATTATATTAAATTGGTAAATAGCACAAGAAATACCTAAAATAATACTTATTATTAACAATAAATATTACATTTATTATTAATAATATCCCGTTACAATGTAAAAAGTACCAAATATATGTCTTCGAAAAAATAAAATACTGTTTATTTTTGTAAAATAAGATTCATTTTCCTTCTCCGACCTTAATGTACTTTATTTTTCAAACAAAAAGTTTGCCCTACGTACAATGCCTCTGGTATTGATATATTTATAATTTACTTCAGTAAAGATCTCTTAAGGCTGTATCAATGAACAATGCGTGCATGATACTTGTTTACGTGGCGAACGGTGGCGCCCGGGTGAGCGCAAAGTGCTGTTACTGTAACTATGAGTGAACCATATTTGGGCTATTTGTGATTTCTACGCGTAAATTATTACTACTCCGTAAATTATATAATTTTATAAATAAATTTTTCCGGCTCTTTGCCTTTTTGGAAACAAGATCCCAAAACTCAAACATTAGATCCCCTAGGGCTAAAAAGAAAAACGTTAAATTAATTTTATACATATTATTTTATTCCATTGCCATATCTCGAAAAAGGAAAATTCGGCGGTCTGCCAAATGGCAACACTACTCCCACGCCAAACTCGTTGGAAATATAAAATTTGCGTAGGCCCTTATAACTGAGGGCCAGGGGCAAGATATGTTTTCATTATTCACTTGTGTATCTTTGTGAACAGTGCCTTGAATTTTAGAACAAAGGCTGCCTTTCAGTTTTGGATGAAATGTTTACAAGGCTTTGAAATTTGAACTAAGAACTCTCAAATTAAAGAGTTGGTAAATAGAAATGGAATGGTTATGTTTAGTAAATAAACTAGAACATTCTTTAAGGATAGTTTAGGCTTCCTAGTTCTAGACCACTGACTTGATACCCTTGTTTAAGACATAATATTTATCATCACTACTGATGAATCATTACTTATTTTTTTTACATATTATAATAATTTCAACTAGAACATATACAGACTCTAACCATCAGCAGCTAGTATCTGATATACATAATTTTTTGTTGTCAAGGTAAATATATAAAATATTTTCAAAATTTTGTCAGAGCGTTTGATTGATGCGACGCGTAACCAAAATGCTGGTAACTATTTGGCTCAACGGATCAGCATTGCGGTTCAACGAGGCAATGCCGCCAGCATGCTGGGTACGCTTCCAACTGGTAGTGGGCTAGAACATTTGGATTATCTATAGGCCTACTAGGGCTTGTAGATTATCCAACTGTTTTTGTAGCTAGCTTGGTTAGATGTAGTGTTTATTTATGTATTAGCTAGTTAAAAAAGGCATTTAGCCAGAAAAAAAAAGGTAGAAATCTTCGTAAGATACCAGTTGCCATGAGGATCAACCGGGTTATGTGGGATTTTTTACCACTAAAACCCTCCCCCGGTGGTCTCCATCGGTGCTACATGGGAGGGCCTCGGGCTCTCCAAAGGATCACACCGGTGCCCTCTATCCTAAGACAGTCCATATCATGCCAAGCTGTTCTCTTTCCAGGGCATGATTGTACTATAGGCGGCCCGCATCCGACCACCCCACAAGCCCAGAGGTCCCTTTGTAGTCGCCTTTTCTGACAGGTAGGGTATACCGTATAGCCATTTGCATCCACACAGGCGGAGATACCACCATAACCCCATGCACCCCATAAACTGCAAAGATCTTAATTACATAACATGTCTGGGGCATGGAATAACTACTAATACTTTGTTAGTGGGAGGACTAACTCTTCTGCGAGTGTCCGTCTGGGTTGTTACCACCGCTTTGTGAGTGAAGTCTGCCGCCAAGCAGTAGTGTGCAAGCATTACTGTGTTCCGGTTTGATGAGCAGAGTATCCAGTGAAATTACTGGGCTTATGAGACTTAATACCTAATGTCTCAGGGTAACGAGCGCACTGCAGTGCCGCGCAGGCCTTTGTGTTTCAAAGTTCTGGGTGGCACTGCAATCGTTATGGGCCGGCGTTATGCTTACCATCAGGCAAACGACAAACTCGTCTCGTTACCTAATAATAAAAAAATAAAAAAAAAACTTGCGCTTGTTTTAATTGCATAAACTTTTTCCTGTTGCGCAAATCAAATCTGCAACTTACACTATTACTGCTAGATTAGAAAATTCCAAAGATATTAACTGGCCGGGGGCTATCCATCTCTGAGTTCTAAATATGAAAGGCACTCAATAATGCCTTGCTATATAAACCCACGTCTAAGGCCTCTCTTCCTACGAAACCCCAGGCCTTCGTCTGTGTCTCACGATAAACTAGAAAGTCCAATTTTGAAAATACCCTCAAGTTATTATTGAGATAAAAGGCCTTGATAGATAGACAGACGGGCCATAACTTTGAGGTATCTTTAAACATCGCATTGAAAGTCCGTTCTAAAGTTAAGATGCCACTAACAGTCTAACAAATACTTCAAACTTATAAACAGACTAGCTGCTAACTGCGATTCAACCGCATGGAAATTTCCATGATAACTAAGCATTTGTAGGGAAATCTACGTTAGGTATACTCTCCATCCCATAAACTATCTATATGCAAAAAATCACATCGATCCGTTGCTCTGTTGCTGAAAAAAGGACAAACCAGTAAACACACTTTCGTATTTATTAGTACCTACGGGTGGACAAGAAGGGATTATGAGTTTCTGGCCGTGTGGTTAAGAATATTAACATCTCTTCACAGGTATCTAAAAGCCGGGTAAGGGAATTTTCAGGGAACGAATAGCAGCATTCTCTTTGGTCAACATTAAAATCTACTGTGATCATCAAGATGCCCGCCAAGCGTGGTGTATTATAACAAAATCCCCCCTTCATGGAGCAGGCCGATGATCAGCAGTAGCCGATGTTCGCCTGATCATGATGATGATAAGCTTCAAGTGTTTGCCTTCCAGAGTTAAAATCTGTCGGCAAGTAAGTTTGTTTAGGCTGTATTTATAAGAGACAGTCATTATGGAATATACCATCACTTAAGATCAATTGGTTACGACTATTAAAAATGTCTGTACAAATAAATCTCTCAGTATTTAAATACCGGAATAAGAAACGTTCACTCTGACTCTAGTTTATACAACAGCTTTTCGCGATAAACAGTTTTAGTTAGATAAATAAGTCAGCTTACGTTTGGACTACTGTTGTATTGGTCCCTTCCTTTGTTCCTTGGCAATTATTGGATTAACAATTTTGTTGACTGGCCCAAGTTATATAAACAATGCTTGTAGTAATCTGCCTTCTTCGTTTTTACTGACTTTTTCTTTTTTATGGGCCTATAATCCTGGAGACTTATAAATATAAGAGTTTAGGGAATTAAGCTTTGATGTGATAATGTCATATTTATTGTATTGTTTTTAAATGGCTAGACCAATTTGACGGGACTTTCACTAGCAGATAGCTGATATTATAAGGAGTAACTTAGGCTACTTTTATTTTGGAAAAGGAATTAGAGTTCCGCGCAAAAAAATAAAACCCATTAAATCTAATAACTCAGCGCGGGTGAAACCGCGGGCAGCATCTAGTTTTAATTAAAATAAAAGTGTTTGTCCTAACCTGAAGCTGGTACTATTAGACCTTTTCTTTTCGAAATTTTACCTTTAACAAACTTGCAATTTCCCACAAGACATTTAGATGACCAACAGTATCAAAGTTTATCCGGGCAAAACAACGTCTTATTGTCTGCTTAAACACAAATTCCAGGAACGACGTAATCTGACTCATGTATTACGTATATTGTGTTTTCTTTCGCCACAATTTGGCCGGGTATCGCTGTCTGGGCATTTCTCGCTAGATTTATGGCCACGACTCTTTCTCTAATATTGTTTACTTCAGTAATGGTACAGTTGGTGAGTCCGGTCAGTACCTAAGTTTGCATGATTAGCATTATAATTTGAGCAATTTAGATTAATGAGACTCAAGTTACACCCAAACGTATCAAGTGCCCAACATGTTTTATGTTTTGTTGTGTATTAAAATTACTCTATCCAATTTTTTGACAGATTTTGTTACATGCACTGTTCAATAACTTATATTTAATATAATAATATAACTTGTGTAAGTGAAATTTCTGGGCCTATGAGACTTAACACCTGATGTATAAAACAACTGATATACCTACCGTTAAACCAAAACTACTTCTACTTACTTCTACGTAGTTAGTAATGGTTACTTTGCTGGATAAGGAAATAGGGGCAACGACTAGTGGTATTTATTTTGTATTTTTATTTTGATCTCTTTATGATTTTGACATTACTACGGCAAGGCCTTTTAATGACATGTGAGTTTTGGCGGGAATGCGAAAATGTGCTGTTGTTGATTTTGTGTTATTTACTAAAACCTAGGTTTCTTCGAGTGTTCATGTGTAATAATGGTGGATTATTAACCATTAAGTGTTCGTAAACGTGCATGAGTGAAAGGCAAATAGTACAAAGGCGAAAAACGTGTATTTTCGTATTCTATCCAAAACTCCATAGAAGCTTCAGTAAACTATCCACCGCTTTACTGAAGCGTCACTTCGACTCGAAATTGTTTCTAATATTGCGACTTAAGGACTAAGTATCCAGGTCAAGAAATAAATTAAAAAAAAAAATTAATGACATGTCATCTTGGTTTCTGTTTGTATTTATGTATGTTCCACCGTCACGCCTAAACTACTCATCCAATTTTGATGAATGAGGTGTCTATCGATTCGTTATTTTGGTCTGATGAAATTTTATACGAACAAAACTAATATGACGGATGTTACATCGAAAAAAGTGGGAGTCTCGAATTTTTTTTAGAGTTGGGCTACAGTTTTTAAATTATGCTTTTTCTTCTTTGTTGACATATGCATCGGTTCTTGTCGGTAGATGCCATACTGTTATACACCGTGATAATGGTCAGTTTTATTGCAGCAATCCATCGGTAGCTTTTATTTTATTTGTCCTTTCCGTTTTGGATCAGTGCCTGTTTAATGTTCTGAGGTGAGGGTAAATTGATATTAATGGCCTTGCCGATTTATTACATTTATTGTATTGAAGTAATAACAGTGAATATTGATAATCTCATCGTCTGTATTTCTATAGAAAAACAAGTTATAATAGCTGAACAATATAATATAATATAATCTTAATATATATAAATTACGCGTCACGTTGTTTGTCCGCGATGGACTCCTAAACTCCTTAACCGATTTTAATCAAATTTGCACACCGTGTGCAGTTTGATCTAACTTAAAAGATTGGATAGCTTACATCTCAATTTAATTCTATTAGGGTTCCGAGCAAAAAAATAAAAACCATGAAATCAAAATCTCCACGCGGTTGAAACCGCGGGGCAGCAGCTAGTATAATATAGAACTTTCCAAGTACATCTTTGAATTAATTTGATATAATTATATGTAGTGTAAAGAAACTACAAAACACATACATCATAGACATACATCCATTTCCTGGCTCCATCATCAGAACCTTGAAACCAAGTGTGACCTATTGGACTCGTCAAACCGAATCATATGAGCCCAAACTAGAAGGGTTTACTTGTAGCCACTGAAGAGTTCCACTATCCACCTCCTGGCTCCATCATCAGATCAGCTCCATGATACCAAATTATAGTTCTGTCATCCAAACTCCATATACATACAAAGTTTCATTTCGATGCGATAATTAGAAGTAGGTTAAAATTGACTTCCAAGATTTAATTAGGTAAATTGATTGTTAGTTACAAGTCAAGATAGTGGGAGGACTAACTCTTCTGCGAGTGTCCGTCTGGGTTGTTACCACCGCTTTGCTCGTGAAGTCTGCCGCCAAGCAGTAGTGTGCAAGCATTACTGTGTTCCGGTTTGATGAGCAGAGTATCCAGTGAAATTACTGGGCTTATGAGACTTAATACCTAATGTCTCAGGGTAACGAGCGCACTGCAGTGCCGCGCAGGTCTTTGTGTTTCAAAGTTCTGGGTTGCACTGCAATCGTTATGGGCCGGCGTTATGCTTACCATCAGGCAAACGACCAGCTCGTCTCGTTACCTAATAACATTAAAAAAAAAAAAACAAAAAAAGATAAGTGTGTTAATGTTAATTATATCAAATAAGTAGTTGGAGGTCTATTCTATTGTTAAATCTTTTAGCATTTGAATAGAATTTGAAGCGTTGAGGGTTCAGTGTTAGTTAGATTGCTTCCGGTCGAGGGTTTAAATCCACAGTAAGCATGAGTTTTCGGTGAATTGATGTACTAAAGGAATTTTCTTATGCTTAACTAGCTAGCGTATTCTTGATGTTAAGAAGAGTAACCCTGGAGATCATTGCCAAATATCTATTATCGGTTCTGGCAGACTTTTTGAAGGTTGTGGTTAAACGATGCCTACCAAGGGTGATAAAGGAACAAATATCATAATACGCACACACACTCAAGCACCTCTACTCCAGACGTAAACACACACATAGGAGCCAATTTTAAATAGTCATAATTTTTTATTGTTTTTTAAAATGGTATATAAATACGCCTTAGGCTTGTACACCAGTATTGTTGCCCATGTTTAAAAAATAATTGATTGGACTCCTAGCTTCTGCCCGCGGTTTTTACCCGCGTTCCCACAGGAACTATGCATTTTTCCGGGATAAAAAGTACCCTATGTTGCTCTCCGGTCCATAAACTATATCTATGCCAAAAATCACGTCGATCTGTTGCTCCGTTACTGCGTGAAAGAAGGACAAACCAACAAACCAACAGACACACTTTCGCATTTATAATATTAGTAGGATATTAATAGAAATCTAATTTCTAGCAACGTCTTTAGCACATGTGCTTCTCTAATAGCTTCGCGATGGCTATACAATAGCATACTGCAACAAGCATGACTGAGTGTCCTATTACTTTTTGTATTGTTATATAAAAAAAAAAGGAAACAAGATCCAGAGCGGTCAGCGTAAGAAAATTTCATTCGTGTAAACGAACTTTTTATCGTCTGTTACCAAATCGGGCCGGAGTCATTGCGCTATCTGCATTGCGTATTTTCACAAACTTACGTCCAAGTAAGTTATAACGATTTCCTTTATGAGTTTTAACTATATTAGAATTTTGGAGATGCAAGTTTTACTTAGTGTAGAGTATACTTTCACGTTTTGTTAGTGGGAGGACTAACTCTTCTGCGAGTGTCCGTCTGGGTTGTTACCACCGCTTTGCTCGTGAAGTCTGCCGCCAAGCAGTAGTGTGCAAGCATTACTGTGTTCCGGTTTGATGAGCAGAGTAGCCAGTGACATTACTGGGCTTATGAGACTTAATACTTAATGTCTCAGGGTAACGAGCGCACTGCAGTGCCGCGCAGGCCTTTGTGTTTCAAAGTTCTGGGTGGGACAGCAATTGTTATGGGCCGGCGTTATGCTTACCATCAGGCAAACGACCAGCTCGTCTCGTTACCAAATAATATAAAAAAAATGCACGCTACGGTCAAAATAGCTCGTAGATTAAGCGATTACAAAAGTGTTGGAAACTACTTAGAAATTGATCTTTCACCATCCCTTTTTAATGATGGTGAGTTATTTAAACACTACTAAGAAATAATTATTGTGGTATTTGAAGAGAGTGAATCATCACTCATGGTTTGGAACCAATCATGGTTTGGAAAGTTAAAGACCAGCCCTTAGCGATAAAATAACATAAATTACTTAACACTAATGTTCCTTAGTATAAGTGCGGCCCTAAAAGTACTTTGGGAGGAAACGCGTTACGAACAAATATTATATTTGGGTGGGTACTAAATCTACAGTATATCGAAAACACAGTAACGGCCGTGGCTCCTTTTACTTATAGCTTAACTAGCTTCTGCCCGCGGTTTTCACCCGCGTTCTCACAGGAACCGCGCATTTTTCCAGGATAAAAAGTAGCCTATGTTACTTTCCGGTCCATAAACTATATCTCGACGGTTAACCACCAAGACCTCCTAACTCAATTTTACTAAAGTTTACAGGAGGCACAAAAAACCTTCTACAGTTAATGTGGGTGGGAATAAGAATAAAACAAAAATATAGTTGGTTTTAAATATTATTCTTTACACTACTAAGATAATTAATTTCATTTATTTTATTTAAATAAATAGATAGGTAAGATACAAGTATTTTCTATTTTTTAAAAAGGCTGAAAATGTAGATAGGAGGTTTTGTCATTTCATATAGAAGCAATTATTTGCAAAATTGTTGTGGAATATACAAAAACATACGAAATGAAAGTTATTGCAATTATGAGAAAATAACGTTTTTATTAAATTATTTACCAAATTTCAAAAAAATTGTAACACAAACCTCAACATCTATCTACGATATTACTAACATAACAAAAGTTATATAAAAAACATGACTGCCCTAGGCAGTGTCATCGGGACATGTAAGGATTCTAGTTCACCATAAATACAAATCTGTTCAGGAATTTACAAGTTATGGTGGAATATGAAACCCACATACAAACATACACACATACATGAACCCTAAATACATAAAATACACTCCTTTTTTGACACTTATTTTTTATGCACTCGTGTAAATAATCAATCTAGTACTATCAATAAAAAATTGAGATATTAAGTTTGTACTTAAGTACTTCTTTTCAAATCAACTTAGTAAATAATTTGGCTTCAAAGTTTTACATACTTAATTTAAATATGAGGTAAAGAATCATAGAAAAGCTGACAATCTGCAGGCAGTCAGCATTTCAATTCCTAAAGATGTCTATATTTAGAATCTAGAATTGATTACTAATTTGTATATAATGATTCATAATGTTCTATGACAGGAAATTCTTTTAGTCGCTGAGGAAGCTCCATCCATGCAGAGTTATAATCAAGTTATACTCGTATCAGTCCATCTGGTAAGTAAGCAATAGCTTTTATATTGGTCACTTGAGTTTTTTATTATTTAATTGAGTCTCCGGCTTTTCTATCTGGTCTTATCGAGGAATATCGCCAGCACATTCCTGAATTGGCATAGTTAGAAAAATATTGCAGCATCACTGTCTTGTAGGGAAATGGTTTGATTCTTGCCTCTTTGGTAGATTTTACATAATCACTTAGTAAGTTTATTATTCTAACCATGTCTGTACATAAGGAGATTATATAATCTCCTTCCATGAGGGTGTGCCCCACTTCCAAAAACTTTTGGTAAACAGGTAGATTATGGCGTATAGATAAATTTAGCAACGCGTTAGCTAGAATATTATACAGGTCTGTTTTATTGCGCTTTTGAACTTTTGGAGCCTCATGGCCCAAATAAGGCTCAGTTAGTTTCTATCAGAAGTCTCTTTTTGAGGTTCTTTTTCTATTGCCCAAAGGCAGCCTATTTTTCCTTCTCTCATCAGAAATATCGCCATAAAATGGTTCTGTATCTTCTGTGTTATGATAACTTTGTACCTCTTGTACTGTATTTTCTACATCACTTATTAAGTGTCAGAAGCTGTAGTATCCGTTTTATCACGAGCATAGTCATTATCTTCATTGGTTGATGTATCAACATTATCTTCAGCTCTTGTTGACTGTTAAGACTCATTGGTAAATCCTAGAACTAAAGACTGAATCAGTGTCGAATCGTCAGGTAAAGGCACCTCAGTTTCTAAGCTGTCTAACTGTCTTATTGTTTTAGGGAAGATAAATGTTCGATCTACAACTTGACAGAGCTGAGTGCATTTAATTCGGCAGCACAATGGTCTACTGTTAATTCTAATGTTTCTTGAAAGTCTGCTTGAATTAGTGTAGGAACGGTTAAATAATTATTGTCTTGACTGAATTTTCTAAGTTCGAGATCTGTATTGAATTGATAGTAATAGTAGATTGTTCAATAAACTCTACGTTGATCAAAATTGGAGAATCGATGAATGGTGATGTGGTGGAATCATGTATAAGCTATAATTTGAATTTAGGTCTGCATCTTCGTTTTTAGTCGTCAAACAGATCTGGATCATGTTTTTTGATCGATGACTCATTCTGAAATGTTAAATCAAAACTTAGTTATAAGATTTTCACCTACAATATTTAAGAGTTAAACTAAACTACCCTCTTTAAATTTGAGTATAATAACTCCTAAATGCTCCGTAGACCGTATTAGTTTTGTAAACAATCCCGAAAATCATGTACAACTAATAACTACTATCTACACATTGCTTGTTTACAACTAATTTACTCAAAATATATATAATTGTTTACACTAAAAACGTTAGAACTATACAAAGACATATTATATGTTTATATATGATCTATAAAATATTGTTATAATACAACAAAATACAAAAATCTTACCTTTAAAGCAGTGAGCGCGCGAAAAATGTGACCGGTTCATATAAGTTGGGTCGCGCACGCTGAAGTTAGCAGCAATTGCCACCAAATTTCACCCTCGCTTATTTAGCTGTTATTACCACGGTCGTAAAAGTATAAGAAATATTATGAATTCTATAAAGGACATATTTCTATCGTGTGAGATAGACGGTTTTTGTGCTGAATAACTAAAAAAAGCAGTTTGCCAAAAAATGTCAGTTAGGAGGTTACTGCGTGAAAGAAGGACAAACCAACAAACACACTTTTGCATTTATTATATTAGTATGGAAGTATGGATAGTATGGATTAGTATGGATGGCACGGGGTATCGTAACACCGTGCTGCTGTTTGATACACGACACGATGTCAAAGACATGTTAGACACCTGTTTAAATTAGATAAATTATAGTTTTAACCATTATCAAGCGTGGCTTCAAATTATCTTACTGTATAATTTTATTTCTTCAAGTTTCTTATCACCCCACGATATTTTACTTAAAGATTTTATTTTACTTAAATTTGAATATGTTATAAAAATTTAGGTTTAATTACTTCTACATTACACTCTATAATCAACGGAAAGTGGTCGGACCACACAACGCCATAATCTACTCTAATAATCACAATGGACCGACGGACCCATTTCGTAACTACACCGTGGTCTAGCCAGCGTCTAGACCCATTCGCCTCACTTATAAACGTATAAGTCTCTACTAACCTTTGACCTAGCACTTCACCTTTGACAGCCGCACATATCCAATCCTGTTCACAACAAAAATCAGTTAGTTCATCAAATAAGTTGTCATTTGGATGTGCGTTTAAGTCACCGAGAATGTGAGCCGATTTCATGTTTTCATTGCTAATAATAGCACTCATAAAACCTAGACAATTAGTATACTCCGTTATTGAGACACTGAACACTAACGATCTCTGGCACATATCTACTTTTATAGCGGAAACCCACAGGCTCTTACACTGCACTGTCGAAACATTCTGAAAAAATGTTTGTTCCACAATAATTATAGCGCGACACCTCCGTACGGTCGGCCAGGAAGAATACCCGCTGCTATATCAACAGCTGGAGTACCTTTATCGTGTAGTCGCATATTTAGAAAGAAGTGCATATCTTATTTCTTTTCAGATTCAGATTTCTTCATCTATTGTCAGATTATTTGGGCGGACAATTTGACAATATCAGAACATTTTAACTACTTTTTTTACGACAACAACCGAAACATACGCCTCCCTATGTTCTTCAAAGCACGCACAAGCACATAGTTATAAATACCGCAAAATTTACCCATCCAGGTTCTTCATCCTTCAGAACTGAACCTAACTAATCTATTAACGATTGGTTAGACTAATAGAATAGCCAAAAGATAACATAGTTAGTGGGAGGAATAACTCTTCTGCGAGTGTCCGTCTGGGTTAGTACCACCGCTTTGCTTGTGAAGTCTGCCGCCAAGCAGTAATGTGCAAGCATTACTGTGTTCCGGTTTTATGAGCAAAGTAGCCAGTGAAATTACTGGGCTTATGAGACTTAATACCTAATGTCTCAGGGTAACGAGCGCACTGCAGTGCCGCGCAGGCCTTTGTGTTTCAAAGTTCTGAGTGGCACTGCAATTGTTATGGGCCGGCGTTATGCTTACCATCAGGCAAACGACAAGTTCGTCTTGTTACCAAACAACATAGAAAAAATATATAAATTACTTTTCTCTTTAAGTCTATGAGTGTGAAAGAGAAAAATAGAACGCTTGTTCGTAGTTCTCTTACTGCCACGTACTGTATTATGCCTGGGGTAATGTTTGTCGACCTTCAACCGGCTCTCATATCATTGTAACTTGATATAATCATATTACAGAACTGTTTTATCTAAGATTTTTTTACGCAGAAAGCTTTTTCCCGAGTGTTTGCTGTCGTTCTACTTTTCAGTTATTTTCGCTGTTCTTTCGAATTGGCGCTGTCTTGGAATAGACGTTAAGTTTTTGTGGATTGAGTAAATGTTTTATTTCTTAGAACGTACATTTTCTACTTGTATTTTTTACTTTTATTTGTCTCTACAAGATTTTTTTCTTAACTTCTCTGTTATAGAAAAGTGTGTTGCTTTTAGGAAAGACTTATTACGAACTACGTAGAGTACGAGCTAAGTATTATGTGTAGCATTTTGAATCAAATAGAGAACCGACTAGTCTCACTAAACAACTTTTTATATGCCAGCGTTATGTCTTATTATGTTTCAAACTTAAATTTCTTCCGCATTTAGGGCGTCAAACATGAAAAAAGGTTTAGGTTGAGACAGTGGCGTATTTTAGGATTCAGCGCCCTGGGCCTGCAGGCCCCGCCGCCCTTTTTGTTTTACAATTTTAAATTGAATCGAAAGAGACAAAACACAGTTTAACACTGTTCATTAATAAGAGCCTTAGTTAGGTAGTCTTTTTTAAATTTCTTCTGCTTCCACCGCCCCTAGCAGCCTGCCGCCCCGGGCCATGGCCCTTTTGGCCCTAGGGTAAATACGCCCATGGGTTGAGACTTCCACCAGAGAACACTAGGATTGTCCGTCTGGGTTGGTAACACAATTTTTCTCATATATTCTGCCATCAAACAGTAATGTGCAAGCATGATTGTGTTCTGGTTTGATGAAAAGTCATATCTAATGTCTCAGAGGAACGAGCGCACTGCAGAACTGCGCAGGTCTTTGTGTTTCCAAGTTCTGAGTGACAATGCACAATGGTTAAAAAAGGGTGCGCTGGAGCTTGCAGAGTATAGTTCAAAGAATAAAAAAAGAAGAATCAAAAAGATTTAATACAAAAACAGCTGAAAGACTTGGGATGCTAACGAGATTTGAAAACGTACTTACTCCTCTGGCGCAGCGACCCAAAATGGATCTTGACCTCCAACACAAGAGAGCGCCACTTATTCCGGTCCTGCGCTGTCTCTCGCCAGTCGGCGATGCCCAGCTCGCGCAAGTCTGCCTCGACAACGTCAATCCAGCGATATCTGGGCCGCCCGACAGGTCGGCGGCCACTTGGCACTCCAAGATACGCCTTTTTAACGCTACGATCCTCCTCCATTCTCAGAATATGGCCAAGCCAACGCAGTCTTTGGGCTTTGGTCTCCCCAATTATGTTGGGCTCATCGAACAGCTCCTCGATTTCGGCATTTTTCTTAATCCTCCAGCTGCCATCTTCCCTCTTGGTTGGGCCCAGAATCTTGCGCAGAATTTTCCTCTCCGCTACTAAGAGTTTATTTTCTTCCTTTAGCGTGAGTGTCCAGGCCTCGCACCCATACATTAAGATCGGTCTAATGACAGTTTTGTAGATCCGAATCTTAGTCGTCCTGCTCAGCAGCCTGGACACCAACACTTTATGTAAGGCTGCACTACACCGTAGGGCGTTGTGAATACGGATATCGATTTCTTCTTGCCTTGTGTTTGTGTCTGTGATAGTGCAGCCTAGATAACGGAATTTCTCAACACCCTTGTAAGTCGTATCTCCTATGCGCAGATCTTCTCGCTTTTGCCTTGTGTTCTTGTAGCGCTTCATGTGGAGATACTCGGTTTTGTTCTGGTTAATTCTGAGCCCAACCTTACACGCATTAGTGGCCAGTGTTCTCTCTGCACTTGCAACCTCATCCTTAGATTGTCCGAGAAGAGCCAGGTCATCCGCATATCCAATCACCCTATGCTGTCCGTTCAGGTAGACGCCACTGTCAAGCGCCATGACTCCTCTGATGACGTGTTCGAGCGCTAGATTAAACAGCATAGGGGATAACGCGTCTCCCTGCTTTAGCCCGGTAACGACATCGAACTCTTCTGTGAGGTCGCTTCCAACCTTGACACACATTCTGCTTACTCCTGTGGCAGCTTTTATGAGAGCTATAAGTTTACGAGGGATGCTGAAGTTCGTAAGTATGGTATACAGAGACTCTCGATCAATGCTGTCATATGCCTTGTTAAAGTCGACGAATAAAGAGTGCACACTCTGCGCATATTCCCATTTCTTCTCCATCAGTTGTTTTAGGAGAAAGATTTGGTCTGTGGTACTACGGTTGCGCCTAAATCCACACTGATAATCGCCGATGATTTTTTCCGCGTACGGCTCAAGTCGACTAAGCAGCACGTAAGAGAAGACTTTATAGGCATTAGGCAACAGAGCAATACCTCTATAGTTAGCACACGTCTTTCTACATCCCTTCTTATGAATAGGGCAAATGATACCGATGTTCCATTCGTCTGGTTGTTGCTCCAAGGTCCATATTTTGCTGAGCAGCTGATAAAGGCGCGAGTGTATAGCTCCACCACCATACTTCCACAACTCAGCATGCAAGCCGTCTACTCCCGGTGCTTTGTTGTTTTTAAGTCTCTTTATAGCAGTTCTTACTTCCTCAAATGTTAGTGGTTCTATTTCGGACTCATTCTCTTCTCGAAGTCGCACGGTTGACTGTTCGATAGCTGGGCAGTTGAGAAGCCCCTGGAAGTAGCTGCGCCACATCTTCTTAAGCTCTTCCGTGTCCGTCACAAGATCTCCTACATCATTCAGGAGGAACTGAGACGTGGGTTGGTAACCTTTTTTAACAGACCGGACTTCCTGGTAGAACTTTCGAGAATGGTTGGCTCGTATTAACGTCTCCATCTCCCTGATGATGTCATCAAACTGTTCCCTTTTTGCTCTCTTTATTGTCCGCCTAGCTTTTAATCGGAGATTTTCCCATTTGTCTTCCCACTGTGGGTCTTGTTCTGCGAGCATTCGGTACTTCCGTTTCTCTTCAATCAACTTCTCGCAGTCTTCCGTCCACCATTTTCGTTTCTTTTTACGTTTTTTCTTTCCAATGACCTTTAGTCCCACTTGTTTTATTGTTTTTTTCATGGAATCCCAAAGGTCATTTATATCTTCCTCTACTTCTAACTCTTTAAAACTGTTGCTAAGCTCTATCTGGAACTTTTCAAGAATTGGTTGTCTTCTTAAGTTTTCCACTTCTATTCCGTCTTCTCTGTTTGAGGCTGTCTTCTTATTTACCCTAATTTTGGCTTTGACTTTGAATACCAGCATGTAATGGTCACTATCACAATCTGCGCCCCTAAAAACTCGGACATCCTCGATTGTACTTTTATGTCTGTCGTCTATCAGGATATGGTCAATCTGATTAATTGTTCTGCCGTCTGGGGATTTCCATGTTCCTTTGTAGATATCTTTATGAGGATACATGGTGCTTTTAACGACTAACCCTTTAGATGCCGCAAAACTAATTAATCTTAAGCCATTGTCGTTGGACACGTCATGCTTGCTATATAGGCCAATTGTTGGGACAAACACTTCCTCTCGCCCGATTTTCGCATTGAAGTCGCCCAGCACAATTTTCACATCATAACTGCAGATTTGGTCGTATACAGTTTCCAGATCTTCATAAAACTGATCTTTAACTTCATCGTCTGATACTTCTGTTGGGGCGTATGCATTGATGACGGTTATGTGGGAAAACTTGCTTTTCAGGCGAAGCACACAGATCCTGTCCGAGACGGCGTCGAAGCGGATAACATTGCCAATTAAGTCTTTTCTAATAATGAAGCCCGTTCCATTTTTATGTTGACCTGAGTCTGCGCCGCTGTAAAATAGTGTAGCCTTGTTGTCGATGTTGCATTCGCCTTCTCCAGGCCACCGAACCTCTTGTAATGCGGCTACGCCTATTTTATATCTCTGAAGCTCTCGTGACAATTGATATAGCGCCCCAGGTCTGTAGAGACTACGCACGTTCCAGGATGCAAATCGGATTTGAAAACGTGACTTGTTATTTTGGTGAGACTCTCTAATCAACTGAGGTATAGGAACGAATGATGTTAGCTATGAATTTTTTTAGCATGGCAGCTAGCCAGTCAAGCACTGGAAAATGCCCTAGCAACAATCTATAGTAGCATCGCGGTGTTCTCTTTCTTCGAATGCTTAAACTCCTTGTACCTAAGATGGGAGAACCTAAAGATGGCCAATATCACCTCTCCCTGAGCCATCATCGCTTATAGAGGCTCGAATCCCGTTAGCACCGAAATCTTTGAGATGTATTATATTCACGACACTTTAAAATCTATTATTCAACAATCTAAAGGTCAACTTTATCGACAAACTTTTTATAGACTTCCACTGAACCATCGTGAATGCCCGACATGACGTCAGTCCAGTTGATGTTCACACAGGTGACTGGCCAGGAGTTTCCACGCGGGCAAATCCGGAAAATAAACCTGTTCACATGAAAGTCCATTGAGGATTTTGGTACAGTAATTTTGCTTGTCAAGAACGTCCCACGCCCACGTAGTGACGTGGGATTTTATATTTTGTGTTCTTGGGATAGATAACGGTATAGAAGTGTATTGTATGTATGTACATAGTAAGAAAAGGTTTGTCATCTTAAGGTCTATTTTTGTTTGCACAGTAGTTGTTTTGTATTAAGACTCCTTACATACTTAAACCTATTTTTCTAGTCTATGCCAGTACCTAATGCGTTACCATGACAACGATTCTGGTAAAATAAGATTTATGAACACAGAAAATTAATGGGGACTGATTTTGACAGTTAAATAAAACAAATTAGATTAGTTTGTTCTAAATAGCCAAGGTTTTGTGTTGATGTGAACTAGAATTAGTCAAAGGTGAATGCTATTTTAACCTTTGTTATCACTGCATTAAATACTACTATTCTATAAAATAGTCTGTTAACTGCTGTAAGATCAAAAGGTACGAAGTGTCTTTACGTTATAAAGGAAACAATTTGAAAATTGACGAAGGTATGCTTATCATGACTGTACATCGAGATACTAATATGTTTAGGTAGGACTAACCTTTTTGCAAGTTCTTTCTTCCAATTATTGGTGGGTTCCACCGCTTCGTGGAATGTCGATTAATATTTTTTTCTTTCTTTCTTTCTTTCTTCTTTGCTCGTGGGGTCTGCTGCCAAGCAGTAATGTAAGCATTACTGTGTTCCAGTTTGATGAGTGAAGTAGTCGGTCAAATTCAGTAATTTCACTGACTACTTTACCGCTTATGAGACTTAATACTTCATGTTCATGGATATTGTGTATGCATTACTGTGCTCCGGTTTGATGAACAAAGTAATAAGAGAAATTATTGGACATACAATCTGATCTGTCAGGGTAACGAGCGCACTGCAGTGCATGTTTTAATCTGGCATTATGCTTACCATCAGTCCAACAACTTTCTCGTGTCATTATAATAATTTCTTTGTGTCTATAATAATTCTATGACTAATGTATAGTAAAATATGTGAGATAGCGCGTTATTAGATTTTTTCCAGGAATAATTTAACAAGCTCCTTCTGAGCTATTTTCATGTCTAAATACACAAAGAAAATATTAAATCCCGATTTAAAATAAACTTAGGTAATCCCGACAACGTTAACATTCTTAATAATTGTTTTTTATAATTGTTGCCCGTTTTATAATCCTGTCAGGCAAGCGAAAAATTTAAAAAGTGTATAATAATGGTGTATTATTTATATCGTATTACATAAATGTACGGAAAATCAATTTAAATTTCGTGTATTTTTAACTCACCCTTTCGTCAGACTCTCTGACGTAACAGAGATTAAAATAAAGCCAAGGAACTGATCAAGGAAGATAGGGTAGATGTCGACGATGAAGTACCCACGTAATCGCTTATATTTTTACGTCTGACTATGCCTTGGTCATTGGCCCAACTTTACAAAAATCATCATCAGATAACGTACACTAGCTCTCACAATTAGCAAGTTGAAATGGCAATGGGCAGGCCACATTGCTCGCAGAACCGACAACCAATGGGGATGAAAAGTTCTCGAATGGTGACCACGAACCGGAAGACGTAGCGTAGGCCAGCCCCCCACCAGATGGACCGACAACCTGATAAAAATCGCGGGGACCGTTGGATGCAAGAGCCGCCGATCCAAGTGGCGTTCTATAGGGGAGCCTATGTTCAGCAGTGGACGTCTTCCGGCTGATGATGATGAACATACATTGCCGAAAATGGGCTTCCCTCATAGAACGCCTGGATAATACGCGTCTTTTGCATCCGCAGTTTTTACCAGGTCGCTAGGCCCACCTTTACAAATATTAGTAACCTCAATCATGGCAATAACATCGTTATGTTTGTTCACAGTATCATCAGCCCAACGGGAACTTGGCAAGACACCAGCGAATGCCTCGGCCACAACTGCCCCCGCAGCTGACAATGCCATCGGGGGCGAGACTAGGGTGGGTGCAGCCCCTGATGCCCCTCGGCCTACACCTAGAACTGGCCCTTACTTCGATACGGTGTATTCGAAGAACGTCACCGCGCTGCTTGGCAAGACTGCCTACTTGATATGCCGGGTGAAGAATTTAGGAAATAAGACGGTAAGAATCCTTTTTTTATTATAATATCTTTTATTTTCTCGGAACTTTTTTCCTCTGTGTATGAAATATATATCGCACCCTTGTAGTCGTTAATTGGCTTCTCTCAGAAGATTGTTATATATCATATTTGTTAATGCTAGCTTACGCTTCAAATAACCAGTGTGTATAATGTCATCTATAATTTGGAGAAATATTCTTCAATCGAAATTGATAATCGAAGATGGTTAAGTTAAAACAAATCAATATAGTCCCTTGTATCGAATTCTTATAGTATGAATTAATAAATTTAATAATTTCTAAAAGTTATCTAAACATGATTATGTATTTATTTATTTATTAATGCTTGCATAATATGTATACTCTCGACTTTCAAATTATTTCTAAACAAAGACTGAGTTTTTAAGAAATAATTATTTCATGACAGTCAAGAAATAATTACTTGACTAATAAAAGCTCTAAGCCTTCAAAAAGTCAACTAACTTTCTCCAAAACTACAACAACTCGACAGCCATTACCAAGACTCTAAAATAAGTCCATGTCTGGGTTAAAATAACAAACAGCAGATTAAACTCCATTTAAAACAAAGAGGCTGTCGTGGTAGGCGGTCACTCAGCCACTTACTTACCAAGAAAAAGAATAAGAACTTTTACCAAAGGCGGCGGCGTCTGCGTTTTTCCAAGTTCCCATCCAAAGTTTCATTGTATAATCTAGTTAGAATGGACCTTAAGTTAAAAGGTTAAGACAATCTGCTCTTTCCATTTCGTTCCGCTGTTTGGTTGGGTTCGCGAATTACTGTCGACTTACATTAGTATTTTAAGTCCCACATTGGGTGGTTAAAGGTTGCGTTCAACCGGTATGGTCCGTTTTGATAACTTTTTCTTTTTATGTAACTTTTTTTTTAATCACTTTTTAATATCTATTGTTTTAACTTCATTGCTGAAAGATAACGTGGAATAATCATTTTATTGTGGTTATTGTTACGTATGTTGCATAAAATCATTTATGTATTTTTACAAGTAGATCTAATTACACAGGGTTAATTGTAAACTATCAAAAACTTTTATCAGTCAGTAAGTAATTTCCTTATATCGTACTGTCAATGTTATATTTTTTTAAAAAGCATAAACTATACAAATTCATTAAAATAAACTAAAATAACTATTAATTACTTAACTATTTACAATATTAATCTAAAAATGACCTACCAGTACTCAATTTTTCCAAAATACTGGCAGCATTGCCACGTTGAATGGGAAAATCCTGGTTGTGACTTGTGATCTCACACATTAACTATAACAATTGATTAAAAATGTATAGTTCGGAATACTACATAATTTTATCAATTTAAATTTCAAATTCAAAACTTTTTTTTTTTTTATAGTAGGCCCCAGAGCTCTAATATGAAAGTTAAAGGACTCTAATTGTCAGTTACAATTAAACAACTATTTTAAAAATCTAAAACTGAAATCAGTATCCTATACGTAATATATGTTGACAAATAAGCTTAGTACTTACTATATTTATTTAAAATTTATACAAGCAGATACAACGAGAATTTTAAAATACGTTTAATAATCCCCGTATAAAAACCGCCTTCGGCAATCCCGCTTTGAATGCATTGTCTTCAAACAATGTTCGCAGACATCAAATTACCTCACAACATTGGTACCGCGCCAGAGTACACCCACACATGCACACAAGCACCACACATAAAAGCATCATATTCGTACTTACAGTCACAATACGGGCTAAAGTGGAATACACACACGTGCCCTAACGAGACCCCCTTATTTCACAACGACCGTCCAATTTACATAGCGGTGTACCAAAAATTCCTCGCTTAATATGAAACGCAACAATAGCACAATGCAAGTTTAAAGTCGCTATTGTGTGCTCAACTTTATAAATAAAAGTCTCATTAGGCCGAGTCGCCACATCCACCACGTAAATAAGAACGACGGCTAATGAGATATCTGTCCTTCTTTTGCGCGAGTTTTTTTTTATGCTGCCAGTTTAAACGTTCGAATTTTATGTTTTTGTAGTGTAATTGGGGCGAGTCGTTAAGCTTTCAGTTGTTTTCTTGATTACACTTTGGAGGATGCTTCTTTGTCACTGCATTGTGTAATCACACTGGCTTCGCTGCAAGGTTCTTACTGAGTGAGTTTGTTGGTCTCTCTCTCTGAAAAGTTAAAAAATTAAAAAAAAAACTTTACAAAGCCTTTTATTTATAACTAGCTGCTGCTTTCACCCGCGCGGAGATATTGGATTTCATTTGTTTTATTTTTTTGCGCGGAACCCTAACTCTTTTTCTATAATAAAATAGCGTAAGTTACTCCTTATAACATCAGCTATGTGCCAGTGATAGTCCCGTCAAAATCGGTCCAGCCGTTTTGGGGATTACCCGGAACAAACTGACAGACAGACAGGCAAACGGACAGACAGACAACAATTTTTCACACACATATTTTTGAAATCGTACACTTTCAAAAATAGCTGTTGTTTTGATATTACAAACAGACACTTCCATTTTATTTATTTCTATAGATCACAGAATCACAACCTATAAGTACTATGAAAACAATTCAAAGCGAAAGGTCTGTCAGTACAAGTGGGACATTTAAAAATTCATTGATATCCATTTCTTTATGGAGCTATTACTTATTTTAATTTTCCGGTCTATCCTGAGCTCTCTTCGCAACAGACATGGCTTATTATATATTACTGTCTATATTCAAAGTAGACAAAGAAACCTCGAAGCGCAAGTTAGACGAATATGTTTGAATTAAATTTGGTTTAATAACAAATTAACGGCAACAAAAAAATCCCACTTGTCCAAGGTTACGCATAAGTCGTATAAAATAATCTAGATTAACTCAATATAGGAGTTTATTAAATCAGAACAACGAAACATTTCTGAGAACATTACCTCGTTATAACGTTCTCTTTAGATAAACTTTGAAACAGCAACGAAGTTAATGAATACAATTTCTTTGTTCTTAGAAATACGAAATAAAATTTTCTGAGAGGGATGTAATGATATCTTCTGTGGAACTGAACAAAGCTTTGGGAAATCAAATGTTTTGCTAATGATACCACTCTTGGAGTACATTAGAAGATACATTATGCAGTGGAGGTTTTTCTCTTTCTCGTTAGATGCCTTATTTAGTGTTCCTGAATATAATAATAATTAGAAAAATCTATATAACTTATGGTTTTTTTTAATGTTATTTGTAACGAGACGAGCTGGTCGTTTGCCTGATGGTAAGCATAACGCCGGCCCATAACAATTGCAGTGCCACCCAGAACTTTGAAACACAAAGGCCTGCGCGGCACTGCAGTGCGCTCGTTACCCTGAGACATTAGGTATTAAGTCTCATAAGCCCAGTAATTTCACTGTATACTCTGCTCATCAAACCGGAACACATGTAATGCTTGCACACTACTGCTTGTCGGCAGACTTCACGAGCAAAGCGGTGGTGACAACCCAGACGAACACTCACAGAAGAGTTAGTCCTCCCACTAACAAAATTAAAAAAAAACCGAGTGGATATCCACTTGCCATGTCATCCAAGGCCGTTATAATCTAACACCGCCTTATGCTATTGACATTGGTCTTGGAAGTTAGGTATTGGTACGCTTATATAAAAACTAGCATCTTCCGGCTGCAGCGGTCCCATAGATTAGCTGTAACAAACAAACAAACAAACAAAAAAAAAACTTACAAACTTTACCGCTTTATACTTTAACTTTTCCTTATCTACCTCTAAGATGCAACGTAATGAGTTTAATAAGTAGTAAGGTAAGCAACTAACGTATCTGAATACAACATCCATGTTGTGTGTGTTGTAAGCACGAGAGGTAAGGTTAAGGGTTGTTATTGTAACAATAAACGTAAATTAACTGTTGTGGTCTTGTTACAGGTGAACATGCAAGTATCATGGGTACGGCACAGGGATATACACTTACTTACAGTCGGGAGGTATACCTACACGACCGATCAGAGGTTCAGAGCGATACATCAGCCGCATTCAGATGATTGGACTTTACAGGTATACAACCTTTTTACATACCTTAAAATTAATTTTGTTTTTTTTTTTCTTCTTTTGTGGCCAGCACGGTTTGTGTATTTTAATATTTTGATTTTTAGGGGTTTTCTGCGATTTGTAATTGGAAGATGACTCACCAATTTGCAAGTCTAGCGCTCGAATTTTAAAATGAGCTTAAGCTATGCTAAGGAAAAGCTTCGGGCTGTAATCGGGTTGACGGCTCCGTAGATAAGTTGGTAGTAACTCTGCCTGCAAAACGAGGGGTCCCGGGTTCGATTCCCGGCTGGGGCAGATTTTGTGTTAGCATAAAGTTTGTTCTCGGGTCTTGGATGTTTGTGATGTGTATCTGTGTGTGTCCATGCCACCTGCAACACAGGGAATCCTAGTGCGGGGGTATAAGTGTAAGCGTTTATTTATTTATTTATGTTTATTTATCATAGCATGCCTCATGGTGATAGTGAATTTTCTAATGCCATTTGAAGAAATGTAAGACCAAGCAGATAGCAATTAATGAACTAGGCTTGCTGAATTTAGGGAATTAGGAACTACACCGCCCACTTTCTTACTGCACAAAGCCACGGAACAAATACTTGCAGTTATATTTTTTTTAGTGCGCAAATATTTACCTTTTTGCGGAAATAAAAACAACCACAGCATCAAAATATGTACTATTACTTAAAATTAAAGTAGACATAATTCCAATATATAATATTTTTATGATTCTGAAACATTAGTTTATCATAGATTTATAAACAAACAAGTTATTAATTCTGAAATACTGTCCGTCATCATAAAGTCACAAAAAATAATTATACATACAACTAAGAAACAACTTAAAGTTTTACTTATTACGTACGTAGCTGTATAGACAGCAGGTATCTAATAAGATTACAAAACCTAAACAATTTAGAATCAATGTCAAACTATATCCTAACTATGCAATTCAACAGTTTCCTACCTTCGCGATTCAACTTAAAATGAACAACTCAACAAGAAACTAGCAAGCAATTATAATACTAATAGAGTTGCGTAACAACGGTGAAATTTGCGAAATGTTGAAATTACAGTTCGTGGCGTTACCGAGTCTCATTTAACGTTAAGCACTGACGGCATTGTCGGAGCTAGATTAAACATAATTTGAACACGATTCGCTCTGAGATATTGCTGTTAAGTCTAACTAGTGAATGATTGCTTTAAATAATTACTGGCAGATATGGCTCGAATCATAAATCTCAGATCATTCCTGATTTAACATATTTCATTTATCCTTAACAATATATTACATTATCAGGCTCTGACGCTCCCACTGCTAGGATACCCATAATATATAATAATAATAAATATAATATAATATATAAATTTTTTGTCTGTCTGTCTGTCTGTTTATTCCGGGTAATCTCCGAAACGGCTGGGCCAATATTGACGGGACTTTCACTGGCAGATAGCTGATGTTATAAGCAGTAACTAAGGCTACATTTATTTTAGAAAAAGAATTAGAGTTCCGCGCAAAAAAATGAAAACCATGAAATCCAATATCTCCGCGCGGGTGAAGCCGCGGGGCAGCAGCTAGTAGAATATATAACATTTTTGTCAGTCTGTCTGTCTGTCTGTTTGTTCCGGGTAATCTCCGAAACGGCTGTGCCAATTTTGACGGGACTTTCACTGGCAGATAGCTGATGTTATAAGGAGTAACTTAGGCTACATTTATTTTAGAAAAAGAATTAGAGTTCCGCGCAAAAAGTAAAAACCATGAAATCCAATATCTCCGCGCCGGTGAAACCGCGGGCAGAAGCTAGTTAAAAATATAACACCACGCTGGGTTCCCGTACATACCCACCTAAACTAAAAGGAAAATGTCGTAAAAATATAACAGTATATTTACCCAACACTCAAAGCCTCAGACGCCATATTCATTTAACAAACGAGATAGAAAATGATAACGCATTGTGTAACACAATTACACGGTCTGCTGGTCGCACGAGTTATTTGCTTTTAAACTCTACGTCTTAGCGAATATCACTTACGTCCCACTGAGTCTTTTATACTGTGACTTTTAAAGAGATGGTTCATTTAAAACCTTTTTAGAACAGATGAAAAGAATAGCGCACGCAGAGAACAGATTATTCAAAAACACGCGTGTCTGCGTATAGCTAGATTGTGATCATCTCTGAAAACTGTTTGTGATTCCGAAAAATAAGTTATAGCCGATTAGGGTTCATTTTTCTGAGTGAAAAGGTTTTAGTTTTTACCTGTGAAATGATTTATTTTAAAATATAATATCTCTCGAAAGCAGTTTAAAGAGAATATAATAAGAATGCTTGTTTTTTATTTTTAACAACGCTTGTTAGGGGTCGGTAGTACGTGTATAAAATAATAAATAATTGTGATCGTATTTTATTATATTTATAATCTACTTTACAATTTATAAACTGAATAATGAGTTACGAACCGATTAAAAATTCATGTGAATAAACTTCAGAACGTAACTTGTGAAGTTTTCATGTGAAGTTTATTCACATGAATTTTTAATCGAGAAATGAATTCAAAAATCACACAAGAGTTTACTTATATCACTAGACACTTCATTATCGTCATCACACTTTCATCATGTATTCACTGTGGTGTTTATGCCCTCGAGCTAAA
Source organism: Crocallis elinguaria (assembly GCA_907269065.1). Taxonomy (NCBI): domain Eukaryota; kingdom Metazoa; phylum Arthropoda; class Insecta; order Lepidoptera; family Geometridae; genus Crocallis; species Crocallis elinguaria. The sequence goes on along the minus strand of OU026080.1, from coordinate 13,510,816 downwards.
TCAAACTCAGGAGATCTACAGACCGGAAATAGACTACTTTTCGGGCCCGTCATCACAAAAAGTTATGTATTTTAACGAGCTTTACCTGATGCCGGCGCGGCGTCACGGTTTCATCACCGTACTAGCCGCCAGCGCTTGAAAGCTCATCCACACCTGACACGTGGAAATCTCATACTGTACGACTCTCGCGATCTTTTCTGTCGAGGGCATGCAAATTGTGGAATGAGCTCCCACCTGCGGTCTTTCCGACAAACTACAACTGTCTCTTGTGTATAAAATATCTAAACGTTAGCGGAAATGGGTTAAAATTCGATCTCAAGATTGAAACAAGACAGTCATTGTACCCAAACAAACACAGTTACAAACGTAGCGAGCTAAATAAAAGCTTTAAAATATCTATTTCATTTTATAGACATATTTTGTATCAGTATGAGTAACGTACAATCAATCAGTAATGTGCAATCTTTACTGTGTTCCGGTTTGATGATCAAAGTAGTCAGAAAAATTACTGGGCCTATGATAATGTTTGAGGGTAACGAGCACAATGCAGGCTCTGAGTTCTGAGTGGCACCGCTATTGTTATAGGCCGACAATCGGCATTATGTGTACCATCAGGCAAACGACTCTCAAATCTCGTTACCCAATACATAAAAAAGAAAGTGTTCGGGCGCATCACTAGTCGCCGGATGCGTTCCGGTGACATTTCGCGGCTCGCCGCGCAGTTCTCTTCTATCTATCAGGCAAGCACCGTGCACGCACTTTTAGTTATTATTTAATTTTTTAGTTTTTTGTGATTTACGACCGCGGACGATATTTTCCACCCACTACAGTTATCTTTTGGAGTCAGATACATTCTCGTCCCCATACGGAACAGAAAGTAATAAGAGTATTTTTGTTCCAGATAAAGTACCCGCAGCACCGAGACTCTGGCATATACGAGTGTCAGATATCAACTACGCCTCACATGAGCCATTTTATACATTTAAACGTTGTGGGTGAGTACTGAGCTCAAATTAGTACACAATTTACAGCCCGTCACACATTTAGAAACGTTTGTTTTGTTAAACAAGGAATTAATTCTGTTGGAAAGCAGACAAAAATTAGTTGTGGTTAGAAATTAAATTAAATTGCTTTAAGCGCTTCGTTTCTGTTTTAATTGCGAAAATGGAATGTACTACCTAGTACTTGAGTTGATCGTTGACTGAATTGGTCAATGCTATAAAATTTCATTGGGTTAAGATTCAGAGATGATTTTTTTATCGTTTATGTCAGAATTGTATAGAATTGACATATGGAAGTATAAGTCCGTGCTTAGACTGGTCTCTGAATTTTAGCCTTAGCGGCCCGTTACACATAAAGCATGATTGATGGATAACCATCAATCACGAACCACGAGTAAACCTTAAAAACCACGATCACCGCTTGACGCATATCGTAGTGCCTAACGAGGTGGTGCTTGGTAGAAATCTAGTCCGAACGTTAACCGTACCACTATTATAGATAGTGAAAGAGACGCACCGCAGCGTTCTACGATCTCTACTAATAAATATAGTTTCACAACCACTGCATATTCAGCGCAGAAGCCGAGTAAATACGCGGTGGTGCGCAAGTGATGTATGTAGCGTAAAACGGAGCAGTCGTCGCTTTGAGCCCAGGCAGGGCGTGAAAGAGACAGCACTATCTGGCCGTATTTGTTTATTCTTGTCTGTTTTGTGTAATTTTGATGGTTTTACTAATGATAGTCGCGCTTGTTGCAAAACCATAGTTATTTTGACAGCAAAAAACAATCATGCATTAGCGTGTACGGCCTGCATTAAAGTCATGACGGTATTCATCAGTTGCTTGCTCTTCTATTGTTTCTTCCAAAATGATATTTTAATCAACCTTCGATACATCTAAATTTCAAGGAAGTTTTGCGTAAGAGTTCCAATTCGATACAAACGCAGAACAAATATTTTTCACCAAGGCGACGTGATGAAACACGAGTCGGTATAAACAAACAAAAGTATCAGACGTCGACGTATCAACTTTTAATTTACCGCTAAGCATCGCTGTTTGTGTTGGCCGTGTGTCTAAGGCCCTGCGTCACGAAGTTCGTTAACTTAACCAAATGTTTGCGTTAACCGGTGTTTAGGCAAGTCGGTTAATTTAGTCTGCTATATTAAAGGCACGCACGCGACTTACGAGCCAGCAAGAAAAACAAAAACTGTAAGGACCTTTTGTATAAAGACTTACCTATAAGTAGGTATATAAACGAACTGAATCTAGAATCTTCTCAGAAACTAGCAGAAAGCGGCTATAAATAAATCGTATAAGGGATTGTATTTGAGTAGTTTTTCTGCTACCTACGCGTCGTCATAAAAGTTAGTAGTTTCAAAAGCAAATGGTCAAAGGATGACGAAGCAATTTAGTTTTGTTGTGTATGGTTACACAGTAAAATGACATTAGTAGATGATGTTAGGGAATTTCTTAGTGCTCGCTTGGCTACTAAAAATTAAGATCTCAGTGTGTTTCAAAGTCAGTACTCATTCCAGGTTTAGAGTCTCTCTCATTTGCGACAACATCGTCACGTTCAAATGAGATAGTTTTTAAAAACTAACCTTTATCTTGATTATAATAAGGCTTTAATTTTTATAAACAGCTACTTACTCTTAGGTACTCAAAACTAATCTGTATGTCTATTTATTTTGGATTGTATTTTAGTGCTGCATATGTTTTATCCGATTACGGCAATTATATAGAAGGGTTGTATTTATATCCAGTCTATGTAATTATACTTGTATTTACGTATGTTTCTGTTATAGTATATTTATATTTCTTATCTGTTTTTGATTAATGAGAATGTCAATAAATGTGTTATTATGGTCCGGGTAAATAGGAATCATTTCATTTTATACGAACAAAATTAATATGGCGAATGTTATATCCAAAACGTGGGGTCCATTAAAGGTTTTTTTTTACGTATCCGGGATAAGTTTCATAATTTTTTTTCTTCTATTATTTTAGTAGTAAAAAAGTAGTGCGTATAAGCCTTATTTATACATAAAAGAAGTGAACAAGTTTGACATGAAACTGCTATGGTAAATGTCGCATGCATTCACTCAGTTTATTATTTTCGTTTCCTGTATGAATACTGTGGAGTTTATTCCGTATTTGGGTAGGTATATTAAATTAAAAATTTTATAGCAGGAGTCAGGCGAAGTAGCTTTGCTTCTTAGATAAAAACATATAGATTGTGAAAATAGGTTTATTACATATAAACGAGATTAAAATAATATATGTACAGAACTGTTAGGTCCAGAAATAAAACAACTCGGTTTGAATAATCGACACACTTGTATTTTCACTCGTAGTTCAATGCGGACTGATGTCCTTCCCCGCGTCTTCCCCTTGCGCTGGGACGACTACGGCGTAGCACTGACTTTATGACGTCATAGCGTAGCACCCAGCGCCATACCATGCTCTACCTTTATTGTTATTGTATATTTATTATGACATGTTTTAAAATATTACTGCAACCTGGCGCCACCCGTTTGTAGTGAAGATACTATCATTTTTCACGAGGCGTTTCGCTTCCTTCTTATTTAAATTAGAACTGCCAGGGAGTGGAACGCTTTGCCGTCGTCTCAGTTCCATGAACATTACAATCTGGGTGTGTTTAAGAGTAGAGTGAATAGGTCTACTGGGAAAGCGTGCTACATGTTTGAATTCATAGTCACTTCACATCAGGTGGTTAAACAGGGTCCCATGCTTTCAGAAACAATAATGATAATTTAAACAAAAATCGATCAAATATTTAAATTAAACAGTTTATTTTGGGGTCTTTATTTAATTAAGTATTTGCAATTTAATGGTTTGTTATGCATGTTAATTGTATCATGGAGCTACGAAGCCATAAATATAATAAACCATGAAAGCCTAGCTTTTAGTATTAAATTATCACGCCACACTTATTTTAATTTGTGCGTCGTAAAACTGTCACTGTGATATTAAAATATATTTAAAAGAGCAGACAATAGAAACAACTTTGTATGTTCCAATTCCAAACTGAGCTTTGTAAGATGTTACAGATTTCAAAATACTAATTATGAGGATACCAATAAATATTTATGGTTTTATTTTATTACAAGTTGACGATACGGGTATGTCGTTTGCCTGCTGATATGCATGACGCCGATCCATAACAAATTGCAATAACATCCAGAACTAAAATAGAAAATACCTGTGTGGCACTGAAGAATGCGAGACATAAGGTATTAATACCCGTTTTACTAACGATGAATAAGGCAACGCCTAACTAAGTAACTCCTAATGTAAGCAATGTCCTAAATATATACTTCATAACAGTCGTTAGAACAATTCGTTTCTTGGTGAAACGAATTTTTCCCTTAACTCCTAAATATTTAGGCATCCGATTTAGGCCTCTCCTAGGGTTGGTGAAAACGGTATGTCTCATATCCCCAGTATTTTTAAAGAGAATTTACCTCAACGCTGTAATTTTACTGACTTTACCTTATGTTCACCGAATTATTAAAGTGAATAAGGTGACTCCGTAGCTAAGATGGTTGTACCCCTGTCTACAAAGAGAGGGGTATTCGATCCCATCCGGAGCAAACTTTGTTCGGTAAGCATAGAGTTTGTTCTCCGGTCCAGGATGTTTTGTTGTATATGTGCTATGTTCATGCTTGCAAATAATCGTAGATAGTGCTGTGGTATGAGTGTGGAGGTGTTATCCATACAGATAAATAAAATTGAAGTGTCTGTTTATAATATCAAAATAACAGCTTTTTACTAAATGCATATGAAAGTATATACGGTACCTATAACAAAACAACCATTTTTTAAATTTTTGTCTGTCTGTCTGTCTGTTTGTTCCGGGTAAACTCCGAAATAGCTGGACCGATTTTGACGGGACTTTCACTGCCAGATAGCTGATGTTACAAGGATTAACATAGGCTACTTTAATTTTAGAACAATAATTAGGGTTCTGCGCAAAAAATAAAAACCATGTAATCCAAAATCTCCACGCGGGTGAAACCGCGGGGCAGCAGCTAGATAAAATATAAACAAGGTATTGCAGCTGTAAATATAGCTTAAAAACTATAACTTAGAAAGATAGTATGTGGTTGTACTGCTACTGCACATTAGGGCATCGAACGCGGCTACTAACGCGACTCCAAGCAGTAATTATAATTTATTTTTGCAACAACAAATGAGTATAGTTAATACCTTTCAAATACATCGAAGAAAATGATATAATTTAAAAAGATTCGTAAGTAGCTTAAAGGTGAACCCTGACCACCACACTAAGAATATCTGTGTCGTGGGGTTCAGTCACTTATCTTTTAAGGCTTTTAAGTAAGGCTCTTTTAAGCTTTAAACAACTATATTAATAACAGAGCAACAATAAAATAAAAACAGTAAAATCAAGCAACCATCTCAAGGTTGTTGCAATAAACAAATAAATAAAATAAATAAATAAAAATGAATTATGATATTTAAATGTGTGTGTATGTGTGTTTGTGCGTCTGTGTGTGTGTATGTGTGTGTGGGTGTGTGTGTGTGTGTGTGTGTGAGAGAGAGAGAGAGAGAGAGAGAGAGAGAGAAAGCGTGTGTGTGTGTTTATCTGGGTGTGTTTTTGAAGTTTTATTGTCAGGGGGTACTGGGTAACAGGAGTGGCAACATGCATAAACAAGAACGTTATTGATTTAGTCGGTCGGTCTGAGATCCCTCGCGACGACAGCAATCCAGCCAGAGTTAAGCCACAGAGTAGTAAGGTTTTCCATATATTATATTTTATATGTATTATTATGGCATCGGCGTAAATAGAGGTCGCGCATTCAGTGGCCAAATGTGCGGCAGGACTAAACCATGCCGAGTGCACAAATGTTCGGGGTTGCAGAATCACTCGCCCTTCTAAATCATGATTGTATATAAATGTATATTTTTCTGCTTCAATGTGCACTTATAAATAAAGTAGTAGTGGGTACGAATGTAAGAGAACGTTAAATAATAATATTAACTTATTATTTTTGTTACAGAACCAACGACAGAAATCATCGGTGGTCCGGACTTGTACATAGAGTGGGGCAGCACCATCAACCTAACGTGTGTCGTGCTGTACTCGCCAGAGCCGCCGGCTTATATATTTTGGAATCATAATAATGCGGTGAGTAAAATTACAATGCATTTATTGAAGTGGGCAGGAAAGATGACATTGGTCTTGCCACTGCCATTGCCGCTTTCTCCCTTCGTTGGCAACAGCGTGGTAGGAGCCGAAGTTGAGGTTAGGTGTATTTAACCTATGCCATCCCACCGCGGGGAACCGTTGGATTCAAGAGGCGAGTAGCCGATCTAAGTGGCGTTCTATGAGGGAGGCCTATGTTCAGCAGTGGACATCTTCCGGCGGATGATGATGATGATGCCATCCCACTGCTGGGCAAAGACCTCAAGTCCTTCAAAAGGAGATAGTTTGGGAGCACTGGGACTGGGACGTTTGGGAGGACTTGGTGGATGCCTTAAAAAAAATCAATTTCACTATTGATCATTACAATGTGCTGTTTCATTTATTATCTTCAATTTTCTTTACATATATTTTTCAAGAGCGATTTGGAAATACGTTATAAAAGGAAAATGCTTTATATCAAAAAAAAAAATCTAGTCCGCAACGGCTCTAAAGTTTGCGAAAAATCGCTGATTTTATCTATTTTTACGTCAGCCTTTTCTTTAATATATCCAGCCTTCACTCCAGTATATCTGGAGCTATCTCATCTGAACTAATGGTCCATAAATGTAGCTTTTAGACTATAAATTGTTATAATAATCGATAATCATAAAATTATTGTGATATAAAAGTTATAAAGAACTGAATACTTTAAAAACTGCGTGAACTGTATGGTACTTTATCTCCATCGCCTACGGGAGCTAAGAACAGCATGTCCTTGTCTCCCCCAAAGGGAGAGATCAGGCGAGTTAAATCCACGTAGCCAATTTAGCAGGTGGTAGGACTTGCGAACGGGTACCACTGATTTGATCGCATAGTTCCTACCTATACTCTGGGCAATGGCTATAAATATATGTATTTTCTTTCTTTCTAGTCTTTCGCTAAGCAGTAATGTGCAATGTGCAATATCGGAGGTGGGGTATTTTAAACCGTCTTCCAAAAAAGGATAAGGTTCTCAATTCGTCTGTATTTTTGTTAAAGTTATTTTCGATTTCTTTGTTAATTTTCAACCGATTTATATGAATATTTTTAATGAAGGGTGGTACTTTTATAAATTTTATTAAAGATTACCACCCCTGAGGGTGGAAAAATGGGGGATGAAAATTCAAATATCGCGATATTTTGTTGTCAAAGTTGGCTCCCGCTTCTCTTACGTTGACTTTTTTAAAAGTCACGTATTAATAAACTCGTGACATTTCTGTACCCTATAATAATTTACAATTTATTAAAATGTCTCAGGGTAACGAGCGCAATGCAGTGCCGCGCGGGCCTTTTCGTTTCAAAGTTCTGAGTGGAACTGCTATTTTTATGCGCTGGTGTTAAACTTATCATAACACAAATATAACTTATGAACTTGCCGCCTTCTGGAAAATAATTATCTCGATTATTATATCGTAAGGCAATATAAATAACCATTTAGGTACAACCTTAAATAATTGCAGAATATTAATTATATTTGCAAAACACACCAAAGTAATTTTGAACACTTTGTTTACCGTCTGGAAGTCTATGCCTGTGAGATTTATTGTCTAGACTGACTCAAATTTGCAAACTGGGCTAGCGAAACATGATAATTTTATTCTTGATTGTAAATATATTAAATATATAATTAATTAATTACCCTGCGATAATTTTGGTCTGGGCCAACTAAAATTAGTTTCTAGGTAGCTCTATTTAAATTTATCTAATTAGTAGTTTTCACCTCCGACGCAAAATGGAGGGGTGTGGTGTAGTTCCTAAACGGATAACCCGATTTGAAGGTGGAAAAATGTCTTCAACACAGTCGATTATCGCTTTTGTAAATGCAACTGTTTGTCCCCAGATCATAAGCTACGACTCTCCACGAGGAGGAGTGTCAGTGGTGACGGAAAAGGGGGAGACAACCAAGTCGTTCCTCCTCATCCAACAAGCAAGACCTACCGACTCTGGGATTTACACGTGCAACCCGAGTAATGCCCAGGCGAAGAGCGTCACGGTGCACGTTCTCAACGGTGAGTTGTTTTAACCAAATTTTTAAACACTTTAAAAATGATACCCAATTTCAATTGATACGGGTTAGGTGTGTAGTATGGTTCCTTCCAGCAGGTAGGTAAACAACTGCGTCTTTACCAATAGGTACCAATAATTCAATACTATTAATTTCGAATGCTCGATTTTTCATCGATTCGTAGTATTTTTATGAGGTTTTATTATATTTTGTATTATATAAAGATTTTCCTTACTCGTATAAGAGTAATCATATAATCAAGAAACATAACTCCATATATTCATTCATTTTCATGGATGCTGGTTATCTAAATAATTAACCAACCGATCCTTTTACAGGAAAGTACTAAAAATAAAAGATCGTAACTAGGCTCCCTTTTGAACTGCCATTATCATTTTTTTTGTCATAAATACTTTACCTGTAAATCATTTAAATAGAACAGTATGCAAGTTTTAACTATAGTATATTTAATTTAAGTATTTATTTCCGAAATAGGCTGGTGAGTTAATTGTTTTATGCCCTGTTTTGCTAAAGTTATGATCGGCTATACAGTAGGTATAGAAAGAGTATTTCAGTAGGATAATTATAGACATTTTATTTCAATTTGAGACGCCACTCCTTTTTGAAGTCGGTACAGTTTACCTTATATAACATGATGATAATAATCACGTCTTACATTATAATATCTAACCTATTTAATAATCTTAATCGTGAAAATATAAATCAACGGCTCAAAAGCCCTTTGTTAAGCTTGAGTAAGAATAATGGACATATCTATAACCAGAACTTTGTCGTAGCTTACATTTTAAACTGCCTTTACACATATTTTAAGTAAAATTGAATAATTTTGTGAAACAGCATACCATGTTATTCAATTGATTGATAAACTTTACCTAGTTGCAGTACATAGACTAATTGAAAACGTAAGTTGAGCAGTTTTAAGACACCCTGTAGATCCCGTCGTAAGCTTACATAAATGAGTACTAAAATATACAGTCTAGTGTTAAAATGTTTTAAATTAAATTCGTTAGCGTCATTAGAAAACATAAATCACGAAAATTTAATCTTGTTAAATCTGACAGTAATATTCGTTAAGCACTTCCCCAATCTTTATGACAAACGTCCTCCTAAATATAGGAAGGAAAATACGTTTTGGGAAGGGCATGAAAAAATAAATGGATGAATGTTATCATTAAAACAATGATAGCAATGAATCAGATAAACGAAACCTTTCCTCTAAACGGGTGTGCTAATGTTTTATATTACGTTGTAAACGAATTTTAATTATGAAGGTTTTTAAACGCGACAGTGCTCGTGAAAATTCTTTACTGGATCTTTTGTCCTTTATTTCCGTTTTCTCTTTATGAAATTGCAACATTTCCTTAACGAAATGAATGTCGGTTCCGTTTTATTAAATAAGTTTAATAATTGTAAGGATTTTGATATTTTGATATTTCTACGCAATAAAAAATAGCAACGTGGTCTCTTTTTTTAAATTTGTAGCTTTAAGATCTTACTTAGGTGCTTAATTGAAAGTAGTTATGCCTTTATCTGCAACAGCAACTTATATATTTAATCCAGTTTTTATTACAAGTTTACGTTATTTTATGACATTATCGATCAAAACTAAATTGATTTCTACCCTAATTTATTTACTGTTAGATATCCCAAATCCCAAAGTTAAATTATTTCATAATCTTGACTCTTGTTTGCACTTTGCAACATCAAACTAGCTTCTCAAATCTTACATTTTGTTAAATGTTTTTGTCGAGAGCAGTTTTAATTTTTGCCAAAGAAGCAAATTCTATTTTCCCTTTATCAGGTGAATACCCAGCGGCGATGCAGAGGGGCCAGGCCTTCGCCCCTACTTCGCCGACCCACTGCTTGGTGCTCGCCGCATGCCTCTTCATAACGCTGTCTTGACACATACACAAGACAGTTAAATTGTAAATACATCAATTTTATCTAGTTCACTTATGCTGATGTTTGTAAAAAATCTGCTGTCTTATTCTTTATCTGACTAGAAATTGTCATATCGGCATCTCGGGTCATAATCCGATGCGCCGTTATCTCGCTCGCACATCTCCACATTTTTTAAGATAAACAATCACTTAATATAATTATTACAAATCTCATTCGGTGAAATTGCTAACATTACCATTACAAATGTTAAACAAAGATTTCATTTTGAATTTTTATCCATTCAAGTTTTCAATAAAAATAGGAGTTTGTGTTTTGCCCATTTTCATGTATGAAAACTTGATCGGATCAAAATTATACTTTTGCCAAAGGTACTATAATGTTATTGCCAGCAACTTCACCGAATGTGATTTTTCATAATTATACTAAGTGATTATTTATCTTCAAAAATGTTAAGATGCGCGAGAGAGATAGCGGCGCGCCGGATTCTGCCCCTTAATCCATCTCGATTACAATGATGATGTTTTGTACCTTTTTAAGACTACACTTCATAACTTGATAGTACACTGTTCAGAAAGGACCGGTGTAACTGTAAAGGCTGTTAATGTATTGATAAGTGGAGAGCGATCATTAAGAATGGTTACTACCATAATGAATCAGCTATTATCAATGTAGGATCTTGATTCAATGCAATATCTCGAATAAAGGATAGGATAGATGAACTTATTTGGATTCTCTACTTTACAACCGTCAGCATAGGCTAAAGAAATTCGCTATTTTATAGTGTGGGTTGTGTTTATGTACAATATAAAAGTAAATCCCTGTGTAGCTAATGCTTATTCCTTATAGTGTTGTATATAGTGTAATATAAATCAGTATGTTAACTTTATGTGGATTATTACGGTTACGTCACTGTTTATTTTCCTTTTCTTTGTTAACTCTGAATCATGATTCATGGGTAACTCTGAAATGATTCTCGCAGAACTTATTCGATTTCTGAAAAGGCTTTGGTTTCACCCTTTAATCGTTGAGTAAAGTGATTTGTTTGTTGAATCTACACAATTTTGTAATATTAGAAGCTTGAGAGATAGAGGAAATAATACGAGATTTATTTAAATCAGATCTATAAAAATCAAGGTAGCTCACATGCGGTTAAAACTACAAAAGGTAATAAGAATTAACTGCGTTTAAGTAATCATCATCATAATTAATTACTATCAAATGTTATTCAATATTTTAATTACCATTTTTTTGGAAATTAATTGAATAGTTTGGTATTATACAATAAGTTATCAACATGTTTTGATTCATGATGAAATTAAAAGATTTAGTAAAATGAAAGAAAATAGAGATAGTCGACACAGGAATGTATAAACAGCTGACAATACTATAATAAAACACAAACAGCCGTAGTTGATAAAAGATAAATAATATTTTACTATTTATCAAGTATGTTTAGATAATTTATAACTAAAAACATAACGTTGCTATAAGATTGTTAATCAGTTCTAAATGTTTAAAGGAATATAATAAAACAAATCGATATAACAAAAGTTATATAAAAAAACAACACTGCCCTAATGCATAGATTGCAAGTATCATGTTCACAGACATGAAGTTTTCAACAGTGTCGAGATATCGGGTGCTCAACGCTCAATAATAATCACGGTAAATATCCCGTTACAATGTATGCATTAGTAAATACCTGTGAAAGTTTAAAACAACGACTGCCCTTGACAATGTCACTCAGAATCAAGTAAGGATTCTTACGATACATCCAAATCTGTTTAGGTATTTAAAAGTTATGGTGGAATAACGAAACTCACATACGAATATAAACCCTAAAAGCATTACACTTCTTTTTGTGGATTCGTGTAAATAGCAAAAAATGGTACTTACATTTTTTTTTTTTTATTATAATTGTAATATTAGCTAGCTTGTGTTTGACTGCAATTTTGTCTGATCCTAAGCAAAAATGTGATCGACAATATGGCATGTTAGCTGAAAATACATACTGTTCTCATCTTGAAGTCTTCCAGATTGTAGCTTTCAGAGAACACAGAAGTTTACAGAGAATTGCATTCATTAGCTGTCTGCATGGTAAATTTTAAAAGTATACTTAAAGATTTATGCAGATATGTTGTATCTGTGCAGATAAGTGTATGGATAACGTTAACGAATCTCATAATAACTAGTTATCCTGAAAATTAATTGTCATACAAATAATTCACGTTATAATTATTTAGCACTGTCATTTTTGTTTTTAAGGATTCTAAATTTAATTAGTCATTATACAATATTTATATATTATAATATTTCAAAAATATTATTTATCTTCTAACAAAAGGCAATAATGTTTAGAGAATACAAGGATTGTATATAAACGAGTAAAGTTATACGAAACAGTCTAACTAGCTTTACCACTAATGTTAAAAAAAATGTAAATTGTAAGTAAGATTTTAGTATATTCGTGATTAATTTATAAGAGATATTGTAAATAATAAAGATATGGCTTGTGGATATATAAATGGTTTTATGAAATAATAATTATTATTATCTAGCATTTAATATAGATCTAAAAAATAACTATCACGTTGTGAAAATCTTTCGTAAAATCATTTGTATACCATAAAATAATATAATAATAATAATATGAATTAAGAAATAATCTTATAACAGGTTAGTTTAACGATTATATTTTAGGAAAATTAATTTTACATTTAAATTAGTTAGAAAACAATTCTGATTTAAATATAATATAATTGTTAATATACGTACACATGTTCTCCCTGTGGGCATGACCTATCTATAAATAAATGAATTCCTATTTTTCTTATTCTTTCCAATCACTTGTTTGCTTTTGTAAAAAAAACTAGAAATTATTTTTTAATTTTATATTATCTACGTAGTTGTATCCCCGTCCTAGTGATTTTAACATTAAAATATCGAAGTGCTTTTGAGACAGTTGCTGTCGATAAAATCTGTTACATATTAGATCGGTTTAAGGACCCTAGCGAAACCAAACAAACTGTTCGATTTGAAGCATGGGTAATTGGGTATATTTCGGAAAGAGAAGCTCCGATGCGAGAACGCCGTGTGCTGGTTTACTAGGATTTTTATCTATTAAAAACAAAATATTTAAAACACTTTGAACGTGGACGTTTTTTTGAAGATAGCAACACAATAAAACAATAATTAAAGAATCTTAATAATTTAAGAATTGCAACAGATTCTCAAGTATCAAGTTTGAAAAACAGTTGAAATACAAAAAAATCGTCTTACGGACATTTGTTTGTCTACTGAAAGCTTTTTTTTAATATTTTATCCATTAATAAAAAAAATACTTAATGGAATTTATCCAATGTGAACAATATTTATAATATATAGGTACATCTATGGTTATAATCGACGTATAAAATTACTTTAAAATGTTTGAAGACTAACATTATTAATAATTAGCTTTTGTTGTTATATAAAAATTGACGTCAGTAATTCTCTTTTGTTGCTCTTGTAAACTCAATTATGTGCATGCGGTTCAATACAAATGAGTTATCCCTAAATTATTGTAAAAGTTGTTTACTATGATTATATTTTCATTGGCTATGAGATACAATTTACAAACCATAGTAAACCAGTGCATTTTGGTTGTTTCTGTATTGTGGTTTTAGTTTGCAAATTTAAATTGTATATGTTTAAAACTTAACTTACGTATCTTAAAACATTGCCTCGAAACTACCTCAACTCGGCTCTATTTCTAATATGGGGTTTGGCATTTTGAAAAGACATTTGACAACAGCTTAGTTTTTGGTCAGACTACAAAATTTGGCAGTCTAGAACCAGCCAAACTGATGTGGTAAATTGTGTCGTGTCGATGATAGTAGGCTACTTGAGCAGCACTCAGACTAGTAGTCAAAGATGCCAAAAACTAGAGTAGTACTGTCCTGAGGTATTTTGAAGTAAATATTTAAAAATACGACAGGTAAGACAGTATCAATCAGTTTGTTTTCAACTGTAAATATCGTGCTGTCCCTCTTACTTCCGCTGTTTCAGTGTAATATAACGACGACATCTACTTAATTGAAGATTTTTTCTTGAATTAGGATATAAAATTGACAAATCTCATAATTATAACCAGTTATTATTATGTCAAAGGTTTATTATTGTATACAAGTAACAATAGTATATAAAGATTGTTGTATTGTATGTATTATGATACAAGGTGGTGCGGTTTGGCGTACTTAATAAAATTACATGTGTAATAAATATTATAAAGAAACAATAAAGTTTTAAAAAAATATTTGGTCTCTTTGTTCTGATTTACCCATTAAATTTTATTAATAACAAATGGTTTTCTCAGAAACCTTTTAAAAATGATTTTGGAAATCTACCTTTCTCAATCACATATATTTTTGTACCTAAAAGTTTTTAGTCAATAGTATTTCGCTGGAGAGAACTGGTTACCTTTGGCACAGATCAGTGTTCACTGGCATAAGAAGAAGGCTTTTGCCCAGCAGTGGGTTGATACAGGCTGAGAATGATGATAAAGAGTGTATAGTAAAGTTTTTCGAAAATATTTAATATAATTATAGATATTTTTTCCAAAGTTACCTGATCGCTTGTGATGATTTATACCTACGTATTATGGAAAAATATCTACTCTATTTAGCATCATTACTCAAGGTTCTTGAGTTAAGTTGTAGACTTCTGTATAATAAGCTATCTGCAAATAGCTGTCGTTCTTTGGACCGAATAACAACCAAGTGACATCTGGAATGGCAAATTTTTAGAATTTTAGGAACATTTTTAGCTGGTGTCACTTTGGCGCCCCTGACGCGCGCACTTCGCGTAGTTAATATAGTTGCAGTTGAGATTGATTTGTTCAGTTGTCGTCTGAGAGAATCCACAACTGTAGCTTTAAGAATTTTATGTTACGCGAAATAAAATTAAAACAATTGCTGAGCTATTGCATTAGGTACAACCTGTAATGATAGCTATAAGTTAGAAATGAATAAATAAATAAATAAATCTATTGATAGCAGAATTTATGAAAAATTGAACACATTCCCATCTGATGTTAAATGATAAAAGAGATGTTACACCCTGAATTTAAAATGGTTGCAGGGTTATATAACCTTCATATAATTGTTATGGGCAGGCAAATAACCGGCTCATCTCGATATAAAATAATATAGAAAAAAAAAACAAAAAATTAATTGATTGCTACGATACTTTCTAGAGTAAGTTTTCAAACTTGAAGGTACCAAATACACACTAACAAATTATTTATTAATAAACAAGGTTCAACCCATATTTTTTTCGCTGGTAAACGGAGGTTCATTTTAAGATTGAAAACATCTTTTGCTGTTGAGGGGGAAACTTTTCAGAGCTTGCTTAGATGGTCAGAGCCACACCTTCAACCACCCAAAGACCAAACGTCCCCTTTTAGTCGCCTATTCGATACGTAAGGAACGTAGCTCTATTTTTAAAGGCCGGAACTACTGGATAGAAACATCGGCTTGCACAATCAACGGATGACATCACTGCACTGTATTCGTTGCTTCACTGCTCAGCGCGTAACAGCATCACAATCACCAACATCGCCTACTCTGATAAGTTTGAAGGTTCAGCTTAATTTGCCTCATTTAGGAAATGCTTTTCATAATGTTCAATACCTATTAGATTAATTATATGTTTAGTCAAGCCGTTGATATTATTCTTTTGATAGTAAAAAAATATATATTAACACAACTGTTTTCGTATTCTTAACTTACAGATGCAGGTTTGTACCCAAATATTTGCAATAACATTGGCACAATTTCAAAACGTACCATCTATGATCTGAATAATGCCTTTACAAAAGAGATGCGATGGCAGAATATTGATTCCGTCGCTGTGTGTTCCTCGTGACAAATTTCATTTTGGCAGAGCCTATGCGAGTTCGAGTCGGTTTTGAGTAACTCAGA
Source organism: Crocallis elinguaria (assembly GCA_907269065.1). Classification (NCBI taxonomy): domain Eukaryota; kingdom Metazoa; phylum Arthropoda; class Insecta; order Lepidoptera; family Geometridae; genus Crocallis; species Crocallis elinguaria. Next base: position 13,494,723 of record OU026080.1, on the reverse strand, counting down.
CGTGCTTCTCGTACCCAAATACGATTTAGAAGAAATCAAATAATTACTCACGAGTAGCTTAGAAATATCATGAAATTCTAGATGTAGATATCATTTTCACCCTTTTATTTTCGTAGGCATGAAAGCATTCTCTCTTTCAAGTTTCACTTCATAAAATAGTCGACAAAATTAAGCATGTTCGGTCTTATCACATGTACATTACTTTTTTAGTTAGTAATACATGTAAAAACAATAAGTGGAGAACTTCAAGAACGGCTTTTTTATTTCTGAGTGATAAGAAGACCTTACAACTCTGTTATCCAATGCTGCTGTCGAAAAAGGACTTGGGTTGTCCAAGTTTTTTTTTGGGGTAGGGAAATTGTTTTCGATAGTTCACTCTTTCCTGACATCCCTGAATAAACAAAAATAACATAAATATCTTGCATTCTTTGATAAAAATTAATCAATTTTTTTCTCGTACTATTTTCTGATCTGTATATTTTTGTATTCGTACGTGCTGCAGACATAAATTTTATCTCTCGTTACCCAAATCTTTGTTCATAAAATAAAATTCAAAACTCTTTTATGATCACACGAGAACAGACAAAGTAATTTTGAAAGAAACAAGTGAGGAGTATTAGAGATTCATAATACTTCAGCAGCAAAACTTTTTGTTTACATACAAAAATAAATCAGGAAAAAATGTTTGTCGGAGCCGAGAGATAGAAGCGTTGGCGCCTTATGAATATCTAATCGGACTGAAGAGAGATGAAAGATGTCTCTCATAATTCGTTAAGACTTATTTACATGCTACATCAGCCGTGTTTCGCTTAGGAAAATGCGCAGCGAGCCTGTCCATATAATAAAATGAATTTCCGTCACTTAGTATATTACTGGGCAAGAAATTTGCTGATTCGAAATTTTGTTTTGAATTTCGTAATTTGGAAATGTTTGATGCTGTTTACTTTTTATGTTTTGAGTATTTTATGGCGTTATTCAAATTTTCATTTCGCAGCGCCTTTTTTGCGGCATTAGTCTGATTTCGTCTGCTCTTCAAGGAAAGGGTGCGTGAAAAAAGAAAATATATTTACAGGCATAAGACTCCGAATGTTTGCATTTGCATTTTCGTGTAGTTGCCAGTTTCTTTATTTTTTCTTTCTTTGATTTAGCTCTGTGTTTTACCACGAAAAATTATACACACTTTAAACCTGTGCTAAACAGTGTTTATTTCCTAAACATGCCTTAGTCGCGCCTAAACAAGCCCTCTAAAAATATTCTTAAATTAACTGACATTACCGAAATTCTGTTGAACACACTTGGTATGAATTCAAAACATAAAAGATTCGAACGCGTAGAACCAAATTTCGAATGCCACATAGATCCAGGTTTTTGGATTAGTTCACGCATAAACTAAATCGCCGACGCCATTACCAAAGAAAGCGTGTTCCGAACATGCCTTAATAGTTAGCTATTATCGATTCCTACATTTGTAGCACGCACGTATACGTGAGGAACGGAATTATGGTGCGAGGCACGGTATAAACCAGTGCGAAGTGCGTCTAACAAAATTAAGGGGTCGACGTGATTGCGCGATAGAGAGGTCACTTGATCGATAGGCTGTCGGTGCAGTTTTGTTTCGAGTGGTGCTACTGGATTGAAATTTTCTGTTAAGGCCTTGTAACAAACCGATCTTTATATAATACTAGCTTTCAGTTTCACCCGCGCGGAGATATTGAATTTCTAAGTTTTTATTTTTTGCGCGGAACCCTAATTCTTTTTCTAAAATTAAAGTAGTCTAAGTTACTCCTTGTAACATCAGCTACCTGCCAGGGAAAATCCCGTCAAAATCGGTCCAGCGGTTTCGGAGATTACCCGGAACAAACAGACAGACAGATAAAAATTTAAAAATGGTTGTTTTGTTATAGGTACCGTATATACTTTCATATGCATTTAGTAAAAAGCTGTTATTTTGATATTACAAATAGACACTTCAATTTTATTTCTTTGTATAGATAATCCCTTGTTATTGAAATAAGGTTGAAAATGACCATGCTTACGTTTGCTCTTGGTTGAACGATATTTCGCAGTTTTTTTTTCTCTAAAAAAAATAGACGCCATTAAGTTTAAATATTAATAATTACAATGATCTAACACAGTGAAGTCAATTTACTATTCATCATCCTGCGATAAGCAAACGCAAAATATTATTAAAGTATACTCTCATTGTAACAAAAACAAGGTATATACCCTACAATACCGGATCAAATTTATGGTGAAAGGCAAGGTATATACCAGCGTAAAGTGCGTCTCTGAAAAGGGGTAGAGTTGATTACGCAGAGGTACAATTTATTGCTCGAGGCAGGCGATGCAATGTTATTTTAGGAACTGTTCTAAGAACTAGAGGTCAGTTCGCTTTACTGTCCCCGCTTTTTTAAAAGCAATTTGCTTGAATTTTTTTATACTATTTGATAATGAGACGAGCTGGTCGCTTGCCTGATGGTAAGCACAACACCGGCCCATAACAATTGCAGGTCCACTCAGAACATTGAAACACAAAGGCCTACGCGGCACTGCAATGCGCTCGTTACTCTGAGACATTAGTTAACCCCAGTAATTTCACTAGATACTCTGTTCATCAACCGGAACACAGTAATGCTTGCACATTACTACTTGGCAGTCTACTTCACGAGCAAAGCGGTGGTACCAACCCAGACACTTGCAAAAGAACATCTAATCTAAGTATGCAAAACCTTTAACACTATCGTCTCTTTAAATCACAAAAAAATTGCTGAAATACTTCAATACTATAACGTCTTAGTATTTTCTGTTCACCGGAAACTCAAGCTCAAGTATAACGAACGACGGAATGTTTGGACAGAATATAGTAAATTCATTTCTTTATGAGCCCTTGCCATGAAATCACTTGAGTCGGAGATGCCATCGGGCGGACCGACCCCAACATAAATCTCCCACACTAGATTATATTTTCCCTTCAGTTTCTTCCAAATAGTCTGCTAAGAATGTCTTTTTTTATACTGAATAGCTTGCGTTTGACCGCTATCTCACCTAATGTTAAGCTATGATGCAATCGACCATGTAACACGCTTGCCTAAAAGCTACCTGTTCACTTTTATAGTGAAGATTTCCAAATTGTACGATTCAGTAAATACAGATTTTACAAGTTTTTTTTATGCTGTTTTGTAACTAGACGAGCTGGTCGTTTGCCTGATGGTAAGCATAACCCCAGCCCATAACAATTGCAGTGCCACTTAGAACTTTGAAACACAAAGGCCTGCGCGGCAGGGAAATGCTGTGCGTTCGTTACCCTGAGACATTAGGTATTAAGTCTCATAAGCCCAGTAATTTCACTGAGTTCCATTCCTTCGCTGTCCGCATGATGAATATTGATGCAAAACGCTTGGTGCGGATAGAATGTATGTCAACCATAAATGGGTGATGAAACGCCGTGCGTCTTGTCGTCCGATGTGGAATGGGGATGGTGTTATTAAATCATGTAATGCCATAGCCCTTCTTTAACAAGACCGCCTTACTAATCCAGAAGCACTAGGAACATTGTCTCCTTTTTGATACAAATTATTTATAAAAAATACTAGTTTCATGATTTACCGTTATTTTTGTAGCCGTTATTGATAGTTTTGATTAAAACAGGTGACGCTAATCCGCCAGTATTTTTCATTTGTGAAGGTAATTACGTATTTTCACACGCATTAAACATTATACTTTTCGTTTGTTCGCAGTAAATTAGAATATAATTCCCTCGTGTGGGATCCTCATGAACAGAAATATAAAATTATGTTAGAACGTGTTCAGAGGAAATTTGCCCGGTATCTGTATAAAAAAATCTACGGATACTATCCTTATTTATATCTGTCACTGTTCGTAGCTGGAATGGTAGGCATCAACACTTTAGAGCTGCGACGGAAGTGTGCGTTACTGATGCACTACTACCTCCTCCTCAATGGCAAGCTTGATAACTCACCCGCTCTGGCTCGTTGCGCTCTGTTCACGCCGGACCGGATGCGACAGACGCGCGCGTGCGCCGCCCGCCGCCTGCTCGCAGCGCCGCCGGTGCGTACGCAGACCGCTCAATATGCTCCTACAGCCCAGGCTATAAATTTGCTGAACGCCCTGATTGCTCAGGAACCAGATATAGATATTTTCTATACAAAGTTTCATGACTTTGTTACCGTATGTGTTAGTTTCATAAGTAGCACTTGAAATATTTTCTATTATAATGTAGTGTTCTACCTACCTGGCTGGCTGTACGCTTTGGATTTTTCTGTAAGTGCAGCAAGCAATTGTATGAAATAAATAAATAAATAAATAAATTACTCGACAAAACAAATGAACGCTATTGTAGCAAAGGCTTTGAAGGTAAACGAGTAAGTACCCACGCGTCGACCTTTCGGTTTGCGAAATTGTTTCTCGAATATCGTCAGAACGTGTATGTATGTGCTCTCATCTCCAGACGCGATAATTAGGTTGTAAAGATGCCTACGTATTCTTTCTCAAATTAGCCGTCGGGGAATCGTTCCCGAGTTTCCCTTATAAAGTACGGCTATAAGTGCCCATTCAAACGGCGAAGGAGATAGGCTTGTTGTCGAAATTCTGATTACATTATTTTACGTGAAAAATTGCGAATATCAGCTTTTATGACGCGATTGCTTCTTTGTTGCGCGGAGATAGGGGAAACTTGTGTAACTATTGTATCTGCACACGTTATGACTTGCTACTTTTGTGGAGAAGTAACGTTTCTTCTTAAGCCTAAGTACATCCAAGTATATGTATGTGAAAGGTTAAAAGGTGCACTGATGTTGAGTAAGGGAATCTATAAAATCTCTGGAATGTTTTTTATTTACATTACTGTAACGCCCAATGTTACGAAAAATGTTTACTGTGTGGTCACATATTGTCACAAAAAGGTACTTCCTATTCCACGTGAGGCCATAAAAACAAGGCTGCGTTGAATTATTTACATAATATTCAACGGTAAATAGATATTTAGTCCTCGGCAAATCATCGAAATTGAACAAAAAAAAGTTAGCGAAAGTCAGCAGCTAACGAAGTGCATCTTAGAACTTAGAGGTAGACCTAAGTTCCAAGAACGACACTGGGGCCTTACTCTGAAAATCGAACGTCGAAGCTTCGGATGTCGGATTGCAGTTTTTCTACTATGAAAGTGTAGAAAGCTTCGACGTTCAATTTTCAGAAATCAAAACTCTCAAAATCGGTGAACGTTATAGTTGCATTTTCGTGTCGTGCACTACTCAAAGTTTCATCGATTTCACTGTCGTATCGGCGATCGAACGAACGATGTCAATTGGATAATTAAAAATGGTTTGTCGTAGGTAAAATTTGGTATACCTAATGGGGTTATTTAAAAAAAAAAATCGAAATATTCGGAGCAATCGAAGTCAAGACGTATCGTTGTTGTATCGTGTCGATTACATCGTAATCGTATTTGCGAGTAGATTTAGTGACAGCGTGCGATATCCAACTCTGAGCTTTTCTAAGATATCTACCTGAAAATCTGAAAAAACGGTACGAGAACTGGTGCGGACAAATTTTCCACAAAGGACTGTAAGTAAAACTTCTATAGAATATAAAAAGTTTACGATAGGTCTTAGAGAAGATTACGTAACAGACTGCTTTGACAAAACGTATCTATGAAAATCTAAACTACGAAGAACTATAGAAGGAGCTTTAGCAGGTGATAAGACAAACTCTTCTGCGAGTGTCCGCGTCTGGGCGGGTACCTACCATCGCTTTGCTTGCGAAGTATGCCGCCAAACAGTGATGTGCAAGCATTACTGTTTGTAGCACTACTGTGTTCCGGTTTTGATGAGCAAAGTAGTCAGTGAAATTACTGGGCGTATTGACGAATATCTAATACCACAGGGTAACGTGCATAAAGCAGTGTTGCGCAAGCCTTTGTGTTGCAAAGTTTTGACGGGCGCTACCATTGTTATGGGTTAGCGTTGTGTTTACCACAGGCAAAGGATCAGCTCGTCTCTATATCCAAGAGTATTAAATTAAAAAAAACTATAGAAGTGAACACATTTCAGGTATTTTTGGGAAAGGTACGACCTGCAATGAGTTAATTAACAAACGTAAAGAGATAACAGAGACACCTTTGCCCAGCAGTGGGATACACGTTACATAAAAAAATAGATGTAACGGTCTGTAAGTTTACCTATTTTATCGTGGGTAATTTTGTATTTACTGCAAACAAAACGGGTATAAAAACGGTATTAAATTATAAATTCGAACAATCTGCGCAAAAACAAAACCTCTAAAGCTATTACGTTCAAAGGCCGTACAGTTTAAGTATAAACGTCGATGAGCGCCTGATATAATGACCGACGCAGTATACTTTCCCCTACCTATAGGCACAGTATATGCACGCATCAGTAAGACAACTTGTAACAAAAACAATACTCAGGTTTATTTTGTATTTTTATAGGAATAATACTGTAAAAACTTAGGTCTATGAAATCAAATAAAAAAGTGAATAACAATAATAATTAATATTATAAATGCGAAAGTGTGTGTGTGTGTGTGTGTGTGTGTGTGTGTGTGTGTGTGTGTGTGAATGTTTGTTACCACTTATCACCGTAACTACTAAACTGATTTTGATGAAATTTGAAATATACGTACTTTAAGGTTCTAGATTAATTCATAGATTCTAATTTTCGAAATTTCCACGCGAGGGGAGCCTCGGGGCGCAGCTATTGCTCTAGTTCCACAACTTTCATGGTATAAAACATTAAAGTTGTGGAACTTACAACTAAATATCAAATGGAAAGAGGTAAAAAAAAACAATTTTACAATTAATATTTTTTATTTAGCACTGAAGCATCTAAGCTTACCTACTGTTCTATACTCACACTGTGCCACAGACTAGCAAACAGTTACTGCGTCCCAGCCTATATCCTTACACCCGAGAGCGGCGTTTCACCAAATTGGCACCGTGACTTGCTGTACTAGGCGCCCTATTAGTTTGTAGGCACACTTGGTACAGAAATATAGCTTTTTTTATAGAAGCTAAGCTTAATGCTACGCGATCTGGAACGAAATCATGTTGGCGAGGATTGTAGTTGTAACTGGATATGGTAAGTTTGCGATTGTCATCATTGTTTTTAACCAAAGGGGTTTTTTTAAATGATCGTTTTTCAAAAGGTTAGTTGTTAGTTTGGTGCGTTTTAGTCAGGATATGTCAAAATTTATATAATAATCCTACTATCCTATCCTACCTCCTACTTAATATTATAAATGCGAAAGTGTGTTTGTTGGTTTGTCCTACTTTCACGCAGTAACGGAGCAACGGATCGACGAGATTTTTGGCACAGATATAGTTTATGGACCGGAGAGTAACATAGGCTACTTTTTATCCCGGAAAAATGCACGGTTCCTGTGGGAACGCGGGTGAAAACCACGGGCAGAAGCTAGCGTAAAATAAACTATAATAAGTCAGTTATTATTGAAATATTAATATTTTGGCTAAAATAGCTCTTGTCACAATATAAACCAGATTTTCAAAAATTGACAGCTACCCTATTTCGTTACTATGTCCTGTAACCGAAGTTCAGCTCATTGTAGGTTTAAGCCATCGACTTACTACGAATCGGAGGTTGACTTTCATTCCTTGTTCACTTCACTACCACTGTTATATAATGATGTCCCATTGCACGTTTTTTTTTATGTTATTTGGTAACGAGACGAGCTGGTCGTTTGTCCGATGGTAAGCATAGCGCTGGCCCATAACAACTGCAGTGCCACCCAGAACTTTGAAACACAAAGGCCTGCGCGGCACTGCAGTGCGCTCGTTACCCTGAGACATTAGGTATTAAGTCTCATAAGCCCAGTAATTTCACTGGCTACTCTGTTCATCAAACCGGAACACAGTAATGCTTGCACATTACTGCTTGGCGGCAGACTTCACGAGCAAAGCGGTGGTAACAACCCAGACGGACACTCGCAGAAGAGTTATCTACCACTAACAAAAACGTGATAGTGAAGCAATGGATTCAAGGTATTTACTTTACTAGACAGTTTTCCTAAAGCACATCTGTTAACAGCGACCTTGTAAACTTCTCTTTAACTTATTAGTGATTCAAAATCACCTAACAAAGAAATTAAAGTCGACAACAAAACGTTTTCACAAGTATTACTTTGTGAAAGTTACCCAAACTTTTTGTCCTCAGTGTATCCAAATACAAAAAGTGCCAATCCGAGGTCGCACTAATAAAATGAACCGATAACAACTGCGCCGGGTATACAAGAAGTTTCAGAATTCTTCGGACGAACCCTAGTAATCTTCAACTCATATTTTTACGAGTTTTTGCTAACGTAGGGTTACACAGTTTTAACAGCGCCTTTGTGTTTTGTAGTAACTAGTGAAATAGGATAGTAAAAAAGTTCGTTTTAAATATGATTATATAAAGTGAGTAATTTATAGTTTCAATTCCGCGATAAAAAATGTCTAATGGCCTAAGTTCGATCTATACTGAATGATGGCTTTGCCAACCCTTACTGGTTATACCCAGTTACTGATGGCTTTGCCATATACTGGTTAGTCCCAGTTACTGATGGCTTTGCCAATCCTTACTGGTTATTCTCAGTTACTGATGACTTTGCCAACACTTACTGGTTATTCCCAGTTACTGATGGCTTTGCCAACCCTTACTGGTTATTCCCAGTTACTGACGGCTTTGTCAACTCTTACTGGTTATTCCCAGTTACTGATGGCTTTGCCATTTACTGTACAAAATGTTACTTACTCGTGACGCTGAACTGCAGTATCCTCTGAACGATCGACTCTTGCCCCAAGGGGGTTACGAACATATTGAAAAACACTGGGATAAAGCATTATATGTAAATTGCAAAAGAAAAACTGTTCGCACAACCTCGAACTTATATGGATACCGCAGCCAACATCTCAATGGCCTATGTATGTACCTTAAAAGCCTGTTTATAAAACCCAACGCAAACCCCACTTACATAACCGTCGGACTTTTCCTATATTTTATATTTTTACTCGTTTTCGTTAAGTTTTTCAGTCTTCGGTTGCGTTCCGTGAAACAGGTGCGGTCAGGCCTCGTTGAATATTTAACTCCGCCTCTATAATAAATGAAGTTAGCTGAGTCGCTTGACTAACAATCGGGTTGCGTTTTAGGCCCATTTTTGGGGTGAACCTCGATTTGCATAAGTAAATTGTTAGTGTTTGGATCGGCAAATAAAGGCGTGCTTAGGTAGCAATTAATGGTAGATGGTAATCTATATGCATAGTTTAAGTTAACTAGTGATTAGGGAGAATTCTTGAATCACAATTGTAAACCAGCAATTTTAGATGAAGTTTTGAACAGTGAGGTTTCTGTTGATACTAATTAGGTTAGAGGTAAAATAACGAGCTGTAGTATATTTTTTTTATTTATAGTATATATGGTATATACTGATCAAGATATTTGTGGGTAGGATTAAGGCTGGCGTTATACTTACCGTCAGATAAACTATCCGCTCCATGCCTGCTACCACTACGACCTCAAGAGAAAGCCATAATCACAAGAGTTTTGGGACTAACATTGCTCCCATAACCTAGTTGGTTGGAGCGTCTGGTCAACATAACAATAAGACGTGGGTTTGAATCCCGTTGGATTAAAAAAGGGCAATTTTTGAGATGATATATATAATTACTATTCTTATATTACTTCTGCCCGCAGTTTCAACCGCGTTCCCACAGGAATTGTGCATTTTTCCGGGATAAAAAGCCTATGTTACTCTCCGGTCCCTAAACTATATATATTCCAAAAATCACGTCAATTCGTTGCTCCGTTTCGGCGTGAAAGAAAGACAAACCAACAAACATACAAACACACTCGCGTTTATTATAGTATGGATGGAAAGTATGGAAGTATGGATTTTATTTACGTGAATATCCTGCTAGTGTGAGTTAACTGTTTAAAGATCGTTTGAACCATTATATATTTAGACCATTTTGTGGTCTGATAGTTCAAACGATTTTTAATTACCTATATTCTTAGTTTTTTATTGATATGAGTTAGAGTTCTGTTTTAGTTTTTAATTTTTATTCTGTATATATTAAATAAAATTTACACCATACACTCTTTAAAATATAATAGTAACTTTATACACTTACAGATTGATTCTTAAGTGTGGCTTCTGAAAAACACCGTGTTACCACAATAAAAACAGATTTAGACGCCTGTTTAACTAACACTACTTAAGTCACGATTTGTGGTTGCTTATATTTAACATGCGACTAAGGTATGTTTAAGACTTAAATGCTGTTTAACTCAGGTTTAAGATGTGTTATTTTTTATGTTAAGACCGAGATAGGTGTGCGTAAGCACAGAAAAATACCATGACGATCGTCACGATTTTCACTGAAAGCTCTTCCAGAATGATCGACTTCATCAACTGAACTGTCAACGGTTCGAAAACAACCGTACCTCATTACAACTTCTCTGTAATCAGTTAGCACAATTACTTCCCATACTGTAACCAACAACCAAACTGGAGAAACGACAACTTCCGACAACTTCAAACAACTTCTGACAATTTTAAAACTTCGTCTAATTAGCATTTATACAATACTGGCGGTTCCAAACTAATTGCTGTTTAAATGTCTCACTGACAGTTACATTTCATGGACTTTTAATTGTGTTAGCCTATTTTTGTCCCACTGGGGTTAGGAGTTAAACTTTGACTAGAGAAATTTCAATTTGTTTCTAATTTGAATAAAATTCTATAACTTTAATTTACCAATTGGTAATTTTTTAAAGTTTGAAAGCATTGAATACAAGTGACTTTTAAAAAAGCGGCAACCAATTTACGACGACAATATAGTGGTATTCAAATTTCATCCCACACTTTTTCCCTCTTGGGGGTGGTATTCTTTAGTAAAATTTATAAAAGATCCACCCTTGCGATACATATACCTTACTCATTAAAAAATAATCATATGAATATTTGACAATTAGCGGAGAAATCGAGTAACGAGGCAAAAAAAATACAGAGGAATACAGAACCTCCTTAGTTGGTTAAAAAGAGTTTGAATTCGGTAAATCTACACATTGTCTCTTTTAATATATTTTTACTCTAGAAAGTTTAACGTTTATAAGAACTATCTCACGTCCTCATCTTAGGGGCAGAATACGGCACGCCGCTATCTCCCTCGCGCATTTTAACATTTTTGAAGATAAACAATCACTGAATATAATTATGAAAAACCGCATTATATTCAGATCAATCTCAATCTTAATTAAGTCACCTTTAAAAAAACAAACTAAATCAAAACGGCCTAGAGCTACGGTGCCACAGACAGACAGACGGATACACTCGGTAAACTTATAAAATCCCTCCTTTTGGGGTTGGGGGTTAGAAACAAACGAGTCAAGCCTCACGTTCCTTAGCGGAGGAAGGCCAAGTGAAGTTTGTTATTCCATTTAATATCGAGCGGTAAATCCACGGATCGGTGAGTGAAACGTGCGGGTTGATCGCCTAGAAGGGCTGCGTGCGATTTAGTTAATCACTTGGTAATCACGGCAGAGGATCTTCCGTGTCGGCTCAAAACTAACTAACTATCCACTGGGGAACGGGAAATGAAGTTACTCTTACTTTGAGTACAATGTACTGATGGGATTGATAGGTTTTGGGGGAGAAAAAAGACAATTTATTATGTTTTTGTATACAGCGATGTATTTTTTTTTATTTTTTATGTTATTTGGTAACTAGACGAGCTGGTCGTTTGCCTGATGGTAAGCATAACGTCGGCCCATAACAATTGCAGTGCCACCCAGAACTTTGAAACAAAAAGGCCTGCGCGGCACTGCAATGCGCTCGTTTCCCTGAAACATTAGGTATTAAGTCTCATAAGCCCAGTAATTTCACTGGCTACTTAGCTCATCAAACCGGAACACAGTAATGCTTGCACACTACTGCTTGGCGGCAGACTTCACGAGCAAAGCGGTGGTAATAACCCAGACGGACACTCGCAGAAGAGTTAGTCCTCCCACTAACAACAAAATGTAGGTGTAATAGGATTGTATAATAATGTTTTATTTCACTAAGACTCTTGATCTTTATAGGATTTAAACCATAGACTAAAGGACTTCACGAGCAAAGTCGTAGTACCAACCCAGACAGACTTTCGCAGAAGAGTCAGTTCTACCATATAGTCTATGATTGTACTGCAGCCATATTTTTAGAACTTTTTTTGATCTTTTGGAGAAATTTTATATAATTTTAACTCAATGGTTTAGCGTTTGACCACTATTTCGCCTGACCCGCGACGTTGTAGTCGAAGATAGCTTAAAAAGATCTAGACTAGGGCTGACATTCAGAGACGAATCTAAGCGTGGACTCAGGCTTCCATACGTCAAAATTCTATACAGTTTTGACATTATGGAAGCCAAAGTCTACGCTTAGAATTGTCTTTGAATCTTAGCCTAGGAATGGTTCTCAAATACAGCTGCTGGAATACTTTATAGAGTGGTAGCCATCAATGTGAGCACTAGAAATGCCCCACCACCACGCTGTCGTTACACGCTGTTTCCTTTCAGTGAAAGTTCATTGTAGCTTTCGGACCCGACCTATAGATCAATGGCGGACGGCACTACCGCTGAAACGTCATAGATTCAATGAATATTGTATTTTAAAATCTGGTACAAGCAAAATGGGAGCTCTGACTGCAAAGCTGAAATGAAACCCATCAAAACAATCCAGAGTAGATATTATTTTACTCTGTTGGCCAACAACCTCTTGTACGACAACATTTTAACAAAGCAAACTTTAGATTGGTTTGGCCTTTGAGTAGTTATGTTGTGATATTCCGAGATAATACTCCCGAGGTCTTTGGCTTTGTAAGCTGTTTGTTAATTAAACGGAATCTGTAAATAAATGAGTTCATGAATAGTTTTTCTGGGGACAATGATCTTATTTGCATACTATAGCGAAGCGACGTTTTTAACAGGAATTATTCGCTTCGCTTTTTTATAGTACGTCAATTTTTTTCGCAATATGACTGCTTGGAGATTTTTTATTTTTATTTTATTTGGTAACGAGACGAGCTGGTCGCTTGCCTGATGGTAAGCACAACGCCGGCCTATAACAATTGCAGTGCTACTCAGAGCTTTGAAACAAAAAGGCCAGCGCGGCACTGCAATGCGCTCGTTACCCTGAGACATTAGGCATCAAGTCTTATAAGCCCAGTAATTTCACTGGATACTCTGCACATCAAACCGGAACACAGTAATGCTTGCACATTACTGATTGGCGGCAGACTTCACGAGCAAAGTGGTGGTAACAACCCAGACGGACACTCGCAGAAGAGTTAGTCCTACCACTAACAAATGAGATGAGGATAAAGAAGCCAATACCAATGATAGCTTTGTAATGCACCTACGGTTTCGTTGTGTGTTCAAAGTACTGAGAGACATTGCAATTGTCACGGGCCGGCATTATGCTTACCATCACCCAAACGACTTGCTCGTCTCATTATCCAATAGAATAAAAAATATGTTAGGCGGAAAATAAACAAGGTCTATACTGAACCAACACATAAGCCAGCTAGCTGACGTCGTCGTTTTACATTTTAAGCTCAGCAAAAAATCCAAGACGGTTGTGTAAACTGACCTTTGTGAACTCGTGTGCGACAAGCTTAAACGAAACCCCAAGAAAAATGTTTTACGTGCCTGCCAAACAGACACAATAAATAACTGAATAAAAAAGAATGAATGCAAGCATCCTATTGTACCAGAAACATGAAAAAATCCAGAAAAGGAAAGATTACGGTTTTACGACACCATGACGAAGGGGTTCATAAAAAAGGAGTACAACCCTATCCATTTTCAAACCCTTAGAGTTTCTGTACAGGAATTTACTTACAAATTGTTCTACAATCTTTGGTCGCTAGTTTTATTATAAGGGTAAATAGGAAGGGTGCAGATAAATATTGCATTTTCCCCGGAGTGGTGTTTGTAATTTGAAACCAGGAGGTGTTATATGTAGATATTTTGTTGGGTAGTAAGGGAGGGGGAAAATAAGATTTTTGATTTATGTATAAATTACATTTATTTTTTGTGCAGTCGAGTAAAAACTTGTGTTACCTCTTTGTTTTGCTTCCAGGTTACTCATTTTTCCTGCGATTAGTGCATTTTTTCGCAATGAAAAGTATTTATATGTAACTCTTCGTAATACTATATATATATGGCCCAAATGCCAATCCCATCTGTGAGACTACTCAAGCGTACACTTATTATTATTATGTTAAGTTCATGGATGGTCGTCCCACAGCAGGGCAAAAATCTACCTTCCCTCCCTCCATAACTCTCGGTTTACAGCTTTCTGCGGCCAATCTAAGTATTTAAGTGTACACTTAAATATGAGTACTGAAATTCAGTCAAAAATGTCTTTGAGCACAAGGGCCGCCAGCTAAGAGCTGGAAAGTATACCTATTTACTACCCTTTGTCACAGTATTACAATCCATAAAACTGCGCCTTTGTGTTTAAGTAAAGTGCTGAAACTTTTCATAGACTTGCAATAGTAATTTTTTTTATGTTATTTGGTAACGAGACGAGCTGGTCGTTTGCCTGATGGTAAGCATAATGCCGGCGCATAACAATTGCAGTGACACTCAGAACTTTGAAACACAAAGGCCTGCGCGGCACTGCAGTGCGCTCGTTACCCTGAGACATTAGGTATTAAGTCTCATAAGCCCAGTAATTTCACTGGATACTCTCAAACCGGAACACAGTAATGCTTGCACATTACTGCTTGGTGGCAGACTTCACGGGCAAAGTGGTGGGGTGGTAACAACCCAGACGGACACTCGCAGAAGAGTTAGTCCTATAACCACAAACAATTTCGTAATTTCGTAATTCGTAATTTGATTGAAATGGCATAAATTCGTGTACTTGAAATAATTTATCATGGCTTATAATACCTACACCGCATTGGACATTATCACTTTAAAAAAAAATATTGTAAAATAAAACAAATTAACGATATCATCTATTATACAAACAAATAAAATTGAAATGTCTGTTTGTAAAGATAATAATAATAAATACACAAATAAACAAAATTGAAGAGTCGGTTTGTAACGTCAAAATACCAGTTTATTACTAAATGCATATGAAAGTATATACGGTACCTATAATATGCGTTAACTATAGGAAGAACACAATTTTAAAAATTTAGGCTGTCTGTCTGTCTGTTCCGGCTAATCTCCGAAACGGCGGGACCGTTTTTGACGGGACTTTCATTGGCACATAGCTGACGTTAAAATGAAGTAAGACTACTTGGGCGAAGCCGAGGCACCTAGATAGTTTAGGAATAAAAACATGTTTTATAATACTTTCTTATGAGACTTTTTAACTGCTGTACGCGGGGTACAGCAGTGCCACGAGGGCCTTTTTATTTCATAGTTATGTGTAGCATAACTATTGTTATGGCCTGGTGTTGTGCTTAACAAAAGGCTAATAACCTCGTTTTAAAAAATAATTTCAGCCAATGGTTAACACCCGAAACTAACAGTTTACTAATTTTACTTTCCCTTCCCTTTACAAATCTAACCCATAAATCAGATTATCAAAAGAAACAGCAGTCAAATATTTGATGAATATTAAACCAAATAACCGAGGGTTACAAATGGTTATAGACAGTAGTTCCGCGTCCCCTATATTTTTCTTTACTAAAATTGGAGAACTTTAGCCCCTAGTGATATAGCGTGTCTTCGCGACAGCAATCCTTTGGGAACCTTTTCACCCATGGGCTGTTGTAATTTTATGATAACACATCTACAATGAAAGGGACATTTTGTTTGTATAGACAATTCTGAATTTTTTGTTTAGGGTTGACAGTTAGACATTACTGAGGGGTTCGTAATAATGAAAAATACTCTTGGGTATCTTTAGGAAATTTTATTGAGTGATGTTTAGAACTAAGCTTTGCTATGATGTTAAATTTTATTTAAAGCGTTTTTTTATTATTTGTATTGATGACATTGTCGATCTGTACTATCCGTACTTCAGTGCTATAGTAAATACGAAAATGTATCTAGTATGTTTGTTGGTCAGTTGATTTGTCAACAACCGCCAGGCAACACTGGAAAAGCACGTTGCATTACGATGTTGTCTTATGCAAAGTTGAATCGAATCCACGTCGGTTTAATATCAATTAGAATTCACACAAATAAATATACATCACGAAAATTGCTCCCCTAGCCTAGTTGGTTAAGGCGTCTGGTGTAGATAAACAGAAGACGCGGGTTCGAATCCTATTGTAAGTGAAATTTTTGTTATGTATATATTTGCGTGAACATCCGCTAGTGTCGGTAAACACTATAAAAAATCCTCAATTAGAATTCAAATAGAATTAATGTCGTTAGTATAAAGTTATGAAATGAGAAGTGAAAAGGTTTATGGACATTTATTATCTAGTGAATCATGAACGAATTTGAAGATGTAATAACAAATATTATACCTACAGCGAAACAAGAAAGGTAGGAAAGTATTAACATGCGCAGTTGGCTGTTTCTTACGTCAACAGCTTTGATGAAACCCTATAACGTTTCGCTTGGGGGAATAAACGGTGCAAACATGTGGATACAGGGTGATTCGGATTTTATGTGCATTTTCCGTTCGTGTTTTTTATTACTTTGAATAGAATACTTTTCACTGAGACATGGCCTGGATTGAAATAAAGGTAGGTTTACGAAGAAAAATCTCACTTGAAAGTCTAAGTACTGTAACTTACTCATCTAGTCTGAATTTAAGTGACGAGTACGCATCTCACCTGGACGCCTACCACGCTCTCTTAGAGCAGTATTACTTTAGCATTACATTGAAAATTCGTAGTACAATTTTCAATGTAAGGTTAAAGTAATACTGCTCTACGAGATGGTGGTAGGCCTCTTGATCTTAAGTGACTATGTGGGGAAAGCTGTAATACGACTACGGTAGACTATGACTGGCTAACAAAGCGGTGGTATCCACCCAGACGGACACTTGCAGAAAGATTAGTCGTACCACCTCATAAAATTGACGCAGAAAATAAAATCCAAGTTAAATAAAGTCCAGTTCAAAAAATGAAAATAAACTCAATTTTTTATCATATTCAATAGGCTCACGTTTGACTGCAATCTTGCCTGATGGTAAGTGATGATGCGGTCGAAGGTATAGCACGCTTACATAGAAGATACCGGTTCACTCTCGTTTTGAAGACTCCCAGATTATATTTATTGGCAAACAGACACTGGCAACGCATTCCACTCTGTATATCACAGTACATACACATCTCTATACCACAGTGTAGCACACTGCAGTGCGCAAGTATTATAAAGGCTGAAGCAAAACGAAACTATTTAACTCCAAACATTGACGCAGTAGACAAATCTAACTGAAGAAGAATGGGTTAGGTAATATAAAAAGCTTACCCAACCATAAAAAAACGACTACAACCTGTATCTAGCCGCATCACTCGTAACCGGATACGAACCTCGGGCGTCACATGACCTCGGACTTCCGACTATCGCCAAAACTGGCTTGCTATTCCCACTAACGTAAGACCTCCTTTACCTCCAACCTCAAATTCATTAGCAGCTCCAGTTATACTGGTCTGTTGTAATCAAAACTGATGTGCCATTTCTCCGCCAGAAAAGCAAGATCTCTTTTCGTATGAAACCTGGAATTAGGGAGGGTTCAAGGTGGTCTGGCCAATCGTGTAACCGACAACCGATCCATCAGCAAAGGCAAATAAACAGACAGTTTAATTTGGGAGCAATCACTAAGCCTGTAGAAAAAAAAACCTTTACTTTTTCTATGACTAATTCTGGAAACTTATAAACGATCGTTGCAAGCATGAGTAGATGGGAAAAATCTGCCACGTCATCGATGGGCTGGTAGCTGTAAGTGATAAAAATGTAACGTACCTACTTACGTAGATTCTTACGTGTTCCACCCACACTTGTGGGTTAATTTTGAAAATCATTTCTAAAGATTTTGCTACCAACAAGTCTTGAACTCACGTATTCTGAATCTCTGTGCCAGACGATCTTCTACCTAAGTGATATAACGTCACGTTCGCAGATTCTTACACGGAGAGGTTGGCAGCGAAAACTTTCACATACAAATAGACCTAGTAACTTTACTTCATAAATAATTATTGCGTGGTCGTGACTAGCAACTATCTTCAAGTTGAAAATCTCTAGTCGAGCACCAATAGGTTTATTCTGCCTGCACTAGAGCTAGTCCTAATACAGATTTAGCGTATACGCCATCTTTATCCACATTAAATCAAGCAGTTTAAAAAGAAATCACACATTACATACCATCGTATATTTAAGAATATTTTGCGATTCAATCATTTTGTCAGGACATTGTAAGTAGGTACTGGGTGGAAATGGAACGCGGCGGTGGGAAAATTGGAAGCCAGTCCAATAGTCATCCCACGTGTCGTTTTTCATCTCGCGTACTATTCAACGAAACCTCATAGCTCATTTTCCACCCCGTGTACTGTTAAACCACTGGAAATGTTATATATGTTATAGTTTTGAACTTTCCTCAAAGTTTGAATATTAAAAATCTAGCTATCCCTACTTCCTTACTATTAGATATATGCGACATCTCTACATAGAAATGGAACTAAATGATTTTCCTTTAATTGTTCTATTTTAAGGTTGTAAATAATCGGAAAGTACCTTAAGAGTTTTATTGACATGACTGTTATTTTGAAGTTAAATTATAGTTAGATGATAATATTTTGGTCACAAAGTTCAATAGCTGCTATTTTGGAGGAAGATTTTGTATTTAGTACACAAAGCCATTGTTAACTCTAACCTAAGAATACAGAACCCATCGACATATTAACCATCTTGGACTTTTGTACGAGAGTAGTGTTAGGTGATTAACCTTTTTAAAGTTGAGAATACGAAATGAATACACAATATAATTTCTGCCCGATGCTTAACCAATTAGCGACGAAAAATTTGAAATGTATGCTTCCTTCTTACCACTATTTGTTATAATAAAAAAAAAGTTGTGCTGAAGACGAAGTACCCAGAGTGATCGCTGTGGTAGACAAACAATCATGCGGCCTACTCTAATGCAGACCGTAGACGCTGATGCAAGTATGCGTTTTGCTGTCAAAATAACCATGATTTTGCATCAAGCGCGGATTACGGGATAATACACGCGTAAGCGCGGCTTCGTGCAAAACCATAAAAAAAACCCACGAAATTGACAAGAACGGCAGTATGGCCAGATACTGCTGTCTCGAAGCCCTGCCTGGGATCAAAGCGACGACTGCTCCGCTTTACACTACATACATCACTTGCGCACCACGGCTTATTTATCGTGGCGTATGCACTGAGCACGCAGTGGTTGTGAAACATTTTTTTTTGAATAGAGGTCGTAGAAACGTAAGTAGAAGCGCTTGCCATACTCGGACTAGATTTCCATCAAACCCCAACCACAACCACAATAGAGGATACGATATGCGTCAAGCCGGGATCGTGGTTTTTCCACGGTTTTCTCGTAATTGGATGCTTATCCCTCAATCATGAATTAGGTGTGAGGGCTGTCATAGGCCCCACCTAATGATTAGTAGTAGCCACCGCCTATGGACATCTGCAAAGCGGAGGCATCGACGTTGCATTGCCACGCTAAGCGGCAATCTTACTTAGTCGAAACAACAGTCAGCATTCGGGTCACCCGTCATCTTATTACGCTCAAACACGCCCAGAAGTTTCTATAATATTATTTACTTTGTACTTTCCAACTATTGGCAATCGAGTCACGCACCGGGACGGTTCCGTGGAGAGCTCGGCCTTTTATATTGTTTTCGCTTCTTTTTTTCTTTAATTAGTGCTGTTCCATTTGTAGAATAATAAAATATTTAAGTGATTCCTCGGTGTAATCGTGCAAATGTGTAATTAGAATGCTGCTGACGCGATGCACGGTAATTTACCCTTGAAAAATTTATATTGAGCTATTTTGGTTCTGGAGAGAGATCAGATTGATATTTTTTTATCCTATAACGAGTTTGGGATCGGTTTACACTTTTAGATAATTGGATGGATAATTTAAAATGTCAGCTGTAGGTATGCCTATTGACATTTTCCGGAGTTCAGCCTTTGTGATCGGTACTCTATAATTACTTTGACGTACTTGCGTGGGATATTGTTAGACTGAAAGATAAATACTTTTACTAATGAGTTTTGGTCTATTCTGGTCTTAGTAATCGGTTTGTTCTGCTGTATAGTTTAGCTTCCACATCCGTAACAACAACCTTCATGATGAAATAGTTGTCATTACGGCATAAAATCGCTTTACAGAAGGCGCATCATAGTTTGGCAGATCTAACAGCCTGATCCTATATCTAGGGAACAGAAAAATACAAGGTATTTTCGATCCTGCAGCCCCGATACACTGAGAAAAGTCCACCAGCCCAAATGCAACATACACCAATAAAGCTGTCTTTTATCCCAGTCTATCATTAAATTATCACTTTAAAAGGCATAAGCGCTTTTTTCTTTAATTCGCGCACAAAATAACCCTCACATACTTCAGAAAACTACGTTCCATATTTTACTCACACGATCACTACACTACATAACTCTCCTTCACTATCAACATGGTTGCAATTAACTGAGACACCGAACACGTGTTCCTACACTGACAGTTCACATCTTAAACAAATCGACTCATAATAAGACTTCAAAGTCGACTTGATTAGCCGTTGTTCAGAAGCGACGACTCGTTACTACATTACCATAATACTAACTGATGTCGACTTCAGCGCAATACACTGAACACAGTAAGGAATCTTCACACACGCTGTTTGAATGATATACTTTTGCTAAAATTTCATTTTTATTAGCCTGTTGTCTAGGAACATGAACGTGACTTGTCTAATATGATACATTAGAACGCAAGTTTTTACGGCCTATAAACCTGCTCTAGGTGTCAAGGCGTTTAAAAATAAGTTGACCTACTTATGTTGCTATCATACTGTCAATATTATTTATATATTTCACTGCCGAAGATTTCAGGATCTGAAACCACAATACCCAAAGTACCACCAGATTTTTTTTTACAATTCAGTGTTATTAGGTCGGTGTCCCCAGTCAATGACATTCATCATTCAGTCTTCTTAACACACTGTTGGTTTGCGTTGGTATAAAAGAGAAAGAAGACTCAATTTTAGTGGTCCGCGCCCACTAAAATTGAGTAAAAATTTAAAAAAAGCGTAATTACTTCATATTTAGATGCCTAATCGAAAATGTACCACAACCAAGTTTTTTATTTTTATATAATACGTAAGTCTTGTTAATTATACCAATATATATTTATAAATAACAGAGATATTTCATTTCAAACTTATTTTAGAGGTACTTTTGTTTTTTTTTTTTAATCTATTAAATTTGGTACAAACTTTTTTTGATCACAACAAGATTATCGGTAATATGATGAATAATGCCATATATTTTTTCCAATGCCAGAAGCTCATCTGCTTTTGCTAAAAATCCTTTAAGAGAAGCTATTTTGCTGCTATACATGCCTTAAGCCAATTATTGTTTCACTGGGTTGATAAAAATGGTTTCCACATGTAAAATGAGTCATATGAAAAAAAAAATCTAGTCATATCCCTTACTATTTGGATAAATGTATTAGACCAACACGAGGACGTCGGTATTTACATATAATTTGAATTCGCCCCGCGAATATAGTACATGTAATTTGTAACCATTTTTTGTGATATTAGTTATATTAACCATGAAGGTTTATACGAAAGTAAGGAATAGTTTTACCTCGTGAAGTAACTTTACTGACGTAGGCATCCCTAAAAAGGTTTATGTTAGGCGTTTTCAAAAGTAATGTGCTAACTTCAAGTTAAATTATGATGTTTAACTAAGTTGATAATACCTAACCCAGCCTGCAAAGCGACGGGCCCAGGTTCGATTCCCGGTCGGAGCACAATTTGTGTGTTGAACATAAAAGTTTGTTCTCGGGCCTTGGATGTTGTGTTGTATATCTGTGTATGTCAGGGGTATAGATGTGAACGTATTTATATATTTATGTTCGAATGAAAATAATACTCATTACTCTAAAGACACTTTGTTGTACAGAAAACTATGTATAAAGTTAATATCACATGAATTTTCATATCAATACTAAATGATTCCAATTATTTTAATAAGGTTTCTTTTGCAAGGTCGAAACTAAAACTTATTTTCTGATTAGAATATGTTTGTCGAAGGAAAATGCGTAATTTGGAAAATATCCTATGGTAGATGCGTGTACAAGTAGCATTGACAAAATAATTGGATGCAAAGATTAGGTAAGTTTACTAATGTAATCAATATTTTAATAAATAGCCAACGGTTTTAATTAAACCAATTTTTTTCAACCGCTGTTGTACTGGTTAATTCAATAACACTTCTATAATTTTAGACGCTACTACACCTGTTTATACGAGAAAAAAATATATAGTGTGATAGGACTAACTACTCGCCAGTCTTTTTCTGGGTACTTTGTATAAACCGGAGTACAGTAATATGCACACTCCTGCTCGTCGTCTACGAGCAACAGTGATGCCAGTGATGGGACTTTGCTTTAATTAGTCATTGAAATTACTGGGCTTGAGACTTAATACCTAATGTCTCAGGATAACGAGTGCATTGCAGTATTGCGCAAGCCTTTGTGTTCCAAAGTTCTGGGCGGCACTGCCATTGTAATGGGCAAGCGTAATTCTAACCATCAGGCGAACCACACTATGCCACTTTATGTCCATAGATAATTTTTGAAAACTAACTGCTCCTAATTTGGCAACTAAAATAAGATGTTGCAGAAAAACAATTGACTACCATTTTTAATGTTATAACACAAAACCATCCAAAAACTTCCATCCGAACTGAAACTCGTTATGCTCAGTTCATTTACACACAATTGTCGGTTGGTAGTCGTCAACTGCATTTATATAAAGTTCAAAATCGTTTGGCACAATTATCGTGGCAGGGTCGCCTAGATTAGGCAGCGTAAAATCTAATGAGCCATACCGATAAAATAGTCCGCCTCATTTACCTCTGGAAACGAAGTATAATTTGAATATTCTAATACCTACGTGGGTTTCCACCCGCCCATTGAAGGGAAGAAAAGGAAATAAAATTAATTACGTACCTAGTTATGGCGTTTACTGATTTTGTGGCTAATCAGAAAAATAAGAGATTTGTGGAAAATATATTTTCCGGGCAAGCTTTTATGAAGTAAGTAATTGGTACTGTAATCTTGTGGCCACCTTATTTTATGCTGTTTGGTAATGAGACGAGCTGGTCGCTTGCCTGATGTTAAGCATAACGCCGGTCCATAACAATTGCTGTGCCACTCAGAACTTTGAAACACAAATGCCTGCGTGGCACTGCAGTGCAGTCTCATAAGCCTAGTAATTTCACTGGCTACTCTGCTCATCAAACCGGGACACAGTAATGCTTGCACACTACTGCTTGGCGGCAGACGTCACTAGCAAAGCGGACGTAACAACCCAGACGGACACTCGCAGAAGAGTTAGTCCTACCACTAGAACTTCCGTCCATAAGGCCCCTGGACATCATCACCTGGACTAAGATCAGAGTACTTGTAACGACAAATCAAACAAGCCCATACTCGATGGTGCTGCTTCGTTTCGTTACAGATTTCCTGTGGACACCTTCCAGCTCCATCATCAGACTAGCTCAGTGACATCATTACATTTTCATCCGATTTACATATCTATGTAAACTTGAGGCTCAATGGAACATCGAGAAGTGGGTCAAATTTAGCTTGCAAGATTTGACTTAAACTAATAAACATACATACATTGCAAGTTAAATCAAAGCATGTAATAAGATTACTTTTGAGGTGTTTAGTAACACTGCGACGTTTAATATACGCAAAATTCCCTACTAATTATGTATTATAAATAAATAAATTACACATGGAAAATGTTACGAAAGGAACGTGTCAAGCTATTTGTCATTTCAACGACACAATAATATATGAAACAAACTTGGTCAGCCACGCAAGTACTTGCTTAGAAGATCAGTTCTGCGATTTTAAAAGGAAATCCAAGACGTTTATATTGAATCCTTTGTCCGTCTGCCTGTCTGTGGCATCGTGGTTCCCAAACAGATAGACGGATTTCATTTCGGTTTTTTTTGTATTTGTTTGGTAAGTGGAGATAGGGCTAGCGGTTCTTAGTTGTGCAAGAAGAGTATTTATTTCAGTTAAGCAATGATGACTATGTGGTAGAGATCCGTAGGTTAGCAATTTGTGAAGGAAAACCCTGTAAATAAAATTACAATTTGTATATAGTACCATCTTTTACCACGTTATCATTTTGCTGTCAGTTGAGTTATGAAACAAACGCTGAACAATCAAATTAAAATAAATGCTACATATTAAAATGTATTTTTCAACACACTATATTACGTATTTCATCTGAAGATTCGTGAATGTTTCACCAAACTAATCTCCGGAATCAACAAAAGGAAAAACACAGATCATTGCATAAGCTTGCAATCCGTTACTCTTGTATTTGTGGAATACTCCACAAGACGCCTCGGAGCCGAGCGGTATCTCCTTTATTTGAATAATTTGATTAAACTACGTCGTCTCAACATAACCCTTATCCCCATACAATAAGGACTATTTAATCCTGGGAGACTTCCTTCATAAATCGCGGTACAAGATGTTCTTGATTTATTCTAATTGTCTCTAGTCGGATATTGCAGACATTTTATTTTATATCTTTAGTCTTGGTTTTTGTCTTTTGTAATGAAGATTTAATTTTATAGGTTTATTTTGTGAAGTAACTATATTTCAGTTATCATGTCTTCTTTCGCAATTACTTGTTAAGAGTAGCTTAATATTTCTAACTTTCAAACTTACCTTCCTACTGAAGTTTTACTATTGTATACCCATTAATTGCTTGAGTGAACTATCACTGATGTATAGTGGAAAATACAAAAAGCAACAGCTGGTCAAATGTAGACTTGACTTTAATTTCATCTGCGCTAAAAGATGGTTTTAGGAGGTGGTAGGACTAACACTTCTGCGTGTGTCCGTCTGGGTTGGTACCATTATCATGCTCGTGAAGTCTGCCGTCAAGCTGTAATGTGCAAGCATTACTGTGAGCAGAGAAGCCATGGAAATTACTGGGCTTATGATACTTAATACCTAATGTCTCAGGATAACGAGCGCACTGCAAGCTCAATTTAATACTTTCCATAATTCGCTAGAACCCATACATTTTTCGCCCCAAATATAATGTAAACGAAATAACTGTTTTTCCTTCCGTCTTCTGTGTAGTGTTTGCGTGCTACCCTTACTTAAAGGTCAGTGACCTGTAATATTGTATTTGTAACAGAAAACAAGGCTGGGGGAAATGTAGGAGAGAGTTAAATTACTTAGTCATAATTCTGACGTTTTTTTTTAAGATTTTTAATATTGCTGCCTGGAGAGCATAGGTTATTTCGTCAATGCCGAAGAGAAACTTAATTAAAAGTACACAATAGTCCCTTACCAGACTACACAATAATTCCTTACCAGAGTGTGTCGAAGTCCGGACAAGAAATTCTGTTTCTCTGAAATGAAGGACACCTCGTTTCCACACAAGGCTCAAGTTAGTGGTGTGTGTGCGTGAGTGTGTGTTAGTGTGTGTATGTGTAACAGAGAGGGAGATAATGCGTATGTATCCCTTATAAGTGTTTATTATTCATTTTAGTGGAGTCATTACGTTCGATTTTTCGTAGTATAATCAGTGTAGTATATCTTAATTCATTTAATTTGTCAAATAGAAGTTTTGTACACTCAAGCTTATTGGGTGTAGAAATCCGTAATTCCGTACTGTAGTAAATGCGAAAGTGTGTTTGTAGGTTTGTTGGCCTGTCCTTCTTTCACTCAGCAACGGAGCAATGGATGGACGTGATTTTTGGTGTAGATATATTTTATGGATCGAAGAGTAACATAGGCTACTTGTTATCCCGGAAAATGCACGATTCCTGTGAGAAAGCTGGTGAAACAGCAAGCAGAAGCTGGTTTAAATTATAAAATTTAATGAGCAAATATTATAATCCATACATACACAAAGTACGAGCCATAATACACTTGACTATCTTTCATTTTATCCATTTTTGTAACAAACGCTCGATCTCAGCTGTCGGCGAATAAGAAAGCTTTTCATGATAAATATGCGCGAGATGAAGTGGAAAAGGCTGAAAAAAGCTTGACGAAAACTTCTAGAAATTATATATTCGAGCATTTTTGTCAAGTCTGTTCAGTTCCAAAGTCACGGCGACTTTGAAACTTAACTATTTATTCTTAAATTAAAATATTTCATATAAGTTCACTCATTATTAGATGAGCGAGAATAAATGATCAAAATAAAAAACGTCATAAGACAGTTTTTAGAAACAACTTAGTTTGTTGCAAACTAATAATTAAATTTAAATATTTAGCACTACTTTTGATGAGTAAAACTTATTAAAGACCATTATTTTATCTCAGCTTTCAAACTATTAGGCTGTATTAAAATAATAACAAAGGGTCTAACACCTAATAAATATAGCTGATTTATGAAATTCTGGTAAATTTGAGTGAAACTCTATTTATATAAATTTACACTATTATAATATCTTATTTTTAATATTTATTTATATTTCATATAATACTTTACTATTAAAATTTTCGTGAGTATCACACATTATAAATTGTTAAAAAACCGGCTATAACTCACGTCATTTGTCGACCTAGGTTTCGAGCGTGTCCGACGCTCTTCCTCAGGGAGTGCACGCGGCGAGATCGCAACGACCACTGCGGGCCGCGGCTCGCTCAGCGCGACGCGAGCGCCGCGGTGCTGGCGGCGGGGATGATGGTAGCCGCTGCACCAACTCCGATGGAGACCGCGGCCGCCCGCTAGATAGCGTGGGTGGCTCCGCGTCACTGTTAGTCCGGTCATCACTCACAGTACCGTCACACACCACACTGACTGTGTCACACTCCAAACTGCCCAGCCGCTTTGAAGTCGAGACAATATTAAGAATGGGACTCCACGCAGGCGCAAGCGTCCACCCCCGATCCCGGTTGAAATTAGGATTTCGATTGATCTCTATCGCCTCACGCACTTTACGAGGTACAAAAAACTTCTCTCTAGCTAGTACGGAGGCTTTGTCGAATCTAATGTAATGTTTCAAACCCGAGAGATGCGCATGTTCCGCCAACGCCGATTTGGTTGTGTCCACATTCTTAATACTTCTTATGTGCTCGGTCAATCTGGTTGTGATAATACTGTCAGCTGGTATCTCATCCGCATATGATTTCCTGTGATGTTAACAGGTGCTACGCACGTAGCATGTCTACGCCTTAGCAATCACCTCTACGAACTCGTAGCAATCAACTCCTGTAATGGTCGGATTCCATGTCAAAGGAATTCCATAAAATGATGTACGGTAAAAATACGCTTCTTCGGAATGAAACAAGCGTCGGAAAAAAATCCTAAGTGACGCTTCGCGTGACCATAAGCGTGGTCAATCGAATTTCGCCTGAAAGAAATTTAACTTTGGTTTGTGTTGGTCGATTGAGAATAATGCTATAGTTTGTTATAATATGCTAGATTTAATGTATTTATGAAATCCGCGGATGTAAATGGAAAACTTTTTATGGGCGAAAAGTGAAACAATTTAAATCTGCTAATTTTAAGGTCATAGATAATTGTGTAATTTCAAAATTTCCAAAAATATCTTAAAATGAACTAAAAAATAAATATTAATGACATAAAACTTAAATTTTTTTTTAATACTTTTTAAAATATTATATTGTAAATATTAATAAAGTATTTTGTTTGAGTTTATAAGTGATGCAGTATGTAATGAGTATTTATCTGTTTATTGTAATGTAGTTTTTACGGTGCACTACCATCCTTCACGTATTTCACCATCCTCTCCGTCTGGCTCTGCCTTCCTAGCCTTGTTACATTTTATAAAGGGTCGGCACACTACGTCTTTACAAACATACTGAACTGTTTGGTTTTGGTAGTTTTTTTACAGCTAGCTGTCAAATCAAACACTAATCCATTTATCATACCCACAAAAATGAAGACACAATTAATAAAATACAATTAAAACAATTGCTGAGCTATTGCATTAGGTACGACCTATAATGATAGCTGTAAGTTAGAAATGAATAAATAAATAAATATAATAATAAATAGTAGTTTACCAAACTTTATGAATGCAAAACTCAAGGAAGAAAATTCATAGTAATTATATTTCAGAAATACCTCTGCAAGCACAATAAAATTGCTATTTTCGAGTCACGCAATACGGTATTTAGGATACGAACTGCACTTTTTTCGCATGCAATATTCTCAGAAAAAGTAATTTCATTTTAAAATCACTTCGTGGTTCGTAACTAGGTACCATGTTTTCGTATTGTTTCATTATCTTTATTACAGTCAAGTTTAAAAAATTATTGTATTTTATGTTACACTACACTAGGACATAGCATACGAGAAAACTGAACTCTTATGTGGACCATGTAACCATTGATCCAGCCTAAGTTGAACCCCTTCAAAGCAAAATCTTTCATGCACTCATATTATATTACTAATAACATTTAATTACCATAATAACCGCTGCTACATTTCAAAAGCATTTTATATATGAAACGAACTAAAGAATAGACAGAAGGAACGGTTCTCCAACAAGTGTGAAAACTCGCTTTTTGAGGTTCCTATAACTATTCCTATTAATGATCGTATATTATGTCAACAACAACAATGTTGATACTGTTATAGTGGCTACGTATAAGTTGAGTCCACATCAAAAACTATGCGAACTATCAAAAATAGGTCATCACGATGAGTGATGACCTATGATGAGCTATTTTTGGTACCATTATCATGCTTCGACTACGAAGATCCTACGAAGAGAAATAAGATCCTACGTGGTAATTCACAAGCTGGATCATTTAAGGAAATCCGTACTAATAAATGCGAAAATGTCTTTGTTGGTGTTTGGTTTGCCCTTCTTTCACGCAGCAACGAAGCAACGGATCGACATAATTTTTAGCGTAGTTTATGGACCGGTGAGTAACACAGGCTACTTTTTATCCCGTAAAAATGCACGGTTCTTGTGGGAACACGGGTGAACTGCGGGCAGAAGCTAGTCAATAATATAAGATTTTTTCCTTTACGTGTTCTATAAGACCTATATTTGTGAAACATTTTGATATTGTAAGTCAATAGGAACGTACCCAAAAAAGTTTTGCTCACGCAATACCTACTATAGTAGACCTTTGTATGAAATTAAGCTTCGTAAAGCCATTTTCAGAGCGCTATGAGGTTTTGACCCTTAGTATACCTACGATATTAATTTCTAGTATAAGAATGCCCCATACTATTGTTGAGGTAAAACGTCAGCTAACTAGACAGAACGGGGCCTTAAATGAGGTTTATACTAAAATAAGAGGTAACATCGTAAAAGCGACCCCTGTTACCGTCCAAGAGTTTTTCACCTAAATTTAAAAGAGTATCCAAATTCTCTCAAAACTCAAAGACCAACGTCGTCGACCTAAAGCACCTAAAAATACCCGAGCGTTTTACTTTTGACGACACATAAAATTTGAGTCAGGAAATTTTACAGCGCTGTTAAAGTTTACTCCTTTCTTTTACTTTTTCTTTCGGCTAGATAAGGTGTGTTCGAAAACCACATCACGTAAATAAGAGTGAAGTGCGGGCAATTTGTAGGCCGTTACTTGGAAACCCTGGATTCGAGATGTCGATATATTGCCGTAAGTGCCTGTGAAATTTATGGAACGCGCCCACCTCTGATTGCTACAGAACAGGTATTTGAATAACACCACTTTTTAGTTTTTGTACCGGATATGTAGTCAGTATGAGATTTGACGGCTCCGTAGCTAAGTTGGTAGTAACCCTGCCTGCAAGGCGAGGGGTCCCGGGTTCGATTCCCGGCCGGGGCAGATTTTGTGTAAGCATAAAGTTTGTTCTCGGGTCTTGGATGTTTGTGATGTGTATCTGTGTATGTCCATGCCACCTGCGACACAGGGAATCCTAGTGCGGGGGTATGAGTGTGTAAGCGTTTATGTTATGTTATGAGATTCCATGGATTAGCAAATGTTACTATAAATCCTTATGGCGGAGGGTAAGATCTTCAGAAAGGTCTTGGGTGTTGTGTAGGCATTTGGGTCGGTGTTCATTTTCCCTAATATATTTGTCTAGTTTTACTCAACTATAATCTAACGTAAGGTACGCTTAAAAGTGGCTTCGTTTCTGAATTGTAAAAAAATGAGATGCTGATGCCGCCGCTACTTTAGAAGAAGAAAAGACCTGTGCAGTGGTATACTGGTATCTCTGAAGACTAGATTTTATCGAAACGTTGGCCCATCGCTTTAATGAGTTTCCGGTTTCAGTGGAAACTCAGCTTAACTTTTAAGTAGCCCATGTTAAGGTAGCTTTTTTATGTTATTTGGTAAACGAGACGAGCTGGTCGTTTGCCTAATGGTAAGCATGACGCCAGCCTATAAAAATTGCAGTGCCACCCAGAACTTTGAAACACAAAGACCTGCGCGGCACTGCCATGCGCTCTTTACCCTGAGACATTAGGTATTAAGTCTCATAAGCCCAGTAATATCACTGGCTTCTCTGCTCATCAAACCGGAACACAGTAATGCTTGCACACTACTGCTTGGCGGAAGACTTCATGAGCAAAGCGGTGGTAACAACCCAGACGGACAGTCGCAGAAGAGTTAGTCCTCCCACTATCAAAATCGGTTTTCCGAGTCCAAAATATTATATAAGATGAAGATGATGAAACTGCTGCTATTATTTTCAAATTTTAAACGTCTGGCAGATATTGCTATTAACGATAAAGCCACTTGGTTTTCAATTCCTAAACAAATCACATTTTTGAAGAAACGATGGCACAGTGGACGGTCATTATTATCTGTAGTACCAAAGCTTTCAAAATATTGTGATGTAACATACCATCATGGTATACAAAGGACACCGATTATGTCGAATCGATTCACCTAGGTGATATGACCTGGGTGAAATGAAGACACTATAATTTCCACTTTTTTCACCCAGGTGAACATAGTGGAATAAACTGCAGTGCCGAGTGGCTAGGGCAGTCGTATTTTTTAACCGACTTCCAAAAAAGGAGAAGGTTATCAATTCGGTGGGTAATTTTTTTATGTTTGTTACCTCATATCTCTGTCATTTATAAACCGATTTGGAAAAGTCTTTTTTATTTGAAACTGTATACTTTCAGATTGGTCCCATAGAAATTTCATCAAAATCGGTTCAGTAGTTTGTCACTGAAGTCGGTTCGTAGCTTTTTTAAAGCAATTTTTTGGCCGCCATGAACCGACTTCTATGAATTAAATTATAACCAAACCATTTGAAAATTACCTCACAAGACAACTTGTTTTACTTACTGCTTAGAAAACGCCGACACTAACGCTGTTAGTAAATTTACTCTCAAACCGTCGTCAGGAAGCGTTTTCTCATTCTCATAAACATTATTAAAGTCAGTAGTACAGTACAATTACGGCAAGGGTCCACGCCAATTTGTTGGTGTCACAAAATAGAAATTTAGCCAAATTCCTTTAGAAAAGCGGAGGGGCAAAACGTACCACGTTCATTCAGTTGCCATTCCAGCTACTTTATTGAAATTGTACCTTTAAAACCCTTTTCCTATCGAGTCCTCATCACATGTATATAGATTAGACATGCAATGCGTGCTGAATTGGCCGGAAATTTTTAACACTGAAAAAGTATTTACATTTACAGTGTCAAAGTGTATTCGAGAAAGGATTTTCGACAATTTGAAGGTCATTTGTTGAAAAAAATTAAAAGAAAAAAAACCATCGTACTTTACCTTAATGGTAGCTGTTATAAGCTGAATGATAAACTGAGATTATATTAGAGTTTTTTGTAGGTTTTAGGAACAATTTTAAAGTAATTATTTGTACGTGATTCTATTACGTATAAATAATAGTGTAGGTTCCATTATGCTATTTGTATATGACTTTCCTTGTCCAACAAACTACTTAAAATTTCTACCATCTATCCCTAACAATATGCACATTGATTTCGGATAATAGAACTAGCCGGAAAGGCCGGAAACAGGGTAATGACCGGACTTCCGGTGCACCTCTACTATCGGGTACCCAACATGTAGATGCTTATTGGAAACCTTTCCTTTGTGTTCAGAGGCGTGACGTTTTGTATAAGCCCTTTTTATACACTTTCAGCAAGTATTGACCGAGGTCTAATAATACCTACCTAAATAAATTGCACCGTTCCAACTTTGGTAGACGGTGCAAAATAAGCTGAGGGACAAATAGGACGTATAAGTGGCTACTTATACGCCCTATATTATTATTTTAATAATTATATCGCAGTACCAAAATATTGGTCGAAATCGATCTACTGTTCTTCAGTACTAACAACCAAGAAACTAAAGAATATGATAACAGTGAGTTAATTTATGACTTTTTGACTTTAAAAAATATTATTAGTTTACAGCGTTTTAATGAAAAAATTGTAGAACTAAATGATAACGTAACTTAATTATTTTGACGCCAGCGAACTTTGCCGGCGAGGTATGTTTTAATATCAACTAGATAAGTAAAAATTTTGACGGATTGATAAATTTATTTTTTGGCTGCTGCCCGCGTGGATATTCTCACCTTAACCATGCGTTTTTTTTCTAGCAAAAAGTAGCCTAAATCATTCTCCGCATCATAAACTATCGCAATGCTCAAGACGATGCGTTGCTCCGTTACTGTGTGAAACAAGCACAAACCAATATTTATTTTTTCGTACGCTTTTTTAATTTTGGTTATTTGATTTTAGACACGCAACAATCCCTAAAACTTTTATCTTTATTTGAAACTGATTGCAGACGTATATAGAATAAATGAATGAGCGTAGCTTTAGAATTACAAATAAAAATACTAATTAAAGAACTGTGGCCCAGACTCATTATTTGAGAATAGTATCATTAGCGAGATATAATTCCAAATACATTATTTAAGAGTAGACACAGAATCTTTGACTCAAATCAACACACAACCTTTGTTTTGACCTCATCTCAAATATTTTGCACAGTAAATGTAATGAAGCTATATAAAACAAAAACAAATAAAAAAGACCACATATGTATTAAAACTATACAAAAAGTAAAAAAAAACAGAGGTTTTATTACTTTGTACATAAAAGATAATATTTTTATAGTACACGTTTAGTACTAAAAAGCTATTTTCATACTAAACTTAAACAAAGATTTTTCATAGGTGTATAAAATTAAGGTTTTGATATGATCAAGTTATAATTAAGGTTGTCTAGAGATTGTATAATAATATTTTTATTACAAACAATTTTTATTTAAAAATAGTTTTACTCATGGACTTCGAGGGAACAGATTCTGACGTCACAAGTATACATCTAATTTTAGTTTCTCTCTATTTTTCTATTCTTTTTTTCTTTTTGTTCGAGGCAACGTGGCCAGCATTTTGGGAACTCTGCCTGACATTAAAGATCGTTTGAACTATTTTTAGACCATTTTGTTGTCTAATAGTTCAAACGATCTTTTAATTCAAATTCAAATTCAAAAGTCTTTATTCAAATAGGCCCCAAAGCAGGTGATCTAAGCCAAAACGATAACTGACAGTTTTAATCATCTAAGTCTGTTTTAGACATCTGTCTAAAGCCTGCTTCTTATTAGCCTTCTAAAGTTTATTTTACCTACTTAAGTCTTTAAAATAATTAATAAAATAAAATAAACCCTTTAAGTTTAGATCCTTTTTTGTTAAAGGTTAGCAAAAAACTTATCTAAATCATAACTAAAAATAAATGTAAAATCACGATATTAATTAACCGACTTGAGTTTCTAATTAAGTTTCCCTCTAAATAAACTTTAATAACGGAACTTATCCTGAGACTGGGTGGTTCATTAGTGACATACCTACTCTGTGGTGGAGAGAATTAATATTCGACACCTCGTTAAATTGTAGTTAGAAGAAACTAGACTGTCATTATTACGTGAAACGCTCGCACCGGAGCCTTATCGGGCACCTTCTTGAAATACCATGAATTTACCGCGTGGTAGCAGGGGCGTATTTACCCTAGGGCCAAAAGGGCCATGGCCCGGGGCGGCAGGCTGCTAGGGGCGGTGCAAACAGAACAAATTTAAAAAACACTATCTAACTAAGGCTCTTATTAATGAACAGTGTTAAACTGTGTTTTGTCTCTTTCGATTCAATTTAAAATTGTCAAAAAAAGGGCGGCGGGACCTGCAGGCCCAGGGCGCTGAATCCTAAAATACGCCACTGCGTGGTAGGACTAAATGAAGGAACAAACAACAACATGCTCTAATGTGTAAGATTTTAAGGGGTAAAGTTGATGCGCCCGATTTACATGATGAACTGTGTCGGTTCTTTACCCCTAACAATTATACTGTCGCAACAGGCGACACACATGTTAGTGGGCGGACTAACTCTTATGTGAGTGTACGTCTGGGTTGTTACCACCGCTTTGCGCGTGAAATCAGCCGCCAAGCAGTAATGTGCAAATCAAATCAAATCGTTTATTTGCTAGAATACATGTTAGCGTAAGGTCTTAAACAATATTTTTGATCAATGTATTCAACCTGCAGGCAGGTGTGCAAATATTGTTATACATTTTAATTCCAGTGCATGTCATAATCAGCAAGCATTACTGTGTTCCGGTTTGATGAGCAGAGTAGCCAATGAAATTTCTGGGCTTATAAGACTTAATACCTATGCCTTTATGTTTCAAAGTTCTGAGTGGCACTGCAATTGTTATGGGCGTTATGCTTACCATCAGGTAAACGACTAGCTAGTCTCGTTATCAAATAGCATAACATTAAAAAAAAGTTACCAGAAGCCGCCATAATACTAGATGTTAGTAATACCTGTTCAGTGTTCCTGTTCGTATTCAGCAATATCCTCTCACTAACTTGGAAATTATGCTCCATGCTCAGTTAGATAATAAATTAGAAGCCGAGATCGTACCGGCAATTCTGTTTGCTCAACTATTTACGTAGCTATTTTGTGTTCAAGGAAAATTATTTAAGGCTCACTTTGGTTACGGAGTGCTTTGATTTAACTGCACTTATGCTGCACAAATGTAATAGCCGAACATATATAAATTACTAATAATAGACAGATAGATAGTAGATCATGTCATTGTAATCTAAGCAGATGTTTGTACCTGTTCTTCTACTGCTGACGGGCAATGGGCCACAATTTACCTATCTTTCAGTCCCTCAGCCATTGCCTTGGATATAAGAAAAGCTAAGTACTTTTTGTTTAACGTTTTATTGTAACGCTGAGTAGCTTTTTGTTTTCCTCGGGCCTTGTTTGTTGAAGCTTCGCGTAGTACGTAAGTATAAGTGTCAAAATTAATCCTTTGTTTATTTAATACCTTAATCATGTCGCCTAAATCCGTCTACTTGAAATTTAAATATTTAATACTGGCACATCATTTTCTTGGTACATTTTATTCGTGCTTTAATTTATGTAGGTTCAGATTAAAGCACCTGATTACTTACGAAGGCTTAGTTAATAAGCTTCCTTGTAATCTAGGTTCCTGAGTAAACATTTTCAGTTTTATTTGCAACCGTAGTTACTTAATACGCTGTCTAAAGGATCAAGACGTCCTGTTTTTCGTCGCACAAATAAATATCTTACCGGCAAAAAAGTATTGTTTAAAAAAACCTTATTCAAATGTGTTTTATAAAAATGGACCATATTCTTGAAAAAAAAAAAACAAAAAAAAACATGAAAAAACTTAAAAAAATAATAATAGGGACATGGTTTCCAGAAAAGAAAATTTCCTACCATATCATTGTGCTATGGTTATTGTTTTTCATCATTGTCAATTTTAGCTCATAGGATTTATAAGTTAAACTCTTTATATTGAAACACCACAATCTAGAAATTAATAAAAACTAAAAATCTAATAGATAAGTATCATAATTGCCAAATCCATGCTGCATACTAACATTAGAAATGCGAAAGTGTGTTTGTTGGTTTGTCGGTTTGTTGGTTTGTTGGTTTGTCCTTCTTTCACGCAGTAACGAAGCAACGGATCGATGTGATTTTTGACATAGATATAGTTTATGGACCGGAGAGTAACATAGGCTACTTTTTATCCTTGAAAAATGCACGGTTCCTGTGGGAACGCGGGGGAAAACCGCGGGAAGAAGTTTTTTTTTTTTTTTGTTTTTTTTTTGGCTCCACGCGATTAGCGTATTTAGCCAGTGTCAAGTTATATAAATAATAATATCTAATACATAAGTCTCTAGTTTTGTTGCATGAAAGTCGTCAAAGTCACGTTAAAGTATAGTCTAGTCGCGGTCGAGTCGAAGTGACGCTTCAGTAAAGCGGTGGATACTTTACTGAAGCTTCTATGGAGTTTTGGATACAATACGAAAATACACGTTTTTCGTCTTTGTACTATTTGCATTTCACTCATGCACATTTACGAACACTTAATGGTTAATAATCCACCATTATTACACATTAACACTCAAAGAAACATAGGTTTTAGTAAATAACACAAAATCAACAACAGCACATTTTCGCATTCCCGCCAAAACTCCCGGGAAGAAGTTAGTGTGACATAGAATTGACATTGACAGCTGTCAATAAATTGCCAGCTGTCAATAAAGTTTTATAATGTTGACAAGTTGATTTAATTTGACAGATCGGTTTGACGGTTCCTGTGGGAATGCGAGTGAAAACCGCGGGCAGAAGCTAGTCCTACCATAACTGCAGCAATTGAAATCTATTGTACCCTTTTTCACCTTATCGTCACTATTGAGTCATAGCCAATTTCTAACATATTATATGTATCTAGAACAAATAGTTCAGACTAAGAATTTATATACTAACATTATTTTGAGTGTGATACGAATTCGTTCACATTTTTCTCCTGAGAAAATCTTGTAGAGCCAGAGAATTTCCAATGGTTGAGCATTCTCAAATATAGCACTCAGTTTGTTCGGAAGTGGCAGTCCGCGGCAGTATATGCGAATTTTGGCCAAGAAAATTCGATAACTGAGTGCACCCTACTAAAGATAGCAAGACTTACTTCCTAAATAAATTTTTGAGATGGAAAATACGAATATGAAGTGATTCAGATGCTACGTCTATGCTAATACTCTACAACCCTTATGGTGTACTTGATAGGTAATTAACTTCTAAAGCGAGTAAGAGTTGCAGGTTCGATCCTGCAAAGGGACAACAATTTGTGCACATAAAAAAATCACAAGTATTTATTTAATGTCCTGGATATTGCAGGTCCACGGTCCTCATAGTCTTTAAGTCTCTATAATAATACTAGCTGCTGCCCGCGGTTTCACCCGCCATCCATGAATACAAAAAAGTGTCTTGAAAGCCGCAGTTTTGCCGACGTTCCCGCGACATTTACTAACAATTTCCAAATTACTCCACAGTATTGTAACAAGTTTTCAGTCAGTAGTTAATTAACGCGGACCACAGCCCTCTCTGTTGTCTGTTTAGGGTGGCGGTGTAAAGTCATAAGCGAATGTGGAATTTAATCTTCTTCCGCTGTATTTCTCTTAACATTGTTTTCTTAGTAGAATATAAATAAATAAACGCTTACACTCGTACGAGTGTAAGCGTTTATTGCCACTTGCGACACAGGGAATCCTAGTGTGGGGGTATCCCCGCACTAGGATTCCCTATGTCGCAAGTGGCACGGACACATGCAGATACACATCACAAACATCCAAAACCCGAGAACAAACTTTATGCTTACACAAAATCTGCCCCGGCCGGGAATCGAACCCGAGACCCCTCGCTTTGCAGGCAGGGTTACTACCAACTTATCTACGAAGCCGTCTAAATATGCAAAAATATGCAAGAAAGAAAGAAATAACGTTTATTCGACACTCACAAAACAAAGCAATCCGTACTTTTAATAAATGCGAAAGTGTGTTTGTTGGTTTGTTCGTCTTTCACGCAGCATCGGCGGGATTTTTTGCTAAGATAATTTAGTTAATAAGCCAGAGAGTAACATAGGCTACTTTTTATTCAGGAAAATCGTATCTCCATGCGGATGACACCGTGAGCAGTAGCTAGCACAAAAAAGGGATATTTTTTTTTATGTAAACGATTGGTGAACAAGTAAACGGCCTGCGTAATGGTAAGCGATCTCCGTCGCCTATGGACAAAATGCAACACTGAAGAATTTATTTAGTTTTAAGACCATCCCATCTTGATATCTTTTTATCTTGTTAAAATCGTTAATTTCTATTCATATATGACCTAATTTTATAAGAGTATGGGCTACGTGTCCGTAGAGTGTAATGAACAACAACAAAAAAACAAACACTGGAGGCGTAGCCAATGCGTTGCCGACCCTTGAGAATTCGTCTGTATTTTGTAGCACTGCAGAAAAACCTGTGGAGGGAGCTCGTTCTACATTTTGCTAGTATGCGGGAGAAAGGATCGCATAAATCGAGTAGCATGAGACTTCCAGGGCTTTATTATGTGTGGATGAGCCGGTGGCGAGTGTCCGGTGATAGAAATGCGACGGTGGGATGAGATGAAAAAGCTCTTCCATGCATGCCCCGTTGTATATTCGCTAGAATATACAAAGCGAACCAACGTTCGAAAATTAGGCGGCTCTAGGAGATCCGTGATTTTGGTGTCATACATATTTACATATAATATATTCAACATATACCTGCGTAATGTATTATATATAGGTTAATATAAGAAACCATTCGTGATTTGCGAAAGAGGGCATTTAAATTTCGATTTCTAAAATAGTCCATTGTTTTCTAACTCCAGCTTTGACCTGGCAGAACGGTGTTCCGGAGCCGCGATCGAAACAAGGAAATCCCTGAACCTGGGGGCCGGATTATATTCAGGAAAATATTCCATAATATTTTCCTTTTTTCTGTAAAAGTTATTTATATTTTATGGGTCGCTGTTAATTTTTCGTCATTATTCAAATGACTATTACCTGAAAGAAATTTTTTTTTTTTTAGGTTAACTTGACTTACCGATGGATAAAGTTAAGAGACGTTTGCTGCGGCCAGTATTTAGATGGGTGACCGATATCTGGTATTTTCCATCTGTATACTAGCATATTTCAAGAGACAAGCATAGCTGTTGATCTTGTCGTAAGACAACATTCGCTATGAATGCCATAACCGTCAAACAATGCGTAAATAAGATCCTGCCTCAAGTCATTTATCAGTTAAACGGTGGGTTTCTGAATAGTTCATTATATTTGATTACAGATTAAAACGAATGCTGTCCTTATCTAGAACATAATAAATGACAAAGACGTCAATAGACCTAATCTGTGCTTAAAGTTAATGAACTTTCCAGAAACAGCGTTAGAGCCTTGCTTGCCAACACAAATGACAACGTGACTGACGTGATAAGGGTTCTGTACGTATTACATACAGAACTGCACGAAAAAGGAGTGTTAAGTTTTTTAGGGTACATGTATGTTGATATGTATGTATATGAGTTTCTTTATTCCACCATAACTTATTAAAGCTTGATGGGTGTAATGGTTATCTTTAGAATCCTTACATCATCCAGAATTGTTTCACCTTGTGATACGGAATTCTAAAAATAAAAGTAGCTACGAATTAATGATACTTGATCGAAATAATATATACGTAGTTGAGCTTAATTTAGACGTCAATCGATGTCTAAATAAAGCCTCTGTATTACTCGAACGATCTATAATTATAAACATCTGTTTTCGTCACGCACTCACGTACGTGACTTATATACCTATGCCAACTTCATAGACTACTATTACACGTTTTAAGTAGTTTCTGGCTACTGTGGAAGGCACATTTGCTGATGACGGATAATAACTTCCACATCCTGCGCCACATTTACCTCCACATTTTGTTAGTGGTAGGACTAACTCTTCTGCGAGTGTCCGTCTGGGTTGTTACAACCGCTTTGCTCGTGAAGTCTGCCGCCAAGCAGTAATGTGCAAGCATTACTGTGTTCCGGTTTGATGAGCAGAGTAGCCAGTGAAATTACTGGGCCTATGAGACTTAATACCTAATGTCTCAGGGTAACGAGCGCATTGCAGTTCCGCGCAGTCATTTGTGTTTCAAAGTTCTGGGTGGCACTGCAATTGTTATAGTCATGCTTACCATCAGGCAAATGACCAGCTCGTCTCCTTACCAAATAATATACAAAAATAAACATCCTGTACAAACATGTTGCTATAGGTAGTGTTACAGTACCGCTGTCTTGTTATCTGGCTCTTTTCCCAGCAAGCTAGTCCGAAACCAAGCTTCGTCGTGATGTTTTTCACAACACACATTTAGAATAATTCTACATACCCATACTGTTGACTTCCAACTATAAGTAAACAACTATAATTCATACGTTACAACCGAGACGTGGGCGGATTCCGTAACTTGCACCAAACGAAAGCAATGAGCATTCGCGTGGGAGCACACTACGGTTCACAAACAACTCGCCAAGCAAAGGGGTTACATACACACCGCCTTACATTTACCGCTTTTAAGACCTCTATTGTATAGGCCCTAAGATGTATTATTCTTTAGTTTGAGTACGTGGTTATTTTTGTCCCCATAAAGGCTGGAATATGTCGAGATCGAGAGATAACCTCACGCTGATTGTAGTGAACTTGAAAATTGCGTAAAGTAAGATTTATCGTTGTAAATGTTTGTTTCACGCTGTTATTGTGAAAAGGTTACTATTTAATAACTTTGTATTATGACGCATGAATAAAATGTTAATGCCAGTGGATAAGATATCATCCGCCTATTGGAAAGATTAAAGCTCAGAAGAGTTTAAGGTAAAAAGGACTCGATATTTGAAGTTTTTGAGCAATCAGGGAGTTCAAAAATGTACTATACTGTGTGTTACCGACTTAACTCTTTAGAATAAGCCAATAAAATTGCCAATAGGTAGTTCATCGTGAACTTGTAGATTTGCAACCACCGTTTAAGACAAATTCTAGGATGGTGACTAAAGACTAGAAGATTGAGTAAACCGTCCCTTGAGACTGATTAATAAATGAACTAGTTTAGATATGACGACACTAGAACGTTCACTTATGGATAGGCTGTAGACTACTGCGCCATTATCGCTTTGCATTTTATCACATTTCAAAATAGTAAGAATTAACAAATTTTTGAAGTGTCAGTTCTTATTTCATGGTTATATTAGTATATCTAGGGAATTATTAATTCATTGCGTTAATAACATTACTCTAATGATTTAGTTACCGCTGATAAATAACCATAATATTTTCATTTTAATAAGCTGTCACGTGCAATTTTATCAAACATATTTAATAATATCATATTATATATTAAATATATTACATGCTATACTAGCTTCTGCCCGCGGTTTTCACCTGCGTTCCCACTGGAACCGTCAAACCGATCTGTCAAATTAAATCAACTTGTCAACATTATAAAACTTTATTGACAGCTGTCAATGTCGATTTTATGTCACACTAACTTCTGCCCGCGGTTTTCACCCGCGTTCCCACAGGAACCGTGCATTTTTCCAGAATAAAAAGTTGCCTATGTTACTCTCCGGTCCATAAACTATATATCTATGCCAAAAATCACGTCGAACCGTTGCTTCGTTACTGCGTGAAAGAAGGACAAACCAACAAATCAACAAAGACACTTTCGCATTTATAATATTAGTATGAATTATAAAAATATTATGTTATTATATTCCCAAAACAAGACTGCGTTATAAATGCAAAATTTAAGAGTTCCGTAGAACGGAACGGCCTTGCGATTGCCAACTTTTGGCGGGCGCACTCACTTATCGAATTTCCTGAGCCAATATTGCACTCACATACCGCCGCGAGCTCCACCACTTCCGAACATACCAGGAATACGTTTTTGAAATACTGGCCACTTATAACTTGTAAAACTCGAGAGCCCTGCAAGCTTTTGAAAGAGGAATACCCGTAGCTTTTTTTAAATTCGTGTGTCTTATCTCTACTATTTATTTAGCTAATTTAATGGGGCAATGCCCTCAGTAACAGTAACTAAGTAACTAGTTTGTGTGATTATAGCTACCTTTATAACTAGCTGTATCCCCACGGGTTTGGATGTATGGTATGAGGATGCATAGAGCACTCAGTGATAATGTAGCTTCCTATTAGTGAAAGTCTATTAGTTTTGTAGTGATTCTAGAGATTAGCGGCAGTAAACAAACATACAAAAAAATTTAGTGCTGTATATAGATTCTAAATTTTTCACTGTCTTTCAACTTGCAACTGCGTCGAAATGTCGGGAGTTCACAATATAATAATAACCGCGGTAAATATACCGTTATATTGTATAAAGTATTGAATAGTAACCGTGAAAGTTTAAAACAGTAACCTACATAGGTTACCTGAAAGGCTGTTCAATACCTATTGAAGTTCTGGAGTGTGAAAGGATAAAGATATAATAAATGAAATAACATAAAAATCTTAATTTAAATAATACTTGTTATACGTTTTTACTAGGTGGTAGGACTAACTCTGGTTCTGAAATTGTCCGGGCGCCGGCCCGGACGATTTATGCTTACTAAATTTATGCTTACCATCAGGCAAAAGGCCAGCTCATCTCGTTACACAAAAAAGACCTGTAAAAGTTCTCAAAATTCCCTATAGTCCCTATTCATTATGATAGGCCTGAAGCATCCCTCTAGTCAAAAATTTGATCGAAAAAATGATATTGATCCATTTTTTTTAATAACTCGGAACTAATTGAAAAACAACCGTAGAGTTTCAAGCTCTTCTTCGATAGAGTTCATAATAGCCTGCCGTTTTTTATTCCTTTGTTGCTGCTAAAAAAAGAAAGGTCTTTAATGTTCGTAATATTTTCTTAATGAAACAACTTAATTAAAAGACCGGTCTTCCACGATTTTATTTACGCACTTTATTAAAAAAACAAAGTTGCGAGCTTAATCCGGTGCAGCGAAGGTCTATAATTTTCAATTTTCTTTTAATTTCGTTATCAAAACGGAGTTTCTAATTTGTTAGGAGTTGACCTCAGGAATTACTTCGAGGCGAGTTTTTCTTAAACAAAAAAGGAGCAAAAAAGGCAAAAGAAATGGGTAAAAAGACAAACGTTGTTGTCGCCTTCACCGATTATAATTATTATGGCTGTTTGAATGTTCCGCTAATCAAAACACAACGTAATAAACAATACCAATCTTAAAATCTCAGTTAATTTATCTATACTCTATCTACACAAATAAATAAAATTGAAGTGTCTGTTTGTAATATCAAAATAACAGCTTTTTAACAGCATATGAAAGTATATACGGTACATATAACAAAACAACCATTTTTTAAAATTTTGTCTGTCTGTCTGTTTGTTCCAAGTTATCTCCGAAACGACTGGGCCGATTTTGGACTTTCACTGTCAGATAGCTGATGTTATAAGGAGTAACTTAGGCTACTTTTATTTTAGAAAAAGAGTTAGGGTTCCGCG
This sequence comes from Crocallis elinguaria, assembly GCA_907269065.1. Lineage (NCBI taxonomy): Eukaryota > Metazoa > Arthropoda > Insecta > Lepidoptera > Geometridae > Crocallis > Crocallis elinguaria. The sequence continues at coordinate 13,451,131 of OU026080.1, read as the reverse complement.
AAAAAAACTAAAAACCATGCAATCCAATATCTCCGCGCGGGTGTAACCGCGGGCAGCAGCTAGTTAGGAAATAAGTTAAACGGGATGGACAGTACGGAGTAACAGTACTCGTTAAAAATGAGCTTAGTTATTTTCCACTATTTAGATAAATTCACATACAGTACTACGAATGTAGTTATTTTGTTATATTTAGTGAAACGTATTTTCAGGTCGTGGTTAATTAGCGTCAATTTTTGTCTGACGAGACGCAGGACGGCTGGGTATTGGTGATATATTCGTATTTCTTATTAATTTGGAAACGTACTGTACTATTTGTTTGTTTTATTTAATACACCATATTGACTACATAACTATGAAAATATGATATATAATATATATAATATGGGAACGTTGCCTACTGGTAGCGGATTATTAGATTAAGATTGTAAATAAATTAGTGTGTATTTTATTTAGTTATTTTAGTTTATGTTGTTTATTTTTTCTGTTATTAAAATAAAGATAGCGTTACTATGAAATCAATTTCATCGTAATAATATTAGTTAAAACGGTCAAAACGTCAGACAATTTCGATTTTAATGAAGTTTTTTCACAAATAGTACAAAATAAACAGCTTACATTTTATCTCGGAAAATGCCGCCGGAAACATACTGTGGGCACAGACGAAAAAAAAATCGAAGATGAATACAACTATATACAGTAGTTTTTAATGGCACACAAACCGTAGCACACATTCTGGACATGAAACTGAGCCATTAAAGAGGCCATTGGAGCACTGGAACGCCACAAAGGGAGCTTGCCACTTAAACGCCACTTACATGTTCGCTTTCTTGGCTTTCTTTCAGCTCTGTTTTGTACTCGTGCTGGTTAACCGAGTGAGGCTCATTTGCATTAACTATGCGAATGCATTTATAGTGACTATGCATAGATCTGTTATATGTCAAACATGTCGCCACATTTACCGATTATGCGTGCTTTTTTTATTTTACTGCACTTTTTTACGCCTAGCATTTGATCACTATTAAGTGACAATGCGGTTGGTGATGCTGAATATGCTGCATGCTGGGAACGTATATTGAACATGAAGTCTATCTTTTTCCTATTACTTCAATATATTGTGAAATAATTATATGTAGATAGATAGATAGATATATAGATAACTCTTTATTGTACACCAATATAATAGAAATGTGGACATAACTAAATAAGGTATATTAAGTACAATGGGCGGTCTTATCGCTAAATAGCAATCTCTTGCAGACAATGTGATATGTACGTGTGTCTTTATATTAAAATGAAAGATTAATTTGTAAAGTAACCATTTAGAAACAAAAAACAAACCGTTCCAACCAAAATAACTTTGCTAATAACTTCTGTAATTTGTTCATGCATTGTTTTACGAATCCAATGAATGTCTCCCAATACATTGTCGGTCCAAGAAGCTGAATATATTCATTTGAAAGACGGCCAAGCCCCATCCAATCTGGCGGCAGTGGACACATCTGATAAGCCCCTATCTGCTTGTACACATAGACCAAGCAATACAATTTTCTTACAAAGTCGAAAGGATTTGTTTAGAAACAGTTTATGTTTGAAGTGAAGGACAACTCTTTGAAGCTGACCCAGTTTAGGAGGTCAGAGAAGTTTATGAAAAGATTCAAATCCTAATAATTTATTTCTCTAATGTTTTGTGAAGACTATGATAACTGATATTTAGTACAGATTAACTAGTTTTAAGTAATTTGTGATATCTATACAGCTACTTTATACATTGTAACGGGATATTTACCGTGATTATTATAAGCTGGTGAGCTCCCGATATTTCGACGCTGTATACGGGAATACAGTATTCCGTGAACATGATGCTTGCAACAGCGTCGAAATATCGGGAGCTCACCAGCTTATAATAATCACGGTAAATATCCCGTTACAATGTATAAAGTAGTGAATAACCGTGAAAGTCTAAAACAGTATCTATACATCTACTCGTATACTACAACTAAATAAAATAGAAGTGAATGTCTGTTTGTAATATCTAAATAACAGCTTTTTACCTAATGCATATGAAAGTACCTACGGTACATATACCAAAAACACAATTTTTAAAATTATTGTCTTTCTGTTTGTTCCGGGTAATCTCTGAAACGGCTGTACCGATTTTGACGGGACTTTCACTGGCAGATACCTGATGTTACAAGGAGTAACTTAGGGTACGCGGGCGAAGCGGTGGGGCACAGCTAATTTATAATAATTTTTTTTTTTTTTTTTTATGTTATTTGGTAACGAGACGAGCTGGTCGTTTGCCTGATGGTAAGCATAACGCCGGCCCATAACAATTGCAGTGCCACCCAGAACTTTGAAACACAAAGGCCTGCGCGGCACTGCAGTGCGCTCGTTACCCTGAGACATTAGGTATTAAGTCTCATAAGCCCAGTAATTTCACTGGATACTCTGCTCATCAAACCGGAACAGAGTAATGCTTGCACACTACTGCTTGGCGGCAGACTTCACGAGCAAAGCGGTGGTAACAACCCAGACGGACACTCGCAGAAGAGTTAGTCCTACCACTAACTAGATATATATACTATATACTATAATAATAATTTGAACCTGTGAACGTATTATGTGAAATAAAATTTGCGTATAACGTATTTGCGCAAGAATTTGAGAAAAACAGTGATATACAGAATTTTGCTATAGTTTTTCAGATTATATTTACTACGAATGCGCTATCTCTCATCAATTTTTCAAAAAGAGACCGCCTGACTACTTATTTGACACGATGACGACCTGACGATCAGACAACACCACTATCAGGCATTCTTTCGTCTAATTTACAACCAGATTTGACTAAATACGTCATTAGCCATGGAGCCAGACCAACTTAACTGTACAGTAACCAACCAAGGTTTAACCAAGGTTTGGTCGCTGCATATCATAAACAACCAAGACCTGAGAACTTAATGTATAGTCACCACAAAAACTGTGGCCCGACCAGGAATCGAACCCGGGGTCCCTTGCACATCAGGGTTACTGCCAAGTTAGCCACAGGGGCATCTGAGTGATCATTTTGTTAGTGGGAGGACTAACTCTTCTGCGAATGTCCGTCTGGGTTGTTACCACCGCATTACTCGTGAAGTCTGCCGCTAAGCAGTAGTGTGCAAGCATTACTGTGTTCCGGTTTGATGAGCAGAGTATCCAGTGAAATTACTTTGCTTATGAGACTTAATACCTAATATCTCAGGGTAACGAGCGCACTGCAGTGCCGCGCAGGCCTTTGTGTATCAAAAGTTCTGGGTGGCACTGCAATTGTTATGGGCCGACGTTATGCTTACCATCAGGCAAACGACCAGCTCGTCTCGTTTCCAAATAACATAAAAATAAAAATAAAAAAATATCTAGTAATTATCATACTTTGTGGCAGATGGTTCAATTCGGCCAAACTACACTCAATTAGCCCATTGTGTAACACACGAGGCTAGAGCCTATTAACCCGTGAGTAGTGTTCCTTTTATTTTGGGAAGTGACCTAATTCGACACGAACGAACACGATTACTGTGCAGTACTTTATTTTGTCTCTTGTACTCTATGGTAGCAGTTTGCTTTTGTATATCACTAGATTTTCCAGTGGCTTCACCAGCGTAGAATTACGATAAGGGCGTGTTCACTGTTCAAGTATACAGTAAGCCGCTATCTGCCAAGTAACGCCTGCACCCGTTTATTGCATTGATATTGTTTTTTTTTATGTTATTTGGTAACGAGACGAACTGGTCGTTTGCCTGATGGTAAGCATAACGCCAGCACATAACAATTGCAGTGCCACGCAGAACTTTGAAACACAAAGGATAGCACGCCACTGCAATGCGCTCGATACCCTGAGACATTAGGTATTAAGTTTTATAAGCCCGGTAATTTCACTGGATACTCTGCTCATCAAACCGGAACACAGTAATGCTTGCACACTACTGCTTGGCGGCAGACTTCACGAGCAAAGCGGTGGTAACAACCCAGACGGACACTCGCAGAAGAGTTAGTCCTCCCACTAACAAAATATCATATCATATGCCATATTCATTATTAGGCGTGCAGTATGCCAGACGCCGCGTTCTGAAGGCGAAGAAGCTTCACAATCTCTCGTGAACAGCGCCGCCAACGAGAGGCACTCTGTCAGTCAGTCAACTAGGTCTAACGACTAAAATCGCTATTGTTTCTATTGGATCCATTTTCTTTCACAAATAATAATAATTTGGTTACGTGACATGAGTGCTTCTACATTATTCTACAGTCAAACGTTGAGTTACACTAAGCTACAATGTGATTACACAATTTAATCTTTTTAGCTCACTGAGCAAAGGCTGACTAAACGTTTCTATAATCTTATATTTGGTGGCTTACTATACGCTTATATTTGAACACGCCCTAAAATTTCACTAAGAATATGTTTTTACTTTTAATAGGGTAACTTATCATGTAGGTTTTAGTGATAAGCTGTTTAGCTAATCATAAAATTAGCTCAAGCCAATCAGCATTCGTCCCGTTGATTACAATGCTATACTTAAGTGTAACTGACAATGGTGTCAATTCTATCATTTCATACCTAAACTAATTTTAGTTTCACTCTCTCTCTTTCCAATGCATAATATGAGAAAGGGATGGAATATATTTTAGACCTGTCAAATTAATCCACTTGCTTGTGTCTAGTGTAAATTTAATGGCAATGAATTCAGTGGCATCTATATATCAAGATCGAAAGATATTTGACAGCTCTAAAACAAAATTTAGATCTGTCAGACATCTTCCGTCTCCTTATCATGTTATGCATTGAAAAGAGAGAGAGCGAAACTAAAATTAGTTTAGGTATGAAATGATAGAATTGACACCAGTACCATTTATTTACCACCTACGCTCCAAACTAGAATTGGGTTGGAGCAATTATTAGACTATCTAACTTATTATTTAACCTATATACAAGCTATTTTAAAGGTAGTTTTTGCATTGCCATGTAGTTTAAAAAAAGCGGCCATTCTGCCCGTACCCAGAGTGTCTCAGAGCTTCGTGTTCCGTCGAAAAGTTTAATCTCGGTAAAACACAAGATTCCGTTCAAGCGCTTTACCGTCCAACTCTCACCCACGGGAAGCTTTCAAAGAATTAGCCCGTCTTAATTGAGAGGAAGTTTTTGAGCCAAGGCATATCTTTCGCGTTTATCTTGGCATGAAGATGTATTTATCCGTTAGTACGGTTACTTGCTCATACGAGAAGGAAAAGGAAAGCTTTCTTTTTTCGTGCAAAGGGCAGATTTAGTCTTGGTTCTTATTAGGAGATTCATGGCTCAATGACTATATCAACCTTAAGTACACTTAGTTGGCTCGAAACATGCGAATTTGGTTCATAAATTTTTCATATTGTACCTCTCTTCATCATCAAATCTACTGCGATCACCAAGATGTAGGGGTATTGGCAGACCGTGTCGTATTATGGCAACACGCTCCCCATTATTGGGGGCAGTAATCTATGCCATGGGCATCTTTCGGCTGATGGCTGGTTTTACAAGTCACTGATTCGAACATAGTTACACTTTTAGTGCAGCTGCACATTGGGCCAGCAAACACGGCCTCTTTGATTAACTAGCAATAACTTACACTAGTAATATTTATATAAATGTAATAATATTTATGTTAATTTAATAATATGTATGTATATGTGAAACTTTAGTTAGGCCTTCGGAGTAGGTATACTTTTGTTAAGTAATAATATATTAAGTAACTATAATGTAAAAATAATTTATATAGCAAAAAAAAGGTGCGAGCCCTGGAGCTTGCAGAGAATAATAATTAAATATAAAAAAAGAACGCGGCCTCTTGCTGCGGATAATATGTTTCACACTTTTTGTACGGCAGCGACGCAAACTGAGCGTTTGAGTGGCTATACAACCGAGCACCAAGCTGTGGCTGTGGCCACGGTTGTGGCTCACCTCCTGCGCTCACCCGACCACAAACACCGGCTCCTCGCTGCCCGCACAAAATAGATAGAGAACAGAAGGGGCACTTGGGTGTGTAAGAACGTTTCATAGGTCAATGTGTGGCAGCACTTAAATAATGCGGCCATTTTTGAGTTCCTTCAAATTGCTAAACATTCCCTTTCTGCGATGGTATATTTGAACAAATATGAGATCCGTGACACTTGCTCGCTGGTGCGTGGCACGCTTTGCTTGCTCAGGTCACTGCACCAATCCATCTAACTAACCTAACGTCTAGATACAATTTCAAATAATCTAACTTTAAGTGTATCACGAATTCGTTACAATAATAACAGAAATAAAATGACGTCAGATTTCTTGTCTCATAGGCCCATTCTTCTTTCTTATTATTAAAACATCATAGTAAAGCAAAGGGGATAAAATTAAAACATTTTATCATGCTGCGCTGCTGTTAAATATTGTTGTCAGAATCACTTGTTTTTTCAACATTTATCATTTTTTATTAAACAAAATGTAAAATTATTTTTTCTTTTATTTTAAGCTTTTTATATCATATATAGGTACCTCGACAAAATGTGCTTTCTGCACGCATGAAACTATCGCAATATTCATGTCGTAACTAACTTATATAAAAACATAAAGAAAGCAATTACTAGGTGGTAGGACTAACTCTTCTGCGAGTGTCTGTCTGGGTTGGTACCACCGCTTTGCTCGTAAAGTGTGCCGCCAAGCAGTAATGTGCAAGCATTACGGTGTTACGGTTTGATGAGTAGCCAGTGGAATTACTGGGCTTATGAGACTTAATACCTAATGTATCAGGGTAACGAGCGCACTGTAGTGCCGCGCAGGCCTTTGTGTTCCAAAGTTCTGAGTGGCACTGGAATTGTTATGGGTCGGCGTTACATAAAAATAAGTGCAAATCCAGCTTCAAGATTTTAACTTAAGGTTCCGAGTCTTAAGAACGCAGTCACTCTACCTACGGCTTTAAAAGGCAATCTCCGGTGTTCCGTGGTCGGACACGATGGTCAGATAGCTTCCCTAATTGAAGCTTGAATGCGAGTTCTATCTTTGGAAAGTTTCCAAGTACATGAGTGTCCTATATGTCAATAAATATCTTGTTAGGCGGACGTGAGCTGAAACACACGTCAAATAGAGACAAGATAAAATTTTCAATTTAAAAAACCCCCGATTAATGAGGCAGATTATCTTTAAACGGCTGTACAGATGGTTTTGAATCATAACTAAGAACACTCTCAATCAATTAGTACTAAAACTAAATCACAATCAGTCCATCCGTTTAATAGCTATGATGCCACAGACAGCCACAGATACATAAGTTAAACATTTTGGTTCGGGGGCTACAAACGAAAAAACAAGATTTGAAATAGACCTTCTGTTATTAACACTATCGTAAAAAAGTGGTAATTAAAGCGCTTTAAACGTTGTAAGTAATATTTCCTGACGTAAAATCGTAAGATTGGGAAAAAGTGTCACTAGAGTTGAACTTGAGCTCGTGAAGTCTGACGCCAAGCAGTAGTGTGCAAGCATTACTGTGTTCCGGTTTGATGAGCAAAGTATCCAGAGAAATTACTGGGCTTATGAGACTTAATACCTAATGTCTCAGGGTAACGAGCGCACTGCAGTGCCGCGCAGGCCTTTGTGTTTCAAATTTCTGGGTGGCACTGCAATCGTTATGGGCCGGCGTTATGCTTACCATCAGGCAAACGACCAGCTCGTCTCGTTACCTAATAACAAAAAAAAAAAACTTCTAAAAGTAGGTATGCGACACATCAACCTACACTATTACCGTTACTATGTATATTGTATAATTTAAACTGTGTCAATAAATGAATTTGAATTTGAATTTGACTATGCAGTTAAAGTGAAATACGCCAAAACGCTACACAGTAAAAATCCAATGCAGTGCAATCGCAATGTCAAAGCAAGTTTAAAATTTATTCCATTTCCTCTCGACCTTTCAACAGAATCCGATTGTATTGAAATATCAAAACTGAAATATCAAATCAGAATTGTTTTGCTGTTTATACGACGGACGCTCGAACTAAATATTTAATGCAGAGCAAAAGTGGCTGCGATGCTCGCATTTAGTTTTGTGCACGTTCACTAAACTGCAAATATGGCACTAATGGGTCTTACCACAAAAAAACAAGGTTTAACTCCTAAACATGCCCTAGTCGTGCGATTAAATATGAGCAACCACAAATCCTGATTTAAGTAGTGTCTAACCGTTGTCTAACACAATTCTGTTGTGACATTTGTAATCATTTTTGACGTTTATCTTTAGACGCTGTCTAAATAGGCGACAAAAATGTTTTTTTTTTTTTGTGGTAACACTAAATATTTTATTTGATTTAAATAATTATCTACACTTTACATTCATGGTAGTCTACCATTTAAAAAATGTGATATTGTATGATTTTCCACTGACATAACTGGCGCTGATTATGATTTTTCGACCAAGATGTTATCGTTATGATTGTTCAATGTCAAAATACAAATAGAAAAGTAAAATGTATGAAATTGTATGAAGATGTTCGACAATAAGAATATGGGATGGCTTAGCCCCCGCCAGTATCTAGGTACATACTGGCAGGGGGAAATGCACAATACACTACAAGCGGGACGTCAGTGCAGGTCTTATCGCCCCCACTTGAATAACAATAAGAACGTCATGTGGAGATCATATACGCACATTTTGCTTTCTAGTACCGTGAAGATGAAAAAGGTAAATTATAAAAGCACACAATGTGCGTCAGTTAATTGCCTAAGTATGTTATTAAGCTAAGCTTCACCTAATTTTTTTCGCATAAACAGCATTCAAATATCAACGAAATTATTAATTTAACGAAAAGTTTTAACTCTGCACTTAATTCTTGTTGTAACCACTATGTGACTGCACCAAATTTTGTAGTTAACCATCAAAATAACGGTGACCATACACGGCGAAATTTGGAACGTGGCCAAAAGCCTAGTAGGCACGACCGCAAAATATGGTCCCGGCGACCGCACACTGCGACCGCATTCCGGGTCCTTATGGTCAGAGACATTCACAGGGTCGTCTCCCCTCTTTTGTCACTGATTTCCGCAAATTAGTTAATACCCTTCCCTGTATTGCTGTCCGCAGGATGCCCTTCGTGAGGTCAACTTGATTATAGAGGTGGCACAAATACTCTGACCCAAATATTTTACGTTTAAAGTTAGAAGGCAGGGTGTATGGGTGTATAGTGTATGATCTAGCATACGACTAATCATTTATGCAACTTCAAATGAAAGAATGAGAAGATACACTTACATGGGCCTACAGCATCCATGTACGAAACAAATATTTGCTTTTTTGGGACAGAACGTATTTTTTTTTAAGTAACGTGTTTATTTCTCTCGATCCTTACAGCTTCACCGAATGGTGGGAGAGTGCAGAAGGCGCCCAGCCCTAAACGAATGTAACGTGGCGACTAAATCAAGTGCACCGCGTAGGTCAGAACCTCGCAGTACAAACCTTGGCTTGGGCCGTTACCGGGAAGCGAGGATGGGAACAGTATAGACCTGGGGCACAAGTGCGTCCGTTTGTAGTGGGCCCTAATGTGAAGCTAGATTGTGCGGACCCTAGGTGAGAGCTCACGGGAGTTGTAGCGAATCCGTTGCCTCGTTCCAAAGTCTACACCATCGAGTAGGAGGGCAAAAAACTCGATCGTGGAGGGAAGCTCAGTCGCTAAAAACTAAACTTTTCTAACAAGGAGCCGACATCACTGGCGACCTATCAGCTACATCATATGGGCTCTAAATTTATGTATCTAAATTCACATTTGGAGTAAACAAATCATAATTTGTTCCATTCTAAAGAATTCCGGAATATACACGTCAAAATACGTGGATTTAATTTGGAACTCTGCAATGAAAACTCGAAAACAGAAACGTTCCTTTATGGCAGTCCCGATGGCGCTTTAATTAATTTTCCAAATCATTGTCAAAAGCAAACGAGAAAAACTGGAGTAAAAGTCCTACTTGAAAATGACAAGCTTTTCGTTGTTTTTGGTGAAAAAATGTTTTTTAGAACTGCAGTATGTATATTCAACTTCCAGCAATTTTCATTGTGTTACTGGAACATGCACGTTTTTATTTTGATGCAATTTAGGTATTTTAAAACCAAATATGATTGAACAATTGACTAGTTACAAAATAAACTTAAACGTTTTTTAGTTAGCAGACGACCAACGTGTAAGCAATATTTTGCTTACACTTTTCAGACAACTTTATAAAACCTTAACAAATGCAAAGGTTAAGCCGGTTGTAACAAGATTGAACCTCACGACATCTTCGCGCCGTTATTAAAGCAACGTCAGTCATAGCTTACCCAATAATTGTTATAAACATTGTTTATCTTAACCCCCGGAAAAAATGGTCTAAGGCATGAGATATCTGGTTCATTTTCCAAATAATATTAGTAAAACATTAGACTTATTTATATTTCGATCTAAATTTAAAAAATAATTTATTGCAAAGAGCCTATATGTAGGTTGAAGAAAAAGATAGTTATAAATAATGTGTCCCATACTATCCAGCTCATGTCTATACAGAGATGTGGAAAATTCATTTTAACAATTCATTACTTCCTTATTAAAAACCACAATATCATATACTGAATAACATTAAAGTTAGTGTATATATTTGTCTTGGCTTCTTTTAATATTTTTTGTACCACATCTTCAAACTAGAACTTCGTATAAGTCTCAAACAAATTGAAGGTAGAACAAACAATTAAGACATTTCAAATTACTTACTGCGGACAAATAATCTATGTTAAGTTTGAAGACTTATCTCAACTTTTCTCAAGTGATAATTTTGATTACAATAAGTAATAATAAGCACCAGCACATAGTACAAAATTAAATTAAATCTGTTGCCAAGAATCTAGATAATTTGGTTTTTTTTTCTACTTTAGTCTATACTCTGCAGGCTCCAGAGCTCACACACTTTTAAGACTAGTCCATCGTCTCAAAGCTCAGCTGTACTACATAAGTGAGTCCTAAACATAGTTAATACTATTTTATAAAGAGTAGATAATTAAGTGTACAGCTATTAATTTGGTAATGATAATCATAATTTGGTCTACGAGCCCCTTATTACTCATTTAATACTTATTTTTATTAGGTTCTATACTAATCAATCCCTCTATGCATATATCATCATCAGCAGCCGGAAGACGTCCACTGCTGAACATAGGCCTCCCTCATAGAACGCCTCTTAGATCGGCTACTCGTCTCTTGCATCCAACGGCTTCCCGCAGTTTTGACAAGGTCATCAGTCCACCTAGCGGGGGGACGTCCTACACTACGTCTTCCGGTTCGTGGTCGCCACTCGAGAACCTTTCTTCCCCATCGGTTATCAGTTCTGCGAGCGAAGTGGCCTGCCCATTGCCATTTCAACTTGCTAACTTTGAGAGCTATGTGACTATATAATTATGAGATATGACTTGCGATCTCCTGGGGGTCTCCTCGTACATATATATATATAAGAAGTAAACAATTGCAATTACGATACACAATTGTATAAAAGTTTGCTCTACAATGCTCTTTAAGCTAATGGTCCATAACGCTATTCACTTGTGAATTGTGACAGGTGCATCTGGCTTCTCCCCTCCAATAAAGGCGAATTTTACACGACACTTATTGCAAAAATAAATCATCCACGGTCCGGGCGCTACATTTATTTCTTGAACCTACATTAGGGTTGCAATCGAACACAACTGGCAACTCATTTATGTGCTGGTAGTTTTGTACCTTAGAAAAAGAAAATTTAGTTTCTTTGATATTAAAGGTTTACAGCTAGTTTTTGTTTATACAACTGAATAACGAGACGAGCGTGTCGTTTGCCTAATGGAAAGCATAATGCCAGCATTGTTAAGAAAAAATTACAATAACACCCAGAATTTTGAAACACAAAGGCCTGCGCGCCGCTGCTTTGCGCTCGTTACCCTGAGACATTAGGTATTGTTAGAAATGCTTGCGCATTACTGCTTGGCGGCAAACAGTAATTCACGGGCAAAGTGGCATAAGAGTTAGTTCTACCACCTGGTAAAAACCTGGTAGGTAGTGATCGTCAAAATGTGAATTATTTTGTGTATTCGATATATAAACATTGTGACCATTTGCGACCATAGCTTGGTAGTAAGGCGTTTTTAGAGCCCACCTGGCTAGCTACAACACTTATGCTGAAAATTTGTCAACAAGCTCTTCACACGGTAAGAGCTTGTTGACAGATTTTCAGCATATTAGAACTGACTCTCAAGCAGCTGCCGGAATACAACAATAGATGCTTGGCGATAGAGTTTCAACTTAAGAGTGGTAACTAGCTAGGCGAACACTAGAAAATGTCCTACCACTAAGGTATGATGGAGTCATGAGGTTTTCATTTACCATCCTTCAAGCCATCCTATATATCTTCATAATGGTGATCTGCAAAACGACCAACTTCAAGGGTTTATTTTCTTAGGCGATAACTGTATTTACAACTAAAGTTAAATGTGCAATCTAAGCACTAATCATAAAAAAATTCTTTAAAGAATGAATAATTTCGTTTCAAAAATGAAGAATTTCTCACAACGAGAATGTAATAAAACTAAAAAAATATTCCACCCTCAGTTTTCAATAAAGTCCACGCAAATAAACCCTTGCGAATAAACATGGTGCCTTCAGCTAAAATAAATAGGAGACCAAAGTGAAATCTACCAGGGACTTAATTAAATACAACACGACTGAGTTTGTCTGTGTGCGTATGTTTGCTTCACGGTGTGCGTGCACGACTGTGCATGTAGCATATTATTATAGATGTCGCTGCATGACTGTCTAGACTCTAGACGCTTTGGTCAAAATTTCAAAAGCTTTGCTTTACTTTAATTCGTGCTATTTGTGAAGTCAGCAAATAATTATAGTTGCTTATTTAATTGCAGTTGATTAGTTAAATGCATTTAAATAGTGCGAACATTAAACACGAACATCGAGTACTTTTTTTATAATTTACAAATGAGGAATTTAATTATTGAAAATGAGGATTCTTTTTAATCGACTACGGCAAAGTCAAAAGGAAGGTATTAACTAAAACAACATACGTAACAAACTTTTAGCGTCACTTTTAACTATGTATTGAAATCTTGGAAATAAATTTTAACCTACTTCTAATTGTCGTATCGAAATGAAACTTTATACGTATACTATCGGTGCCCCACGGCTTCGCCCCCGTAGCCTAAGTTACTCCTTGTATCATCAGCTACTGCCACTGAAAATACCATCAAAATCGGTCCAGCTATTTCGGAGATTACAAACAGACAGACAGACAAAAATATAAAAAATGGTTGATTTGTTATAGGTACCACTAGCTGTGCCTCGCGGCTTCGCCCACGTAGCCCAAGTTACTCCTTGTAATATCAGCTATCATAAATGAAATTAATATAACAATAATAATATTATCATTAAGCTACTTTTTTAAAATAGCCCCAACACTTCAAAAAACTGCCTATGAATAACCGAATGTGCCCTTAAATATTGAGAATTCAATTACACCGTCTTATAAGTGTACAATGAAGACGTTTGCGCCTGTCAACTGCGTGACGTAGGTCCGTGTCAAAGCGCCGTTTGGCTCTAAATAAAACTGGGATCAGGAGGGTAGAGATAGTAGCATGTAACAGTATGGAGTCTATCAGCTGTGGATGTAGGATATTCAAATTCAAATTCAAAAGTCTTTATTCAAATAGGCCCCAAAGGAGCATTTATGAAAGTTAAAATGACTCTAACAGGGGGCCTCTGCAACATTCGTCTACCCGAATCACAGACTAAAACTAATGCTGTCTTTATCAGAACATAATAAATGACAAAGACACCAACAGACCCAATCCGTGCTCAAAGTCAACGAACCTTCCAGAAACCCACCGTGCCCGTTCCAAATTGGTATAGGCCGAGCAAGAAGAAGGGCAAGAAACTCGTCACGGCATTCTTTTTAAAAAAGTAGTTTTTTACAATGATTCTAATGCTAACAACTAACAATTTAAAGTTTAGTAGTCGCCAGGAGGCTCCTGAGCTGTTTGCCTCCATGCATCCTTGTCATCTACATAATCCTTAATTTTATAATACGCTTTTTTAATTAATACACTCTTGACTATACGTTTAAACTTTAATAATTGATAAGGCCAAGATAAGGCCTCCTGTGAGTTAACCCTCTCTCTTCCACTCAGGAGCGCATGGACAGGCGAGCGCAGTTACGTCACCCCGTCTGCACCGGTGCGAGCTCCAGCGGTGGCCGAGCGGAAACTTGTGCGACTTTCAATCCGACGCACCATAGTTCGAATCTCGACTCGGCCCGCACCAATGACTTATATCAAGTTATGTGCGGATTATTCACACTCGCTCTAAAACGGTGAAGGAAAACATCGTGAGGAAACTGGCATGTTCAAGTACCACAAAATTCGAGGATATGTGACACCCCCCAAGCCGTACTGGGCTCGTGTGGTGGATTATGGCCTATACCTATCTCTCTCTGAGATAACGCCGTAAGAGGCTTATAATATCTCCACCGGGAAGCACTGAGGCACCGGAAATGGGAGGATGTACTCACGTTTCAGCACAACACCCAAGCCTGTGCGAGAGGGCGCTTTCTCCACGGGAGGTGGATCCAAAAAACACAAAAAGGATTTCCAAATGCGCCATTGTTTTTTACCGCGTCATAAAGAAAAACATTGCATTTTATGTCATTAAATTTTTTTCTATCAACGCTACATCTAAGTTTTTCTAAGTTACTATTTTTCCATAAACAAACAGACAGCTTCGCATTAATTAAAGGTTGATACCCAGTCCACCACGTACAAAGTGTTTAGTAAATAAAAGTATTTTCTTTCAAATGGAGTGGAATATTTTTTCTGTGTTTTTCAAGAGAAATGAATTCAGAGCTTTCAAGATGGGGCAGAACTGTAATTTCTACGTAAACATGCCGTATCGTCGTTTGCATTGTGGCATCACTGTCATCATCATGTGAGATTGAAGTCATAAGTCAACGTGAGTTTAATAAGTATTGTAAAAAAATATCGTTTCCCATTGTCATAAAATGTAGTAACATAAATTTCTTTTCATAATCATGTAACATTTCTAGTATAATGAAAAGCATTTATAATTTGGATATACACAGTTTAAGAGATCGTCTACTGTTTTAAACTGTACTGTGATAGCCGTCAGAATTTTCGCACTTTACCAAAAATTCTCTTGACCGACACACCCTTCGTAGCGATCATCTCAATTTTTATTTATTCTTTTGACGTCATGGAGTTACGTGAAAATACCAATAAGAGTAATATTAGATGAGGTTGTTTCATGTTATATATGGAAAATAGAAGTGTGTAAAAATAAGTTTATGAGAATCCCTACTAATATTATAAATGCGAAAGTGTGTTTGTTGGTTTGTCCTCATTTTACGCAGTAACGGAGCAACGAATCGACGTGATTTTTGGCATAGATGTAGCTTATGGACCGGAAAGTAACATAGACTTTTTATCCCGGAAAAATGCATGGTTCCTGTGGGAACGCGGGTGAAAACTGCGGGCAGAAGCTAGTAATAAGATAAGGTGGCAAATATAGCGAGCCTGCATAAAAACGTGTTTATTGATAACTAAGTTAACATTCATACTGCGGTGGTAGGTTATTTCCTAGAGCTGGCCTGGCTAGCTCTCATCCTCAAGCTGCAAATGAGTGGAATGCCCTATCGTCATCTGTGTTTCCGGCTACTTAGCCGTAACTTGGGATTGCATTTACAATCCCAGGTTTGTTCAAGTCAAGATGGGATAGGTATTATCTGAGCAAGTGTGCTACACCTTCAGGACCATTTTTGATTACCATCGGGTGAGACCGTGATCAAACGCTGCTTCAGTCTGAAATACATATAAAAATGCTGAAGTCTCGATTTGCGTTTCTTGCGTTTGACTACGGTTTCATCGGTCTACAATGTCATCCGTTAGGCTGTTAGGTATAAATTAAGCAACGGGGCACTAACTTGCCTGGCGTCGGCGTCTATACGCTCATTACTAGTCGTTACCAACTAAGGAGGGACGTATACCGCGAGGCTAGGGTCCTGGGGGTCTAAAAATGCAACGTTATACTGTGGGCAGTATCTGAAGATTGGATCTGGAGGTGGCGTTCCATAAATCTGGAGCTGTCTTCTTCCACGGGCCTTGGAGAGCGTCACCTGCAACTGCCTACATATGGTGCTGCAGAGTCTCGCTATCGACGTTGAGATTTCTCGATGTCCTAGATATTGCAGGTACTCTCCAAATCTGCAATCACATGCAGATTTGGAGAGTACCTGCAATAGCTGTGCTAGCTCAATGGGGTCAGCTGCCACGCTGAGCCCACTGAAGCCGTGGCATGCAAAAGTAGCCTGTGTTACTCTCCGGCCCATAAGCTATATCTCTGTACAAAAAATCATGTAGATACGTTACTCCCTTGCTGCGTTAAAAAAGGACTGACCAACAAATAATTAGCATTTATACTATTCTCTTCTTAATAGTAGAGTTTTAGACCAGCGTTTTTATTTAGAGAAAACAAGTATATTTCGTCATTTCTTCTAAATTCTCCAAGAAGCATCGGCTGATTTAAGTTTCCTCGTCCTTGATTCTCACTTCGAAATAAGGCTTCTTCATCCTGTCTGGGACAAGTTTTTCTATTATCCGTTCTATCTATTCGCTTGATAGATCGCTTGTCTCGAATACGTCCTAGTTGCAAAGCATCTCACTGAACTACTTCGGCAAGTTGAGTTTGGTTTATAATATGGTTTATAATTACGGTCGCCATTATTCGAAATAAACGAAGATCACGTGATTAGCGTTAAATTGAAACCCCAGTTTATACTAAATTTGGTATTTTTTTTTTTTTTACACATGAACATCATAAAAATTATTTTAAATAAAAGTTTAAAATATTTGTTGCTCGTTGCGTTAATTAGATAAAATCGGCGTGGTAATTTTAAATGGATCTCTATCGGTCCAACTATTAGCTCTGTTATCAATTACGTGACATCAAGTACTCTCCCTCCGCATAATCAACCGACTTGGTGGCCAAACTTGGTAAACTTAGCTCGATCCCGTCTTATTCCCCGCACGTGCCCCGTCCGAGGTGGAACACGTGCGAATAACGGCAACAGTTGCCGCACTAGGCCGCCAGTCCGGTACATTATCATTCATTTAATAGCCGTGGCCGGCATAGTTTCACCACAGGTTTAGACGCTGCCCACTCGAGGTCGTGACTTGCCTTGATGATGGAAACTTATTGGGATTGTCTTCAGAACAGATGGTAGTTTAGTCTATTTATTATTTATACGCAAAAAGAAAGTAGTTTTTCAGTAATGTTACTGAACTTATAAGACTTAATACCGTATGGATCAGGGTAACGAGCGCACTGCAGTGCCGCGCAGGCCTTTGTGTTTCAAAGTTCTGGGTGGCACTGCAATTGTTATGGGCCGGCGTTATGCTTACCATCAGGCAAACGACCAGCTCGTCTCGTTACCAAATAACATAAAAAAAATGCTACACAAAATGTATGAAAATCTTGTCTGCAGTTTGTGGTCGCGATAGTGGTTGTGTTCAGTGGAACAATGTGCGATTGCACTTAACCTACTTATATCTACATACTTTACTATATTTTACGTAAAGGTATAATAATAACGAGCATAAACTTTCCTGAAAGCCTGATGAAGTTGTCCGGTACTCGTTATTTATCACGCATGCTGGTGTTCACCGCAAATGTCTGACTCGACACATGTAGTAAATAGCTTACGGGAATATTTGTATGAAACGCTGCAAATTATACAACTAGCAGATATGGTTTATGAATTACAAACTTTTTTCTGTACATGCCTTTGCTTGCGAGCTGGTTCGCATTTTGGTTTAGTGTGTTATAGTTAGTTTGGGGCCCACTGTCAATCTTTAGAAATGGTATTATCTGTAATAATCTTGTGCAAACATGCTGTTTCTCTCTTTTCATGCATAGTGTAATGATAATGCTTTATGTTTTTTGGTGAATAAATATTTATTATTATTCACTGTATTTATTTACAATCTTAAGTCTAAGTTTTTTACAATATTTCTATAAAAAAAACAAAATATTACAAAAAACCTAAACCTAGAGTGCCGCCGGCAGCGGGGCAGGGCCCAAGCTACCGGTGGTTAGGGCTGCAGAGTGAGGAACCTCCTGACAATACGTGCCGTGTCAAGGAGCACTGCCTTCTGCATACGACCCTTGATCCAACCGTCTAGCATCAATTTTGACTTTTGTAGGTGAGATAAAGTGCGTTTTTTTTAACTGTCTTATTCGTTTATAGGATCAAGAACCACATTCACCCTTTTGACATAGAATGTAATATAAACCGTTAAAAGCTATTTGAGTAACTAGCTTCTGCCAGTGGTTTCTCCCGCTTTTCCACAGGAATCATGCATTTTGCGGGATAAAAAGTAGCCTATGTTACTCTCCGGTCCATTAACTATATGTATATTAAAAATCACGTTGATCTGTTGCTCCATTCCTGCGTGAAAGAAACGTACAAACACACTTTCGCCTTTATTATTTAAGAAAGTAAAAAAAAAGTTGATAAGGATGATCGTCATTTGACAATAGTCGTGATACCCCTGAAAACCTAAGAAACGACAATAAAAATAGTCATTGTCGTTATCGCCTTGATACCAACCCTTATCGCACAAAAAGTTCGATTGCACCCACCCGAGTAACGATCAATGAAACCCAATGCTCAGGATCTACAACTGGCGAACAACACACCCATATATATGCAAATGCTACGTCACTCTGTCTGTAGAGTCAGTATGTAAGCACATACGATATCCGCTTTACTAATTGGTGTAGTTCTTTGAATGCGAGAGGCAGGGGCGTATTTACCCTAGGGCCAAAAGGGCCATGGCCCGGGGCGGCAGACTGCAAGGGGCGGCGCAAGCAGAAGAATTTATAAAACCCTACCTAACTCTTAAGGCTCTTATTAATAAACAGTGGGGCTCTTATCAATAAACAGTGTTAAACGGTCGAATACTTAGTTAAAATGTGGTTTGTCTCTTTCAATTCAGTTTAAAATTATCAAATACCATTATAGACAAAACATAGTTAGCTAAACCACCGTTTAACACTGTTTATTAATAACAGCCTAAATCTCGTAAGGTGGTTGTGGGTGTACGGAAACGGCAGGGCGGTGGGGCCTACAGGCCCAGGGCGCTGAATCCTTAAATACACCACTGGCGAGAGGCGAGTAGCATATCCAAGTATGGCGTTCAATGAGGGTCTATGAGCCCACATACACAAGCACTCCAATCCTCGAGAATTATAATATATAAGAGCCCATACATTTGTTTAAAAATATAAATAAAAATTACAATAGGTATACAACTTAAAAAGAAAACAATTCAATATATAACAGTGAATGTACCTATAGGTATGTCAACTTATTTGCGGTTCTCGCTCTGGTGAATAGACGCCCAAAATCTAAAAATAGAACACAGAAACAACACAGGTTATCACATAGACACTGTAAAATAATTTTGTGTGATCTAAGTATCGAATCCCAAAAGGTAGCGATACGAGACCGCGCAATAGCAAAGAAATCGGGCATCCGTGCATCAGAGAACATGCCCGAAGCGCTGCAAAATCGTGGCTTTTTCAGGATGCGAAATGCGTCATTATATTGCACCCTTATGTTACTATAGGATTTACGAGTATACTTTATGCAAAGCTGACGAGTATACAAGGATGTGAACAGTAAGCTTTGACATTTGAAACATCTCCCAAACTTTTTTAGCAGCGGAAATGTGCTGTCCTTTTCCCTATCATAACCAAAGGGGAAGACATACGTTAGATTTAATTTTGATTGATCCAAAGATTTTATAGATGTTTTAGTTTTTATGAATAAAAAAGCTTAATATCTTGTTCAAAGCTTAAGTACTACCACGTACAGTATTAATGCCGCAGTCGCAATAACCATACGAACAAAACGTCTGATTGCATGGTACGTGTGTAATTGAATCTAAAAGGAAATTGCATTCCGTAAGTTTCGATGGATAGTGTTGAACAAGGAAACATTTCGAGGAGGTATTATAAAGGACAGTTATGATTTGTTTTTCTAAAGAACATGACATAGATCATCCGCAATCAACCAACCTAACAAGCGCTGAACGACCAACTGACTGAACTGAACTGACTGAATCTGAACTGACCACAGTGTGTAAGGAATAGCCGCACATGAGCATCCGGCTGGTAGCGGGACCTTACTAGTTTTTTTTTTGTTTTTTTTTATGCTATTTGATAACGAGACGAGCTGGTCGTTTGCTTTATGGTAAGCTCAACGCCAACCCATAACAATTGCAGTGCCACTTAGAAATTTGAAACACAAAGACCTGAACGGCGCTGCAGTGCGCTCGTTACCCTGAGATATTAGGAACTTGTTAAGTTTAATAAGCCCAGTAATTTCATTGACTTCTATACTCATCAATCCGGAACAGACATTACTGTTTGGAGGCAGCTTACACGAGCAAGGCGGTGGTACATACCTAGACGGACACTCGCAGAAGAGTCCGCCAGGCCAGAAGTAGTAGTACCATCTGGTGTTTTACCACCTGATGGTATTATATTAACTCGGAGTCAAGATGCACAATCGAATTTTTGAAAAAAGAATGTCTTATGATTGCCCTTAGTCTACGCTTAGGCCCTTAGCCTCTCTACTCGTAATCTTAACATCACATTTCAACATATTCGAACATGTATAATACATCGATGCAGTTATTTGATTCAAACAATTATGAGCCTTATTACATGGGCTTTAGTTGACAGCGTTTGATAATTCGAGAGTTTGATATCACGTCTCAGTGGCGCGAATGTTATTAGTCTTCATTTCATTTGAAGATAAATAAATTGGCTCAGCTAAGCTGTCAAAATTCACCGATTGCCAATATTTGCTCAGTCTGCTAGTCAATAAATTGAACTCAACTCAAGTGTAAAACTTTATCGAGTACTTGATCCTTAAACCTTGTGTGTACTTAATACTAATTAACATTTTAATCTTAATCCAAGGTATAATATATTTTTAATACACTGTTACCTGTTTCTTAACAAAAAATATTTTAAGCATTTCCCTAGCGTACCAGAGGAAGTTATTTTATAAATAAGCGTGTTTCCCTTACATAAACCACAGAATATAAAGAGTAGAGTACATTGTAGGACGTTCCAATTTCACTCAAACAAAAGCAATCTTATTTACTATAATCCTACTAATAATATAAATGCGAAGGTGTGTTTGTTGGTTTCTCCTTCTTTCGCGCAGTAACGGAGCAAAGAATCAACGTGATTTTTGGCATAGATATAGTTTATAGAACGGAGAGTAACATAGGCTACTTTTTATCCCGGAAAAATGCACGGTTCTTGTGGGAACGCGGGTGAAAACCGCGGGTGAAAAATTTCGTTCACAAAAAGGATGAATAAGAATAAAAAAATTTACATCTTATAGTTAGTACCTATTACTCCAGCTCACACTTGACGAATATATTTATTTTATTTAAGTTTTTTGGAGGACTGCGCTTTTGGTAGACATTCAGTGGTACATTTATGTTAAATCAAAGAAATAATAATGTAATAAATATATAATAACTAGCTTCTGCCTGCGATTTTCACCCGCGTTCCCACAGGAACCGTGCCTTTTTCCTGGATAAAAAGTAGCCTATGTTACTCTTCGGTCCATAAACTATATCTATACCAAAAATTACGTCGATCGGTTGGTCCGTTACTGGATCCTGGACTGTGTATTATTATGGTCTATAATCTTTATCTGAGAGAACACAGTATTTCCAGTAGTGTGTTCGAAATGGTGATGATGTTGACATTATTTACGAAACAAACAATTCAGCCATCAGACGTTAAGCTCCTGTCTGTAAAATTAAAAAGATCGCTCAGTTATTAATAATTGATTAATACTAAAGAACTGCTACTATGTTCAGTCCTACTGTTTATTATTATACTGTGTTTCTGTCGACAATAAGAAACATGTTTGTGTTCAGGTACGCAGTGATGTAACAATAATAAAATTCCTTTCTGGTAAACATAATAAATATGACGACTAGTGTATAACCTTGATTTTGCTCGTTTTGTATTCTGGAACAACCTTTTTCCATCACACGATTTGGCGATAAAATTCTTGATTTGTTTGTATTGAAATGTCATCAATAAAAAATATTGTAACGAATCTCCGAGTGGAGTTTTTTATGTTGAAAATAAAATTAACAAACAACTTTTATATTTAAAAATTACATATTTTAACATATTCACATTATGTAATATTTTTCAGTGTTTTTGAGTAGTTTATAATAATATTCTACGCCTCGTCGGAGGTTTTATTCCGTAACTTACTTAATTAATAAAAAGTGTTTTGTCTCGTTTTCACGCGTAGCAGCTTCCGTCAAAGAAGTTGACAGAGCAGTTTAAAACATAGCTTATCATAATGAGTTTTTATGAATAAGGGCGTAGATATTTAGACTCCTAAGCCCAGTAGGTAATTTCACTGACTACTTTACTCATCAAATCGGAACACAGTAATGCTTGCACATAGCTGTTTATGGCAGCAGAATACACGAGGATAACGGTGGTACCCATCCAGACTGACACTCGCAGAAGAGTTAGTCCTACCACCTGATGATAATGTTTTAAATTCCAATACATATTATAGAAATAGATAAGATTATCAGAAAAAACAAAAATCATTACACCGGAACAGAAATGAGATGTGAAAGTAATATCTCATTTTCAACGAAATGATCCCACATTGGGACCTTACATACATAAGGAGGTGTTGATCCATGAAATCGAACATTTCCCGTCAATGGGGAGGAACGCACGAAATATTAGTATGAGATCCCACTGTACAATTTTTGTAAGTGGTTTTGTTAAATTTATGCATTTTTTCATCTGTTTTAAATCAATACTTAACATAATAAGTGCACTATTATAATGTTACAAGGTAACTTGCCAGATAGTGACCGGAAAGGGTGGCTGTAGTCCTGCCATACAGGCTCTGAAGAGACCTAGTGCAGGGTACAGAGACTCACAAGGGTATTAGTCTTAGTTTTAGTTGCTTTATAATGTAGAAACCCTAAATTGTACCTACACCAGAATTTTTGAGCAAATAAACAATTTATTATTATTATTTTATTATTAATGTTTTTTTAGCTAGCGTTTGACTTGGTGAGTTACCTACGATAAATTAAAGATTCAAGCCTTACGTAACCTTAGGAAGGCACAATTAAAATCATATTAAGATTTCCTAATTGTAAAATTTTATAACTTTCTTTTTATTTATATATATTTAACCGGATTCACTTACGTGGTACAGCTGAGCTTCGTGACGATTGCCCGACCGGTTTCGAGGTATTCAGTACCTCTTCATCTCGGAGCTATACGCAAGCACTCCGACTGGTTACACGCGCTGTAAAAACAGTCACCGTACCCTTTGGTAGTATTGTTTCCACATTGCGATTTATATACTGTAAGAATAAAGGTAGAACATGGTGTGGTGATGTAGTGTTACGCTATGACGTCAGCAAGTCAGTGCTACGCCGTAGTCATCCCAGCGCTACGCAAGGGGATGACGCGGGGAAGGACAGCAGTCCTCATTGAACTACGAGCGATAATGTTAATTATTCAAACCGAGTGTCTCATTTCTGGACTTAAGAATACATATACAGATAGGGATATAAACAATACAGTGGGATCTTGTGCTAAAGTAATACAGTTTCCTTATTCGATCTAAGTATGGGTAGGTCGGTAAATATAACGTTGTAAATGGATGTTTTTTTTATTTCGTTGAAGAGCTCCGTGAGTTTTCTCTGTATTAAGATATTAGGATGTAAGGAAAAAGTAAATAATAGTACAGGAAAACAAGATTCTTTTATTTTTATACTTATACAGGCATACACTAATTGATCATTAATTGGACACAATATTATTTACCTAACGACAATATCCTTATATTCTTATATAATTCTAATATAATAATATTCGGCTTGACCATAAGACTCACTCGCAAGCAGTTTTATGGCAGATCTTTTTCTGTTCCGGGTGCTTGCCTAAAACATCTTTGAAAAGCTATGATTACATTAGAATAACTAGGTGGTAGGATAACTCTTCTGCGAGTGTCCGTCTGGGTTGTTACCACCGCTTTTCTTGTGAAATCTGCTGCCAAGCAGTAATATGCTAGCATTACTATGTTCCGGTTTAACGAGCAAAGTAGCCAGTGAAATCCCTGAGACAATGTTTCAGGATAAGGAGCACCCTGCAATGCGTAGGCCTTTGTGTTTCAAAGTTCAGAGAGGCACTGCAATTGTTATAGGTCGGCGTTACGCTTACCATCAGGCAAACTAGTCTAGTTATCAAATAGAAAAAAAAATACGATTTTTGTAAAAAAAGTTATTACTTTATACACATTTTGGCATTTCTTCTGCTGTGGAATCATAATCGATATAGTAACGGACTTGAATTCTCACAACTAAGCTTAATTTATGCTTAGTTTCTCTGGGAAATATAAGCTCGGATTCCTCGAAATTGTAGACAACTTTATAAAAATAAAAATGTTTTTGCGGGACTGCTTCGTTGAAAAATACTGATATCGATCACTCCTATAGCCTTGTTGGTTGAAGCGTCTGATCTAGATAAGTAGAAGACGCAAGTTCGAATCCCGTTGGCAGCAACATTTTTGAGATGTATAAATTTATCGCAGTACTCGACTTCTTTTTTTATGGCTAATGATCTTGCATTGGAACGCTGTCCACTGTCTGACTATTGGTGACATACATTCATCTCACAGCAAAGTGTTTTCTACCACCGGTAATCAGTTGAACGCCTACAATTAACAGAAATTCTACGTTCTCCACAGGATGATGGTTTATTATAGCTCGTTACTTTCTACTTACCTACTTTTCTTACTACTTGCACACATCAAGTAATATCTGTGCACATGTACAACCTTCTTCGTTTCGCTCTAATTTCGATGGCTGTTGTGCCAATCAGCCACTTAATCTCATCTCTGTCATAATTAGTTACCCAATTTCTCGTGTCCTACAAGACACAAGTAAACATCCAACATCCGAAATCAATTAACCGATTCTGTATCTACAAACTGACCGAGTCCCGTCAGCATGTCGGTATTCAATCAAATCCTGCTTACTTGGGACCTCGACCGCAAATCACATTGCTCGCACGGCCAGTCCTTACGCTGACTCGACGTAACAAAATCCTACATGGGATAAACAAGTCAATCTAAACCTTGTCTCCCTACACATTCGGTTGAATATGGAAATGGTGAAGAGTAAGTCGATATGACAGTTTTTAAATTGAATTTGTCATGGCTAAGTAATGAAGTACTCTACGTGTTGACGAAATACAGGACGTATCTCATGAATTGTGGAGTAAATGAAACGTGAATATGAAATAAAATATTTCAACTATGTACATTGTACACTAGTCCTTTATTTTTGTGTGGGAGTACAGTATGGACCGCAACGAAGCTGTCAAAGACAATAGGGAGAATGCACATGACCAGAAGTTTTCATTTTAAAATAAAAATGGGTTAACAATTCGATACGTAGTATATGTAATATAACTGGAAATTATATTGTGAATGTATTCACATACGCTAATGTATTATTATACTTTTAAACAAATATAAAAAATGTTATAGGTGTATGTATGTTTGTATGTAAAAACACACATGTTTGTCAACGCATTTCTCCGAAACTATTAATTCTATTGTGGCCTTTATACGGCTCGTATGCTGCTATATGTGGCTTACATAGGGAACAGCGTAGGTACTTCAATTTCATCAAAATCGGTTAGTAGTTTTAAAGATATGAACACTTGAATTACATAATCATGTCAGTTACTAAAGTTGACTTCGATTTATTTAATTCGATTATGTATTAAATAATTAAGAAGTTTTTTTTTTCGATTATTAAAGTTTATCGATATTACAACTTTATTTTTATTTTATTTTTTTTTTTTTTTTTTTTTTCTTTGTATAAGTACATGGCAAATTTATTCTTCCCGGGATACCGGGATGAAATAGCTTGTCCAGATTTTGATAACGTCATTATGTACGCCAAAATCCGATCACTGGTTATGATGAGTACTCTTTCATCTTGTTTGTTAGGTTGACTGTTCTGTGCCACCGAGGTTAATTGACCAAATAACACAGTATTATATGCTCATGCGTATCCAATTCTTGAATGAATATAATATATAAATTTATTACTGGTGTCCGCGTCTAGTGTTGGCGACTACTGGTCGCTTTCAGTGACCCAATGTGTGGCTTCACTATAGACCTCTCAAACTGAAAGTTGACTCGCAACTTGTCTTAAATGAGGCTACTGATTTCATACAATTTTTTTAAAGCGTTCCTAATGTGTCCTAAAATTGCATAAAAAACTTTACCAACCAATTTACAGAATAGTAGCACATTCGAGTTACTGGAACTTTCGATTTAAAGTGGAGCTTTCAGCGCCATTTTACAAACTTTTGAAACGTTATATTCAGTTGCAAAACATTTTACACAGACTAGTTAACGTTGTGAAACGTGGAACATCTGTTGAAACTAAATTAATCAAATATTCGTTTGTACCACGTTGAATTGACTAATTATAAACATATCCTAAAGCAAGTATAGTTAAAAGAATAATAGACACGACGGTCCTAGCCAATGTCACTTGGTATAATGTACGGATTCTAACGATACCCCACTTACACATCTTTTTTTTTTTTATTATTTGGTATCGAGACGAGCTGGTCGTTTGCCTGATGGTAAGCATAACGCCGGCCCATAACAATTGCAGTGCCACCCAGAACTTTGAAACACAAAGGCCTGCGCGGCACTGCAGTGCGCTCGTTACCCTGAGACATTAGGTATTAAGTCTCATAAGCCCGGTAATTTCACTGGATACTCTGCTCATCAAACCGGAACACAGTAATGCTTGCACACTACTGCTTGGCGGTAGACTTCACTCACAAAGCGGTGGTAACAACCCAGACGGACACTCGCAGAAGAGTTAGTCCTCCCACTAACGAATTAAACCCGAGTACGAATAACTAGAGATTTTTAACTCACTTTTATTAGCTTCAATTGTAAATAACTAATGGAATCTTGGAAGTAAACTTTAACCTACTTCTAATTGTCATATCTAAATGAAACTTTGTATATATGTGTAGTTTGAATGACTATAATAATTTGGTATCATGGAGCTGATCTGATTTTGGAGCCACGAGGTGGATAGGAAATCTTCAATGGCTATAAGGACCCTATATGACACTAAACTCAAAGGCCTTAAAACCTTACCTTAGTTTAGAGTAATTTGATTCGTAAAAGAATAAGAATTATGTAACGTCTTCGACAATAAATAGAATTTCACACTGTGCTTTACATACGTTAATAGGTAAACAAAACAACTGCGTAAAATGCAGCGAACAGTATGTTACAAGGGAGAATTTCCAATTCCAAATGCACCCGGAGTGCCATTTGCGTAACGCTGGGTGTCTAGTACTCTCATTAATTGGACAATCTATTCAGGGCTCTCTATACAACCTATTCAACCTATTCTGCGAATTCACAAGTTGGATCTACAACTACAAGAGTGTACCAATCAATAGAATGGTTCAGCCGGATATCGGAGTGTTTACGCCTTTTGGCTTTTCATGGAAAATGTCAAGCCCCAAATCTCCGAAATTCGATCGAAATCCGATTTTAATGGACATAAGAGAAGAGAGGCAATACCGCCAGCATGCTGGGTACGCTGCCACCTTGTAGTTCAAGGCTAGAACATTTGGATTATCTATAGGCCTATATCTGGCTTGTAGATTATTATCCAACTGTTTTTGTAGCTAGATTAGATGCAGTGTTTATGCAGTAACTAGGCTTTTAGCCCGCTGAAAATAGAAATATTGGTTAGAAAAGATTTTCTTATAAACTTGTACTCTTGTAAGTTTCGAACAAGAGTTCCCGTATTTACCAAGTGCTTCCCGATACATTAGCCTGGTCTGCAGACATTTATTGGATTATTTCGATTGGTCCCCCCGGCTTGTCCCACAGGGGGACAATAACGAAAAAACAGTTTTTATGTTTTTTAAAAACTAATTATTTCCAGTCTGTCTGTCTGTCACCTTGACGCAACTCTCATTGACACTCAGTTCTTATACCTCTTAGTAAAAAAACAACTTTTAACCTTATACGAAATAGGAGCGATACCTGTATAAACATTTTTGAGTAGTCACTTTTATGACTGTACATATTTTAATAAAATGCAAGTGAAACTTCAAAAATGAAATTGTTCTGCTTAAGAAAATTTTCCTGTAGGTATACAAAGGTTTAGGTACCTATCCTAATTTCTCGGTCTTCAAAATACGTACATACTGTATGTAATAAAGTAACAAGACGAGCTGGTTATTTGCTTGATGGTAAGCAAATCGCTTGCAAAAAAGGTTTGCAAGGCACTGCAGTGCGCTCGCTACCAAGGGACGTCATCTGTTAAGACTTAAATATACCCAGTGATTTTACTGACTACTTTGCTCATCAAACCGGAACACAGTAATGCTTGCACATTACTACTTGGTAGCAAACTATACGGCAAAGCGATGATACACAATGCCCAACCAGACAGACACCCGCTTCTACTACTTCAGCATTTACTTTTTAACTTCTTTAGGTAAAAATTTCAATGTTGCCAGTAATTAATTTATAAGGTTATCGATGTCGAATTTCAGAAACATAAATGTTGTGTAACAATAACCTTCTTCGATTAATTGGCTTTTGCTGGTTTTAGATTAGTCTAGTCACAAGATATTAGCTGTGTTTGCCTTGAAATAGTTATACCTCATCAATTTATTATTAACTGTATGGGTAGATTATAGACTAACCTTGAAAGTGATGTGTATACAGTCTTCAAAGCCATTTTTGCGGCTATCTCTAAACTTGAATTTCCTTTGCTTCGTCATGGTTTAAGAGGCAGAATGTGGCGCGCCGCTATCTCGCTCGCGCATACTATCAATATTTTCGAAGATAAACAATCACATAGTATAATTATGAAAAATCGCATTCAAGTTGTTGACAACAACATTTCACAGAAAACATTTTGATGCGATCAAGTTTTCATACCTGAAAATTGGCAAAACATAAAACCTTTTTTTATAATTTTTTTTCATGCTCTTAATTTAACCTCAGGAAATGCAGACGAAGGCACGTCGTTCCTTTTTTGATGAAGAAGCAAAACGTTTTTGATGATCTGGTGACAGTATCAACAGGCCTATATCATAGGTGCGCTGGTCGATAGTAAGTAATTACCTAGTAGTTATGGAATCAATACGCTTTGTAGTTTATGTCGATACATCTGTAGGTATAACTCTAAAAATAAACATGTCCTCGTACGTTACCCGCCTCCATCACAGTTGCCAAAGAGCCTGCTGCACTACATTGGCGGAAGGTCCACGTAATCTGCGTGATAATTTGGCAGCTGCCTGGTGACCAGATGGTCGGCAGTTAACATAATGGTGGTGCAATCGAACTTGAATAATTGCTGCATGCGGAGGTCAATTGCAAGTACTGATGTCATGATGGTGATGCTATTTTTTTCTTTTGGTTGCTTCAAATCTTTGGTTATCATCGTCAGCCGGAAGACGTCCACTGCTGAACATAGGCCTCCCCCATAGAACGCCACTTGGATCGGCTACTCGACTCTTGTATCCAACGGTTTCCCGCGGTTTTGACAAGGTCATCGGTCCGCCTAGGGAGAGGGCGACCTACACTACGTCATCCGGTTCGTGGTCGCCACTCGAGAAACTTTCATTCCCATCCGTTATAGGTTCTGCGAGCGATGTGGCCTGCCCATTGCCATTTCAACTTACTAACTTTGAGAGCTATGTCGGCGACTAATGTTCTCCTGTGAATCTTTCGTTATCTGTGGCATAATTATTCTAGATCGTGGATGATTCCTTCGATTGCACTTCACGTCACTCACGCATTCACGATGTTGTTTAATTGTTGTTGTACAATCTCTATACAAATAAATAAAAGTAATGTGTCTGTTCGTATTGTTAAAATAACAGCTTTTACTAAATGCTCATGAAAG
Source organism: Crocallis elinguaria (assembly GCA_907269065.1). Classification (NCBI taxonomy): domain Eukaryota; kingdom Metazoa; phylum Arthropoda; class Insecta; order Lepidoptera; family Geometridae; genus Crocallis; species Crocallis elinguaria. The sequence continues at coordinate 13,420,961 of OU026080.1, read as the reverse complement.
TATAGTGCGGTACCTATAACAAAAACACAATTTTAAATTCGTCCTATATGTAATGACTTATTCAATATCAATACTCACGTCTGTAAAAACTTTTTAATGTTCCATTACTCCTAAAAACGACATTATAGTGATTCATAAGCCCCACGTTTACTACGTGCACACGCTGAACATACATATAACTATTAGGACGAAGACACAACGCTGCAGTGCGATGCCATCGCATTGTAATGACACCACACTGTAATGTGATGCGTTGACGTAACGCAAAAATTTCATCGCATACGTTTCTCACAAGAAAACTCTGATCACACAGAACATATATTATTATAATAATATGATTAGTCTTTTTTTATGTTATTTGGTAACAAGACGAGCTGTTCGTTTGCCTGATGGTAAGCATAACGCCGACCCATAACAATTGCAGTGCCTCCCAGAACTTTGAAACACAAAGGCCTGCGTGGCACTGCAGTGCGCTCGTTACCCTGAGACATTCGTTATTTAGTCTCATACGCCTAGTAATTTCACTGGCTACTCTGCTCATCAAACCGGAACACAGTAATGCTTGCACACAACTGCTTGGCGGCAGACTTCACGAGCAAAGCGGTGGTAACAACCCAGACGGACACTCGCAGAAGAGTCCTACCACTAAGACTTATTTCTAGTGATACCACATCAAAAACGAATGTTCTGAATATTCCTATTGATATTGAAGCTCTTAGTTGGTAATTACATGTTAGTGAGTGCGCATACCCAGTACCCACGCACGCAACCTGCCTATTCGCAATGCGGATACCGGCTGAACGACGAACGGTAGCATGTCGTCGCATCGCAGGTTTGTAGGGTACGTCACCGCATCGGAAATTACCACGATGCGTCGTGCCGTGTGCGTTGTTCAAGATTATTACGGTGCGTCACAGAGTTGTAGCCTCGCCCTTAGAGTATATCTACTCTCTATTAGTTTACTGTGCTCCTAGTTTATCGACTACACTGCGACCGCACTGAAAGTAGGTTACGATACAATTTATTACCTTCGCAAACGAAACTGATTGATTTCATTCAATTAGCGAACAATGCGAGGCATCCAATAAGAATTAACGATACCAGGTTTTCTGGTTTGCGGATATTTTGGTATCAATGGTCCGGCCTTTATCTGGGTTAATCGTTTTGTGTGTTTTCGATAATTGTCGTATTCATTTTAACGGTGCAGTGGACGATAAATTTCAGCTGGACACTCTTCACACTCACTCACTTCTCACTCTTCTGTGTGAATAATGACTGCCAAAATAACTTATTTACTTCAAGGCAGATATGGGTAAAGCCTTTGTCATTACTAAGGCAATATCGATGATACAGGTTTCGATTTCAGGTAGGGAACCCATTCAAAGTAGATAAAAATAAGATTGTTTTATTCTCGATAGGTTATCATTTTAACACTATATCGCCTGGTTAGAAGTTATGGTAGAAATTTTATTTTATCCTGAAAATACACAGTTATATAAGATTAAATTAATAAACATACTTAAATCTAAACACTATTGTAACTTTTACCGTTTTAACTCATTTGCAGTGATTGGTTGGACAGCTAGTCAAAACTAAGAGATAGTTTACAATGTAGTTCAATGTACCTACGCTAGAAAACCCATCGTTATTGTATAATTCTCTATTGACTTGTGTGTAAAGTACAGTAACTAACTTTTTTGTGACCTAAGGAATTGTGTTATTATTAAAACTAAACAATGTTTGTTAGTGGGAGGACTAACTCTTCTGCGAGTGTCCGTCTGGGTTGTTACCACCGCTTTGCTCGTGAAGTCTGCCGCCAAGCAGTGCAAGCATTACTGTGTTCCGGTTTGATGAGCAGAGTATCCAGTGAAATTACTGGGCTTATGAGACTTAATACCTAATGTCTCAGGGTAACGAGCGCAATGCAGTGCCGCGCAGGCCTTTGTGTTTCAAAGTTCTGGGTGGCACTGCAATTGTTATGGGCCGGCGTTATGTTTACCATCAGGCAAATGACCAGCTCGTCTCGTTACCAAAGAAGATAAAATAAAAATCTTTAAAAATGTATAGAGTAGATCACTCGCGCCAACACAAAAAGCGTTGGCTGGTATATTATATGCAAATAACGTAGAAAAAATGATTTATATGAAAATTTTATAGCATCCCTTCCCATTACGCAGTGTTTCATTCCCATGAACTAGGACGCAGGGGAAATTACAGACAATTTCCAATCTTCGAATACGAAATACCTTTTACAAGGACGAATATTTTCCCTTGCTAATGCATTCTAGATACGGAAACTCGGAGACATGTAACATTTTCGTAAACCTTTTTTATTATATTTTCATCGCGACAACGCTTCTATTCGTGTTGGATTTATTTAGAATGCGTTTAGTAACGTAAAGTACTAATAAGTAAACATAAAACAATGACCATGGTAATTACTTTATGCAACCTACTTAAAGTAGTAGACAAAATATACATTTATTATTTGCGTTACTATACCATACATGAACTAGCAATAATAAAGATAGGAATTTAAAACTATAATCTGTACAAATAAATAAAATTGAAGTGTCTGTTTGTAATATCAAAATAACAGCTTTATACCAAATGCATATGAAAGTATATATGGTACCTATAACAAAACAACCATTTTTAAATTTTTGTCCGTCTGTCTGTCTGTTTGTTCCGGGTAATCTCGGAAGCGGCTGGGCCGATTTTGACGGGATTTTCCCTGGCAGATAGCTGATGTGATAATGAGTAACTTAGGCTACTTTTATTTAAAAAAAAACAATTAGGGTTCCGCTCAAAAATAATAAAAACCATGAAATCCAATATCTCCACGCGGGTGAAACCGCGTGCAGCAGCTAGTTATGTTTGAACACAAAGCCACACCTGACAGGGAGTCAACACTACCCCTTTTAGTCGCTGCTATTTAGATTTTCTTTCGACAAGTATACAGAAATTATTCTTGTTCGATTGGGATATTTTCCATCAAATAATAATTACAAAATATAAAGCGCATCACTTTTAAGCTTGATAAAAAAACGAATATAGGTTTAAACTGTGAATACAAACAAATTAAAAATAAAATAATACTTTAATTACTTTAATTCAACAAAAACGCATACTTTAGTCTACATAAGCCTCGTTGTCACCGAAAAATGTTTACACTAACAAAAAAAAAAACGCTTTTAATTAAATCTAGTTGAACAACAAAGAAAAGATATCGAGGAAAACCACAGAACGTGAGATCCAGCAATCATACTTAACTTGAATCCCTCAAGATTAAGCTTAAGCGAATCCATCCCAATATGAGAGGAGCTTGTCGTAACTAACTGGGCTCTTTCACAAGCCTAGAAAGAAACTCAATATATTACTCGGTACATTCTAGTAAGTATAGTCATGGTAAGAATACCTTCGTCCATTTCCAAAGAATTATTTGCTTTATCACGTAAAGACAGTAAGTACCTTTTGAGCTTACGGCAGTTAGCAGACTATAGTATAGAATACTATTATTTAACAAAATTCACCTTTGACTAATTTCTAGTTTACATAAAAAAATCAAATTTGTTTCATTTAACTGTTTGTACATATTTCTACTTCCACCACAGTGGTTTTCAGTGGTCGGTCCATTCCATTAGTGCTCTTATTTATCAGCCATTTTCGGTCACACTAAAATGAAATGCAAGCATTAAAATGAAATGAAAGTTTCAAGTGCCACAGTGTTAAAAAGTATTTAAGCTGGTGAACGTAAAGTTGGGTCGAATCACAGTTACGATTCGATGCTCTTCCAATGTTTTCAATTCGTTTATTTTATTACACGGTGAAGGAAAACATCGTGAGGAAACTCGCATGTTCAAGAACCACAAAATTCGATGACATGTGACATCCACCAAGCCGCACTGGGCCCGCGTGGTGGATTATGGCCCATACCTCTCTCACTGAGAGAAGGCCTGCAGTGAAAGCGTAAAAGGCTGATAATGATAATAATAATGATCCTTGCTAAGGCAAGCTCTAACGGAACTCACATCAGGAAGTTACGGGGTGGGCCTATTTAAACGCTAGAACCTTACTGCCTTGATGACCAAAGCAGTTATTCCTTCTTCTTGTCGTATCAATGATTCAGCCAAAAAAAATATCTTCATTTTATAACCGACTTCCAAAAAAGGCGGAGGTTATCAATTCGGTGGGTATTTTTTCTTTATTTTTTATGTTTGTTACCTCAGATCTCTGTAATTTATGAACCGATTTGGAAAATTCTTTTTTTATTTGAAAGAATACATTTTCTGATTAGTCTCATAGAAATTTCATCAAAATCGGTTCAGTAGTTTCGCACTGAAGTCGGTTCGTCGCTTTTAAGCAATTTTTTTTTTACTTTTATACCTAGGCTTGAGTGCCTTTTGCGCTCACTCAACGATTGGTGACGCTATAAAGGTAGAAAGTTTAATAGCACGGTCTTAAAAAAAACTAAATATTATATTTTTCTTCAAATTGCCACTCAATTTAAAACTCGTCCTTTGGCACACACGGCGAAGTGAGCCAAAGGCGCGAGGCATTTACGTTTCGTGATGAAACCTCATTACGACCGAAATGTCATACGAGATACACATAATTTAAGGCGAGCATTCAATAAGACCTGTTTGTATTAAGATTCGTGTGTGTCGTGTATGTATGTATTTAAACGTCGGTGTTTATTTCATAATCAGGCAGTTACGAGTATATGCATAAATAGAGACATTTCTATCGTAGTACATATAGTTTACTGTGTTTACTCAATTGGAGCTTATTTTACATCAAAATCTCCTTGACATTTGAGTGATTAGTGTTTGGTTACATTCGCCAAGCCGCAATGGGTTCGCGTGTTGAATTATGGCGTATACTCTCAGAATTTCAGTATAGGTATAATAAATAATATTAATAAATATTTATCCACCAAAAAACATAAAGCATTATCATTACACTATGCATGAAAAGATGTGAGGCAGACTGTAAAGAAATTCACAAGAGTTGCTTCCGGAAGACACCGATAAACCTTTGGCGACAGATTTTCTTCCTTAGGGTAGTATAACTAATATCTATATGTAATCTAATCTATTCTATCTATATCGAGTTATCAATATCGAGTACAACTAACCAGACAAGCAATATCAGTAATTCCCTAGCATCATGCTACAGCTGTACGTATTCCTTCATTGAACGCTTTAGCTATGTTTACGATGTTTACTGTCGAAAGTCATTTCATGTCGAAATCTCGATTGATGGACACTCTGACTACCTCTGAGCCATCATTGCTCCAATTTAAAGGTTTCCTGTCTTTTTTATAATATTGGGTAACGAGACGAGCGGATCGTTTGTCTGAAGATGGTAATCATAACTCTGGGGCTGGGCCCCAGTGTCACTGGAACTTTGGAACACAACGGCCTGCTCGGCACTGTAATGCGCTTGTTGCCCTGTGACATTACATATTAAATCTCATAAGCCCAGTAATTTCACTGACTACTTTCATCATCCAACCGGAATACAGTAATGCTTGCACATTTCTACTTGGTAGCAGACTACACGAGCAAAGCTCTTACCAGAAAATAATGAAACCAGTCTGAAAGATAAGAGCAGTATCCCACCGAGCGAGACTGCTCAATTCGCCCGCTCCGAGTGTCGCTCGAGAAATGGCATCAATCATTACGTAGTGGCCACCTGTCGATTCCAGGCAATGCATCTTCATACGGATACTAGACGTAACTAATCTATTACTAATCTATTACAGTGTTAGTTGTGTGAGAGTTGATATGGCTATAGATCTATAGTTATTGTAGAGACAAGAGAGACTTTAATCTAATTTTTTGTGAACGATTGGCAATATATTGTAAGAATAAAGGTAGAACATGGTTTGGTGCTGTCGTGCTACGCTATGACGTCAGCAAGACAGTGCTACGCCGTAGTCATCCCAGCGCTACGCAAAGGGAAGACGCGGGGAAGGACAGCAGTCCTCATTGAACTACGAGCGATAATACACGTGACGATTATTCAAACCGAGTTTTCTGGACTTAACAATATATACGACTACAGTAAAATTTGTGTTGAACCGATGATTATGGTGAAGGCAAGGAACTTCTACAAGTTCCTTGGGTGAAGGTCCTCGCAGATCCGTAGGATGTCACTTTCAAACGTCACAATAGTGTAAAAGTGAAAATTACATGATTATGCCAAGATTACATAACAATATTTCAAATATAAAAAGGTTTATAGGGAGCTCAGTGCCAATTTCCATTCAATTTGTTAAATAATTACAAAACACGGAGATTTGGTATATTCAATAACAATATTTCTTACATTTTTTTTAATCTTATTTAAATCTAATTTTCTTTAGTATTTAGTTTATTGACATAGCAAAATGCGTAAATTATGTTTCCTTGACCTACCAACAAATTAAGCACGCCTTAGTACACAATAATGATTGTTATTAAATTTTGTAATTTGCTAAGGCGAGTTAAATTAAATTGGCAATTAGCACTGATTTTCTACGTTGATGAAATGTATAATTCCTTAATAAAATAAGATTTGAACATTATTATTTTGATTAAACTTTTACTTTAAAATTTCCCATAAATCGGGAAAATAAAAGTGATAATATAATTTATTTAACTGGGAGTAATTTAATCAGCTATCAGCTTGTATCAATTTCAGATCTTCTACCTTGTGTAGAGCGATTTTGTGGCAAAAAGCTAGCTTAATAGGTATGACCACTATACGGTAGGCGGCTGGGGAATATAAACGGGCTATTCAAACAATAATGTTCAATTGGGAAGGTAAGTCAGGTAGCACACTGAAATGGTTACCATACCTACCGCATGTTAGTCGGCCACCACTACACCCTGTGTAGACGTGGCTGTATTGAATACGAAAGCAGGTTGTAAGGCTTTGCGTTATAGTCTAATAATATATTTTATACTAACTCTCTGGATTATTAATTATGACCACAGAACATATTATGACTTAAGGATACATTAATTCCGCTATTTTGACATATTCAGTTCCACTGCTAGACTAGGTTAGCGTTTGATAACTCATTATCAGCCTTTACGCTTTTTGTGTGCCGTTTTAGGCTCCAACTGCTAGGATACCTTATCTCAAAGTGAGAGAGAGAGTAAGAGCCATGATCTATCACGCGTGCGCCTTGATGAATGTCAAATAGTCAATCGAACTAAAAAAATTTTTTTTATAAATAATTTGTTGTAACCATTTGCGGTTTTTGGATTTTTTCCCTTTACTTGTGCTATAAGACATTAGCTTCTGGACAAATTTCATGAGTCTAGGTTAAGGGAAAGTACCCTATAGGTTTTGATTCCCTTGCGAGTGTCATAACTCACCGTATTTTTTAATTAATGATTTCATTGACTTAGAAGTTTGATTTTACACTTTTCACAGCTCCAAGGGATTGCAGACCTCAGTATTTGATATGAATATCAACATGATACCTCCACTGAGAAAAAGAGTTTTGCCAGACAGACAGACAAAGAAGTGATCCTATAATGGTTACTTTTTCTTTTTGAAATACCAGAACCAGAATCCCAAAAATATCTAACACTAACTACACATCTCACACTAAAAACTAAAGCTGTAAAGTTCATGAGCATTCGTTTAACGTTTAATGAACGCCAACTCTTTTCAAGTGCATTAAAATTCTTCTTAAAGTTTTAGAGGAAACTGTATTTGAAAGTCTTTACTCGTAAAATCTAGGACACCGCCGTGAAAAGAAGTCTGTGACGTACGGCAAACTTTGGAGAGATTGTTTTATATCTCGTTGAATAGTGCAAGAAGTATCTAGCTATATACGAGTAGGTTGTAGATAAAGGGGATACTTATCAATGACTGGTGGACCCTTAACTCATGACAACGATGATATATTTTATTGAATAAATCAGGGATTACGGGGACGAACGCCCAAACACAATGACATTCAAAGTAGTTAGACACATTATATTAAAGTAGTAAATAATAATAACTTTAAAATATTATAACGTATATTTGATGGAATGGTCCATCGTTGCGAGCTCAAGGAAGTTTTTTATTTTTATTTTTATAACAAACTAACCCAGGTTTCGTTGTCCAGCGTCGCGCGTTACGTTTGGTTAAATTCAGTATAGATCGAAATTAGGCCATTAGACATTCTTTATCGCGGAATTAAAACTATAAATTACCCACATTATATAATCTTATATTATAACGTAAAAATTGTAATTTTTAAACGACTTCCAAAAAAGAAGGAGGTTCTCAATTCGTCCTTTTTTTGTGGCGTTTTTTCTCGATTTCTCCGTCAATTCTCAACCAAATTTCAACGATTATTTTTTTATTTTTTATATTAAGGTATATCAAGGGTGGCCTATTTATAAATTTTATTACAGAATACCACCTCCAAGGGTCGTAAGTATCGTGATATTTTAGTAGAATTCAATTCCCGTCTTTTTAAAATAATTTTTTTAGCATTGCAATTCAATGAGATAGCCAACATATTAAGCAGATATATACATGTTGCCAATATTAAATAAATATTCTTCTAGCTTCTGGAATACGAAGAGTATTGGCGATAGGTATCTAAACTGCTTGTTAAATAAATCGGTCATGCGCGAAAACTCGCGCTCCGAGGCTTCCTTACTTCTTTCGATTATTGACAGACTGACAGTAAATATGTAGAAACTATTATGCATATGATTGATATAAGTATAGCCCACGCCATAATAAGATTACTAACAAAAACACATCAAGGCCGTTAATGAATATAAAATTCGTTTTGATTCCACGTAGAAATGTAAATCAATTATTTTTGGGTTTTATTCTTTGGGCTTCATTATAGGTGTCTAGGTTTCTATACAGATTTCAAAAAGTGTTTCAAGATTATACAGATCTATACAATAGATATTCCGATCTTAAAAATAAAAAATCTTTAAAAATTCAATCTAAACCAATTTCACTTTCACCTAGTAGAACAACATAACATTATTTTTGAATAATACGTTTGTAAATATTATAATAATTCCTGACGTATCTTTAAAACATTGCTAATTATTGGAATATGCTCCAACCCTTCTAAGCAAAGCTAAGAGCAGAATAGCTACTTCAAAGAATAATATTAACAATCAAAATAACTTTGAACAGCTAAGTAGAACAATCACGCCGGAAATTATCCAGCACGTCTATGAGTAACTCAGCAATATTTCAAATGTATCTCAAAAATGAAACTAAATGGCAGAATGGCAACTTCCGCTCACATTTCTGTCTCAAGTTTTAATTGCTCCCATCGTCCGAGTCGAGATATTAATATCTTTCAGGGGCCTTAATGTCTGGACGCTTTCCCGGATATTGTACAAAAGTGCTTGCTACTCTTGATTTAGTGCGGAACGTATTGCTATTTGTATAGAAAGCTTTGCTCTGTCCTCATTTATTAGACCTATATCTGCAATAGTACAAAAAGACACCATTGAAAATACATAATCCATAAAAATAAATAAAATTGAAGTGTCTGTTTGTAATATCAAAATAACAGCTCTTTACTAAATGAATATGAAATTATATACTGTACCAATAACATGCAACCAATGAATGACATGAACATCCAACAACCACTTTTTAAATTTTTGTCTGTCTGTCTCTCTGTTTGTTCCGGGTAATCTCCGAAAGGGCTAGACTGACTTTGACGGGACTTTCATTGGCTGATGTTACAAGGAGTAACTTAGGCTACTTTAATTTTAGAAAGAGAATTAGGGTTCCGCCCAAAAAAACCCATGAAATCCAATATCTCCACGCGGGTGAAACCGCGGGCAGCAGCTAGTTATATTATATAAGGCTAACATTCAGGGACGAGTCTGAGCGTAGACTTTTGCTTTTATATGTCAAAAATGTATAGAATTTTGACATTTAGAAGCATGTATTCACGAATATGGATTCGATTCAAAGATAAGTCTAAGCACGGACTCCTGCTTCCATGTGTCAAATTTCTATACAAGTTTAACATATGGAAGCATGAATTTACGATATGTATCATCTTTGAATCTTAGCCTTAGCCTAAGTATGAATCCTTTAAATAAAATTGTAAACGCATCCCAGCATGTACGACGTACGTCTATAACCGCCAGGTTATCTTTTGGTACTCAAAACAGCTCTTACAATATTCAAGAACATTACAACTTTTGTACTTAGAAGCCTTTTTGGGTAACTGCAACGATATATTTACCTCCTCGAGTAAAGCATAATTTAATACATACATTTACCTATTATATAGCAAGCGTGGCAACATGCAATCCTTATGTAACTCTAATCTAGTTTGGATGGGCGAGACTCCACGCAATGTCGACCTACATCTCACGGAGCTTTAATTAGACTGTGTTTTAATTAGACGCAAAATTAAATCATGCGGGCTCAGAGTTATGGTAGTCAGTAGGTATAGTATAAAATATGTATTATAAATCAAGATACCTTCAAACATGCATAATAACATAAGTAAACTATTAAATTTGTTTAAAAAATAAAAACCGTAGTTACGAGTCCAACAACCCCGCCCCCGCCCCACAAAAAAATTGTGCCACCACCGTTCACTTTTTTTTATCAAGTGAGAACTAAATAATATCTTACTGTTCAATAATAAGTACTAGTAATTCACTTTGACCCAGTAAACTAACCACAGCTTTGTCTCATGTAAACTACGTACTTAGAGTTAGACAAAAACTACTTTTAGTTCAATATAGGTTTTTAAACTGTCATGGTCATCAACACTTTGAAAATTATCACTACAAACGGGATATTTACCATGTATATTATTTGATTTGAGTTTCCGATTTATCGGCGCTGTTGCAAACATCAATATGTGAAACTCAAATCAAATAATATACATGGTAAATATCCCGTATCTAATGATAATTTTAAAAGTACTTTTAGTTCAGCTCATGTCACACCTCTTATCAAGACTGGGATATGGCACCTATTGCATCAAGATTTTGGTCTTTATTGAAAGTTTTAGCTCATTAAGTTTTACCATCCCGCTATGCAGTAAGTCAGAGACTTGCGGCATAGGGGAGACCTCACTATCACTTCATTATCAGTATTACTAGCTAAATAATACTATAATATATAACAGAAATCTTCTTTTGCACTAACATACGATTAACGATTTTTTTAAGCTTACTCTCATACCGCCGCACTAGGATTCCCTGTGTCACAGGTGGCATGGACACAAACACAGATACACATCACAAACATCCAAGACCCGAGAACAAACTTAATGCTTACACAAAATCTGCCCCGGCCGGGAATCGAACCCGGGATCCCTCGCTTTGCAGGCAGGGTTACTACCAACTTAGCTACCGAGCCGTCTAAAAACGTAATGCTGCAAGGTTTGTGGATAAGAACGATCGTGACCCCATCGCATTTGATGGACCATTAATGCCTTTACTTATTAGTATAAAAAGAACATAAATCTCCACATTAGGAGTACCCAATACCCTTATTTACAACTAGGGTTTCAGGTCACTGCCATAAAATCTTTATTGACATAATTTACAGCTACTACTAGCCAAGCTATGTAATAAGTTAGACGAGCTCAAGCAGATGCAATGCGCCATGTTCAAAATATGGTGGTTCCGTAAATCATAAGAAATAGCGAGCTTATAACACAATTTGTTTTTTTTTTGTTATGGGTCGGTTTACATTTTACTATCTCGCCTAATCTTAAACTGAATACAGATTATGTCCAACACATTATGTAACATGCAATGCAACATTTTCCATACACTTAAGTGTGTTTGTGGACGCTTTAAAAAACAACTGCGCGTAAGTTAGGCAGCCCTCACACTAAATTCATGATTGATGGATAAGCATCAATCGCGGACCACGAGAATACGATGGAAAAACTGCGTTCCCCGCTTGACGCATATCGTATCGTCCATTGTGTTTATGGTCGGGGCTTGATCGCAATCTTGTCCAAGCACGGCACCCGCTTCGAAAGATGCTTCAACGACCTGTATTAAAAAAATTGTTTCACAACTATTGCGTGCTCAGTGCTGACGCCGCAGTAAATAAACGGTGGTGCGCAAGTGATGTATGTAGCGTAAAGCGGAGCAGTCGTTGCTTTGAGTCCACGCAGGGTTTCGAGATATCACTATCTGGCCGTATTGCCGTTCTTGTCTATATCTTGGTTTTTGATGGTTTTGCATAAAGCCGCGCTTGCGCGTGTTTTATCTCGTAATCCGCGCTTGATACAAAAGCATGGTTATTATGACAGCAAAACGCATACTTGCATAAGCGTCTACGGTCTGCATTACGTGCATTCTTCCATATAAATTCGCGTTGCATTCCATGTTGTGTTGTAAATAGAATGTATGTACAGGACTTAATAGTAGAAGATACTGAAAATTCTAAACTTAGATAAGAACTGGTCACGCAGCTGCTTAACATACCGATAGGTGAATTAACTTATCTAGAAATTTTTTATGCATACTGGTCACGTTTTCATTACTACAGTTACATAGGGCCTTCTCTCTAAAATGTTTTAAATTCTAATAACAATATTCTACAATTCAGTTTAGATCTAAAATGTACGACCAAATTTACCTACATAAATTAATTTGAAATAACTATAATTATTATACCACGAGAGTGATGTTAACAATACATATAATTTGAAAAAACTATTCGGTTTATTTTTACCATTATTTCACTGATGTAAAAATTTTACGTTTTTAATTATAGCTGCTGTTATTTTAGGTTATGAAAATAATCTTTTTTTTTTTCTCTAGCAATCGCTACATTTTATAACTTAACACACACATATGTGATAGCTTATACTAGCGCTCCTGAGATACGGCCAAACTTTCTCATACGTTCTACGGAACTGGTAGTTATTTAAACCTAAATTCCTTTTATTCTTCGCAAAAATGTCTACTTTCTGAAAAATTTAATCAAAAAATCGTGATGAACGAGACTTTGCACAATTTTGTGGCTGTTTATGTGTTTTAATTATTAAAAACAACAAATTATTTTGTTCATATAATATTCTCTAAGCAGTGTTTTGGTATAGTATAATCTATTGGGTATCAATGTATGGAAAAACAAAACAAAATAAACTAAAATAACTAATTAAAATACACAGCAATCTATTTACAATCGTGATCTAGTAATCCGCTACCAATAGACAACGTTCCCAAAGTTAGCAAACGTTAGCATTGTTTTTATATTTAAAACCTTATTATTAATTTTTTTTAAAGCAATATACAATTATGACTACCTTTTTTATTTTCGATATAATAGCATACGACGACAATCTCACCGATATTGAGATCGAATATGATAAATCAGACTCGATTACATAATATGTAGGTGCTGTAAAAATACAGGTAGAACGTAGTGTGGTGCTGTGGTGCTACGCTATGACGTCAGCAGCTACGCCGTGACGTCAGTGCTACGCCGTAGTCATCCCAGAGAAGACGCGGGGGTTTAAGGCTGTCCTAACAATTGAACAATCGTTGGACCTACACGTGTGTCTATTATTGAAACCAAGTTGTCACAATTCTGGACCATTTATTTGTTGCAATCAAATTCGTTGCTTATTTTTTTCTTATAATTAAAATTACGATGTTTCGATAGTTAACGCACATCGGCCTAATCAGTGTTAACGCATTGACGCATGACTTGACGTTCCTGCAAGAAGTTGCATGAATGCATCAATGTATCTGACCATAGCTAGCAATAAATACTAAACAACAGAAAGTTATACCACTGTCGGCACCTAATAGGAATTTATTGCTGTAAAAACTTTACACACGCACACACACAACAGGTAACACTAACAATATAGTATGACAAAGTGCGAAATGACGCGGTAAAAGGTTAGTTGGGCGGCCATTCTTTACAGAGGCGATGAGGCGGGGAAAGCTATTATACCTAACAAAATACTTTATTGGTGTGCCAGCTCACAGAAAACAGTTCGGAAACCAGCCATTTTCGTTGTTGGAAACATTCTAGCTAATTTACAAAAAATATAACTCAACATGTCGATGTAACCACACAATTCACACCGGGGTATCAATTATTGTATGTGACGGTACCAGGGATTCGATTTTTGGAGCAGTTTCGTCCTGACGTTTTTGTCTGAGGTTTCAATGATTTTAGACAACTGCTTCACAAAATAAAATAAATGTTGAACAGACTGTTTTAACGGTAGTATGAGAATAAAGTAAGAAGGAATGTGATTAGCCTAGTTTCTTCTTATTTTATATTAATCACGTCGTATACACAATTACACATGTTGCAATTACACAAAAGCATGTTGTTAGTAAATAAATAAAAATAAAATAAATAAATGTTAAGGAATATGGTCTGGTTCATAACTGTAAGCTATATCTTACTATGCTCTGATTGCCTGTATTTTGTTTTGTATCATTCATAATTATCAGCCTCTAACGTTCCCACTGCTGGTATAACGGCCTTCTCCCAGAAAGATAGTGTTAGCCTGGCCGTTGTCACAACCATGGATCCATTGCGACAACCTAAAGCGCACCTAAACTTAAAATATATTACTACGCTGCGGTTTTTATCGATTCCGGGCTTAGCGTGCGCTTTAAAATTTTACCGCATAAAATTTTATCACCATAGACAAAGTTGTCGTATAGCATTTTCTTTGTTATGTGGCTGAAAATGCTTTCGAGTAAATTGTGTATCTCTAGTTTATGCTTCAGAACTTTTATGATGAATATCTTTATTTGGTAAGAGGAATGTTGTGGAGCGATTTGATTGTCTATATAAAGAAACCACACAAGACTTATTGTTGTTGTTTTTGGCCGCTTGATATAACAACAAGCCATCGATTATATATTCCACTACTTGTGCCCTGCGGCTTTACCCACATAGCCTCAATTTAAAAACACAATTGGTCTTGTCGCTCAAATCGATCTCTTCCAGACAACCACGCATGGAAAGCATTAACATCTATACAAATAAATAAAATTGAAGTGTCTGTTCATAACATTGAAATAACAGCTTTTTACCAAATGCATATGTAAGTATATACGTACCAATAACAAAACAAGCTGTTTTTAAATTTTTATCTGTCTGTTTGTCGGTTTGTTCCGGTTAATCTCTGAAACGGCTGGGCCGATTTTGACGAGACTTTGACTGGCAGATAGCTGATGTTATAAGGAGTAAGTTAGGCTAACTTTATTTTAGAAAAAGAATTAGCGTTCCGCGCAAAAAAATAAAAACCATGAAATCCAATATCTCCGCGACTCACCGGAGCAACTCTATCTTGGGTGAAACCGCGGACAGCAGCTTGTATAAAATATGTATCACCACGACACAAAGCAAATAATCCGTTGTTTGACACAAATCACTAGTGTAATGTTGGGATCAATGAATATACATTTTATTATTTATCATGATGAAAACGTAATTTTACCTGCGACTGAGCCTATACGTCAGCGATTTTAACGCTCTCAGTGGAGACAAAATGACCATCCACATATTCATAGAATATTCAGAGGCTTATGAATTTTTAATTACTTTTTTGCACGGGATATTGGTAGGTTTTTTAATAGTGTGATCTTTTTACAGACAGTACGAGTATTATATGTAGTAAAACTCATTTTAGTCAAAATGAAGTTTAACTATTTTCCGTTAAGTTTACTATGTGTATTCAAATCAATTTATTTGAGGCTTCATCAGAGCCTAGAGCGTCGCCGTAGAGTCGCCATTTTATACGTTTTTTATAGGGTACCTTTCGGCGCGTGTGCTCTGGAATTGCACAATCTGATTCTATCATCCCCCTTCCATCTACGTACCACCAGACTTACAGCGAAACGTCATCACGTTAGATGGTGGATATTCGACCCTTACGCACGAGGCGTTTCGTTTCCACATTGATTAGAGTGGAACTCCTTGCCCGACTCTGTGTTCCCCGTTTGCTATAACCTGGGCTGATTCAGGGTGCGAGTGAATAGGTATCTCCTAGGCAAGAGTGTTTCATCGTCGACCGCATCATCGCTTACCACCAGGTGAGAAAGTAGTCAAACGTAAGTCTGTAATGAATAGAAAAGCAAAACTTTTCCAAAATTATACCAGTGTATCTATAGTATTAGAGTAGTCGCCAGAGGCTCCTGAGTACTCCTGGCCCTAAATAGAGAGATTTTGTGCTCCTGGGCTGTTCCTAAATAAGAGTATTATCTGGTGTAAGTATACTTCCCTGAAATTGATTCAAGAGCTTAATTACCTTCCTTTCAATAGAAATATGGTGAAACATTCGCAAAAGAGAACAGATAAGTAGGAAATTTAATTATTGCTAGCTGCCTTTGAAAATAGCGGATGCTGAGAAATATCGACTTTTACATCGGTAGTACTTTTAAACAAGCTTTTAAATTAATATTGGGCTATGTGAATACGGATATAAGGTAAACCTTGTTGTACAAAGAGCTGTTTGGTGTTGAAATATTAGGTCCATGGGGGAAGGGGAGGTCGGCTAGCGACGTGTTTCAAAAAGATTGGTAGAGTCTATTCAGAAAGAGTATCGTCGCTGTCAAATTATCAACTAACGTTTCGATACATATTTCAACAAAAATTAGGTGCCGGTTTCTTTCTATTGATATTTTAAATCATAGACTAAAGAAATAGTTCCTACAGTTGTAACAGGGTTAAAATGGAACACACATGCTATTAAGGCCCGCTAAACAAAAAGGTAATTAAGCACAGCAACGTCCTCAAATCCCACGATGGGTCTCTTACTGAACAGACTCTGCCTATCTGGCGCAATGAATCATCATTGCACCTTTTTTCAAATTTCTGACATTTCTAGTACTTAAACCTAAGTTGATCCTTGTTTGTGACTTTTGTTCCCTATAAGAAACGGGATCGATTGGCATATGTAAACTACCCATTTTCTAGCTGATGTACATGGTTTCCAAAGTCTGCGAATGAACATCAAAATTTCCTCAAAAGTTAGTCGATTTTCTATTTATAAGAACCTTTTCTTGTACCTACAATCCTTACTGCCCCGTCCAAAAGTCCAATAAGAATACCCTCTGTATTGCAAATAAAACCGGTTCTGATAGCTTAACGGACTCTCTGAATCATGGCAGCGCTCAGCAATAAAAACAACAAAGCGGTCATCCATCCATTTACTAACCTCAGCATACGTTGCTTAACTTTACCGATCGATTAAGAAGGGTGAGTCGAGCTCAGCAGGGCTAAGATGCGCACCATGACATAATATTATCAGTAAATATGTCTTCACGAGTAACTCCTGGCACAGAAGTGTTCTAAATTCAAAATTAAATTGGTGTGCATGGCAAAGAAAAATTATCTATGGTGATTGGTATTATAAACATCAGAGATCTAACATAATATCACCAGATGGAACTTTGTCTTCCAAGAGAGTTTTATTGATTTTGTCGGGAAAATTCAAAAGCAAAATACTAACTTACTCCACATTAAAATTTAAATCATTCGTATTTAAACTCAAATAAAACAAATATCGATAAAACTGACAAATTTATCGAATGTTGCGAGTACCGAAGTCTGGTCATAAAGTATTGGAGTAGCTCTATATTATCTTTGGATTCGACCTAGCTATTCGATAACTTTTGTCGATTGTATCAAGGCTCGATAAAATACGTAAACAATCGTAAAACCCAATTTATCAATTAAAAGATCGAAAAGATCCGTACTTGCGCTGCAGAATCGCCACCATTATACCTATTTTATTTTGGGTTTGGAACACTTCTGCGCGAGAAAATACTCGTGAAGACATTATCTCACGGTGCGCATCTTAGCCCTGAAGGTCGAGCTACGCTATAAGTGTTACATCCCATCTATTACATGGAAAGTGTAACAACAACGGTCTTCTCTTACATAACAAAGATCTACGTGACTATTGAACTGGTCACACAAAGATTAAAGTCGTTATGAACCGGCGTAGCGCTGTGTTTGTGTGTTTAGATGTACAAAGCTAATGCTACGCAAAGCAACTCTCTACTTGCAGCCTTGTGGTCAACGCAACAATAGTACCTGATTTGTGAGCTGGTCTACCACAAGCCACTTTCGCTTTAATACTGCAATTTTAGCTGCTAATATCAAATGGAATACTAGCACTTTATTAGCGTTTATTTGTGATTGAAATTCTCCGAAACATTGCCTCTTTTGTTTCGGTTTCAGTAGATTAGAAACGCTTCTTCGTCAGCATACAGTTACAGTGATTAGGAAAAGTAGCATTATGATATCTTTTTGTGAAGTAATGGTGACTCTGTACTTGTGAGGTTATCGTGAATAGGTTTAAGTTTCGAATCCGGCAATAATTTTGAGCTCTGTAGCATAGTGATATAACCTTTCTTGCTGTTCAACTGGTTGATGGAATTCTTGACCAGAGAATCAGTGAGCGATCTCGCCGCCACTGAACTGTCATAGCATCATCAGCAGAATCATTCAGTCGTTTGATCAAACATAATATAGTAGATCTCGTAACTCACTTCCTCGGCACACTGAACTTGTTTCGACATTTTACTAGCTAACCCAACAGACTACATTACGAGACAAGCATCGATGCACAACACATCCCATCTTGCTATATCACCAATATACACCGCATAGTCGCCGCACTAACAATACCAGTTGATTTGCAACCTGGGACCGCAAGTCACGCACTTTGACCGCGAGTATTACACGCCATTGTGCCAGAAGACCTGTGAACTGCAACTCCACGGTGTATCTAAATTGGATCTCACGTCATAGCGGTTATGAATGTGCTTGTGTGGTCTACGTGCTGCGTTTGAGGTGTGAAAAGTCGGCTGACTTAGTAAACAGGCGTTTACGCCACACGTAGCTATAATTTATTTATTAAGGTTTCGAAATATGTTAAACTAATGAAGTATTAAGATCTTTTACCACTAAAGTTGCGGTCGTCCTAGAAAAAATACGCGTCCGTTACAATTGTCTACATGCAATATAATATAATTATGAAATGTAAATGAAATGATATTACCTACTCCACAAAATTTCGAGGAAATTGATTGCTATATTTTCTTGAAATATTGAAATAATATAATCTTAGTTTTCAAGTAGGTACTAATTCATCATCAGCCAGAATACGTCCACTCCTGGACATAGACATCTCCCATGGAAGCGAGGTACCATAATACACCAACGCTTTACAGGTGATTGCAGTTATAGGTTATAATGATGACCAAAGAGAATGCTGCTGTCCATTCCGTGGATATTCCCTTAGCCGGCTCTTACGGTGCCTTATTCCAACTGTCTTTCTATTCAAACGCTGAAACTACGGTACAGATTTCAGGTTGCAAGTAACTGATGAAACTCCGGAATAGGTATTCGACAATAAACTTTTAAGTTGAGGAAGAGAAGACTAAGTTTATATCACAACCTTCTACAAATAGGATGCAAGTTCGTTACAATATGCAAATTGCCAACCTCAATACCCCCAGGCAATCTTCGCTTTGTATTAAAATGGCAAGGTCCAAAAGTTATCCTTCTTCGCTTCGTATTAAAAGGGCAAGATCCTGTCTACTAAAGTTATCCTTCATAGTCACAATACGGTGAACACAACCCAGCCATATAATATATCTTACGATCCTGCAACCCTGTTTCACAGAACAGATTTCTCCCAGATTTACTACCTTTGTTTTGCAACAAGGGCATTGCGGCCTTCTTTATGCTCTATTTAAGAAAACTATCTATCAATTGTGTGGCTTTGAAGATATCTGCACGTACGGATAAAATCTTCGACATGTTGGATATGTGGCCCAAGAATGTCGATCGCCCGCCACACGTCACGTTAGGACGATAAAATGGCTCCTAAACTGAATATTCTGGATTCCGAGAGAATACGTGATCTTTAGTTTTGGGCTGGTATCGCGACTTGAGATGAATGAGTAAAGCAGCGTTTACCATACGTAGGTATATCAGAAGTAATATTTAAGATAAAACCACCTTTTGTTATATACCAGTGGTATATATGTGGTGGAAGAAGGCTGGCTTTACATGTTAATACATGTTCGCGTTTTGCTGTCAAAATAACTATGGTTTTGTCACAAGCATGGATTATGAGGTATACACACGCACGTGCAGCTTGAAGTAAAACTATCAAAAATCCACGAAACCGACAAGAACAGCAATATGGCCAGATAGTGCCATTTCTTTCGCTCCCTCGAAGCCCTGCCTGGGCTCATTGTGACGATTTTTTTTAATGATATTTGGTAACGAGATGAGCTGGTCGTTTGCCTGATGGTAAGAATAACGCTGGCCCAGAAGAAGCTGAAGAGTTAGTTCTACCACTAACAAAACAAAACTGGTCCGCTTTACGCCATATACGTCACTTGCGCACCACCTTGTATTTAATCACTACGGCTTCTTCAACCACGCAGTGGTTGGGAATCTATTTTTGTGAGTAGAGATCGTAGAAACGGCTGCCATGCGTCTCTTTCACTCCCTCCATCTCTTTCCGTCCTCTGCTGATGCAGCTCCAGCGTGGTGCATTGACGTGTGAATGACGTCAATGCCAGGTTGTGCGTTCCTTGGAGAGGACCCGCGTAACAAGACCACAATGATAGGTGCATGGTGACATGTTTACTAAGAATAACGTTTCACCAAAACATAAATACTGTACAAGACAAAGACAATAACTTAATAAATCGTGAATTCAATTCACAAAAGTTGAAAAAGTACAAATGAACCAATACCCCAAAGCCACAACTGAAAGAACCGACGGGGACACAACGTCAAAAAATCCAAAAGTAATTCCAATTTAGTCGCAAAATGCAGATACCCGAACAACCGCGCTTTGTTAACAGCTCAGTACAACACAGTATCATAGTTTCATACATTTCCTAAGAGGGCTAAACGAGCTTTGATTAATTAATCATCTATTACACCGTTATAAAAGTGAGTTGGACAAACTACAGACAATAATGCATCATCATATCAGCCTATAAACGGCTACATTAGCACGCCAATTTTATCAGTCTTCACTGCACCAGCCTGGGCGTCCTATACAGTAATCTCAAATGAGGACTCCACTAAGATCTCGTTTGTCCCAAAGGGCCAGAGACTCGAGATATACATATGTAGCCTTCTAAAATTTAGATCAGATTACATTTTATTATTTAAAGTCTAAATAATAAAAAATGTTCTAAGCTACCACGAACAAAATCAGAATTAACGGAATATTTACCTTATACATTATTTGTATTGAGTTCCCGACACTTCACTATAATTTGTGTTAAATTAATTAAATATCTTGAACGCGCGGAAAAAGAGTGAGTGTTTAACTGAATCACTAACATTTTTAGTGAAGTGTCGGGAACTCAATACAAATAATATACATGGTAAATATCCCGTTAATTCTGATTTTGTTCGTAGTATTGATGACCATGACAGTTTTAAAATTCTAACCTAACCAGTTGGCCACATACACAGCACTGTATACAGGTGGTAATTATCCTTTGAATTTACATTCTTGTTTTTATAAAAATAGTTGGTACTTTGATTAGTAATATATTCCTATCATGCGAGACATCGAGGATGAGCTGCGAGAATTGAGAATAAGTATTGACAAAATTTGCGCGAGCTATGATACTGTTTGCATAAACATGCCTTGTTAATGAGTGCAATCGCCGAAAATATTTTTAATTTTCCTTCCTACGCTTAGATCCGCCATTGTGACTGTTTCAAAGCGACCGAAAAGAACAATGAGTATTCATGATTCATTTTAATGAATGTTGCTTTATCCAAACAAGCGGTTGAGTTGGTTTAAAAATGTGGTGACCGGTGAAAGTAGATTTTGCACAGATTCGTAAAACGGTTCAAAATGAAAACTCCGCTAAAAAAGATATGTCTCTACATTATATACGCTTATAAGTATAATTTCTTACACATAATTGTGACTCGAAACTAAAATCCTAGCATTCGATTTCCAGTTATTTTGACATCTTAAAAAAATGCAGTCTACATCATTAAGTAAAGTACGGCCAACAAAAAAAAACAAGCCTTTGAGAGTAGGAAAGTTCTACTCAGACTAACAAAGACTAGATGACAAACATAACAAAAGAATAGATTCAAACTGCAGCGACAAAAATAATAAAACTAAACAAAGACCAGCTTATATCGCATCGTTTATATGAAAATTTTCGTTGCAAATGCACGTTTTCCAGTCGTAGACTATAAAGAGTTTCGAGGATGGAGAAACTCAAATATTATTTTAATGGTTAAGAGCATTTTAACAAACCATACTATAGTTTCATGTATGCCAACACATTTATTCAAATTAAAAACAAAATTATATTTCAATTATTATTTCTCGTAGTTTAATTTTAGTAACAGTTATAGATAGATAACCACAAAATACGAGGACATGTGACATTCAATAAGGGGCAGAGTAGACGCTTATGCAAACGTAGGTTTGCTTGTCAGAATAACAACGCTTTTACGTCAAGCGCGGATTTCGTGATACTCGAAATTCGCGTGTGGTGGATTATCCATCGTACTCTATCTGAGAGAGAAGGCTGAGGTCCCAGCAGTGGAAACATAATAGGCAGATGATGATTGATTGATGGAAAGTTGATTGAGGGAAAACAGGGAATACAGTATTCCTGTGAACATGATGCTTGCAACAGCGTCGAAATATCGGGTGCTCGTCGCTCAATAATAATCACGGTAAATATCCCGTTACAATCTATGAATTTTAAAATATGACATTAATTATTGCTATTGGTATGGAGAACTATGTAGCGGTTGCAGACTGAAATTTTGAAATAGATCATAAAACTGTTACCAAATTGTACTAATGAATTTTGTAAAAATCATAACACTAAAATAATTAGTTAATTTCGTGAAACGGTTAACGAATAACTAATTAATATAGTATTTCCAATAGTCTAGAGATTATATTATTTTAGTATCATAATTTACACTAATTCATTCATACGTTCATTCAACTGAGCGAAAATAAAATTATGTTCACATAGATAAAATTCTCTGTATTATCTGTGCATGCTCTTTTTGCTTATCTGTGCATAACGCTAAGTACTCGCATAGTGGAGACCGTTTAAATGTTATTAAGGTAAACAAAGAAATAATCCCAGTTTTATTTAGTACTAAACACCATTACGATGTAAGCTACTCGCAGTTGTTATTTTTAACGATGTTGTGGTTGCAAGCGTTGGTACCAATGAGCGTATAGTGAGTGCACTATTTAATAAAATAGCAGAAGCTAAAGAAAACTTATTATGGGTTAGACCAGTAGTGGTAGAGAAATCGCATATCCATACAAAATAAAAAATAGCTACAGATAATCACATACATATATACACATACATAATAATCAGCCTCTTATGCTCCCACTGCTGAGATACTATAAGTCTTCTCTCAGTGTGAGACTCCATATGAGAGATGGCCATAACCTACCACACAGACCCAGTGTGGTTTGATGGATGTCACATGTCCTCGAATTTTGTGGTTCTTGATGAACAAGCGGGTTTCCTCACGATGTTTTCCTTCACCGTTTTAGAGCGAGTGTGATAAATCCGCACGTAACTTGATATGTCATTGGTGCGGCCGATTCGAGATTTGCAGTATGGTGCGTCAGATTGAAAGTCTCACAAGGCCCGCTCGGCCACGCTTGCAATACATACTTATTACAGATAAATTATTTACTTTTAATTCTTTTAATTATTGGTTTTGCATACATAATCATACATATCATACAGAAACATGAACAAAAGTTCCTTGTGTCCAAGTGGCATGAACACACGCAAATATACAAGACAAACATCCAAGACCTGAGAATAAACTTTATGTCCAATTGTCCATCACACAAAGTTTGCTCTGGCTGGGAATAGAAATCTGGGCTATTCACTTTGTAGGCAAAATTACTACTAACTCAACCACGAAGCCGTCTTTGTACGGATCACCGCTACTTTACTAAAAAGTTATCGTATTTCAGCAAACTATTTACAAGAAAATCATAAAGGTGAATAGAGCCAATTACAGGAGAAATACTACATAAAAGACATCTAAAATTAGAGAAGACGCTACAACGTCACCTCTAGAAAAACATAAAAAAATGACAGAGAAAAATATACCTATTCGATTGTGATAAGATAGACTAATAATTATTATAATAGAGACGCGACATATAACATAAAGCTAGATTTATACACCAATCTTCAGCTTACACTCGTTTCACGATATCTTTTATTAAAGGCGTAAGGTATAAGAGGGAGCGAATAGTTTATTATATAAACTTGCTACTACAGAGAAACTTGCTACTCATTACTTAAGCAATGAAGGCTTCAGTAATGAGTTTTGAAATGGCCCAACAGATTGACCGATTGAATAGTCCATAAATGGTCATATTCGTTGAACATAATTAAATGGTGATCGTTGGCTCTAGGTTTGGAAACAGGTGCTTCCTCCTCTGTAGCCCTATAATAGGTACGCAAATAGTTCTCTTTTATCAGTGCTTGCGGAATACATAAATGATAGGACTGTCCAGGTAAAGATTCTCTTGCGGGCTTCGACCATCTCTGCTGCAGTGGTCGCTAAAGTCGCGTAAGAAGTCCTGGGGAGGAAGATACTATGTCTAGACACACTATTGTCAATAATTTACTAATTTTTCAGAATAAAAAGACGATTCAGTAGTTTTTATTTTATTGTACACATTTTAGAAGCTATATATATATATCATATCCACCCCCTTGTTTCAAGCACTGAACTCTACAACCTATAATAAGTTTAACTCTATATGTGTATCTAAACTATAAAATTTGGAATGATAGAGCAATATTAATCGCTAACAGCGTCTATTTTACAGTACCCCAGCAGGCGGTATCTATTCCAAGGTGTCGACTCCCAGGTACGTTTGGTACAACTTAATTCTGAACTCTATTCTAAAGGCTTTAAGGCGTTCTGTCTCTTCTAAAGTACATTTAGAGTTATCTATGTTGAATAATGCCCGTGGGCAGTGATCGACGACTGACGACATTTCTCCTTGGATCCGCACGACTTTGGGAGAGTACAGGGCTCAAGGGATTTTGGAGTTCCGCTATTGAGGTGAAACGGAGATGCTGACTTTAGAAGCATTTACAGGTAAGTCCTTTTTTCTTTGCTTTTCACGTGGCCAGCTGTGCAGGAATTTATTAGGCCACCTGCCACCAAAAGCCAACGTGGCTTTAAAACTATTGTCTATCTAAGAAAATAACACTCAAACAAAATGCTAGGTACTTCGAATGTTGCTTAATTGCTTCCATTAGTAAAGTGTTTCAGTAAATAAAAGCACTGGTTCTGGAAAATGATTACAAACTCTCTAGATATTAAAACAAAAATTAGTCTATTCACACAGTGACTGTTCTCGAGGCCATTATTCTAACTTGACCAAAATGATTGATTTGGCATAAAATAAATATTAAAAAAACTTTATGACTAGATACAAATAATTATTATTTACGCTTTATTGTGTTTCGGCAACATAATTATATTTTAGTATCTAAATTGGTTTGATGAAAGTGTTTTAGGCCAAATTGAAGTCAGATTTTCTGTTATAGATATGAGCAACAGTAAACCAAAGAACCAACCTCGCAAGCAGATTACTGAACACAAGTTTACTCTAATAAAAATTAAACCTAGCCACCTACAGAACCACCACAAAGTTTGTTAGAAACCCTTTACCAAATATTTAGTAATGCGGTCACGTCCTGCGGCTGTTTTAGGGGAGGTTTGAGAAGTGTCGAATCACCAAGTATTGCTTACAATTTCCGAATCTTCACACCTGAAAGTTAATGTTAAAATTGGATTAGTTCCGGACATTTAACCTCTAGACCGTGTGACTTCATCCAAAAAACGCATTTTAGCCATACATCCATCCACACATGTATATTGTAAAATAGCCAATCAATGGACATCACGTAGTGAATTATCGCCCGTTGGGGTAGACTCGTTCTCAAGAACGAGTCTACCCCGTCAACGGGAGACCATGACTTGGCAAAATGAACAAACATAAAGTTTACGTATTTATTACGTGTCTGGACAATGTAGGACCATGCTCTTCATGTTCATTCCCTTGACATGAAATCCATTTTGCCTATATAGAGGTTAGGAACATGATCTTTGGAGTTTAGTATATAAATTTAAATAAGGTAACGATGTTAATAATACAAACATGTTAAAAGATTTTTAATGATTAATATCTCAATCCAGGTAAACTTATACTTTACCCCACTATATTCTGATACCAAGAAACAGTTTAGCGAACTATATAATAATAGCACACTCTGCGTAAGAAACTTTGAATTTGACTGCCTGAAATTATTGTTGAAATGATCTGACACTTACGAGGATACCTGGTGCATTGGCCACTGATTTTGTTTTGAAGAGTTGAAACAAAAATCTGGCAACTTATGAAGAGGCTAGCTTCTGCCTGCGGTTTTCACCCACATTCCCACAGAAACCGTTCATTTTTCCGGGATAAAATGTAGCCTATGTTACTCTCCGGTCCGTAAACTATATCTATGCCAAAGATCACGTCGATCCGTTGCTACCAACAAACCAAAAAACATTTATAATTTTAAGTAAGAAGTAAGATGTTTAGAAAAAAAACTGAAATTTCTCATACTTAGAGAACTCAATAATATATAACGTTCGGTTTGTTTCTGAAGAAAGCTAGCTGTACGTAAACTCTTTTTACCTTACAAACATAAATATTCCAAAGCGATTTTCCACCAAATGTATTCCTCGGCTGTTGCCTGCATTTGACAAGTCTTTGTTACGTATTTCGATTCTTTCTCACAATATCTGAGTAGAATATCTCTAGATGTCTATTCGTGTATATACGTGCCCTTGTGAGGATATTGGAAATATAAGGCGTCGATATTGAAATAGTTTAGTAAAGTCGGTGCTCTTAGAAATGCTTAGGAGGGGAAGAAGTTCACGGAAACTATGTTTCCTAGACAGATAAACTTTAAATTATAAATACTAGACGCATTTAGAACAACTTTTATAAGACTGATAAAATTCGCTCATTTTCATCATTATATAAGTATACTTTTGTCGGCAAAGAAAAACCCCTGGTTTTATTCACACAAAAACCCTGGTTCTAACGTTTGACATTTTTAGGATACGTGAATGTATGTATGTTAGTTTATTTATACCACCATAACTTTTAAATACGTGAACAGATTTGGTTGTCTAGGATATAGTTAGAATCCTTTCATCATCCGGGGTGACACTGGCTAGGACAGTGCGCTTTGTTTTTAGAATTTAAATTTGAATAGACACAAATAATAGTACTGACTATATGACAAAAATTCATTGATCTAGTACAGCGATACTCAAAGTGGGTTCCGCGATACACCTGTAGGGGTTCCACAAGAATTTAGAAAAAAAATCATGGTACTTTTATTATGCTTATTAATAAAGAATACACTTTTAATAAAAAGTATAGTTTTAGTGTAGGGTTCCGTCAAGTATTTCGCATTCCAAAAGGGTTCCGTCACCAAAAACGACTGATCTAGTATAAAAGAAACAGGTGATTGCGAAATAGTAAGATAAATACTCGACGACAGGTCTTAGTTAATTAATTAATTATTAATTCTATTTTTGATGAATCACTAATTTTTAACACCCTTCTTTTTGTCTGTGGAACTGGTGAAGGTAAATTCTGCCATACATTTGCAATTGAAAAAGCGGAAGCCAAAGTTTTTATAGGTCAAAGTTTTTAAAAGTTTGGTTTTCTTGAAAAATATTATGCAAAAACATTCATTTTTGATGAATTGAATTGTTAATCAAGGTAGCGAAACGCGTTCTGTGCAGGTGAATATAGTACCTTTGTACCAACTCGCTTAGAACTTCAAATAGAATACATATATTTCAATATGCCTATATCTCTATAAGGTTACGCTAATCAATAACCAAATACTTTCGTGTTTTACTTCTATATGAAGCAAAATTGAAATTAAAAGTCAATAGTATCAACAGTCCTATTTTCGTTCTATGTTGTAGGGGTGGTCGTTCTGTAAGTAACTGTATTTTTTGTTTTTTAAAGACCGTGCTGTTTGTCTGTCTTTCTTTACAGCGTCACCGAAAGGCGGAAAGCGCAGAAGGTGCTCAGCCCTAACAAGTAACTGTAGTAGGTACTGACACAATAACGATCTCTAATGCCATAATAGTAGAATAAACTAAGCTTTCCTCACCACGTTTGCGGTTTCACACATATAAAATAGTGTAGTCCACGAATAAAATAAATAAATAGAACAGTGCATCGGATTTTTCACGCTCGCTGCATGTTTACGATAGCACAACCCTATTTGCCAATACTCGTACTCGCTTTACTTGTTTCGTGCGCCCATCACGCAATGCTTTACAATATACAGACTGAGTTTCAATTGGTATGTTATACCGAAATGGGGTCAATGTACGCCTTGAGGTCAACAACATTTGTTTTACGAGTTTTTGATATTCAAAAATTTTCATTGAAGAAAAGGCATTTAAATTTACGTCAAAATTCTACTATTGGACTTCCTGACAGCCCTAGATCCGCTGATTCGTTTGAACTGCGTTGAACTTTGTGTTGATTAGAAGAGACTTAGAAATAATTCCAGAATTCCGCGTACTTCGGGTTTGAAGTGAAAGTATTTAGTCTTTTTTTTTATTTTCGTAACAATGTTTTGAATTGTATTGTTAGACACTAAGTTTTTACACACCATTCAAGACAGTGCACGTTACATTTATTTCTCCAAGGAACATTTTCTTTGCTATATAGTTAAAACTTAAGTATTCTTTTCTAAAGAACACAAGGTTAGCTACGCTGTGTAAGCAGCGCATCACATAACAGAAGGACTAGTCCATAATGTATGTATTGAAAAAAAGTCGGTTACTTTGGTTTATTTGTTGGTCTCTCATCACTTTGATTATTCAAACTTTTCATCACTTTACTTTCTCAGCTGACGTAAAGTAACGGTGTGGTTGACAGATGATGAGCGAACTAAACTTAGAAAAGAACTGGTTCTCTAGCTATTGGACCATAGGTATTATTTGAAACATTGAATTACGGATCCACTGAGTTGGATCAGTGGATCCGCTTCATACATTGTCTCGGGTATAATTGTAGGCCCCGTAGCTAAGTTGGTATTAACCCGCCTGCAAAACAAGGAGTCCAGGAGTCGACTCCCGGCCGGGGCAGATTTTGTGCATAAGGTTTATTTTGGAGGTTTGTGTCATGTATATGTCTTTCCATGCCACCTGGAATGTTATGCATGAGTGTGTAACTTAAAAATAATTATTTATTAATTAAAATTATATTCAACATAATTTTCGAAAACTCCTGTATCAACTGCTCAAGTTGTCATGAAACATTAGATAATTAAAAAACCATTAAGTATAAAAATATCACAATACAGTTTAAAACTAAACCAACTCAAAATTAGTGCTACCATTTGCAGTCTTATCGCTCAAAGTGACCACCCTGAGCCATGATTAAAAAAAATAAGTATTTTAAAACTAAAGAGACACTGTCGCGTCAGAGTTATGGAAGTTTGTTAAAAAACAATAAATATAATTTCATTTCATTTCAGTTACATTTCCCACTGACTTTATTATTGGCTGTGACATTCTCGTGTAGTCTTTTTAAGTTGCACGGAAGGAAGAGCACGTTGTAGTGAATAATTTATCGTTACCTTCCCACATTCTTTGAATACAGTACTATGTAAAATTTTCACACTGACAAAGTATGGAGTTTTGAAGATGAACAAATGATAGGGTTTAAAAAGCAAGGTGAGTCTCTGAAAAGTTAACACTAATAATAATGCTACCCAAACTTGTTTTTCTTAAGCCTCAAGCAGCGCTCATTATCTCGACTTAGCTGGTCATTTTACAGCCTAATTAGCTGAGTTAATCACCTACTAAAAATCATCTCCAATTTTACGTCTATTAAAACAGAGTAATGGCAAGAACTGCTATTGAAATAAAATAGGTATCAATTCTCCCCGGATGGTGCAAATTTTAATTTCACAAAGTTCCTCGTCCCCGCTAATGATATTAGTGCAAGAACCGTTAAATTGATGGTGGAGAGAGTAAGTATAGTTATGTGGTTAGTAACCAACATGACGGCTGGTTTTCTGTTGTTATTTTACGGTATTATACCGGTATCCAAATCAAAAACTTTCTAATTAGACGCGTAACTATACCTTTATGAGTTTTTTTTATATTATTTGATAGCGAGACGAGCTGGTCGTTTGCCTGATGGTAAGCATAACGCCGGCCCATAACAATTGTAGTGCCACTCAGAAGTTTGAAACACAAAGTCCTGCGCGGCACTGCAGTGCGCCCGCTACGCTGAGAGTCTCATAAGCCCAGTTATTTCACTGGCTACTCTCATCAAACCGGAACACAGTCATGCTCGCACATTACTGCTTGGCGGCTGATTTCACGAGCAAAGCGGTGGTAAGATAGACACTCGCAGAAGAGTTAGGCTGAGATTCAGAGACTAATCTAAGCGTGGACTCACGCTTCCATACGTCAAAATTCTATACAGTTTTGACATATGGAAGCCAAAGTCTACGCTTAGAATCGTCTCTGAATCTTAGCCTTAGTCCTACCACCTAGTAACATAAGTAATTATTAGGGTAATGACATTACTTGCTACGTTAAGTGACACAAAGGTGGAGAGGAAATTAAAAACCCTCGGTATGTCTTCACCGAATTAAGTTGTTGAAGACACACCGAGAGTCAGACTTTATGATGGGTATAATGGTATTTAAAGTTACCGTCTTTTAGCGGTAATGCAGCCTTGGTGGTTACGTTAAGAGTTTCTTGGGTCGTTTAGAAGTTAGTACGTAAGCATTAGTAGTTGGTAGTTACAAGTGGGTGTGCAAACCAGTGCTGGGTTTAACGACGTAAGGGCTTTGCCAATAATTTAGGGTCAGTTTTGTAACTTGATGATGGTAGCTCGGTATATACTAAGCCATCCAGACTCTTGATCTATGTATGTCATATATGGCACATGGTGATGTTTTGCGGTGACACCGCTGCAAAAGGATACAAACACACAATCCGATACAAACGTTGATATTTTTACTGGTCATATACTTTTTTTTTTATTTGGTAACTAGACGAGCTGGTCGTTTGCCTGATGGTAAGCATAACGCCGGCCCATAACAATTGCAGTGCCACCCAGAACTTTGCAACAAAAAGGCCTGCGCGGCGCTCGTTACCCTGAGACATTAGGTATTAAGTCTCATAAGCCCAGTAATTTCACTGGATACTCTGCTCATCAAACCGGAACACAGTAATGCTTGCACACTACTGCTTGGCGGCAGACTTCACGAGCAAAGCGGTGGTAACAACCCAGACGGACACTCGCAGAAGAGTTAGTCCTCCCACTAACAAAAGTACAAGTATGTAGTTTTGTATTTTACTCTTGAACTCACAAAGTAGTGACGATAATTGTTTTTTTTTTCAGTCTGCATGGTTCATGACGTCACTACTACCTCCTCGTCATTATACTATAATCTAACTAGTACCTAATTTTTCTAAATATTTAAACAAAATTAGGACCAATTCATTAACTCACACAAACAACATTACAAAACATTTTGTGATTAAAAAGTAGGCTTTTTGTAAACACAAAACCTCTGAACCGAAACCGGCTTTAGACTATGCAAACACTCATTAAAAACGAGGTTAAAAATCAAAAGGTTCGCTAAATTGGAACTCCAAATTACTTTGGAATATACCCGTAAAGTCTGTCGCAAGTAGAACCGACGTGAATGAAGGGTCACTGATAAACGCCGGGGTCAAGTGGTATTCATACTTTTTGGCGAGAAAGTGTGGTTGTTGAGACCGATTCCTCCATTGAGCTTGTTTTGCCGAACACCTATAAGTAACCACCGATAAGATAAAAGTGAAGAAACACACCGATAAGGTACCTACTTGACGATAGATTTTCAATAGGGATGTCGCACGAAACCCAAAGTACATAATTAATGACGTGATACAAATTCAATTATATCACATTAATACAATAAAAATGAAATTTACAAAAAATATATAATTTCCACACACTTTCAAAATTGCGTCTAAACATTTCCAGAATTCAACGATTTTTTTATCATACACTAATCATTGAAATGATACTACCAGATTATTTACATTTCAACGAATAAAATAATGTATTACACCTATGTTCTTAAACGCAGTCTTTCACGGCCGTAATCAATAAAATGCATGTTTATAGTACAACTTTACGGCCCACGTTGAAAATGTGACGTCACGCGTTCAGCCCAATTTGTATGGGGCGTTTTAGAGCTCAGTCGACACGCCCGACTTGACTAACTCTCATTTTATATGTTTATAGCGTTCCATTTCCAGTTTTTTCGATATAGACTTTGGTTCTCATGAGATTGTTTGACATCAAAAAAATTAAGTCAACAATCGTATTGTAGGGTCATTATAACGACTGATGGTCAGCCAGGCAAGCGCTATATAATGCCCTGCCACCATGCCATGGTTGCTTCATCCTGACGCCTGAATTAAAGTGCTAGCAATATACCTACATGAAGATACTAACAAGCCTATATATAACCTTAGAGGATAAATTTTCCTCTAAGCCTATAACAATAAGGAAACGAAAGCGTTCGTGTTGGTTTTTATGGCACTACGCTTTTCTCAAAGTATTCATAATATAATATTTTGTTTATGTATGAGATTAATACCTGATCGTGTAAGATCATAAATTAAGTATACCACGTCTGTGTATGATTGAAGACTGTTAACAGTGAGTTTTAACCAAAAGTTTAATTGTAATAAAAATTTTCAATATAGTAATACCTATACCTACCTAAAAATGTTTTATGCTATTTGATAACGAGACGAGCTGGTCGTTTGCCTGATGGTAAGCATAACGCCGACCCATTATAATTGCAGTGCCACTCAGAACTTTGAAACACAAAGCAGCGCGGCACTGCAATGCGCTCGTTACCCTGAGACATTAGGCATTCATACAACGGGTATATAAATACAATTTTAATTTTCAACGTGCTAGTAGCTACATAAATAAACACTACATCTAACTTAGCTACAAAAATAGTTGGACAATCCACAAGCCAATGTCAAATTTACAAATTGTGTAGGTAGTTGTGAAATACGTCAACGAACTATTGAGGTCATTAGGTCCACAATCGAATAAAACTATTTTCATTTGCGACGACTATATCAATGGTTTCCCAAAACTTTTAGAGAATCAGAGGCTTTATTCGGGATTCTAGTTAATCCGGTGATAGGTTCATTCTCTTCTCTAGTTTGTATTATGCTCCGACATTTTAATATATGCAGGCACATCCATAAATTAAACTGGTTTAGGTATTATTTGGAACTAATCTCGGGTGGAATGCGAGAGTAGTTTGTGCTTAGGTCTTTGTATTTTGGGATTATTTTGATACATTAAGGGATATGAACTCTGTCTGCACGTCTTATAATCTTGATAGATTTATAATCAAGCGTTTCAATAAGTTTACAAATTTATTTTTACCATTTTGGTATGTGGTAATTTGTAATTTTCACATTGCCTGATGGCATAGTGATATTTACCTACTTATTTGAATATATTTGCCATTTGGGCCCCCTTTATATATTATAATCATTTCTAGGACTTTGAGTAAATGCATATTTAAAACACAAAGGAAAGGTACATTTAATGCTAACCTATTATTGCTAAGCTATTGTTTATTTATTATCAGTTACATAATAGTATTATAAAATAAGCTATGTAACTGTTACACTAAAACACTATTTTCTTAAATTTAAATAGTTTTTTAAGATAGCACAAATTAGTGGTCCGCAACCAATAAGGACAGAGGCTTTTTGGAAAATTTCTGAAAATTTTAAGGTTACATAGGATTAAAACAAATGATAAAATAAATTTGAAACTTAATTAAGGTCCGATCTTTCAATAGTCAGATAACGTCCTGTTAGACAATTCCTTGAATCATCACATCCATACTATAAGTCTGTGGTGATGACAGATGTAAATAAATTTTAGCCATTCTAAAAAAATAAACCTTAGTTAGCTAACGGTCCATTAATTCCGAAATAAAAGGCCCGACCAAACAGGTAATGGGTTAGTTAAATTTATCGATTCAATAACAATCAGTTCATTAACGCTGCAAAAAAAACTGAAAAATACTGCTATCATAGTTTTTTCACAAATATAAACAAAAATGGTAGAACAGGGTACCTACGTAGCATATGTGTACCTTAATAAACTATAATTACCCCATTCCAATCAAAGACAGCGTACCCCGTGACAGTTTGGCGTTCACACAAAATAAACAGTTATTATATAGCACAGTTATTAATTCCTTTGAACTGAAACTGTACTTACTAAATTAATAAAGTTCAAACGCAGGTGGAGAAGCTCCCACGACTTCACCTTAGTTTTATATAAACAAAGGTGCGCCAAGCAACTTAATATTAATCTGCGGTTTCAAAGTTTGGCTGCATTGCATGCGAACGACAAAGCTATTGCTGCCCGAGGAGTTTCAACTAGTTAGTACATTGAACATATTTGGGGCTTATACCTATTGCTGGTTTGTAAATGTAGCTGTATTGGTTCCCATTTTCTTGTTTTTTTTTAATTCTTGATAGATTGGCATTTGGCTACTGTCTCGCCTGATATTAAGCGACGATGTGGTCAAAGGTGAATAATAGGGATGTTGACTCCATTTTTTTAAGATCAATTCGTTTTCTCGTGATAATCAAATGTCTATATCCAAAGAACGGGAAATCGAACGCTAGAAACGTCAAAAATGAGAGTCAAAGTCGAGCGTATCTACTGAGCGCCCATGTAGCCTAAGTTACTTCTCATAAGCTATCTGCCAGTGAAAGTCCAGTCAAAACCGGTCTAGCCGTTTCATAGATTGCCCGGAACAAACCATCAGACAGACAAACAAAAATTTTGAAAATTGCGTTTCTGTTGTAGACATCGTAGTACCTATATGGTACTTTCATATGCATTTAACAAAAAGGTGTTATTTTGATTTTACGAACAGACACTTGAATTTTATTTATTTGTATAGATGTATAGAAGATAAATATATACTGGATCTCGCGCTATCTAAAACAAATTTTGTTGTGGTAAGAGCGCGAAGCACTGGATCTTTTTAAAACATTGTTTCAATAATTAGGCTTTCGTATCGCCAAATATCATGTAAACAAGATATTATATGATGTGGGTGATATACAACTTTTAATTCCGTGACAAAGAATGTCTAATCAAGTAAACGCCTTGTCTTTTTTAAACTGTCATGTACATCAACACTTTGAAAATTAAACCAAAAAATATCACTCAAATCAAATAATACATGGTAAATCTCCCGTTTCTAGTGATAATTTTCAAAACACCTTGTCTTTTTATTTAGGTACGCGTGTTTTCATGAAAAAAGCTTCTTATTATAATTACCGAGTCTAAATATGGATACCCACGCAGTAGTGCTGTATTTACGTTATCCCAAATAATAGAACATTTTGTGGTGTACGTAAGTAGGTATGTGTAATACATTCTTGAAGAACCGTAAAAGGGCAAAGTTGAATGCTAACATTAAATTATCTACAAGGTCCAAAACTTTCTCATATATTGCTATCGTAATAAATTAATTTGAAGAGGTTTTTGCTTGCTTGTTTAACTGCCTACGCAGTATTACTGGGTACTCACATTATCTAGATACTTTGGTATATTCTTAAGTAAATCTTTTCGTTATATCTTACAAAAATTATGAAGATATTTGGTATGACCCCGGCTAAGAATAATACCATTCAATTTCTTACCGCGGGTGCCGTAATTACCGCCTAAGAGAATAACCAGGGAACATCATAATCTAATGCAAAAGGACGCCTGCCCAGCATGGTGCATGACAGCAAAATTCCACCTTAAGAAAGAACTATCCGTTCATTTCTCCATACAAACGTACTTGGGTGATTACTCCACTACTTGACGTTTTAAGTCTAAAATTAAGAATAATATCGATTTATCTCTTCGTTATCTAGGTTAGTATGCAAATTATAGAGTAAAACAAATAAATGGCTTAAAAGTAATGAGCCTTCAAACATCTGTATTTTAGCACGTATTTTAACGCAAGTTTGGACGTAAATAAATTACAAAAGCATTCCGAAAACTCCAAAATAATGTATATATTAACAAGCTTTAGTTTGTTGACATTTCAAATAACTTTGGTTTGACTAAATACATTCAGTATTTTTATCGTAAAACCCCAAGCACCAGAAGCCAATTCGTACATTTTTGCGCGCCGTTTTTCGACTTTTCGGTTTTCATAGTGACTTTACGAGAGTGTGTAATTGTGTATGCGCGAGCATTAGCTTCTCTCGTCGCTGCAGAGTCTTACATTGTCCCATGAATGTTAGACGAAATAGCATGCATTTTAGCCGCGCCCGCCGATTAGTTCGCGGCGTGGACTAGTAGGCTCTTAATGGGGAGGCAGATCAGCTGTTATAGTGAACGTTTTTTGGCTGATGAATCGTAACAGCCGTATGTCATGTTGTCTCGGCGCCGCGTAAGAATAAGACCATCCCACCCTATCTCTTATCGTGGGTCTCCAATGGACAGTAGCATTCTCCTTGGTGGAGTAGAATCTCGATGTCCTCTGTCGATCACGATGCCTGCCATTATGGCAAATCTCTCTCATTATGATGGAGGCTATGTTCAGTATTGAACATCTTCCGGCTGGCGATGATGAATCAAAACAACAGGGTTCAAAATAACCGTATACTAATAAGTGTGTAATTGTGTATACAACACCTATACCGCCCTATATTTACCCGCCAGACGCCCAGCTCACGGGCTGTTCAATGTCAAATACTTATTGACAGCTCCGAGCGAGACGAACAAACAAATAAAGGTAGGTACTTTGCACACGATAACGGCCTGTCATGTATTGTGACGAGCTATAATATTGTTTATTACTATTACCACATAAGTAATAGTACAAATACTATTCTTTTTTTAACTCAGATGACTTTCCGTTTGATTATAATGTCACCTCAAGATAAGTGATGATTTCAACGAAGCGCTAAGGCTGAATATTTTTTTTAATTGAAATCAATTTATTTATGTAAACATGGATTAGCAGGTCAGCAAATTATCATGTGATAGCCATAATTACCGTAAGGTGTGCAAATAGTTTTAGTCATTAAGTAGGTATACATTAAATACTATTGTTTTTTAGCTACAGTAAATTTGTTTCTACTTCAATTTTTTTTCGAGCTTTGTGGTTTATATTTTCTTTCGTAGGTACCTACGACGGGAGCGTTCCAAGTGACTTATCAACAGATATAAATAAGCATTTTGTATTTCACGTGTTTCAAAATAAAGCGCAGCGAGATAACTCGAGCAAAGTTCTAGAGGCGTAAATCATCGGCAATCTTTTGTTTACGAGCTGAGATAGTGCCACTACACAGATTTTTCTAAACAGTACTTAAACTCAGTCGAATCAATATGTAATGCATACTTATATAATAATATTTTTTATGCTATTTGGTAACGAGACGAGCTGATCGTTTGCCTAATGGTAAGCATAACGCCGGCCCATAACAATTGCAGTGCCACTCAGATCTTTGAAACACAAAGGCCTGCGCGGCACTGCAGTGCGCTCGCTACCCTGAGACATTAGACCGTATTAAGTCTCATAAGCCCAGTAAGTTCACTGGCTACTCTGCTCATCAAACCGGAAAACAGTAATGCTTGCACATTACTGCTTGGTGGCAGACTTCACGAGCAAATCGGTGGTAACAACCCAGACGGACACTCGCAGAAGAGTTAGTCCTACCACTAACGAAATTATTAGATTACTATCTACATAAATAGTTACTTTATCTCATTTTACATCTAGAATTTAAATCTACTGATTCTAAAATATATTTTCTTAATTTGTTCTTAAAAAGAGACAGCTTCTTACAATCCTTGAAGTCATTAGGGAGCTTGTTAAATAATTGTGCAACCTGAAACGTTATATTTCTTTTACCATTATTACTTCTGCATATATCGTTACAAATCATGTTGATCTGTTGCCCGTGCCCCGTTGCTGAAAGAAAGAAGGACAGACCAACAAACACACTTTCGCATTTCTAATATGAGTAGAGATTTTGATTAGTATTTTGATAAAATAGCATAATACTTAATGTAATATAATTTGAACACATTTTAATCGATGGTGTCATTTACCATGCCCATTTTATGATTATAAATTAATACAGTATAAGTAGGAACATTCGATACTGTATCTAAGTTTATAGTGTTCTGTACTGACTTACCAGCTAAGCAGTTTCTCTTTTTTGCTCGTATACAGCCCTCTTTCAAGTTTATGGATGACTCTGCTTTTTAAACAAAACTGTGTTAGCACTTATGTAATGCAACACGTGTTGTATTGAATAAAATGGTAAGTTCTATGAAACCAGTTAACCAGTTATGTGTAGTTAACCAGTTATGTGTAGTTAACCAGTTACCCCCTGTGGGTTTAACATTCTGTAAGATACATACCTATAGTTGCGCTGAATCTTTTTGAAGTAAAACTAAACAATTAAAATGTTTTGGTATTTTTGTGGCTAGGTTGGTAGTAGCAATCCTGCTTGCAAACGGAGGGACCTAAGGTTTGATTCCTGGGTGGGGCAAACTTTAATTTATTGCATATATGCAATATCTTTATCTACATAGTTCATGGACCGGAGAGTAACATACACTTTTTATCCCGGGAAAGTGCATTGTTCCTGTTGGAATCGACACGCGGGCAGAATCCTACTAATATTATAAATTAGGAAGTGTGTTTGTTGATTTGTTGGTTTGTTGATTTGTTGGTTTGTCCTTCTTTCACGCAGTAATGGAGCAACGGATTGACGTGATTTTTGGCATAGATATAGTTTATGGGCCGGAGAGTAACCTAGGCTACTTTTTATCCCGGAAAAATGCACGGTTACTGTGGGAACGCGGGTGAAAACCGCGGGCAGAAGCTAGTAGGTACTGTTATAAATCAAGTTGCTGAGCAGTCATGATGAGTCGGAACCACAGAGACTGGTCGGGGAACGGTTTTTTTTACAGATGGTTATATTATCTACAACAACATATGATTTAAAATGCACCAAAAGAAAAAAGCTTGAAGACAAAAAATCAAAGCCACTTTAATAAGCGATCCCAAGTTTTTGAAGCATTCTCGATTTTTTTTAATCTATCAAGTGTACCCGCTCTGAGATTTTGGTTTTAGGAATTCGTAAAGTGGTTCAAGCTGTATAAGTGGTTTGTTAAAAGAAATTTAAGATACGAGTAATAGTGTGCAGTCGAATGTCAATGTTTTTAATAACATAGTCTAGATATTATGTAAGATTATGACAAGTATGTAAATATTTTAGTGTTTAGTGAAGACGTTACGTAAAAGTATCTTTACAATTAAATAAAATTGAAGTGTCTATTTGTAATGTTAAAATAATAGCTTTTTACTAAATTCATAATATGAATGTATAGACAAATATAACAACTGTTGTGGCTAATTTCCGAAACGGCTGGACCTATTTTGACTTGACTTTTACTGGCAGATAACTGATGTTATAAGGAGAAACTTAGGCTGGGCCAAGCCGCTGGGCAAATGCTCGTGAAGTCTGCCACCAAGCAGTAGTGTGCAAGCATTACTATGTTCCGGTTTGATGAGCAGAGTATCCAGTGAAATTACTGGGCTTATGAGACTTAATACCTAATGTCTCAGGGTAACGAGCGATCTGCAGTGCCGCGCAGGCCTTTGTGTTTCAAAGTTCTGGGTGGCACTGCAATTGTTATGGGCCGGCGTTATGCTTACCATCAGGCAAACGACCAGCTCGTCTCGTTACCAAATAACATAAAAAAATCTAACTAAAAAAAGTGATATAATAGCAAAAATAACCACCTGGTCCACCTACCATTTATACGCTGTCCTCAGAATACAAAAAGAACACGCCATCATTATTTATAAATACCATATTAGGTTATCATTCCGTCAATCCTTCAGCAATTTCGATGCGGCGCGTACGGCGCAGAATAATTTCCGACCATAGAAGAGAATAGTACCAAGAATCCAATTACGCAGCAATATTTTCTAAGAATTCAATTACCAAATAACAAAACACTGTCAGCCCACACGTTTTGCACGTGTGTACCTAGAGATTATGATCCTATTCCACTGCTATAATATGCGTTCAGATACCTCTTGAAACACCTTCGGTGTACATGAATGCCAATATCGTGTCTTGATCCATGTCAGTTTGATGACGGGTGATCTCGTATTGCATGGCAGAGTCGCCAATTGATGACGGTTATCTCAAGTGATGAGTGAAAGCGAGTCCGCTCACGGTAAAAACAATAAAACAATATAAAACATTTTAACAAAAAATTTGACAGACGATCGATTTTTTGTTTCAAATTTAAATGGGACCAACTTCGAAGTATAAGCACTTACTTAGTAACTTTTTCATCAGTTAAAAATTAAAAATGTATGCTGCTAAAAAAACAAAAAACGTGCGATATCTTTTAGGTACCTATAGCATCCTACGAATCGGTCTCAAGTAAGCGTACATGCCGACCTTTCGACTGTAGCGCTCGCTGGTCTTCCGTTAGAGCCACGTTTTATCACCTACAGTATAAAAAAGGAATAAATACAGAACTGCACTACTTTCCAACACAAACAGAAACGCGACTTCGCCGCCAATAACCATCACTGTCACATTCAATATAACAACACTACTCTGTAATACACACACAAAGGCTTTCACTACGGCACAGGCGCAAGACTCCTTTGTAGATGCAACGCAGCTTCCGTACAGTAAGTGCAAAATATTTGTTCTGGCACCCACCGTGGGAATATAACGGGGAAAATAAATTGTAAACCTTTTGAGGCAATCTATTGAGAGTTAGGGGTGTCACAGTGCATTTAAAATAACCTTTAATATTAAGATGTTTAAAGGATAGTTTTAAAGTCGAGCCGTTTTTTAATTGAGCTAGAATAATTACTAGAGTTGAATAAATACTACTATTAAAGTAATAATTAATTTCCACCGGCTTATTTACCGAGAGCGCTGTCGAATCTTGGGAAAATTTACTTATATAGTATCTTACCATTATATCTACTTTATCTGCTGAGTACACTTTATACCGTTAAATATAACTATATATACGAAATACAATACAAAATACTTTATTGTACACCAGACAAAATTAAAACAATACAGAAATATAATACGCAGCACTAAAGTACAATGGTCGGACTTATAACAACATACACAGCAATTTATTTTCAGCTGGCAGGAAACTTGAGGGAAGAAAGAAAACACATTTATTTGCGACAACTTAGTCTAACAAGTCGATATAACAAAAGTTACATAAAAAACACAACTGCCCAAGCCAGTGTCACTCGGGATGATGTAAGGATTTTAACGATACCTCATACATCCAAATCTATTCAGACAATTAAAAGTTATGGTCTAATAAAGAAACTCACATACATACAAACATACACACATGAATACTAAAAACATTACACTCTTTTTTTGTGCAGTGATATTAAAAACCATACATCATCATCATCAAACTAAAACATACATTTGACAAAAGAACATTTCAAAAAAAGAGATTTGTTGCAAAATGGTCCTAAGTCAGCGTAAAGCTGTAACATAATAATGATAAGTAATCACTAATCACGGCTGATCTTCTATTGGGCCTTTTAATAGCGTTGGCACCTACATTACAATAAAATCGGGCACATGACCCGTTCACCTTGTCTCTTAATTTTTTTTAAACTTAAACCTCTTTCTTTTGAACGACAGTTCAAAGAAAGAAGTTGATCCGACTTATATTATAATATGTTCCTTTACCGAATCCTTTGGCATCATCACTTCACGTTCACTTCACTTCAGTTATTAGAATATTAATACAATGTAAAGGTACCAACGAGCTTCTGATATCAAAGCTTCATATTACCTGAAATGTGATAAGATCTCTTGAATAGTATATAATAAGCCCGACCTTGGGATCTTCCCAATGATATTTGGGTATACATGGAATCTAATCAAAGCTCGTTATTACCTATTCCTGATATAGATCTGTATTTACTTGTGATATTGTCGTCACATTATGTCTGAGTCGTTATTATATGACAATTCAAACTTTGCTCATTAAATATAATAGGAGGAGAACTTACTAGCAGTCCCTGAATCACAACAGACGCAAGATTGAGAAGAACAAGATGGCGACGTGTTAAAAAAAGCAAATTACAGCCACCTTCAATTCGTATGTATGTGTCTTCAACACACCTCCCACACTATCAGGACCTAGGTAACTCGAAAGGATCAAATTGGTTATTCACGGCCAGTGAGAGAGTACGCGCCAAATCTACGCACACTACGCCCGCTTCTGTGTGGGTGTAAGTATTACACAAACTTAGTTTTGCCCCGCCTTGAATCTTAAACCTTCATAGTTTTTTTAACGGCTTACGTGAAAATAGGGTTTTAAGTCCAGATTCAAAATCATCAAAAGAAAATTCATTTTAAACCCAACAACAATTTGTGATTCATTTTTATGTCTTACCTTGGACATACCTTTTTACAATTTGTGTAAAATATTAAGTTTATAATATGTTCAAACGCCCAAAAATATAAAAGAGAGAGAGTTAGTTACGTGAGTGGCAACCCTGCTCTAGGTGTAGTCGCATGTCAGCGTAAAATATTTTTACAAAGTTGAAATTCACTACCTGTTTACGAGCTTTTGACTATGACACAGCGTTTACTTTCGATTACAGATTTTCATATGATTAAAACATCACGCAATATTGGGTTAT
Organism: Crocallis elinguaria; assembly: GCA_907269065.1. NCBI lineage: Eukaryota > Metazoa > Arthropoda > Insecta > Lepidoptera > Geometridae > Crocallis > Crocallis elinguaria. Next base: position 13,378,068 of record OU026080.1, on the reverse strand, counting down.
ATTTGAAATAGGCTAATCTATATACAAATAAATAAAATTGAAGTGTCTGTTTGTAATATCAAAAAAATAACAGCTTTTTACTAAATGCATATGAAAGTATACGGTACATATAACAAAACAAAGTTTTTTTTAAAAATTGTCTGTCTGTCTGTTTGTTCCGGGTAATCTCCGTAACGGCTGGACCGATTTTAACGGGACTTTCACATAGATTTCATAATTACATTAAAATATTGATTATCTTCTAAAATGTTGAGTTGTGCGAGCGAGAAAGCGGCAAAGATATAGATGACAAACTCTAATACTGATATAATGTATACTGTATACCGAAACGGCTGGACCGATTTTAACGGGACTTTCACATAGATTTCATAATTACATTAAAATATTGATTATCTTCTAAAATATTGAGATGCGTGAGCGAGAAAGCGGCAAAGATATAGATGACAAACTCTATTACTGATATACTGGTATACTGAAAATATAGGAACATAAAAACCTACATTATAACCTTTTGCTTCACCTTAGTTGTGAAAAAAGATGTGTCATCCGAGAAGCAAGATTTTTACTTTTCAATTTTCGCACTCTACCTTCGCAATACAAACGGTTAGATTGTAAACTTTGCCACGAACTGATAAAGGATCTAATTTATAACGTCGGGATGAAATTTCTGTAACAGTAGAAAAGTTGTAATAAATGTTACGGAGTATCTCGGCAGTAACTGTTGATTTTTTCCAGTGTCTTGAGATTATGTTGCGATAATAAAAACTTTGTCTCGGCGACTGCGGAAGTTTGTGATTAGTTGTTGTTATGATAAAGGCTCATGTCGAGAACTCTGCCTTGCTACTTTGTATACGTATCACGGTTCTACGCATACCTTCGTGCGAGTATCTAAGTATGATATTTGTGATGTCTATATTATACGAGTAGTGATCATTGTGAAGACCAGCACTGGTGGATTTACCAATATTATGCTTAGTTGGGCCAATTTGTGAATTATGACAATCAGTTTTTTTTTTTCATTTTATAAGTACTTAACTATAATTTAAGTATCTATATTTTGTACTATACCTTGGTATATTGTCAGTAATAAATGTTTTTTGACGGACTGAAGGAACATAGTACAAGACCGAAAAAAATGGAAGGCGGTGATAGCCCTTTCCATAAACTGCTGTTTAAATTTGAGCTTACTAATGAGGTGCCCCTAAGAGACCACGTCTCATAAGTCATCACTGGGAACACAGAAGGGTGAAAACCTTGGTTTTTAGTCTCTGCGATAGTGTGGACGAAAACATAGGTCGTATAGGTCTTGTCACCTAGTATCATAAAAAATGATGCTTTTTCATTTTCATCGAATGAAACCGCATAGTCCTCACTTATACACCGTAGACGTATCGTAGACGACCTTGACGGATTTTACAGGTTATATGTTTCACCTTGACTGTTAGAATAACATGCCTAACTTTAGCTGTCAAGTCCGTGCCTTATCACTTCCAACTAGTACAGTCTAGAAACATAAACAAAAAGCTTAAATACTCTGAGCGAGATTGTGCTTTGAACCATTGAAATGAAAACAACTACTAAGAATTTATTTATCATACTTCTCATTTGATTCACAGAATGCTGACGTATTAATACTGTATTGTAAACTTTGTAAGAGGGCTTGAATAAAACCATTGTTAACAACACTTTGTTTATCTAATTTATTTTATTAAATGCTAGAACTACCATCTCGTATGCGAAATTTTGTCTACTGCATACTTTTTAAACTATTAGATAACGAGACGAATTGGTTGTTTGCCTGACTGTACACATAACCCCGCCCGCCAGCCAGCCCATAACAATTACAGTGCTACACAGAAGTTTGAAACACAAAGACCTGCGCGGCACTGCAGTGCGCTCGTTACAAAATTTAAAACCAACAATAAAACATTAATTGCTTCGCTATTGCATTAGGGAACAATAAGCTGTAATGATAGCTATAAGTGGGAAAGTAAATAAATAAACATTAAAATGGCATAACCCCATAATTTCACTGACTACTTTGCTCATGAAACCGGAACACAGTAATAATTGCTCATTACTGCTTGATGGCAGACAATACGATCTAAGCGATGGTAAACACCTAGACGTACACTCGCAGAAGAATTAGTCCTACCATCCTGATGGTATACTCTCTTCTCTTATGGTAATACTAGCTGCTGCCCCGCGGTTTCACCCGCGTGGAGATTTTGGATTACATGGTTTTTATTTTTTTGCGCGGAACCCTAATTCTATTTCTAAAATTAAAGTAGCCTATGTTACTCCTTGTAACATCAGCTATCTGCCCGTGAAAGTCCCGTCAAAATCGGACCAGCCGTTTCGGAGATTACCCGGAACAAACAGACAGACAGACAAAAATTTTAAAAATGGTTGTTTTGTTATAGGTACCGTATATACTTTCATATGCATTTAGTAAAAAGCTGTTATTTTGATATTACAAACAGACACTTCAATTTTATTTATCTGTATGTATGGATAAACTCTTATCAGTTAAAAAGATTTGATAGACCTTTTTTTCGGACTTAAAACCTTTATCAACTACTACACAAACCTTACTGTTAACTACATCTAACTTAGATACAAAAACAGTTGAATACAGGTATTTTTTACATTAATTGCAAATTTGAAAAATTCAAATATTCACCAACATTGACCTTTGTTCATTAACACACAGCGTAATTACTTTGTGCTGATTACTCGCACACAATCCGACACATTTTTCAAAGCGAAAAAAACGTTTTTTATTTTCCTCATCGCCGTACGCGGGCTTTGTAATTACACGATATAGTCCGGTACACGGTATTTTCAAACGAAACTGATCGGGACACCTCCATTGAAATTTGAAATCGCATTCCGACTGGAGTGCGGAACAAAACGAACCAGCACACATCGTAATTAGATTTTCTGTTTTGCGTTGAAACTGAAAAAGACTTGCATCCAGTTGATGTCGTGTAGTGAGAGATGAGAATTAAGCTTACGGCTTTGACTGAGGAACTGCAATTTCGGCTCATGGGAGGCTGAATCTATTTGTCTCTATACGGCTCCGTAGCTAAGTTGGTAGTAACCCTGCCTGCAAGGCGAGGGGTCCCGGGTTCGATTCCCGGCCGGGGCAGATTTTGTGTAAGCATAAAGTTTGTTCTCGGGTCTTGGATGTTTGCGATGTGTATCTGTGTATGTCCATGCCACCTGCGACACAGGGAATCCTAGTGCGGGGGTATGAGTGTGTAAGCGTTTATGTTTATGTTACGTTTATCTATTTACTCTATATTTTTGCATCGTTTCAGGGTTACGAACATGTCTCGGAAATTATAAATGCAATAATTAGTACTTAATTGTTCAGTCGCCTTACTTTATTTTATTTTATTTATTTATTCATAAAAACCACAGCTCTTAAAAATCTTAACATTACTTATATATATTACCTAAAGCCAATAATTACATATTCATATTATCATCATCCACTCAATCAATCAACGACGTCCACTCTTGAACATGAACTATAAAGGGAGGAAGTTGCCATAATACACCACGCATCACAGGCGTCTTGATGATTACAGTTATAGACGATTTAAACGCTACGGCCCATTCCCTGGACGCATGTAGGTATGCCAATGTCATAGGGGAGCATGCGTGTTCGCGTTTTGCTGTCAAAATAACCATGGTTTTGTAACAGCGTGGATTACGAGGTATTACATGCTCACGCACGGCTTGAAGTATAATCAAGAAACAGACAAGAACAGCAATACGACCAGATAGTGTTTTCTCTATCACTCCCTCGGGGCTCAAAGCGACGACTGCTCCGCTACATACGTCACTTGTGCACCACCGCGTAGTACCGCGGCTTCTGCTCTGAACACGCAGTTGTTGTGAAACTATTTTTATGGGTAGAGGTCGTAGAAGCGACGGTTATCGTACTTTCCGTGGTTTGCACGTAGTCCGTGATTGATGCATAACCATCAATCATGCATTAGTGTCTAATGTGCCCGTTACGGCAACAACGAGAAGAGATGGAGTGGTCCTATTCGTACCTCTGGACCACGTGGCTTAAATGTATATATTCCACAATCTTCTAGTTATGCACGGATATATGACTAAACTGAGCGAGTTTACTAGCAGATACTGAATTCGCTCAATAATTAGCCTTAAAGTAATAATATATTAGTTTGTGTGCTGTGTATAAACTAAAATAAAAAAAAAGAGAAAACAAGAGTAGATGTTGACCGTAAAAGTAACAATAAAACCGCCAACGATCAATGAAATGGAAATATTCCATTACAATAATCGTCAACAGACGTCCACAAAAACAATACGCACCTTCAAAAACACAAGCTGACGAATCGACCGTCTGACCTCCTTATTCTGTTATGCCAACGGAACCATTTGGCCGTTGTTTACGTGAAAAGCGGAAAGCTGTTATCAGAAATAAGTCGTCCATGTACACACGGAGACGTCTGTCAGTTTGACTGAGCTGAGACAGCGAGGTTAAAAGTTGTAGAAGTTTAAAACTCACTTAAGAAATTAAATCCTTAAAGTCCTTCTAGCTCTGGCAATTTAATTGTGTAATGAAAAATTTCGTTATTAACCAATAATTTGTTTTATTAATGGGTTTAAAATACCCTTCGATACTATACATTTTGGTAGTGGTAGGACTAACTCTCCTGCGAGTGTCTGGGTGGTTACCACCGCTTAGCTCGTGAAGTCTGCCGCTAAGCAATAATGTGCAAGCATTACTGTGTTCCGGTTTGATGAGCAGAGTAGCCAGTGAAATTACTGGGCTTATGAGAGTTAATACCTAATGTCTCAGGGTAACGAGCACACTGCAGTGCCGCTCAGGCCTTTGTGTTTCAAATTTCTGGGTGGCACTGCAATTGTTATGGGCCGGCGTTATGCTTATCATCAGGCAAACGACCAGCTCATCTCGTTACCAAATAACATAAAAAAAATTAAAAACAAAAAAATAGTAAATCACTGCCAACATCAGACATTTTGTTTATACTTTTTGGTAACGAGATAAATCAGTCGTTTGGCTCATGGCAAGCCTGCCAGCCCATACAAATTGCAGTTCCACTCAGATCTTTGAAATACAAAGGCCTGCGCGTCATTGAAGTATGTTACCTTGAGACATTAGGTATATAAGTCTCTTAAGCCCAGTAATTTCACTGGCTACTTTGCTCATCAAACCGAAAAAGAGCAATGCTTCTAGATTACTGCTTGGCGATAGACTGCAAGAGCAGAGCGGTGGTAGCCACTAAGACGGGCACTTGCAGAAATGTGAGTTCTGCCACCACCTGGTACATACCCAATCGAACTAAATTATTTTTTTCTTTCTTTCAAGTATATACATATCTTTGGTTTTGCTAATTCTAAAAGCAAATACATAATCAATATACATACCAATATACATACCAATATACATACTTAAACTATCACACGTATTAAACTAAGAACGTATGATAAGCTATAACTCTCAAACTATATCACTTCAAACACCTCACTCAAACTGACCGGTGCATCTCCCAAAATAAGTCGTCGGTATAAATCAGCGGTAATCTTGTTTGTCAGACGCGATCGAACGGCTGTTTTTGCATGTATATTGGCAAGTGGCTTTTTTACTGCGTCTTCGTTTGAGTTCTCCGGAAAATGTTGGTGACAACTTGTTTACGAGTGATTGCAACTCGATTTCCTCTATCTGACAAACTGTACGAAACATTTCGTTTATACTGTCAGTCGTCATGTTATTATTGACTAGCTGTGCCCAGCAACTTCGCCCACGTAATTTTCTAAAATAAAAGTGGCCTAAGTAACTCCTTATAATATCAACTATCCGCCAGTGGAAGTTAATTTTTGTCTGTTTGTTTCGGCCAATCTCCTAAACGGCTGGACTGTTTTGGATGGGACTTCCAGGAGAAGGAAGGAGTTACAGTTTAAAAAAACCTGTTATTCAGTTTTTTTTAAATACAGTACTTAAAACAAAAAAAAAAATACAAAATAATTCACTTTACAAAAAGACACTTCCGGTCTTACCACAAAAAAATTAAACAAACCTTAAACCTGATGTTAAACAGTGTTCAACTCCTAAACATGCCTTAGTGGCGTTTTTAAATATTATGAGCAACCACAAATATGGGTAGCAGTGTCTAACCATTGTCTAACTGCATTCTTGTGACATTTCTAATCATTTTAGACGTTTATCTTTAGACACTGTCTAGCTTACAGGCGTCTAAAAGTGTTTTTTGTGGTAACACGGTTCCATTTTATTTATTTGTATAATTATATTGGTATAAAGTTGTTACCACTATCTTAGCTCAGTAAGGGATGATGTTGTCTAAGGTTGTAAGCACTCTTACGGCGCTACACATCAAACGGTGCTTGGTGGCATATTTTCAAGTTGAAGTTCCTTTAAAAAATAACAAGGAACGGACATTTACTCACTCCTTTGATTTTAGTAGATACCTTCAATGAAATTCAGTATATCAATCTTACTCGCCGCTAATTTCGTACCGGTAGTCTTGTAACCTTTTCTAAAATATGGCAACAAAACCCCAGGTAAAGTTTTAAATGGAACAATTATAGTACAGCTTCGGCTGACCATTTAGTGAAACGCAAGGTAATTTAGGGTAAGCAATTAGGGGGGAAAACTGGCAACATAATTATTCAACTCTCCCCCGACAATGCATTAAGGAAAGAGGGTTTTTTTAGACAATTATAAATCTGCTCAGTGGGCGGTCGGGAAAATTATTTTTGATGCGACGTAACGCTTAAACGCTTTTCAGAGCCATTTTTCACCTACAGATGAAGGGAGTTGAACTGACCCCTGATACGTTTCAAAGGTTACACCGACCTAGTGACGTGATGAATTTGATATCCACCCCACACATTTAAAAATCAGATAAATTGCTTTAAAAAGCGACGAGCCGACTTCAGTGAGAAACTACTGAACCCATTTTGATGAAATTTCTATGGGACCAATCTGAAAGTATTTTCGATCAAATAAAAAAAAAAATTTCAAATCGGTTCATAAATCACAGAGATCTGAGGTAACAAACATAAAAAAACCTACCGAATTGATAACCTCCTTTTTTGGTAGTCGGTTAAAAATACAGATTGTGTTATTTTTAGTGATCGAAGGCAACTAAAAACACAGCACCATAAATGCAATCGCTCAAACGCATCTCTGTGATGACGTAATCAAGCGCAAGCCGACACAAAAATGCTTGAGTTTGAAAGCGCCCCAAAATGGCCGCTCACTTATACTACAAGTACTTATCGTGTAGTCAACTACACGATACTTGTGTAAGTGACCGGCCTTGAAGTGATTGGCTTCAGCCAATGAGTACGCTTTTGAATGATGTTCGTAACATTTCAGTAAAGTCCAATTAATGTGCCTTCATTAAGATTTCTCTCTGCTCCAATTTATTATCAGACTACGGCGAAAATAATTAAAAGAGGGAATCATCCGTCGGGATTCGTCAAAAGCATTCATCTGTCACAATAGGCAATCGGAATTAGATCCGAGCATCGAAAAAAAATACTCAATAGAGAGGAAACAGTACAATAAAACTCTAATAAAAATATCTGAAATATCCTTTATGTAATTTTTGTATTGTTTAATATGTATAGGCATGCGTGGTCTTATTTTACCTCAAACTTAATGTCGTTAAACTTTAAATAGTGCCTAAGTAGGATATAAATAGTACTAGAGAACATTTTCGAACAAGATTTACGATTAGATTTAAGATACCTATTAAAACTAAATTAGAGTGGTTTTAACTTCTCCATACAAATAGGAGATTACAATATTATCTATTTTTTACTAGCTATTTAGATGTATGTATTTTGCTTGTGTGTAAGTATAAAGTAAGTTGTAAGTTGTAAGGTTTTATTCAAATCAGTTCATTGATTTGAAAGGTTGTAGGAAATGCCGTGAGGCGTAAACGCTCTTGGTTCACTTTCATTGACCAATCTCCACTAATTGTTTTTAGCCTCTTGATCCAAAATTAAGCGAAGTGAACTACTTATCGTGAAAAAATTATACCTACAGACTTTTAGTATAATAATTGTATATCGATTCCATAGCTAATGCATCCAAATTTAACCTTGTTATAAATAAAAGGAAGTCAAACTGAAAGCAACACTTTGCGATCTACCTTCCGTCTTGGGTTTGTGTTTCTAAAAAAATACTGATGATGATGATAAAAAATATTATAAAGTATCACATTTCAGAACTTTTCGCTGCCTACTCTATCACTTTTAGTAAATCCAACCAATCAAACGGCGAAAGTTTTTTTTGTATTACGAGCTGCTCTTGCCTGATGGTAAGCATAACGCCGGCCCATAACAAGATATATAGATTGATAAACTCTTTATTGAAACAACACATTACAAGGAACATTTAAAACTAAAATCTTAACAAACTAAGTGTCACAATGCGCCGTCTTATCGCTCATAACGATCTCTTCCAGACAACCCAAAGGGCCGCCAGCGTAATTTTACAATAAAAAATCCAGATTTCAAAACTGCGTTATTTCTCCTCTAACAGGCTTCATCCTCGAAGGATCCAACATTGAGAATGCAGCGTGAGAAGCATTGTTATGAAGCTAAATGATCGGTATTGTTTGGAATTGTACAATTTAGAGAAGACAACTCTTGCGGTTTATTGATTGCCCGTCTGCACTAAAGTTCGACAGCGCCTAATTAATTCTACACTTTTCTCTCTATTGCAGACCGTAAACGCTTATGCAAACGTGCGTTTGCTTGTCAAAATAACAACGCTTTTGCATCAAGCGCGGATTACGAGTATCTCGTAATCGTGGCTTGATGCAAAATCGCGAAATCGAGAAATCGCGAATTGATGCAAAAACGTTGTTATTTTGACAAGCAAACGCGCGTTTGCATAAGCGTCTACGGTCTGCATATGAGGTAGGAATGCAATATTATGCGTTGTACTAATTAAATCTTCGGCGATTTCTTACTTTTTTGACATCGATTTTGCAAGCCCTAACGCATGACTGAAAATTGTCATATCAAATGTTTAAAATTCGCGCAAGCATAATTCGAGTTTCGAAAACCATCTGGGTCTATGGTCATAACCAAGTAAACCACAGAGTACAAATACGTAGTAATAAATATCACACTGTCGTTACTTTCATTCCCTTACTTATGAAACGACAGTTGTACGCTTTTGGCTACCAAGAATTTCGTTGCGTCAAGTGGTTAAGGGCTTAGTTATGAGAACGTATGAAGTGGTGACATTTATTGGGTGCGCGGTAATATTAATAGTTTTGTTTTAAATTAAAAATTATAACCAAGAAATATAATTTATTGCCGTTTGTGAATGATGCTTAGAGAGTTTTATAATAACATTTTCATATTAGGGTAACGGTATAAGAAATATATTATGGAATTGACATAAGGATTGTTGGTTTGAATTAATACTTTTGATAACTACAAATAACTTAGCTATAGCAGGTCAGTAGATCATGTGAGTTGCAACTGTTTTCAACACACTTTTATTAGCTTCACTTGTAACTAACAAACAATGTAATAAAAACTTAGAAGTCACTTTTAACTTACTTCTAATTGTCGTATCAAGATGAAACTTTGTATGTATATTATGTAGTTCGGATGACAAAATCGACACAAAATAATTTTTTCAGGTGCGTTTTTTTTCATGCATACATTTTAACGGGATATTTACCGTGATTATTATTGAGCGATGAACAGCGTCAAAGTGCCGGGTGCTCATCGCTCAATAATAATCACGGTAAATATCCCGTTACAATTTATGAATTATTAAATAACCGTGAAAGTTTAAAACATTTCTATAAAATATCTATCAAACTATAACAATATCAAACTATGAAAAACTATTATCTAAAAGAAATGCAATGACTTTCTTCTTAAACGATGTGGGCGTATAATTGTGACGTGTCAACTTATTAAATATTCCTACTGCTACATTCATTCTTCTAAGCAGATAAAATTTAACCCTCCAAGCAAAAAAGTACCCAACTCTGTTGGCGACAGGAATCGTTTAAGCGGCCCATACACGCATTGTAATATTGATGGATAAGCATCAATGACAGACCACGCGAAAACTATGGAAAACCACGATCACCGCTTGAGGCGTAAAAAATAGAGGAGAGGCTTAGGTGGAGCTTGGTAGAAGTCTAGTCCCGAGCGCTAACCGTATACGGTTAAAGATAGTGAAAGAGACGCACCACAGCCACTTCTAAGATCTCTACTATAAAAAATAGTATCACAACCACTGCGTGTTCTGTGCAGAATCTGCGGTAAATATGCATTGCACCACCGCAAGTGATGTATGTAGCGTAAAGCGGAGTAGTCATCACCTTGAGCCCAGGCAGGGAGTGATAGGAACAGAACTATCTGGTTGTATTGCTGTTGTTGTCTGTTTCGTAGATTTTTTTGATGATTTTACATCAAGCCGCACTTGCGCGAGTATTATACCTCTTAATCCGCTCGTTGCAAAACCATGGTTATTTAGACAGCAAAACGCAAAAATGTATAAGCGTGTACGGCCGGCTTTAGAAGTTCTCATATTACATTCTAGTGTTGTATACCTACAAGAACGCATTCGTTCTGGTTCGGGCGACACTTGAGAATTGTAGCCCAAATAAACAACACGTTTCGACTTCCCTGTTAAATTTTCCCTGTAAATAATCGAACGTATTTGAAGCGCGATGAAATTGTTAATTGTATTAACCTTAATAACTGTGGCAGCGGGTGCAAAAATCATTCTAATGAACGATTTGATAGACGCAATAAAGGAAATTACGAGCAGCGATGTTGGTGAGTTTTTTACAAGGTTTGATGTAACTTGCAACGTTTGTAGGTAGATTGTAGACCGCCCATTGTGATACTCGCCATGTTACCACAAAAAACAACTTTTAGACGCCTGTATAGCTATATTTATAGCTATACGAGCATGTATAACAATTTAGACTGTGTCTAAAATGATTAAAAATGTCACTTCATAATGGAGATAGGTAACGGTAAGACACTATTTAAATCAAGATTTGTGGTTGTTAAAATGTACGCTGTTTAACACGTGTTTAGAGAGGTTTTTTTTTGTGGTATGACCGGTTTTTTTTTCTAGCTTTTAGTTTTGAATATTCTTTGTACTGTAGTATTTCAATACCGAGTTTATCTATCTATGTATATTTATGTACCTACTATGTTTGTTTAGGTCAAATCATGCTAAACTTGCCCATTTTCCAGTGTTCGATTGAGGTAAAATTGTACACACATATTACGTAAATTGGATGACAATGCAATATAATATGTCTCTGGGTCTGGTCTGATGATGAAGCCGGAAGGCGGTCATGGGAACTCTGTAACGAAACGACGTAACCCCATCGAGTTTAGGCTTTGGGTTTTGGTTTTGGGTTTCATTTGTCGTTACAAGTACTCTGATTATGTCCAGAGTCCTGATGACGGAGCTGGAACGTTTTAGCTAACTTCAAAAAAAAAATGAAGAGGTTCTCAATTCGTCTGTATTTTTTTGGTGTAGGTACCTATCTTACTCAATTTCACCAATTGTCATCCGATTTATTTATGATCCTTTTTTTCATGAGTAGAGTATGTATCAAGCGCGGTCCTTTAATACATTTTATGAAAGAATACCACCCATTTTTTAATATTAAATTATTGTATTTTTACAGATCCTGACCCAGCTCCAATGAAGAACAAGGCGGTTCTAATGGAATCCTTATATATTCCGATGAATCTCAAGGACTGCATTGAAAGCCTGTGTGACATCTCTTGCAAATTCCTTGGCTGGGGTCATGGCACATGCGCTATCGGCTCCTGCCGTTGCTTCTAAGATAAGATCTTACTTATTTTGACCTGTAATTAACAATCGATTTTTCTTCGGAATTCCGTCTTAAGTGCACTCTAGTTAGTAATAGTACAATGCGATTATAATAAGAATAGGACCAAAGTTAATTCACACTTAATTTTTTCTGTGCTTACTGTACAATGTGGTACTTATGAAAATTTGTTTATTTAAAATAAAGTAAGCGCTATTACGACATTTAGGTATTAAAACTATTTCTTAAGGTGGGTCGTCTGTCAAGTGGCGAGAAATTTAAAAATGTATGCTTTTTTGTGACTTTAATCTCGTTGGAATAGAATTTTTGAGAATATTTTATAATTCGTGTATATTTACGCAATTTGCGTTTTTACATATAAAACCTACCTATTCCATTAAATCAATGCAAAACATTTTTTTTTCAATTAATTCTGCGAAATCTTCGAAATGTTTTGGTTCTTTTTTGTGTAGCAAATAGCAAGTTTTATACAAAGTAAAAACTATTACATTAAATAGATAGATAAACTCTTTGTTGAAACACCACAGTTAAAAACAAGACAATTAAAAATTTAAATCTTAACAATTAAATATCACAATGGGCCGACTCATCACTCATAGCGATCTCTTCGAGACAACCAAGAACGTAAAGTAAAAACACTCCTTTTTAATTAACTAAAAGTATAGGCTTTCGGTTATAGATATAGTTGTATTATAAGATATTTACAAAACGTTTTTTTTTAATTCTGTTAAATGTTTGAAATGTAGCCTCAAATTTAAATTCAAAATGCTTTATTCATATAGGCCCCAACATAGCACTTATGAAGGTTAAAATAAATTACTCTAACAGCGGGCCTCTGTAATTTTGATTTTTTTTTCAATACCAAAATCTGATCAATTTCACTTAAACTTTTACGTGTATACTTATAGTAATGTCAATTTCTTCTATTTTTTTTATCTCTCAGTTATACAGTGTAAGTCTAAGGTAATGTCTATTTTTGTTACATTGTATTCTAACTATTTTTAAGAGTTACAAGATTGATTGTATTAACTTTTCTTTATAATTTTTAATAAAATATCATACAACAAAGTTTGTTTATTTTTCACTTTGATTTGTCTATTTTTTAGTACTTATAATAATTATCCTATATTTCCCAGTTACGATGACGGGAGACTGACAAACAAACAAACCAAAGAATCAAACACACTGAGCTTCATCTATACAAATAAATAAAATTGAAGTGTCTGTTTGTAATATCAAAATAACAGCTTTTTTCTAAATGCCACAAATCAACCATTTTTAATTTTTTTATCTTTCTATCTGTTTGTTCCGGGTAATCTCCGAAACGGTTGGACCGATTTAGACGGGATTTTCAGTGGCAGATAAATGGTTACAATGAGTAGCTTAGGTTACTTGGGCGAAGCCGCGGGGCACACCTATTAAAAGAATAAAGTCAGTAAAAATATAGTAAACCCCAAATTTATTATACGGTCGAGGGATGTTAAAATACCCGTTGAAAAGTTGAGCAATAATTATTATCCACCAAGAAATCCAGGTCACATGAAAGTTTCATAGTGCGAACTCCCATTTCCGAAGGCTAATACATCATCACGTCTATTTCTGAGAGAACAGGTCATCGGAAATTACATTTTTAATCCCCTCTCTCATGTGAAATACCTTCTGCTATAGTTTGGTAACTAGATAAACAAATGGGTTATGAAAGTTTTCAAATAATGTAGTAAATGCACTTTAGAAGTTTTTTTATATACAGCACAAGCTGCTGCCCGCGGTTATACCCGCGCGGAGATATTGGATTTCACGGGTTTTATATTTTTGCGTGGAACCCTAATTATTTTTCTAAAATAAACGTAGCCTATCTGCCAGTGACTGTCCCATCAAAATCGGTTGAGCCGTTTCGGGGATTACCTGGAACAACCAGACAGACAGGCATATAGACAAACAGACAAAAATTTTAAAAATGGTAGTCTTGTTATTGGTCCCGAATATACATTCATATGCATTTAGTAAAAAGCTGTTATTTCGATATTACAAACAGACACTTCAATTTTATTTATTTGTCTGTATGTATAGATATAATATTTTTATTACAGTATATATGTAACGAATTAATAAGTATGTATCTTTCTAATACTGTAAATAAACGGTAATAAATAGAGTGTGGCCCCGTTTTATACCGTTTCCTTAAAATAAAAAAAAATCTAACCGTAAAATTCGAAACTAAAATGAACGAAATCCTCTCATGTCTGGTGCCCCAGGCCGAGTAAAAAAATATACAAATACAGTTGAAATAAAAAATGCCAGTACCAAAGTAATTAGATTCCGTGAGTCGACGTAAAAACGGGCGGAAAAAAATAGTTTTGAAATCATCCGCTCTGGTGTTGACCGGTGCTGCGGTAAAGGCTTTGTGGGCCGAATGTCACCGGCATCAAAGTCAAAGCCTTGGCGGCTTTACGGTAGCACAGGAAAACACGTGAATGGAATGAGACTTTCCAGAGACCCCTTAAAACGTTTTTGTAAAAGCCTTTTTGCTTAGAGCCGAGTCTAGACCTTTTGAGACGAGGATTGGTGAAGGATTTGTACAGGTTGTAAAAGTTCGTTTGGTCTTAAAATAGCTAAGTCTTGCTACCGGATGTATATGTTTATTGATTAAGCATAATAATAACTATGAAGGTTAAAGGTAGTTGATAAGGAATAAGATTTTCACCTTTTTGTTATACGTACCTTTTTGTTAACGACCAGCTCGTCTTGTTAATCACTCGTATTATTGAGTAAAGAGACAAGCTGGTCGTTTGCCAGATAGTAAGTATAATACCGGCCCATTACAATTGCGGTGTCACTAACAACTTTGGAACACAAAGGCTTGCGCGGCACTGCATTGCGCTCGTTACTCTGAGACATTAAATATTAAATAAGTCTTTCGCCCAGTAGTTCCATTGACTACTTTGCTCATCACACCGGAACACAGTAATGCTTGCACATTACTGCTTGGCAGCAGACGAACATTCGCGGAAGAGTTAGTCCCGCCGCCTGGTAAGTGTTAGAGTTGCATCGCAAAACTGGTCTCTGTTGTCTAAAATACAGATTGACGTTAGGCTTTACGTGTTCCATCAGTATACATATTAACGGCAGAGCCCCATAATGTATACTGCCGACACACATAAGCACTACTTCTAGCAATATCTAACTTAGGTTTAACGTAGTGTTTGCTTATAGTCTAACTTAGCTATAAGAACAATTGGATCATTATCAGCCTGTTACGTTTCCACTGCTAGGATACCTGTCTTCTCTCAAAGAGACAGGTGTGGGCCATAATCCACCACGCGGGCCCAGCGCGGCTTGGTAGATGTCACATGTCCTCGAATTTTGTGGTTCTTAACATGCGGGGTTCCACACGATGTTTTTCTTCACCGTTTCAGAGCGAGTGTCAATAATCCGTAAATAATAATATAAGTAATTGCTGCGGGCCGAGTCGAGATTTGAACTATGGTGCGTCGGATTGAAAGTCGCACAAGTTCCCGCTCAGCCACACTCGCTAGAACAGTTGGATACCACAAGCCATTGTAGGCCTATAGACAATCCATATGTTCTAGTTTACTACCAGTTGGCAGAGTACTCAGCATGCTGGCGATAAGCAAATGAATGTGCATCGCAAAACTGGTCCTAGGTAATATGTACATTGACGTTAGGCTTTACGTGTTCCCTCAGTAGGTACGTCATATCACGGCAGAGCCCGTAATGTATGCTGCTGACATACCTGACACCGAGGCGACTCTATTACTCACAAGGCGTGGAATTTATGAACTGAATAACACACAACCCTCGGTTATTGGAAACGTGATGGTAATACAGATGTTTTTACAATACTCAGCGTTTTCCGGGAAAACGTATTTGCTTGCTCAGCGGAAACTAGTCTGTGGTTTGGGGGATTGTTTTTAACGGTAAAAGGAAATATCAAAGTCACTAAACTAATAAATAATGCAGAAAGTTTTCTTACATGTGTAATTATATTATGTGCATGCTTTTTTATTGTTTGTCTGCAGTGAGGTAATCAGCAGAGCAGCCATGGCTGCTCTGCTCATCAAACCGAAGCACAGAAATGTTTGCACACTACTGCTTGGCGGCAGACTTTACGAGCAAAGCGGTGGTGACAACCCAGACGGACACTCGCAGAAGAGTTAGCCTTACCACTAACAAAAATAAAGTATCTTCTAGGTTAGAGGGAACAGGTATCTTCTAGATTTATATGCTCCATCCTAGGCCACATCTTGGCTTACCATCAGGCGAGTCGGTGGAAAATAGTAGATTTACTTATTACTATTAAAAAAAAAAGCATTCCTACTACTATAAAATACTCGTAATTGCAAATTACCCAAAGGATAACCATGCAAACAGCTCACTATCGTCAGTTGTGCAAATCGTGGGACCATTAGCCTATCTTGTAAGGTTGCTTGATAACAGTTTCAAACAGTAGTTAAGCCTCAAACAACGCATTACATTTGGTTTTACGGCTTTGAAATATGATAGCCTTGTAATTTATATAGGTAATTTTGATGCGAAAAGTAAACGTATAGAAAGTAAGGTTATTGACACCAAAATTGGGATAATTCTACTATGTAAGTATATTACAGACTAGCTGCTGCCCGCGGTTTCACCCGCGCGCTGATATTGGATTTCATTGTTTTTAATTTTTTTGCGCGGAACCCTAATTCTTTTTCTAAAATAAAAGTAGCCTATGTTACTCCTTATAACATCAGATATCTGCCAGTGAAAGTCCCGTCAAAATTGGCCCAGCCGTTTCGGAGATCACACGGAACAAACTGACAGACAAAAATTTTAAAAATGGCTGTTTTGTGATAGGTACCGTATATACTTTCATATGCATTTAGTAAAAAGCTGTTATTTTGGTATTACAAACAGACACTTCAATTTTATTTCTTTGTATAGATTTTGGTTATAGCTCGTAAAAAGAAGAATAAGATTCATCCATAACAGAATACTGCTATTCTACTATGTAACGTGTATAACACATGGTAACCAAAATATGCAGTAACTAGAGTACTGCCTCACTTGCGTTTAGCTCCTAATATCGTATGCGGTGTCGACCTGTACCAATATTGGATCTATTCACATCTAGATAATCGACGTTTGATGTCATTCCCTCTGGACCGTTTAAACTTGAACCGATTATAAGGTGAGAATATCCGATAGAGATCTGATTCGCAAGTTATGCTAATTGTGATCGTATTGATGTCAAGGGTTGTAGGTCGTCTTCAGGCGTTACAAGTGTTCTAACTCCTAGCTAATTGGGCCTGAGCTGCAAAACAAGTTGTCACTAAGGCAATAAGACTACGTTATTATATGACGCCCAGTCATGGTAGAATTTTTTTTTATTTCTCGATATCCGGGTCATGTCAATGTTATTGTCAGCAATTTCACCGAATGCGATTTTTCTATTTTATTTTCACAAATGTTGATATGCGCGAACGAGATAGCTGCGTGCCGGATTCGGCCCCTTAAAAAATACCCATACGGTTCGTCCATTGCTTTCGGATTTAGCATTGGTAATATTGAATAAGAAGAATAAGAATAAAAAACATTTATTGCCAAATATAACATACCTACTTACAAAATTTTGAACACAGTTAAGATTAATTAAATATTATTTCGGCAATAGGGGTTTGGTTTATTGGCATTTCCATAAACAAATGTGGCCAGAATTAGCCAAAAAGTGGCTAGAATGCCAACACAGATGGCATGTTCACTGAGAATGATGTCATCGGCGGAAATACCGGTATCCGGCGCGGATTTACCGATCCAGTGCACCAAGTTCCATACAAAGCAACAAATCCTTCCACTCCGTATACTCTGATTCACAGATCAGTAGGTATATTATGTAGCTAGCTCTGATTCCGATCCTCAACTGAATCGGAGCTAAACAGACAATATATCACTATACCAAACTGTCAAATACACAGATAATTGAAAATCGCTCAGTCTCTACTCAGTGTCAAATCAGATAAAGACTTACGCCCTTATTCATAAAAGCTCAATAAGATAATCTATGCTTTAAACTGCTCTGTCAACTTCTCGTTGACGGAAGCTGTTACGCGTGAAAACGAGACAAAACACTTTCTAGTAATTAAGTAAGTTACAGAACGTTTATGAATAAGGGGGTTAGAGTTCAGTGGCTAACGTATACATGTATATTTAGAACTTTACAAATAAATTCCTATTGTTTTATGCACATCTGCCACAAATAAAACAGGGCTCTGCTTTCAACACAGACTGTTCATGCTCCATCTGCCACAGCCATAATTATTTGCTAGTGAGAGATTGTAAAAGGATCTAGTTACAAAGCCATTGGGAGAGCTAGGTTGGCTGACCGGGCGTCGATCTCTCTAAGAACATCACAAGGACTTTAAAGGGCATTACTTTCATCCTGTTCAAGGACTGGGAAGGAGAGAGCGTAGGCAGATCAAAGCATTTTCATTAATGTTTTCATAGTTTAAAATAAGAATTTCTACGAATACGTCCATATTGTTTGTTATTACAACTAGTCGTACCATAGTTCTATTCGTTTATTTAATGTGACAGTCTGCTCTATTAACTTCACAAATAACTTTTATGTTTGTAGGTCTTTACATTCCAAGTTAGTACGTAACAAGTAGTTTAAATAATGTTTTATAAACAAAACTGTGTAAACACACACTAGTCAACTACACTCTACAGTTTGTTTCGTATGAGTCTATTGGCTTCTATGTAAGAGTTTCAATAAAGCTTAGCTGAAGCCTGGGACGCAGTCAATAGGTATAACTTAATCGAAGATTATGTTTTGAAAACTATTTTAACGTAGGTACTCAAATTTTTTTCCTAACTATTACAATTTCAATCCAAGGGATCGCTTCCTCTTTAATCTTTTGATTTTTTTTTGAAGTACCGTCTATGTTTCTCAAACAGAACATTAACATGCAAAGTGGTATCTAGTCATATTACACCATCAGTAATGCATTGTCCCGATACGGGAGCTTGAGCGACTCCAATCAATTACCTTGAGAGAGCTATATCTATGATTCACAAACATGTTTCCTACTAGGTACACATACGACGATGTAGATCGGGCACATTTGCATAGTAATACCGATGGTCCTTAATAAACCAATGTACAATGTACAGCCATGTCTATCAGCCACTATGGTGATGAAATAGTCATGAATATTTATCATTTTGTACAATATTGGAACGCTACGGATTAAAAATGGTCTGGAAGATTTTAGTGATTTCGTAGTTTAGCTAGAAAGATTTATCATTCAATATATAACTACATCTATCATAACATTATCCATTAACACTATTAACATTGTTCATTAACATATTTCATTAACATATTTCATTAATATTATTCTAAACATAGAAATTCAGCTATCCAAAAATATTTTAAATAATCTTCAAAAATGTTGAGATGCGCGAGCGAGACAGCGGCGTGCCGTATCCTGCCCCTTAAAAAAACATTTCCCATAAAAACTCTAACACCGCTTCTCCCAGTTAGGGGTTGAATATCACAAATTGCGTTCTTAGGGTGCGTTGGCATTACAAAAGGACACGATTGTCCGAATTTCAATAGGCATGGAGTTCTACTTCATATCAGTGTGCATTATAAACAAAGAATCCAAATGATGTAACAGTAGTATAGGTCCAGAGAACGCTTAATATTATCATTAGAAAAGTCTTAATGGACACATTCTTAGAAAGATGATCTAGAAGTTTAATTAGATACTTATAAAGTAAATTAACGCCTAGGTTGTAATAAAAAAGGTTAGATGAAACCTAGGATAGGAAAATAGAAACTATACACAGTAATTGCATTTATTTCTGTGTCGTGAAGACTAGCTTTCCTATTTCCGTACAGAAAATTTAATTCAACGGAAAGTACTATACAGCAAACTCGGTGATGTAAACTTTCGACAGTGTATTTCAAAAATTACAGTTGTAAGTTTAAAAGTTCGCTTGATTCAATTTGCGACCATATTTCCGTTTTAAGTCAATTGGTAGCTGCGCCAAGTTGGATGTAAGTGAACTGTGCATCTATACTTGTTTACATAATTGATGCTTGTGGCGATCGTGCAAGATATAAACGACACAGATAGCACGATAAATCTAGCTTGGAACTGACTCAAGAGTGGCTGTTGGTATACACAGACAGGTGTTTGAAAACAGATTTTTACCCAGGAATAAACGGTGTTTCGCTTCACCAAAAGTTAATCTGGTTACTTATAAAATTCAATTCGTAGACCAACGATATGGCGGCCGACCCCAGTACCACCTCCAACATCGGTTTCAAAAGCAGCATCATGAAGGCACCAAAAATAGCCATACAATTTTCAAAAATATATGCATTATATAAATAGTGGGAGGACTAACTCTTCTGCGAGTGTCCGTCTGGGTTGTTACCACCGCTTTGCTCGCGAAGTCTGTCGCCAAGCAGTAGTGTGCAAGCATTACTGTGTTCCGGTTTGATGAGCAGAGTATCCAGTGAAATTACTGGGCTTATGAGACTTAATACCTAATGTCTCAGGGTAACGAGCACACTGCAGTGCCGCGCAGGCCTTTGTGTTTCAAAGTTCAGGGTGGCACTACAATTGTTATGGGCCGGTGTTATGCTTACCATCAGGCAAACGACCGGCTCGTCTCGTTACCTAATAACATAAAAAAAAAATATATATAAATGAATTTTCACTGACTATATTGGTATTCTGGATAAGTATAGGGGCTAAGAAACGCCCACCTGCGTGTAGGTGACACGCAGGTGGGCGTTTCTTATTTAATATTATTCTAAACATAGAAATTCAGCTATCCAAAAATATTTTAAATAATCTTCAAAAATGTTGAGATGCGCGAGCGAGACAGCGGCGTGCCGTATCCTGCCCCTTAAAAAAACATTTCCCATAAAAACTCTAACACCGCTTCTCCCAGTTAGGGGTTGAATATCACAAATTGCGTTCTTAGGGTGCGTTGGCATTACAAAAGGACACGATTGTCCGAATTTCAATAGGCATGGAGTTCTACTTCATATCAGTGTGCATTATAAACAAAGAATCCAAATGATGTAACAGTAGTATAGGTCCAGAGAACGCTTAATATTATCATTAGAAAAGTCTTAATGGACACATTCTTAGAAAGATGATCTAGAAGTTTAATTAGATACTTATAAAGTAAATTAACGCCTAGGTTGTAATAAAAAAGGTTAGATGAAACCTAGGATAGGAAAATAGAAACTATACACAGTAATTGCATTTATTTCTGTGTCGTGAAGACTAGCTTTCCTATTTCCGTACAGAAAATTTAATTCAACGGAAAGTACTATACAGCAAACTCGGTGATGTAAACTTTCGACAGTGTATTTCAAAAATTACAGTTGTAAGTTTAAAAGTTCGCTTGATTCAATTTGCGACCATATTTCCGTTTTAAGTCAATTGGTAGCTGCGCCAAGTTGGATGTAAGTGAACTGTGCATCTATACTTGTTTACATAATTGATGCTTGTGGCGATCGTGCAAGATATAAACGACACAGATAGCACGATAAATCTAGCTTGGAACTGACTCAAGAGTGGCTGTTGGTATACACAGACAGGTGTTTGAAAACAGATTTTTACCCAGGAATAAACGGTGTTTCGCTTCACCAAAAGTTAATCTGGTTACTTATAAAATTCAATTCGTAGACCAACGATATGGCGGCCGACCCCAGTACCACCTCCAACATCGGTTTCAAAAGCAGCATCATGAAGGCACCAAAAATAGCCATACAATTTTCAAAAATATATGCATTATATAAATAGTGGGAGGACTAACTCTTCTGCGAGTGTCCGTCTGGGTTGTTACCACCGCTTTGCTCGCGAAGTCTGTCGCCAAGCAGTAGTGTGCAAGCATTACTGTGTTCCGGTTTGATGAGCAGAGTATCCAGTGAAATTACTGGGCTTATGAGACTTAATACCTAATGTCTCAGGGTAACGAGCACACTGCAGTGCCGCGCAGGCCTTTGTGTTTCAAAGTTCAGGGTGGCACTACAATTGTTATGGGCCGGTGTTATGCTTACCATCAGGCAAACGACCGGCTCGTCTCGTTACCTAATAACATAAAAAAAAAATATATATAAATGAATTTTCACTGACTATATTGGTATTCTGGATAAGTATAGGGGCTAAGAAACGCCCACCTGCGTGTCACCTGACCACAGGCCCGCACGGAATTGGCTTACGAACCGGACAATCAGACCAACACTAACGTCCCAGAATTACGGCCTGAAATTGCCATCATCAATTTACCAATTATTGACGTATTCCCCTTTTATGTCCATGTGAACTTTTATTTGGATCTGACTTGTTTTATTCGCTACCGCAGGAAATAATTCAATATTGTTTTGTTTCCGGGCTTACAATATAACAATTGAATATCGGCACTGCATGTTTGTTTTGTGACTGCATTTTGGATTATTTTTTTATTTAATGTTTTGTTAGGTACCTTCATTGATTAGGAAGGTAAAAAAAATAAAATGTTCAAAAAGTAACATTTGAAATAATCTAATATATTTCATACGAATCGTACATTATGGTCTCAACATACGAATACATTGTGCCACCCCTAACGTAGCTCGACTCATCGTTCTTATATCCGACCACGTTCGCTGCGGTCAGTACGGGAATTGGTAACCGCTAGATGGTATTTACAACTGAGCGATAACGCGAAGAATAATTCGAAGGATCAGTTCAATCAGCCCGGTTTTTTTTTATTTTTTTTTTATTTGATAACGAGACGAGCTTGTCGTTTGCCTGATGGTAAGCATAACGCCGGCCCATAACAATTGCAGTGCCACACAGAACTTTGAAACACAAAGGCCTGCGCGGCACTGCAGTGCGCTCGTTACCCTGAGACATTAGGTATTAAGTCCCATAAGCCCAGTAATTTCACTGGATACTCTGCTCATCAAACCGGAACACAGTAATGCTTGCACACTACTGCTTGGCGGCAGACTTCACTCACAAAGCGGTGGTAACAACCCAGACGGACACTCGCAGAAGAGTTAGTCCTACCACTAACGGTTTGTTGTCGTAAAACAACAGTCGCTAAGCCATTTCAGAAAACTTAAGGCGGCTGGTAAGGCGGTGGAAAAAAGACAGTACAAGTAAAAAGTACACTATTATAGGTATACAAAACACAACTTGCATGCAAAATTTGGACGGGATGTTTAAGGTCAGAGGAAATTGAGGTCGGATTTGGCACACATTCAAGAATTAGTTCGGATCAACCCTGCGCAAGTAGATATACGAGATGATAAAATATTACTCGCAGGAAATACACCGAGGCTAACCTGGGCTGGTAGATATTTCAGTTAAACTTTGTAACGCAGCGTTTTAGTTCGTTTGAGGGCAACGAAGTGATAAATTGTCGTTGCAGATACCATCTTGAGTTGTTTTTGTAACCTTGTTCATCATATCATATCTTTATAATATTGATTCAATTATCAAAAAAGTCTTACCAAAATGTTGCTCGTGAAGTCTGCCGCCAAGCAGTAGTGTGCAAGCATTACTGTGTTCCGGTTTGATGAGCAGAGTCGCCAGTGAAATTACTGGGCTTATGAGACTTAATACCTCATGTCTCAGGGTAAGGAGCGCACTGCAGTACCGCGCAGGCATTTGTGTTTCAAAGTTCTGGGTGGCACTGCAGTTGTTATGGGCCGGCTTTATGCTTACCATCAGGCAAACGACCAGCTCGTCTCGTTACCAAATATCATAAAAAAAAATGTCTTACTGGTTTATACATAAAAGGATGAGCATTGGGTTTCCATGAGGTTGTTAATCCCACTATCCCATACTACTAGTCCCACTATCCCATCCCACTAATATTATAAATGCGAAAGTGTATTTGTGTGTTTGTTGGTTTGTCCTTCTTTCACGCAGCAACGGAGCAACGGATCGACATGATTTTTGGCATAATTATAGTTTAAGGACCGGAGAGTAACATAGGCTACTTTTTATCCCGGAAAAATGCACGGTTCCTCAGGGAACGCGGCTGAAAATCACGGATAGATGCTAGTTGTTTGATGTTATTGAAGTGGTGGATGAATAAGTTTCTATTACTAATCATCTATGATCGTACACATCAATGATTACAATCAGTTTTTTAATCTTTTTTGATATATTTTAATTTTAAATTATGGTAGTTAAAAGCGCAAATCAAGGTCTACGGCATCGTTGCCTTACCTCAAGTAAGATAATACAACAATAAAACAAGGCCATGCCACGAGCAAGCTGGGAGCTCTGCCAACTGGTAGACCTGCATGGTCTAAATCATTGTCTAAATGTTTTGTAAAGGTCTTATTGTGCTACTCATTGTTTTAAAACAACAAGACGTAAAACTAAAAATAAAAATACAGTTCCGGGTTGGAACGAGTACGTGGCGGATAAATAGGCCGCCTCGCAGCAATCGTTAGCACTGTGGCACCAAGCAGGCTGCCCCACCACGGGGATCGTGGCGGAGAACCGAAAACAACATCGTGCTTCCTTCAAACGCGCTTTTAGGTATTGCCAACGAAATCACGACCAGATCGTTATGGACAAGATTGCGATGGATATGAAGCATAAGAATTTTGGTAAATTCTGACGTACCACTCTCCCATCACCTGATGGAGTGATATATTTTATAGAATTAGTATATATTATTCGGTAGGCAAGATATTTATTTATTAGTATGTAGGTATGTGGATTTTTAAATCTGGAAATAAACTATTTCATTTCATTTTCATTTCATTTCATTTTCATTTCATTTTCATTTAATTTCATTTCAATATTGTATTTAACTGTACTGTTTGTATAGCAGCTAGTTCGTAATAGCTTTCAACATAAACTACAACAACATCCTGTGAGTTCTTTCCTTTTTTTGCAAAGGCAAGTGGTCAGCTTTGGTAGGTAATAGGTATATCTTTTTTTGCTATTTGAATCCTATTATTAATTCAACCGTGTCCTACGACAACATTTGAGACTGACGATCAATTTTACTGTAGTGCAGCCATTCCAAGTATTGATCAGTCCAAATGTGTCTGAACCTAGAGAGTTTACTATAAAGGTCTGGACAGGAGCACTCAAAATATATCCCTATTTCATAATAAGTATAAAAGTAAGACAAGATTCGAAATTCATTGACGACAACAAGCAACCGAGATCTTTGCTGGAAATGAGATAGTAGGTACGGATGCAGGAAATCTCGATAATTTGCACTTGGGCCAACAGTGTATTTGTAATGGTTCATGGCGCATTTTTTTGCCCGTGGACCACAGGCATCCAGAACGGAAATTTCACTTTATGTCAGTGTGCATTTTGGTGTGTTGGTAAGTTCGATAAGTCATCAGTGACATTCTGTGAAAATTTATGATTTGTTGAGTTATGTACTCTATCTGTTATTTGACTTATAATTTTAGTTTCGCTTGACATTTACTTTTTTTCTTTGTTTTTGTTATATAATAATAATTCTGTTATTGTATCTCTAATAATAAGTTTAATTAGATGATTAGAGATGAGATGTCAACACGGAACTCGAAACAAGTAAACGTTTTTGTTTTTGCTCGTAACAAAATAATTAGTAAAATAGGATAAAACCTATAATTTGTGAAGTTTGAGTGCTACAGTTTGTTGCCGGTGGCGTAAGTGACAGATTGGTGATATAATTGAATCATACATGAGAATATAATTAAAGATTTCATCAAAACTGTTTCAACATCGGGCGGTGGTTATCATAAATTGTGACGCGCACTGTGTCGACTGTGCACCTAGCTGGAAAGAGTCGGGACCCGTGTCGCCCGGCGTACGCGACTGCTAAGACTACTTTTGCATATGCTGTGGTCCAGCGAATGATATTTCTACGACTGCTCGTACATATATTGTGGTGGGCTCTCGCCGTACATTCATTGTAAAAACGTAAAATCTTAAACTAACGCGCTTTATAGAAAACGGTAAAAATGCCGAACTGCAATGGTTGCCTGTGCGCTATAACACAAGACAATTATTTTCTTCAATGTCAGAGCTGCAGTGGATCGTTCCATCACAAATGTCTTAATATAGATGATGAACATTTTATGGCATTACGGCTTGAGTACAAGGCATCATGGTCATGTCCAGCCTGCAGCAATGTTTCTCGGCGCAAGAAAAATAAAGACCACACGAATACTCCAGTTCGGCAGCATCAGCTGCCTACGTCCGATAATTCTATGAACATGTCTTTTGACCTCCCAGACACTCATTCAGATGCTTTAGCTACCCCAGGTTGTTCGGAACCAGTCCCTGGCTACTGTGGGTGCAGTGGCGGTGTTACAATGGAAAAAATTAGTGCCTTATTTGATCAAAAATTGAACGCATCATTCTCGATTTTTATGAAAGATTTTCAGTCAATGTTAAAAAAGGAAGTTCAAGGAATGGTTCGTGCAGAAATGAATTGTGTTGTGCAGGAGTTTAAGACTGACCTTAATAATGCAACTGACTTCTTCAGCTCCGAGCAAGAAACTCTGAAATCGCGAATCGCGCAAAAAGATGCCACCATAAAGGTACTAGAGACTGACTGTGAGCGCCTACGCGGGGAAGTGCATAACTTGACCAACCGCATGTCAACCATAGAGAAAGCGACGCGCAGCTACAATATAGAAATACAAGCGGTGCCCGAGTCTCGCAATGAGAATGTAACTTTATTATTCAGAAAGCTCTGTAACATTATTAATTTCCCAGTTGAAGATGGCAGCATTCATGCCTGCCGCAGAGTAGCAAAAATGGATAATACCTCCAAACGGCCCAGAAATATTCTTGTGACACTGGCCTCGCCGAGGATGAAAGATTCAATACTCTCTGCTGTTCAGAGATTTAACAAAGGGCATCCCGGAGATACACTGAACTCACGGCATTTGGAAATCAATGGAGAAACTCATAAAATTTATGTTGTTGAACATTTATCGCCCCAATGTAAGCAACTCCATGCGGCTGCCAGAAGATTTGCCAAAGAGAAGCAATATAAATATGTCTGGGCTAAATATGGAAGAGTTTACCTGCGTAAGGATGACAACAGTGGCAGCATCTTTGTCAAAAACTTGGAAGCTCTGGAGAAACTCGCTTAGTTTAAGATGTATTTAATATAACCGTTGTTATGCTTTATCGTTTAAGTTTTAATTTAATTTAATTTCATAATGTTGGTTTATTATCAAAATGTCAACAGGATTCGTTCCAAACTTTCAGAAATATATTTAAACGCGTTAAATTGTAATTACGACATAATTTGCTTCACTGAAACTAACCTAAACAGCAGCGTCTATGACGCTGAGTTATTTGATACTCGATATAATGTTTACCGGCGAGATCGCTCAAGTACAGCTATCAGTAAGCGTGAAGGTGGAGGAGTTCTGATCGCTATTAAAAAAGATCTTGAAGTTGTCCGTCGGCTGTCTTGGGACAGTGATGTCGAAGATATATGGCTGACTGTTTTCCCGCGCAATAAAAGTGATAAAATCATAAATATCTGTCTATGCTACTTGCCTCCGGACATACCGCACGATCTTCTTCAATGTTTCTATGACAAATGTTATGAAAATATTTTGCATACCAGTGACTCACAGGAATTTATTTGTATTGGCGATTTTAACACTCCCGGATTAACCTGGTCTAAGGAGCTTAACTCATTAGCTATGAAGGCTGGCCCGGCTAACGATCAAAAGTCTCATTTATTAGGTGACACCATGGCTCTCTGTCAGCTCAAGCAATTTAATAGCATATCTAATGCAAATAACCGTCTTCTCGATCTAGTACTGGCCACTTTTGATGTTCAAGTTTACGGTGCAGATCCCCTAAGTCTTTTAGATTCCCATCATCCGGCGATTGTCTTAGATATAGATAACAATTCGGGCTTATCTGTCAAATCTTTAAAACCTAATTCCAAAATACGATTTAATTTTAACAAATGTCTGTTTTCCGAGGTTAAGCGTGAACTGTCTGAAGTAGACTGGGACTCTGCGCTCTCATCTTCTGATATTGACGCGGATTTAGACAAATTCTATGCTGTGCTCAATGAAATAATAACTAAAAATACACCTCTGTCAAAAAAATTTGATGATAGGTATCCTGTTTGGTTTAGCCCAGCACTGAAACGTTGCTTAGAGCGGAAGCATAAATATCATAAGCTTTTTAAAAAATTTGATAACCCTCTTGATTACGACAGTTTCTCCTACTATAGGGCCAAAGGCAAAACTCTTCTCGACAGCTGTTATAATGGTTTTATAAAATCAACAGAGGATTCCTTGAAAGTGAATGTTAAAGCATTTTGGAGGTTTGTTAATAGTAAAAAATCTGTGAACTCTTTTCCTTTAAGCATGACGTATGAGGGTGTTATGACTTCAAGTCCTTCGGATGTATGTGAGCTATTTTCCAGATATTTTAGTTCAGTCTTCGAAAACACATCTAACGTTGCAAATTGTAATATATCAGACAATATTTATAATCACACTAATACCTTAAGCGATATATATTTCACAAAAGAAATGATTCTTCTAAAAATTAAAAACTTGGATACTGCTAAAGGACCTGGCCCAGACGAAATTCCTACCATATTTGTAAAAACCTGTGCCGAAGTATTATGCTCACCCCTTGAAATTTTATTTAATAAGTCCTTTCAGTCTGGTAGGTTCCCTACTCTTTGGAAAGTGGCTCACGTCATTCCCATTTTCAAATCGGGTGATAAGACTCGCTGCGAGAATTACAGACCTATAAGCATACTGTCATGTTTTGCGAAACTATTCGAGAGCGTTGTTTATGATGTTCTATATAATCACGTCAAGGCAATGTTGCATCCACAACAGCATGGTTTTGTAACCGGAAGGTCAACCACCTCTAATCTGTTAGAGTACAAAAATTATTTATGTAATGCCTTTGCCAAGCGGGTTCAAGTAGACACTATATATACAGATTTTGCAAAGGCTTTTGATAAAGTCAACCATAGCGTGCTTTGTAATAAATTGAAACATTTTGGTATCCATGGTAATTTGCTTCGTTGGATTCAATCCTACTTAAGTCGAAGGAGTCAACTAGTTGCAGTAAAAGGTCACCTTTCTGAACCAGTGACGGTCACTTCAGGGGTACCGCAGGGTAGTCATTTGGGACCTTTGTTATTTGTTTTGTTTATTAACGATCTTATAGATTCAATCTCTTGTCCGTGTCTACTGTATGCTGATGACCTTAAAATGTTTTCAGGGGTGAATGACGCTGTTGACGCTTCCAAACTGCAAAATGATCTTAATACCCTTGCACTTTGGTGCGATAATAACCATATGCAGCTTAATATAAATAAGTGTTTTGTGATAAGCTTTACTCGGAAAACACATAAGCTTATGTTTGATTATACCATTAAAGGTAGCATACTGACAAGACAAAGCGTTGCAAAGGATCTCGGCGTACTTTTTGATGAAAAGCTTACTTTTCATAACCACTATGACCACATCATTGACCGCAGTTCGCGATTACTTGGGTTTGTGTCGAGGACTACTAAACATTTCCGTAACTGCAATAGTTTCATTTACCTTTATTACACTCTCATACGTAGCATACTTGAGTATAACTCGTCCATCTGGTCTCCATTCTACAGCATCCATAGCAATCGAATCGAACAAATTCAGAGACGATGTCTTAGGATTGTAAGCTACAGATGTGGCATGGGCCGTAAACTATCGTCTTATAAAGACCGGCTTGGCTATTTTCACGTGACATCTCTTGAAGTACGTCGCAAATACATTGATATTGTATTGCTTTTTAAAATAATCCACTCAACTATTGACTCCCCCTCTCTGCTTTCCCTATTAAACTTTAACACGCGGTTCAGAAATCGTAATCGCAACTATAACATATTTAGTCTTCAAGTTTTCTCCAATAATACATCCTTTTACAATCCCATAGTCAGAATGTGTCGCCTCTACAATGAAATTCTTATCTCCAACAGAGATATCGACATCTTCCACCATAAACTATGTCACTTTCAAAAACAATTAAAGACTATTTTCTTTTAATTTCATATATTTTCATAAGTATAATGTCAAATTTCTAACTCAATTTCGTTTGTTTGTATTTATCTATTGAGCAAATGTTATTATTATTGGTGTTATATACTTATTATTGTAACGCAATTAGGCACTCAAAAGCTTGGAATGTAATTAAGAACAATAATTTTTGATTATTATTTCACTATCATGTATGGATTACATTCTGTATTGTGTGCTATTAAATAAATAAATAAATAAATAAATAATTGGTAACTCAACCGTTCTTATTATAAATAAATAAATGAAAATAAATCAGTATTGGTTATTATTTACACTAATAGAAAGTGCGCGGAGAACAGGAAATATCACATCAAATACCAATTAGTACTATCACCAGCAAAAGTGAAACACAACAGAGCTTAACCAATTTTAATCAAAGTAAAAAAATAAGAGAGACTTTAGTCAACAGACCAAAAGTGAATAATTAGTGAAAGTTAAAGTACAGTGCCTATATTTTAGACGTGCGTCCCCTCCTCTGATGATAATAACTACCATCAATCACTTCAGCCGTTGTTATGGTCGAGAAAACAACGACAGATTTTTAAAGCTTATTTAGAATAGGTAAGTACTTTGTTTTTCTAATCAAAATTATAATATTGACTTGGTTTACGTGTAGGATAAGGCAGCTCCATAATATTTCAAAAATGACATATTTCCTGGATGCATATTTCTACTTTTTAGTTGCAATAAGTAACTAGCAGTAACTAGCGCTTGTTTCATTGTAAGTTACAAAACATGTTTAGTGACATCCCCAGTTTTTTATAATGAAGTCATGCATGTTCTTTACCTCAGGGTAATGACCACACAGGACTCTCATGCAGGATGTTTCAGAACATCCCACAAGACACTTTTCTCTTTCATGCTTGCAAAACATATAATTATAATATAAGATGTATAGAACCCACTCAAATTATTTATTTTTTCGAACACTGTTGCACAAAAAAACAGGCATCTTTGAAAACAAAGTAGCTCAGCGTGTTGCACCATTGCTGGCTTACAAATATTATTTAATTAATAATTGGATAGTAAATTAAAAATGTTTAATAATTATCCTAGTTAATATCACAACTGAAATAACAAAAAATATGTCACACGATACACACTGGTCAAATCCTAAAGCTGAATAAAATTTACAAATTATTTATTCAATAAATTCATACATAGATTAAAAAATTAATAATAATATGATTACAAACAATAGGGACTACCACAGCCACTACCGCCGCCACTTATATGGCCATATTAATTCAACCCAACTCCATAAACAAGCCCCATGAAAATTTTAAAAGAAATCAAACGGACTTAAAATTGCAAATAGACCGGTCCACAGGAAGAGAGTACCGAATTCCGACCAAAATTGCTAGTCTTGCTCACTATATTAATTCTGGGATACGAAAATTCCCTTTTATTCCGGAATCTCGGCCTCTGGGATCGTTAACCTACGCTTTGCAGTCTTCTTTTAAACAATAAAAGCAAATTGAATAAGAAGGGATCCTTCTGATAAGTAGGTTTCAGGGAAGGGAGAGATAATTATCGATGACGCTATCGATATCTTGAACATTGATGAATTATTAAACAAAATACGTCAATATATTCTGTTATAAAATTTTGTAAAACTGTGAGTACTATTTGAAATAAAACCACTTGATCTGAGTTTATAAAATTCACTAGCTTTTGCCAGTGGTTTTCACCCGCGTTCCCACAGGAACCGTGCATTTTTCCGGGATAAAAAGTAGCCTATGTTATTTTTCGGTCCATAAACTATATTTATGCCAAAAATCACGTCGATCCGTTGCTCCGTTACTGCGTGAAAGAAGGACAAACCAACAAACCAACAAATACACTTTCGCATTTATAATATTAAATAATAAATATATATAGTATGGATAGTATGGAAGTATGGTAGTATGGATTAAATCAATATATTGTAAAAAGAAGGTAGCCGTTTACAAACTACAGTTTTAGCCACGTCTTAGCCAGCGCACAGCGTCTGGTCACTCTTAAACTAAATTACATAAAGTTCTGTCTTATTTTCTACACAGTGGGTAATAAAAAATTTTTATAGTCACTTCCCCGGTCTTTAACTTCATTTGAAGACTTCTATGTGCATTGTGCAGCTCTAAAATCTTATTATATTAAAGTTCAACAATGTAACTGCCCGTTATAGTTCAGTATAGCCCAGTATAGTGTTCGCCCAAGTCGCAAACTTTAGTCTATCGCTTCCCGCAGCTTCCTCTTTGTTTAAAATAGGTCACTCTTACGCCAACGATACATAAAATACGTTTTTAAAGTTTCATTCACATGATGTCTTGTGATATCGTACGAGCATTCCAATTTTTATAAACTGTGGCGTGTTCGAGGAAAATCAATATGGCCGGCTTTGGGACGGAGAGAATATTTTTTTTGGTTTTTATTTTTAGTGTTCATTAAAATAGCAGTACGTTTTACTACTCCTAACTGCTACAGTTCTATTCCACTAGGCTACTTATTTAAAAGCGTGATAATATATAGAGTGAATATTAATATAAACATTCTCATACTATGATAATAATCATCATCAGCAGGAAGACGTCCACTGTTGAACATATACAGGCTTCCCCCACAGAACGCCACTGTTGACGGCTACTTTCCTCACGCATCCGGATCCCCGTGGTTTTGACGAGTTTGCCTGTCCACCTGCGTCTATTATAAAACAGTTTAACTACGGGATGATACATACTGTATATACTATGGGATAAAAAACGTAAGTTCCTAAAACTAAAAATTTAAAAGGTGTTTTTTTTATAGTGTAAGTAAAAAGTTTTATTTTCAATCTTATGAAGATAAAAGTTGAAAAGTAAAAATCTAACGCAAGTAACTAGAACCTGCATAATGCACTTATATGTGTGCTGTATAATACGTAAAATTAATTGAGTACAGCGGCGCAAGTACGGAAGTCAATTCGATAAATTTGTTGAATCCAATAAACTGATAATTTTTCGAATGTTGTGAGTACCGAAATCTGATCGTAAAGTATTGTAAGAGCTCTATATTTCTTTGGATTCGACCTAGCTATTCGATAACTTTTGTCGATTGTATCAAGGCTCGATAAATTATATAAAAAAATCGATAAAACCCACTTTATCGATTTGAACTATCAATTTTATCGATCGGAAAGATCCGTACTTGCGCTGCAGGATTGATAAATTCAATTCTAGGCTACGCCATGACAATCTTTCCAATTATGTTAAAGTGCTACAAAATATGATATCATTCTATTTAGAAACCCGTAATATCATATTTGAATGTTTTTGCCACAAATGTTTGGGTATAAAGCCTTTTCGCCCTTTATATTGGATATTAATTTAATTTTATCATTTTGTATTCGAGTTGTTTACGACGATGGTTTTGTATGTTTAGGTAAGATAACAGTCTCGTTTCTCTGTTATATTTAATGAATACGTTTCTGAAACTAGGTAAATGAATAACCCTTTAATAACTAGCTAGGTTTGTTGGAGGCTTTTATTCGTAACAAAGGAGAGAGATCAGGAATTTTGTCGTTAAACAGTCTTCAGACCTCCTACACAAAGACTTAAATCTCATAAGAATAATGGTTAATGGATAATATTTAGGCGGTAGGACTAACTCTTCTGCGAGCGTCTGTCTGGGTTGGTACCACCGCTTTGTTCGTGAAGTTTGCCGCCAAGAAAATGTGCAAGCATTACTGTGTTCCAGTTTGATGAGCAGAGTAGCCAGTGAAATTACTGGGCTTATGAGACCTAATGTCTCAGGGTAACGAGCGCACTGCAGTGCCGCGCAGGTGTGAGTGGCACTGGAATTGTTATGGGCTGGTGTTATGCTTACCATCAGGTAAACGACCAGCTCGTCTCGTTATAAAATAGAATAAAAAAGTTCGCGGTCAGAAGAACCTCCTTTGAAACCGTCTGAGATTTCCTTGACGCGGATGACGCTAGGCTCACGTGATCCTTTAGCCCAAGTTAAGAGTAATTTCTGCTCTCTTTCTGTTCTGTGACAAAAAATTGTTAATCTAATCGTTAATGGACTGTTAATCTTTAAATTACTCTTTGGTGTAACGTAAAAACAGCAAAATATCTCAAAAATACATCACTTTTATTTCAGTAAAAGCATCTTAATTAACAACATAAATTTACAATCACGAAAATCCGTGCATTAAGCGGTAATGACCAACGTTATTCTTAATATCTTTACGGATATAATTAAAGGGTAGGTACACCCTTTAATTTCAAGAGGGTACCACCGTTCCCGTGTAGGTGTTATGATTTATGACGTCGAATAATAAGGAACAATATTCGAGGCCCCAAAATAAATGAGAGGCCGTGTTTACCTGACCTTAATATGAAGATTTTCATTTTAGATCCGGCACGTTCTTTGCATAGATGAAAATTTAATTTTCATATCAGTAAACCTACTTGGGGAGGTTACATTACGGCGGCAGATGTGAATTTCTTTATTGTTACAACGAAGCTCCGGGATTAAATTCTTTAGGAGCATTTAGAGATTAAATCGATTTGTGCTAAGGGCCAATTTAAAAACAGATTAATTTCTTTTATCAATTTTGCTGATTTTTAACACACCTAATATGTTATAGACGTAAGGTAACATTTCTATGGTGGTAGGGCATTATTAGTAATCGTCTGGCTATAGCTATCACTCTCAGGAAAATCTGCTGCCTACGGTTGTGGTCTGGTAGAGACTCTGGAGAGACAGTTGCTAAGTATTAACGTATCTACTATTTTCTCATATCTAGTAATAACGTATCTACTATTTTCTTATATCTAGTAATAACGTATCTTGCCGGGTACGTAGCAGGTTTGCGGTGATTATGATGTTAAAATACTGTTTGAATTATTACCAATTTATTGTTCTATTAAAATGTTCTTAAAGTATAAAATGTTAAGTGAAAATGTTAATGTTAGCTGAATGCACCCGGGCGACACGCTATCCAAATGTGCACTGAAGGCTACCTACTAAGTAAACGCGTCACCCGAATTATACTGCCAACTAAGGTGTTCGATGGCACTACACCGGACATATCTACTATTTTCTTATATATACAGTAACAACGTATCTACTATTTTCTCATATCTAGTAATAACGTATCTACTATTTTCTTATATCTAGTGTTAACGTATCTACTATTTTCTTATGTCTATTATTAACGTATATCTACTATTCTCTTTTCTTACCACATTCATCTACAGAATTACTTTTAAGATCAATTACGATAGTGGTCAAATGCTGGAGGTTAAAAAGGTACAATTTATGGCGTGACACTGATGATGGGATTCAAAAGTAGTATTGATAAATTGAGAATCATAAAAGCTATCAAACGACTACAGTTACTCCTTTACAGTCTTTATCATCATAAGTCCCAACTCTTACTGAACAAAAAATTTCGACTACAAAATGAAGTTATAAAGTGGGCGTATTAAAATTAAATTCGATCTTCTACAGTTCAAAGGGTACAATTTCGTTAGTATCAAGTATAACTTTTCCAAAGGGCTCCGATCTATTCTATTAGATCCGGTCAAAGGTATGCAAATGGCAAATTAACTTTTTATAACAAACTACATTTTTGATTGCAGATGTGAAAAAGCCTTTGGAATTAATCTATGTGAATATTTTTAATAATTTCTTAGCTTTCGAGATTATGAGATGGTACAACTCCTTTACAAATTGCATTGGGCCGACTCGAACACTACAAACGGTTCGAAAGGGAAAGGAAATAGTTTAAAATATGAGTATACGCAATAAAAAATATTATTATTAGTAGGTACATTACTGTAATGACAGAAATAAAGCAATTGACGGTCGATCAATTCTGCCAGCCGAGCCTGAATAACTTTATTCTTTGCTTTTGTGTTGTTTTTGGTTTTAGTGAATTCTATAAAAACTAGTAGGGTACCTATAATATAACCAGTACTATATTAAAGTATCTACTAGTAGTACTCAGAATTTATAGACATGCCCTATTTATTCATAGAGCATATTATTAATAAATACAATGGGTATTATTACAATCCCATTTTATGGTATACATTAGAAGTCGTCAGTCCTATATGTTGTTTCAAGGCAGATTTCAATTTTGAGAGCACAGCTACAGTATATTATGAAGTCAATGACGATCGACGAGCTTTTAACCGATCACGTTGCCGGCACAATGCGTGCGGTTTACCGCAATCAATGCGCAGTCGATTGCATACACAATTATCTACGCAGTTGGATCTGTACACGACAATGATTAGTCTTTCCGGTGAGTCCACCGTACGTTGCTATTGCCATCCGGAAATTTAAATATCGAAGACCTGCGTGGCTCTATGCTGTGTTCAACAGCTTCAAATATCAACTGCCATTATACACTCAGTAATATGACTAATTTACCGTAAAACATTTATAGCTGTATACATAGGTACCATTGCTTTGCTCATACACTCAGGGCAGTTTTACAGATGAATTTACGAGCTAGACAGTAGACAAACTCTACACAAACCGAATCGATTTTAATGAACATATTAGTCAAAGTGGTAACATCTTAAGTCACCAATCTGCCTCATCTACGCTGTCGATGCCGGTTAATTAGCGAAACTGACAAAGGAGACTAGACGTATAGACTAAGAGCTAATGTAATATGGTGCAAGACTGAAGATGACTTTATAATTATTCAAGCAGTGCAGCACTGCAGGATTTAATAGCAGGCGCGATA
The DNA here is from genome assembly GCA_907269065.1 of Crocallis elinguaria. Taxonomy (NCBI): domain Eukaryota; kingdom Metazoa; phylum Arthropoda; class Insecta; order Lepidoptera; family Geometridae; genus Crocallis; species Crocallis elinguaria. The sequence goes on along the minus strand of OU026080.1, from coordinate 13,341,341 downwards.
TTAATCAAGTGAATAATTACATCTAGCCTTTTTTTTGTTTATATAGTAACTGTATATAGTAACAAGTTGCCTGGTATTAAAAATAATATAACAACTGCAGTACCACTTGCTCCGCCTGCCATCCCTCTTCCTGTGGTCTCGTCCGTTATTGGCGTGCTGCCGCAGTGAGAGCAGCGGGTTCCCCGTGGGAGCGGTCGGGGGCACGCGTACCCCAGTGGTGGAACTCCTGGTTCCATGACGACTGCGCGCCGCACCTCTTCGCCCTGTCCGTCTAATGGTGCTCGAGCGCGCGTGTTACCCACACAGTGCTCCATCGCCCCTCTTAGCGGTCTCTCAGGTCCAGCTCAGTCTTTTGCCTGATCTACTGAGCCCTCTGTTGCCCCTTGCAGAGGAGCACGTGGAGAGGCCCACCATGCCGGGTTATTAACCTTTCCGGGACCAAAAACCGTCAACCAAAAAGGAAGGTGCACCAGAGAAGGTTGCCCAGCATATCGTCCCATGGTTGTTACCCTTAGACATCAAGTATTAAGTACTACGCCCATTTCATTATTTTGTAATGAAAATGTTTTATTGCTTGAGCTTGAATATTTGAACATCCAATAACATTATAATGCATATACATTCCTGCCTTATACATTACACAAGCAAAACATAAAGGGTATCAGTGTGCCAGTAAACAGGATTGCTTCTAATTAACAGTCAAAGAAGCACAATCTGAAGTCGCCAATCAGCTTCTGCAATAACTGCGCGGGTTAATTAACGAAGCACGACAAAGGAAACTGAACACTCACCTCGCTTTCAGTTTTAAACCCCCTCATTATCTAAGAAACTTTCTGATACAAGCCGCTGTGTTCTCTTCCCTCGAACGTTCCAAAATTTAAAATTTTAATATTCAATTCGTCTTTTGATTAATATTCGTAAAGTTAGAGCCGTCAATTCATAATGTCATTAGTTGACGGTCGTTAGGCGTCCTAAAGTCTGTAATGTGCTCTAATAATTCTGACGAAAATAACCGCGGACTCGAATTATGTGATTAAAACTTTTTAGTTCGTCCGTCTTAAATTACTTGGCTACTTACTAGTACGTTAGGAAAATAACGTTGATTGCTTTTTCTTACATTTTTTGCTTTCTCAAAGTTAAGTTTAATTTTACTACTATCTAATTTGTCAAGAGCGCTTTCATACAAATTTTAGAGTCCAAAATATCTGAAATTAATATAAATTAACTGATTTTAACGAAATTTTACACGCGGTACGCGTACGCGGTACCAGCATCTAGGTATAGTTTTAGTAGAAAACCTGTGAAGCGTATAAACTCTTTTACGCTCTCAGCACACGAAGCAGCTTGAGTTTCGGCAACTACCCACTTTTTACAAGTTGTCTTTAACGGTAACCAAATGTAGCAAGAGTTTACGGTTGCAAATTTTAATAAACTTTTTAAATAGGTATCTACTATGCCTGGAAGAGATCGCTGCTTAGTGATAAGGCCGCCGATTGTACTAATTTGTAAGAGCTTTTGTAATTTTTTTTTTTCCCTTATTGTGCAATAAAGTGTTATCTATCTATCTATCTACTAGGTAAGCGTGCTAAATCGTCGACTGCATCGTCACTTACCATCAGTTGAGAAAGCAGTCAAACGCAAGCCTACAATGAATAAATAAAATAAATAAAAATAAATTATCATAGAACTAGCTATTGTAAAATATACGTGTCATCGACCATCATCAGTGACCTCACCATAAGGCTATCATCCCTTCAAAAGCTTCGTAAAAATCGACTTTGATCTTAATTTGATTCATAAAGAACCAAGAAAAAAAGCGAACTGAGAACCAAGAACAAAAAGAAAATTAATAAATATCTCGGAACCAATTTGACCTTAACGGAACCGCAAGACGTCAGAACCGATGTTAAATAAAATTAATTAAATATTGAGGTCTCGTGTAACTCGTAATTCTGTTTTAATTATTTTAATTAAGGACAACGTGGCCCAGTAACAGATGTCCGAAACTGGTGTTGATCTAATATAATAATAAAACTGTCATTTTGTCTGTTCATTGCTTTTTTATACGGTGATACCATAGTTGTACTGTGATGTCAAATCGTTAGGTTGAGGACTCAAATAAATAAATAAATAAACGCTTACACACTCATACCCCCGCACTAGGATTCCCTGTGTCGCAGGTGGCATGGACACACACAGATACACATCACAAACATCCAAGACCCGAGAACAAACTTTATGCTTACACAAAATCTGCCCCGGCCGGGAATCGAACCCGGGACCCCTCGCTTTGCAGGCAGGGTTACTACCAACTTAGCTACGGAGCCGTCTATCACAGAGCTTTTGCTGAATGAAAACTGTAGAAAGGTAACAGTTGCTTGTTATAGCATTTTCCCCATTCTAAGTTTGGCGTGTTTATCTTTGACCACATCATTGCCAAGATCACGTGGAATCTTGGACTAACACTAACAATAATAAAATCAGTACAAGGACACATTGTATTGGACGCGCAAGAGCTGCATGCAATGGGCGCTGGAGCAGCACCGTGCGTGTATTGCAGACCGTAGACGCTTATGCTAACGTGCGTTCGCTTGTCAGAATAACAACGCTTTTGCATCAAGCGCGGATTACGAGTATCTAGTAATCGACGCTTGATGCAAAAGCGTTGTTATTTTGACAAGCAAACGTACGTTTGCATAGGCGTCTACGGTCTGATAATTATGTGGCACGCTCTCAACCAACACCATAAATATCACAGTGTAACTAATACAGTTGGTCAATTTAACCAACGAATCGTGAACTCGCTATATAAATACCCATTTGATTATAAATGAAGGGATATGAATAATTTGAACTCATTTCACAGTATTTTTGTTATAAAATATTCCATCGCCTTATCCTGTCTTTGTAAAATAACCTTAGTGGGATCACGCCTGCCTCACTCATTTATTTTCCCAAAGTAGCGATTATAAGTAGGTAATTAAAATTTGATGTACGAGGTTTTTGTTTCTTTTAATAATTTATAATATGAATTAAATTTATAATCCTATAAATTTAACTTCGGTTGATTGTTCTTGATATTGATATTTGTCTCCCATGATTATATATAGAAATAACCTAAACCAACAGGCTATTAATATAAACGAACGGAGCTACGGGCAAATGCTTGTTAGTAATAATTATAGATAGAATGAGGATTTCGTTTCGCCTTTTGCTAATTATATTTCAAAAGATGTTTCAGATTGCGGTGTAATTTCTGTGACAGATGTGAAAACATTTTAGTAAACATTGGGATATTAAATGATAAAACATGTTTACTGAACATGGTATAAAAATTTTTGCTGTTACAGGGTTAGCACATTATGGCCATTCCACTATAGTCTCTAGGTTTACGAAACTATACTATATAGTTACCTCGTTCAAACCTAGAGACTTCTACATGGGCCCTATTTGTGCGCTCATGGAAATAGTTTCTATGAGCGCACAAATCGGGCCCATGTAGAAGGGTACCCATATCCTAAAAAAAACAGGGTCATATAAATCACGCGTAACAGAAAAAAACGTTTTGTTATATTATGTTTTTCGTAACTTATGTGTTTTCACTTAACTAATTAAGTATGGAAATATGTACATATATGATATTAGAATTAAAATTTGTCAATATTACGGAAATGAACATTATTTTAATTCATGTGAAATTCAGGTTTTATCAAAATGTCTAAATGGCTTGTTTCACTGGATTGTGTCAAAATATATAAAAATATCTAGACATATATGTATGTACTGTTAGGTCAAGAAATGAAACAACTAGCTTTGAATAATCGACACACGTGTATTTTCACTAGTAGTTCAATGAGGACTGCTGTCCTTCCCCGCGTCTTCCCCTTGCGTAGCGCTATGATCACTACGGCGTAGCACTGACTTCATGACGTCATAGCGTAGCACCCATCACCATACCATGCTCTACCTTTATTCTTACAATACATATTTATCAAAATATTGTTAACAAGATTTTTGGATACACGTATTGGAGCCTGCCCATTCACATTTCCCCTGCCAACATCTCCCACAGCCCGCGAAATAAACAAAGCGTAGTCCATCAAACCATTAAAAAAACTTTGGTACATTTTAAAAATACCGCGACGCAAATTATCTGACAATCACACGAGTAATTTAAAACACAATCGAACTGAAATGAAAGCTATAAATAACACAGTGGACTCCCGGCGGGCGATCGTGGAAAATAAATATTTACTCACTTTTATAGGAGAGCGATTGCCGATCCACGTGTTTACTCGACAGATGAGGTGCTGGTCTAATTAGATCACCTGCCTTTAGACTTGATATCAACTCCCTTCCTTATCTTAAAATGGCCAATAGCTTTGTGTCAAAATTTGCAGGCAATTTGATCGTTTTTGACGTTTGACGTGGGGATAGCTTCTATGAATAGACAATGAAATAATTTTAGATTTTTAATCATGCTTAATTCTATTATTTCTCGACATAGGTCGGTTAGAGACGTAGATTGGTGGAACAACCAATTGTGTGGCCGCTAAATAATTGTATGAATGGAGAACATAATTATTATAATGAGACATATTCGCCCTTATTCATAAAAGCTCAATAAGATAATCTATACTTTAAACTGCTCTGTCAACTTCTCGTTGATGGAAGCTGTTACGCGTGAAAACGAGATAAAACACTTTCTAGTAATTAAGTAAGCTACGGAACGTTTATGAATAAGGGCAAATACCTGCAGATGTCTCAAGGTAATATGCGCACAGCAGTGTCCCGTAGGTCTTCTTGTTTCAAAAGTTCTATTATCCTTTATCGGCAGCTGTTATCAGGCATACGATGTGCTCGTCTCATTACCTTAGAGTATATTTTTATAAAGGTATTACCATATTTTATACATAAAAGAACGTTATAAACAAACCAGTTTAAGCAGGTCACAAACTTATCCCCGCTCTACATCTATGCTCAAATTAATCGCATCTTTCATACGCTGCGAGACTGAGCCTGCCAGGGAGCTATTAGCAGAATATAAAAGACTGGCCGGAATTCTCGAGTGGGGCGCTTAGAAGTATGGAGCTATGGATCGTTAGGTGGCCGGGAAGTGTGCTGGCACGGCCGTTTCATACCAAAACGTGGAGTGTATGCGTATGTATTTCATATAATAGGCGAATCTACATCCATTTATAAGATCCATTTGTGATATATTTATATATATATATTTATATATATATTTATAGATGCTCGTAAAGTCTGCCGCCAAGCAGTAGTGTGCAAGCATTACTGTGTTCCTGTTTGATGAGCAGAGTATCCAATGAAATTACTGGGCTTATGAGAATTAATACCTAATGTCTCAGGGTAACGAGCGCACTGCAGTGCCGCGCAGGCCTTTGTGTTTCAAAGTTCTGGGTGACACTGCAATTGTTATGGGCCGGCGTTATGCTTACCATCAGGCAAACGACGAGCTCGTCTCGTTACCAAATAAAATTAAAAAAATAAATAAAAAAAATTATATACTTAGCTGTGTCACGTTTTTTGTGCCATGGAGCTCTTTAACAAGGAGGAAAGTAATACTCAAACTTGTAATCTTAAGAACGTTTGTGTGCGATATTGTATACTTGCGTGGTTTTAGGATATTTTCTAATGCCCACTTCACACTATCAGTTGTCAACGCTAACTAACAAATCTAAGAAATGTTATACCCCAGACTATATCAACGAACTTTGTCGTCATTTATTTAAACGCAGACAAAAATATAAACAAAGTAAATGTATTTCAACATCACGTGCAAATATTTTTGTGTGTTTCTAAGAGATGAAACTCGTAGCTCGCAAAAGGTAACATTTATGTTCGTCTAAAAGAAATACGCCGGGAAACGTTAGCGGCTATTCTTGCTTTGTTTATGGCACAAAAGTTTTGTAATTGTGCTGTAAAATACAAACGGAATTCGTTTACTTGGTGTAGTTTGGGCAAATATAAACTTGGCGTTATGAGGTCTATGTTTCGGAGTTTGTTGCACGAAAATTATGAACAGATATATATTTATTACTAGCTGTGTCCCGCGGCTTCACCCACGTTGCCTAAGTTATTCCTTGTGACATCAGCTATCTATCAGTGAAAGTCCCGTCGAAATCGGTCCGACCGTTTCGGAGATTACCCGGAACATACAGACAGACAAACAAATATTTTTTAATTGGTGTTTTGCTATAGGTACTTTCATATGCATTTAATAAAAAGCCGTTATTTTGATATTACAAACAGACACTTAAATTTCATTTATTTGTATAGATTAATATATTTATATACTGCTAAATTAAAATGTATGGTGAGTTGTATTTAATTAGGATTGAATGGTGTTTGAAATATTTTTTTCGACATTTTATTTTGCATTAGCTGTTAAAATTTTAAATGCGGCCTTTTTTATTTTGATTTCTATTTGAAAATTGTAAAATTTTGAATTTTGTACTTCTGTTGTGCATCTTCGTTTTTCAAATTGCTCCTTTTTTAATAACACAAAGGAACGCGTATGTACATTTATTCACTTGTATATGTGAATGCACACGTTCTTTCAAAAAAACCAATAAGAAAATCCATTTTCAACATAAACGGCTGTTTAATAAACAAACGTAACAAGAAATCTGAGTTTGAATTTTATCGAGACCCAATAGGTAGTCTTCTCAGAAAGTTTGCGGTTTCCGCCAGTTCTCGAATTGAATTTGATAAGGGGTAAAATTTTGTACGAAAGTAATTTTCGTTGCGGGAAAGTTCTATATTACCTGGCTTTTAGGATAGGCGAGCCGATCAAGCGTGCGATAGGTAAAAAGTCGTTTGCTTTTCGAAAGTTTCAGGTTATAACTACGGTGCTTACTTGAAGTGGATTGAGCAATTACTGGAGTGTTCTTGAGTGTTTTCTCATTTTGATTTAAAGTTAAGACTGGGATGTGAAAGTACATTTTACAATAGTATGAATAGAAGTACCTACAATAGTATGAGTGGACTGCTAGGCACTATTTCAGCTTTTCACATCTATTATTTACGTATCCGTTTTAGATATTGTCAAGCGCATGAACTTTTCCTTAAAGGCACTCTCTGATTGGGGAGATGCCAATCTGGTCAAGTTCAACCACCAAAACCATTAACGCGTGTCTGTTCATTTCATTTTCATTTCATTTATTTAATTGACCACATTATAACAGATTTAAGTGAACGTGAATCCTAAAACTCTACACTACATTTTTTGGGGAGTCGTGTAAATAGACGTCACATTAGGCGACACAAAAATTGCATTCCAACATAGACTTTCTGAATAAACCACTAAGCGGGTCTTAAAAAACATGACCATGTTGACGTTCCAATTTCCTTGATCCTCCGAACATAATAGTCTTCTGGCCGGGAATGACACTTCATTTCCATCGATCTCCACTACAAACTATGAATAAATTTATCTTAATTGCATTTCGTACTATTTTACCAAGGCGTATCTTGATATCGGGCGATTGAACCAGATTTGAAAGATGATAGTGATTGCATTTAAGTTTTTATACCCTTAATTACTTAGGACTTTAGTAATAAAACTGATTGCTACTAATAAAAACTGTATAACGATTGCATATATAGTTATACAATGTTTTGTCTTGCTTGTTCTTTGACAATTTGAAAACTGAATCGAAAGGGCAAAATATTGTGTAACCATTCAATTGATAAACAGTTTTCATTAGTAAACCCTTTAGAGTATAATTGATTCCAAAACAATTTAAAATCTTGATCCTGATGCGTCCATAAAAAATGTTTTATGAGCCAAAAAATGGTTGTTTAATATCCCAAAATGTAATAAATAAGTTTAAACACGCTCGTCATTTATTTTACAAATGAGTTCATTCAGATCTGGATGATTTAGCACCGAGCTTATTTTCACACCCAAATACCCCAATACAGCAATATTGAGAGACCTCTAGAATTTGCCTTTCAGCATACACGCCCTTACTAGGCATTACATAAGCCTACACGAATAAAATATTGATACAAGATTTACGTAACTGTACGCAATGCTCCCTGCGGAATCTTAAAATATCTAAGCAAAATCGGGGTTTAAATATAAACTTATGTCTATATATGTGTACCTATATATGTATGCGGATCACGGTTCTCGTCGATTTATTCAAAGACACGCTCTCGACTTATCAGTGGCTGGCGGCGAATCAAATGTCATATATCTGCCTGCAGTTACCATAAAGATATTTGAGGAGACGCCCAGCTGAGATAGCGTTAGTATGCAAGTTGCGATAGCACATTAAATTCAGCGTCGTGAAGTGTTTTCAGAAATGCTATCTTTACTTACATGCCCTAAAAATAGCGGTTGAAGGTTAGACGAATTTTGAACGGAAGACCAGCGCTATTTTTATAATACTCTGGTTACCGGAACCGAACCTCATCTTTGCCCTGTAAGTTCAATTTAAGCGCTTGGCAATTCGCAGGCCATGATCCGATAACAAATATTTTATATGTTATTTGTTTATTATACTTTATTACAATAAGAAACACACAAATGTAACACTTAATGCTAAAGCATTTTCTGCCACTCATCCACTTATTCTACAACAGAAGATGGATGTAGGCGTACATCACAAATGCATATAAGTATCAGTAGGTGGTAGAACTAACTCTTCTGTGAGTGTCTGTCTGAGTTGCTGTCATTACTGTGTTCCTGTTTGGTGAGCAAAGTAGTCAATGGAATTACTGGGCTTATAAGACTCTGGACTTATGAGACTTAATAAACACCTAATGTCTCAGGGCACTCAAAATAAACTCAAAAACTCAATAGTAGATGAATGCTAGTTCTATTATAGTTAAGTAAACATTAAATTATGTTAATACTAGTTTAGCATGTCATTTGATTCAGCAAAATAAAACTGTTAATTTGAAATAAGTTCATTTCTGCCATAAAAACAGATTAATGCAACATAAACTTTAACAAAACCAAAGTAAATTTTAGTGTTAAATTTACCAATAATACATAACAATTTTTTTTTTTTGATTTAACGAACCATGTCTGGTAGGTGCTAAATAGGTTGAATCAACCTCTTTGGTTTTTCAGTGTGTTATTTACCGTTCATACTGGCACACTCACGAGTGCAATGAAAATCCCGCTTCCCAACAAATGATGTCAACACACGGAATATCCTGACTGACATCTCATTAAAACATAGTCAGATAGTTAACGACGCCTAAACTCGAGACCGAGCTGGTGAGTACAAAATAACGAATGTCCTACCTATTAGTATCTATGCCGCATTAATATTTTTGTTAGTGGGAGGACTAACTCTTTTGCGAGTGTCCGTCTGGGCTGTTACCACCGCTTTGCTCGTGAAGTCTGCCGCTAAGCAGTAGTGTGCAAGCATTACTGTGTTCCAGTTTGATGAGCAGAGTATCCAGTGAAATTACTGGGCTTATGAGACTTAATACCTAATGTCTCAGGGTAACGAGCGTATTGCAGTGCCGCGCAGGCCTTTGTGTTTCAAAGTTCTGGGTGGCACTGCAATTGTTATGGGCCGGCGTTATGCTTACCATCAGGCAAACGACCAGCTCGTCTCGTTACCTAATAACATAAAAAAAAAGATCTATGCTCAACTATTAATTAATTCCAACACGGAATAAATGAAATTATTCATTAATTCCGAATCTTTATTCGAAGCCCGCTGCTCGCCCCTGGTGTACGACAGATGTCCAGAATTTAATTTAATATAATTCCCGTTTTACTTTCTTTTAATATTATATCTGTTGAAGGCCGCCGAAGATCTCATTTCTCAAGACAATTCGATGAAAATTCAATTTAATATCAGACGTTTCAGTTCGGTGGAACAACACAGAAATGGAATATTATTTAGGCCTTTGAAAGCAATAAACAAGTTATTTTAGATAAGGCTCGACAGTTAAATGTTATTAATTTATAAATGAGACATTTGAATTAAAGTAATAATGGTACAATGGGTGCTAAGATTCAGGGACTTGTAATAATTAAGGAGTTATTTTGTGGAGATGTAAGGTAGATGATCAAATGTATTTGCTTCCTAATAAAATATTATTATAAATGAAGCAGTAATCTTACATTGAATAGTTAATACACTGTAAAAAATATTTGTATATTGACCAAAACTATTCACATTAGTATAAAATTCAGGTATAAATTTAAATGAGTTTTTTGAATTTCACTAGGTGGTAGGACTAATTCTTCTGCGAGTGTCCATCTAGGTAACGAGCATCACTGTAGTGCAGCGCAGGCCTTTTTGTATTAAAGTTCTGATTGGCACTACAATTATTATGGGCCAGCGTTATGTTTACCATCAGGCAAACGACCAGCTGGTCTCGTTAACAAATAGAATTTAAAAAAAACTTCATAATAGTACAGCCACTAACCCTGTTGAAATATTCATTTATTTACAATGTTATACATATGTGCAATTGTGCATAGCAAAAACCTGGCCTACATTTTTATCTAGTACTAACTGCCCGCAGTTTCACCCACGTGGCAATTCACGCAGATACAGTGCATTATTTCGAGATAAAAAGATATCTTTGTTACTCTCCGGACCATAAACTACATCTATGCAAAAATTCTAATCTTGTTGCTGCGTGAAAGAAGGACAAACCAATGTATTCAAAAGTATTTATATTAAAACATAAATACAAATAGAGCAACAAACATGGTTACAAAGTTACGTCGTGTGTAAATCAGAGGCCGTATGTAACGTCGGAAAGTGGCCGCTCGCTCGAGCTGCTCAGCTCGCTCGTGACAAGACAGCCGCGAGGCGACTTCAACTTTACAACTGGGAATAAATCAGAGGCCGTATATAATGTCGGAAAGTTGTCGCTCGCTCGAGCCACTCAACTCGCCCCTGACAAGACAGCCGCGAGGCGACTTCAACTTTACAACTGGGAATAAATCAGAGGCCGTATGTAACGTCAGAAAGTTGTCGCTCGCTCGAACCGCTCAACTCGCCCTTGACAAGACAGCCGCGAGGCGACTTCAACTTTCCAACTGGGAATAAATCAGAGGCCGTATGTAACGTCGGAAAGTTGTCGCTCGCTCGAGCCACTCAACTCGCCCGTGACAAGACAACCGCGAGGCCACTTCAACTTTTCAACTGGGAATAAATCAGAGGCCGTATGTAACGTCGTAAAGTTGTCGCTCGCTCGAGCCGCTCAACTCGCCCGTGACAAGACAGCCGCGAGGCGACTTCAACTTTACAACTGGGAATAAATCAGAGGCCGTATGTAACGTCGGAAAGTTGTCGCTCGCTCGAGCTGCTCAACTCGCCCGTGACAAGACAGCCGCGAGGCGACTTCAACTTTACAACTGGGAATAAATCAGAGGCCGTATGTAACGTCGGAAAGTTGTCGCTCGCTCGAGCTGCTCAACTCGCCCGTGACAAGACAGCCGCGAGGCGACTTCAACTTTTCAACTGGGAATTTATATTTTGCCACCAGCATTTGGTTCGCGGGAACGAGGAGTTATCTTGTTACAATGTCGCTAGTTAGGCACAAAAGTGATTTAAAGATTTCAGTGGAATAATAGATAAACATAATAGCCCTTATTCATAAACATCCCGTAACTTACTTAATTACTAGAAAGTGTTTTGTCTCGTTTTCACGCGTAACAGCTTCCGTCAACAAGAAGTTGAGAGAGCAGTTTGAAGCATAGATTATCTTATTGAGCTTTTATGAATAAGGCTGAATATAAATAAAAATTTGAATAGTACAGAAATGTTTAGTTGTTATTTTAACGACAAAGACTAGAAGTTGAAGAAGACTAGAAGAAGAATGGTGAAAAGAACGATGGTTGTCAAAATATCAATCTTAAAACGTAATCATACGCAGTGAACCTAAACGTGTAAATGAATGAGGAAAGCAATAGATCAAATTATATTTTAAAAATGTTTATACTTCAACTTCACCGCGAGTGCGGTAACAAAGTTACGCCGAGTATAAATCAGAGGCCGTATGTAACGTCGGAAAGTTGCCGCTCGCTCCAGTCCCGCCTCGCTCGCGACAAGACAGCCGCGGGGCGACTTCAACTTTTCAACTGGGAATTTATCTTTCGCATCAGCATTCGGCTTTTATCTTGTTACAGTTTTGTAGAGATAAACAGTTACTACGTAGCTAAATAAAAAAATCTCGTATAATGTTTTTTGTATTTACTTACCTATGTTTATATTAAAACTAGCTGCTGCCCGTGGTTTCACCTGCGCGGAGATATTGGTTTCATGGTTTTTATTTTTTTGCGCGGAACCCTAATTATTTTTCTAAAATAAAAGTAGCCTAACTTACTTCTTGTAACATCAGCTATCTGCCAGTGAAAATCCCGTCAAAATCGGCCCAGCCATTTCGGAGATTACCCAGAACAAACAGACAGACAGACAGACAGGCAAAATGTTTAAAAATGTTTGTTTTGTTATAGGTACCGTATATACTTTCATATGCATTTGGTAAAAAAAACTGTTATTTTGATATTACAAACAGATACTTCCATTTTATTTATTTGTATAGATATAGATGTAGAGCTGGTCGATACCTATAATAGTAATAACATATAGTCAATCTAGTCGCTAAAACCTACCAACCGATTTAGTTACTACTTAAGTATCATTAAATGTTGCAGAGTAAGTACCTAATTAGTCAAATTTGTAACACGCGGTGCAAAGAACAAGCCGTTATCCGGCTAATGTACCTATGGCTGGTTACTTTTCCTAATCACTGATGTCTGCACACTTTTAAGGCCATTAAGGTGGTAGCGGTGTTTCGCTGTCATCTAAAAACAAAAACAAATATTTGTTTAATAACCGTTAGACGATACTTTTGTGTTGTGCCGTTGTGGCGAACGCTGGTGAGTGATGAAACTTTGTTGAATTCTCTGGGCTTAGTGAATTTTATTTCATTTTAGCCTCAAGGAATCGAAGTAACTTCAATGTATGTTGTTACTGAATAAATACAATACGTCAGCCTTACTGTCTTACTATCAGGAGGTGTAGAAAGCAAGACATAAGAACATATATCACGTGCAATGATGGAGTCTCAAAGACAACCTCCAAAGAAGAACTGTAGTGATATAGCACACCTTTTACACCCTCAACCTAATAATATAGGAGGGATTAAAATTAGCTAAAATGTTTACTTAGCTTACACAATTATTATTCTAAACTCTAAAATTATTCAAAGAGAAGGCAAGTGTAAGTTGTAAGATAAAATTTAAATTTATGAAAGGTACTTAGCCTTTAGACCTATTTTTCTTTGACGTACAAAAATCGAATAAAACTCAAAATAGTTCGTTACTGGATATCATCCTACAAATTGTTGGAAAGTTTTGAAGTAGGTGAAAAGTATAAAAAAGCTTTCATGATAAAAATCCTTAACATACAGTTTACCAAGATACATTTTGTATATGAATATTTTCAAGCAAACGCTGGTAAAAATTGCTTTAGCCAATATATCCTGTCTCAAGTAGTGGTTTTTCGATGGTTGCTTATTTTTCACCCGATTTATCCTTTAAGTGGAAAATTTGGGTCGTGATTGAATCTGTTATTGAACAATAAATTACGGATTGCTTGCATTTATCAATAGCAAAGGGATAAAAGGGGTATATGAAAGGATGGAGTTGAAAGTGACAGCCCATTTCCACTATATCGGATATACGATCATGAAAATCAAAGGCTACTAAAATTGAAGTTGCTCTAAGAAGTAGCTCTAAAACCCCTAACTAATAAACTACAATCTAACAAACCGTTACTAGTAGACAACATTTATAATAACTGGCAGCATTTCCAAGGGTTCGTCATCGTCAAGCGGAATATGTCCACCGCTGAACAATAGGCCTCCGGAGCGTCCCCCATAGAATGCTATACTTATATTTTATAAATTTTTAAAAAAGTTTTTATTTTTTCAGAAGACATAGTCGGAACTAGCTTTGACAAACACACTCGCTTAGCGGGACTGACGACGTGTTTAAACATTTTGAAATGTTTTGTGCTGGAATAAGATCCAATGTTTTTTGCATTATTTATGCTACAAGTGAAATCAGTTACAGTTTGTCAGTGGCGCAGTCCTCTACCGTCGTACCGCACGATACAACAAAAGTTGTGAAAGGTCCGTTTTCATACAACTCATCATCAGCGTAGAAGAGAGGGTATAGATAACTTTACCCTTATTCTACTACATAGGATGAGTGTAATACGTTTACCTCTTCTATTTATTCTCTGTTCTTATTCCAATTATACTGTCTGATGAGAACTTGGAATAGAATTGAATTGATATAATTGAAAAGCCGTGAAATTTTGAAACAGTGTAGAATTGAATTTTACACTAATAAGGCCTTGTAACATAAAATATTAAGTAAAAATGTCGAAGTGAAAAGAAACGCCTATAAAGAGTAGTTTAAAATGGCATAAAACCAAGATGGTTCTCAAAAGAGCATATAAAAAGTAACTTGCACGAAATGGAAATTGAAAATTCTTCGTTTTATTCGACGGCTGTAACCCAATTTACTCTTGGGGTGAAGGTCAACAAATTATTTTAGGGCGCAATAAGTCTTAGTACACATTAAGAATGAGCTTGTCCCTAATTATCCAAGATAGAGAGTTTCATGGCTAATTCAGCTAATATTCAATTAATTATAAATTAATCGTCAACAAATTATTTGTAACTAAATTGTTTGATAGCGATATGGGTGAGCATGGTTACAAGCTAAGGTCTACAAGAACTGGTCCTCACATGCATCTGCTAAACTGGTGCTCAACTCATCAGGACATCACAGAACATTACAGTTTTTACCAGTACAAAAAATAAACAAACTAAGGTACAAACATATAGGTAAACTACAAACGCGTGATGCCATGAGACACCTTATAAAAGCCTTTTATAAAACTATGACTACACTATATATTCAGCACATCAAAAAACTATCAATCTCTACAGTACTTCCTAGAAGTTTAAATTCCCAGAAATCCCCAAGTAATAACCGGCAACACCGAGCACTGAGCACTCATCCATATTTGCATAGGTTCTTTTAAAACCCCCTATCTCCTCGGAGTGTGTACACACCGTTATTGGAAAGGGTTGCGATCAGGGATGCAGATCACGTAGTCGCTCTAAGCGTGACTGGTAACGAGAGATGTTAATGGTGGAAAAAAGTTGCGCGTAGCTCAAGGGTATGGTTAGGACAGTCAATTTGGTCGTGGGATAAATAAGTCATGAAACTCTTATGAGTTGAAGTCATGATATAGGCTTGTTTAATATTTTTTTGTACTCGGTAGGTAATCAGGGGCGTATTTACCCTAGGGCCAAAAGGGCCATGGTCCGAGGCGGCAGGCTGCGAGGGGCGGCGCAAGCAGAAGAAATTTAAAAAAGGCTCTTATTAATAAACAATTGAATACTTAGTTAAACTCTGTTTTGTTTTTTTCGATTCAGTTTAAATGGTCAAAGAGCAACAAAGAAAAAAGTATGTTTAACTGAACCCCCGTTTAACATTGTTTCTTAATAAGAGCCTAAATCTCGTAAGGGTGTCGTGGGTGTAAGTTTGATAGACACCAATAGCGGGGCTATCGTATATAGTGACAAACGCGACGGAAGGGCGGTGGGGCCTGCAGGCCCGGAGCGCTGAATCCTAAAATACGCCACTGGGTAGGTTATCATTTGACCATTTGCCATTTCTTGATCATTTGCCATGACGAATATAGCGAATGTGCTAAAAAAAATGTTATTGTTGTACATTACACTCTACGGACACGTGGTCCATACTCTTATAAGTATAGGTCACATATTAATAGAAATTAGCGATATAAACATGATAAAAAAAACATCAAGACGAGAACTATGGTCTTAGAACTAAATGAAAATGAACGTTAGTACTAAATTACAAGACGACAGAAGGATTACAACTGGAGTTGACCAGACACCACAAGCGGCACCCGTTCACGAGTATGACCCATGTGCCAGCTATCGGTCTCCTCAACCATTACTGAGGGAAGAGGGCCACACGATGCCGCCGCGAGTAAAACCTTTTTCGCGAGCATGACAGCTCCAGTTGCTTACACAGTTGAACAAACCTAGAATGGAACTGACTTTTTATAGCAGTTGCGGGAACACACTGATAGGTGTTTGGCGAAAGATTTTTACTTGAGCGTGGTAGTCCGACAGCCGAGCCCGGGTAATTCCCTACCACCGTGCAATGGTTGCGTCGTAGTTTGCCTTCACCAAAAGTCCATAGCTTATTGTGGGATTCGAACCATCGCCTTACAGATTGGCGGCCGACGACACCACCACTGAGCCATCGTCGCCTGGCTTAGCTACTGGATTGGCAGGAAAACAGGTAGAAGTCTTCGAAAATGGACCAAAATTCTTGTAAGTTTGGATGTATGTCAGCGTCGAGTGTTTCATGCACACGCCATTTATGCTGAGGTGAATCCTTTTCGGCGCCACGTCACTGTAGAATTTTGTTGAATTTCTTTAGAATTTTGTATCTTGCCATTTTTGTGTCCTTTGTTAACTGAGTTATTTTGTCATGTCTCCTTATGTTCTATTTACTTTCTTGTGAGAATGTCGTATAAATGGTTTTTCTTTCTCTTCTTTCTTCTTTCTATAAATCTATTAAACAGTCCTTGTAGATTCTTTGTAGTACTTTTGTAGGATACTAAATTCACTGGCTTTTTATGATGGCAAAAACATTAACCTTCGTAGTTTGTAAATTCAAGTAAAAAAAATATATCTTATACATATAGCGTATCTGAAGATTCATATCTAAATAATAACTTGTCCGTGACCTACTCGTAGCATGTCAAAAACCTATAATAATAGTAAAAATAAATAGCAATCAAGTGCATGCGAAAAATGAACAAAAACACTGGAATGATCTCAATATGCAAATAAAAAATTTAAATAAATACAAAGGGAGAGTAGAGCGGCCATTTATTCGGATATCGGAGCAAAAAAAGTGTGCTTTATTCAGCGCAGCTTTAAAGCACATAGATATACTGGAGCGGTTTAATTTGGCTCACTCACACCAAGGCGCGATTTTATAACTTTCCTAGTGGTATAACTGACGCCCCGCTCGTCTCATTATCCGGCAGTATAAAAAAATTATCGATCGACTAAGTTAGGCCTACTGTCCACGCACGCGTCATTTGACGTTTGCATGTAACCTACAAATGAAGATAGGCGTATTTTGCATATTTGTTATGTCCAAACTGCTTGTTATAGTCAGTCACGCTACGGATACTGTTCAATAATTTTAACAAAATTCACCGCCGCGGCCGCCATTTTGTAACACAAAAAGCAAGCGTCCGTCTGACGAATCGGCCGAGTTGCCGCGCGCACCGCATGACGAACGCATGACGAGCGGCTGACGCGACGTTGCCGCTTCGTGGACACAGATTTCATTGTTTCTACGCAAGATGCAAGCATTCGTCTTGCAATCGTCAATTGACGAAAGCGTGCGTATGACGTGCGCTGCGGTTACGTGGACAATGGGCCTAAAGTTAGAAGTTATACAAATCAAATGTAGCGAATGTCACATCTACCCATCGAGATACCTCAAGAGGTGCAGTGACATTTGGTTTGCACGAAATAAATTCCACCATTTCTGCATACTGACATGATATTATGGAATATTTGAAGTCAATCTTAACCTACTTTTAATTGTCATATCGAAATGAAACTTTGTATGTATGTATGTGTAGTTTGGATGACGTTGCAATAATTGGTAACATGGAACTGATTTGATGATGGAGCCCGGAGATGAATAGTGGAGCTCTTCAGTGGCTACAAGTAAACCCAGTTAGGGCTCATATGAATCGTTTTGACGAGTCCAAAAGATTGCACTTAGTGTCGAGGTTCTGATGATGGAGGCAGGAGATGGAAGTGTGTTTTTTAATTTCTTTAAATTACACGTAATCATTTATACTTGTAATGGTATAACGTTAATTTTATCTTAAGCTAAATAAGCTAAGCTTTATAATAAGCTAAGCTTTATTTCTAGTCGAGAGTCAATAGGTTTCTTCTAGGCAAGCAGTGCTACATCGTCGACCGCATCCTCGCTTAACATCCGGTGAGATCGTGCTCAAACGTGCACCTACTTCAGATAATAAATAAAAAAACAGTTACAAAGCTTCACATTTCCAACAAGTTTTGATACTGTTGAATTACTATTGGCGGCGTTATTGAATGGCGTGGACTCTACCGCCGTTCTGACAGACGTAAGTTATTGGAACAATCAGGATCTATGAAATATTGAAAACTAGCGCTCGACCCGCTCGCATAAGCGTTGTTTTCTGTGAGAAATGGGATGAATTATTTTTGTGACAGCGACCGAGATAAATGCTGGTTAGTTCAGAGCTAAAATATAGTATGCTTACTTATACTTCAGATTAAAACAGACATCGGGCTTACCAGTATCACTTCAGAGACTAACCGTGTTACCAAAAAAAAAAACACTTTTAGCTAGCCACTGTCTAAGGATAAACATCTAACAATGATTAGAAATGTCACAACACATCTCGATTTAAGGAGTATCTAACCGTTGTCTAACTCAATTCTGTTGTGACATTTCGAGTCCTGCTTATCATGATTGACTTATATGACTTTTATTATAGCTTTAGACTCTGTCTAGCCAAATAAGCGTTAAAAAGTTATTTTTTGTGACAACAAGGAATATTGTTGATATAAGAAAAATTGTAAAAAAATTTTTGAAAAAAAAAAAACGATAGCCGACGAATTTCTTGCTTATCGTCTCGATCGGTTGTATACTTAAAATGAATACCCATTTATTTAACTTTCATGAGCACTCTCCTGGGATTTTTTAATACTAATATGCACATATTCTTAAATTTGTTTGATATTTTAGCAGACAACTTCGTCCTAAAAACAGGATCAATATTAAAAAAGTTTTCAAATGTTTGAAGTATGTAATTAAACAAGGTATCAATAGAGTTAAGAATAGTTACTTTTATCAGATATTTTAATATTCATTAGAACTTGGGGCATGCAAATAGAAAATTCAAAGTACACCATTCAATTAGATATTATTTAAATTGAATCCTTTGAAGGTAGATTTTGAACTTTAAACTGTAATTTTCTATTCATATAGGTTTTAAAGGCAAATGAGTTGTAATTTTATCCCCTACGAGAGTTCTTCAGTGTGTGCTATAATAATTGGCTTAAGGCTGTTTTAAACATGAGTTCATTTTTAGAATAATATTTTTTTTTAACAGGATTTTTCCATAACTTTGCATTGTCTCCAGGTTTAGACATGAATTCAAAATTTCAACCTACTATAATGGACAGTCCCTATGATTACAATAGGTTGAAATAAATCAGTTGCAAAATTTTTCACACACATTCTAACATACAAACTTCCTAGTGAAGTAATTTAAAATAAGTATTGTAATACGCAAAAGCACGTAAATAATAAAATAGCGAATACACGCTCGTAAAATTTTACAAACAAAAGCGCTGCAAAGCGCTGCTTGAATCATTCTTCATGCTTTAGTCTTCATGCTTCATCATTCTTCGTGCTTCATGCATTTTTCAGCGACATTTTTCAGCAGGGGTCGTATATACGCTAAACATAAAACAGGTACTGGCTCTCAAGAGCGGCTGCCGACAATCACTATCTTGTGAGCGCGCTCTCCAATATTGTAACTCCAACTTGTAACCATACAAGCCCTAACAAATGCCCTACACCCTATATATGGTTCCATCACTGGTTTTTTTTTACACCTCAACCTTATTTCGAACCCTCGATCTCCTGATCGGTGGTAAATCTCAATTCTATTGGGCCAACATCGTTTCAAAACTTCGTCTTAAGTTACAGCTCATTTTAGTTTTGTTTATTTCTATTGCAACTTATATAAGCGCAGTTTAGGCTATCACAAAGTTGCAACGACAACTGTTACCGAGAGCTCTAATAAATTTGGTCCCAAGCGTACTATTTTTTACGTTTATTTTTTATACGTTTATTTTTTGTTCTTATTTATTTACTGTTTTTTTTTTTGGTTTCACCCGCGTGGGGATATTGGATTTCATGGATTTATGTTTTTTTGCGCGGAACCTTAATTATTTTTCTAAAATTAAAGTAGCCTAGTGACTCCTTGTAACATCAGATATCTGCCAGTGAAAGTCCTGTCAAAATTGGCCCAGCCATTTCGGAGGTTACCCGAAATAAACAGACAGACAAAAATTTTAAAAATTGTCAGTGTTACCATGCACATAAAACCCATTTTTAGTCGCCTGTTTAGCTAGACAGCGTCTAAAGATAAACGTCAAAAATGATTAGAAATGTCACAACAGAAGTGTGTTACACAACGGTTAGACACTGCTAAAATCAGGATTTGTGGTTGCTCATATTGAAACGCGCTACTAAGGCATGTTTAGGAGTTAAACACTGAACACAGGTTCAAGGTGTGTTTAATTTTTTTGTGGTAAGATCCTGAGTTTTTGTTACAGGTATCTGTATACTTTCATATGCATTTAGTAAAAAGCTGTTATTTTGATATTACAAAAACACACTTCAATTTTATTTATTTGTATACTAATCGCATACATAATTTAGAGACAGATTGCTACCAATTCGATCTATAATATCTGTGAAAACTTTTAAGTAGCCTTCCGCATGCGTAATATAATTTATATTGTGTTTACCTAGCTGTAAGTTTTCCTCAGTAAATAAAATAAAAATAAAATAAATAAATAAAAACGGTTCATACAAGACGAAGCCTATATTTTGATGCAAGTAGTCAACATGTGCGTATTGTACGCGCAGATACCTCGTAGTGTGATTATTTGCTTCAGTGCACGCGCTATTGGAAACCAGAAAACAAAAGACCGTCGATTCCCGTTCGAGCCAACTCTCACGCTTCTATTGTAAATATTTGCGCGCATGACGAGATTCGCGACGCGCCACCATTGTGTACCAGCCTAAAAAAATTAGAAACATTTCAAGTAAAATGTTCCAAAAATTACCTCTCTGAAAATGTTGCACTAAGTCCATGTAATAAGACTTAATAGAATAAATGAATTTTAAGGAGAATGGAGTTAAGAGTAATTTTATACAAATAGTAGAATGACACTTTGCTTATGCTAATGCGGCTGTTAGGACACCTAGGCTAAAACACCATTTAAAATTTGGTTGGTGATTTGAATAATGAATGAATTTCATTATGTACCATTTTTAAAATGTAAAAACAAGAGAAATAAGCTAGTTTTAATTCATTTAAGGGATTGCAAATTAATAATGCTCTGTTGATATTAGTTCGGGTAAAAAATCACGGAGGGTATTTCGTCCATGATAATGATTGATCGTACGCATCGTGATATTAACCTCAAGAGGTGCAGTGACGTTTGGTTTGCACGAAATAAATTCCACCATTTTTTCCTAGACATAATGCGCTCTGATTGGCTAAGCCACCGCCTCGCACCGATTCTCCGTGCGCTGATACGCTGAGCGCTGAAATAATTATAGCAAAATCAATACATTGTTGTGAGATCGGATAGTACTTGTTAGTGGGAGGACTAACTCTTCTGCGAGTGTCCGACTGGGTTGTTACCACCGCTTTGCTCGTGAAGTCTGCCGCCAAGCAGTAGTGTGCAAGCATTACTGTGTTCCGATTTGATGAGCAGAGTATCCAGCGAAATTACTGGGCTTATGAGACTTAATACCTAATGTCTCAGTGTAATGAGCGCACTGCAGTCCCGCACAGGCCTTTGTGTTTCAAAGTTCTGGGTGGCACTGCAATTGTTATGGGCCGGCGTTACGCTTACCATCAGGCAAACGACCAGCTCGTCTCGTTACCAAATAACATTAAAAAAAACAGTATTTCATCTCTCGGGGTTAGTATGTCGATGGTCGTACGTCAGTACTAATTAAGCTACTCTTTACAATTCTTTTAACTTTCGGTATGTTAGCTTTGACCACTATCTCACATTATGTTAGGTGTTGGTGTAAACGACCATCGCAATAAATAAAAAAGAACAATGTAAGCAAATCCTTTTGAGGGAAAATTGGAAATCGAAAGATACGTCAAAAATAAGAGTCAAAATTTGGGCAAATCTACTGAGCGCTAAAACGCCCCATAAAAATTGGTCAGAACAAGTGACGGCACATGTACCTACTGCGCGGGTTGGAAAGCTGTATTAAAACAACATGCATTTTGTTGATTTCGGTCGTGAAAAACTGCATATAAATACAAAATAGTTGCCATACGTTTTTTATTCACTGAAATATAAAGAAACTGCAGTATCTTTGTGGAAATATGTATATTTTGTAATTTTTTTTTTGTGCTACTGTCATTTTTTTAAACCTGTCTAACGACAGTAATTATGTGTTTTGTGTTTCGTGCCACATCCTACGTCAAGTTTGAATCCCAGTTATCTGAGGCGATGAAGTCTTCATTTCACGATTTATGGAGTCAACCTCACGTTACTCGAACAAATGTGAATAATACTGTAAACACATAAAAGAGATTAATGTCACTTATCATGTTTTACGATTGAATGAGCTCCGAATAAAACTTTATCATGAAGGCTCTGTTTAATAACTGCCTGATAGACAAACGTTGCTCGATGTAAATTAATTTATGTTTCGGGTTTTTCGCATGAAATTTTGTAATGTACTTTATAATTATGTAAAAATAGTTTTTGTATGCAATAATACTTCTTTTTTGTCACTGTTGGTCGTGGGCTAACGTTGGTTAATGTATTTTTTATTCTCTATAACTGTCTATAATTAGCTACTATATTTAGTAAAAGTATGGAAAAACAAAACAAAATAAACTAAAATAACTAAATAAAATACACAGCAATCTATTTACAATTGTAACGGACATGACGTCAGGCGTCATGACAGCCAACCGAAGCAAGCCGCCAAGCCCGCCATATTGACACGCCCCGCCTCTTCCGCCAGCCCACAGGAAGCCAAAGCCCGCCAAGAGTGGGGTGGTGTCAATATAAGCCTAAGCCAGCCATTATTTTTATTCATATTTGGATTGTCAATAAAAGTTAACGTTACTCTGCTCGATTTTATTTAAACGCCGTTTCACTCAGAAGTGGTATATACCTAAAAAAAAAAAAAAAATATTATAATGAAACGTCGTCATATTCACGCGTCGGAACCGCAATTTTCTCGGTCTTCGGAAGAACTTGAGCTAGATGAAGAAGCTGACGAAATTCCTACCCAACCAGCGAGGAAGTTGCTGAAGAATCTACTCGAGAAGGAGGTGAGCAAGGCGATACGCGAACTGCACGAAGACAGCCCTGTTTCGATCAAGTCAAAAGAACACCGTGCTGCCTCCTTGATCCCAGAATTTGATCCAGACAGTGAAGAATGCACAGTGCAAGCTTGGATAAGAAAAATTGACCAAATCGGTGAAATTCACGGATGGGATGATGCAACTAAATCATTCCACTTGCAAGACAAATTAAGAGGACAAGCAAAGAAGTGGTATAATCGATTAGAAGACTATAATTACTCATGGAGCGAGTGGAAAGAAATGCTGTTTCGTGCGTTTCCAAAACACAGAGATTATGGCAGAATGCTAGAAGAGTTGTTGCAAAGGAAGAAACAGCCAACAGAAACGATGACAAAATACTACCAAGACAAGTTTGCCATGTGTTTTCGGTGCAAGTTATCTGATAGTGCCAGCGTCTCCTGCATCATTCGAGGTCTGCCACTGTCCCTGCAGCCAAATGCGCGAGCGTTTCAATGTCAGTCACCAGGAGAACTGTATGAAGGATTCTTGTGTGCCCTTGACGATTATCGTGCTAACGGTCAGGTCGAGCGTACGAACCGGACAATTTTGGATGCATTGCGAGCCACTGATCCTAGTGAAGCTTCTAGTAACTGGGCCAACTCCATGCCTGACATAATTTGGGGAATAAATAACACTGTTAATAACACCACGGGTTATAAGCCTTACGACCTGATGTTTGCTCGTGCTGGTAGACCAGTGTGTGACGTTTCGGTTCCTGGGCGGGAACCTGAACCTATTGAGTCACGGCGTAAGAAAGCTACCCATAGGATACAAAAGGCGAGTAATAAAATGAAGCGCAATTTTGACCAAAGACGAAAAAGTGCTCATGTCTACAAAAAAGGTGATTTTGTTCTATGGAGGCAGGCCCCTACGAGTAGCGCAGCTAGAGTGAATACCAAACTGGATGATTTGTACTCGGGTCCATATGTAGTAACCAAAGTGTTGGGAAAAGATCGATACAAGATTAGGAGCATAAAGGGTTTACGTGGTTACAAGAGTTTTACAGGCTTAGTTCCGGCAGATTCGTTAAGACCTTATACAAGCATAGCCCCTATGTCAGATAGTGCTAGTAGTTCTGATGACCAACTCGAGACCGAAGATCTTATTGATTTATTAGAAAGCTAATCATTGTTTGTTCCCATTGCGGGAGCAATTGTTGCAGGATGGCCGAATGTAACGGACATGACGTCAGGCGTCATGACAGCCAACCGAAGCAAGCCGCCAAGCCCGCCATATTGACACGCCCCGCCTCTTCCGCCAGCCCACAGGAAGCCAAAGCCCGCCAAGAGTGGGGTGGTGTCAATATAAGCCTAAGCCAGCCATTATTTTTATTCATATTTGGATTGTCAATAAAAGTTAACGTTACTCTGCTCGATTTTATTTAAACGCCGTTTCACAATCTTAATCTAATAATCCGCTACCAGTAGGCAACGTTCCCAAAATACTGGCAGCATTGCCACGTTGAATGGCAATGCTTAATCTTTGAGCTACTACATAAATATGAACGCTATAGTATTAACTTAAACTTGTAGTGAAAATTAGGTAGGAGATACATCTCGATACCCATAATCCTAGGCTGAATCACTACAAAAATCTCTAAAAAATAGCCCTTTCCAAGATCTTTCAAACCAAGTTAACGTGGGCTTTATGCCATTTGGAATAAAAACCTGTCTGAAAAATCAAGTAAGCGCTAGTATAAAAATAATGCGGATCGCTTATCGACTATAAAGGCAACTAAGCTGACAGCATTACAAACTTTTATAGATCATTTCAAACCTTTCATCTCCACCGAATCTAATTCAGCAAGACATAAAATTAAACAGGCATCAATGCTAAGCGGAAACCAATAAAGCCCAAGCACCTATGGTTATGTCGGCTACAGAGCTATCCTACTGTACGTGATGACATTTCTATTGAGTCGATGGCACTCTCGCTCCCATATGAAAGACTTGAACACAGTGGATGTCAGTATTTAAGATCTAGATAAAGCCATTTTCCTATGGCAAACGCGACACTGTTTTTACGTAATAGAAATCTTGTTTATTTTCAAGTTTTCAGTAGATCAAATTTGCTTAGCTGTTAAGCTAACGCTACTTACTGGCCGAAAATAATCCGTTTTCTTTTTATTTTTTGTAATTTAAGTTCCTTTTTTTTGACGGAAATTTTTATGTTAGACGTGTTTCATTGCTTGAGTTGATTCTATACATTTTCGTGTATATTTTACTGTAAATAATTAGGTAAATATTATACTTTTCTACCACCGATCGTCCACAAGATAATCAATCGTAATTATTGCCATCGTTAGGTTATATGATCATAGACTCATAATTCTCGTGGCCACTATTCGTATCTTGTAATGTAACTTAGTGGTAAGATTGCCCTTAAAGCACATACTGATAAATTCTTTTTATGTTATTTGGTAACGAGACGACCTGGTCGTTTGCCTGATGGTAAGCATAACGCCGGCCCATAACAATTGCAGTGTCACCCAGAACTTTGAAACACAAAGGCCTGCGCGGCACTGCAGTGCGCTCGTTACTCTGAGACATTAGGTATTAAGTCTCATAAGCCCAGTAATTTCACTGACTACTCTGCTCATCAAACCGGAACACAGTTATACTTGCACATTACTGCTTGGCGGCTGACTTCACGAGCAAAGCGGTGGTAACAGCAGAAGAGTTACTCCTCCCACTAACAAACTGATAACTTACACTAACATCCTCGTACTATCCATCGTAGTAGGTACTAGTGTACTGTCTAGATGGAAATTAATCTCAAATGTACCTATACATCGCGGGAGCTCAGATACTGTTCAGATGGGATCGTGTGACTTGAGTGAGCGTTCAGACACTTAGGACGTGAACGACGATAATTTTGCGAGAACGCAATATAGTAGGTACCTTTGTGTCGACGAGCAAGGGATTTCCGATGTGCGAGTGGGATTAGGCACTCTCGTAATTTTCGCGAAGAAAAACACTTTTAAACGATTGGAGAAGGACGGAATTGGCCGTGTTTTAGGCGAGCGGGATGTTTCTGCTTTTTTGTAGAATTAACAAAAAGACGAGTACATTTTAGAAGCATAATGCGCTTAGTTTTTGACAATACAAAGATTTAACATAACTTTGCTTAATCAGATAAACAGAGTTGAATTTGATCTCCTCTTTTCAAAGCTTCGAAATATTTTTACGCCAACAGTTTTTTTTTTTAAATAAACGCTTACACGCACTAGGATTCCCTGTGTCGCAGGTGGCATGGACACACACAGATACACGTCACAAACATCCAAGACCTGAGACCAAACTTTATGCTTACACAAAATCTGCCCCGGCCGGGAATCGAACCCGGGACTCCTCGCTTTGCAGGGTTACTACCAACTTAGCTACGGAGCCGTCAATTTGGTATCCAATAACATAATTTCAAACAAACTTGACCCTTATGTAATCGTATTGTTATTGAAATCAAAGGCCTTGATCGGTTGTTATTTAGAACAAACAACAAGCAAAATAAATAAAGGCGTTTCCACACAAAGAAGTAAACAGCGACGCCACAACAGTTTGTGGCAAACCCAAACGATCAGAACTTCTAGCCATCTGCATTCACGAGTGAAAACATTAAATAAAGCTTTCGCGAACAGAAATTGCTTTTCTGATTTTTCCCATCCAAACATGTTCTTATTCACATAAAATAGGGTCGTCATAAAATAAAAATACAGCTATTTTACAATTTTACTATTCCATATCGAATTCTAGAAGATTATTTGGAAATTTATTTCAATTTATACCCCACAACCTTAACGTTTTATTGCTTAGTCGTCATTTTATGTTGCTTCAATTTTCTTTGAATAAGCAAAATTGCTTCATTATTTATAGGGTTGAAACTCTGAAAACTGAAATACTTTCGAAGGAATGTAATGATATTCAACTCTAGTATCTATCGATAAATAAGTGATGCCGTACATTGGGACACCGAACGCGACTACTAACGCGACCACACGCTGCGGACAAGATATTTTATACATTTTGTCCATACAATATATATGAAATATCTGATGCCATCATCAGCACAAACTCAGCGTTCGAGTGGCCGCGAATGAGCTACAAACTGAGGCGTGGGCCACATTTGTTGCTCGCGTCCTGCACACATTCGACCACAAACGCACACGCCCTTTGGGCGTGTAAGAGCGGCCTAAGAGCCACTGAACGCCCCTTCTGTTCTCTCTATTTTGTGGCTACAACTGGCTACGCCTGGAAGCCACAATCAGTGACTTGTGGCCACGTCTAGTGGCAGCGTCTAGTTTCTGCGATTGGTGGCCCAATGTGTGGCACTACTTCAACTGGTATCCATTCCACAAAAGCTTAAACGATTATTTTTTTAATGTTATTTGGTAACGAGACGAGCTCGTCGTTTGCCTGATGGTAAGCATAACGCCGGCCCATAACAATTGCAGTGCCACCCAGAACTTTGAAACACAAAGGCCTGCGCGGCACTGCAGTGCGCTCGTTACCCTGAGACATTAGGTATTAAGTCTCATAAGCCCAGTAATTTCACTGGATACTCTGCTCATCAAACCGGAACACAGTAATGCTTGCACACTACTGCTTGGCGGCAAACTTCACGAGCAAAGCGGTGGTAACAACCCAGACGGACACTCGCAGAAGAGTTAGTCCTCCCACTAACAAACAACTAACCAACAACTAACCCACTAACAAACTTTGTTTAAAATCATAAAATAGCTATATTATCGATTGCAATCAGGCTAAGATAAAAATCAGGCAGACTTCACGAGCAAAGCGGTGGTATACCAACACAGACGGACACTCGCAGAAGAGTTAGTCCTACCACCTAGTGAAGATGCTTGGGTGGCATATCTAGCCAGGTGACCACTAAAAATGCCTTACCACAAATCAAATACTCTATGTCGTAGCAGGTCTCACTAGAAACCAAAAACGTATCAGCATAGGCTGTCTAAAAATTTAATCCAAAGAAAAATACACAAGTGCAATACGCCCATTTTGCAGCACACTATAGCAAATTCTATTACTGTGTAGACCGTTTCGAGGTAAAGTGAAGGAAAATATTTTCCTTCGTAAGTAAATGAACGCGTAGGTCGAATGGTAGAGGCTAAATGGTGACCTAGTTTCCCAGACATCGATAAAAGCCTCCTCTTTTATTGAAAATAGGTAACCTAGCTCCCGCAAACCAGCTTGACACATAATGGGTTCACAAACTTTGATATTTTTTCACGTACATATAACATTAAGGTTTGTTGGCACACTCAACACTCAATATTTTCTATAGGATAAGCTGTTGTTACATAGCAATATCATTAGTTCTAATGTTCTGCTTTTTGTTATAAAAATATTATGTTTAATTCGATACAAAAATTTTCTTGGAGAATAAAAATATACTTGAAAAGGTTTTTGTAACAGGCAACCCTTTTTAGTTGTTATTCTTTGTAAGGCACCTTTGCATTTAGCTTTAGAGGTAAGACGTAAGAATAGATTTAATATATTTATAGGCGCTTTGCACATTTTTTTATGCTATCCGTAACGTGACGACTGACGAGCCTCCATGGATCATCAGGCAAACTGGTTGTTTGGCTGGTAGTAAGTTTAGTAAGAAAGAGAGAAAGAAAGAAACCATATTTATTTGCTACTAGCTGCTGCCCCGCGGTTTCACCCGCGTGGAGATTTTGGATTACATGGTATTTTTTTTTGCACGGAACCCTATTTATTCTTCCAAAATTAATGTAGCCTATGTTACTCCTTGTAACATCAGCTATCTGTCAGTGAAAATCCCGTCAAAATCGGACCAGCCGTTTCGGAGATTACCCGGAACAAACAGACAGACAGACAGACAAACATTTTTAAAATGGTTGTTTTGTTATAGGTACCGTATATACTTTCATATGCATTTAGTAAAAAGCTGTTATTTTGATATTACAAACAGACACTTCAATTTTATTTATCTGTATGGATAACTTAAACCTAAAGCTACAAATAAAAGTCGACTTGTAATTTAGCTTTAACGTTTATTTTGTCCCAACTCAGCCTAATGGTGATCTAAAACCAGAGCTGATCTTATATATTTATACTCACATTTTCCCTTCTCTTATTTTACTTTTGTTATTTTAGGCTAAACAGCCTTGAGTAAATAGCGCGGAGATTTTTTGTACTAATGCAGCCTAGACCTATGCCAATATTTTTGTCAGGATTTAAGACCAGTAATCATTGAACGTACTAAATATAATTATACTTCACTACTTATTTCCCTTTTCCACTAATGTAAACTGTGTACATTATTTCTACAATTAATTTCCGTAACCTTTTGTAAATCCACCTACAACAAAAACACAAAGCAACGTTCTCACGCATACAACTAAAAGGTAGCTACTCGTATGCTCACGGTCTTTAAAATTTCGGTTAAAATGCACGTGCAGTTTTAAAACGCTTCTCTCCACAAAACGAAAGGTAAAGTAAGCCAACGCACGTGTGAAATAACTTCCGACAGGCCGTAAGGTTAAAGTTACTGATATAGGGTTACTGGTATTTGGTAAATCTTTTCCATACCTATAGGAAAGGACGAAGCTATACGAGCTGCATAACTATGTTTCTCTCTATTTCGCAAATATTTGTTTAGTTTAAATCCATTACGTAGCACCGTGGAATAAAATTGCCAATTTCTCCTCATGTAACTAGTGAATTAAGTATGTTCTAGTTCAAGAAAATACGGATGAATGTAATTAATTTTCATATTTTTTTATTGATACATAATATTGGTGTCAATTCTGTCATCTCATACCTAAACCTAATTTTAGTTTAAATTTCTCTTTCTAAATGAGAATATATTTTAGGCCTGTCAAATTAATCCACTTGCGTGTGTCTAGTGTAAATTTAACGGCAATGAATTTAGTAGCGTCTAATTTATCAAGGACGGAAGGTATTTGGCAGCTCTAAAACTAAATTTAGATTTTCCAACTCTTTCTCATGTTATGTTTTGGAAAGAAAGAGAGCGAAACTAAAATAGGATTCGGTATGAAGCGACAGAATCGACACCATCATATACTTATTTTTAAATTTAACAACTATGATAAATGGTTTTGTCAACGATGATTATGACATCTTCTAACTTTTCATGCTTATTTATAAATCTTAAAAATATTTACTGCAGTAAATCTCGTCACTTTTAGCTTTCTTACTCTAAATATTTTAAGAAATAACACTGTACCATTATATTATGCTATAAACTAATCTGATTTGTTCAAAGGACTTGTACAAAGGACTAGCTTCGTCGATCAATTCTAAAAAGTTTCGCCGCTTCGTTAAAAATAATCTAGACAGTCCGAAACCATGCAAACAATATCTCGAAACGTGTTAAAATGTCACAAAGAAGGAATGTCCTTGCAAGACGATTTTGAATTAATTTCAGACAGATTTCGAGATAGATTTGGCAGCACTGAACGAAACAATGGCTGGAATTCTGAATAGTGTGTGTTACGTACTCGAAACAATTGATACTCGTGGCTGTGCTCGAAGTCTAACCACATTCCTGTGTAGAGTTACACAGAGCTACGACTGGAATTTATATATCTGTGTAGATCTGACGTACGCAAGCTACTTCATACTGGCAACACTAATGCTGCGGTATTGAACTGCTTCTAAGAACGTAACTGGATAACTTTTGGTCTCTATACGTTTGGGTTTTAATTAATCTTAAGTTAGAATTGACGAATTACACCCCTCGAACGCCAGGGTTTGAAGAAGACGTATCATGTACACCATAGACCACATTGTTACAAATCATACGGAAGTTGAAGCCCTGTTTGTAGACTTTAAGAAGGCTTTCAACGTTTTTTCGTTCGACTTTTCGGCATTCAGCTACGTCAAGTACCTTCACGAGTAAAATAGGTACTAGCAAGCATTCGCTTGAAAACAGAACAACGATTGCGCCTCACCTATTTAACGTATATACGGAGCAACAATTCGCGTAGGTTGACGTGAAGTAATAGACAGCTTCTATCTCATTCACTCATCAGTATGTTCTCCTTCGACGCTTGAAGAGCATGTCCCGACTTCCGATCGACCCCAATCGGAATACATTGCGCGTACAGTAACATTACTACGTCATACATAAAGGTTATTCTAGGAAATGACCAATGAAGCTTATAGAGCCTGCGCTAGTAAATACTCGCTTTCGTTGGTAGAATCAGATCTATACCAATATTGTACGTAACATGCGGAATGCGTAACAGGATTACAGACCGCCTAGTCTAACCGAAGCCCCCTTACAAAATCACCCCGATACCAGTGTACGCTGATTTAGACAGTACCTAATCTCACACGGTTTTCGAAGATTTGTTGTTAACTGCTAAACTACTACTTGGGCTTTCTTGACGAACAAGAAAAATCTATAAAACTGTAGAACCTGTACATCAAGATACATCAAGTTGAAAAATACGAGCTATACGCGAGTAGGTACATACATATGGACAGATGAAAGCTGAATTGGCCAGTTGTTGCAAAGGCTTTGCTCAATTGGTCAAAAACTAAGGGCACCTTAGACGCTCAAGCAAACGTACGTTTGCTTGAGCGTCTAGGGTGCCCCTATGAGACCGCAGGATGACCCCAAAATAAATCTTGGCCTCCAATAATAATAGCCGCCAATTCGATTTGTCTTGCGCTCCCACCTGTCAATCATCGGTATCAGAGTATCAGCAGCTATATTTCAGCAACCGCTTTTGAGAGTCAGTTCACGTATTGGTTTACCGTACTTGCCACGTTCAACCACTTCCAATAACATTTACACGCTCAACATCATCACTTAATATCAGTGTATGATAAGTGCTGAGTTCACACTGTCTTCTGAGTGTGAGTTTCGCAGTTAAAATACCGACCGCGTTTTAAACTCCATACTAAAAGCATGTGCGATGATAGTTCATAAGCGCTTCGCTAGGGGCGCTGTACATTTCACTGCATAACGCGTTAACTTTTTGCAAAACTCACTCTAGGCCCTCAGATGAGATTGTGGTCAAATTCTAAACTAACTAAAGAATTGTCAAAGTCGAAATTGACTACAGACTTTAGATTACATCGGTTTCAGTTTGGACAGAAGCACATGATAACAAAGAATAAGAAGCATGTGTCATATGTTGACACGTAAAATTACATTTTTATCATGTGTACGGGCTTCCGTTTGACCGTAAGTGACAGTGGTGTCCCACCTAACTAGTAGCTAACCTACGATACGATCCTTTTCTGTGATGGGCAATGCCATACATCTTGTATGATACTTAGTCACTGTCCCCAACTGTCACCCAGCGGTCCATACCATTACTACCCATTAATAGGGCAATTTAAACTCAGTTAACGTTTCGTATGTTGGCTCAAAACGGCTTTTATCACGTATAATGGCGGATTAAAATCGTATTTTTGTTGTTAACGCCACTCTTCGTGTTTCATGGCCGGGAGGTAAGGAGTCGCCTTGATATTTTATTGCTGAAAGGTGAGATCGATAAACGAATGTTGGGAGCAAAGAGTTGTTTGGATTAAAAATATTCATCATCAGGCTTCTACGCTTCTACTGCTGAGATACCAGCCTTCTCTTAGAGAGAGAATATGAGACGTAATCTACCACCCTGGCCCAGTGCGACGTGGTGAATGTCACATGACCTCAAATTTAATTGTTCTTGAACATGCGCGTTTCCCCATTATATTTTCCTTCACCGTTGTGATAGATCCGCACATGACTTCATATGTCCATGTGCGGGGCCAAGCCGGGATTCGAACTATGGTGCGTCTGATTGAAAGATGCACAAGTTCTCGGCCAAACTCGAAAATTACTACAACTCTATTATTTCCATTTCTTAAAGTGCAAAAAGTCTTTTTCAACTAGCTACTGTATAAACAGTAAAGTCCGTGATTTTTAATTTGTCCAATAAGGTAAACGATTATGGTGGATGTCAACCAATGCCATAAAATAGTGATCTGATCGCCGACCAATGACATGATGGTGTTACGCTATGACGTCAGCAGCTACACCGTGAAGTCAGTGCTACGCCATAGTCTTCCCAGCGCCACGCAAGGGAAAAACGCGGGGGAGGACAGCAGTCGTCATTGAACTACGAGTGAAAATATACGTATGTCGATTATTGAAGCCGAGTTGTCTCATTTCTGCACCTAACAATACATACTTGCAATCTGTGTTTGTTCAATTACAAACTGCAAAATTACAAATTATTACCAAGCCTTATAATAAATTTATTTTAATTATTTAGTCTAGTTTATAGAAGTCCTAATCCGAGATTAGTTCAGGATTAATACTTAGATATTCATGAACCATCTAAATTGTTTAATTCAAAGTAAAACTAAATTATAAATCCGATGACATGGAGAGTAACATAGGCTACTTTTTATCGCAGAAAACGCACGGTTCCATGATGTGAGAACACGGATAAATCCGCGGGCAGAAGCTAGTATTTAAAATCCGTATTTATTATCATTATTACAATAATAAATGTGAAAGTTTGTTTGTATGTTTGTTGGTTTGTCCTTCTTTCACGTAGCAACGGAACAACGGATTGATGTGATTTTTGGCGAAGATATAGTTTATGGACATAGGCTACTTTTTATCCCGTAAAATGCATGTTTCCTTTAAGAACGCGGGTGAAACCGTGGGCAGAAGCTAGTATTTAATATTTCTAATTATTCTTAACATTTTAAACATGATCTGTATGATATACGTAGTACTACGTAGAACACACGCGCAATTAATCTAGAACTTACTACATTCCACAGACAATTAATTTATTCCATCTCGTCTATAGACCGTGTAATTGAATTCGATATAACAATTCCAGAATTATTGTATGTAGGTACTCAGTCCATGCTATAAAATATTACTAGATCTACAGACAATTAATCACTTACTACACATAATTACAGATAATTGGATGTTTGTGATGTGTATCTGTGTGTGTCCATGCCACCTGCAACACAGGGAATCCTAGTGCGGGGGTATGAGTGTTTATAAGTGTCAAAAATTACTAATTAAGGAGCAGAAAACGGCGCGGCGCTGTCTCGCTCGCACATCCCAACTTTTTTGAAGAAAAACAATCACTTAATTCAATTACTTATAAAAAATCGTATACGATGAAGTTGCTGACCATAACATTACAATAGTCAAACAAAAATTTCATTATGATCCATTCAAATTTTCAAACCTAAAAATGGGATATGAGATAGAGTATTAATCTGGATATAAGTAAACTTTAAAACTATTATCTGATGCGCGAAGCAGCTACAGAGTGCTCTGTAATCCATAAAACACTACTTTCTGAAATAATTACTGTCTGAAAAGTGAAAAACTGACTTTGATCGCTTAACTAAACTAAATTTGAATAGCACCGCTCGAAGACTAATTAACTATTTCAGATTTACAGTAAAAAATACTGTAATTGCTTCATAAACGCCTGAAGAACGTAACAAGCTACAACATCAAAGAACAAAATAGCTGGTTGGAATAAGAATCTCACCTTTGGAAGTTATTTACAAAATATTTTTGGAATAATTACTATTTACAATTACTATAAACAAAACAAACGAACCTTCCATTTTTAAGCGTCACTTTAAAGTATCAATAGCATAAAAAAAGGTTTATTGTCTGTTGCGACAGCTAATTTACATCAACCAGTGTTTATTGAACACGGTGGAAGTATCTACAGTATTATTTCCTCTGTGGTATCTACTACTGCACGAACCATCTCCGGCCTTAGCCGAGTAAATTCTCAGTCTTGGCCTAGTGCCTGTGCCGTAGATTACTAGACCGATTTACTGAATTTTGTAGGTACATTATTTAAAAAACACAATACAGCCTGCTGTCTTTGGGGTAGAAAAAGTTGGTTGTGAGTGTAACAAATTTTTAAAAGTGGCACTTAGGTATATGGACATAGTGACATAGGCATAGAGACATAGGGACATAGTATAGACATAGTGGAATGAAGTATACACATGGTTATTGTAAAAATGTTAACAACCTGTTATCGGTTCTTCAAGAAATGTAATACTTTTATAGATAATCTTGATAACTGTACGAGTAATTTAGAGATAAGAACGCCGATTGTATTACTATACTTTATTTAGTTTTCTTTACTTGTTTTATCTATCTAGTTTATTATAGAAATCATAACATTATTATCCATTGCTTTACCATAGTAACGAAAATATAAAAGGAAAATAATAGGTAAAATTGGTACTCCAAGATCTAGTCTTCTCATTTTCAATTACATACAAGCTCCAAGAAGGTTCTTAAGTTAAAAGAATATTACTTGAGTTGTATACAATTCTCGGAATTTTATTTAGTTCATGTTATACTCGTACTTATAGTCTGGTGATCAGGCTACCTAGAAACTAAGCTTAAGTTTCAATGTTCAGACTACTTTTGCGTTTCTAGGGTTCCGTATTTCGTAATTACAAGAAGGGAATCCTTATAAGATCGCTAAGGCCGCAAATTCGGAAATGTGATGCGTGCAGCGGGGCATTGCTTTGAGCGTGCACGCTGTACATCAGTACTTCTCTACTGGTGTCTACGTAGCAGCGTTAAGAGCCTACTAGTCCACTGCGCGAACTAATCGGTGGACGAGGCTAAAATGCATGCTATTTCGTCTAACATTAGTGGGACAAGGTAAGACTCTGCAGCGATGAGTAGTATGAAGCTAATGCTCGCGCATACACAATTACACACTCTCGTAAAGTCCCGACGAAGACCGAAAAGTTGGAAACCGGCGCGCAAAAATTTACGAATTGGCTTCTGGTGCTTGGGGTTTTACGATAAAACTACTGAATATATTTAGTCAAACCAAAGTTATTTGAAATGTCAGCAAACTAAAGCTTGTTAATATGTACATTATGGCCTAATTTTTCGTCTGTCTTTCCTCTATTTGTCAATCATACTATATATTATAATTATACCAAAAACTGCTTGAAGTATTTTCCAGTATAGCTACACAAAATTTAAGTTTTTAGCTCAACCCATCAAGCCAAATCCTGTAGGGTACTTTTCACTGACTCAAATGCTGTTCCTGTCTAATCGTTATGGGTAAAAGGAAATATCGAGCGTTAATATCGCCCGTATTTGTATGAAGTTAGGTGCCAAGTTGGTTTTTTCTACCACAGCTGTGCAAATAACGCTGAGATAATATATGAACAGATCTTAAGTTCTTTTATCAATTTTTTTTTTTTTTTTACAAAATGCGAGATCTTTATTATAATAACAGAAAAAATAAACAACATAAACTAAAATAACTAAATAAAATACACACTAATTTATTTACAATCTTAATCTAATAATCCGCTACCAGTAGGCAACGTTCCCAAATTAAATTATTAAATATTAATAATTTAATAATTATTAAATTTATCAAATTGAGTTATATATCACAGATTTCACTGTTGCGTTTTTGGATGAGGTAAAATGTACGGAACCTTTAGAAAGCCAGTTTTCACACTTCATGGATTCATTTCATTTTTCGTAGGCTTGTAGACATAAAAATATACTAGGAAAAATAATAAAGAAATAGGCTTTACAAAGGCATCTTAGTAACAAACTTTTGCGACTTTATCCGTGGTTAAAAGTGGGTTTCTATGTTGTGTTAGGTTTTTAAGATAATTCTTTAGTATTAAGATGAAGGGTATGGACCCTTGATATAAAACTAAGATATAAGACTGAAATTAGAATCGTTTACCAGTGCAATATCTACAGCTTGCTTGATTTAAAAAAAAATCTGTAAAAGTCTTATTCTCTTAATATAAAGAAAAATATATGTTTTTAAATCAACGAAACCAAGAAATCCCGTCGAAAGGCCGGTTCAGACATATGCGTTTCGCGCTACCCTCTGTGTACCACCTAGAGTAATCCGACTCGGCCTGGGACTTCATTTTTTTTTTTATGTTATTTGGAGACGAGACGAGCTTGTCGTTTGCCTGATGGTAAGCATAACGCCGGCCCATAACAATTGCAGTGCCACTCAGAACTTTGAAACA
The DNA here is from genome assembly GCA_907269065.1 of Crocallis elinguaria. Classification (NCBI taxonomy): domain Eukaryota; kingdom Metazoa; phylum Arthropoda; class Insecta; order Lepidoptera; family Geometridae; genus Crocallis; species Crocallis elinguaria. The sequence continues at coordinate 13,304,005 of OU026080.1, read as the reverse complement.
AAAAGGCCTGCGCGGCACTGCACTGCGCTCGTTACCCTGAGACATTAGGTATTAAGTCTCATAAGCCCAGTAATTTCACTGGCTACTCTGCTCATCAAACCGGAACACAGTAATGCTTGCACACTACTGCTTGGCGGCAGACTTCACGAGCAAAGCGGTGGTAACAACTCAGACGGACACTCGCAGAAGAGTTAGTCCTACCACTAACAAAATAAATATGAGCAATATTATAACGCTCGGTATTTCTCTCTCAGATCTGAACAGACCTCTATTAAGCTTGTTTTCATACCACAAGTAACTCATTCGCTGATAATCAAAATCTTTGTATTAGAAACGTTGCGAAACTTTTACAACAAACGAACACGATCAGCAAAAAACCAAATTTCGTCCCGAAGTCGACGTAACATTGTATTTTGAAAGACGGGAAAATCTCGAGGACTTGTTAAGTTTACTTCAAATCAGATCTCGAGTTTGAGCTCTTCCGAACCTACTTACGTAAGTAGCACTTAATGAAACTCGTTTATTCGTCCAAAGTTTTAACAATGATCGAGGTACATTGCGCAGATAATCTCTACGTAGGTATATAGATTGGAAGAAACCAGGACAAACAGAGCAATCGTTAGCGAACTTCGCCTCGAGTTACGAATACTGATGATATCCACTGGTGGAGTAGGCATAGAGCCTTTGTTGGATGTTTAAGTGCCCGGATATTATAAAAAGAGGGTATTTTGTGTACACTATGTGCCTTTTTCTAAAGGAAGTTTGTCAATGCATATCATGTATTAAAAACTAATTTATTGTATGAAGTATTGTGAAACTACTGATATGTCTCAGAGTATAACAAGCGCAATTCAGTGCCACGCAGGCCCTTGTGTTTTTCAAAGTTTCGAGTGGCACTGTAATTGTTACCTATGGGCCGGCGTTATGCTTACCATCAGGCAAACGACCTGCTTGTCTCGATATCTAATAGTATAAAAAAGTATCTATACTTATCTTTTACCAGCTGGGAAAAAACTCGATTTGATTTTACGTAATGTCATTTTTTTAAATCAAATTGAGGCTTTGATTTATTTCTAAGATAAACTATTCACGGTTTTATCGCGTATAAATGTCGGTGTTATATTTTTATTTAGTGCCATTATAATATACATTATAAGCTGTGCACCTTCTATTTATTCAGCTGTGCACCTTCTATTTATTCAGTAACTTGTTGATGTTGTTAAACTTTCGTCTGTTACACAGTTATTTTGTCTTGTACCTTATTTTATAAGTTCATTTATCATGACTGTTAGCATGCTGGGTGCACGGGTTATACCTCCTATTTGTAATCCAAAGGATGGAGTCGAAGTCCGGGAAACAGAATCTTCTTGTCCGGACTTCGACACACTCTATTAATGTATTAGGGACTATTGTGTACTTTTAATTAAGTTTAGCATTAGTTGCCAACATTATGAACAATAAAGATTTATTATTATTATTATTATTAATATTATTAAATTATTATTAGGTATTTTTATTTAGTCGAACAATAAATAGTTGATATATTGCACGACATCTTGGCTTGCTGTATGTCAGAGACATAGGGAATAGGGATACACTAAAAACATTTGCCAGTAGCAAGCTGGACGACGTGGAAAAATTGATCTTCTTAATATAAAGGACGTACGCTTACCGCAATGGCAATCAAAATAAGCGGACAAGTGCAAGTTGTATTTGAGTGTTCAGTGTTCCGAACCATATGTCCCTTTTACCTGGCTGTCTGACATGTCTGACATGTCCTGTCTAGGTACACCTAAATTATAGATTAAAAAAACAATTAACATTTTTTTTTACCTGTCAGCTTTTTCAATCAATAAACTTATATTTCACATAGGTTTTCCTCTTTTAGGGCTAGGGCTAACCAGGGATATAACTAAGAAAATGATATGTTAGTATGATTGACTTGTCAAGGCTGTTACACAATAAATTATCTTGATTTGAAAACTATTTTTCTGCAGGCGTTTCAGTTCGGAACAAAATTTAACAATATCAGACTACGGCAATGCTACGCGAGTTATACATTTTTTTCTATAGAACCCTGATAATTTTAATTGTGATAAATTCGGCAATTAGAATGCATGTAGCCTTCTAATGGTAGTTTATGCAACAGATAAAATTAAATTGGACAAAATAATGGAGCCGGGAAATGGCCTTATATTTTTCTATTTAATGTAAATAAGATAATTAGCAAGGCAATACGGAACCCTTGTTATTTCTCCCTAATGTCTTTGTTAATTAGATTAAGTGTCTCTTTTTGTATGCGAAACACTTTAGAGTCAAACTGAAACAATTTCTTTATTTTAGTTTATTCTTTAAGATTTTATTCGGTCATTTAATTTACTTACTGTAAAGGATGAAATTGACACATAGTCATCCTAAAGTTCGATAGCGAAAGTGGACACATTATAAATAAATCCATAAAACCCTTATTTATTTGGAACTTACTTACTAGGTGGTAGGATTCCTCTGCGAGTGTCCGTCTGGGTTGGTACCACCGCTTAGCTCGTGAAATTTGCCGCCAAGTGGTAATGTACAAGCATTACTGTGTTCCGGTTTGATGAACAAAGTAGCCCGTGAAATTACTGGGCTTATGAGACTAAACACCTACTGTCTCAGGGTAGCGAGAGCACTGCAGTGCCGCGCAGACCTTTGTTTCTATGTTCTGAGTGGCACTGCAATGGTTATGGGCCGGCGTTATGCTTACCATAAAGCAAACGATCAGCTCGTTTCGTAATCAAAAAGGATTCAAAAACAAAAAAACATTACGCTAATTAGAATCGAATATAAAAAGATAAAAATAAATATAAAAAATATAAATATGAAAAATATATAATATAAAAAAAACTTACTTTGTGAACTACTGCAACGACCCAAAGTAAGTTTTGGACTCCGAAATGTACGAGAGACTCTACTGACTAAAAATGATGTTATACCACATGGCACGTCGTAATAACTTCCTTAAAAATCGATACAAACAAGCAAACTCCCGGCGACATTCCAAAACATTTCCAAAGCGACTACTTACCAATTCACCTGAAAGACAAATTAGACAGTCAAACTGTTCCGAAGTAACCGAATCGCACCTCAATTAGTCGCGCGCTCCACTCAAACCTTCCAAGTTGGCATGAAGCTCGCGCAAGTCCAATATAAAGTTTGTCAATATTTCCGTTGTAGCCTGATGGCTGACACATTGATTGGGCCGCGCGCTCGAGCGAAAAATAAAGTTGAGTGCGAGGCGACGAACCTTCTATAGATATCGGGCGATGAAGACTTCAATCTACGTGTTTTGAACACAGAAAGAAAGAAAGAGAGAAAGAAAATACATTTATTTCAGGACATCACACAACAATACAGTTTCACACATACAAAAAATAAAAATTTTAAAGAACAGACCAATATATAACTAAAAAAAACTCAATGTTGCGTGATGCCATGATAAGGGTCCCGACTTTTCAGTCGGAATCCACACCTATGACATCACGAACCTCCGGACAGTGAAACGACATACCTACGTCAAATAAACCAATGATTATAGAAAAGTAGAGGATATGAACATATAAGGTACGTATTGCGCGCCAAAACAGAAACAAAAATGGCGTCAAATATCGAGCCACTGCTCTTCACACCGCACTCTGGCATAGGTTTCATTTGTTTCTGTTACGTTCTGATGTCTCCGTGACTAAGTTTGTTATAACCCTGCCTGCAAAGCGAGGGGCACTGGTTCGAATCTCAGCCGGAACAGATTGTGAGCATAAAATTGGTAGATCTTGGATTTTTGTGTTGTGTTTCTGTGTGAATCCATGCCACCTGCGACACAGAATCATTGTTTCATATGAGTTATGTAAGTGTTTACGTTGTTTTGTGCCAGGTCTGGTCCATGGAAGAGTTGCGACTGACTTTGAATACATAGTGTGATACTCGAAGAAATTAAAACCGTTGCTTTTTAATGTTTAGTGGATAATTCCGATCACATTTTGCAAGTTTAGTGTAGCATGCGAGTAAAAGTTAGTGGGAGGCGACTAAATTTCCCAATCGATCGAAGAAAACTTCAGTCTCCGTGTTTTTAAACATACGTATCATTTAGTAACTTTTAAACTTTCGCGATTCGAAAACATTGTTTATTTTTAAGCACGGGACTTAATCGCGATAAAACACAGGTTTATATTTACCTCGACGTTTCGATCAAGTTGCATTGACCACGTGACCACGTGACCTTGTGACCACGATCAATGCAACTTGATCGAAACGTCGAGGTAAATATAAACCTGTGTTTTATCGCGTTTAAGTCCCGTGCTTAAAAATAAACAATATGCGTATCATTTGTTTCCAAGTGGCACTGCAATTGTTATGGGCCGGCTTTACGCTTACCACCAGGCAAGCCATCAGCTCATCTCTTTATCCAATAATATAAATAAAATAATAGTACAACCACAAAAGTTCAAATTTCGCTTGAAAAATGGAAAATGTAAACGGTATACCAATCTATTTAGTACAAAATATTCTAGGAACCATTTAATTAACAACCGACATCATTTCCGGCCACGACGGAGCCGACAAAACAAATATTGATAAAGTTCGGGTATCTAGGTAATACGTAGGTACTTAACATTTAGTTCCAACATCCCATTGGGCGGCGGGAGGACTAACATAAATTTGATAATTATTTGAACAAACTTCACCAAAAGCTTTGCGGATCCTTTAATCTAATTGGAATTTATGATGTAATTTTAATTAAAACCTCTGCGGTCGTAATGTTTCTAATACGAAAATAAATAACAAAGTTCGACGTTTGTTCGGTCTTGAACACACTAATATAGTTGTGGGTTCCGAGGTCTGACGAGTCGGTAAGCTGTGTACCTACGTATAGACTCAAATTGACTACCGGTGTCACATTTCTCGTACCTATATTTTATACAGCCCAAGCTAACAATACCAGTCATTTTCATGATGGTAAACGTAATGGCAGCACAATTGTAGAAATATACAGAACTTTGAAACACAAAGTAAGAAGTAAACAAAACATTTACGGACATAGCTTTCTACATATCACATTAAAGATTTTCAATGAATCCGTAAAGGTTGCAGACCTGGTGAAAACCAGTGGCGTTTCCCATCATTAGACACTGTGCGCTACCCTGGCGCTCCCTGAGACATCAGGTTATTAAGATCCGGATAAGGAAGATCAGGATTATTAATCAGAATGTGCCCAGGAATTACACTGATTACTTTGCTCATTACTCTGGAACACCCCGACGGACAATCGCAGAAGAGCTACTCTTAACATCTTGTAGAAAACTAAAGTATAAAGGTAGATTATCTATATTAGATATTATTACATTTAATTTGAGTCATGATCGAACTTTATTTTAAATGTAACATCGTTTATTCTGGCCCAATGATTTCAGTATAATTTACCTTCTCCGAATTAATAACCCAGCTTTTTTAATATTGTTAACAGTCTGCCTACCTCAGCGTATTTAGTAAAAAAACTTCGTAGAATTTCGTGTTTATTTTTAATTTTCTAAAGGCTGCTGCTTACATTTCAGTAATACTCTTTAAAATATCTTTACTTATTTTGCCGTAGACTTTATGAAACATTTTAAATGTTAATTTTGGACGCGCAGTATCTCGTCAGATCGTTTTTCTTGATATAAAATTACTTGGTGCGTTAGATATCTAAAATTTTAATCTCTCTGGACTCTTTGAACTAGCTAAATAGCTAACTAGCTGCTGTCCGCGGTTTCACCGGCATTCCCACAGGGACCACGCATTTTTTCGGTATAAAAATTAGCCTATGTTACTGTCCGGTCCATAAACTATATTTATACCAAAAATCACGTCGATCCGTTGTTCCGTTACTGCGTGAAAGAAGGACAAACAAACCAATCAAGAAACATTATGGTTTATTAATAATAACGAAGTATTTGGATATTAATATGGGTTTATTCATGTTATAAACATCAGATTTGCATCAAGCGTCGATTACGAGATACTCGAAATCCGCGCTTGATACGGTCTTCATTAGGGCTAATTCTTCTGCGAGTGTCCGTCTGGGTTGGTACCACCGCTTTGCTCGTGAAGTCTACCGCAAGTGTAATGTAAGCATTACTGTGTTCCGGTTTGATGAGCAGAGTAGCCAGTGAAATTACTGGGCTTATGAGACTTAATACCTAATGTCCCAGGGTAACGAGCGCACTGCAATGCCACGCAGCCCTTTATGTTTCAAAGTTCAAGGCACTGCAATTGTTATGGGCCGGCGGTATGCTTACCATCAGGCAAACGACCAGCTTTTTACCAAATACCATAAAAAAAAAACGACCAAGTTTAACCATTAACCAATCTTAAGGATAGCATGTAATCTTATTTTTATTATTCCAAATCAAATATATCTCCAACCATCCGTTCCTCCAATAAATCATTAACAATTTAAATGAAAACACTTACGCAAGACAGAAACCGATTCTCATGAAAAACACGGACAAGAACATCGTGCCTATACATCGACTAAACGTTTTAACGCGTAGACAGACGCAAGAGAGTGATCAAAGCCATAAAGGCGGCGATTGTTCCGTCGACATCGTTGAATTTTTATTAAGTGCCTATTCGCAAGATCTCGAAGTGTTGTTGTAAAAAATTTACGTTGACTGGTGGCAATTTTGCCGTACAAGAATTTTATATAACGTTCTTATGGCTCAGATGTCGTCATAAAGCGTGAAATTTAAGCCGTTACGGCGAAAAACACGGTTCAAGTGGTTGGAAAACTAGTGTTAGGTCCAGATATGAGACAAGCCAGTTTGAATAAGCGACACACGTGTATTTTTACTCGTAGTTCAATGAGAACTGCTGTCCTTCCCCCGACTTCCTTTTGACAAACTACTGAACCGATTTTCCAAATCATAAAACATAAAAAGTAAACACTAAATTGAAAACCTTTGTCTTTTTTGGAAGTCGGTTAAAAAGGTTTCTCACGATTTCTGCATGAGACGCAGACCAAACTGCGGTGACATTTCAACTGCAGTAAATCATTGTGTCATCTTTTGAGGCGATAGCAGTTAGAACTATTTTTAAAGTCATATTGGTCAATCTGTACGTCAGTGTGTCCCCATATAATCGAGCTTCTTGCTTCTTTTCAAGCGAAAGGTTGGACGCTTCCTTTTGATGCGAAAAGCCGTCTTTGCCAAAATTTCAACAAAAAGAATAGTCTCATGTTTCAATTATAACAATACATTTTGTATGAGTGTGTACGTGTTCTGCTGTGTAAAATGATATTTGTGCAAATGTTTTTGAATAAAATCATATTATACAAGACAGGCTTTTGCTTAAATTGACGGTACATTTTTTTTAAATAAGCACCATTTTTCATTTAGCTCCCATACCTATGTCACTTATACAGCTTTTAATATTGACATCTTACAGTAAAAATGGTGCTTTCATAATTTCATGGACATAAATTTGTCATCAATTTAAGCAAAAGCTTGTTATTTCTGAAGTTTTAAAATCACGCTTGTCGTTTTTATCAATTATAATTGCCGGGAATCAATAATAATTAATTCATTATTTTTTTATTTTATGTCATTTGTTTTCATGAATTCGGTGTGAGGGCTGCCTAAGATTAGGCGAGATAGTGGTCAAGTGCTAAAGTATCGAGAACCTACCTATAAAAAACCTCCGAGCGATAATCGCTATGCCGTCAAAAAAATCTATAATTTAGGATTCCTTTTTATATTTAAACTAGCTGTATCCCATGGCTTTGCCCGCATAGTAAAAGTAGCTTGAGTTACTCCTTATAACATCAACTATCTGCCAGTGAAAGTCGCGTCAAGATCGGTCCAGCCGTTTCGGAGATTAGCCAAAGAGACGGACAGACAACAATTTTAAAGTTTGCGTTTTTGTTATAAGTACCGTGTATACTTACATATGCATTTAGTAAAAAACTGTTCTTTTGACATAAACCGACACTTCAATTTCATTTATTTGTATAGAAAAGAAGTACTTACATATTAGTTAATCGAGTGAAACTATAAAAACCTTAGCCTTTAATATAGAAGAATTATTTGTAGCAAAATCCATGATTTCCCTGTGACCAACGTTATGTTTATGTCCAAAACCAATATTGTTTACCGAAACCTATACAACGCGGTATTAACAATAACCTTGTGTTCTTAAGGTTTGTACAGTCGATACCTTTACAATGTAGAACTTTGTCACAGTAACAAAACCACTCGACCTGTTATAACGATCAATAGGAAGTGCTTTAGTACGAACTGTGACAAAGGACTAAATGGAGGAAGCTTTGCACAATACGGTTTACTTGGGTTTATGGACGGAATAAACGATAGTAAACATAGGATAGTGAAAGCCGTAGTTGGGCTAAAGATGTGTTTGGTTAGGTTTACCGGTAAGTATTACTGTTGTTATATTTATTTGCAGATGATATAATGCAATTTATTTCATCTCAATATGTGAGTACTTGAACACTCATTAAATGTTAAACATGCTTCCAGGCTGTTGAATTTTTCGGATGTTAGAAATTAATTAGGATTATGTGCCTAGTATAGTCCACACAGCACTGAGCTGAGTCTATCCATTGCTTATAGATATTTAACAAACTAAGCTATTTTATATACGTATGTAAAAGTGTATCTTTGACATCAAATATTTTTTATTCTTATTCTGTAGCTTTCAAAAGAACCTCAGCAAAATTGCATTTGGTTAGATGAGTAATCAGTGAAACTGTGTTGTGTTTCAAAGTTCTGGGTAGAACAGCAATTGTCATGGGCAGGCGTTTATGGTTACCATCATACAAATGACCTGCTGGTCTCCTGGACCCTGATTTGGACAAACAGACAACAAACAACAACAAACAGGGCCCCCCTTACAGGATCACTTCGTTGTTTTTTTTTTTCAGTTAGAGGAACGACACTCTTAAAAGTTGTATAAGTTATTCAACAATAGGCGAGCGCCTTCATGTCTCTTGAAAAGCATTGCATCTATTGAACGCTCACAGTATTTCTCCAAACCTACGAGATCTCTGTTCCCGCCACTCGGCCGTAAGTGGATGACACTTAGGCTGCTTTCATGCGGGACGATGCGATTTCATACGATACAACGGAGATGCCAGAGATATCAACGAAGAATTATTGTATTATAACCTGTAGTTGAAGCGTCCTTACACACACTGCCAAAGAAAACAAAATACATTAAATATACTACTAGAAACTATTTTTAACATCTGTACCCATTGATTAAAAGTATGTACCTAATAAAAAAGACAAATATCTTTAGAAATGTATTAGGTACGGTTTCGAATATGATTATTTAATTCTTGATTCTGGGTGGAACTGCAAAGTTATGGACGAACCTTATCAGGTGGCATTTTTTCACCTTGTACCGTTACAAATAACGTGGTGGATTCATGGGGCGAGGTGGTACTGGATGATGCTTGATGTAACTATTATGGAAAGGATAATAAAGAGGAATATGAAAAGTTTTGCATGAAGAAAGGTTGGGTCATATAGAGATGGCAGGTGGACCTACCATAAGGGGACTTCGGGTCTGATTGATGTGGGACGGAAATGGTCAACGGCTTCATCCATATTTAGCAGGATCCAACCACTTAGGTGTGACTCCTGAGTGAGACCATGGTATCACCGTGACACTCACTGTGGTCCATGATTCTCAATAAGATTATATTGTGGCATCATTAGAAACCTACATATATAGAGCGGGTGACGCCAAGAGTGGGAGCTTTTACGACTTTCGATCCGACGCACCATGGTTCGGAACCCAGCTCAGCCCTCACCAATGACTTCAAGATATCTATGGATTTACCATACTCGCTCTAAAAAACAGTGAAGAAAAACATCACCGGGTTTCAAGTGATTTGTGATCGTAACTCGTAAAATGCTTTAGCATTAAGTCTTCCTTTTGTACTTTTCTTAGTGCAATAAAGTATTAAATAATAAAATAAATAACTATGTGATGCAAAACATGCACGCAAAATAACGCCCTAAGACCATACGATATCGCATCGCAAGTCGTATGAATGCTGCTCGTGTGAATGGGTACTTACACCGGCGTAAAGCCAGCCCTGTTGGCGTATTCTCGCTCGAGGCACCATTTTCAAAGTAAGCTGAAGCTTATTCTGTAGATAGAAGAGTGAAAAGATGAATACGATGCGACCCGTTTCACCTTTATCCGTTGAAATAGAAAGTTTATATCGTGGCCTCCAGTATGTCGGAGCTTATGTGTGAGATATCGTGGATTTTAAAGGTGATTTAATTAAACTTACACGTATATGTACAGCTTTAGTTTTTAACCGCCTTCCAAAAAAGGAGGTTATCAATTCGGGGGGTTTTTTTTTATGTTTGTTACCTCCAGATCTCTGTCATTTATGAACCGATTTGAAAAATTCTTTTTTTATTTGGAAGAATATACTTTCAGATTGGTCCCATATAAATTTCATCAAAATCGGTTCAATAGCTTGTCACAGAAGTCGGTTCGTCGCTTTTTTAAAGCAACTTTTTTTTCTTTCATCTGTGACCAAACATGGTGTTTATCCTTCAAGCCCAGAAAGTTTATATAGTGGCAGTCTCAACTGAAGAAAAATAGTTTACTCAGTAGTGTACTTTTGGAATATTAAAGGCTTAGGTGGAGTTATAAGCAGTAACAAATTTATCTATGTGGGTCGGGACTCGGGTTGTTCGTCGATGAAATTACAAGATTAGAGACTATTCGTTTTAAAATATATCTGAGAACAATTTTAGTCCTAAGCCCCATGATAACTAAATTATAGATAATCTTTTAAGCCATATGAGTGAAATAGTTTACTACGAGCGAATTACTATACATTATAATATATGGTAAATTACTTAAGAAATGCTTTGCGTGCAGGTATTTTGCTTCCTACTATTTTGTGTGTTTTTATAAGAATATTTTAAAAAATCTATACCTAAGAAATCAAATAAATAAAGTGAATAACAATAATAATCATTTATTTATCGAAAATGCATCTTAAGGTTACTTTAACAAAAATAAATCACAATATTAAAATGTAAGTAACAATACCAAGATATAACAATTTAAATTTAACTAACGATTTAAGCAACCATTTTGAAAAACTAGCTCTCGCGGTAGGATACCCTGAATTGCAAGCGCTAGTTTTCTTCTAGGGTACTAAACGTATTAGCGTTAGTGTGTGTGTTATGTATGAGAGTATGTGCATGTGAGTATGTGTATGTGAGTACACGTATGTGAGTATGGTATGTGAGCATGTGAATGTGAGTTTATGTTTGTGAGTATGTGTATAAAAGTGTGTGTTTTTTACGTGCATATTTTTAGGCTAAATGTTTATCTTTAGCAATTCTTCTGGTTGTTTATAGACCGTAAGTTATGTTGTGTTTTTATCTGATGATAGTTCGCCAATGTAGTTGTTTAGCAATGTTGTGTTTATTAATATGTAAGACTACCGTTATTCGCCTACGGTACCTTTTTCAATAAAATATACGTAGGTACTTTCATTTCAACATGACGACCTAGTTAAGCGTAGTGGGACGCTTAGTTGTTTTTCTAAGCTAGGAAATTTGCCTCGTCTCGTCTCATACTGGCAACTGGCCAGTCCCGACGGAGATTTTTGGCTACCCGAAGGCCTTTAAAATGTCGTCTGTGGTACTAATACTAGAACTTTAATAGGCAACCTGAAATATTATTACTCCTACTCATAAACATATTATATTATGTATATTGACAGAATTGCTTTGAATGCAATACCGATTTATATAGTGTGCCATGAGTTCGTGACTTATAATTACTCATAACGACTTAGCTAAATTGTTACAACCATTACTTACAAGACTAAATAAAACACAGTTTAAATCACATAATATTGGTGTATCTCCAATAATACACTTCAAAATGACTAGGCAAATGACTACAAGTGCCCGTTCTAAAGTAGTTTTAAAAAAAACCGCAGTCCTTAAAAATTTTTTTTATTTATTTCAGACACATATCTAGAAAAAAATTTTAGGATAGTTCATTTTTTCTGGGAATAAAGTACCAAGCTCCATACAAATTTTGTACAAGTCCTTTAGAGTAAAATTAGAGAAGTAGCCTCACTTCGCGTAAAATAGGATATCCATTTTAGTTAGACATATACAATGTACATTGTATATACGTAATAATCGTTATCATTCAATAGCTCTCCCAATTAATTGATTTATTGATGGCTCGGTTGTGATATCCCCCGCCGCTACTTATCTTGAGGATTTAGCCACAACGTGCTTAAGCTTTTGATAAAAAAATAACCTTCTACATTGTCATTGAGAAAAGAACATGTGGAAGAAACGCTAAGCTATCAAGTACAAAAAAAATAGTTAATCGTGCTAACTAAAAAAACATACCTACTGTTAACTCCAGAAATTAGACACTCGGTTTGAATAAATGACATGTGTATTATCGTTCGTAGTTCAATGAGGACTGCTGTCTTTCCCCGCGTCTTCCTCTTGCGTAGCGCTGGGCGGCTGGGCTGGTGACTACGGCGTAGCACTGTCTTGCTGACGTCATAGCGTAGCACCACAGCACCACACCATGTTCTACCTTTATTCTTACATCACGTTTAGTCATTCGTCAAGCAATAGTAAGCATTCGCTAAAAATCAGTATCGCTGCTAAATCTCCACGACTCGGCCGCCATATTGGCGCTCGCATCGGCATTCGCAAATCGAACGGGCGAGCACCGAGTGAAGCCAATTTATGATCTTTGTGTGCCAATGCAAGGCGCGACTATAACTCATGCACCAGCGCCACATACTGATGGGAATGTTCTGAGTTGATCAGCTGACAAATGTGGTCTGATACGTCAGTTATTATTCAAATTTTTCGACGTTTATTTTACTTTTGACTTACAGACACAAATGCTACCTTTACAAAAATACATTAGCAATTAATTCCTTTGGTGTAATTGAGACATTTATAATAGCAAAAAATCAAAGCGCCGATATACTTACGTAAGTTCTTATGTTCTGTCTGACGCTCTTTGGTCTGGATACCTATTGTGTGACCATCGCCCTGCACGAGAATGAACAGGTAACTCCTACTTCAACCGCATCGTCAATTACCATCATAGGTAATAATGCGGTCAAACGTCAGCCCATTGAATATAAAAAATACCTCACAGGGAAGATCATGACTTATAATACGAGTGGTTGTTAAACTATTTTATTCGTTAGCAACTAAATTAAATGTTACGACATACTTAAAATAACACATAGAAGCAATAAGTAGAAAGCTGTGAATAAACATGCACTCTATACATTAGACATCACTTGATATCACAACCTGGTACTTTCAACCTATGTTTCACACATCATTGTGTTACAAACTAGCCCGTATTACCTGAAATGCCCGCTCGGGCAGCGTCCGCAGTGGCCAGTTATACAGGAAGGCAGATCACCTGGCGCTCCGTTCGCCGGACGCAGTCGGCGTTCTGATTCCGACTTCTCTCATGAATATTTCATGTATAAACACACGTCAACTTGCGCTGGAACTTGGGTGTGTCTCATATTTCCTATTCGCTGATTGCAGAGGGGAAAGCTACTAAGAACAGTGTGCTAGTCTTATTTATAGTCAATATTTATGGTATGTTTATTGTTTATATGGCATAAAAAATTATGTCGGGCATTATATAGTAGTTATATGCTGCTAACAATATATATAGTATAGTATACATATATAGTATATAACTAACTAATAGTATATATATATCTATATATATATAGTATAGTATATACCATAAATACGAATGAACAATTGAACATGCTTCCAAACTAGTAAAACTGTGGAAGCCAGTGTTTGGAAACTTGACTAACTCAACTGAGTATAGTTAACATAGTAGTTAGTATGGTGTAGTTAGTATAGACTACACCATACTAACTATACGCTAACTATACTCAGTACTCAGTATGGTGTAGTTAGTATAGACTACACCATACTAACTATACTATACTAACTATACTCAGTAATCAGTATGGTGTAGTTAGTATAGACTACACCATACTAACTATACTATGCTAACTATACTCAGTTGAGTTAGTCAAGTATCCAAACACTGGCTTCCACAGTTTTACTGGTTTGAAAGCATGTTCAGTCGTATTTATAGCCCATGTTTATGGTATGTTTATGTCCTGCGCGGTACTGCAGTTCGCTCGTTACCTGATTGCACATTACTGCTTGGCGGCAGACTTCACGAGCAAAACGGTGGTACCAACCCAGACGGACACTCGCAGAAGAGTTAGTCCTACTACCTAGTAGATATTTTCTAAGCTAAGGTACGAGTATGAGGTGTTTCGCAAATCTTAGAGTTACATAAAGGAGATTAAAAAGAGTCTGTACCTCCCATGGAAAAGTTATTTTTTGGCACTTTTCAGGATTAGTTTCTTTTTTTCTTTGATACTGGTCACCCTGATGTGCAACCAGGGTGAGATTAAATAAGAAGTGAACATTTCAAACAGCGAGCACTGAAGAAGTCACGAAGCTAAGTATTTATTTAAGTCTTGTAGCGCTTGACAAAAAGAACACGGTTTTGATCTGGCATTACAAAATATTGGCCATTTTAATAAACGTATATCGGTACTATTTCTGGTTTAAAGCCCAATTATTTTAGGTTCAACGCGCTCGTAGCTTGCCAATATCAAGTAGCAATACAAAATACGTGACACAAATAGAATTTGCTACAGGTACCTCGTATAGCAATACTTCAGGAATATCTCAATGAAATATTTAGATTCACGCCAATTTATATCTCAAACAAGTTCGGAGCCAATAATTGATGGAGATTCTGCGTTCAGTTTGTTAGCTGCACGTTAGAGGTGAAATTGAAATAGATAATGTAGAATGGATTGGATCCTGGGCCCCGATCGCGTTAATTTGAAATGACAGCGTACGGTTATGAGTTAGTTGTGGTTTGATACTAACTGTAGTTTAGTGTCGGTTCACCTGTGTAGAATTTTTTTCACCGTTCATTTGACAGCGTTAACTATCAGTTGTTGTCGAGAAACGTCTCAATTTTTGGTAAAACTATTAGCGCGATACGAAACGGTCAAAAAGCTGTAAAGCGGTTGTAGTTTAGTAGCGGTTTGGTTGATAATTTTTAACGCGATTGCCCTCCTGTCCGCATCTTTGAACTAGATAATTGAATCGTTAGATTACGTACCGGGACTATTATCCGAAGAATTAAATAAATAAACGCTTACACTCATATCCCCCACCTACTCCCCGCTCTAGGATTCCCTGAGTCGCACGTGGCATGGACACACAAAGATACACATCACAAACATCCAAGACCTGAGAACAAACTTTATGCTTACACAAAAATCTGCCCCGGCCGGGAATCGAACCCGGTACCCCTCGTTTTGCAGGCAGGGTTACTAACAACTTAGCTACGGAAACGTACGAAGCCGGATTAAAAATTTACTTGATATTATTTACTAAGTGGTAAGACTAAAGTGTCCGTCTGGGTCGGTACTTTGATCATTTAGTCTGCCTCGAAACAGTATTGTGCAATTGTGTTCCGATTTGATGAGCAAAGTATTAAGGCTGATATTCAGAGACGAGTCTAAGCGTGGACTTTGTCTTCCTTATGTCAAAAAGTAGTGCTTACGCTCTAATTTGTATTCAGAGACATTTGGAACACTACTTAAACCACAGATTATCCTGACTTAAACTAAGCGCATGCTAAGCAAAGCCTGAGTAGACAATATCGACTACTTGAGCCGCTCTCAAAACAGAAGTGGCGCCACCAAATGATAACGGTATATAGTAACCATAGTAACCAAACATTGAAATGTCAAACTTCAAAACCAAAATGTTTCATTCATTAGAATATCAAAATAGATTTATACCATTAAAATTGTTGTTTCACTCACTCCAGTGACATTTTGTATATCTTTGTTGTATTGCTATTCATACATAAGTGATAAAACCGATAAACGTTCCGGTGAAAAAATTCAAACTTAACAGCCATAGATAACAGAGTGTAATCTTAGCTTAGAACGTACATGAACTTTCATTTCTGAATACGAATTTGACTGAGCGGCTTAGCCGATGCTTTGCTAAGACAGTTCTTAGATCGTTTTAAGCTGTTGTCTCTGAATATTACCCTTAGTGACTGGGCCTATGAGACATAATACCCTTATAGTATCTTTTTAACATAAGATACTAAAAATATTGCATACATTCCTGTATCTCAGGTCATGGTGCCCTTTACTCGAAAATACATAAAATATTTTATTTCAATACCTACTATACTTACCCGTTTTCCACCCGAATTAATTTACTTTGCAAGCTATGCGAGATAGAAGAAAGGAGTTGCTCTTTGATCTCGCCTTTTAACATTGCGTTTGAATTAGATAATTAGTATTAATTTCGGCTCCAGAGAAAATAGAGAGTTAATTAAAACATTTAAATAGCTGTGCGTATAACAAGTGCGCCAGATGCGAGCATTTCCAAACTCATTATAACATAAGAACATGTATAATAATGTTATTATGACGCACATTGTTAGTGAGGTTAGTGTAAATGTCTGTATGTTAGTGTAGCTCTCAAACTAAGGCTCTTATTAAGAGAGGTTTAATTAAACTATGTTTTGTCTTTGTTGTTCTTTGACAATTTTAAACTGAATCGAAACGATCAAAACTATATCCGTTTAACTCAGTCTACCTCGCTCGAGCAACTCAACATTTTTGAAGATAAACAATCAATTATGGAAGATCGCATTCGGTGAAGTTGCTGGTATTACATACACTAAATGATATTCAATTTACTGCACAGTAGTATAAAGTACGTGACGGTTGTGTAACAAGTAAATTCAAGCAATACAGAGATTACACAGCTCACAGAATATCCTTCATATCTTTAAACATTTTCTCGACTCGGCTCTACCTCATGGGTGAAAAATGCCAAACATATTGAAACACTAATAAGTATTACTTCCACTCGAGCTTGCCTCATCTACTCGCCTCAACTGAGCATGACATTTGACCACATCTTAGTTTTTTAGCCATATCCTACTAATATAATAAACGCAAAAGTTTGAGATGTATGGCTGTTTGATACTCTTTGACGCAAAAAATACTGAACGGATTTTGGCAAAACCTTACAGTATATCAAAATAACACAGGTATATTTCCAAAAGACATGTACCACGTGAAAGAAGCCGCGGGCGAAAGCTAGTTATGCTATAAAATTCTACAGCAAAGTCCACCTTCTGTGAAAATTCGAACTCGTATTGACTACCGCGGTCGTCATCGGGCGGGCGTAATCGAGTTTTACAGTTTTTATTGTAATTTTACGAAATTTAAATCTACAGTGGATTCGGCTCTTTGAGGTTCGAATTGTGTTTATAGAATGCACATGCAGGTTTGAACTTCTTTTAGCCCAACTTTAGACTACTCGAGTAGCTGCAGTCCAGTCTATAGTAATTAAAGGTACCAAATTTTGGAGATAGACTCGAGTGGCATTGGGCTGAGGTGGTTTGAAGTAAAGATTCAAAAATACCAATATATGTCGACATCCCTTTTATATCCCACATCCATTTTCTGTTACTGGTAGGACTAACTCTTCAGCGAGTGTCCGTCTGGGTTGGTACCAACACTTTGCTCGTGAATTCTGCCGCCAAGCCGTAATGTGCAAGCATTCCTGTGTTCCGTTTTGATGAGCAGCGTAGCCAGTGAAATTACTGGGCTTATGATACTTAATACCTAATATCTCAGGGTACCGAGCGCACTGCAGTGCCGCGCAGGTTTTGTGTTTCAAAGTTCTAAGTGGCACTGTTATTGTTACCATCAGGCAAACGACCAGCTCGTCTCGTTATCGAATAGCATAAAAAAAATTATATCGCTAGGCCCAGGTCACGGCACCGCGCTGTCTCGCTGCAATGGGCTCATTGTGGGCACAAAGCGCCGTAATGGATTACTCCCAAGTTCCAACGCGTTGTTACTTGATATCTCGAAAATACTACTGTTTGCTGTTACTATATTAAAACTTGCTGCATCTGATACTTGTAGTATATAATAAAACGGCGCATAAACAAGGAGAGATTGTAATAAATTTAAGAGATAAAGAGATTTATTATTTAAATATGTGTATAATACCTCGCTAAGTTTGTAAACTGCGCTTATTGCAAAACCATGGTTATTTCGACAGCATAACGCAAATTTTTCCGGTTCATACACCGTGGGACATATTTCCCGATTGATCCAGACTGATGACGATGATGATAATCATAACGTGACCAGAAATACAGTTGAAACAGTAACATAACCGTTTCAATACGTGTACATTGATTTAACCTTACCAACACAAAACTAAATCATAAGAAATACGCCACAAAATAAAATACAAAAGTTTTATTTGTTTACTCAGCACAGTAATTATCATACTAGACGCCTTGACAAAGTCCAGCGTGTGAAACAAAGTTGGACAACGGAGCTCCATTTTAATGAACTCCAATGTAATTAAAGTTTCAAAAGAAAAAGCGGCACTTTTTAATTACCTTAGTTGTTACGTGGACTCACTGAGAATGTCTTTAATTTTAAAACTAGCCCACGTATTTTTATTCTGTAGCTTACTCAGGGATAATATCTTACTTTGTAGATAAGCCGGATGCTGTGAGCTTTTAATCATGATTAAGATTGTCATTTGTTTGACGTAAAATATGGCATACAATTTATTAGACAAAATGAGTGAGACCATTGCTGAAAAAAGAATTCTCTCAACTTTTTTCATATTATAAGGTATTTAACAAGACGACTTGTTTTCTTAGTCGTAAGAGATACAAGACAGTATTGCCATGTGGTCAGCGAAATCACTAAGTTCATGAGAATCAATACCTAAGGGGCAGCTTAGACGCTCATGCAAACGTACGTTTGTTTGTCAGAATAACAACGCTTTTACGTAAAGCGCGGATTTCGTGATGCTCGAATTGCGCGCTTGACGCAAAAGCGTTGTTATTCTGATAAGCAAACATACGTTTGCTTGAGCGTCTAAGCTGCCCCTAAAGTGTCAGGGTAACAAGCGCAGTCCTGGAGTGCCGCACAAAGCCCTATGCGTCTTTGTGTTTACTAATTCTGAGTGCACTGCAATTGTTATAGGCTGGTGTTATGCTGTTAAATAGCCAAATGAAACGCTTGTCTCGTTACCCAATCGTATGATAAATACAATTTTTTTTATTGTGTATAAAAGTGTTGAAGAAAATTGTTGAAGCCCTGCCTGCTGCTTTAGTGTTACTATGTTGCAGAAGGCAGTGTCTTCCCTTAAAATTAGGCCTTTTACAATATTATAAAACACGTAGACCGATAGATCCGAAAGTTTGTGTGCGTGTGTGTGTGTGTGTTGGTTTGTTTGTGTGTGTGTGTGCGTGTGTAAATATTTGTTACCACGTATCTCTGCAACAACTAAACCGGTTTTGATGAAATTTGGAATGTAGAAAGTTTAGATTCCAGAATAACACATAGGCTATAAAGATATATACAGAAGCTAGTTAATTACATTTGCTATGTAACAAGTAACGACCAATTACATTTTTAACGCGTGTTCAGACGGGTAGTAATGTCAATGACATTGTCTTTTTTATTCTTAGCCTCTAGGTCATTCGCCTCCTTGATTACCATATTTTTTTCGTCCCCACTTCCTCTGTCTGACGTGACGGAAAATAACACAAAATTTTAGGTTTAACCCGTCCTAATGGCATGAATATTTTCCTCAGACCCGCAAGTGATGGCCTGTCAGAATTTCACGGATGTCCATTCTGGGAGCCCAACTGATTCTGACAGCCGCGGCCAAACATACTTCCTTTATATATATTTTTATCACAAAGTGTTTTGTTCAGGCACGTATTTCTTTTTGTCTCAATTATAAAAATATTTTTTTGGTATTCCTGTTTTATATAAATGCGTTATTAACATGTAAAGTGTCTCATTTTATTTACTACCAGCTGCTGCCCGCGGTTTCACCCGCGTGGAGATATTGGATTTCATGGGTTTTATTTATTTTGCGCGGAACCCTATTTATTTTCTGAAATTAAAGTAGCCTAAGTTACTCCTTTTAACATCAGCTATCTGCCAGTGAAATTACTAGGCTTATAATAACTAATATCTCAGAGTAACGAGCGCAATGCAGTGTCGCGCAGGCCTTTCAGTTTCAAAGTTTTGAGCGAGAATGCAATTGATATTGACCGACGTTATGTTTACCAGCAGGCAAATGACACGCTCGTCTCGTTATTCAATTGGTATAAAGAAAACTAGGCATTTTATTAACGTAACAGTTCTTCTACAATGAAGCTCTCCGTATACAAAGCAAGCGGTTCCAATCAACAGCAAGCTATAAACAGCTGTAGACCTTTGTACCTATTTCCGGAGCAATTCCAAGCTACCAATTTTCCAAACCCCAGTCGTCCGTCAACCTAACATACACATGAAGTGGTATGTAACCGCAGTCCCCAGATGAAATTCTGAACAAAGGATCAATATGTCAATTATGATGAAAGCCTTTACGCAAAACCCCTGAAACAGGGTAAACCCTGTGAAATCTCACGCAATCTCGTCAAACATATAAATTTAGGTACCTATTAGATTTTGCCCGTGACTTCATCCGTGCGAGTCTGAGATTGTGTGCATTTATGATCAGGTTATATTGGCCTGTGGTGTAGTAGTTGTAAGGTTGATGATCTGAACTTACATGTATGTACACAGATTATTGCAATTGGGTACAGAAGTATTTGTGATATTTTGTTTCATTAAACATTACGTAAACGCTTAAACGCTCCGTACTAGGATTCCCCGTATCGCACGTGGCATGAACACACAAAGATAAGTATACAAAACAAACATCCAAGACCTGAAATGAAGATATAATGTAAAAAAACTTAAACTTATTTTTACTAAATCTTAAATTTTTACCAAATATGTTCACCACACTAAGTTTGCCCCGCCGGGGTCCGGAC
Source organism: Crocallis elinguaria (assembly GCA_907269065.1). Lineage (NCBI taxonomy): Eukaryota > Metazoa > Arthropoda > Insecta > Lepidoptera > Geometridae > Crocallis > Crocallis elinguaria. The sequence continues at coordinate 13,282,972 of OU026080.1, read as the reverse complement.
CTGAGGGCCCTCGCTTCGTGTGCAGGGCTACTACCAACTTAGCCACAGGGCTGTCAATTCTTACTAATCAAATCTTACTAATCAGCGCAAATGTTTTTCGTATAGGTATACGAAACACATTTGAAACGCGCCCCTATATTTAAAGACATAGGGCCCTCGAGGCATACCCATATCAACTGAGTACCTTATAAATATTAAAATATTGAAATCCATAACATTATGCAGTCAAAACCGGGAACAACAAAACATCGGCGTGTTCGACATGATAAAGTGGTTAAATGTGGTTAACACAAACATTTGAACATTGTTGGAGAATATTTTTCTGGTTGTGTTGACGTTGCTTTCAACTTTTTTAGGGGCAAACATGTTCATAGATGCGTTGACATTATTTTTACGTCTTCATAGCATAGTCATGCGGCGTACACATTCATTTTTTTTATCAAATGCCCAGTGAACTTACTGGGCTTAATACCTAATGTCTCAGGGTAACGAGCGCACTGCAGTGCCGCGCAGGCCTTTGTATTTCAAAGTTCTGGGTGGCACTGCAATTGTTATGGGCCGGCGTTATGCTCACCATCAGGCAAACGACCAGCTCGTCTAATTACCAAATAACATTAAAAAAAAAGTGAAATAGACAGATTTCTCATGGTCACCTTTCAAATTCCGAAACCTAGTTTAAACTGAAGTTTTAATATTTGCTGTTCAGTGATCAAATTGGCGGATCGTGAACCATTCAGAGCTAGCTTTGTCAGCGAATGTCAAAATGCTAGTTTAAACTAATCTGAAGTGTAAGCTATTTATGAACCTCATTACATGAGATAAAGAACTAGGTTATTTGATGAACTTCGTTTCAAAATGGTTGGTGAACTCCAGCCTTAGTGTTCACTAGCTGGTCGTTACAGCTATACATATAAAATTGACATAAACATTAAAAAGCTGGCTTTAAGGTGGTGTCTGAGGTCAAATTTCCGGTTTTCGTCGCACAAATGTTCGTTTCCATACATATTATAAGCAAAAAAAATGCAGTGTTGTATCCAATTGTTTATAGAAAAGGTTTGACTACCTATACGAGTAATATATACGAGTATTTTACTAAAATGGCACAGAATCTTGAAAAAAAAAACTCAAAACGACCCCGAATTCTTATCTCGATATGCTCAACAATAATATTTTTTTGGAACAAAAAAAAAAGAAATTTAATAATGAAAAGAGGTACTTATGCAAAAATTAGTAAACTTAATGGTGTCTCTATTTCTTAAATAAAAAAAACTACGAAATAATGTTCAAGTAAATGCAAACGCATCGCCATTTTCAACCTTATTTCAATACAAAAGGATTATACCTATAGATCGGCTTATTACAAAGCCTTAACAGCTAACTAAGAGCAATGCATACAAATTTTTATTCTCGGTATTTAAAATTACTGAAAATTGAATTGCAGAAATTTTAGCTGTCCAATGTTGCAGCGTAATCAAATTTTTATATATAGGTTGGAATTTTTACAACATAATTACCTATGATTTTATCTGTAAAATATCTTTAAGTCTGCCAAAATATTATGAATTATATTAGGGAATGAAACTCGTACACACGTGACATCATTTCATGTCACTGACATGTAAAGAACACCAGTCAGCAATCTAATGTGACCGTCCTATGAAATATACTTGTGGTATAAAGTTAGCTGTCAAGTTTTGAGTGACCACCGTATAATACAATAACTGTAGCACGCGAACATTTGTTAAATTTCTGCCAAAAAGCTACGTCTCCTACGAAATGCTACGAGCTACGATATCTTACGTCTACATAATACTACGCTTTGTAATCACAAGATTCACAAGTACCCTATAAAATTCAGAAAAGTCTTTACTGCTCTACCCACACGTTCTACAAATAACGTTTTGTTTCTGAGTAACAATCCCTTATACTCTGTAACGTTTATAATAAACCTCCAGCTTTCTAACTCGATACCATTAAGCCTTAAAGCCTATTAATGCAAAGCGATTCGAGTTAAAATGCGTAACAGGTATTTGGCGGGACCTAATTTATAATTTATCTCGTGGCTTTGCTGTTATTGATACAATCTGTACGCAAAATCGTTCGATGTGGATAGCGTGGGACGATGTAGGCACACAAGACCGAAATAAAGTTGGTCTTCATAAACAAATCATTTGGTTCCAAAATTGTCGGCGCCAAGTAATTTTTCGTGTGTATTTTTATCGTGATAAACTATGTGGCTCTAATTTGAAGACTTGCATTTTTATACGCTGAAGGCTGAGGTCCAAACGTCATAAATCAAGACATTTTATTTAGAAAAAAATTATATCACGAATTGTATATAGGTACATAGTAACATTACAATTTTTATTAAATTGCGTGTGTGCAATTTGTCCCGTATTTTTTCTACTGACATAACTAGAAAATTCAATCGCATTTTACTATGAGCTTCATAAATTAGTTAGTTTCTGTATTTATATTGTAATAGTTATGAATTTCAGTATATTTAAGCTGCCTTTTACATTTTGCCCTCCAACGAGCTATGACACAAATCCAAGTATTCACAACGTCTACCATGTTTATCTTTTGTGAAGCATAAATTGTGATTTCAAAGGGCACGTCGGCTGTCACAATTTTAGGGTAAATCTAACATTTCATCTAGAACTAAATCCTTACACATCTGCCTACTTGATACTATATCTTCAGGCTACTTAACGCCATGCTGAATATATATCTCATAATTTAAAACAATACATTTTGACCCTGACTTAGAGAGAGACCTTCTGTAGTCTCTCATTTTTCTGCCTTTGTCACATCTACCAGTGGTGTCGGAGCAGAATGTCTTTACAAAGAGATACTGCTTTAGGTTTTGGCAACGTTTTTTACAGCCAGCCAGCTTTTTTTCAACGGCCCTCCTTAGGAATTCTGAGAGTATGAACCATAATCCACCACGTGGGTTCAGTGTGGCTTGGACAGGCTTGGTGGATGTCAAAATGTGTGATTATTGAACCTGTGGGTTTCCTGACGATGTTTTTCTTCATCTTTTTTAACACCTAACACAAAAAGGACCAATTTTTATTTAGTTTTTTTTTGTTTGAAATTTGACTTGATTGAGAGTATTTTTAACAAGTTGCACAAGTTCCTGCTCGGCCACACTTTTTAACCGACTTCCAAAAAAAGAGGAGGTTATCAATTCGTCGGGTATTTTTTTTTTGTTATGTTTGTTACCTCAGATCTCGGTCATTTATAAACCGATTTGGAAAATTCTTTTTTTATTTGAAAGGGTATACTTTCAGATTGGTCCCATAGAAATTTCATCAAAATCGGTTCAGTAGTTTGTCACTGAAGTCGGTTCTTCGCTTTTTTAAAGCAATTTTTTCGTCTTAGAGCGAGACATAACCTGTCTTAATTCTCTTCAATTTGACTATTGTGTGTGAAAAGATAAATATAAATAAAGACCAAATGGGACCACTTTGATTCTAAAATCTGTTTGACTTAGTTGCGTTAGTGCGTTATCGCGGATTGTCAGCCTTACCAACTGCCTAAAAATACAAAATTAGTGTCGGCACTATCCCAATTTGTCTAACTATTTATAAGCCATACCGTGTTGTTCCAATATCACAACTAATTAAAAGTTGTGATAAATAGTTAACCGATGCATTAGAATGTTAGAACAAAGACCTGTACGCCATATCATTGCTAGCCAATCCATTTTTACTCCACTCACTTCACGAGTGCTGCCAGTTATGAAGAAGTCAATATAAGCGTTATGAAAACACGACAATGCATTTTCCGGTAATATTGGTGCGTGGGCCATTGCCTCAAAATGGCCGAGCGGTCACATCGAAAGCAACGCCGCAACATAGCTGTGGCATGGGGACTATTCTCATATTACTTGAAAATGTAATAGTCGATATATATTTATTGCCGTAGTTACGTCAACGATTTCTTCTGTAGGGTGTACGGGGGGCTGTACATATTTTTCTTATTTTTGAAATATAAGATGAATAAGAGTGATGAATAAGATTAGCACGAAAAGTGTCTCAAATATTATGTAGCTATTCTCGCGAGAATGGTTCTCAATGTCATGCTGTAATGGAAATGCGGTGATGTTATTTTTTGTGACGATTGTTGCAGACATTTCAGACAATGCGTCATCCTTCTTTACATCTACAGTTTTACGAAAAGTCAATGTCCAAAAGTTTGAGTTGGCTTAGTGTTAGTACAACAAAAAATTCAAACATAACGGACCAGGGTAAAGTTGTTCTAGTTCCATTTCTCTATTTGAATTACTAGAAAGTTATTTTCACAAGTTAAGGCTGATTTATATATTGCGAAGTAGCAAGTATAGGTGAGAAGTCCAAGTGACTAGAAGCGTGGTCCACTTTTTCTGTTAAATAGCTTGCCCTGCACTCCCACGCATTCTTACAACCACAAAAACATGCAACTAATCACTTGTCATGGTGACAATGTGGAAGTGACAGTGCAGGTGACAATGTCACCAATGTCTACTTCGCAATGTGTAAATCAGCCTTTACGCACGCTTACAGAATACACCACTCGCTCGTTCATTCATGCGTGACCAACTGCTGACAAAATATATGCGACCTACGAAATATTGCTCATTGCTACCTCTGCACATAATAATGTATACATGTCTGTAGCTACAAATTTAGGGTTATAATATTAGGGTTACACAATATAATGGTGTGTTAGGACCGAACAAAGCCATTTTCGTTGTTGTTTCCAAAGTAAACTACGATGTTTGCTTGTTACTCCTTCATGGCTGGACTGCTGAATTGCTTTTAATGAAATTTGGTAGAAGAGTAGTTACCTATCCAAACTGTAAAAGAACATATAAAAAGTATAAAATTGAAGAATTAATCTACTTTTAAAATAAATTATAAATGAAATAATTTTAAATTTACATTTATAGTGTTGAGCCAAACTTATTGGATATTTGTGTAAGTTCTGGGTTCATATTCTGTAGGTGGTGAAATTTTTTGGGATGAATTTAATAATAATTACATTTTAGACAAAGTGGTATTTTTTGTAATAATACCGCGACTATCTCTACCACTTTTGACAAATTATAAGCACTTACCATACATAGCACATAAAAATCAGGATACTTTACTACGTAAATCAAATAAAAAAACTTTTAAATCAGCGGGAACAAGCAGGCAAAAACACGTATTAAAACACGTTTACCACAAACACAATTGTCTGCAAATTTTGAATTTAGGGGCACATTTTGTCTCGTTAAGGTAAAAATTACTTACCACTCTTTGTCTTTAAAAAAAGATAGTTTTCCTACGAAAACGAGAGGCTCAGGTGGTAGTGCTTTAAATAAGATCATCACCAGCATCATCAGACAAGAGACGTTTAACCTCCTTGCACTTATGCCTCCTCTATAAAGCAATTAGCACAGGACACTCTATTGAACCGTTATTAGCAGTTTGTATATAAAGGCTTCGTGTAATATGCAAAATGCGTGGCCTATCACTTCGAGTAAATACAGCGACAATAACCACTTTTCACCTCTATGTCAACTCACTCAGGCATACATAATAGAAACGGTCAAAATAAACCACATGAAAACAGCATCCGCCAACATCATCCGATAGATTATGCCGCAGTTATTGAACCGAAAAAATCTAGTAAACCTGTTCCAAATAAATTGGCAAACTGTTAACACAGCAGTCATTATTCCTGTTTATTGTTGGTTCATCGATCCTCATATCTCGCTTACGCTCTGTCGCTCTCCGAAAATAAACAAAATGAACAGCATTAAAGTGAAAAACTTATACTGCGATATGTTAAAAATGAATTCTGCATTATTTTGTATTTTTTAAACAACATCTCTCACTCAAACATTTTTTTAAATTATGTTTCTACTAGCTTCTGCCCGCGGTTTCACCCGCGTTCCCACAGGAACCGTGCATTTTTCTGGGATTAAAAGTAGCCTATGTTACTCTCCGGTCCATAAACTATATCTATGCCAAAAATCACGTCAATCCGTTGCTCCGTTACTGCATGAAAGAAAGGACAAACCAACAAATCAACAAACCAACAAACACACTTTTGCATTTATAATATTAGTAGGGAATCAGTCAAAAGATGTTCACTGCTGACCATAGACCACCCTCATAAAACGCCTCTTAGATCGGCTAATCACCTCTTGTATCCGAGTTGTATATTTGTCGCTTATAAACGTGGTTCATCAGAGTTCATCGATCCTAATTTTCCTTCTTTCTAGAATAAAATGCCTATTACACCACGCGATATCAAGATTTTCTTACGAAGACTGTCTTACAGTCTACTTAGAAAAGTACTCTGTTACACTGCGCTGCATAACGCTGTAACAACGAAGTACGCCTTGCGAATTAAGTTTTCCCTTTAGTCCCGATGCACGATGGCCAGTAGAATCAGGATGCTGTATAATATGAAGCCACCCAAAGGATTGAAGTAAGTCTAAAGGCTGATAAACATCATCAACAATCATCAACACGACGCAGTCCACTGCGTTGTGTTGATGGTTGCAAATACAACAGGGCGGTCACCCATACAAATGCTGACCCCAGTGAACATTGCTTAACTTTCCCGACCGGCTAAGAAGAGTGAGTCGAGCTACATGACCGCCCATCTACAAAAGATGATTATATAAACTCACTCACAGACGTTCACAAAACTGTTGATTTTAAGATAAAGCAATTACTAAAGTTAACTAATAACAGCAAGTAGCACCTATAACAATAGTTAAAGACCTACGCAGATTCAAATTTCGGCCCGCGGACGTAAAAAGAAGAACAACAAAGCTATTTCAAATCTCAATACGCCCACACTTAGACTAATTAAGCAAACATAACAAGCAAGTCATTGCACTCGTAAACGCTGTAATGTAATGACAGCCATACAAAAGGTAAAAATCACAACGATTCGCACAAATAAAAGGACCCTCGTCAAAAAATCATTAGTGAAGCAACAATAATTTGTCGCAGAATAATTAATTGCCGAGAATGGCGAGCTAGCAGAGTGATGGAAAAATAATTCGATATAGAAGAAAGGAAAGCGCTATTTATTTCATCACGTTTAGTTGGGAACGAAATTATTTGGGCAACGATAATCCCTCGGGGGGCGACGGGAAGGGTTGTTTTGGCTAAAACAATGAAACAAAATTACCTCCTTTAGTTGATTCTAATGTCTTGTCTTTTACTATCTGCGAGAATAAACTGGGATTTTCGACTCTGGTTTTATTGTTCTATATTTAGTGTAACAGAAAGCTATGGTAAGTTGAATATATTAGCTTTTATAAAGTCCTTTATTAATGTTATATATGACTATGAGTCATCGAGGTACTAACCCCGAGAGATGAAACATTGTGCTACCCGATTCCACAACAATGTCGTGATCTGTCATTAACAAATATCAGCGCTCAGCGTATCAGCGCACGGGGAATCGGCGCGAGGCGGTCGCTTACCCACCCAGGCAGACACTCACAGAAGAGCTAGTCCTACCACCCGTGTTCGGTTAGAAGCTTAAAAGTAGGTTCTATTTCTGGTTTACCATGTTAACCACTTAGTCGAATGTTAACTTATATAGAAATAGCTTCTGCCCGCAGTTGCACACACGTTCTCTCAGGAACCGTTCATTTTTTCGGGATAAAAAGTAGCTTATGTTGCCTTCCGTTCCATAAACTATATTTATGCCAAAAATCGCATCAATCCGTTTCTGCGTGAAAGGACAAACCAACTGACCAATAAAGTAAAGTAAAGTAAAGTAAAGTAAAGTAAAGTAAAGTAAAGTAAAGTAAAGTAAAGTAAAGTAAAGTAAAGTAAAGTAAAGTAAAGTAAAGTAAAGTAAAGTAAAGTAAAGTAAAGTAAAGTAAAGTAAAGTAAAGTAAAGTAAAGTAAAGTAAAGTAAAGTAAAGTAAAGTAAAGTAAAGTAAAGTAAAGTAAAGTAAAGTAAAGTAAAGTAAAGTAAAGTAAAGTAAAGTAAAGTAAAGTAAAGTAAAGTAAAGTAAAGTAAAGTAAAGTAAAGTAAAGTAAAGTAAAGTAAAGTAAAGTAAAGTAAAGTAAAGTAAAGTAAAGTAAAGTAAAGTAAAGTAAAGTAAAGTAAAGTAAAGTAAAGTAAAGTAAAGTAAAGTAAAGTAAAGTAAAGTAAAGTAAAGTAAAGTAAAGTAAAAAATCATTTATTGACATAACTTTTTGTACAAATTATCAATGAACCCATAGGCTGCCGAACTAGTAAAAACTGTGTTTCAGCAACCAGTGGCTTCTCCCATCTTTAGACAATATTATAATTATGTCGAAGTTTTTGTTTTAAAAATTCCGAAAAACTTATTATTATATAACTATAAAGTAACACTACTAAAACTAAATTAAAGTAAAACTAATTTTTTCAATGAACCAACAAACTCACTTTTGCATTTATTATATTGCGGAACACGGATGTTCTAACATTTGCCAAAAGCCGAAATCTGAGTCCAGTAAAAATCAAACGTTCCAAATTTTTTCGAAGAAAATATCCGTGATTCTAATTAATTACCGAGATACAAACAAAACACGAAATATGAGCGTTGAGTGTTTTTCGATAATTACAGTGCAGCTGCCTGGCCAGGGAGGGCGAGAGTCGGGACAGAGTATTGTAAAGTCAGTACTCAAGCTCTACATTTTAAATATTTTATCATCTAAAATTTGGGCAGAACTCTGGTAGTACCTATTGCTTCTCGGTTTCTAAGGCAACGTTTCTATTCCTTGTCTGATTCTAGAATAACTGAGATATACGTATTCTTATGTGTTTGGTATCATAATCAAAGCTTTTCATCATATTACAGATAGTCACTCAAAATTATATTACACGTCCAAGTTTTTACGAGTTCTAATGAAGAGGCACTTTGAAGTCCAATAGTGTTATTACAAAAAAAAACATTTTAGTCACCTGGTTAGCTAGACAGCATCTAAAGATAAATGTCAAAAAAGATTAGAAATGTCACAACAGAATTGAGTTAGACAATGGTTAGACACTATTTAAATCAGGAGTTGTGGTTGCTCATATTTAATAGCGCGACTAAGGCATGTTTAGGCGTTAAACAGTGATTAACATAGGTTTAACGTGTGCTTAATTTTTTTGTGGTCAGACCCCAATTGTTTCAGTTTAGTCGCCAAACACAAAGTCCAATTTCCGGAATTAATTAGGTGTTTCAGTACGAAACTCAATACAAATAGAAAATGTAGCATCTTATCGTTGATTTCTCAAGGGTCTCAAGAAACAAGGGAACGAGTTCTCAAGGGTTGGCAACGCATTGGCAACGCCCCCAGTGTTGCAAAGGCCCATAGGCGACGGTGACCGCTTACCATCAGGCGGGCTGATTGATTGTTTGCCACTCGTATAAAAAAAGATTTAGTTGGAGGCAAATTTAAAAAAACCTAGTTTCTGTTGCAAGTGAAGTCCCAGTCACTTTGTATAGAGTTTTAATACTGGAATAACAGTACGTAATGGCGGCCGTGCCGACCTCTCTAATTAATTCTGATATTCAAGCTGACAAACTCGCAGAAATGCCTATTCATTGCCTTTCTTTGTAAATAAACCTGATTCGTAATTAGAAACTTGCAAAAAGTTGGATAATTGCTATCCTCCTTGAAAGGGTGGAAGGTGAGAGAAGAAAATTCTCGAAGAATCGCATGAACTTCGTCTAATGAACGTTTTAATGAATAAATAGAAAAGTCAGCTGAAATAGACGTGTAGATCATGTGAGCAAAGATATGAAAAATAATGTCCCGTAGTCCGACTGCTTTGTCCGAGTGATCAGACAATGAAAACTTTTTTTCATTTACAAATCGTAGCTCGTTTTAATTATACTTTTTTAATAACAAGACGGGCTGGTCGTTTGCTTGATGGTAAGCACAACGCCAGCCCATACAATTGCAGTGCCATCCAGAACTTTGAACCACAAAGACCTGCGCAACACTGCAGTGCGCTCATTTAATCTGATACATTAGGTATTAAGTCTAATAACACCAGTAATTTCAATGAGTACTTTGCTCATCAAACCGGAACACAGTAATGTTGGCATATTACTGCTTGGCAGGTGTCTCAATGGTAACGAGCGCTCTGCAGTGCCATGCAGGCCTTTGTGTTTAAAGTTCTGAGTGGCACTGAAATTGTAATAGGCAGACGTTGTGCTTACCATCAGGCAAATGACCAGCTCGTCTCGTTATCCAATAATATAAAAAACCTTAGCTTATTGACAAAAATCAGTAAGTTCAATCAGAATTCAAAATGGACTTTATCGACAAATAGTAAATTAGCCTTCTAAAAACCAAATCTCATTTACAAATAAAATAACACTAAGAGGCTATTTCCTAAATAAAGAGACATAAAATTTAAAGAGCCCAACATCTGGAAGAGCCCACTGAAGAACTAAATGGCACTGAAATTCAGCTTCAGCGTTTAGCAAATTTATGGACCGAGGGCAATTCTTTAAATAAAGGATGGGAGTAGGTATTTTATTGCTCTTACTTAACATTCGCTCGATAAGATTATGTAGAGCCTCCTCCCGAATATTTCACTCGTGGAAAGGGCAAGGGTAGTTTTCGGACCGAAATGAAGTTTGACTTCTCTTTATTATTTGAACTGTGATTTAGGTAAGGTTTATTGGTTTTATTTCAGTTCCTTCTGTGAGCTTGGATAAATAATACAGTAAATAACGAGCGACACACATATCTCTGCAGGGTTACTACCAACTTAGTCACGAAACTGTCAAATGTTAAGGCGTGTATAGCAGCTAAATAGCTTCACGTAAAAGGTTTTTTAGCAAAAGCAGATGAGCATCTGGCACGGGAAAAAATATATGTAATTATCCATCATATTACCGATAATTTTGTTGTGATCAAACCTAGTTTTCCCAAATATAAGAGAACGCGGGTGAAAACCGCGGGTAGAAGCTTGTATAATATAATAATAAGTATAAGTAGGAATATGCCAACACATAAATATAATATAACAAATTATAACATATAAAACATAAAGTGTTTACATACTAGCTTCCACGCGTGGCTTCGCCCACGTGGTATTGTCAAGATCGGGCAATTTCGTAAGAAATGTGAAACTTTTGAACCTTTCGCGACGCACTACAAGTCGTTATCGTGTGCAAAACGCCTACGAATAAACAAACTTAAAAGCAACACAATTGGACCACTCCCCAGAACAAACCACGGAGCCTAGCACGGAGGTTATAAAAACCGTGTAAAAACCACATTAAATCAACTCGGAGGTAGTTACGCGAGATTTACTCGAGACATTACTAAGGCACGAAGACAATGTGGCAAGCATGACCGAGTTTTCGCAACGTATGTGATGAAATATGGCATGCTTTGGATTTAACGGCACGGGTGACATGTGCCGGGTAATCTTGTCTTGTGGCATTTCACCCGAAGGAATGGCTGTATTGCCATCTAAGTATAGTTACTCGTATAATGTCTACCCAGCACGAACGTGATATACTCAGTATCAAAAATGCATATTACTACAGGTACCGCCAGTAAATAGTGCACATCGAGCTAAGGAGGAGATAATCGGGAAGTTTCGGCTTCGTAAAGCGTTGTCTCTATCGCACGGAGCACTATAACAGTCCGGTGTCCATTCCAATCTATACAAATAAATAAAATTAAAGTGTCTATTTGTAATATCAAAATAACAGCTATATACCAAATGCATACGAAAGTATATACGGTACATATAACAAAACAACCATTCTTACAATTTTTGTCTGTCTGTTTGTTCCGGGTAATCTCCGAAACGGCTGGACCGATTTTGCTGGGACTTTCACTGGCAGATAGCTGAAGTTATAAGGAGTAATTTAGGCTACTTTTATTTTAGAAAAAGAATTAGGGTACCACGCAAAAAAATAAAACCCATGAAATCCAAAATCTCAACGCGGGTGAAACCGCGGGCAGCAGCTAGTATAACATAATGTCACATAATATAAGGACTCTGCGAAGCTGACACTAGCTGATTAACTTTCTCTTTACCTCGATGTGCATTATTTACCGCCGGTATCTGTAAAAACGTGTGCTGTGCAGGTCAGGTGTTGCCTCACCAACGCTTAACTTTCACGCCAGGTATTATACAAAGTGCGGTCAGTCTGATGTCACACGATGACAGCTAGTCGACGTGACGTGCGATAATGCAAATCTACTATTTTTCAATTCGCCACCATCAGTCAGGTTTCTAAACTTTGCAATGACGTCACTAACCTAATTGAGCGTTGTCACCAAAACTAAAAGTTTGTGCAAAATTTGAACTCAGTTGCTCACAACACCATACCAGGTTTTAAAGCCCAGAAAAACTTTGTAAGACAAGGTTTAACGCGTACAACATTGTTTCAATAAACTGTTTCCTTAATGTATCTTTAAGAAACCGAAATATTTAAGTTCTCGTTTCCAAGAACCAACTAATTAATGATTACACACTCGTGTTCGGGTGCTGATTATGGGGGTTCGCTGGCTTCAGTATAGTAACCTTAGCTTATCTTAAGGTGCTCCTAAACATACAATCGGTGTGAGCTGACCCTAAGTCTGAACATAATAACATGTTCTCTCCGAGACATAATATAGTAGTTGTTAATTATGTAGTATGTTATGGATGCATCAGTTTAATTATAAGAAGTGCTTGTGAATCGCTTCATTATTTCATAAATACAACTAAACAAGTCAGTGGTGTGCTCTTGAAAAACCTACGGGACTAGTTACATAAATAAAAAATTGCTTTAAAAAAACGACGAACCGACTTCAGTGACAAACTACTGAACCGAGTTTGATGAAATTTCTATGGGACCAATCTGAAAGTGTACTCTTTCAAATAAAAAAAGAATTTTCAAAATCGGTTTATAGATGACCGAGATCAGAGGTAACAAACATTTAAAAAAAATACCCGACGAATTGATAACCTCCTCCTTTTTTGGAAGTCGGTTAAAAATAACATGGATTTTCAGTGTAAGAATCGGTATTTTATACTACTTTAAAAGGAGACGATCGGGTCGTTTGCCCGTTGTATGGTATAATCCCAGCGCATAACTCTTGCAGTACCACCTACTTTGAAACACAAAGGCCTGCGCGGCACTTCACTATGCTTGTTACCCATTAGACATTAAGTATTCAGTCTCATAATCTCAGTAATTTAACTGGCCTTAGTTTAAAAATTGATACCTCCAAAAGTCTGCATGCCTCTAACCTGCGACAGCGTTTGACTGTTATCTCATCTGATTTTAACGGATGATGTGGTCAAAGATGATAAAAAATCTAACAGAACGAAGACAACAGACTTTCCACTTGAGGGCGGTAGCCAGCCACGCGGGCACTGGGAAATTATCACCAAACTATGGTTGTAGACGATGGTTTCCTTCATCGAAAGCTCTTTTTTATGTTATTTGATAACGAGACGAGCTGGTCGTCTGCCTGATGGTAAGCATAACGCCGGCCCATAACAATTGCAGTGCCGCCCAGAACTTTGAAACACAAAGGCCTGCGCGGCACTGCAGTGCGCTCGTTACCCTAAGACATTAGGTATTAAGTCTCATAAGTCCAGCAATTTCACTGGCTACTCTGCTCATCAAACCGTAACACAGTAATGCTTGCACACTACTGCTTGGCGGCAGACTTCTCGATCAAAGCGGTGGTAACAACCCAGACCGACACTCGCAGCAGAGTTAGCCCTACCAACAACAGCTCTAGCACGATTCAAACCAAACCCTCAATTTACAGATCAGCCGTCACCGGCACATGCAATTATCAACGCTTCCAATTTAATAGACTTCAGAATTGAAATATCTATCTATAAATGATATCTCACTCGTTTCTTTCTCCGACGTAAATCTAGTTATAGGAATACCGTTTCTTCCTCAATCCGCGCCCGGCGAGCTGTCCCGACAGCTTAATTTATCAACAGCTTGTTACCGTCGTACTGCAGCTTGTTGGATCAGTTTAGCGGTTGGAAGTTTAAACTTATACAGCTTTTACACTAATAAAGCAAATATGCTTTTTGTAGCTACTTTTGCAAGCTGGCATATATTTTAGTACTGCATTTGTTATGGGCTTGCTTAGCAAAAGGCAAGCGGGTCGCTCGTCTTGTTATCCAACAGTATAAAAAACATAAGTAGCTATACAACCTGGTTATCCCGGAAGGGGTTGATTAGGAGTATGGTTGTCGACAAGTTGTGAGTTATTCCAAGGGAGGTTCCCTTGGAAAATTTCCGGTACGACATTTTCGGTTTTTTTTTTTTGTAGTTCCTATATAAAGTACTTTTGCAATACTTCTGTACGTTATTAATATGTAGCTGCTGGGGTATAGTCAGGGCAGCAAGGAATATTTTAGTGCCCACCTAGCTGTTCCAAGTTGTAAATCGGTTAACAAGCAAGTACTAAAGCGCGCTTGAGTGGAACACAATGATAGGTGCTAGAGCCAAACCTTTCTAAGTTTAATGTGTTTTCTCCTTTGACCACCAACTTTGACCTTTAAGTACCATCCCGAGGCTTTGAATTCAGTCGAGCGTGCATAAAAGCTGATTGATTGACGACGCTCTGGTAAAAGCTAGGCTTCAAAGTCTGTCGCACCAACAAGAAGTGCCAAGCCTATCTGGATTTTACAGATGATTTTACACCGTGGATGAGATATGGTCAAGAACGACAGTCTAATTCGCCCTTCACCAAAAATCCGCACTAAGCGTTTTGCGTCCACTTTTGTAATCAGAACCGCAAAGGAGGGGAACACCCTACCGGCGTCTCTGTGTTTCCGGCGAAATACAATGGGTGTGTTCAAGGCAAGGTTGAATAGGCATCTATACCGAGCAAGCGTGCTACACCTACAACTCCATCATCACTTTTATCATCAGGTGAGATCGTGAAAACGCTACACTCAGTAATAAAAAAGATGACAAGTTAAATAATTTAATGGCTGGTTGGCAACGTGTACCATGCTGGCAGCATGGTCATTTTGAAATGGTATTATACATTTAACAACAACACTACTCAAACAGACATAGACAAATAACTAACAGATGATAGGAGTAACTCTTCTGCGAGTGTCCGTCTTGGTGGGTACCACCGCTTTGCTCGTGAAGTCTGCCGCCAAGCAGTAATGTGCAAGCATTACTGTGTTCTGATTTGATGAGCAAGTAGTCAGTGAAATTACTGGGCTTATGTGACTTAAACCTAATGTCTCAGAGGAAAGCGCGCGATGCAGTGCCACACAGGCCTTTTCGTTTCAAAGTTCTGAGTGGCACTACAATTTTTATGGGCTGGCGCTATGCTTACCATCAGGCAAACGACCAGCTCGTTTAGTTATCCAATTGTATAAAAACGTACCAATTTTTGGTCACGCATGAACTTGGTGCTTTCGGGCGAGACCCAGTGTTATTATATCAAACGACTTCTGTATTGTATCACATTATTCCAGTTTCTATAGGTTTGTTCACATGGTACTTAGGTATACCAAACGGTGTCTTTATTCAGCTTGAAGTTGTAAATGTAGCTTTGTCGAGATTAATTTATTCAAGTAGAACAATGAAGTTTATTTATGGTGAGTGCTTACTTGTTTCTGTTTTATGTTAACAAGCGTGTATATGTGTGTGTGTGTTTGCTTAAGTTCTATAGTTCCTGCCAGTTTACTTGTAGCAAATTTTTTGTCTATATATTTTAGATTAAAGGAATGAATGCATTATGCACTGATCAAAAATCCTCTCCGCACCCCCCTCCTCTTTTAGGAGAAAGGTCTTACTCCTCCCCTCCATCCCTTCCTCCTCCCAACCCTATCGCTCATGGGGAAAATACTAAAGTCCTTCCCTTATTATGATTATGTGGGCGAAGTCGCTGGGCACCGCTAGTGCCTAATAAACGTTTGTGGTGGTATATCGCTTACAACTTTGCGATAGCACAAAAACCGCTTGACACCGTATCAGTCTTCACACTATATGTAATGCATTAAACAAAAATGTGAACTAAAACTATACCAAATTAATATTATACAAAACTTTGTTAGTCCAAGAAAAAATAAACTAAAAGTTGTTTTTCGAAACAAGGGACAATCGTAAAATTGACATTATAACATTTACTTTCGAGAAAATACGAATGCATAGTGTAAAAAATATACTACGTACATTACCAACATAAAACAAATGATGTTTATAATAAATAGTTATTCTTAAGGCTTTAAAAGCGTTACATAAAAGTTCAAAGTTCAAGCTTAAATAAAGAGCATCCTAAAAATATTTCACCTCTTGTCATTCCTACAAAATGAAGTAAAATTCTAAGTAAACATTTAACGATATGCTTTTATTCCTTTTTAACGGTGACTAGAAAAAGAATGAAGGAAACTTAATTTGCATCGTACATAAACATAAAATCCGAGATAAGTCCCCAGAAATCTGAGCGCGCCGAGGAAAATATCTAAATAATTTCATTTCATTTTACGTTTCACATAACACTGTCAGGAATCCCAGACCAGACTAGTGGGATTCTTTGTTCATGAAATATTTCTGAAGCTTTCATAGTGCTTTTATTATATTGTCGGGTAAATTTGAAGAATTTTGATCGCATATCAGAGCGAATAAATTGAGAGAGAGAGAGAGAGAGAGAGACAGGACTGCTAGAGTAGGTAATTTAGATTTACAATTACTTTATTAACAATGGGCCTCTGATACGGTTCCTGTTAGAATGGATGAATTTGTTTTTATCGTATCGTAGACTTCAGGCTCCTATGTCAAATCTCTGATATCGGTGCACTTAAGGTGCTAATATCGCGCGGGCCACCGAGATTGATTAAAAATCCAAAAAAGGAGTAAAATTAGATCCCTTCAAAATTAGATCCCTAATCGAAAATGTACCACAACTATGTTTTTAGTTATTATAGTATAAGTTATGCAATGTAAGTCTTGTTAATGTTATGAATATACAATATACATTTATAAATAACACAGATAATCGCAAACTTATTAGAGGTAACGTTTTAATTTTTTTTGGTCGAGTAATTTTGCTAATAACTTGCTTTGATCACATCAAGACTAACGCTGTTATGATGAATAATAATATAGATTTTTTCCAGTGCCACAACCTCATCTGATTTTGCTAAAAACCTTTCAGTTAAGCTATATATTTAGCTGCTATATACACCTTAAGTTAAATATACTATTATAGTTTAGTTAGCGTGGTGTATTTTCTTTGTCTAATATTAAACTTATTTGGCATCTCTTTCGAATAATTAAAAACAAATCTTCAATTCAATGGACGTATAGACTACTATCGAAAGTTGGTACACATTATATAGGAACTATTTTTATTTTCATTCACATCATAGAGCTTCATACGCATACGTTTTGGAAAACTTGTAAACTGATAAACTGATTTAGAAATAGCTAATTTGATCGACATGATATTTTTAGAGCGATGAACCAAATAATATGCTTCTATATCCAATATTTTTTCCACCTAATACTACTTATTACCAACTGAAACATATTTTAACAATTACTGACCTGCTATAAAGTTATTATACAATACATAAATATTTCTAAAAAAAACTGCCGTTTTTTCACGTGTAACCGAACCGTGGGCGACATCTTCAATCCCAAAAAAATAAAACGCCACAGTCCGAGAATCGGTCACGATTCTCAAACAGTTATTATTCCGTCAAATATTTCAGAAATGTCTCCTATTTCGCGTCTCATCTCCAAAGCAAACAGCCAGTCGGTCCTGAAACACAATTTAAGTTCGTCAACACGCGGTTTCAGCGGCAGTCGCAACTTGTTTGCACAGTAGAGCACAGTTGGTTCCCAGTACCAAGTCCGAGTTTATTGAATCAGGCGTTAGGTGCTCAAACGGAATCTATTTAAAATTAATGAAGACGAACGGAAAGTGCCCGAAATAAAAGCGAAGATTGAACACCCAAAAATTTCGACACACTTTTGTTCTTTAGACAAAATGGGCCTAATTTCTTTTGCCGATCTTTCGACCTTTCCAGGGGGAATGTGCTATTTTTATTATTTCGATTTTTTTTATGCGGACTTTTCCACAGAACGAACCTTTTCAACGTTTTCAACGAGTATTTCGATGTAATTTTGTATCGTCCTATTATTTTAGTGGTTAAAAATACGTCTACAAATAAAACTACATTGTTCTCAAGCAAATAATTCAATGGAACACATCGTATTCGCTGAATCTTTTTATTCACGCGTACAAAACTTTATCGTGTTCCAAATAACAAGTAAGATCTAGGAAAAGGAAAAATGTTTAGGAGTCATACTACTTATCATACCAAAAACAGACATTGAATACATTTGCTTACAATCCACATCCACAAATGACAAGGGAGCCGACACGCATACTTCCGTACGTCGTCTCCATTTTGTTCCATAGCTTCATAGAGCAAGATCCGACTGCGTCATTTACAACCTAATATTACACAACAGTAACAGACAATTCTTCAATCGGTTTTGTATGTTTTGTTGTGTCTACTAAAATACGGTTAAAGAGTTTATTTCTCATAAGAATTTACAAATTCACTTTCTGAGAAAAACAATTTTATCTTAAATATAATATTAAAATGTGTTCTGAAAGCAACTATAGAATATTATATTCTCTAATTCTAATATTGATGAAATATTAATGTCGAGAAGTAACTGTATTAAGAATAGAAGTTATTTAATTTTTTGACTTACTTCCAAAAAAGGAGAAGATTATCAATTCGATAGGTATTTTTATGTATGTTACGTCAGATCTCCGTCATTTATAAACCGATTTAGAAATTTTTTTTTTACTTGAAAGGATATACTTTCAGATTGGTCCCATAAAAATTTCATCAAAATCAGGTCTGTAGTTTGTCACTGAAGTCGGTTCGTCGCTTTTTTAAAGTAGTTTTATTCATGCGTTTCAAAACTAAATAAACATTACAATTATCATATCATAATATACCCATGTACCTACAATCGTACAACTAATAACTTGTCTAATATTTCCATAAAACCAGCAGCTACATAAAGGAATGATAAGCTTCAAATAATATAGTATTATACAAACCTTTATCATGTATGCCTTTATGGTACCTATCAAAAACCTTTTAGACAATTCAATTTTGAGTTTCATTCTGAGTTTCTATAAATCACGTGGTAGGATCTTAGACTATTACGATACGTTCACGAAAAGATACGACCAAAGTTTAGAGGAAAGAAATCTGGATGCGTAATTAAAGTAAACGCTAGTGATTTAGTAAATGACGCCTATTACCTAGAGCTTAGGGGGGTGGGGTACAGGGAACGGCGAACAAGTTGTGACGACCTCATCATGGCTTCCTTCCTACAAATGAGCGAAGTAAAGCCTGAACTTAATGTGCGTTGCATCAATCAAAGAGGGTGTCGATCTTTGTATAGGTGATCACATAAAGTAGGCGCTTGATATATGCAAAAGATATTTGATGGAATCAGGCGTTACTTTGCGGAAATCCATTTTAAATAAGATTATAAAAAGTTAGTAATTTATAGTTTCAATTCCGCGATAAAGAATGCCTAATGGCCTAAGTTCGATCTATACTGAATGGTGGCTTTGCCAACCCTTACTGGTTATACCCAGTTACTGATGGCTTTGCCAACCCGTACTGGTTATTCCCAGTTACTGATGGCTTTGCCAACCCTTACTGGTGTATATGCAAAAGGTCTAAAGTTATCTTAACTTCGTTCACAATGTGATCCGCCTGGGGTAGCAGCGTATTCCAACAGTGAGCAATGCCATTGTATGGGTTTGAAGACGGTGGGAGAACAGCGGAAAATAGCATGAAATTAGAACCATTTTGGCCCTTCACGCTTGATAACGAGCTGATATTTTTTTTTAATTTATTTATTAATCCATATATATAATTAATAATATATTATGTCACGATGATTTGACTACAATAAATACGTCTTCTATTCTACGCCAAGTTGGCTTCTGACTAGGATTTTCTGTAAAGAAACTAGAACTATAAAAACCTTGGTCTCAGAACATCCTGAAAGGAAACTAATATTTTCTTAAGTGCAACGAATATTTGTCAATGTGTAATCGACCGGACATGTCAAGTTTGGATCATCATCAGTCGGAAGACAGCCACTGCCTCCCCCTTAGATTGCTGGAGTCTAGCTATTGCCAGCAATCTAATGGCTACCTGCGACTTTGACCAAACCGTCCACCTAGTGGATAGCCAGCAATGGTAACATTTTTATTCTTAATTTTTTTAAGGGACTTTTAGACGGTACAACCATGCCAGACCCATTGGTCTATAATAATTATAATAATACCTAAAATCCGTATATTGGTAAATCCTAGTTTGAACTTATTAACGACTTAAGTTGGTAATTATAGGGATTTTATAAAGTAACCTATAAAATAATATTAATCATCTCTCAACAATTCCTCATGAAGGCTGAACGAAAAATTCAATGGCTAATAGTTTTATGTGGCACGACCCATGAGGGTTTTTGATGAGATTTCCTGACATCAGCGTTTTAATACCATAACATGTTTGTTTAGTTATAGCGTAACTAATTATTTTAGTAAGCAAACAAAATGTATGCTGCTACATGTTATTTATTATTAGTTTCATATTTTAGTAGAGACCCAAGCTACCTTCTTCTACATTATAATATTATTTCTCTTTTAAAGCCGCCGGCAGCGGTTGGCCCTGATTACCAAATAATACTCCATCTATCCAATTCCTTTTTGGTTTTTGCACGACAGTAATTTGCTTTTGATTTTGATAAAGGAATAAAATTATGCTAGAACAGCGCATGCCAAAAAACAAACCTGATATTATATTTTATCACACGACAATCAATCCTGTGTTTTTGCATATTCGTAACACGACACAGCTGTAAATTCAGAGGAAACATTCAAAACAACATAAACGCTAGTGGAAAACAATATTGAAACGGATTCACCTGTAAAAACTTTAGACCATTACAATTCAATACAATTCTTTATTGAACACTGTTTTAGACTTTCACGGTTATTCACTATTTTATACATTGTAACTGGATATTTACCGTGATTATTCTAAGCTGGTGAGCTCCCGATATTTCGACGCTGTTGCAAGCATCATGTTCACGGGAATACAGTATTCCCGTGACATGATGCTTGCAACAGCTCACCACAGGGTGATTATTCTAAGCTGGTGAGCTCCCTGTGGTGAGCTCTTGCAAGCATCATGTTCACGGGAATACAGTATTCCCGTGAACATGATGCTTGCAACATATAAAGTTCCAATATATAAAGTAACTCTTTATTGTTTACCATTGTGATCAGAATAATGAGATTTGAAATGAAAATGGGCTAGTTATTTAGGCACACATTTTTCCGTCCGGCAGTAGAGAGTTACGGCTTGTAAGGCGGAAAGAAAACATCATCTCTAGAATTTCGAAGTCAACACCGACTGCTCCCATAGCCTAGTTGGTTAAGGCGTCTGGTCTAGATACCAGAAAACGCAGGTTTGAGTCCTGTTGGAAGCGAAATTTTTGTGATGTAGGTACATATTTGTGTGAACATGCGCTAGTGTTGGTAAACACTATAAAATATATTTCATTTATAGTAGAGTGCAAGCCTTAACGTTATCCGGTTTGATGAATAATCTGTTAAATTCCTAGGCGCATGAGCCTTATAAGAACTGGATGTTTTACACATAGGGTATTATTACATTACGTTAAAAAATTAACCTACCTTATTTACACTCATTGGAGTGTAATGCAGTGCCGTTCAAGCTATGTAGTTCGATTTTAAAGTGTCGTGTAATAATTCAATTATTATCGGCAGGCGTTTATCATCAGACAAAAGCCCGGCTCGCCCCGTTACGTAATACTTAACAAAAAAATACTTGCATAAGTTCTTAATACTTGCGAAACATTTTGTAAAATATGGACGCAGTGAAATAAATCTAATACTTCGAACAAGCCGGAAACTGAAGGACATTCCTTTAGTTCGAAGACAATTTTTTACCATTTCAACACGTAGCTCCACATCGTGTGGAACCACAGCACAATTTATCAGAAGAGTAATTCCTGCTGAGGCGGCGAGCGCGGTGACAGACCAAGAAATGTCCCCGGTAATATCGGGGCGTAACTCCGCGATGCGACAAAGGGGCAATCGATCACGATTCCACCTGGCTAGAGCCGGCAATCCGAATGTGTCACAGTAACAGTACTTAAGGTGCACAAGTGGCCGTTCCACTCATGCACACTAATCGACTCGTAGTCACAATCCTTACATATAGCAGATTAAATTTATTTACATTAATGTTTGATTGAATGCCTATCAAGTATGATTTTCTTTATATATGTACAAGTACACAAAATTGAAGTGTCTGTTTGTAATATCAAAATAACAACTTTTTACTAAAATATATTTTATAGTGGTAACCGACACTAGCGGATGTTCACACAAATATATATATATACATCATAATATTCGCCTCCGTACATCGATGTAGAATATAGCCTCCATAATTATGATCCATTTCGCCTTTTTTCTTTTTTTGCTTCACCGTGACCAACCCGATTTGACAGTTCGCAGACCGGCAAAAAGCACACTCTTTCGTTCGTAAACGAAAGCATAATCATGTGTTACATATTAGTCAAGACATGATGCTGTTTAACCGTAACATATTGCGATAGTCCACTAGCCATTTTTTGTATATGCCTTGTAATTATTATAAAACTTTCAAGAAAACTTTTGAACGTACCGATTCAGCAGGAGCATTTGGGTCGCGAACGCGCATTTTGTGTTTGCTTTTTGTTTAGCGAATCTTTGAAAACCAAACATTTCAGACGGTGACGCGAGCATTTTGCTCGCGAACAAAACTTCGCATGGCAGTTGCGTGCAGCCAGTGCAAAGTGTAACTATTACGTCCTGCATGCATTTAAACTTACATTCAACTAAAAACAATAGTAAGTTTAGATTCTGACTCAACATACTGTGTTGGAAACGACAATCCGAGTGCGTGCTACGCGTTAACTACCAAGCCGTAGCCAACAAGCGATTACCAACTTTAATCCGTTAAGATAAGGTTTGTGTTATCGAGTATGTTTTCAGTGCGATTCGTTTTGTCTCGCACTGCTCAGTCCCCAGGTAATGGTTGCCGCGATATTGGCGTAATATTTCTCGGCGATGGCGTTGGCTATCAACGCGTGGAAGTATTTTTTCATCTGAATTTGAATGGGTAGGCGCCTACTTATTGTTATAAAGCGATGCTGAAGCGTTATTCACTTCTTGAAGACTTACGGTCTTATCACAAAAAACTTAAACACGCTTTGAACCAGTGTTAAACAGTGTTTAACTCCTAAACATGCCTTAGTGGGCCTCGCGTGTTTAAATATGAGCAACTACACAAATCCTGATTTGGGTAGTAGTGTCTAACCGTTGTCTAGCTCAATCCTGTTGTGACATTTCTAATCATTTTAGATGTTTATCTTTAGACATTGGTGTCAATTCTATCATCACATACCTAAACTAATTTTAGTTTCGCTCTCTCTCGTTCCAATGCATAACATGAGAAAGAGGCGGAAGATATCTGACAGATCTAAATTTTGTTTTAGAGCTGTCAAATATCTTTCGATCTTGATAAATTAGATGCCACTGAATTCATTGCCATTAAATTTACACTAGACACAAGCAAGTGGATTAATTTGACAGGTCTAAAATATATTCCATCTCTTTCTCATGTTATGCATTGGAAAGAGAGAGAGCGAAACTAAAATTAGTTTAGGTATGAAATGATAGAATTGACACCACTGTCTAGCTAAAGAGCCATCTAAAAGTGTCTTATTGCGGTAACACGGTTATTTAACGGTTAGAAGATTTCCTGAAATAAAAAATGTGGTTATTAATTTTGTTGCTTTTTTGTGTTTTGTTGCGTGTGGGCCTTGAATAGCCCCATGTCTTCTCGTGGGTGCAGTAAGGGTGGATAAGAGAATATCTGGGGAATGGGGCATTCTCCTCATATTTTAAGATAAGTCTCAATCTCATCTTAATCTGCGGCGATCACCAAGATGCCTGCCAACCGTGCTGCATTATAGCAAAATCCTCCTCTTCATAGAACAGGCCAATGTCTTCGGACGTTTTCGGCTGATGTTGATTCTTGTGGGAAAATAAAGTACCTATAGTTAGGCCCCACACTCATTACGTATGCTATACACAAGTAATTTTATGATTTCACGTCACTGCGAACATTTTATATGACGTAACTCGGTAATCACCACTGACTACGCGAAAATGTCTGTTGTGTTGTGTATTATAATGAGCGAAGTACCTACCTAAGAGTTTCACAGAAAATCATGCATATACGATACATATTCCGATGAAAACGCTTGTGTGTACTTACCAGATTCCTTTTTTATATATTATTTGATAACGAGACGAGCTGGTCGCTAGCCTGATGGTAAGCATAACGCCGGCCCATAACAATTGCAGTGCCACTCAGAACTTTGAAACACAAAGGCCTGCGCAACACTGCAGTAGTGCGCTCATTACCCTGAGACGATAGGTATAGTCTCATAAGCCCAGTAATTGCACTGACTACTCTGCTCATCAAACCGGAATACAGTAATGCTTGCACATTACTGCTTGGCGGCAGACTTCTCGAGCAAAGCGGTGGAACCAACCCACACGGATGCACTCGCAGAGTTAGTTCTACCACCTAGTGATGCTATATATCACTGAAGAAATCAAAATTAATAAAATGGTTTCAAAAACCATAAAATTCGAGGATGACGCATGGTGGATTATGACCTATACCTACTCTCTCTCTTTGAGAAAAGGCTGGTATCACAGAAGTGGGAGCGTAATAAGGCTGATGGTGATTAAAATATCTATTATAACTGGGTTTATCTTAAACAAGGTCCTTATATTTAATAGAATCTTGAGTGTTATAGATCGTTGTGGATTGATTTAAACCCTTTCTGGAGATAATTAATCAACCGCCCCCATTCACTACTGTAGGCTCCCAAGCGACAAATTTACACAATGAGATGTCGAGGAATTAGAAGGGATGTTTTACTGGAAGACATTTTATTCCTAGCTTATTTGAAGAAGGCTTTAGGGAACTTGCCAGCTTGAGCTCTAGAGGGACATAAAATTCGTATGTCTTAGCAATTACACATTTAGAGGAGTGATAGTTACCGAAAGGAAAAGGACATAATCATTTTGGTCTGTATTTAATCCCTTAAGTATAGTACCGTGGACAGCTCCATAGCTAAGTTGATAATATGACAACTTTCAGGGTTATGTCATCGAACCAAAGGTTGGTATTCCCGGCCAGGGTAGATGTTGTATAGTGAGCATTACAATTTGCTTTCGGGTCTTAGATATTTGTTTTATTTATCTGTATGAGTACATATCATCTGCGATACAGGGAATCTTAGTGCAGGGGTATGAGTGTGTAAACTTTTATGTAGCACATAGTACGTTTTGTGGGGATTTACTACGGTAATATAAAACCTCCGACGCCTAACATGAGCCCTAACTAGGATTTCCTGTGCTTAGATAATCGAAAACTACGAGTATCATGGCTTCACAACACCAAGACTGAATAAAAACTTTTTTTAGTGTTTTCTCAGTCGCGGGAATCGAACAGAACAGAAAGAGACTTTATTTAAATCACACAAATTCATTCTGTTACGTTTATGGTGAATGAAAAGAGGTTAAAAAAACAAAACCTTTGAATTTTAATTAATGCGTATTTCTATTAATTCAAGATTAAAAGCAACTACACGTAGAATAGAAAATTTAAATGCAGTAAGAATCTAATTAATTACTTAGGTAATTTTACAACAGCTTTAGTTTTATAGTGGCACCAAAACCACTGAGAAAGTAAATTGACGTAGGTACACCAAGATACACTATCGGTGAGATGGGTTATGGCCAATTCTCTTTCTATCTGATATCTCGACACTGCGTAAGGCGTATCATTTAGTTTTACATCACTGTTGTTGTGGTAAGATGTGTCTCCAGAGGAAAGACGCGGCGATGTCTAGAAGTTATTTATTGTTTCAATGTTTTCATTTTGTTTGCCTATTAATAGCGTAGAATGAAGAGCTTTAAGTTGTTACACTTTCACCTCAACTTCGGTCCTTCGGTTCCTAAATTGAGTCCAAGGCAAAATTAGTTGCAAAAAACTTTTGCATATTGGCGAAGGTGGGACAGTATTTCAAAACCGAGGCAGCTTCTTAATCTTTACCAAGCTCAAGTCCGATCCTGTATGGAATACTGCTCTCTCCTGTGGATGGTGAAATACCAGCTGGAGGCTTTGGAAACTATTGAAAGATGAGCCTTATTACATCTTGGTAGTGTTGCGCTTGTTGACGCCAGGCTCCAAAGCCTAGAGCATCGACGCAGAGTTGCCAGTCGATCGGTTTTCTATAGGATGCATTTTGGAGAGTGTGCTATGGCATTACACGATTTAATTCCACCATCCCCATTCCATCATTGGACTATAAGACGCACGACGCTTTATCACCCATTTATGGTTGACATAACTTATATCCGGACCAAGCGCTTTGCTTCAATATTCATCATGTGGACAGCGAAGGAATGGAATTCTTTGCCCGGCGTCTGTATTTCCTGAATTCTATACACTTTGGGAATCTTCAAGATAAGAGTGATGAACAGGTACCTTCTAAGCAAACGTGCTACATCGTACCGCCTCATCGCTTAACTTTAGGTGAAGCCTATTTGTGCAGTAATAAAAAAAGTAGGATGACATATATTTTTTTTATAATTTTGGCATATTATGTTTGTCCACATTCGTATAAAAGTTCGGGAACACCTTAGATGTAATAACCTTTTTTTTTATTCTATTGGTAAACGAGATGAGCAGGTCGTTTGCCTGATGGTAAGCATAACGCCGGCCCATAACAATTGCAGCGCCACAGAACTTTGAAACTCAAAGGCCTGCGTGGCACTGCAGTGCGTTTCATTATCCTGAGACTTGCCCAGTAATATGACTTCAATAATTAATCTAGGTTTTGGATAATATATTAATAAGTAAGTTAACGAATCGAAATTGATCTACTTTGGGAATCTGTATTCGGTTCATAAACTCTATTAAACGTGAGGTATCGAAACTAGTCTTGAATTAATTAAAGTTTTGCTTCGTATCAGTACAGCAGCGGCTGAGATCGGTTAATGAAATTATTCCATTGAAGCACTAGAGCAGGGCCAATTATCGGACGTCTTGGCTCTTACCAGCTAACTATTAGGCATCATTCTTTTGTATTGAAATAAGGTCGAAAATGGCGAAGCGTTTGCTTTTAGTTGAAGGTTATTTCGTGGTTTTTATTTAATTAAGAAATAGTGATACCGTAAATTTAAATATTTTTATAGATGATTAAATTTCCTTTTTTTTTCGGTTACTAAAAATATGTATTTTTTTGTAAGCAAATTATGTATTTTGTGTCACGCAACGTGTTCATCTAGTGATTGACCATATTCCATGTAAAAACGAATACAACAGGTAGTTAGTTCGCTATTTATTCTACCAAAATATGTATGTCTCATAATTGATAGTAACGCTTGAAACACACATATTTGATTTCAAAACATCTATCATGAGAAATGCATTAAGTCATTAACGCTCGTTATGGCTGCGCTATAATAGACTCAGGAAAAAAAAAGTAAACAAGATATTATATGTGCGTAATTTATAGTTTCAATTCCGCGATAAAATGTCTAATGGCCTAAGTTCGATTTATACTGAATTTAACCAAACGTAACGACGCGACGCTGGACAACGAAACCTGGGTTAGTTTGTTATAAAATAAAAAACTTTCTTGAGCTCGCAAATCAACTATCTGCTCGTGAAGTCTGCCACCAAGCAGTAGTGTGCAAGCATTACTGTGTTCCGGTATGATGAGCAGAGTAGCCAATGAAATTACTGGGCTTATGAGACTTAATACCTAATGTCTCAGGGTAACGAGCGCACTGCAGTGCCGCGCAGGTCTTTGTGTTTCAAAGTTCTGGGTGGCACTGCAATTGTTATGGGCCGGCGTTATGCTTACCATCAGGCAAACGACCAGCTCGTCTCGTTACCAAATAACATAAAATAAATTACCCACATTATATAATATCTTATTTAAAATGGACTTCCGCAAAGTAACGCTTGGATTCCATCAAAAAGTTTAAAAAGTAGTTAAAAAGCGCTCATCTTCCTGTCTATCCACTAGCCGGCACTTACATGGAACTGCACTTCATTCACTTTTATGTTGCCGCACTTCCGTTCAACCATTAAATAATTTCCGATCCGCTCCCATTGTAACCGAAGCTTCATTTGACCTGGAACTTTTAAAATGGTGTCAAGTTGTTTGTTTACTTCGAATTTTATCAACAAGCTGGGATTTTATGGAAATAATATTAATGCTCCTAGGGCATAAAATACACGATATAATATACTAGCTACTGCCCGCGGTTTCACCCACGCCGAGATTTTGGATTTCATCGGTTTTATTTTTTTGCGCAGAACTCTAATTCTTTTTCTAAAATAAAAGTAGCCTTAATTACTCCTCATAACTTCAGCTATCTGTCAGTGAAAATCCTGTCAAAATCGATCCAGCCAATTCGGAGATTAGCCGGAACAAACAAACAAACAGACAAAAATTTTAAAAATTGCTTTTTTGTTATTAGAACTGTAGGTATATACTTTCATATGCATTTAGTAAAAAAGAATGTTATTTGGTCGTTACAAACAGACACTTCAATTTTATTTATCTGTATATGTATAGATTATATCGTATACTTTAATATCATTTTTATAAAGTGTTTAGATGTACCTAGAGCTATAGTGATAAAAGCAGGAAAAAAATATGCAATGATGCACCACAAAATAAAATAAAAATAAAATAATATGATGTTAAGGCCCGTCTATTGCTCGCCTGGCTGGTTGTCACTCTCAATCTATCACCAATCTTGATCAATATTGATCTTGAATGCTCCAACGCCTGCGCACTTGAGACCTAGTGCAGCAGGGTTATTTTAAGGCGTATACTGCAGCTAAATAGCTTCACTTATTTTGGGCAGTCGTGTAATATACAGACAGAATAGTTAGATATATCTAGTTACATAAACCCAAAACATTTCTAAATACTCGGCAAATTTAGAGAAATCGAAAAAGTTACCTACTTCCAAATGTACGTAATATGGTAGGTATTCACTCACATGACCGCAGTACTTTATAGCCGGATTCTGTACACGCGGTGTCATGCGAACAAATTTCATTTCCCCTTGTCTTCATGAACAAGAAACATTCCTGTTAACTTTACCAGGCCGGCCTAACTTAGTATAATGTTCCTAAGTTGCGACCAAAACGCCAGTAATACACAAACTTAAGTTACCGTACAGTTTGTACAGTAGGTACTTTCCTAAGTTTACCTCAAAAGTTTAGCTAAAAAATGGAAATGATATTAGTGACCTTGGCATATTTTTGGGGCCGTGGGAGCTTTTTTATGTTGATGGATGGCAAAAAGGCATACGGCGGGTAGTAATTTTGCTCCAGTATAACTCGACTGTGTCGGTATCATCTGCGACCTTGTAATGAAAATTTTAAGACTCATTTTTCCCCAATTGCCGTGAATATCCACCCTTATTTCGCGCTCTGGGACGAGCTCCTGTTATTCCGGGATAAAAGCATACAAACGAGTTATCAAGGGCTTTGATGTGGAAAGGAACGCTGTATACTAAATTAAAGTCACTGTTCGGCGAGTGAATTTGTAACTCGTAAATTAGAATACGTTAATATTAATAATGTTATTATATTATATTATGTTTCCGCAAAATTACAAGTGTATCCCTTCCGGCTTTTTTGTCTTCGGTTTTTTATTATTCAAGGTCTGATTCACAAAATTTTAGCTAAAAGTATGCAAAATATTAATTTTGAAATCACTGGTTTGCAGCACGCTCAAGAAGCTTCGAATGCAGCCCGCTCCAACACCGACGTGCCCAAAGTACTTTCCTCTCAGAAACAGTGGGACGGGTCCCTCTGCGAGCTTGAACGGAATATTTTGATTGGAACGTCCACTTAAGCTCAAAGGAGAGTGGCTTGATGCGTGACGATGGAAAAAGGCCAGAATGTATGACACTGATACCCTGGAAGATGGGAAGGCCTCTGGTGTGGGACGCCACCTGCGTTGATACCATCGCACTTTCACATCTTCCAGGTAAATCAGTGCGGGCCGCATCATCATCAGCGGATTCCCTCAAGCGGCGCAAGTATGTACGTCTCGCCAGTAGTTATATATTTGAACCGGTTGGGGTAGAGACTCTTGGCCCGTAGGGACCCGGGCCACACAAGATCCATAAAGACGGACCGAAACGTCTTTTTGATGCCACACGTGATAGGAATGTAACCAGTATTCTAGGCGCGTTGCCATCGAAGAATTTGATGAAGAGCAGACGAAAATTAACAACGATTTATTGATAAATGCCATCGTCATAGGCGACCATAGAGAAACGATTGTGAAACAAACGATAAAGTGATCATTTTACGGCTTAACTGTTGTCATTTTTATACCATTTGTTTAGTAGCACCGGGCCAGCATGCTGGAGGCATTGCCCCTTTGAACGGCATTGCTCATTCTTATAGCCAAAATCAGCCAGCTATTTCGAAGCTATTCCTGTAATGTATACAAATTATATGTTTGGAGCTTCTTGAAAACGAGACGAACGAATTTGATCTAGCGAGATAGCGGTCAATTAGGTTTAGGTGACCTTGTCTGTATACCTAGATTGTGGGTTATTTCGTTACGATACCTAAACCAACGCTCTTAGGTATAGGTCCCAAGACATCTGTGCCCCAATTTAGTCTAGACTTCATTGCTGAATTAGACAATACCCAATATTTGTTTAACATACAACATTTGGTCATCATATATTTTTATGGATATTGGTTTCATTTACGCTTCTAATTACAGAAACGGCTTTATTTTAGTTGAGTAAGAAATTAATAAAAGAAGAATAATAATAATAAGAGAAATAAAACACAAATTATTAAGGTTATTACAAAGCGCCTTGATCTATGCGACTTTGAGTCGCTGTATATTTGTTTGTGTAGAGCAAGGTTTCAGGACTTGATGAGCAGATACTTTTATGCAGCACAATTGACCTTTTAGTCATTTCAAAGAAACCTTTGAAAAACAAACTGCTTTATGTGGTCATAAAGTGACGTTTTGTTCGCCTACTCCTCATATGAAAAAAAACATGTTTCATTTTGCTAAGTATGCGGCAATTGTTTTATGTTAAAATTCAAATAAGCATATTTTTACAGGGCTACTATATAAAATACTCCATTTACAAACAAATAAATAAGTTTTTTGTGACAAAATATCTTTTTCAGACATGCTTTTATAAAATACGTAAGTGGTACTATAATCTTGTGTCCATCTTTCAGCTCCATCATTAGAACCCTGGAAATCAGCAAGGATCAGAGTACTTGTAAAAAAAACGGGTGCAAACTCGATGGGCTACGTCGCGTCGTTTCGCTACTGAGTTCCTGTGGCCACCTTCCGGCTCCATCATCAAACGAGCTCTGTGACATCATTATATTGCATTGTCATTTGATTAACATTTGTATGTAAAATTTCGGCTCAAACGAACACCTGAAAGTGGGTCAAACTTTGGTTGCACAAACCAACATATATAGTATACAAAGATTGCAAGAGCTTGTAAAAATAAAACTGAGCTTTGCCTCGTCACTACCAATACTCTTTTTCACGAGACCTGTCTGAACAACGCAATTTTTAAACTAATTTATGAAAGGATAACTATGTATCCCAATCAGGCGGCTATGTATTTCAAACACCCGCTGCCAGACAGACAACCCTGAAACAGAGTAAACAAAAACAGTTCACAAACAGTTTTCAGTAACTAAGCAAATTTCCTAGAATCTAATTTAGTCAAAACGAACATGAAACGTGAGTAAATAAAAAAAGCTGAAACATATAAGTTTTTAAACTTTCATGGTCACTAACACAAGAGTTAACTTTAGTAACGGGATATTTACCATGTACTTTATTTCTTTTGAGCACTCGATATTTCGGCACTGTTGCAAGCGCCATGTTCACGAGGTAACTGAAGTTACTGCGGGTAGATTGTAGACTTCGATACAGCTACGAGCAAACGAACCGGTCTACCTTCTTTCGTTCGCGTTTTTTCGGCTCGATGCCGTTACCACCAACACAAGAGTCACACGCAACTCGATGTTTATCTCGACAGACGTAACTTATGGTATCTGCTCGCGAACTTTTTTCGACACATTTATAGTTTTTGCATAGATTTACCACTGGATTCCAGGTTCTCGACAGTTGAAACCCATCATCTCTGTTAAAATTCCTATATTTGGTTATTTCAATAGCCTCTCGAACCAATCTAGGTATATAATGGCGTTCTGTCGAGATCACCTGAGGGTTGTGTAACTCAATCCAGTGGTTCGAACCTGCTTCCAACAGATGTTGTGCTATAGCAGATTTCTGGGTGTCGTTGTTTTTGACCGCTCTTATGTGTTCCCTAATTCGACATGCTACCGTACGCTTAGTCTGTCCGATGTAGGACTCACCACAACTACAGTCAACCTTGTAAACACCGGGCTTTTCCAAGGGAAATTTATCTTTGGGTGTACGCAGCATCTGAGATATCTTCTTGAATGGAGTGAAGACCGTATTCACTGAATATTTGCGGAGAATATTAGCTACCTTATCAGTCACTCCCTTCACGTATGGCAAAAATGCTGGTTGCCTCTCGACCTTGTACTTACGGTGCTTACTGATATTGAATATCTGTCTCGGGCGTGTAGTACTCACTTTGTATCCGTTCCTCAGTAAAACCTCCTGGACATGCGCCAGTTCTTCTTCTATGTTGTCCTCGTCGCATAGGTCATATGCGCGGTTTGTAAGTGATGTCACTACAGAGTTCAGATGTCGTGGATGGTGGTGCGAGTCTGCATGTAAGTATCTGTCGGTGTGAGTCGGCTTCCTGTAAACTGAGTGGCTTATAGAACCGTCAGTACGTGCTCGTATTTTAATGTCCAAGAATGCGATAGCTCTTTCACTTTCCATTTCATATGTGAACTTGATCTTCTCGTGTATGCCGTTCAGGTGTGTCAAAACTGCCCTTATCTCCTGTTCGTCTCCTTCAATGATGGCGAAAACATCGTCAACATACCTTTTCCACAGTTTAATAGGCGTAGGAGCAGTGGAGATAGCCATCTCTTCAAGGTGCTCCATCCAAATATTGGCTACTACCGGAGCCACTGGACTACCCATAGCTACTCCGTCAATCTGCAGGTAATATTGACCCTGATATATGAAGAAGCACGTAGACAAACAGTGATGCAGCAACGTAGCATACTCCACGGGGATGTTATTTTGTTGTAATTTCACTTTTATAACATCCATGCAATCCGCCACGGGTACATTTGTAAAAAGAGACTCGACGTCGAAACTGACCATCACATCAGTCGCTTCAACTTTGGTCGATTGCAGGATGTCAATAAAATGCCGTGAGTCCTTCACAAAAGATGCGGAGTGCCCGACCAATGGCTGTAAAACGCTGGCTACATGTTTCGCCAGATCATATGTGGGTGAGTCTATCTGACTCACTATGGGCCTCAGAGGAACATTTTGTTTGTGCACTTTTGGTAAGCCATATAGTGTGGGAGGTTGTACATTTCTGGAGCGGAGTAAGTACTGAAAAGTGTCATTTCCAATCGCGTGTTGACATTCCTTTATTAGCTTGTGAGTACTGCGGTTTATTCTTGCCGTCGGGTTGTAGGCTACTTTCTTATATGTGGTCACATCACTTAATAAATTACGAATTTTATCATCATATTCAGTGACGTTAATGACCACGGTCGCATTTCCTTTATAGGGAGTACTACACGCCCGAGACAGATATTCAATATCAGTAAGCACCGTAAGTACAAGGTCGAGAGGCAACCAGCATTTTTGCCATACGTGAAGGGAGTGACTGATAAGGTAGCTAATATTCTCCGCAAATATTCAGTGAATACGGTCTTCACTCCATTCAAGAAGATATCTCAGATGCTGCGTACACCCAAAGATAAATTTCCCTTGGAAAAGCCCGGTGTTTACAAGGTTGACTGTAGTTGTGGTGAGTCCTACATCGGACAGACTAAGCGTACGGTAGCATGTCGAATTAGGGAACACATAAGAGCGGTCAAAAACAACGACACCCAGAAATCTGCTATAGCACAACATCTGTTGGAAGCAGGTTCGAACCACTGGATTGAGTTACACAACCCTCAGGTGATCTCGACAGAACGCCATTATATACCTAGATTGGTTCGAGAGGCTATTGAAATAACCAAATATAGGAATTTTAACAGAGATGATGGGTTTCAACTGTCGAGAACCTGGAATCCAGTGGTAAATCTATGCAAAAACTATAAATGTGTCGAAAAAAGTTCGCGAGCAGATACCATAAGTTACGTCTGTCGAGATAAACATCGAGTTGCGTGTGACTCTTGTGTTGGTGGTAACGGCATCGAGCCGAAAAAACGCGAACGAAAGAAGGTAGACCGGTTCGTTTGCTCGTAGCTGTATCGAAGTCTACAATCTACCCGCAGTAACTTCAGTTACCTCGTGAACATGGCGCTTGCAACAGTGCCGAAATATCGAGTGCTCAAAAGAAATAAAGTACATGGTAAATATCCCGTTACTAAAGTTAAAGCTGAAACAGTTTAATTACGACACCTTAATAAAGTAACAACGCTACATGTTAATTAATTACCTGAAGCGAAGTAGATTTTAATTTACTAAATGGAATGTTGCAGTCCAAAATGTAGTAACATCGGTACGACCGTACAGAGTTTGGTATTGCTTTCTGAGTGTATACGAAATAGGCGTAAAGATAAGCTTCCCGAACGATGTACTACAGATGAGGTAATAGTTACTACGTGTAATACATTAACGTAAACCAACAGAGAAAGTTTGGTATACGCGACCGAACGCAAACGTCGTGAACTTGAGTTGACAGTTATTGTAGTGAAGTTATGTATACATCAATCCTTAAATGTACTATCTTCATAACTATTGAGTTTGTGGTTGACTCCGTGCTTTGCTTGCTATCATAGGCCAGAGCATACTTTTTTAAGGATCGTGCTGTTTGTCTAACGATCTTTACAGCACTACCGAACGATACGGTAACGCAAATGGCCTTAAAAAATGGTTTGTATTGTTGAACCTCAGAGTACGAACCTGCACTTGGGCGGTCGCTGGGATACCGATTGTCGGGAGAGAATAGCCTCGGGCGCACGCGAATATTGTAGCATAAAAATATTCGAAAGTGGTTACGTAGTTGAGCTGTGTTTAGACAATGGGTTTTACAGGCCCGGGAGCTCCTAGTACTCTCAAATTTTGTCTTTAAATATGCCTGGTTGGTGTGACCAAAATCGGATAGATATTTAGCTCATTGTCATAAGCACGCTGAGTAACTGGTGCGGCAACAAACCTGCTCGTCTCGTTTTTTTACCACCACACCAAATACAGTGCCACTCAGAACGTTGAAACACAAAAGCCTGCGTGGCGCTGCAGTGCGCTCGTTACCCTGAGACATTAGGAGACCCAGTAATTTCCCTGTATTACTAGTTAAAAATCATTCTTTTAAGATTAAGATTCGCGCTCGTGGCGGTGTTATTCTCTCGCGTGTGTAAGACGCAACATAATTGGGAGTCGTTTACGCTCGAACTCAAATTAAACTTTGCCATACTGCACGGATCTTGTTAGAACGTTAATTCCAAGAATTGCTTAAGTAACACATATCGTGGGCTTACACGTTTTGTTTTATGGAACAAGCGTTTGTTACGCGAATATATTGTGGAATGAGATTATAAAGCAATAAACCGGAAGTGGGAGTGTTGTTTAATTGGGCTTGTTTTTCGAAATCACGGACGATACTTTTAAAGGATACTAATCTCGAATCTCGGGAAAGCTGATTTTCCCGGAACTTATAGGGTCATTAAATGTCATTATTTAACAATTTTAATAACTTCTTAAATCTACATACTTTTACACTCCTTTTTTCTAAATCAGCTTTAATTATCAGTTTCCCTTTTTTTCAAAACATGTACTTCGATTCGGCAGCCAGCTACCTATTTTGCTTAAATATAATATTGTTGGTACTTGGATAAGCGTTGAAATACTATTTTAATAGATTTTAAGTGCCGATGTGGTCTAAGGAAGAATGTGACCTATTTCAATGCATATAAAACCGACAATCGATCTTTTCCAAAAAACTATAGAGTACAGCGGACTCGTGTGGTGACCAGTCGGAGTGCGTGCGTGTGAGCTCCCTGATGAAGAGGTACAGAATACGTCGAAACCGGTCGAGCGAGCAATCAACGCGAAACTCGGCAGTAGAATATAAGTTTAATCCGTTTAAACAATTAATAAAAAACATACAGTTACTATTGGCTCATATTTCGTCAAGAGGTAACTCTTTAGTATTAATTTTTGGTGACCTCGCCTGGCCTCTAAACCCCGGAAACTGTCTCATATCTATACAAATAAATAAAATTCAAATGTCCGTTTGTTATATCAAAATGACAGCTTTTTACTAAATGCATATGAAAGTATATACGGTACCTGTAACAAAACAACCATTTCCAACTCCGACCGGCTGGAGCGATTTTGACGGGACTTTCACTGGCAGATAGCTGATGTTACAACGAGTAACGTAGGCTACTTTAATTATAGAAAAAGAATTAGGGTTCCGCGCAAAAAAATAAAACCCATGAAATCCAAATTCTCCACGCGAGTGAAACCGCGGGCAGCAGTTGCTAAAAATATAAAACCCATGTCGAACTTAATTGAAGACGCAGCGGTATCTCCGGATCCATTCGAAGACATTCACGCTTATTGTTTCCTCGCGAAGGGCGGCGTGTCGATGCCGATTGATCACGTCGCCGCCCGCCCTCGCTTCCGCTACAATGTAATGTGACAGTCTCGCTTCGTTGGTTACAGGCTGCTGATATGCTTTTTTCCACGTGTTACGTTTTGTAAAGACTAATTTTGCTACTTTCATTTGTTTTTCAAAAACTAATTTGGCATAAGTAAATATAATACAATGAGCGAGTGTGGCCGTGCGGGGACTTTCAATCCGACGCACATAGTTCGAATCTCGATTCAGCCCGCACCAATGACTTTATTAACACTAGCTCTAAAACGGTGAAGGAAAAAATCGTGAGGAGAAACGCATGTTCAAGAGACACAAAATTCGAGGACATGATGACATCCACCAAGCGGCACTGGGCCCGCGTGGTGGATTATGGCCCATAACTGCCTCTCTGAGAGAAGGCCGCAGCAGTGAGAGCGGAAAAGACTGATAATGTAAATATAATACAATGGTGTCGATTAATAATGCTGTCCTTTCATTCCTTTAGGTTTACCTAATTTTAGTTTCTTTCTCTCTCTTTCCAATACAAAGCTTGAGAAAGAGATGGAAGAGGTTTAACAGATCTAAATTTAGTTTTAGAGCTGTCAAATATCTTCCATCCTTGATAAAATAGACGTCACTTTTATAACCGTTAAAAAGTACAGTTGACACAAGCAAGTGGATTAATTTGACAGGTCTGAAATCAGACCTGTCAAATGAATCCACTACTAATCACTAGATGGAATATATTTATATTCCATCTCTTTCTCATTTTTCAATTTAGAAAGAGAGATGGAAACTAAAATTAGGTTTAGGTTGAGATGACAGAATCGACACGGTTTTTTCCCCGAAAACTGAAGCTCGTATGCTCGCAATAATGCAACAACCACATAACCAAATTACCATTTCACAAACATTCCAAAACTGTATCCCTAAAACTAGAGTCAAACAAAAATAACTAGTTTTTGGTCAGGCGCAGTCAGTTTTCCGCAGTCCTATTTTAGTTTTTCATTAATAGTGTGTTGACAATTTGGCATAAAAGCCGCTGCTTTTTTCTTCTGTTTGTTTTATAATTGAATCTGGTGCATGCGTCGATGGTGAGGAAGGAGGGGTGGTTAGTAGAGCGGAAAATGTGTTGACAACTGCGTAAAATGCAGGGGCGTATTTACCCTAGGGCCAAAAGGGCCATGGCCCGGGGCGGCAGGCTGCTAGGGGCGGTGCAAGCAGAATACATTTAAAAAAGACTACCTAACTAAGGCTCTTATTGATGATCAGGGTTAAACTGTGTTTTGTTTCTTACGATTCAGTTTAAAATTGCCAAAAAAAAGGGCGGCGGGGCCTGCAGGCCCAGGGCGTTGAATCCTAAAATACGCCACTGGTAAAATGGGTCAGCAAATCAATCGTGCGTTGTGTTGCGTGTGCCATATTTATTTCATCGAGGATTCAGTTTCAGTTCATCAAGAATAGTTGCATTTTTTTTTTTTCAGAAATAAAACCCTTTGTTTTATAAAAAGGGCGGAAGAACGCCGGATTATATTTCTGGAGATATAACATAACTTATATCATAATTTTGTTAGTGGTAGGACTAACCATTCTGTGAGTGTCGCTCTGGATTGTTACCACCGCTTCGCTCATGAAGTCTGCCGCCAAGCAGTAATGTGCAAGCATTACTGTGTCCCGGTTTGAGGAGCAGAGTAGCCAGTGAAATTACTGGGCTATGTTTTAGGGTAACGAGCCCACTGCAGTGCCGCGCAGGCCTTTGTGATTCAATGGTCTGACTGGCACCGCAATTGTTATGGGCCGGCGTTATGCTTGCTATCAGGCAAACGACCAGCTCGTCTCGTTACCAAATAGAATTAAAAAAATACACATAAAATCAAAAACTCATTGTTTTACACTTGATATCTCAAAAATTCATTTAGGTACACAAATACAAAATATATGACTTAAATATACTAATAAATATAAATACCTACCTAAATAAGTAGATAATAATAAGGAATATAAAATAATATTATTCTTTCCTCTTTTATTATACTTCCTTTGTGTAGATATAACCAAAATGTGACTCATTGAATTCCTCAACATAATTATATAGAGGGGAATCACCTGTTTTTATCAAGTCCATGTAATTAGTTAGAAATATCTGTTTTTATCCTCATACATGTTGTTGAACCCAATGTAACAAACATGAAGTTCAACAACATTTATTTGTGAGGTCACTTACCCATAGCAAAAGTGATATGTGTTGGTTTGTTTTTTTTTTGTACCTATTAAAAGTTTTAACGAAAAATTACAAGTTTTACTACCATACGCAAAACTGAAGATGGTTAAATTATTTGAACCACATTTACAAATTGGTGAGTAACCCCACTACTATCCACACCGCATAGCCATAAAACAAAATCCTCGACTATTTCGTCATTGTATGGAAAGATTGGATGATTTAATGATCTTCAGTATATTATCATACATGAATCGAAAACTATGAAATCCATTTATCTAATTCTATGTCAGAATTACTCACACTTTCTGTAACTAAATTATACAATTATTTCAAACGAAAGGCGAAATATACACAGAAATTAAAGGCATTCAAAGTGAATAATACCATAGAGACGGGGGATGAAGGTTTATAATTAGCTACTCAATCTTTTGGGAAATTAATAAACGCTTAGAGGCCGAAATCTCTTCCCAAGAGATGGTAGTCATGGAATTGAAACATTCTATTACATCAGTCTCTCTGTCACTCATTTAAGTTTCAAACTGTTAGATTTAATTGAATGTAGACCGTTGTGAATTAAAATATTTAACATACATATTTTTGCTAAATACTTGAACAGATATGTTATTAAACAGTTTAAAAAACAAAATAACACAAGCAACTGCAACAACGGACGGTTCTTACGGTTCTATCTATTACTAACGTCTGGCCACGGCTTTGCACGCGAGTGATCCTCTGTGTGCTCGAAATTGGACCATCTAGCGTATCTATGCATTAGTGGTAGGACTAACTCTTCTGCGAGTGTCCGTCTGGATTGTTACCATCGCTTTGCTCGTGAAGTCTGCCGCCAAGCAACAGCGTGCAAGCATTACTGTGTTCCGATTTGATGAGCAGAGTAGCTAGTGAAATTACTGGGCTTATGAGACTTAATACCTAATGTCTCAGGGTAACGTGCGCACTGCAGTGCCGCGCAGGCTTTTGTGTTTCAAAGTTCTGAGTGGCACTGCAATTGTTATGGGCCGGCGTTATGCTTACGATCAGGCAAACGACCAGCTCGTCTCGATACCAAATAATATACAAAAAAATCGTCCTACACAATCTACGATGCGCGGGGCGATGGATTTGGAACGATAGTGAATGGTGGCCAAAAGAGCTTGCAAGGTGTGTGTGTTCTTCACATGTCGTACAAAAAGTTACACTAATACTTCCATATAAAACGACAACTTTTTTCATCTCGCCTAATCGCACACTACGATGTACCTCCAGCACAAACACTCTCGGAGGAATTCAATCTAACACAGAAATGTAGTAAGGATATGTTGTTTACTCAGATGAAAGTTCCGCCGAGTTTGTTCATGAAACACCTTTAGAGTATCTCTATCTATAGTTTTGTTTCATCAACAAGGGTTTAATTATTATTTGTGGTTTTCTCTATACTAGGTAATCTTTTGTTTTTTTACACGACTGCACAAAATGCTTTTAGGGTGGTCCTTTTATAAATTTTTACCAATTATGTAAATTTCGTGACTTGTAAAGAGTTACCTACTTATAACATATTTTGTGTTTAGTGAATAATACCATGTTAAAAACTTAAACGGATCCAGCACTTTATTCAGTATTTACTTCTGCAAGTTATTTTTCTTACCCAAAACCCGTCCCCACCGCAATGAAGAGGTCTTGCTAAGGGAACAAAAACTATTTCACGTAATATCGAACGTGCCATAAAACGCGATAGGAAAGCCATTGCTTATCTCCCGAGTTCCGGGGCTCGCGACACTACTTATCGCGCGACCTTGGCCACAGTGGCGGGAGAACAGTTAGATAATTACCATACAAATTTATAACGACTTTATGACGTTTATGCGTTGGTTAAGTTGGTAGAGACACTGTCTTCCAATCCCGGCCGGAGCAAACTTTGTGTGATACATAAATTTTGTTCTTGGATCTTGGATGTTTATGTTGTGTGCTTGAGTGTCCATGCCACCTACGACACTGAGAATCTCAGCGCAGTGGTATGAATATGGTGATAAAATTATTTTTTTCACAGCTCCAAGGGATTGCAGAACTAAATATTTTTCAACTTGCCCTCCACGCGCTTCTGACAAAAAGGGTCTTGACAGACCGACAGACGAACTATGAAGTCATCCTTTCCTTTTGAGGTACGGAACCCTAAAAAACAATTAGCCGCGGTACGCGGTTTCATCCACACTAACAATTACATTTTTCCTGGATAAGAGGTAGCTTTGGAGGACTAACTCTTCTGCGAGTGTCCGTCTGGGTTGTTACCACCGCTTTGCTCGTGAAGTCTGCCGCCAAGCAGTAGTGTGCAAGTATTACTGTGTTCCGGTTTGATGAGCAGAGTATCCAGTGAAATTACTGGGCTTATGAGACTTAATACCTAATGTCTCAGGGTAACGAGCGCACTGCAGTGCCGCGCAGGCCTTTGTGCTTCAAAGTTCTGGGTGGCACTGCAATTGTTATGAGCCGGCGTTATGCTTACCATCAGGCAAACGACCAGCTCGTCTAGTTACCAAATAACATATATAAAAAGAAGCCTTTATCACTCTGCGGCCCATAAATTATCTCTATGCAAAAATATGTATTCGTCAATTTGCTCCGTTACTATGTACACCAACGCACAAATCTTGTTTCCATAAAATTATGACTTAAAATGTGCGTAAAAGGAGACGACAAAACTTTCATGAGGACGTCCTATTTAGGAGACGCCTACAAATTGTACGAAACTTCTCAACTTAGATGAAGAGATTTCAAATGCTTATAACTCAACTACTATTTAGGTTCTATATAAATAGAAATGTAATATAGGTAAATTACAAAAATTATTAAAAAATCTGAAAAAAAAATTATGCCTGAATTTGTCCATTTGTACACATTGGCTTGTTTATACCTTAAGCTATCGTCAATAAGAGATGATCGAGATTGATATTATATTAAAAAACTAGCTTCTGCCTACGGTTTCACCCGCGTAGAGATATTGGATTTCATGGGTTTTATTTTTTTGCGCGGAACCCTAATTCTTTTTCTAAAATCAAAGAAGCGTAAGTTACTCCT
The DNA here is from genome assembly GCA_907269065.1 of Crocallis elinguaria. Classification (NCBI taxonomy): domain Eukaryota; kingdom Metazoa; phylum Arthropoda; class Insecta; order Lepidoptera; family Geometridae; genus Crocallis; species Crocallis elinguaria. The sequence continues at coordinate 13,240,741 of OU026080.1, read as the reverse complement.
TGTGACATCATCTATCTGTCAGTGAAAGTCCAGTCAAAATCAGTACAGCCGTTTCGGAGATTACCCGGAACAAACAGACAGACAGACAGAAAAAAATTTTAGAAATGGTTGTTTTGTTATAGGTGCCGTATATACTTTCATATGCATTTAGTAAAAAGCTGGTATTTTGATTTTTTTTTTATGTTATTTGGTAACGAGACGAGCTGGTCGTTTGCCTGATGGTAAGTATAACGCCAGCCCATAACAATTGCAGTGCCATCCAGAACTTTGAAACACAAAGGCCTGCGCGACACTGCAGATCGGTCGTTACCCTGAGACATTAGGTATTAAGTCTCATAAGCCCAGTAATTTCACTGGATACTCTGCTCATCAAACCGGAACACAGTAATGCTTGCACACTACAGCTACTGAAGAGTTCCACTATCCAACTCCTGGCTCCATCTTCAGATAAGGTCCATTATCCTAAAATTTTGTATTTTCATCCAAACTAAAACATACATACAAAGTTTCGTTTCAATATGACGATCATTAGAAGTAGATTAAAATGGACTTCTAAGATATAATTTCATAGTTACTCTTCTCTTCCTGCACTGTGACTCGGATGCCACAAATATTTCAGGAGCGAACATCTTCGGCAGTCCATCACACTTATAGAACCTTGTGGTTATGGCTGGTTATTGTTTGAGATAAGGGTGGTTGCCATGCTGAGATCTTTATGTGTGCCGATAACTCTAAAAGTGCTATTAAAATAAGTCTTTTGACTTACGGTATGATAAAAAGACTTACTTTTTTATAACAACGTAAACTAAATTTGTAACAGCTTTTGTTTAAGTTCACTAATTCGTTTAGTACCGTTAGTTGGATGAATGAGAGACCTTTGCCCAACAGTGGGTTAAACACAAAGGTTAAATAAAAAATATCGTCTGTTAAGTAATTTTTTTTCAACGCTCATTTACATTCATAAATAAACACTACCTACATCTAACCTAGCTACAAAAACAGCTGGATTATCTACAAACCAACGTAGGCCTCTAGATAATCCAAATATTCTACTCGTAAGTACATTACTAAATGGAAGCGTACCCAACATTCTGGCTGAATATGGCGAAAAATATTATTATGTTAGTTATAATCTGTGGGACCAGTTTAGCTGTTTGCAACCGAATTTTGAATTGTTTAGTTCCCGTGACTCAAATAGGCTAAAAATTTGTATTCATGTCACGGTGTTACTTTGAGTTCTTTGAGCAACCGTGTTCTCAATTCGCTACGTTCACTTGGATTCATTATTACGCTCCAGTGATTGGTCCATAAATGATGTTAATCACTGGGGCTTGCCGCTGTACCTGTTTATGGTATTGTTAACTTAATCGATAATGATCAAGTTTTTCCTTTTTTTGGTAAAAACTCACTTTCTGGGGTACCATTCTATAATAGTAGGTCTATGTATCTATTGTATTGTAACTTGTATTACTCTTTATTTAGGTTATTATTAGTCACGCCAGTGTTTTTTTATGCTATTTAGGAAAGAGACGAGTTGATCGTTTGCCTGATGGTAAATAACGACGGCCCATAACAATTGCAGTGCCACTCAGAACTTTGAAACACAAAGGCCTGTGTGGCACTGCAGTGCGCTCGTTACCCTGAGACATTAGGTATGAAGTCTCATAAGCCCAGTAATTTCACTGGAAATGACAAAAAGATCACATCTCCTCATAAATGCGGCCACGTACGTCAGGCCGACCTTAACCTTTAAACCGGGCATTTTCAAAGGTCACGAATGTACGCGGCCACTGGTTTCTAAATGACTTGTAATTTTAAGTATTCCCAAAGAAACCAGTAAAGTTAATGCCACGTAGCAAAAAATAAGCAACGGCCTACACCGAATGAACACGAATAATCCCAACAGTATTCGCGCCCACGATGTTCCCGAGTTGAAATATTAAGTCATATGTCAGGCAGTCGATTTAGTGGAGTTGTTGGTAAATATATCTGAGAGGCGCGTCACGTCCGAGGGCACTTATCGCGAGTTGCTCTCATAAAATAAAATAGATTGGCTACAAGACGGCAGACCGGGACCTCGATGTACCCACCAATACGTGTGATTTTTTACCCTCAAGCTTGGGGTACGGCCGTCATTGTTTTACGTAAGCTAAGCCAGTGATTGGGCGAGGCAATGAGGAATTAGTAACTAACACAATATTATTGCATTAAGATATTCTTTTTTTACTACTGCTTGTTGATAAACGTCCTTGCTGACAAAGCAGGTACTCAAAAATCGATATATTTATGTAAGATAACCGATTGTTTCGTATGATTAAAGTCTAGCCCTAAATCAATATGATGTTATGGATCGTTCTGTGAAGATATACAAAATAATTGTGGAGCTCAAAAGGTACAGACTTTAATCCCTCATACACGAGCACTCCAATCCCCATCATTCCAATCCAACATTCCAAAAACTGCCCGCGTGTGGGGAATCTTGGATGGATTACATGGAGTGATAGGAATATTGAATATCCAAACGTTCCAAATCCAGCGTTCCAACTCATCGTTAGTGGCCGATACGGTGATCCATTTCGCGCTCAGACTTCGCAGTACTCGAGACGCAGAATGACCGAAAAATGGAGCAATAAATAAAATAAAATAAAAATAAAAAATTAATTTATTGCCATAAAACAAAAAAATACAAAACCACAAACACATACAAAATTTTATAGGGCAATAGGGGTAAACTCAGCATTTGCGGCGCACACATTTTCATGTGTACGCGCCCGGAATGGAGTGACCGTCTGTGGGCTCGAAATTGGACCATCGTTCCACTCAATCCACGATGTGCGGACCGATAGGTTTGGAACGCTCGTGTATGGGGGATCTTAGAACAAGGCAGCCCCGGATACCCCGGTACAGTGGTGAATTCAAAATAAACCAAGGAACCCGTTCGTTACAGCTTGCATAGTAAATGTTTTGATCAAAAATTTAAAGAAATTCATAACATTTTTATAAAGACTATCTTCAAGAACTATCTACAAGACTAGCTGTAACTACAACTGCATAATTATACCTATGGTTCGAAACGTTGAGATTAAAATAACCTAAAATATGTATGATAAAAACAGTGCATGATTTGAATGTATAATAATCGTGAGAATCAAAAAAATACAACGTACTATGATTGCCCTTTTAGTATTATGATGTACATTCGGCACCAGAATACTTAGGAGACTTTCGTAATTTGAGCTGTTGAGAATTTCTGTCGAATTCCTCAACTTTTAAAACCCATTTAACATAGCAAATTTCGCAAGTCACGAATTCATTTCCGATGAGCTTAGTAAACTAACATTTAAGCTTTTTCACTTTATCAGCTTTAATTCGATTTGGGAGTGACTCTTGAATAACTTCGCCCGGTGAAATCCATTATAGGTCGAGTGAAAGTTAGGCATGTTCACACTAACGGACAGACGGGATCGACGCTACGGGGGTTGCGCCATTTGAAATTCTTATTAGCTCTCTCATTGGAAAATGAGATCGTATTCGTAGATTGGTCATTTCGGGAACGCTGACGTTACTGTTTTAATTCTAATGTGGGGCTCTGTTGAATCTGATAACGCGACGCTCTGCTCGAATGGATGTGTCAGCTAATGTGACCGGTGCTTAAGTTAAATGTTATCAAGGCTAATTTGACACTATCCTGTTTATATTGTTTATATTCTCTTTGGAGATATCTATAATAAGGCATACAAGTCATTAACGTATTAATAAAAGTTTTTAACCGACTTCAAAAAAGAGGAGGTGTTCTATGAATCTGATTTTTTGTGGCGATGTTACTTGATTTCTCCGTGAATTCTCAAGCGATTTATATAATTTTTTTGTTCATGAGTACCTAAATAAATCAAGGGTGGTACTTAAATAATTTTTTAAGAGCAATTGTTTTATGTATATTCATAAATTTTTCCGTCAATTATGGGCCGATTTTGAAAATTATTGTTTTGTTTGAAAGGATCCACTATCAAGGTGGTCCCATATAAATGTCATGAATACCAGCTCTAAAGGTGGAAGACAATGTACGTTAAACAATGTACATAAAGTTCTTATGCAATTGTGCACAAAATTCTATAGGTATTGCGACAAATTCCGCGGCGATGTGAATAGAGCCTAAAGATCAAGTTTTTCTATTTTTCAAATCATACAATTATTATTGTCCCGACGCTTAGTAGAAGTGACAGGTGACCAACGAGCTGGCGCTTACCTCGGTCAACGTATTAGTTTAGCTATTCAGCGAGGTAATGTCGCCAGCTTTTTGGGCACCCTACCTGCAGAAGGCGACATTAATGCTGTTTTTTATTTATAAGGTTTTGTTTAATTTTGGTTTTACGAGTAATTGATAAATTCTTAGTTTTTTATTGAAATGTAAATAATCCTATGTATAGACGTATATTGTTTTTTCACATCTTACTAATAATGATAGTAATTGATTACAATTATTTCTCAAAATCTAGATACATACGAGTACTAGCAGAGAGTGTCTCAATCGTAAGATTAACGATTCTAAAAATTACTGTGGGAGTCTTATATTTAGCAGTTATAGACGTCTTCCGATCGATGATGATAGATCATACTGCGGCCCGAGGCTTCGCTCGCGTGATCACAAGTACAACAAAGGGATGCGCGCATTTTTTAAAATTAATATTTGCTTTTGTTTGACCACCATCTCATATTTTGGTAAGCGACGACGCACTCGACGATGAAGCACGCTTACCTAGAATACGCCGATTCCCTCGTGACTTGAAGAAACATTTTCCGAGATAACAGTAACCTACCTATATCATTTTCCGATCCATAACTACCTCTACGTAAAAATAACCGATTCGGTTGCTCCATTGCTAAAGAAGGACAAATCAATGAACACAATTTTGTATTTGGAATATTATAAAAAGTAGGGATAATGAAATCATACGAATGATTCGGAACCCTTCTCATAATTTTCATAACAAGCATTGTTGCCAGTGCTGATATTATTATCCGATTTTGAATCTTTTTAGGCTTCAGCGGATCCTTTGTCGATATGAATGACAGTCGGTTTTTGCGGAAAGTTTGGTGATCTTTAACCGTTTGACCACAAGATGGAGGGACGTCGAGGGTCCCAACTGGTCGAATTTCTCGAAAATGGCTTAATCGATTTGAATGATTTAAGAGGTATTCTATTATATATTAAGATAGATGTCCCATGTATGAGGTTGAGAGGCTGTCCCATATAATTTTTGTCAAACTAAGATGATGCACTTCGAACCTAGACAATGGAAGTCAGTTCCTGATTTTTTAAAAACAAATTTATGTAGTTTGTTCGTCGGCAATACTGTTGCAATACACAAGCAGAGGTGGTGGCCGTGTTTGTGGCTCGCCTCCCACGCACACTCGACCTCAAACGTCGGCTCTTCTCCGGCCGCGCACCCGCAAGAACAGATAAGGCGCTTATGGACGCTTAAGTCGCCAAAAAGTGCCCGAGCGCCTTTTGTGTTGTGTTGTTTTGTGTTTTTGTGTTCTCTATTTTGTGGTTGCGACTAGAGGCTGCACCCAGCCACTGATGGTCGCGTCTAGTGGACGCGTTCGGTGGCTCAATGTGCGCCTACTGTTATAGTGGAATTCTTAAAACATCGACGGTTTACAAAATTTACTTCATTTACAAAAACGAGATGCAAAATAAATACTCACTTTGCATATTTGACCAGACAAACACCTCAGCTAAAATTAAAACTTCATTCGTAGAGTGCAGTCATCAGTGGAACTCGGGGGCGGCGCGCCACAAAGCGATTGATCACGTCACAACCCTCAGGGTGCCTCTAGGGTCCTCCAAGTCAACTGGGACAAGGTTCCTGTGGTGCTTCGAGGCACGAATTTCGGAAATTGTGTTAAGTTGATTTTAAAGGGATAAATAAGTTTGATTTTTGAAATTGAATTTAGGAGTACGAAACAGGATTTCAAGTTGGAGCTTTTTGATAAAAGCGATTGTAATTTGTATCACATTGTAAAGTCGGTGTGGGAATACTTTATCTTACAAATAAAAATATTTTGATGTTTATTTGTTAAAAATAAAACGGATGCGGTCGACAAAAGTCTGTGAGTTTTGTTATATAAATGGATCCAGTTAGGACCTAGTTAAGGGCTGACCCCTAACTAGGATTTCCGGTATCTTTAGAATCAGTAACTATGAGGACCGTGGCCCTCATTACACCCAAAAGTGAAACAAAAACTTTCCCATACTTTAACGAATCGACCCCGAACCCATTATATTCTACAGATGATAGGCGCCCGTTACATGGTCAAGTATTATTGATGGATATTCATCGTGGACAAGACTAACCAACCACCAACTATGGAGAAACCACGTTCACCGCTTGAAGTATATCGTACCGTCTAATGTTGTGCTTGGTGGAAATCTAGTTCGAGCGCTAACCGTGGCATTCGAGGGAGTAAAAGAGATGCACTGCATCCGCTAATAATGCAATAACCTTGCAAAACCATGCATGGTTATTTTGACAGCAAAACGCAAACATGCATGACCGTGTATTGGCGGCTTAAATCCACCTCCCAACTGTATACACTGCGAGGGCCGTCAAGGTCTTTTAATCTCAGTTTTAGTGTTATGGAACCTTGCCCATCGTAGATTCTGATTCTCTAGATACTAATCCTAGTAGGGGTTCAAGCTCTTTGTGTTTGGGCGTTATTTATTTAATGATTACAAATACTCGACTGCCTTAGGCGGTACACAGCGTTTTAAAGTTCCGAGTGGCACGGCAAATGGCTTTTAAGTTTACCCTCAGGTAAACGATCTGTGCGTCTTGTTGTACTAAAAAGTGCCAGCTATCGACTTAGATCACCAGAGGCTGTCTTTAATCTACTGACGTTACATCGTTAACTAAACAAACAGTTAATCACCGATTAGATTACCGAATGTAAATTCTCATCCGACAATACCCGAGCGTTAGAAGTTACCTACCTACAAGATGACGTGAACATGTGTAACAGGAGTCGAATTCCCTAATTTCCAATTTATGTTTAGGTCCAGCTAATTTAGATTTCAATTTCCGTTCGGTGTATAAATGGGGTTTTCGGTAGACGTTAATGGTTGGCCCGGTGTGGTAGGCACCAATTTAGCGTCAGTTAATGTATGTTTAGGACTAAAGCCTAACGCTACCGCTGCTGTCCTTTTGCGCCTATAGTGATAAAGAGTTTGCATTATGGTAGCGAAATGTTTTAACTGTCGGTTACTTATAATCAGTTTATTTTTTTATATATGTACTTTACTGCTTGTTTTATGTATTAAATATATTTTTACCGTCAAGATCATTAACATATAGCTGTGGCCCGTGGTTTCACCCGCCTGGAGATTGGCACAAGAATCGCGAATTTTTCTGGATAAAAGTAACCTGCAGTGTCACTCTCAAAATCATGTCGATCTATTGCTCCGTTTCGTACACGAAACATGTACGTATTTTCAAAGATGGAGGACATGGTTATGTAAATATCAAATTTACCGTAAATGGAACGTATTAATGATAACATTAATTTATTGTGAGTAGCCCTTATTTTTTCTATACAAGATACTACATGTTGGCGAATAATGGTTATTCTGACAGCAAAACGCAAGCGTGCATGACTGTGTAATGGCGGTATTATACTGAATATTGAGTTTCGATAAGGAAATTAGGGTTTTTCCTGCAGAATGTCGAAAACAGAACAGGGTAGACTACAGAGTCTTGAGCATCGACGCAAAATTGCAAGTCTCTCAGTGTTCTACAGGATACATTTTGGAGAGTGTGCGACAGAATTACACAACTTGATTCCAGCATCTCCATTTTTCCAACGGACGTCTAGAGGCACGGCACTGCGTCACCCATATATGGTTGATATCCCTCCTGTCCGTACCAAACGTTTTGCTTCAACCTTCATTATACGTACGGCTAAGGAGTGGAATTCTTTGCCAGCCTCTGTGTTTCTCAATAGCTATAATTTGGGAGTTTTCAAGTCGAGAGTGAATAGGTTTCTTCTAGGCAAGCGTGCTCCATCGTCGACCGCATCGTCGCTCAACATCAGGTGAGATTGTGGTCAAACGTAAGCCTATTTTGGATAAAAAAAAAAAAAAAAAAAAAACTGATTCGTGCACAACAAAAGAAAAGAAAATTGTATAATTCTAGCCGTGCTTCGCCAAAAAGCCCGCTACAGAAGATCAAACGAACTTATCAAGGGAAGTAACATCATGATTTTATCAACAAAGGTAAGTAAGTAAGGATATAATTATAGTTTACATTCATCTTCATTTTTTAACAACTAACTAAACTCTTTCGAAAGAGGAAAGAAGAATATATAGGTATAGGTATACCGAAAGAAGTATGTATAGGTACGACAGAATCAATCATGCTTTTACTTTAGTTCACGAATATCCCTTCAAAAGCTTGTCAAAATTCAACTACTTGGTAGTATTTTTTTTTTCTAATGTGTAACGGTCGGATCAAATTACGAAAAGAAAAATGAAACTGCGAATTTAATTATACACTTAAATTATTGCCATACAAAAACAAGGGAATTATAACTATAAACAACATAAACTAAAATAACTAAATAAAATACACACTAATTTATTTACAATCTTAATCTAATAATCCTCTACCAGTAGGCAACGTTCTCAATTAATTTGGTACCAAGAACACGAAACATGAAAATTCCTATTTTGGTTTTGAATCGAGCTGTCTTTGAGTGTCATATCGTCCGCTTGCTTGGACTCGATTCTCGCTTAGTTTCGGATGCATGTGCTTATGTAAAATGTACGTGGTATTAGGTATTATTTAACCGTGCTTTGGCGGAGTATTGGATCGGTAAAAACTTTTTAAACAGCGCACAGACGAGTATAACTACTGTTGCTAGGCCCCTTACTGTCTCGAAATGCTTCGATTGGTAGACTTAACGTGGAAAGTATATAGCGTCACAATTTCATCAGTTCCGCTCCGTGTCTTTGTACTTTTATATTGATTACCTACCTATATATTTCCTATTACTCAGGTCCTCAAGTCTAGACAGAAGCAATTTAACTAACGAACCAGCTTGAAGGTTGAATTTTCTTACATAAACTCCTCTAACGAAGCATTTCTCCTTTAATACCGTAATATAGAAAACAAAGGTAACATTAGATGACATTTTCTTCACCCTACGGCGTTAAGCCTTTATTGATCATGAAAAGATAATGCCGTACACACAATATCATAATACCCGTCTATAAAGTTAAAACGTGTCTCGTTACGCACACCGTTAAAGGTTTACGTTCTTGTGACGTCATACCCATCCCCTCTTTACCCCCACTTCCGCTGTACTCAACTCCTTCATTACAAATTCAAAGGCTGTTTAGTCATTATCACGTAACACCTGTTGTCGGTCGCACTTATGTTCGTTAAATTTAGGTATAAAGACTAGCGACATCGAGGGCGACAATTTTGTAGCGAGTTTGACTTTTGCGGGTAGATTTTTAAGATTCCGTACCTCAAAGGAAAAAAGGAACCGTTTTATAGGATCACTTCGTTATCCGTCTGCCGGTCTGTCAATGCCCTTTTTCTCAGGAGTGCGTGGAGGTATCAATTTGAAATTAATTTCGAATACTCAGATCCGCAATCCCTTAGAGCTGTGAAAAAATTAAACTTGTAAGTCAACGCAATCAAAATTAGATACGTCCCATTATGACGCACTTTTTATTACTCGCAAAGGAACCAAAACCTATAGAGTATACTTCCCGTTGAAGATCATGAAATTTGGCAAGAAGTAATGTTTTATCTTGAACAAGTAAAAGCAAGAAAAATCTTTGATACCTACTCGATTCCCGTGCTGGACGAATTATTTATATGCCTACAAGATTGTATGGAACCCTCGGTGCGTGAGTCCAATTCACACTTGGCCGTTTTTTTTAGTGTGTACCCTTAAAAATGACTGGCTCTCACGAGCTGTTGCATTTTCAAACTTGAGCGTAGCAATTGTTCGACCAGAAACAAAGAATAAATATATAAGAAAAAGTTACCTTACACAGGTAACTATATAAATATTTCTAGGTTGAAATATCTGCTTGTTTTTTTATTACAAGCGACAGGTAACATCTAGTAGTAATTTTCATACTGCCTTCTTACTAAATTACCTACCTTCCCACAATTTCATATCTGCACTTCGCCTGTCTACTGTATCTCAAGATTCAAAAGCGTCTTTATCTGACGCCCTAAATGTCAACCTCATTATCTTGTGACCTCCCAAGTGTACTTATCTCTTGCGATTTATGGACTTAGGTGGAATTAAACTTCTTACCGTTAGAAGAGTCGAATTGAACTTAGGGATACATATTATACATTTATTACTTTTTTACCTACATCCTGTTTCCTACTAATCCTGCTAATATATAATATTATATATAATATAATAAATATATATTCTATCCTACTATATTTATATATATAGTAATATTATAAATGCGAAAGTGTGTTTGTTGATTTTTTGGTTAGTTGGTTTGTCCTTCTTTCACGCAGTAAAGGAGCAACGGAGCGACGTGATTTTTGGCATGGATATAGTTTATAGACCGGACAGTAACATGGGCTACTTTTTATCCCGGAAAAATGCACGTTTCCTGTAGGAACGCGGGTGAAAATCGCAAGCAGACGCTCGTAACTATCTAGTACAATAAAATATTACTTGGATGCTCATTGTTCTTTTTCTCCATGCACGGTTCTGAAAGAGATCACTTTAAACGAGACACTTCAATTTTATTTATTTGTATAGATAGATAAGTCTGCAATCATAACTTCGTATCTTTACCTACTACATCACAATCTACTCTCGCTCTGCTGGCGGGGTACTAACAATTTAGCCATACGGAGCAGTCGCAAGTACATCTTTTCACTCCCCTCTTTACCCCAAATCAACGAAACAATTACAACTTAATTTTTTTTACCCATCGAGATTTTGCTCCTTATCAATTTTTGTACCGCATTTAACTTTAGATGAAACTGCAAGATACTTTCATGAGGCAATCCAGGCTGCAATGGCGAATTTTTCATACAAAGGGCACATACGACCTTTATACCGCACTTTATTGTAGAAAAACTCCACATAAATGGGAGAATTAAACGTACACACTGCGCCATAATGCGCTAGCCTTCAGGCGCATGTTTTACAAACAACTTTAAACTCTACCTACTACAGCATTAGATTTAATCTTGTTTACGTAACAGAGTAGTATTGTTGCAACGTGAGGCTTAATTTCATGTTTATGTTGTACTTGTAAAGAATGTTATGGGAAAGGTAACAGAAGAACATAGGTATAAGTACCTACGCGGCGAATAAGTCCTAATGATTGTTTGTATTTTTTTTTTGTTTATTATAATACAATGCAATACATAATTCTTTACTAAAAGCAAGATACCTACAAGAACACATAAATAAAATGCTTTAAAAACGTGACGAACCGAGTTCAGTGACAAACTACTGAACCGATTTTGATGAAAGTTCTATGGGACCAATATGAAAGTGTTGTACGATCCAATGCATCGTACAGAGTGTCGAGGCAGCATTTTACTCAATTGCAACTAATACATTTAGTGCGCTTCAATACCGCGACTCGTTAGCACCTTCCATTAAAATCATACGTAATAAGTAAATGTATCAATAAACCGTGTGTCAGTACATCTTCTATCTATCATTTTCAAACTCAAAAGGTGTCTCGTACATCTTTTTGGTCCTTCGAGAAAAGGCCTACTTACAGTGGACTGTAATAGTGTTCGCGTAAGTGGTGACTAGCATTTGGATTGCAGTGCATAAGGAGGAAGAATATCACGGTAGGATACACCTAAGTAGTGAGTTATTGGGCATTCTGGACCACCTCGCTCGTTGCACTCGCGTCGCTTCGCTTGGTGGTCTAGAATGCCCAATAACATTTTTGAAAATGTCAAAAACCCAATTGGACCACCTCGCACGTTACGCTCGAGTCAATTGTTTGGTGAAACTAAGATTGTGCGCTTGGTGGTCTAGAATGCCTATTATCGTTGTTTCAAAACAGTGTGGCTTGTTCTAGATATAAAATATTGTAGCTTAACACAAATTATTCATTTCTCTTCAAAGTTTATAGCAATTCGAACATGTTATTTGTTAAACAACCATGTTCTCTATCATTTAACCTAATTTGTGAATCTACTACTAAAGAGATTCATAGGCACGGCGAGCTCCTGCCTAGCACTATTCGATGCATCATTTGCGGTCCATCAAATTGCGGCAAAACCAATTTAATCATAGGTCTTCTTTTACATGAACATGGATTAAACTTCTTGAACGTTTATATTTTCTCTAAAACGTTATTTCAACCTAAGTACGTTTTCTTGGAAAATGTGTTAAACTTGGTGCCCGAAATTAATTTTTATAAATTTAAAGCAAACGATAACGTTTTAAGTCCACAGGATGCAAAGCCAGATTCTGTGATAGTATTTGATGACGTTGCATGTGAAAAACAGAATAACATACGTGACTACTTTGCTATGGGACGACACAAAAAAATTGACTGTTTTTACTTAAACCAAACGTATAGCAAGATCCCAAAACAACTTATTAGAGACAATGCTAACGTTATTGTTTTGTTTAAGCAAGATGATATAAACCTCAAACATGTGTATGACGAACATGTGAATACAGATATGACATGGAATCAGTTCCGTGAAATGTGTAAGGAAGTTTGGAGCGTTCCTTATAATTATTTAGTAATAAATAAAGATTGTGAAAAAAATAAAGGAGGTTATAGAAAAAACTTTGACACCTTTGTTGTTATAGATTAACTTATGCTTTTCATATATAAGATCTTTAAAATTAATTAATATTCATTTACTTTTCTGAATTGCTTGAAATAGGGCTTGCTAACCTAGCTATGAAGCCAAAGTCGTTATCAGAAAAAACATTGAAACAACAAATTATAAAATCTGTGGATTCGGTTAAAAAAAAGGTAAAACTGATACAACATTTAAAATCAGACCGTGAGATGGCCATCGAATCTGCATTAAAACCATTAACAGATCCTCTCAATAAATTGGCGTCAGCGACTACGTCTTCTAGTAACGATATGAGTCCGGAGCTGTACAATAAAGGCAACAAAACAAAATACAAACAACATAATGAGTCCGATGTTGAAGCTGAACTTAATAAAGAATACTCATTTATCGCTAATAATAGGAAGTCTGATCAAACTGTTATTCATAAGTCGGGCAGTGAATCAAGCGAATATAGTTCTGAAAACGATGAAAAAGAATCCTCAAATATAAGTGCTTCTTCTTTTAAATCTTTAGAACCGGAAGATTTGTCATGGTTCGTAACGGAAGAAGCGTTTAAAGCTGATATTCCTTTTGGTGTACGATTAGAACGCGGAAGACTAAAAATGGGAAATTCAAATATAAATTTCACTGAAGAAGAAATAAGCGTAGGAGGACGGCACTATAAAAAAACACGTGGGTTGTATGAATTATTATTTAAAAAAACGCCTGATTTAACTACATTAACAGAGAATGACAAACTCGACTATAAACAAATGTTAATAGATACCAACGCACACCGCCGTGATTATGATCCTAAAAAACCGATCAAAAGCAACAAAGGTATAAAATACCTTAACATCATAAAGCCATTATTTAAGTTAACCAAAGATTATACAACAAGCACAGAAAGTCTTGTTATGGGATCGGGATTACCAGTCATGAAAAAAGTTAATCCGAAAGTTGACTACATTTATTGGGATGACCCTAACGAATTGGTAGAAAGATTAAAATTATTGCTAGCTTCTCGAGACGCTGGAAACACTGGTTTAGACAATGAAATAATATCAATTATCGAAGAACTACGTGAAAGCGGTACCATTAACTGAATAAAAGTGAAAAACTTTAAAAAAAAAAATTAGTTTCATTTTAACTGTCTATCAATCAATACATCTACTGTTATGAATATAGATAAGTTTGGGCATCACGTGCATAAACGTTTGCGTTTATCCGAAGACCTATTCAATAAATCTTCGGTAGCATTTGATGAACAAATAATTAAAAAAAGTTTTTATACCAAGCAAGAAATAGACGCAAAACTTGAACTAATCAAAAGCCAAATTAAGGTACTAATAAATCAACATTTCAATGAAATTCGTACTGAACACCAGACAAAACGCATTATTAAGCCAATAACCAAATGAGCAAACAAGAAATTGTTAATGAAATTCATAGGCAAGCACGCAAAAACTTTACTCGTCGCTGCGTGATAATAAAAAACATGGATGAAACATGGCAAGCTGATCTAATAGATATACAAAACCTAAATAAGTTTAATTCCGGTTATAGATACATTATAGTTGTAATTGATGTTTTCTCTAAATTTGGGTGGACCGTACCTGTAAAAACCAAAAAAAAGTGTGAAATAGCTCAAGCTTTAGAAAATGTGTTTAATAAAGGTCGAATACCAGTTAATTTGCAAACAGATTTGGGAAAAGAGTTTTATAATGATGTATTCAAAGCATTAATGAAAAAATACAATATTAATCATTATTCTACTTTCTCGGTCAAAAAAGCTTCAATTGTAGAAAGGTTCATAAGAACAATAAAAAATAAATTGTATAAGTATTTTAATTTAGTTGGAAATTATAAATGGAATGGAAAACCTTTGCAACAAATAACTGATGACTATAATAATACAGTGCATCGCACTATAAAATTTAAACCTAAAGAAGTTAGCTCTTCGAATAGAAATATTGTATTATTTAATATCCTAAAATCTCAAAAGAAAAACTCAATGAAGAAAGAAAAATTTCAAATTGGAGATCAAGTTCGTATCAGCAAGTACAAAGAACATTTTAAAAAAGGCTATACACCAAATTGGTCAACTGAATTGTTTACTATTGTAAAAATAAATAATACTAACCCTGTTACGTATCATATAGAAGATCAACACAAACAAATTATACTGGGTACGTTTTATGAGCAAGAACTCCAAAAAACCAAACATCCTGGTATATACTTGATAGAAAAAGTTTTGAAACGAAAAGGTAATAAATTGTTTGTTAAATGGTTAGGATTTACTGAAAATGAAAATTCATGGATTGACAAAAATGCCATTTCTGTATAAAAAGCTTATGTAATAAAAGTATAATCATTATTGTTTAACCAATGGAAGGAGGTGGACTCATTAATAAAATTATAAACCATTTACCGTTTGAATTACATTTACCAGGATACAATTATTGTGGACCTGGTACTAGGTTAAGAGAACGATTATTGCGTGGTGACAGAGGAGTGAATAAATTGGATGAAGCTTGTAAACAGCACGACATTGCATATTCGAATAAATCTGAAATAGAAGATCGTCATAAAGCTGACTTAGAACTATATAACATGGCTAAAAAACGAATAAAATCAAAAGATGCTAGTGCAAGAGAAAAGGCTGCTTCCTGGATTGTAAAAAATGTTATGAAAACTAAGTTAAAATTAGGTGCTGGTGTTAAACATTTTAAGTCTATAATTTCTAAAATACGTTCTGATTTGAAAAAATTAAAGCCTAAAAATCATGATTCAGCTATTAAAATTGCGTATACTATTGCAAAGAAGTTATTTGCAAAAAATAAAGTTCGTATGCCACGTGTAATACCTATTCCCAAAACTGGAGGAATATTACCGTTAATACCCATATTTGCCGGATTATCAGCTTTGGGTGCTTTGACTGGTGGTGCTGCAGGTGTTGCTAAAGCTGTTAATGACTATAAATCAGCCAAACAAAATCTTCAGGAATCTGAACGCCACAACCAGGCAATGGAAGCGATAGCATTGGGGAAAGGATGTTTTTTAAAACCATACAAAAAGGGTAGTGGTTTATATCTCAAAGCACCAAAAAACTGATTAGGAGGCTACCCAACCGCGCTTTAACCGATATAGATATTTTAGAACATGCTAGTAATATACCATATTTTAGAGGTGTTTATATGAGAGATAGATTACCAAAAAAGCCTAGGAGTAAAGAATGTGGTATTATTAATCTAGATGATCATCAAAATCCTGGAACTCACTGGGTAGCCTATGCAAAAAATAATGATTATTGTGAGTATTTTGATAGCTTTGGTGATCTGAAACCACCGTTAGAATTACTTAAGTACTTAAATAATCGTGATGTATTTTATAATTATTATAAATACCAAAGTTATGATACGGTGAACTGTGGACATCTGTGTATCAAATATTTAAAAAGCTTTTGGAAATCCCATTTAAGTTAAAGAATTACTAAATATGTATCAGTAACACAATGTCTTTCACGCTATCTATATCTAGTTCCACTGCAATTTCATTAACTAACTATTCACCAGCTTTAGAATTAAACGGTGAATACGAATGTGGTCTGTTATACTTTTCAACATACAATTCCATACCTAATATAGATTGTGCAAATAGCAAGTTATTTTACGGTGAAAATGAAATCATTGAAATACCAGAAGGATCGTATGAATTAAGCGATATAAGTGATTATTTGGAATCGAATATGAAAGATTGTTCGTTCAAAATGAGTTGTAATAATAATACCTTAAAAACTTCCATTATATGCTCTAAAGATATACATTTTGACAAAAGTCCGCTGCTTGCAAAAGTATTTGGTTTTGACAGAAAGATACTCAAAGCAAATATAATAAACGAGTCGTCTCATCCTGTCAGCATTCTCTCAACTACAGTGCTAAGGATCGAATGTGATATCATAAGCGGGTCGTATACTGATGGTAAACCCAGCCATATAATCCACGAGTTTCCTCCAAACGTGCCTCCTGGTTATAGAATTATCGAAATACCAAAAAATATTATTTATTTTCCCATTAATCAAACTAGCATTAGCTCGATTACAATAAAAATATTAGATTCTAATAATAATTTAGTAAACTTGCGAGGTGAAGACATCCAATTGTATTTTCATATTAGAAGAAAATGATTGACTTTAATAAAAACACACCATCAACAGTAAATCACTGCATTTCAAAACGCAACATCGTCAAACGAAGACCTAAAGTGAAACTAACGAAAGAAAATAAGAAGTTTCTAAAATTAATTGGATTATTAAAATGAGCATTCTTAATGTAGCAGATTTTCCTCGCCTTGATAATACCATCGAGAGTATAGAATATCATTCATATAAACCATACGTCAATAGTTTTCGTGAAAATGATGAGATACGAATACCTATTAACCAGCAAGATCTATATGTATTACCTTCAGCAAGTACACTATACATTGAAGGAGTCGTGAGTGTTGTTAAACGCGATACAAAAACGCCAGTAAGCAAAGTGCATTTTACTAATAATCCTGCATTATTTTTCTTTCAAGACATTCGATATGAGCTAAATGGAATAGAAATAGATAGAATAAAAAATGCAGGGATTACTACCACCATGAAATCTCTTATTTCAATGAACGATAACGAATCAAAGATGTCAAAGTCTTGGGGGTGGGATATTAATGGAACCATAAATAACTGGGCTGGAAACTTTTCGGTGTCTATTCCTCTAAATAAAATACTTGGGTTCGCTGAAGACTATAACAAGATCATTATGAATTGCAAACATGAATTGATATTACTTAGGAGTAGCACAAACCTCAATTCTCTGAAATTAGAAGCTGGAGAAATAGTTAATGGAATTGACATTAAACATATTAATTGGCGCGTTCCACATGTAAAAGTATCGGATCGTGAGCGAATTAATTTACTTAAATATTTAGAAAAAGATCGCTCTATCAACATTGTATTTAGAAATTGGGATCTATATGAATACCCTGCCCTTCCAAAAACTACAAAACATACTTGGACAATTAAAACATCTTCACAAATAGAAAAACCGCGATATGTCATTGTAGGTTTACAAACTAACCGTATTCGACAAGCTGATAAAGACATGTCTCAGTTTGATCATTGTCAATTACGAAACCTTAGAGTGTTCTTGAACTCATGTTACTTTCCTTATGAAAATCTAAATATCAAGTTTATTGATGATAACTACTCTTTAATATACGAACGCTACGTTAGATTTCAACAGTCGTATTACGGTCGCCGTCCGGAGCCTTTATTGGGTTACGAAGAATTTAAAACCAAGGCTCCTCTATTCGTGATTGATTGTTCGCGACAAAACGAAACTCTGAAAACAGGACCGATAGACGTACGCGTTGACCTTGAAGCTGTTACGGAATTTCCAGATAACACAACGGCATTTTGTCTTATACTAAACGATTGTATTGTTGAATACAAGCCTTTAACCAATACCGTTAAGAAGATATCATGAATCCTGGATATATGATAGTTGATTTACAGGGATTTAAAGATTCCCAAAATAATTTCATCATGAAAGAGTTTGCACTGGCTACGCAGGATAACACACAAGTGTTTTTAGTGAAACCACCCTACCCATACTCTCATTTGACAGATGCAGAAAAGAAACAAGTTTATTGGATTGAAAAACATCGTGGTATATTTTGGAGTGAAGGTTACATGAAATACAAATCGTTTTTAGACATTATAAGACCGTTTTTATCAGGGAAAAATATTCTAGTTAAAGGAACGGAAAAAGTGAAGTGGATGTATAATATAAGTCTGAACAACTGCAATATTATTGACATTGGAGAAAAGGGCTGTCCTAATTTTTTTCGTTTGAACAAACTTTATAGTGACGACAAGAGTGCGTATAACTGTGTATTTCATAAAAAACAGTGTGCTTTAAGAAACGTTGTTTTAATAAAAACATGGTTTACTGATAATAATATGAGTATTTTTAAATTGTTTGATAGTGATGACGAGGACAGAGCAATAAAGAATAAAGATGATATTAGTTCTACCAGTATTGACAATTCTACTGATAAAGATTATGATTGGGTTGAAAGATGTTGTTGTTAAAGTATACAATTTAACTATTTAATATTTAGTTGTACTGTCATTTAAATTTGTATGTCTTTATATTTAGTTGTATAAGTAATTTTTGAATTTAATAAATTTTATTTTCTTTTAAATCTGTTTTATTTTGTACCTTAACTATTCTTATATGTAGATACCTACATAAAATGAAACTCAAAGATACTATTTTTAAAACATGTTTATTTTTGTATTAATTAATAATAACCTATACTATACTACCTATATTTACTTTATTTAAACTGTTTACAAAACATGTTTATATTTTCTATAAAACATAATAATAAACTATTTACAAATCATATTTATTTTCAATCTAACTTAAAATATACACTTTATGCAATGTTATTTATTTATTAATTATACAATTCTTCTGTTAATTTCTTAGATATTTTAGTTACAACATTTTCAGTAAGATTCATTATTTCATCAATTGGATCCACAACCGAATATTGTACACGAATTGTTTCACAGTTTGCATTTAACCTTTCATTAAAATCAAATATTTGTATTTTGATCTGACGGTATCCTCTTCTTGGTGCCTTACTAATGACGTATGATAGTGCATCCTTATTTTTCCGTTTTGTGATTTTGACTGCCTTTTTTTCCTTCCCAACTGATTCCGCGGTGATGCGTTGCTCATTCCTGTTGCCTCTTTCAAAGAACTCATCCCAACCAGCTAATGGATCTTGAGCGTGTGGTAACCACATTGGATCGAGTTCCGAAGTCATAATTCTGAAAATAAAAAAATTTATTAACACTTAAGTTTTTTTTCATTTTGTTAATTTAATAACAACATTAGAAAAAATACTTACGTTTATTAGATGTGTGCAGATTTGGTTAAATATGGAAAATAAAACGTATTTATTTTAACAAGTGTGCTTCAGTCGTGCTAGCTTGTAAATGAATGAGTTTGAAGAATTAAATTCTAAAATAGTTGGAACTACTAGGTAGCGGTGATAGAGTTATATTTCAAAGGCGCAAGTTAAAGAGCAGGAATTGACTTGTTTGTAATAAAACGCCACAGGTGTTCATACAAAATGTCAGTCATGCATAAAATTGTAATGCAATCAACGCGTATTCGAACAAGTTTAAACAGGCTTGAAATATTACTCCACCACACAATAGCCATCATTATTTTAGCAGGCACATGTATCTACTTATAACTTTACATAAATATTAAGGTATAAAAAATAAAACATCAAATATTTATTCATTTAAACTCATTTTATTTACGTACTGACTTATTATCTATTTACATTATATTTTAATACCAATAAACTTAATAATAAGGTCGCAATTATATGCTACTACATAATAATAATATTTTTCACAATAATTATTTAATACTTTCTAAATGATTCGTTAGTATCATAAATTAATATTTATGCAATTATGAAGACATTTGATTTTTCGAGCAACATTTACTATATTTTGAGAATTGCATCGTTTAGTAGAACTCATATCCCTAAAAAAGATACGTGACCCCAAGCTCTAGTGGACACTTTATCAGGCGAAACTAATCGTTTATCATCATTACTGGATAACACAATTTTGTTTACACTTCTTGTAAATATTTCATGTTTTAAAGACTTGAATAAAATGTTTTTTTTTCGTACTACATCGTTAGTCAGTAAAGTGTTTCTATAGTCAGAGACATCAAGGTTACGCGTAACACATGTCTTAACACCTTTAGCTTTTTTTATTACGCTGTCTGTGTTTTTGATACAGTACAGTTTGGAGCGTAACCCAACAAATTCGGTTATTATCTCACCACTCATTTCATCTTTGAATAACCCAGGAACTTTTTTATTAATTAATGGCAAGCCATAATCATTCTCATAACTGAAGTTACTAGTATCAAAAAAATTCATGAAGCTATTTTTCATATCTACATAAAAGTTTTTTGTTTCAATATGATAAACGAAACTGTCTGTATCTGTATAGCACATACGCAGACTGTTACCATAATGTGGTTTCATTACAGAATAATGGAAATCATACATATGTGATTTAGACAATTCTAGCACCGTAAATCCAATATACAAAGGTTTGTCAAGAAGAATACGATCAGGCTTAAGTTGAATTGCTGCTAAGTTTTCACTGAAAACAGAAACGCTATGAAAGTTTGGACTGGCTATTAATTTTTCGGCACTATTCCTTTTTTTAGTCTTATTATGGCAATCGTTCCATTGATTCACTAATTGAACGTTAACCTTTTTTTCATTATTTTCTAAAGTTTTTCCAAAAATACTGTTGTTAAGTAGCTTGAAGAAGTCTTGTTCAAATGCTGATTTAGCTTGTTGTCTTAAATAGGTATTTAGATCAATGTATTGTTTTAAATACGCACTTTGTTTGAAAGTAATAACTCTGTGTACCTTGTTCACAATCAAACCATGTTTTAAGCATGTTTTTAAATGAACGTAATGAATTACGTAATGATATTTATCGTAAAGATTTGGAATGAGTTTAGAAGTCTTTCCCCCTGGAGGAATGTCTTTCTCAGGGCAAAAAGGTAAATCATTATGCTCGAAATGTAATTTTTTTGGATAAGTAATATCTACTTCCAGTATGAAACCGTTTTCTGAGTCATTTGAAATGCTTGTTACATCTAAGTTATTTATTTCAGTTTGATTAAGAAATCTGAAATTAGACAACGGTAATGTTTGACACATACTGTGACCATATAGGTTATTACAATCTATGTAGATTATAAAAGAATCAGATAGGAATGGATCGAATTCTAACATTTGCTGGTTATTTGCTTTTGCGTATCTATGAGATACCATACACACACCTCCTCTGATCCCAGCTTGAATCATATTTACAATAGAAAAATCATCAATGAGCTCCAATTCAACACCGGTTTTTAAAAGCATAGCATCAAAAGACAAACTAGGTGCTGTTATATAAAACGCAGGGTCCAGCTTATAGTGACGTTTGCAGGTAGCTCTAAACTGTTCGAAGATGTCTGTTAATAATAAAACATCGGTTTTTACGTACAAGTCTGTATACTGCCCTAGATCACAAATTTTAAATTGGGTCCAAACCGATTGTGCGTGAGCATAATCTTCGTTTGTAATATGTTCATCAGTTAGAGAACTGTAAAAACATTGCTTATTTGGAAGACATTGTTCTTGATATCGTTCGAAGTTGTTTAAATATTCGTAAGGATAAACACCTTTACGCGTGAGAAGTTGAAATTGTGTTTCATTTGGAAAATGTTTACGCAAGTGATGAAATTGATCTTTTTTCATAGTTTTTGTAAGTTTTTCTAAACTGGTTCCTAAAAATTTAAAAGAATCCACAAATCGTAATTGAATTAGGTTTCCCTGAGAATCATGAATAAATTTCGTAAAGGAGACATAATTTTCTTTTATTTGGGTATTATTTTTATGGATCCAGGAGTTACGCCTAGCTTTTTTATAAATAGGTGACAGTCGTAACCAGCCAGGTTATGAAAAAAAATTGGTATAAATTTAGGCACCTTGTATTGTAGGTTACAATAATTATGAGCAGCGCCGCGGTATTTACCAGTTAAGTGACAATGATCTCTAACTTTATCACCAAAGAGAAAGCTCTGACAGATATGACATCGAGTTTCATTTTCAAAATTTGATGCATCGGTTTCACTAAAAATAATAGGCACGTTTTGAGACAAAATGTCATGAATATTACGAGCATCATCGTAAATACATGATATAAATTTATCAACGCAGTCAATTCCTCGATATGTAACAAATTTATTATATGACGGATTAGCAGAACACACAATTTGATACGCAAATGCTATGGGCACGTGCCGCTGCATTGTTGTTGTGTGTAAAGAATCCGATTGCAGTTCGTTACGTGGTACTGATTCTAACATAGTTTCAAAGTCTCCGTATATTACAAACGGAACGTTTTGTTTTCGGTCATAGTTTTTAAATTTAATTACTGAACCCTTCTCAGGCAAAACCGTGACAATTCCATTACATATATGTTTGTCGATCTGATCGGCCTCGTTAAAAAAAACCAGACAAGTTTCACAGAAGTATAATTTACCATGGTGACCTGTTATTTGATTCCTTAATAATCGCGACAAGTCTTTAATGAGACAGTAATGTGTCTTTGATTCCTTTTCGAGGAAAAGTAAATGTATAGTTTTAGTGTTAGTATTTTTTTCTGATTTATAAAGAGGTCCTATAATATTTTTCTTTTTATCCAAACCGTAGATAATAAAGGACAAGCTAGGATTATTTTTTTCGAAAATACGAATATCTGAAAATGATACTGGAAAAGACATGTTCTCTATGTTTAGCACATCTCTAAAATCTGGGTATGATGAAACTCTATCAGGGTGATTTCTATTGGGGTAGAGAGCTGCTACTATGCTCCACAGGAAACAGTACTCATCTTTGTTTCGAATATTTATACATGCCTTTTTATTTTTTATGCATTTGGGAAGCTCAAGAAAGGTAGAGCCTCGTAGTGGTTGGTATTTGTTCAAATTGACCTCTAAATGAGAACAGTTTAAGAAAGCCCAGCCACTGTTGCGATCTTCAAATTCATCTGCTTTAGTTCGCAATGTATTTGTCACAGAAGAAAAAAGGGACTCGAAATCATAATTGCCATAAACAGGTATATTTTTGGTACAAAAAGATTTTAACTCATGTTCGTTATCTTTGAATAATAAAAAAGTTGCAAAAAGCTCAAAGTTAACCTTTAAACAGATATGCTGTTTTAAACCTTCATCCAAAAGAAACTTTATCTTCTTGCGAGTAGAAGTTAAAAATGTGTCAATGGAGATGTCATCTGTGACCTCCGTCGTTACTTTATAAGAAACTATGCGAGATCGGAAGGCGCTACTTAAAATCTCAACACCCTCGCAGTACGACTCACTTATATTATTTTGTTTATGTACTTTACTTCGTAAATGACCTATCCAGGACTTCTTATCAACAGATATATTACATGTAGTACAGAACGGCATTGTAATTCTCGATTATCTCTCTGTCTATATTTAGCTCCTAAAAATTATACTATGTCTAAAACTTTTATATAATTACCTGGCTTGTCTAATTAAAAAAATTGCACCTAACAAGTATTATTGCTAAAAATAATATGTAAATAATAATAAAGAGAGGGTATTTTAGCTTAAAATAATAATAAGAAAATAACAATAAATGATCATACCAATTAAAATTTATTTTCTATCGCGAAAAAAAGTTGGTTCCGACTTTTTAAAATTTTTATATGTTTTTGTAAGAAGTGCTTGAAGAGCTTCCCATTCTTCCGAATCCTCGCTGCAGATGAGTTTTACTGCAGCGAGGGCTTTTTTGTACCGCTCCTCCGGCGCAGTATGCTGCACATCGGCTACGGAGTACAGCTTCAGCTCCCAGAAGTAGTTTCCGGCCGTGGATGCGGTGCGACGGCTCTGCCCTCCGGAAACGCGGGAGCTGAATGATGACACCAAGCTTCCTTGGAGGCTCGGCGCGCTTGCCGACGATGCAGCTTCCTCCGCCTTGAGGATGCTGAAGACGTCCTTCTTGGATTTTTTCCTCCTGTGAACAAGTTTTAATTGATTTCATTTGTTATCATAGAAAACTTAAGAATTACTTAAATCGCTTACAACACATCAATTGTACTCTAGAATCAACATAATAATAATTACCAATCGAATTCTGGTTCGGAGGTCTCCTGCAAGTAGTCAGCTACGTTGGGCACCGGCGCAATTCTGGTCCGTTTCGACGCTGATGGCTTGGAGGCTGCCGATCGAACCGATGATGCTCTGCTAGGCGCCTTCGGCTTGGTCGCTGGTTGAGGTGATGATACCGCGACAGTTGCAGCGGATGCAACGGTGGCTTCGTATTCCGAATCAGACCTGTAAAAAAATAATAAATAATAATTAGTAAAAAATTAACCAACTAACACAGTTCCTGCAAAAAACACAATTATTATTTTATTTAAGTTAAATAAATACTCACTCACATTTCAGAAGGAGAATCCTTGTTCTTGTTGGAAGGTGATTGTAGCTTGGATCCGCTTCGCCGATTTTATAACTATTTTCTCGATTTGTGGGTGACTTTATACGAATTATTTTAGATGTCAGCAAAATTATTAATTTAATCAATTATCATAACGTACTTGAAAACTTCGCACAAAAGAAGCCTTTATTGACCAAAAAATAGGACAAAAAATCGCAATGTATTATTTATAAATATCACATTTTCGAAAATTCTTAAAATACAACATTTGAATCAAAACCTTAACGTATCCAAATAAGTTCCATATTTTAAATAAATGTACTTTGATTTAATGTATTTACACATGTGCAATACAAATTTCAATCTTATCCCATGCAACATACGATAAACGTAATGCTTTATGCATTGAAAATTCATTTGTATTTCTATTGACGTAGTTCGGTCCCTTTGATCATCAATACCAAAGAAATGCCGTGTTGTAGTAAAGGTGAAATGACTTATTTAGTCAATTCAACTTATACCCATAGATAAACTTATACCTACAAAACCTTTTTTTAACCTATAATGTTAACTGTTAAAAA
This sequence comes from Crocallis elinguaria, assembly GCA_907269065.1. Lineage (NCBI taxonomy): Eukaryota > Metazoa > Arthropoda > Insecta > Lepidoptera > Geometridae > Crocallis > Crocallis elinguaria. The sequence goes on along the minus strand of OU026080.1, from coordinate 13,215,228 downwards.
CATTCTGTGAATCGAAATTAATCATTATTGTATAGGTAAGCATTATAATTTAAGTTAATACATAATGATTTATTATAGAATGATCTTTTTATTCGGGGAAAATATCTTATTAGTTTTTATTGGTCAATATGTACACTAATTATTTTATTTTTCAAACAGTACCATTAATTAGTTAAAACACGAATTCCCAAAAGTAATTCAAAATGTGTTTTGATATTCCAACTACTTAGATAGTAACACAGCAACAAGCCCGGTTTGGACTTCGGCCTACAATATTTTGCTGACAATGCTGACGAACGGCGTACAGTGGCGAACGGCGGAATTTTAGACGAGGAGCTTCGTTCCTTCCTATTACTACACAATACTTTAAAATCTAAAAAATAACAAATTTATCAAATAATATTTCCACTGTAAAAGCCATCGTAAGTACTAAAGCAATTCATATAATACAAAAGTTATTTTGACTCTATATATATTAAAATCATATATGGCTTAAAAATTTATATACGGTTTCATAACCAAATATTACTAAAATAATCAAAACACAATTTAGAATATTATGTGTGTGACCTAGCATGAAAAATTAAGCTTAGTAAAATTATTTTTTGTTCCTGCTCTATAACATAAAACATTTGACCGTTACTCCTCATCTATCCTTTTTATTATTTCATAGCAGTCACTTGGTCGTGTAACGTGTTAGATGGTGAAATCTATTTTTTAAGTGATTAAGGATCCGTAAAAAGGTATGTAAAATAATAATTTTAGTAATATTTATCTAGTCAAATTAGGATAAGCAACACGAGTAGGTGATATTATAATATAATATATATTATTCTTATCGCCACGTGCTCAAAATTATATGTAGCATAACCTAGCCATAGATTTACAGATTTTGGATTGTAAAACTGTGACCTAGCATTTGAACGACATCGAAAAAGTAGATAATGCTTAACACTATTCTTCTTCTTCGTAAAAAAATAATTATAAAACCAATTACTTAACAACTTTCCACTTTATTCCCAATTTAAAAATATGGTATAGGTACCTACTGGATTCATGAACGTATTTGCTTTTTTAGTTCAAAGTAAAAACAAATTAAGTTTCTATTGATGTAGTTGGTCATATAATAATTTTTCAAAACCAATACCTAGCATAAAATATACCATATTTTTTGTGTTTCATGGAAACGTAGTAAATGTTATTTTATGTATTATAATAAAATTACTCTTTATTTTCAGAGCGATCAATGCAAAGTTTGCCGCATCAACCAGAAATCGCCTTACAACTTACTGTGGAATCTCTACCTACCATCTTACAGAAAAGGTTAGTTATCTACTTAATTTACTTGCTTACATTTCAAGGCCAAAGCATCGAACACAAAAAAGATTGAAATAGGTAGTCACTATAGAGTATTCCTATTTATCTTTTGTTTCACTTCTCTTCACTGTAGTCAATAATGTAGAATATTGTCTTTTTACCTTAACGTTGTTTTATTAATCAGATTAATTTTTAATTTAACAAAAATTCTTAATTAAATAGTACTAACATTTACTATGTCAAAGGTCTTGTAGAATGTCGAATGAAATATTATAAATTAAGTTCTCACCTATTTGTCTAGGTATTAATTTGAAATTTGTTTTCAGATTTCGAACCAGTATGGATCGGCGGTATATGTTACGATTTCAAGAACAGTAGCTGAAAATAGTTTTAAGTGTAATTAGTATAAGTAATGTTATTTCAACTTATTATGTAACGTAATCTCTAAATTTTATTAAAAAAATAATACAGGTTTAAAACCTTCAGTTAAAAATCAGTTAAGCAACACTGAGGATAACTGGGGGTTTTGTGGTTGTTTTTCTTATAATACATTTCAAGGTTCAAAGTATAAAAGGTAAAAAGTCGTGTTAAACATCAACCTCGTTTGATGTTTAATGCGCGGTATGGTAATGGGTATGGTAACGATTTTTGGTACAGGTTAAAGGTATAAAAGGTAAAAAGTCGTGTTAAACATCAACCTCGTTTGATGTTTAATGCGCGGTATGGTAATGGGTACGGTAACGATTTTTGGTACAGGTTAAAGGTATAAAAGGTAAAAAGTCGTGTTAAACATCAACCAATCTTGTTTGATATTTAATGCGCGGTACGGTAATTGGTAAGGTAACGTTTTTTATAAAAGGTAATTTAATTAATCTGGTAAGTATAACTGTTGAGTTTTTTGGCACTTTTTCTCAACAGTAGTAATCTTTCAAGTGTCAGTAGGTAGGTAGTCAGGAATAGTTATTTGGTGAGAGATAGCCGTTTGTATTAGGAATCGGTGAGAGATACTCCTACCTTGGGCTCTCGAGATGATACTTGCCATGGGTCATCTAGCCGTTTGTATTAGGAAACGGTGAGAGATACTCCTACCTTGGGCTCTCGAGATGATACTTGCCACGGGTCATCTAGCCGTTTGTATTAGGAAACGGTGAGAGATACTCCTACCTTGGGCTCTCGAGATGATACTTGCCACGGGTCATCTAGCCGTTTGTAATAGGAATCGGTGAGAGATACTCCTACCTTGGGCTCTCGAGATGATACTTGCCACGGGTCATCTAGCCGTTTGTAATAGGAATCGGTGAGAGATACTCCTACCTTGGGCTCTCGAGATGATACTTGCCATGGGTCATCTAGCCGTTTGTATTAGGAATCGGTGAGAGATAATCCTACCTTGGGCTCTCGAGATGATACTTACCACGGGTCATCTAACCGTTTGTATTAGGAATCGGTGAGAGATACTCCTACCTTGGGCTCTCGAAATGATACTTGCCATGGGTCATCTAGCCGTTTGTATTAGGAAACGGTGAGAGATACTCCTACCTTGGGCTCTCGAGATGATACTTGCCACGGGTCATCTAGCCGTTTGTATTAGGAAACGGTGAGAGATACTCCTACCTTGGGCTCTCGAGATGATACTTGCCACGGGTCATCTAGCCGTTTGTAATAGGAATCGGTGAGAGATACTCCTACCTTGGGCTCTCGAGATGATACTTGCCACGGGTCATCTAGCCGTTTGTAATAGGAATCGGTGAGAGATACTCCTACCTTGGGCTCTCGAGATGATACTTGCCACGGGTCATCTAGCCGTTTGTATTAGGAATCGGTGAGAGATAATCCTACCTTGGGCTCTCGAGATGATACTTACCACGGGTCATCTAACCGTTTGTATTAGGAATCGGTGAGAGATACTCCTACCTTGGGCTCTCGAGATGATACTTGCCACGAGTCATCTAGCCGTTTGTAATAGGAATCGGTGAGAGATAATCCTACCTTGGGCTCTCGAGATGATACTTACCACGGGTCATCTAACCGTTTGTATTAGGAATCGGTGAGAGATAATCCTACCTTGGGCTCTCGAGATGATACTTGCCACGGGTCATCTAGCCGTTTGTATTAGGAATCGGTGAGAGATAATCCTACCTTGGGCTCTCGAGATGATACTTGCCACGGGTCATCTAGCCGTTTGTATTAGGAATCGGTGAGAGATAATCCTACCTTGGGCTCTCGAGATGATACTTACCACGGGTCATCTAACCGTTTGTATTAGGGATCGGCAAGAACAACATTTTTAACAATGGTATTGGGCAATCCATACTACCAAGCGAAGCGATGCGATTGTATCGAGCGAGGTGGTCTAGAGTGCCCAATTGGGTTTTTGACATTTTCAAAAATGTTATTGGGCATTCTAGACCACCAAGCGAAGCGACGCGAGTGCAACGAGCGAGGTGGTCCAGAATGCCCAATAACTCACTACTCACCTACGCCGGAAAACTGCAAAAACACGCAAGTAAGATCTTTCCTTTTACTCGCATTTATCGACATCTTTATCACTCTAACCATGTCGACCATGGAGGATCTCCTTGCGACCCAAAATCAACTAATGGAGGCAATGAGCTCCCTCTTCAGTAACTTCAAGAAAGACGGGTCCGATCGCAAGACGCAGGCATACATCAAAAAGCGATTGAGCACGTTGGAAGGTTACTGGCAGGAGTTTCAATGCAATCATATTAAACTATGTGAGTGTGATGATAAATCGCATGAATATTTTATTAGCAATGCCTATAAAAGAACATCTGAATTTTACAATGACACACGAGCGCATCTGCAAAATTACTTATTACCCTCTGACCTAAATCCGGAGGAAAAGCAACTCCTGCGCCCCGCCACTCCTCTGCATGGGGGGCGGGGGACGCCTCGCGCCGAGACGTCGGGAGTATGGCAGCAGCCACCATCATCTGATCCTCAGGCACCGCGCAGCAGTAGCGGCAGCAAGGGGATCAGTAGCAAACTGGAGGAGATGCTCCGCAAACAGCAGAGCAATTTTAAGGCCTTCTCCAGGACGATCAGCAGCATTTACCTCGATAATATCTCCAACAGGTGGGAATTCGAGGACAATCTGAAGTCTGTACAAAACCGATGGTCCGTTATAGACTCCCTACATTGGGAAATAGATAGCGAGCTCTACGAAGACAACTTCGAGTACGAGCAAGCTTTTGGTAGGTATGAAAGACAGTTCAATGATATCAAGAAGGCCATCAGCAGCAAAATGTGGTCTCAAAATTATCGCGAAACATCAACACCTCAAACAGAAGTTCCGACGTTTAGCGGTGACTATCAAAAGTGGATGACTTTCAAAGATCTGTACATCGAGGCTATCCACAGTAACGGGACCATGTCTAACTGTCAAAAAATGCTATTTTTGAAAAGTAAGCTCGAAGGAGAAGCGGAGCAAATCGTCTCACATCTGCGTATAACCGCAGACAATTATCAAGTGTGCTGGGACATCATTAACAACCGCTTCAATAACACCAAATTTATTTTCAATTCTTACATGAGTACTATTATGAATCTACCTACTCTCCAACAACAATCAGTAGATCAACTGAAGAAGATGCATGATTGTGTCGTCGAGTGCTTAAACTCTATAAAGAACATGGGCGTTGATATCAGCTCTTGGGATCCTATGGTGATGTTCATATTGCAACGGAAGCTCGACTTCGTCACCGACAAGGAATATTGTCAATCACTCAAAAATCCTAGGGCCTTACCGACTATCAAGGATTTTATAGATTTCTTGGAAAGCAAATTTATATCATTGGAGGCGTCGCAATCACAAACTCCTCCTCATAATCAAAATAACATGAAATCAGTCCAACAAACAGACAAACAAAACCAAAAATCTAACAACCAATATAAATCGAATAATTATAACAATCTAAAACAAATGAATAACGTGATACAAAAACAGCAAACAGGATGTAAACTCTGCAAAAAACAACACGGCATATTTAATTGCACACAATTTCTGAAAATGAAACCTATGGAACGTCGTGATACAATTGCGAAATTGAAATTATGCATTAATTGCTTGTACGATCATTTCGATAAAAAGTGCCTATCCGAGTCACACTGCCGTGAGTGCAACGGTCAGCACAATACTTTGATACATGAAGCGTTTGTCGAGCCATCCACTGAGAGTGGACAAAAGAATGTTTGTCACGTGTCTCAGGATGACATTACTGAAACTTTATTGGCAACAGCTATGGTGAATGTAAAGTCAGCTGACGGGACATTTATCAAATTGAGAGCTTTGATTGACCAGGGATCACAAACCTCTCTTATCACCGAAAATGCAGCACAGATGTTAAAATTACCTAGACAGAGGTGCAAAGGCGTTGTCTTTGGGGTAGGAGCCAAGGAAAATAACTGTAATGGGGCCCTGAATATCATTTGCTCTTCTACTTACAATGATTATCAATTTGACACAGATGTTTATATTATGAAACACTTGGTAAACAATTTACCTAATCATACATTTAAAAAACCGACTTGGTCAATCTTGGAGGGTATTCAGCTAGCTGATCCCGACTTTAACATCAACCGACCAGTGGACTTACTCTTAGGAGGCGACGTCTACTCTTATATCATTTTGAGTGGAATTATTTCATCCGACAAATCATTGCCAGTCGCTCAACAAACACGGCTTGGTTGGGTTTTATGTGGAAACGTAAAATCTTTCCAATGTAACGTTATCATAAATAACGTGGAAGATATTCAACGCTTCTGGGAAATAGAAGATATTCCTCATGACACTTCTTTATCTCAAGAGGACGCTAGGTGCTTGCAAAATTTTAAGGACACCACGACTCGGCAGACCGATGGAAGATACGTCGTCAGGCTACCGATGATATCCGATGCCAAAGACCAGTTTTATAGGGACGATCTTATCAACGGAAATCATGACATTCAAAGCGCTAAACAGCTACAAACAGATCTTATTCAGTTATTATTATCAGGAGGTTTTAACCTACGTAAATGGTCCTCTAATACACAAAAACTATTACAGAACGTCAGCACAACAAATATCAATGAACAACATGACTTCAAACATGAAGCTACAACCAAGACCTTCGGACTTCGGTGGCATCCACAATCAGATGAATTAACATTCGATCTCAAGATTAATTTATCGGAAACATGGCGTTACCTGAAGTCAAATGAGAATCCAGCGGATCGTGCCAGCAGGAGCATAACTATGGAACAAGTCATTCATCATCCCTTGTGGTGGCATGGACCGGCTTGGCCTTTGACTTTTGACAAACAAGAAACAAAACAGCAAGACTATGTTACAACTGAAGAGATCAAGAAACCTAAGCAAAGCAACGTCACAACAGTGACGTCCGCAAACGATGATGACGTCAATCAGCGTTCAATTCAAGAGGATTATCAATCGCAAGACTCGGCAAGCTCAACAGACCAAAAACAAGCACCAGCAAAGGGGGTGACCATGAAAACGTTTTTTATCAAGTTTATGGTGACCATATTTTTGTCGTTTATAATATGTGCAACGTCGACAGTTCAAGGCGCTTATCACATTTCAGCATTGCAAGGTAATAACAGCATATACTTTGATAAAATATCCGACATACGAATCATCCAAGACAAGTGGAAACTTATAGTCTACTACAACATGGAGCCGTACTGGAAAGGAACGAATTTACTAAAGGCCTATTATAAACATATAGATGGGTTATGTTCTAATTTACGCCAGAGATCACACTGTGACATAATTACACTCCAATTACGGCACCGCTTCTCTGAACTAGAGTACTACGACCGCATGTTACAGAGTCAGCAACTTGATAAGCGCACGCGCACGCGACGAGGCCTTATTAATGGTGTCGGTTATGTTGCTAATAGCCTCTTTGGCGTCTTGGATGAACGGTTTTCAGAGCAGTATGAAAAGGATATAACTACAATTAGAAACAACCAGCAACACTTGGTTTCTCTTTGGAAAAACCAGACTTCAATTATTGAAGCAGAAAATAATTTAATGATTAAACGAACTTACCTGTAAGTTAAGTTCTATCATAATTATGTGAAGTAGTGAGTTTGAAGAGATTTTATATATACACTTGTAGTAGCACGCATAATGTCGCCTTGTCTATGCACTAAGTTCAGAGAGAGAAAAAAAAAATATGTAGGTAGACCGCACAATTTCATTATTTCGTGCGGTCGGCTGGTTCTTCATTTAGTTCAGAGCTTATCAGTTCAAGTAGATATTTCACTATTCGGGACCTATGAAATAGGTAATCTGGGTGGGCGGGATGCTATATCTCTTCAAACTCACTACTTCACATAATTATGATAGAACTTAACTTACAGGTAAGTTCGTTTAATCATTAAATTATGTTACAGTATTGAGTTTGAAGAGATTTTATATATACACTTGTAGATGTTGAGAGAAGTTGTGAAATATCTATTTCAGTTGAAAGTATTACAGAAATAAATATATTTAATATTTCTTCAATAATTGACATAATAAATGTACTTAATCACTCAATTAAAAGGTAATGTTTCTTAAATAAACTATTAACATAATAGCTACAGTAAATTTTAGCATAAATCAATCAATTTTACTTCTAGCAAAACAATGATTTGATTCTGTATATGCTGTCTGTTATATGCCTGTTATAAAACTTGGCAAATATTGTAGAGCCGCCGGACCAACCGGCAGTCTTCCTGATAACATCCAAATTCACACCGAGCTTATGAGCTTTTGAGGTGTCTAGTACTATGTGCAGAGTACTGTGTGATATCTATTCCACAGACCCACAACGTATACTCTTTATCCATCTGCTAAGTGTTTGGGGAGAAACTTTATTATATGGTTTTTTATAGAAATAAAAATAGAGGTGTGATGATCACGTAATGCCGCTACATTACTTTTAAATAATCCGTTAATAATTAAGCCGGACCTATGTCAGGTCTGTCTCGAAAAATTGGCAGCATCAGCGTTGGCTGAGTTGCGTTTACACTTGACGTTTTTATTAAGTCAGGGATACTAATGGAAATATCATTCCGCCAATTTTGATAATTTCGGATATCTATTTTTGAAATAGTTTGTACTCTATGCGCTGTTACCAGCGCCAGCAGGGTAACTAGCTTCTTTAGTGATTTTTTCTAAAGAATGAGATTAATTAGGAATCCAAGTGGCTAGAGTTTCAATTACTAATGTAGTATCCCAGTGGATTCATACTTGGGTAAGGGAGGGCGAAGCCTAAATATACCCTTAAAACACAGTCGTCTGTGCTTATCTGACTTCCTAATACTAAGGAAGGTGTAGATCTAAACCCATTTAGAGTGCCGTATAGCGCTCCCGATTGAAATAACTCTGTTAAAACATGAATAATAACTGGAATGTGTAAGTATCATATTACTTAATTTAATTATCTGACAGAGACGCTATTAATGTGTCTAAAGACCCGGGAGGGAGTTTTCTTATTAGAGACTCCCGCACAATACTCCGGCATCCAGGGTAATCTGCCGCTGGATCTGGCAGAAACTGGAATGAGAGATTATTAGGTCCTCAGAAGTTTGAAAAAACCAGTGGTTTAGTTTGTAAAAAACTGGTTAAATAGGGGATACCAAGGTTCAGCTGGCCATGTTGGCCCGACCAGTATGCACTTAGCTTTGTCGCTAATAATTTTCATCAATGTTTTTTTAAAATTATTGAGAAGGAAGGGAACCCGTTTTTACGGGTTCCTGGTTCATGGTATTTTTATACAATTTTGACCAATTCACAGAGAAAGCGTCAAGCATCAGGGTCTTTGTGCCATGATATGTATACAGGACATTTTTTATTTATTCAACTAGCAATCATGTCAATCTCTGGTAGCCCGAAATTGTTAATTATTTGCTGAAAGGCAAGATCAGATAGTTCCCATTCAATATCCGGGTGAATACACCTTGATTCAGTATCTGCTATAGTATTTTCTGTAGATGGAATGTATAGCGCTGTTATAAATAGAATTCGCGCTTCACACCATTGTCGTATTTCTTTGGTCAGTTTGTGAGATGGGGGAATTGGATTCCTCCCATACGATTAATGTAAAAAATCGCGGTTGTATTATCTATTCGCAAGATAATATGACAATTGGATAAATCCTCTAGACAAATTTTTAATCTTATGAATGTGAAATTTTCTTTCTTCCCGACTTCAGCTACCGCTTGCCGTTTTTCCCGCACAGGCTATCCCCCAACCCCCCATAGTCGAAGCATCTGAATTCGTCAAATGTAATTTGATTTTTTGGATTTTCGATAGATTTAATCCACCAATCGAAATCTGACTGTAAACTTACAGGCAAATTCATGTACTTTTCATTTTTGTAATGTTATCCATACATTCGCTATAGCTATGTGATATTAGACAGGTATCGTTAAGATATATTGTCGATAATAATCAGCACAGCGTGGCATTCTGACCACCGTTTTCATTATTTTTGTGAAGACAAAAGGTGCCGTATTGACACCAAACGGTAGGGCATTAAATTCATACAAGTTACCGTTCAAACTAAATCTTGAATATTTTTTAGAGTTATCATGAACTTTCACTTAATAATATGCGTCTTTGAGATCAATAGTTGACTTGAGACAACATCTTGAGATTAGTTTGATCATTATTCTAAAATCTTCTAATTCAAATGAACATGTTGAATGAACTCGTTTAGTTTTTTCAAATTTAGGATAAAGCGTGTTTTTCCGTTCGGTTTGGGTAAAAAGATATTGGATATCCTCACAGGGCTCACAGTGAGGTATAGCACTTATAGAAATTAAATTATGTATAGCTTGATCAAATTCAAGTTTTTCTGAGTGTGCATAATTTCGGGGTTGAGGTATACAATGCTGATATGGAGTTTCAGTGAACGGAATTTCATAACCACGTATCCACGATAAAATTATTTTATCTGCGGTTATCTGTGACCATTGGTTGTTTTTACAACCAATTTATCTGTTTTTTTAAAAAAAATAGTCTACCGGCGTAATTTACCGTATTGTCTAGCGGCGGCCGCGACTGAAGTTCAGTCGCGATGTCCTCGATGATGGCGAGTGCTGTTGCCTCTGAGGTGCAGACTCCTTCATCTTTGAGGGCGCCGATGGCTGCTGTCTGTGGTTTTGAACCGGAGCCTTCCCGTTTCAATTTCTGTTAACGACTTGATGCTTTGGTTTTGTAGCAGTAGTCTTGTTAGAGGTGGAAGCTTTGAAATCCAGACCTGTTTTATTGATCGCTTTTGCGGTCTTTAAAGTTTCGGCTAGTTCTTGGCTACAAGAAAACTATCTATTATCGTGAGCAGCATCTGATCTTTCAAGTCCTTCTTTAGTACAGCCAATATGAAATTTCGCCTCGTTATTGACTCACTGAGTTGTGTGTCACAGATGATGCGCCCAGCATCAATCAGCAGCTTTAGAACAGTTGGATCTTTATTATCCTTACTAAGAAGAGTCTTATAGGCTCGTCAAGACAAGCAATACCGCTGCTAATTTTGCCTTAGCTTGGTTCTGTTCGTGGAACATCCTCACTGCTGGAAGCACCTTTAATCACTGGTGGTGGAGATACATCCTCCAGTATTGTCACGTTGGCTATATCCAGCGAACGATCGGAACTCGCGTGTAACGCGCTAGTCGACGGTCTTGGTTCGCGTAGCTCTTGATTTTCGTTTTCAACATTAACAGCAAATTGCAAATTTGTGTCTAATATACGTAATTATACGTATACCTTCATATTATTATCATAGGATAACCTCAACAAGTTGCTATATGCATGGCGTATTAGGTACGCATAGGTATACAGCGAGTAAGATGAACTCGTGGCGTTGCATCGTGAACTCGAGTAAAAAATAGGTTAAGTAACAACTCGAATCGTTGGAACGTGAAACCTCTTATACATTATTATCGGTAAGTGGCAACTCGAATTGTTGAAACGTGAACATTAGAACTTAACTTATATAGTTAAAATGTTACCTTCCGGTTCGTTTCATATTATTATTATTATAGGACAACCTCAACAGGTTGCTACATGCATGGCGTATTAGGTACGCATAGGTATACAGCGAGTAAGATGAACTCGAGTAAAAAATAGGTTAAGTAACAACTTGAGCCGTTGGAACGTTAAACATCGTATGTATTTAAGTGACAACTCAAACGTGAACCGAAGAAATTGCAAATTACTTAAATAGTTAAAATGTTACCTTTCGGGTCGTTTCATCTTTTTATTATTATAGATAACCTCAACAGGTTGCTATATGAATGGCGTATTAGGTACGCATAGTTATACAGCGAGTAAAATGAACTCGAGTAAGAAGTAGGTTAAGTAACAACTTGAATCGTTGGAACGTTAAACTTCGTATGCATTATTATCGTTAAGTGACAACTCCAATCGTTGAAACGTGAACATTAGAACTTAACTTAAATAGTTAAAATGTTACCTTTCGGGTCGTTTCATATTATTATTATAGAATAACCTCAACCGGTTGCTATATGCATGGCGTATTAGGTACGCATAGGTATACAGCGAGTAAGATGAACTCGAGTAAAAAAGTAGGTTAAGTAACAACTCGAATCGTTGGAACGTTAAACCTCGTATGCATTATTATCAGTAAGTGACAACTCAAACGTGGACCGAACAAATTGCAAATTACTTAATTAGTTCGAATGTTACCTTTCGGGTCGTTTCATATTATTATTATAGGATAACCTCAACAGGTCGCTATATGGATGGCGTATTAAGTACGCATAGGTATACAGCGAGTAAGATGAACTCGTGGCGTTGCATCGTGAACTCGAGTAAAAAATGGGTTAAGTAAGAACTCGAATCGTTGGAACGTGAAACCTCATATGCAATCGATAGGTATCGGTAATTGTGCAAATTACTTACAAATATTCCCACTCGTCGTTATGTTTCCTCTTCGGCATCTTGATTTTGACGAAAAAACTTGTTAACACGGAGAAACTTAGAAAAACCAACTTTGTAGTGCGACGCGGCGGAGCACTGCAACGTGAATGAAGAACCAGCCGACCGCACGAAATAATGAAATTGTGCGGTCTACCTACATATTTTTTTTTCTCTCTCTGAACTTAGTGCATAGACAAGGCGACATTATGCGTGCTACTACAAGTGTATATATAAAATCTCTTCAAACTCAATACTGTAACATAATTTACTACGTCGAGTTGAATCATCTTTGGAAGCTCAGTACAAGATTTTCAAGGCACATTTGAACACTTTGGAGAAAGCTACTAACGTCATAAAAAACGAAATTGAGCAGATAGAGATCGTCAACGAGTTCATACTTTCAAGTATCATTGCAAACAATGTTCTCGTCAATTTAAAGAGCATTCAAGACACTTTGTTGGACACCATCACTAATGTCCAGCAATTTAATATTCACCTCTTGGCACCAGAACAGCTTCGCGATGAACTCAGCACTATATCGGGTCAATTGTCAAAAGATATTGCACTGCCCATCAATAATATACAAACAGACCTACCAAACATTTACAAAATTCTAAGAGTAAGAGCTCGCATGACCAGACAGTACTTTATCTTTGAGATAAGAATTCCATTGGTTCGTAGAGACAGCTTCGATTTGTATAAGCTGTATCCAGTTCCTCGGCAGATGGGAAGTTCTATCGTAAGCATCACACCGATAGAAGATTACTTGGCAATAAACCTACAGACGGATATGTACCTACCTGTTTCGGAGATCGAGTTACAGAAGTGCACAGAACTCTACAAAACTATGCATTTATGCGAATTACAGAAGCCGATTTATCACAAGGGATCAGATAATTGTTTTTGTGTCAGAGATCAGCAGACGGGTAATTGTAAAGTAACCAAGAGCGCGTGTCAAGTATCATGGATGGCGCTTCATAAAGTAAACAAATTCATGCTCACCTGTTGCGATCAATGCTCCTTGAGATTTATATGTGAGGATCAGATTACAACAGAACGATTAACAGGTGTAAACATAATTGCACTTGGCAGTGAATGTGTCATCAAGGGCGAATCACTCACTATTACGTCACACAAACAACTCACAAATGAACTGAACGTAGAACCAGATATAGTATTAGCCGAGATCGCTCCGGTCAATAAAATCATTAATCTGACTATACCGATTACTTCCTTGAATGAGAGCAACTTCAAGGAATCTTTGGTTGCAATAGACGAACGGATCTCGCAGATGAAATCAGAGGGAGATCAATTGGAACGGGTGGACGCGATGTCATCACATGACATCCATCAGTACGTCGCCATTTATTCGGTAGCAGTAGTGGCGTTGGGATGCGCTGCGTTCATCTGGTGGCGAACACGCCGCTCTGGTTCTTCAAACTTTCGCGACCGCACGAGGTTGGCCGCGTCTTTGACGCGTGTCCCGGCCGCGCTCACTACCGCAGGCGATCGGCTGGCTCCTGAGGCTGGCGCTGTGGCTGCGCCCTCCACGGGTGAGCTGCCCAGTGTCAGTGTTAGTGTTTGTGAACAGTGCAATGTAGTGCAAGCTAGTGAAAGTGAAGTGTGTAGTGAACGCGATGCTAAACGTAGCACTAAGGGCACGTCCCCCACTTTTGTGAAAATTAATTTTAAGCGAGAATGATTGTCGGTCTTCATCTTGTATCACTAACTATACAATTGTTCAATCACCTTGTATCGACTTCACCGACTAACACAACCATTCTCATCTCATTCATCTCTTCTCGCGCCCGGAACATGTACGATCCAATGCATCGTACAGAGTGTCGAGGCAGCATTTTACTCAATTGCAACTAATACATTTAGTGCGCTTCAATACCGCGACTCGTTAGCACCTTCCATTAAAATCATACGTAATAAGTAAATGTATCAATAAACCGTGTGTCAGTACATCTTCTATCTATCATTTTCAAACTCAAAAGGTGTCTCGTACAGTGTATTATATTTTCAAATAAAGAAAGAATTTTCCAAATAGGTTTATAAATGACGGAGATCTGAGGTAACAAACATAAAAAAAATACAAACGAATTGAGAACATCCTTTCGTTTTTTGGTTGTCGGTTAAAAATATGTATGATGTGATCTTATCGCTCAAAACAATCTTTTCCAGACAACCTTTAGATAGGTAATTTAACTTGATGAGCATGGACAGTTAACTGTTAATGTAATAAAAAATCCACATAACTTTACATAGTAACGAATTGTACATAAATTAAATAACTATGTAATTACCGATTCAATTTCTAAACAATCTGTCTTACCTCGAAAAACAACTTTTAGACGCATGTTTAGCTAGCAAGTGTCTAAAAACCTGTTCAGACCTAAGCGTTATTCCGTACTGTCTGTAGTAGAGTCAACTGAGCACGAAATTTCATACAAATACCCGGTGGAATAAATGCAGTCGTACCACAGAACGCGGCCACTGCGACTACAAGCTGCGGACAAGAGTTTTCATACATTTTATATGACAGACGCAAACTGAGCGTTGGAGTGGCCGTGACCGAGCCACAAGCTGAGGCGGTGGCTAAGTTTGTAGATTGCCTGCCGCGCAAACTATACGCCGGCTTCTCCCTGCCCGCACAAAATAGGGAGAGAACAGAGGGCGCTTGGTTGAATAAGGTTGGCCTAAGCGCCCGAGCACCCCATCTTTTCTCTCTATTTAGTAGCTGTACAAGTGGCCCAACGTTTGGCTGCACTAACGCTCGATACTTCCCTCTACTTACAGCGGCAGCGAATAACGCTTAGGTATGAACAGGCCTTTATTATATCTTATGTTTAAAATACAAGTATTAATTAGTTTTCTGGCTAACCGGTGAGTTTCTAAACTATTTTCTAGGTTGGTTGTATTCTTGGTACTGGCACCTAGAGTCATTTAACTTTCATGAGCGCTCTTTTGAGGGTCATGTGAATTGGTATTTTTTATTTGAATATATATGTGTACTATGTGGAGGTAGATATCAGTTCACTACACTGACCTTCACTAAGTACATTTACACATACCTGTGTGTAAATATAGTGTAACAGTCTTAAATGTCTTGGTAAGAGGTCGAGGAGTCGGGAAATTTGGATCATATTGTTGATATGTTGAAAAATAAGAAGCCCTCTACGTGGAACAGTGGCGTATTTTAGGATTCAGCGCCCTGGGCCTGCAGGCCCCGCCGCCCTTTTTTTGACAATTTTAAACTGAATCGAAAGAGACAAAACACAGTTTAACACTGTTCATTAATAAGAGCCTTAGTTACGTAGTCTTTTATAAATTTCTTCTGCTTGCATCGCCCCAGCAGCCCGCCACCCCGGGCGATGGCCCTTTTGGCCCAAGGGTAAATACGCCCCTGACGTGGAAGCATAAACGTCTCATTAGCCGTGGCTGCTGGTATCTTGTTAGCGCCGCAAATGACTCGCTCGCACTAACAAGCACGCATTTTTCACACAGGCGCCTCTCTGCAAACCAAACTGAAAATGTCTTTGGTTGTACGTTTTTGTTTTATTTATGCAAGTAAGTGGTCGGTCGTTTGTTTGTAAGCAGTGACGGTTGAAGCGTGAACTTCACACTTTTATACAAGATAGGTCTAAAAGGTATAGGTCTAAAGTCCTTAGAAGTATCTCACCTGATTTTAAGTGACGCTATTGTTGTTGGACGCAAAACTAGGACAGAATTGGCTCTCAAATGCAACAAACAGCCAGAAACACCGATAAATTATAAGTAAATTATATGTTCTTGTTAAACTTCATGTTGTTTCTTGATTCCTTAACACAGCATTAATGCTATAGTTACCGTATTTATATCCATTTAACCGGATTCACTTACGTG
Organism: Crocallis elinguaria; assembly: GCA_907269065.1. Classification (NCBI taxonomy): domain Eukaryota; kingdom Metazoa; phylum Arthropoda; class Insecta; order Lepidoptera; family Geometridae; genus Crocallis; species Crocallis elinguaria. Next base: position 13,199,072 of record OU026080.1, on the reverse strand, counting down.
GTTCAGCCGAGCTTCGCGACGATTGCTCGACCGGTTTCGAGGCTGTGTGGTAGATGTCTTGCCGCAGGACACGGTCAGTGTAGTGTGTACGGACCCTAATTATTTGTCGTCAAGCGATGAAGACAGTAGTGAGAATGCACCGGTGACGTCACAGCGAGCGGAGCGGGCGGCGGCGCGCGCGGCTCGCGTCGCTGCCGCGAACGCCAGTACGCGCACAGCATCCAGTCGGAGCAGTTGCGTGTAGCTCCATTGATGAAGAGGTACCAAATACCTCGAAACCGGTCGAGCAATCGTCGCGAAGCTCGGCTGAACCACGTAAGTGAATCCGGTTAAATAGATATAAATATGAGTAATACTTACGAAAGTTTTAATCTATAGTTACCGGTCTAGACCTATTGTATGTGATAGAGTGTTATATATACAGCCCGAGTTTGAATTAGTGTGTTATTCCGAAAGGGTTCAATCAACTCCTGGAGGTCAATGACATTCGTTTTACGACTTTTTGAAATTCAGAATTATTCATTGAGGAAAAGGCATTTAATGTTTACATCAAAATGCTACTACTAAACTTCCAGGCAGCCCTAGATCAGCTGATTCACTTGCACTAAGCTGAACTTTCTCCATTTCATTTATTTATGTTGATTGGAAGCGATTACAAACTATTCCAAAAAATGCCGCGCACTTCACGTTGGAAGTGAACTTATTTTTTTGAATGGCAATTTTGAATGTCTTTTTTCCAAAGTAGGTTCTTACTACTAGTAGACAACCTATAATCACCCCTTCCGGTATAACATATCAATTCAAACTCACTCTGGAGATTATTGTTTATATATATAATTGTATATGTATGGACGTGGACATTGATTGGTTCAACACGTCTTCCTATAAGCTGAAACGGCTTCTCAACCACGCTTACTTTAAGTAGACTATGTAATTTGTAGTGTTTCTTTATTTTCCTTTTTCATCTTGTTTTTTTTTTCTCGTTGAGCAAATAAACTGTGCTACTTTTGTGTTTATTATGTGCTCGTCCGTCTGTCTATTTTGCGTTTGTTATTTAGCTGTTCTTAATAATATTTTTGAACACTTGTAATTAGCCTTCCATTTTATACGTTTGTGTCAATTTTCTATACATAGCTGTAAGTTTTCCTTTGATAATAAAATAAAATAAAAAATAATAACATGTTATTTATCCTTTATAACACCAAACCTGCGCATTATTTTAGCTTATTAAGTAGAAGCAGCATCCGCGTCTCATTAGCCGGGATGTGTCGGCTGGTGTCATCTTAGTACCGCGCCGTAAATGACCCGTTTTCGCTAACAAGCACGCATTTTTCACGAAAACGTTTTTATTCAAATTCGGGAAGTAATCTTTAAAGGGATTATTTGTTTAGGTATAAATAGAATTATGCTTTGTGTTTTGAAATTCACGCATTAGTTTAAAGCTTAACCAAGGTTTTACCCTAAATAGGGACTAACTCACCTTCGTGTATGCGAACTCCATAATTACTCGACTCAGTGCTACTCGTGTCTTATGGTTGGGTTTTAACTCAGTTTTATTTTCTTCACTTGTAACTAACTATTAATTGAATCTTGAAAGTTAATTTAAACCTTATACTTCGAATTATCGTACCAAAATGGAACTTTTTATGTATGTGTAGTTTTAATGATAATACAATAATTGGGTTGTTGACTGTATTCAAATAAAAATATAATTTTGCCGCGAAACGGTAGTTTTTGTGACAGAAATCCTATTAAACACAATATTTTTGTTTATTTTTAAGGAATTTAATTTAAATCAAATAATCAAAGTGTAATCACATCACTCCGAAATCACGTGACATAAAACGCCCGTGACGTCACTTGTTCAATCGGAATGAGTATATATTTTTTTTGTTTTGTTTTTGGCTCCACATGATTTGCTCATTTAACTAGTGTCAAGTTATATAAATAATAATATATAATAAATCTCTAGTTTTGGTGCATGAAAGTCGTCAAAGTCACGTTAAAGTTTAGTCTAGGCGCGGTCGAGTCGAAGTGACGCTTCAGTAAATTGGTGGATAGTTTACTGAAGCTTCTATGGAGTTTTGGATAGAATACGAAAATACACGTTTTTCGTCTTTGTACTATTTGCCTTTCACTCATGCAAGTTTACGAACACTTAATGGTTAATAATCCACTATTATTACACATTAACACTCTATAAAACAAAGGTTTTAGTAAATAACACAAAATCAACAACAGCACATTTTCGCATTCCCGCCAAAACTCCAATGAGTATATAGCTCGTTGCGCTTAACTGCTTAGTATTTTAGAGTGATTTCTGTGATTATTTATCTGTGCTGTGAATTCCGCGCCTATTTTTCGAAATTTATTTCGACTCTTGAATATTCTACCATGATGGAAAGTGGCTTCATAAAGGCAAATAATTCCAATTTGCCGAGAATTGATTGTTTTACGGTGGCCAATTTCTTCTCGACAAAGGATAATTTCTGCTCTGCTGAATTTAGAAATGTGAAGACCTCCGTGTAAGTACCTACTTATTATACCAAAAATCATTATTTCTATAACCAACAATGAATATATAATAGTAATCGTAGATTCTAAGATCCAAAGTGTATTAATTAACCAAAGCATATAGTATATAAATCAATAAGCTCAAAAAACTTAGAACTCATATTTTAATACATAACAATACATACACAGAAAACATCGAATCAACTTGTCACTAAACGTAGCACAGACTAGGTAGTAGTGGTTATATTCTCTTTGCTTGTCACTTTACAGTGTTATAGAAAATTACTCTGTGGTAATTGAACACGTGACGTCACTGGCGTTTTGGAGCAAAATTTAATACGGCATTTAAAATACATGATAATTAAAATATTAGTTGTTTTAAAAAGTAAATTTAAACATTTTGGGTTATATTAGGCCCATACGCATCGTTTTAAACACTTTCCCAAAATCAGTCAACATCCCAATTGGTATCATGAATCTGATCTGATGATGGAGCCAGGAGGTGGATAGTGGTATATGATCCGTTTTGAAAGTAGGTACAATATAATTATTGAATCTATCTATTCTAATCTAATCTAATCTATCTATCTAATCTAATCAATATATGTTGCATCGAAGTTCTGATGATGGAGCTAGGAGGTGGATAGTGGTATATGACCCGTTTTGAAAGTAGGTACAATATATTGAATCTATCTATTCTAATCTAATCTAATCTATCTATCTAATATAATCAATATATGTTGCATCGAAGTTCTGATGATGGAGCCAGGAGGTGGATAGTGGTATATGATCCGTTTTGAAAGTAGGTACAATATATTGAATCTATCTATTCTAATCTAATCTAATCTATCTATCTAATCTAATCAATATATGTTGCATCGAAGTTCTGATGATGGAGCTAGGAGGTGGATAGTGGTATATGATCCGTTTTGAAAGTAGGTACAATATATTGAATCTATCTATTCTAATCTAATCTAATCTATCTATCTAATCTAATCAATATATGTTGCATCGAGGTTCTGATGATGGAGCCAGGGGTGGAAGTATGTTTTTTAGTTTCTATATACCTACATATAATATCTACGCGGGTTATCTCTCCCGCAAATTTTACAAGCTTTGACTGCTCTAAGATTAAAAATAAGCAGAGACAGGCTCAAAAGTTGATATAGAAACTAAAACCCATAGACACGAGCTCGAGTAAGACTGAATCATCTTGAAGTGAGGGAAGCAAGCAGACCGCGAAGAAAGCGCTCTGGCTTCTTCTTCACAAACTTCTACTTCACCCTACTTTTTTTTCTCCTTATCCCCGAACTAAGCTAATACTGGTAAGGTAACATTTGGCGTGAAAATCGATGTAACGCGGTCAGCGCTGATGTATTTCTGAACATTAAATTCTAATGTAATGCCATTCAGTTGAATAATTAATTGGATAGTAACACTTATATCGATATCTTGGATTGGATTTTCAGAGTCCAAAATGGATTGCCCAATTTCAAGAGCTAATAGACACCGCAAATCCAATTTCTCCATCGAAGCTAGCTGGTTAACAAACTCAGGCGAGTGCGGCAATTTTAGACAGCTGAAGCCTTTAAAACACCTAACTTACTTAACTCGTTTAAGAATTTATGTAATTCTCATTGTAAACTAATTTCATTTCGAAAGCAATTTAATTACGTTTGACGGCCACTGCAGTGAAAATAATTCATAGAATTTCACTTGTTTTTTGGCCCTTTGAGGGTTTTGATTTTAGCTGTAGATAAATAGATATTCTTTGTACGAAAGTAAAAATAAGAATACTTATGCCCATTTTCACCAGTGGCACCTATACAATCCCCTAAGTACAGATCCCTTAGCGTAAGACGTCACCTAAATTTTCACAGTGCTAAGTGACAGGTTGTTAAGGGACACTTATGTAGGTGACAGTCGCGAAGAATGCACGATGAAAAAGGTAGAGGTAGGTGATGCCTTACGCTAAGGGTTCCGTAGTTAGGGGATTGTTTAGGTGCCACTGGTGAGAATGGGCATTAGCTTCCTCCAAGAGACCTCTTTCAGACAACCATTGGATGGTTCATGAGGAATTAAGAAACGGCAATAGACCACTGTCTAAAGTGCTCAAAACAAATAAAATACATGGAAAATATCCCGCTACTAAAGTTAATCCTCAGGCTTTATTTGTCTGTGCTATTATATTCCCATCTTGAGCTCAGTGCCGGTACGCTGCAGTGAGTTTAGTTCAGTCCCGCGAGACTAATCAAGACTCGGACTACAACGATATTGTCGACTAAACCGATTACATCATACTCGGCCATTGTGCCCCGTCACCTGGGGTCAGGAATCACGCTCCTTTGAGATCGTGAGAGCTTAGAGCTTAACTTGAAAGTAGACGAAGTACAATTAATAATCTACGGATAATACGTCAATGAATTTGCGATTTGGAAAAAAATATTTCCCATTTTGATTACAGAGAAAATATAGGATTAGGTATATAATTGGCCGTGTGGTGGCGTATGATTTCTCCCTCTAGGTGCCGGTCGGTCGGTAGTATGTACAACTACTCCGATGTGATACTGGAACCACTGCATGTGGGAAGCTATCGTGCAGCTTTCGCTTTAGACCTTTGGTTTGCATGAAGAGCATCACGAGTCAGTACTCGTACGTCAGTCCCTGAGCCTCGTGAATGGTCAAGATGCGTGACCCAGTACCTTCCCCGTATACCTTATGGTGATCAGGGATTCTTTCTCTTCCTGTGTGTGTACTAGGCAGACGGTGTTAGGGAGGATAGCGGATATTTGAGCACCTGTAAACCGCTTCAGGTTCAGACAGTGAACTTTGGGCACTGATGAATAGATGCCGGAGTACACCTCACCTCTTGTTTGACTTTATGCGTATATACCTCTCAGTCGAGTCGCAAACGCGCCATAATTAACAGTGAGGTATTAAACTCTTGATATATGTTGCACGTGTCACCACTGTCCAGTTGCATGGCACACACTAACTGGAGCTTAAGCTCCGGGAGAATAGCTTTGTGGAATAGCTCCCGTCTTCCCCATATCATTACAATGTAAAGCAACGCAGTAACGGGTCCAGATCCACATTAATTATTAACCTAAGTGCTTCACATCCCGCAAGGAAGTACGGAAGCAATCAGTAGCAAAATCTGTGAGCAGAAAAACTTTAATATTCTGAAAGGGAAATCGTTACGTTCTCCCGTTTGAACGGACGCGGCCGAGGTCGGCAGGTACTAGGGTATCAGAAACTGTAAGAGGATTACGTACAGTGAGTTTGTTCTATTCTGTTCGCTCTTTGTCGTTAATTTAGTGTTGATTTCCAATATCAGGTTCAATATCTGTTTGTAATAATTTGGCACAGTTAATTTAATAACTCGGGTGGAGTTTTTCAACGTCATAATATAGTTAGTTTGTCGCATTCGTCACATAACATTGATCTTTGAGCGCGGCGTAAATTAAATGTGCTGTATATTTTCGGATTATGGTCTACCCCACCACAGACGCGATGTCGCTGGCCGTATAAAGGAATCGGCAAACAATTTGAGCAAAATTTGAATAAAAGTGATTCTTGATGAGCAAAGTACGAGGTCGCTCGAATCAAAGCGAGCTACAATCGCACATGGCGCCAAACCAAAATATGGCACCCTTATAGTATAACTTTGTCGTATTTCTGTCTTGCACTTTCGACGAGGGCTCAACCTATACTGCATATACTTATACATAATATATAGATATTATAGGACTAATTCTTACATAGGTAAAAGGACGAACTAATCTGCAAGTGTCCGTCATGGTTGGTACCACCGCTGTGCTCATGAAGTCTGCTACGGTAATGTGCAAGTATCACTATGTTCTGTTTTGATGAGCAACGTAGTCAGTGAAATTATTGAGCTTATGAGACTTAATACCTAATGTCACAGAGTAACGAGCGTACTGCAGTGACGCGCAGGTCTTTGTATTTCAACGTTCTGAGTGGCACTGCCATTGCTATAGGCCGTTGTTATGCTAACCATCAGGGAGACGATCAGCTCGTCTCGTTATCAAATAGTATAAAAAAACTGAAATGCAGTAAGCACATGCGCTGGCGATATTGCATGACTTCGAGGTTATCATGGGATGCAAAGTGTCAGTAATACTTTGCATCCCATGATAACCTCGAAGGCACATTCCTAAATATAGTACATATAATTTTAATATTTCAACTCTATTCCATAAATACCAAAAACAACTCAATTTTCACTCAAAATAAACCAATTTCTCATTGATTGATTAATTTCCATTAACTTTAGACAATACCGTGGATGATAGCTTAACAAAAGCTGTCAAAGTTTGCTACAAGTTGGACCATCATTCGCCATTCATCAGTTTAATTAATGTGTAATATAGGCTTTCAAATTTTAATTATAATTTCATCTAATTTTCAATGTTAATGAATTTTCTTTTGTAGTTTCGAATCATCGGCAGCTTGCTTGTTTTTTTTTGTAGATTTAAAGTTTGTTTTCTTGCTAAGTTACGTTCACACAAATCCGTGCTATAATAAATTCGAAAGTATGTTTGTACGTTTGTTAGTTTGTCCTTCTTTCACGCAGCAACGGAGTAACGGATCGACGTGATTTTTGGCATAGATATAGTTTATAAACTGGAGAGTAACATAAGCTAACTTTATACCACACGCACAGTTCACTAATACTTCACCGCTTCAAAACAAATGTATCGACAAACTAAACTTAATCATTTGATAAACAACAAGCTTTCATGATGGCTCTAACATTTCGAGAAAATAAAAATTCCCAAAATATGCTTCGTTGCTTACAATATTCCAGGCAAATTGCATGCATATATTTATATATCAATTTTCGTACCCATGAATGGGGAAAACTGTAATAAATCTACAAAAAGAGATGGGTAGAGCAGAGTGGAGCCGGAAGTTCCCGGGGTAAGTTGTTTCGACAGCAATCAACGAAATTTTGTAAGGAAAAGAGATAGCAATACATGTGAAGTGTGGCGTCAAAGCGCCAGGTGACGCGCCCCGCCAGTAGCCGATTTAGTTATTCCGGTGATCCCAGGAACAACTTACCCAAATTGATCTTCAATCGTACCTAAAATTCTTATGACAATTTAGCTTTCTTTTTATGCATGCATAATTACAAAGGTAAGACCAGAACCTCCGAAACATTATTGCGTCAAGCTGCAAATGCTGTCATCACGGAGGGAAAACTTACTTCTTACTTACCGCTGCTTCTTCGGCTGAGCGACTCAAGCGGCGCAAATATGCTAACCTTGGGAGCGGTTACATATTTGAGCCGTTTGGTGTTGAAACATTGGGTCCGTGGGGGCCGGGAGCTCATAATATTTTCAAAATTTTGTCAGAGCGTTTGATTGATGCGACGCGTAACCAAAATGCTGGTAACTATTTGGCTCAACGGATCAGCATTGCGGTTCAACGTGGCAATGCCGCCAGCATGCTGGGTACGCTTCCTACTGGTAGTGGGCTAGAACATTTGGATTATCTATAGGCCTACTAGGGCTTGTAGATTATCCAACTGTTTTTGTAGCTAGCTAGGTTAGATGTAGTGTTTATTTATGTATTAGCTAGTTAATAAAGGCATTTAGCCCGTAAAAAAAAAAAACTTACTAAAACTGTGACAAGAGAACTTGAAATCTGCCACATGACGTTACATCGATTTATTACAAAACTGAAAGCTGATAAGGTTCCTGCCAAAGGTTATAAAGGCTAGTGTTTATCTTGGGCAGGTTATAAAATAGTTCTTCTAGATTCTTATTGTAGTTACGCTTTGTTGTATTTTAGGTAGTCGTGCATCTGATAAAGTTTTTAAGATGTTTGATCTCAATTATAAATTAACTAAATAAAAAATAAGTATATCTAGAGCATAACAGTTATGTTTGTTGTTTTTTTTTAAGTTTAGTTATGCATCTGATAAGATTTATAAGTAGAAAGATCTCAATTATAATTTTACGAAATAAAAAAGTTTATCTGGCGGTTACTAGTAATTTTTTGCATAGCATAAACATTAAATACATACAATTATATCAAAATGGTCGTTTTTATTTAAGAAAACGTATGTTATTCTGACAGTATATAGTCATAATCTAAGCGGAACAATTTCCTTCAAAGGTGAAACAACTCTTCCCAAAGCAGAGCTGAATGTTCCAAAGGTGGAACAACTCGTCCCAAAGTGGGGTTGAACGTTCCACTCCAAAATTTGCTCCTGTAAAAATCTATTGAGATATTAGCAGACTATATTAATACAAAACATGATAAACATCATAATTTGCACTCGTTTAAAATAAAACCCTTCATATTCATAATAAAACTTCACGTTTAGTGAACATCGGAACATCCAGCCCCTCTCTCCCCTACCTTGAATACCTTTGTATTCAAGTTACTATTTTTTTGTGAACCCTGTTATTGTAGTAGTGTAACTATTAGGACTATTAATATAACTTATTTTTGTGGACATCTTCCGGCTGATGATGATGATGATGAAGACCTATTTTTATAACATTTTCTTATAGTAATAAAAGTGTGTTAAAAATGCACGGTCTCATTGGGAACCCCCACGTGGGGTGAACCATGTTATAATTTTGTTTAAAAAGGCTGGCGTTTGACTGCAATAAGATTGCAGTCAAACCCCCACGTGGGGGTTCCCAATGAGACCGTGCATTTTTAACACACTTTTATTACTATAAGTATAATAATATAATAATAATATAAGCTACAATGGTAGCCCAGAAAATACCTGTTCAATATTTAAAGACTATAAGGTTACTTTTGACACTGAATAGATAATAGGGCAAGTACAAGTGTGTCTTTTGACCACACGATATATCAAGTGATATATCAAAAAAAAATCCTTTCTAATTTCCATACTGTAACGAATACAGCCACATTAAACCAAAATGTATTTATGAAAATAAACTAAATAGAGATATTACAGGTTTGTAATATAGTTTGTCCGAAACAGCCCTCACTAACCGCAGATAAATCATCAAAATAGCATCGCACCTCTCTGGCCATACATAGAATATTCCTGCGTAAGGGTGGTTTCGCTTTACACATATTTTAGAATCTATGACACGTAGTAAGCAAACCTTAGGATATATTGCCACGATTTCTCTAGATTTATTGCGATCTAGGGAAAAGTGGTGTATTTCAAAAGGTTAGGTTGGTTTTGGCGAAATTGTGCTCGGTATCGATGCTAGCTAGAACAATGTTGGTTTACGCCCGAATCCAATATTTCAAATAACCAATTTCAATATATTTTAAATGTAGTAAGTTATGTATAAAAATTACAATAATTGTATTTTATCATTATTGCGTAACTTCACAATCTACTCATCGATTACAATTGTATATAATAACAATTATTATTCACTCATTTCAGTTTTAAAATTGTGGTGTTACAAAAAAGAATTTATCCAATGTTTTCTATAATTTTTAATCTTATCCATAGATACCTTACAAATAAAGTTTTATTGTGTACACACTTCATACTATGCTCGAAAATTAACTCCACATAATCATAAACAAATGACGTCCCGGTTTGAGTTACAAACATTTCCAAGTTGCCGTCATTACTTGCTTTATAAATAGCGTGGCGTACGCAAAAGTTATTTAATTTACTAATAGTTGAACATGTAGCACAAATAGTTGATCATAGATGCTTAGACTTAAATTAAGTTTACCTAGCGACGGAGTTGTTAGCTTATGCAAAATTAACTGTGTGCTTACACTTCCATGACATCGCTGAGCCAGATCTTCAAATTCAAGGTGTACCTTCACGTGAATTTTTGAGATGAATGCCTACGTGAAGCACCCATACAGTTTATTCTTGATTGGTTATTGTTTAACCATTTTAGCAAGCAATCTTTTTTAACAACGACTTTATAAGCGAATGCTATTTTTCTAAGCCCTCTAATCGTAAGTAACTTAAATAATGACATACATATACTTTAACTAATGATGATAATGATGATGATGATAATTGATAATGATGATTTAAATAATGATCTAGAATTATATTTTTTTTTACTGTCATGAAAATTGCTAACGAGACGAGCTGGTCGTTTGCCAGATGGTAAGCATAACGCTGGCCCATAACAATTGCATTGCCACTCAGTACTTTGAAACACAAAGGCCTGCGCGGCACTGCAGTGCGCTCGTTACCCTGAGACATTAGGTAAAAAGTCTCATAAGCCCAGTAATTTTACTGGCTACTCTGCTCATCAAACCGGAACACAGTAATGCTTGCACAGTACTGCTTGGCGGCAGACTTCACGAGCAAAGCGATGGTAACAACCCAGACGGACACTCGCAGAAGAGTTAGTCCTACCACTAACAAACATGATTCTCAAGTACGGCTGCCGGAACTGCTGCCGGATGCATGGCGAATTGGCGAAAGATAACTGGAAGGTGAGTGCTAGAAAATTCCAAACCATTTCATTTCATCATAAAGATTTCCTCATTAATCTTCCAAGCATAAAAATACTAGCAGGTTTTTTTTATTTAGGCAATCCAAATGTGTATGTGCACCCTCCCAAACACTACCCAGAGTCCAAGTTTAAAAATACTATGAATACGTAAATTTATTACAAACCATTCGCAAACAAACAATTCCTTCTTGTTGTTTCGCAACACATAAATTAATTTAATCATCTACCTCAGTAAACTTTGATAGGAACATTTTCTCTCTTAAACCAATATTTCCAATATTCGCTCAAAAAATAAGGCTAAGATTTTTGCACGCCATCGGTTCTTGAATATTTATGCAAATAAAAAGAGACCTGAAAGCTTCCCCGATTCTAAAGGATGTTGACATTGAGACTGGGAGGTGAAGGTTCTCAAACTGATACAACTTGATTAGTTTTGTCTGACACAGTTTTTGGAGGTTTCACTTTCATCTAAAGTATAGAGTATATTTTACTTTCTTGGGACCTTTTTATTTTTATACTATACTAGCTGCTGCCCCGCGGTTTCACCCGCGTGGAGATTTCGGATTACATGGTTTTTATTTTTTTGCGTGGAACCCTAATAGAATTTGCAATAAAATAATATTGCTGCTATAAATTGAGATGTAAGCTATCCTATCCTTTAAGTTAGATCAAACTGCACACGGTGTTTAAGTAGTTTATAGGAGTCCATCGCGGACAAACAACGTGACGCGTAATTTATATATATTAAGATGATAAAGAGACGAGCTTGTCGTTTGCCTGATGGTAAGCATAACGGTCCATAACAATTGCAGTACCTGTAGCATCCAGAGATTTGAACCACAAATGCCACTGCATTGCGCTCGTTACCCTGAGGCATTAAAAGTACCATACACGAGCGAACCAAATCCATTGCTCCGCGCGTGGATTGAGTGGAACGATAGTCTAATTTGAGACCACAGACGGGCACTCCAATCTGGGCGCGCAATCGCTCCATTTTTAGGTCAGTCTGCGTCTCGAGTACTACCAACTGAGCGTGAAATTGATCGTCGTATAGGCCACAAACGATGAATTTGAACGTTGGGTTTCGAACGTTTGGATTTCTAATATTTCTATCACTCCACGTAATCCATCTGAGATTCCCCACACATGGGTGGTTTTTTGGAACGTCGGATTGGAATGTTGTGGAGTGCTCGTGTATGTGAGCTCTTAGGTGTAAGCCCAGTAATTTCACCTACTTTACTCATCAAACCGGGACATAGAAATCTTTGCACATTATTGATTGGCGTCACGAGCAAAGCCGTGGAATCCACCCAGACGGACAATCTCAGAAGAGTTAATCCTACCTAGTACCTACCACCTATCACCTAATATATCTATAACGGAATATGTGTTGCATCTTTTAACAGAATATTAGCTACCTATCCAATACAAATTGTCTCCTCCAAAAAGACACCAACCTAGTACCTAGTAGGCAAGTTCATCGCCTCTCTAGTCTATTTTTGTGATAGAGAGCCTTTACAGACAGACGGATAACAAAGTGACTCACCATGGGTTCTCATTTTCATTTCAAGTTTAGTGACCCAATTAAACATACAAACATTGCAAGCTAAATAAAAGCTTGTCATAAAAGGTAACCACGCAAGCACTAGATAATACTCTACCGATTTATTATATCACTCATTAATCAAAGGCCTTGTACGTTTACGGGTAAGTACTTCCCGGTGTTCTTCTAACATCATTGTAGTAAGGTTCCATGTTTGCTGAGAAGTCGGCTGAGTTTAGTTTGTTTTGATAGGATTTAGTGGTAAGCAGTTATTGTGTTCAACTTGAGTAAACTTAACCAAAACTTGATTAAGTTGGTTTAATTATTTAAAGAGCTGACAATGCTTATGAAACATCACACACATTTAAATATACAAGAATAGTTTTTTTTTTCTGGCTAAATGCCTTTATTAACTAGCTAATACATAAATAAACACTACATCTAACCTAGCTAGCTACAAAAACAGTTGGATAATCTTCAAGCCCTAGTAGGCCTATAGATAATCCAAATGTTCTAGCCCACTACAGAATAGAATTCAATTAATGTTAACACACCAACCTATCCCTCACTAAGTTTAAGTAGTTTCCAAACTAAACTTCTTTTTATGCTTGTATATTAAAAAGTTATGCAGTAGTTTTCTTTCATTGGTGACGACCTCAAGCAAAAATCAATGAATAAAACACCAGTAGGGCTGAGATGCCCATCGTGAGATAATGTCTTCACGAGTAACTTCTCGTGCAGAAGTGTTCCAAATTCAAAATAGAATAGGTAAAATATCTCCTTATTTGACATAACGAGAAGAGTTCTTTGCGCTGCATGCACCAGTAGACATAAAGAGATATATATATCTTTGTCTCAACAAGACAAAAGGCGGCCATCTTAGCCCTACTGATCGTCATATACCTAGACCTTGATCACACAAGCCGCGTTACCATCGTGCAAATCTTGCATGCAAGTTTGACGTCACATTGGTATGCAACTTAAAATCTGCTTGTATGGAACCTGCAACTTGCATGCCACGTTTACGCTTCCACTACCCAAGTGGCATGGAACTTGCAACTTGCATGCAGGCTACTTGCATAATGTTAACACGGCTTAACTAGCTAAGACTTCTTAGATCTAGGGAATTAGGAACTAGGAGGACCATAAATCTATGAGGTGGACTATAGGTCCAGAACACAGACACAGAACAAATCCTAGCACTTTTATAGGCGTACCAATATATTTTCCTTTCCCACAAACGTCGCGCGCTCAATCAGAAGCTAAGTTAATCGACCTATAAGCTACACCAATATAAGGATGTCAAAGATCTTTATCAATAGAGGTTACGGTTTGGTCGATAAGTATAAAGCATAATTTACAGTCAGTGAACAATAGCTAAGTACAGCTTGACAATAGCTACAACGACTGAACTGTTTTAGAATATACAAGAAACATATTTCCAACTTTCCCTCAGACAGATAAAACTCAGCGTGAAAACTCGCTGTTTCCATTTGCACATAAATATTTTACACCGAGACGCACCCTTCGCAATACAGTTACTAGGCTAGAAGGCTACAGTCGTTTTGCTTAAGGTGTTTTGATTATATTGCTAACAAACATACCTAACTCATTTTGGCAATATAACCAAACGAATGTTCCTTTTTTATTAATTATATTTGATAACGAGACGAGCAAGTCCCTAAATATGGTATGCGTCCTAGACTCCCCGTGCTGCGTATCGACCAAGGTTTCGCTAACGAGATATATAGCCTATAAGAATTGAAGTGCTACTCATAGCTTTGAAACACAAAGGCCTGCGCAGCACTGCATTGCGCTCGTTACCTGGTACTATGGCTCGATACTGCGTTGGCATTAGGGTATTAGGTCTCTAAGTTCAATATTTTTACTGACTAAATTCACCAGACGTTATTCTGTAGGTATTCAGGGAGTCCACGCTTGCTGTGTAACGATTGAGAACGACCAATGAAAATGAGCCATTACTGTAATTTGTCTGTTTGTTAGTTTGTCCTTCTTTCACGCAGTAACGGAGCGACGTATTTTTCGCATAGTTATAGATTATGGACTGTATCCGGTCCTATGTTACTACATAGGCTACTTTTTATCCCGGAAAATTGCACGGTTCCTGTGGGAACGCGGGTGAAAACCGCGGGCAGAAGCTGGTAATAATATAAGTATACAAAGTGTGGTCGCAAAAAACGAGCTTATATTTTACTTATAGAGGATGACATAAAGTGACCGCTAGCTCTCTGCACTCAGTTTATAAGTCCGCCGTACGTCGTTAAACGACCTACCAGCGTTGTTTTCAGTGTTCACGTGTCGACGACGACAAGTTATGTCGTTTACGATACCTGCCCCCTATATTTTATTGTTTTTTGTAGGGATTTTACCTTGCGATTGAATTCTTGATGCTTTCAGTTAAATTTATTGGTAGTATAAACACTGGTAATAGTGCTCTTTTTTATTTCAATTTCAGCCCGTCAACTTTGCATGTAGATGGCTCGGTGTCATGAAAACAACCAGCGATCCGTAAATGTATGGTTTGAAACCTAGAATGAGCTTGAGATTTCAATGCATTTAGATGTAACCACATTATAGTGTTAAGACAACTATAGCATAATGGCTTTAAATGGTATTTGAAAAGCTGACATTACGAAGCAAATGCAAAGTATTTATTTATACCTTCTTAAAGTTATTTAATTAATTATGACTATATGTACTATAACAAAATTCACATGCGTGGCATCAGGGTAAAAAATAGAGTTACTCTTACTTGAAATCCTAAATCCATTTACCTATAATATTTCATTAAAAATTCGCTCAATCTTTACGGAGTCGAGGGGTACCAAATATAACGCAAGCGTAGCTGCGGGCGAGACCTCGTCTCACAATAAAACATAACCGCACTCAGTAATAAATATATAAATTTCTAGCAGCGAAAGAATTTACAAAATCGGATTAATGGTCTTATAGATTACTGCCGAAAAACACAAAAAGTTTACGTCTTAATTATATTAGTATAGATACCTATAGACTAACTAGTAGGTATAGATAACTTAAAAACTCACTATACTTCCCAAGAACCTTTCTTCTTTCATTTAGCAATTTCAAAAGTATTCTTTCAAATGTAAATTTAAAAATGTGCTCTGTATTCAACGTTATCATTTCCACGTCCCTAATTTTCCTCGTTTCTTTAGCGCTGCATTTCTCCCGGAGCCAATTTTTGTGATTGCCAGTCGCGGGTGTTTCGACGGGACCACACTTGCATTCACAGATAAAACTGAGTGAACGCCCGCGGAATATCCAGAGATTTAGCCGTCTTAAATGGTAATCTTCCTAGATACAGCGCAACGTCGTGCTGGATTAAAATAGAAAATCGTATCAAAACTCCTAAAGTTTATGTCAAGGTTTTACAACGCTTTCTGAAATAACCATCTCGGAACATAGTATGAATGTGCGCGTATTTTCTGCTCATGCATAATTGATATGTGTTCGGGAGGTCGTTGGTTCGATGCTTAGATCTGAGAAAAGCAGTCCCACGTGATCTTTCTTTACATTATTTAAAGATGCGGTACCCGTTTACTTATTTAAACCCTACTTCAGTGAATTACCTATGGCCGGCTGTTGAGGTCGTTGCCTGTAAAAGCGACTAAACGATAAAAATATTGCATTTCCATGAAATCGTTTTAAAGGAAAAGTAACTGTTTCCTAATGGCTTTGATTACATATAGCACTCATCCGATTCCGCAAAACTGTTACAAGTAAACATTAACAATATCTTATCTGCAACTCCTTTTTAAATTCAAAGACAAGCAATAAGCGACTGTGTTGACAATGTATACAGTCTAGAATTGCATAAGAAAGAAATGAATTTATCATTTGCAATTCTATGCCGGAGAAATTGACTCGGGTATTCCCTCTAGATCCAATATTTATTTGCTCCCCACGCGCTTCTTGTAAACAGCGAGGCGTAAGTCAGCGTAACTCGAAGCGTTTTCCATTTCCGTATTTAAAGGACGTATTCAGAATGCAGCCTTTGGTTCACAGCGATGTATGTTGGAAGGGAATGTTAGTAAATACGGTCTTGATTGCTAGGTGTATTGGTGAGGGCTCGAAGGCGTCGCATACGGGAACGAAGGCTGTATAAATAAGCTTGCAGTGTGGTGTCATTTCGCAGATTCCAATAGACTTCAAACATGAGGCTGAGCTTGGTAATAAGTGTTTTCTTCTTTGCTCTGGCCATCGTAGCTTCGGCTGCAATCGAAGAAAAAGCAGGTCAGTTCACTGCTATATATATGAAATGTTGACCATTGTTAATCAACCTAATTAATGTTTACTTTCCTGTTTGGAAAACCATTTTGTTGTATACATTTCATAAATACAGGTGATATTTTCTTTGACGAATAGCTTTTTTTTCTTGAGACCATATTCATCTGAAATATTAAATAGCGCCCTACGATCACATAGAGCTTGACCCCTAACTATAGGATTCCATATATGTATAAATGTAGTCTACGGAATCAGAACATTTCAAAGATACAATTATGTCTAGTGTCTACCCTCAAATATTGTTTTGTTTAGAAATGATTATGACATATATTTTACAGATTCACTACGCGTAATTGAAAAGAGAGGGATAACCATTCAGATGAAGCCTCCTCAGCCACAGTGCGTCTTCTATGAATGTATAGCCAGGTGTAAACAGAGAGGGTACAAGAGCGGAGGCTACTGCACTATGAATGGATGCCAGTGTCTCAGATGAAACATTCCTTTAACCATTCGTTTAAACATGTACGAAAAATAGTATGACAACATGCCAACCTTTTTTCTTGATTCTATAGCCAGAGACAAACACACAGTTTGTGAATTGCCCCAAAACATCAACCGTGTTACCACAAAAAACAACTGTTAGACGCCTGTTTAGCCAGACTGTGTCTAAATATAAACGTTTCAAATGATTAGGAATGTCACAATAGAATGGAGTAAGATAACGGTTAGAGCTACTCAAATCAAGATTTGTGGTGGTTTATATTTAAACACGCGACCAAGGTCTATTTAGGAGTTTGACGCTGTTTAAGACGTATGTTTAGAGTGTGTTTTAATTTGTTGTGGCATGACCGAAAGGGTCACATGTTTAACATATGAACTAAGGTCCATATTTCACCTTGTATTTTATAGCTAAAAATATTTTGTCAATAAAAAACAATTTATCAACACAAAATGGTTTTTTAACGCTCTTTACACCTAATAGGTTAGAGGCGAGTAGCCGATCCTAGTGACGTTTCTATGATCAGCATTGGACGTCTTCCATCTGTTGATGATGATGATACCTAAGATTGCTGTGTATTCTTTGAGAGAAAAATATTAGGTAAATTAACGCTTTTAAATTCAATTCATGATTTATCATCTTACTAGGGAACGAGGTTGTAGTAGAAAGTCACAATCGAATCGTGTTACCCCTAGATTATTTTCTCCAAAATTCAACCCAGACGGTTAAAGGTGAATGGTGAGGAAACCCAGGTGGTGGCTTTAGCGAGTGTCCGTCTGAGTGGGTACGCTCGTGGCTATGCTCGTGTAGTCTGCCCCGAAGTAGTTCATATATATGTGTGTTCCTATTTGAGAAGCAAAGTATTTCGTGAACATACTGGGCAAGTGAGATTCAATACCTAATGTCTCATTGCGGTTTGTTTCAAAGTTGTGAATGGCACTGTAAATGAGGGTAGCATTACACTTACTATCAGGTATACAACCTACTCGTCTCGTTAAAAAAAAAAAACAGATTTAAAGGGGCACATGAAATTGAGAATATCCGTTGTCCCCGTTGCTTGGCTGTGTATCCGTAATCGGGACAACGGTAAGGAAAATTTAAAACCTCTCGTCTCTGTGACGGAACATGGCCTACGGAGACAACAGAAAAAAAACCCAATCTCACAGTGATGCAACTATAGTGCAAAGGCTCCAGTCCGACTACTACCTTTTAGTAAGCGACCAAACCAAGTCGGAAGAAGGCTAGATGAAGTTGATCTTAAGCACCCAGAATACTATTTTTTTTTTAATATTTGCATTCCTAATTATCACTACATACACCTTATTATTTCCACTAGCACTTGTTTTACTAAGAATCAGGGTAATGTAATCTCGATGTTAAAACCATAAACTGTTTGAAATCTGAGCTATGATGCTCCAAAAGTACCAGGCGAGCAGAAACCTGTAAGGGGTAAAATATCTACTCAAAAACGGATCGTTTACCTGCTATACGATCGTGTCATAGAAAAGTTACGAGATATACAGCTTGGTATCAAAAATCAAAATCAAAAAGTACCAGTACCTATACCATCCATACAACATAAACTAAAATAACTAAATAAAATACACACTAATTTATTTAGAAGTTCCATTTCTATAAAAAATATCTATTTTATCATCTTTCATTGACTGTTGAATTTAGGCATCCCGAATACAACCTAACAACACACGGTTGTCAACTCTTTTCATTTGTTTTCACACCAACGTGTAGTAAAACCATTTATTTATTTACATACAAATTTATTTCCGCACATTATTCTTAAAACACAAAGGTACAAAATAATATAGTGACTTATTTAACTACTTACATAATAAAATAATAACAAATGTTGTGGAAGGAGACATTTCCTCTCGCAGTCATTTTTTATATTTTTTTATACAACACTGTCAATTGTCCGTGTACATCTCATAGTTTCCCATGTCCCATCTCGTAGTTTATTAACAAAAACAAAAAGGGTCTCCTAACATTGGTTACGAAAAATCTAAATCTCCCTGGAATCGATTAATATTTTCCCTTATTAACTAATTGATGAGGAGATAAGAAATACCCAGGAATAGTCGAAGGAACAATCAGTCTGCCAATCAGAGACAAGTCTTTGATGACACTCTTCGACCCCTGCCGAAGTAATAAGCTTGAATCACGAGCTTAGAACAGTAGCTGGGGTTAAGAGACCAGATATCGGTAGTTAACTGATACTTAACGTGGATGGTCTTCGTGGCACCACCACTGGGAATGTAGTACTTATGGTCGGCCCATGTGGCCGCTTGGCTGGCGACAGAACTATCAGGGCAGCGGTATACGGTCGTCCAGTCTGACGCGTGCTCATCGAACCAGTTGTCCTTAGGGACCTGCCGATTGTTGTCTGGTATCCCGTTCTCCCAGCCACCGCCGCCTGGCATTTCTAGCACCCAGTAGTCGGTAGTCATGATTGCTGCGTGTCCGATGAGACCACCAATGCCGCGACCAGTTACCAAGATATCTCCTTTCTTCACTGTATTAACAAATTGCCTTTTATTATCCGCGGTACTTCGTTTTGTGATTTTCCTTTCAAAGAGAGACTCCTGAGTATCAGCCAATATCCCGAAGTTATTCATAACGAGCCACTCCTTGTAATTAATCGGACTGCCGTTTGGAGAAACGTATTCTTTGTATACATCTTTGAAGATATTTTGTTCGTCTCTCTGGAACACGGTGAATGGATATTTTTCGGGATTTATTATTCCCATGTCGACGCCGACTTCGTACGTTTTGTAAGCCGTCTCGTTTGCTGTTGTGTAATCAAATTCTGAAAGTAAGAACTTTTATGTATTGTACGAAAGATAAATACTGTTTGTACGCATTTACATATGAGTTTCGTCGATATTTTCATAACCATTATATCACGGTTACTATTGAACTGAATGTTTAACATAGTTTTAATTTAAAATAAGCGATTTGGAGTAGTCTAAACGCTAATTGTCTGAAAATAAATTAATAATAGAAAAACAAAGTAATTGTCCGATAGCGGAGCCAACTCAGACCTGGCCGAAAGCTTTTTGAACCATTTCATAAGTATTGTTATAAGTAGGTTTAAATAACTCTTTGACGTCGCCCGCGTCGCGAGGAAAGCTTACTAAATCGATAAGTACTCGAACATTGAGATTGTTTCTTACATTGACATTTGGCAGGATGAAATTACTCGAGCAGACAGCGAAGATTCAGGCGTTTTTTTATACGCCTGTTCCGAACTGACTGTCATCTTGTATATTGGATCGTATAAACCACAGATTATTTACAGGATTTATAGTCTTTGGTATAAACTAAGGGCCTTTTGGAGACACTAAATAATAGTTATACTCGTATATACAAATTAGGACTGGCACGGCCTCGTAGGTCGAGCAGCCCCTGCGGCGCAAATATAACCTCAGAAGTGTGCCCATAGTTACTAAGACACTGAGACCATTGGAGCCGAGAGCTTCTCAGAATCATACTTTTATCAAGAAGCTTGGTTCATCCGAAACGTTTACATTAGCTGGTACTTGTCAGGCTCAACGAACCTACATCGCAATTCAACGGGATGCTGCTGCGAGCATTCAGGGTAATAAGCTTACAATTAGTAGCTTGGATTATCTATAGGCCTACGTTCTGTAGTCTATAGATAATTTAACTGGTTTTCTTTTTAGATTATTTAGATGTATTTAGCAGTAGTATTGACATTTGCGTCAGGCAGATGGCCGGTTGTAAAAAAAACCTAATAAAAGCAGTGTGTTTGTAAAATAGGACAAGAGCAGAAATAAAGACATAGCAGTTAACAAAAGCTTTTTTCAACTAAAAAAGTTAAAAATAAATCACTTACCATTTTCAACTCCAACAGCTGATGCTATCGCTAAAAACAAGCCCAACAAAGCTTTTTCTATCGTTCCAACCATTTTCACGCCTTCTTCAGTACAATAATTAATGGCTCATTACCTTCTGTCCATTTATATATAAGAGATAAGAGTCATTGAGTAATTTCAGTGTAATTGTAGATAAGAAAAACACAACGTAGGTAGACAAAATAAACTATAATAACTAAATAAAATACATACCAATATATTTACAATCTTGATCTAATAATCCGCTACCAGTAGGCAACGTTCCCAAATTGTAGATAGTAAAGTTGCATTAGGATCAGGGGATGTATTTCAGATAAACAGATAAACAGATAAACAGATAAACATTTTATTTATAATTGTTCCATTATACGTCAATAATAATAAACATCGCAATTAATAAAATAAATAACTACCAGTTATTTTGTTATAATTACAAATTCGTCAAACGTATAAAACGTCCTCTCGATGAGCCAGTTTTTAAGTTTTATTTTAAAACTGTTGAAGCTTGATGAATTAATGACATCCTCCGGCAAGCGGTTATACACTGTCGGCCCCATCACATGCGTCAGCTTCTCAGACCGCACTAGTCTCCTGGACACTCCTGCGAGTTTGTGTGCACCACGGGTATTGTAAGTGTGCTTGTCCTCTCGCCTTACAAAAGTTTCCAGGTTTTGTCTTACATAGACCGCCACTTGAAACACCACAAGCGAAGGTAGCGTGAGTATCCCGAGTGACTTAAAATATGGTTTAGCTGACGTAGTGCGTGACACTCTGGCTATGGCCCTTACGGCCCTTTTCTGCATTCTGAAGACGCGCTGTCTATCTGCAGCGCGTCCCCAGAGCTCGGCGCCGTATTGCAGGATTCAGAATTCAGATAAGCGAGGCAAATTATGAATCACAGTTCAATGCAGACGATCAGTCTCCACTCAGTCAGTAGTTGAGTGCTAGATAATCTGTGGCCAGACAGTTTAATTATAAATGCTGACGCGGACTCCAACCCGATGTGATATCAGCCGTCGATACGTGTATACATATCTACGTACGAAGGCCTACAGAAATGACGGTGGGTTTCTGGAAGGTTCGTTGACTTTGAGCACAGATCGGGTCGGTTGGTGTCTTTGTCATTTCTTATGTAGCTTAGACGGCTCCGTAGCTAAGTTGGTAGTAACCCTGCCTGCAAGGCGAGGGGTCCCGGGTTCGATTCCCGGCCGGGGCAGATTTTGTGTAAGCATAAAGTTTGTTCTCGGGTCTTGGATGTTTGTGATGTGTATCTGTGTATGTCCATGCCACCTGCGACACAGGGAATCCTAGTGCGGGGGTATGAGTGTGTAAGCGTTTATGTTTTATGTTTTATGTTTATGTTCTGATAAAGACAGCATTAGTTTTAGTCTGTGATTCGGGTAGATGAATGTTGCAGAGGCCCGCTGTTAGAGTCATTTTAACTTTCATAAGTGCTCCTTTGGGGCCTATTTGAATAAAGCATTTTGAACTATGATAGTGAGAACTTATAATGCAGTTTTAGATTTTGTTTTCATAGATTGAAGTTTGACCGCAATTTCACGATGCGTATACAGGTAGCTTAAAGAAAGAAGAAATGATTGTCGTGTAACGTATGCCTACAACCTTAAGATATGGGCCAATTGAAAATTAATTAAACATGGTAAGATGTGGAACCGGCTTCCGTCGTCAGTCTTTCCCGATGTTTACAATTTGGGTGTTTTCAAGTCAAGAGTGAATAGGTTTCTTCTGGGTGAGCGTATTCCACCTTCAGCCCCGTTCTCGTTTTCAATCAGGTGAAATATGATTAAGGCAAACCAAACCAAATTAAAAAAAATTTTGGTCCCATAATAATGTATTTTGCCTATCCAATTTATTATGCGCTGTAAGTTATTTTAAAACTCAAATAGTTGTCAATAGATTAACGCGAACTTTAAATATTATTTTAAGCTATGCACTGATAACATGTTTTATGGTTATGAACGTGGAAACAAAAATTAAAGTATTTAGCTGTAAATTAAAATATTTAGCTACCTTGAAAAGAAATTTGCCTTGACATTAGATTAGAATTATTTAGATTGTTAGATACTTGTTTTGATTACAACAAGATCATCGGTAATATGATGAATAATGACATATATTTTTTCCAGTGCCTGTACCTCATCTGCGGCACCAGTACGGATCTTTTCGATAAATAAAATTCGATAAAATTGACAGTTAAAATCGATAAAGTGGGTTTGTTTCGATGAAATTGACAGTTAACATCGATAAAGTGGGTTTTATCGATATTAACTGTCAATGTTATCGAATTTTATCAATCGAAAAGTTCCGTACTTGCGCCGCTGATTTTGCCAAAACATCTTTTAAGTGAAGCTATTTAGCTGCAGTATGTTTTTATTAAAGTTTTTCGAAACCCTACAAAATTGTTTTAAATAAATAACACTCGGACACGTGCCTATAATTGCCATTATTGTCAGTGGTTAAACTCTACTGGTATTTGCAAAAGGTAAATGCTAAATCTCAAGCCACAAGAGTCGCCTCGTTAGCATCGTTAAAAACGCGCCAGCGGCGTATCACATCCGACATATTATTTGTATAATAATAGCGCTGATTCGGTAGAAAAATATATTACTATGTGAATATCCTTGTTACTACCGATAGATAAGTGTTATTTTCTGGGAGTTTCACTGTTTTTTTTATATTCTTTAATCAATAGGTACCTACTTTGCAAGCTCCAGGTCTTGCAACTTTTTTGGTAGTTAAATGAATTTGTCACAATTTCTTGCTGTAGACATCATGAGGTTTAAAAGTATACTCCGAAGGCCTATTAAAACATTAGAGAGTAGAGTTAATAGTCCATACTTATTTATATAATAAATGCGAATGTGTTTTAGTACGTTTGTTGGTTTGTCCTTCTTTCGCGGAGCAACGGATCGACGACATTTTTGGCATATCTATAGTTTATGGACCGGAGATTTGTAACATAGGCTACAAAACTACTCTTCTACTGGCTTCTAAATCTCTACTCACTTGGGTCTCACTTGGGGGTCTAGACAAAATCAGTTTCTACAATCGTTATCGGCACTAGTAAAGTTCCATCAGGCAAACGACCAGCTCGTCTCGTTACCAAGAATAAAAAAAAGTTAGAGCACGATTATTTATGAAAGGGAAACAGTACAATCTACAATAATACAACCGAAGGTTGTGAACCCATTTAATCAATTAAACCAACTTCTACGTCAGTAGCATACATATGCAAGTACATACTTTACAGTGCCCTTTTGTCTATCTTCATAATTGAGTCCAGTTACTAGATTAGGGTAAATAAAACTTGCCTCAAAAATACTACGCGCAAAATACCAAGTTCTTTCAGTGATGTTACCTGGTCCGCAAACAAATTAACCTGTGGGATATAAATAATCCCAGAGTGGCTGAAACTTTCTTAACTAGATGTAGGCAGCCTCAGGCGATAGGCTTAGATACTTGGACTTGCCCACTTAAGGATTCCTCGTTCGGCTTGCTACTTGTTGGTATTCCGCGGGAGTGCCTTCGGAAATTACTCATACTCGATTGTTTTCTTTTTGGTGCTTCACCCACGATAACGACTTGTCGTGCATCCTGACGACTTGAGCTGTTAATTGTTGTTTTTTTTAAATTGAAGTAGCGTTCGTTTCGCTCTGTTGGGGTGATGATGGAAGTGTTTTTATTATAAGCTATTATTTAATCTGCAATGCTTGTATCTATGTATGTATGTATGTATGCTTGTTTGTTTAGGTCAAATCTTGCATTTCGATTGAGCCGAAATTTTACTTACATATGTAAATCGGAGGACAATGCAATTTAATGATGTCACAGAGCTGTTCTGATGATGGAGCCGGAAGGCTACTTTGTAACGAAATGACGTAATCCCATTCTAATTTGGGCTCGTTTGATTTGTCTTTACAAGTACTCTGATCCTAGATGATGTCCTGGGTCCTGATGATGGAGCCGTTAGATAGAAGATTAATAATTAGTGTCACTTCCGCTTTCTGGTTTGTGAGTTAATTGTGGTCATAGTGTTCGAAAGCTTATTTACTTTAGACGAAGATCCTCAGTGGCAAGTTAAATTAAACCGCAAACAAAGCGAGGAGTTTCAAGCAAGCGACAGGTTATATCTACACGCCGTGTTGCCATATGCAAATTATTCACGGAATCTAAATGGAAGGTAATAGAGATATTAGCAATGTACCACTCATGGAAAATTAAATGTGTATTTGTAATTATATTCAATTCAAGTCATTCTAGACAACAACACGTTGCATGATTATGAAGGAAATGTATACTTGCAGGAATGTTTAATTCAAATTCAAATTCAAAATTCATAAGTCTTTATTCAAATAGGCCCCAAAGGAGCACTTATGAAAGTTAAAATGACTCTAACAGCCGGCCTCTGCAACATTCATCTACCCGAATCACAGACTAAAACTAATGCTGTCTTTATCAGAACATAATAAATGACAAAGACACCAACAGACCCAATCCGTGCTCAAAGTCAACGAATTACCTTTTTATACTCGTTACGTCTGCACTAGATCACTATGTGAATATGCAAACCTAGTTTAGAACTAGCTCTCAAGTACAGCTGCCGGACTGGAACACACTGTCATAGGTGCTTTTTTTCAAATGGACTTGCTTTTGACCGCAGTTTCACCTGATGTTAACCGACGATGCAGCACGCTTGCCCAGAATATAATAACTGTTCACTCGTCTCTTGAAGACTCCCACATTGTAGTGTTCAGGAAAAACAGATGCCGGCAATGAGTTCCACTCTTTTAGGAGCATCGTAATTCGTAAAATAATGTTTAAAATGTACTCAAGTATATATTTTGTTTAACGGGCTAAATGCCTTTATTAACTAGCTAATACATAAATAAACATTTCATCTAACCTAGCTACAAAAACAGTTGGATAATCTACAAGCCCAAGTAAGCCTATAGATAATCCAAATGTTCTAAACCACTTGGAAGCATACCCAGCATGCTAGCGGCATTGCCTCGTTGAACCATTTTGCATTATTATTAACTGCCATTATATCTACATAGTTACATACAGGGCTTACATTATTATTATATTATGCATGTTCATAAGTGTACACTGTACATATGAAAATTATACATTGGAAAAATAATTTTTCATCCGTCTGTACCCCAAAAACCTCGTTTAAATTTTTAAGAAAGTCACGCCTCACTTTCTGGCTTTGAGCCGATGCCACCGAAGTCCTTTCATTAGGTCAATATCTAATTTAATCCAAAGAAGGTGGAAGTTTCCGATAAATCTGATTCCCTCTATATTTATTACTCTATTCTCTTTTTCTATTTCTATCTTGATTTACGGTCCCACTCCTCTCATACATCGACACATCCCGTGCACGCAGGAGCCTTCACTTCTCCCTTTTAAATGGCAGAATTCGACGCAGTCGATGCACGGATGCCGTTTTTTTACAGCTGCTTCTGTACCTGTAATAATTGAAAATATTAGATATCGCTTTTTAACTGACTTAAAAAAAAGGAGGTTCTCAATTCGTCTGTATTTTTTTGGCGATGTTTCTCGGTGTCTCTGCAAAATGTCAACCGATTTGAATGATTTTTTGTTCTGGGTGGCACTGCAAATGTTATGGGCCGGCGTTATGCTCACCATCAGGCAAACGACTAGCTCGTCTCGTTACCAAATAACATAAAAAATCTCTATTGTCACCTACTTCCAAATGTTCCACACGTTTCAAGTTTGAAAATTATCTATTTCTACCGCCAACCAACATAGGTCTATTCCGGCAGCTGCCCAGCAATTTTTAGCCAGCTGTTGCGTATTCATCACCTTCACCCTCATCATCAATTAAGATCAGACGAGGCCACTGCCAAACACTAACTTATAAAAACATTAGTCTACATTACCTACTGAATATTTAACTCCTAAAATACAATTATAATAATAATGATTACACGTGCCGTCTAAATGATGAGTTGTAACATATTATCTTGCTTGAAACTAGATTCTCTAATACCTGTTTGATGGCAATAATGTTCATGATAAAATTAATATATCAAGGTTGGCTGGCATTACCAGTGGAATATCTAATAGAATGCCTTCTTGGCAAGAAGCTATGTGCTACTTTGCGTCAATGCTTGCAAAAACCGGACAACTCACAGCATGCGTTCTGTGATATCTCGACGGTATGATTAACCTCAGCTGCCCGCCGATAAGGACAAACATGCATTAAATCATATTTGCAGATTGCAATTGCATTACGTTTTTTTATTACCTACCTATGGCGCAAAATGCTACTATATTATGGCTCTTATTATCTTGCTACCTGCGTTGAAAACTACCTAGAGACGTTAGTTCCATGCTATTTCATTGAACAGTAGATAAGTAGGTAGTTAGTTAATTAGACCATCTTTGAATATATTAAACATGTACTTATGTAATCAAATCGATACCTAGATGTTTTGTATTACAATAAATGTCTTTTGTAGCCAACCAGAGACGAAATAATGTGGTGTCAATTGTTGTTTCATACTTTTGCCTAATTTTAGTCTCGTTCTCTCTCTTTCCAAAAAATAACATGAGAAAGAGATGGAAGATACTTTACAGATCTGAATTTAATTTTAGAGCTGTCAAATATCTTCCATCCTTGATAAATTAGACGCCACTAAATTCATTGTCGTTAAATTTACACTAGACACAAGCAAGTGGATTTGGCAGGCCTAAAATATATTCCATCTCTTTCTCATGTTCTCATTTAGAAAGAGAGTGAAACTAAAATTATGTTTAGGTTAGGTATGAGATGACAGAATCGATACTACTTACCTAACAATGTTTTTATTTAACAATGAACAATTTTGACAGCTTCCGTGGTACGGATACCTAAATACGGTGGTGGGCTTCTGTAGGTAGCACCTAAAAGTTGCGGCTTCAATTCCCACAACGGGAGAAATAAAAATATGAATTTGTTCCGCGTCTAGGACCACGGTCCTCGCAATTCCCGATTCCCGATAGGATAGGGAATCCTAGTTAAAGGTCAGACTATGTTCCTATGTAATATGTGTTTGCTATTTATAAGAAATGATCATTTACACTTAGTAGAATAAATAATTTTAAAAACTTGCTTACCTTGTAAACTAATACTACACAAAACAACGCACACAAAGAACACACAAATTATCAAGTTCTTCATTGTGTACTGAAATTGTTTATCCACAGAAAATTAAATAACTAACAAAGAATTGGATATCAAAATATTGTTGTACACATCTTATCTCGATGCACGCGGCTTAGTAAGAAAACCGGTGTATCTTATTTAGATATATTATTTTAAGGAAAATACATTGAATAATGCAGGAGTTCGGGTCTTTACCGGCTTCGATTACTCATGAGTGAGGCGAATGATGCATTAGAAGATTTAGATTGACGCCATCTAGACTTTCAATTTCGAACTAACTCATTTATCTGAAACTATCAGAAATTAGCTATACACTTATTTCATTAAATTTAGTACTAAATTTTATTCAAATACAAAATATGTATTTGATGAAACATGTTAACAATTATGTACAGGTTACGACGCTATTACCATTCCTCGTCTATTCATAACTAGCAAATAATCCAATACCTATTATTCTACATAAAAACATATTATTTAAATTGAGTTAGGCAGTGGTTAGGTCACGAGGGCACCTATTTCCTCGCCGGGTCCCTTCTGTGGGACCTAGAGGCTGAGGTTCTATTCTCGGTGTTTTGGTAGATGACACGGGCGATGCATCAAGGTCTCCCCCCTCGCCACAGGAGGTGGTGCGGTGGAGACAGGACGCCAGGAGCGCGGCTCTGGCTTCCTGGAGGGGGCGGCTGCTCACGGGTCCTCACGGAGGACTGGTAACTTCGAGTCTAAAAAAAATGCCTAACGTTTCTTCAAACATTTGTTCCTTCCCAGAAATAATGGGTATCTAAGTGTACTTAGTGGTAGTAATATAAGTACATAGTTTAGTATCTAAGTATATTTGCTGAGCTGAATCATCTGTTCTTCATGCCTTTTAGGTACCGTTGCTACTCAGAAAGTTAGGGCAAAAAAATGGTGTGTTGACAGTTCACGCTAACATCCTTTTACAAGCTTAAAAAAATTAGAAAACAACTGACAAGACAAGCCTTAAAATTTTGAAATAAATATGGATTAGAGTGATAGTATTGGAAGACTTACGGACTTACGTACGGATCTTTATTACCGATTATTGCAATGGAAAACAGATTTTCTGTCTTTTGTTAGTGGGAGGACTAACTCTTCTGCGAATGTCCGTCTGGGTTGTTACCACCGCTTTGCTCGTGAAATCTGCCGCCAAGCAGTAGTGTGCAAGCATTACTGTGTTCCGGTTTGATGAGCAGAGTATCCAGTGAAATTACTGGGCTTACGAGACTTAATACCTAATTTCTCAGGGTAACTAGCGCACTGCAGTGCCGCGCAGGCCTTTGTGTTTCAAAGTTCTGGGTGGCACTGCATTTGTTATGGGCCGGCGTTATGCTTACCATCAGGCAAACGACCAGCTCGTCTCGTTAACAAATAACATAAAAAAAAACTGTCTTATATGGCTACCCGTTACCAGATTTTGAGCAAATAACAGCTGAATTTTGTGCAATTCTTTTGCTCAAAGTTCGACGGGTTTTTATTACTAAATCTATTGACTATTAAATAGTGGTGCAGTGCAGTGTTACATATTTGTTTTATTTCTTCACGTTTCTAATTTTGTATACATATTTACCTTTTGAAGAAAAAAAATACGATAACTCCCTACATAAACAAATAATAACCGACTCCTTTTTTCCTTTCTTTTCTAGGATTCGCTGTATCTAGGGAATCAATAATTACAAAGACCATATCATGGTCTCACAACACTCGGATAGCACAAATATTTGTCCTTTTCCTTAGGAATTTAACCGTAACCCTTACGCATTATAGAAGTTACTTATCTATAGATATCGATATCCATCGACCTAACTACTAATAAGTTAGAGGACCAACTCTTCTACGAACGTTCATATATGGGCGGGGACTGCCGCCAAGCAGTATGTGCAAGCATTACTATGTTCCAGGTCTTCGCCAGGTCCTCCTTTCAAAGTCTTTCGAACTATATTTTCTGAGCTTCTAATTCTGGAATCAGACAATGCCGGGGATTTTTTCAGAACATTTGCTAACTCGTTCACAGTAGCGCTCTTGCCTGGTGAAGTCCCTGATAGATTTGGCTCCCTATAAAAAGGACTATGACGAATAACTTTTGTTACTCGTTATTTGAAGGTGAAGGAAGAGATTCACCTATGAAAATGTTCCTTGAGTCTGTTATTTTGATTGCTTTAACAAGTGTAGTGCGAACGGCTGTGATTATTAATGTGTATGAAGGTAAGTAGTACCTAATTTGATGAAGTTATTCAGCAGTCATAA
Source organism: Crocallis elinguaria (assembly GCA_907269065.1). Lineage (NCBI taxonomy): Eukaryota > Metazoa > Arthropoda > Insecta > Lepidoptera > Geometridae > Crocallis > Crocallis elinguaria. The sequence continues at coordinate 13,168,432 of OU026080.1, read as the reverse complement.
GTAGAAAAATACCTACGTTAATGAAGAAGTCTCTCGTCACCAGATTAATTGTTCATTTATCTGACAACCAGTTTCCGCCAGCTACTTCGTCCGCGTTTTATACTTACTTTATATAAATTGTAGCCTATAGGTTATTCTGCTATATTAATGTAGTTTCATCAAAATCCGTTCAGTCGTTTTTGCAGGAAAGAGTAACAAACACACAGAGACGTTTATAATATTTCTATATTATTATAACCGTGGTTTTTCCGGGATAAAAAGTAGCGCATCTTACTCTCCGGTTCATAAACTATATCTATACCAAAGATCAGATTGATCCGTTGCTCCGTTATTGCGTGAACGAAGGACAAATCAAATATCAATTGACCAACAAATGTACAAACACACTTTTGCATTAATTATTATAGTACAGATAATAATTAGAAGTATGGCGGAAGTATTTTGTATGGCTGCATAAATGGTATGTTTACTACTTGTATAGCTGTCTATAATATAATACGTTCTTCTCTAAAAGCAGTCTACGAAATTAATATTTGGACGCTATCGATTTTGAATAAATTCAAATTCAGAACTCGGTAACTTGTCCAACTACATGAACTAGTGAATATTCAATTTCACCAGATGGCGAGAATAAAGTGTCCCATTCACTACGCGGCGGGTGCAACTACCGCGCTTGCGATCAACTATGTCGCAGACTCGGCTTCACAGGTGGCGCCTGTGTCGGAGATAGATGCAAGTGCGACAACTTTGCACCCTTAAAAGGTAACATAACATATTTTCATTGTGATCCTATTGGTTCATACCACAATAACGGCATGAGTTGTAGTGCGAAATACATTTATTTTAGACTAGACTAAACCGCGGCTTTGCTCACATAATAATATTCTAAGTTATTCCTTGTAACATCAGCTATCCGCGTAACATCATCTATCAATGAAAGTCCAACCAAAATCGGTGCAGCCGTTTTGGAGATTAGCCGGAACAAACGGACAGATAGACAAATATTTTAAAAATTTTGATTCGGTTATAAATACCGCTTTCACATGCATTTAGTAAAAAGCTGTTATTTTGACATTACAAACAGACACTTCAATTTTATTTATATTTTTTTAACTGGCTAAATGCCTTTTTGACTAGCTACTTAAATACATAAATAAAAACTACATCTAACCTAGCTATGCTACAAAAACAGTTGGATAATCTGCAAGCCCAAATAGGCTTACTTATAGATAATCCAAATATTCTAGCCCACTACCAGTTGGAAGCGTACCAACGCTATTTACATTTATATGTATAATTTATATAGATTCGATGTTACTTATTGGCAGAAAATAAAGATCATCCAGTGCGCAGTGGCTGCAACTTGACGTTTTGTGACCAACAGTGTCGTAGACTTGGCTACACAGGTGGCACCTGCATCGGGGATGTATGTAAATGTGATAACTTCGAACCCATCAAATTAAGAGGTAGGAAGAATTATCTGAATATGTATATGAAATTACTTGTAACGAAATACTGCTGCCCGCGGTTTCGCCCACGTGCGGCGATTCCAATAGAAACTGTGCCTTTTTCCGGGATAAAAAGTAGCCTATGTTACTCTCTGACCCATAAAGTATCTCATGCAAAAAAATCACTTCTATCAGTCGCTCCGTTACTGCACAAAAGAGGGACAAACCAAAAAACCGACACACCACCAATTACACTTTCCACGAGCTTATGAACTAAAACCTTTATACAAACCGTATAATTAAATTTAACTAAACATATGATTTCATTGTTGATAAACTATTAAACGTGTTACTACAAAAAACACTTTTCGAGGCCTGTTTAGCTAAAGATAAACGTCTAAAATGTTGAGCAATGTCACTACAGAACGGACTTAGATAACGGTTAGACACTACAATCAATATTTGTGGTTGCTTATATTTAAACACGCGACTATAAGGCATGTTTAGGAGTTAGACGCTGTTTAACACAGGTTTAGGGAATGTTTCACTAAAGTAAAGTAAAGTAAAAGTAAAAAATCATTTATTGACATAACTTTTGTACAAATTATCAATGAACCCATAGGCTGCCGAACTAGTAAAAACTGTGTTTCAGCAACCACTGTTTGTGGTAATGCCGTTACTCTTATAGACAATAATGATCAGGTACCTTCTGGGCTGTGTAGTCCCGGCGTGTGACTAGAACGATCCCCTTCTCTTCTCGTGGGCGCCGTAAAAGCTGGCTAAGGCAAGAAAACAACAGCACTCTCCTCAACATATGATCTCCAAGCCGTATTATGGCTACCTTCATGGAGCAGTGGACGTATTCCAACTGATGATGATCTTCTGAGAATCTTTTGTTAGTGGGAGGACTAACTCTTCTGCGAGTGTCCGTCTGGGTTGTTACCACCGCTTTGCTCGTGAAGTCTGCCGCCAAGCAGTAGTGTGCAAGCATTACTGTGTTCCGGTTTGATGAGCAGAGTATCCAGTGAAATTACTGGGCTTATGAGACTTAATACCTAATGTCTCAGGGTAACGAGCGCACTGCAGTGCCGCGCAGGCCTTTGTGTTTCAAAGTTCTGGGTGGCACTGCAATCGTTATGGGCCGGCGTTATGCTTACCATCAGGCAAACGACCAGCTCATCTCGTTACCTAATAACATAAAAAAAATCTACTTAGATCCTTCTTAGAATTCAAATAATTTCTTACTTTTTAGGTAAAACATTGACCTACCTATTGCGGTCTGCTGAAGAAGCCCAGGCATCTCATTCACTGGCCGACTGTAACTTCCAAGCATGTGACCAGTTATGCCGTAATCTTGGATTTCCTGGAGGCGCCTGCGTCGGGGACCGATGTGAATGCGATAACTTTAGAGAAGATATAGTTAAAGAAGGTATTGTTTTATTTAGCAGCATTTTCTAGTTCTGAGAAGCTGCTGATTTAATACACTATGTACTTGTTTGTAACTTAGTGCGTTTCCGTATGCTTTTCGTACCGAGAAAATTGTACATGTATATATGTACCTTTAGTATATCTTTTGGGTACTAGGTAGGTACACAAAATAATACATTCTGTGCTATACACAGCTTGGACATCTGTCCAGAGGTCTATTCTCACAACGTTGTGAGATATGTTTTTTTTTTTTTTTATATTATTTGATAACGAGACGAGCTGGTCGTTTGCCTGATGGTAAGCATAACGCCGGCCCATAACAATTGCAGTGCCACCCAGAACTTTGAAACACAAAGGCCTGCGCGGCACTGCAGTGCGCTCGTTACCCTGAGACATTAGGTATTAAGTCTCGTAAGCCCAGTAATTTCACTGGATACTCTGCTCATCAAACCGGAACACAGTAATGCTTGCACACTACTGCTTGGCGGCAGACTTCACGAACAAAGCGGTGGTAACAACCCAGACGGACACTCGCAGAAGAGTTAGTCCTCCCACTAACAAAATGTCTGAGTCAAAATAAAAAAGGTCTGGGAATTGGGATGCTATAGGTATTCTTGATATCCACCAAGCCGCACTGGGTCCGCGTGGTGGATTATATTACCTGTCTCTTAGAGAGGAGGCCGGTATCACGGCAGTGGGAGCGCAAGAGTCTGAAAATGAGGTACTCTTGATAGGTCAGCATTTGATCATTACTTATATCGCGTGGACAAAGGTGGGTAATGCTTTGAAATGCAACTCCCGAAACAAATCGTTAGGTAAAGATTTGCAACAAGATATGGTAGATAATATAGAAAAGTATATAACCAGAAAGACTAGAACTATAAAATGCTCTACTTACATTGACGTTTTAAAATTGTTTTAGAAGTTGAAAGCAAACCATACCTACGGATCGGTCTGCGATCTCAATACTACTGATCCATTATCGCTTTTCCATTCTTTTACTTCACTAAACTGTATGTTAAATATTAGCATCTCTAGTAAGTCTGTGGTTAAATAACAAAATGTTTTACAGATAAATCTGAACCCAGAAGCTGTGACGCTGTCACATGCGACGAAATGTGTCACCGACTGAATTACGCCGGGTGCGACTGCAGGGAGGGTAGCTGCGAATGCTACTGATTGTGATAACATCTATATCTATTCATATACTCTCTATACTATGCATTCGTAAATACTTGGAATGATTATCAAATTCCCAATAGCAAATATTTTTTTTAAATATGACGCGCAATAACGAAATAGCACAGTCATATTTTGTACACAGTGGAGATATGACATATTAAGGGACACTATTCTTATATTATTTGAATTTATTACGCTTATCTTTTACGACATATATATTGACTATTTCTAATTATAAAAAAAAAAAAAAAAAAAAAAGAAGGAATAAAAAAAAAATTATAAATAATGTTAAATAAATAAGTAATGTTAAAAATACAACAATTGTGTTACTTATACCATTTAAAAAATCTAAAGGAACCATTTCAATAAGTTATTACTCCAAAATCTGTAACTGCTGAAAGACTGCTAAAGAGTCGTTATTTTTTCAATTCAATTCAATTCAATTTATTCATTAACAATTGTTACAATGAGTAATATACATATTTTAGTTAAACCAATTAACATTTCAGTACTTAGCTACTAAACCAATTACGATAGTTTTTTACAGCTTTCCAGAATGTACAAAAATTGTCGTTAAAATAGTTCTATATTGGGACTATTTCAACAATGCTGTGAATAAGCCCGAAAGATGTCTGAGCACCTATTGATTTTACAATTAGTAAGCTATCGATAACAAATGTCTACCCAATTGTATTGAAGATAGCCTCTTACAGCCACTCAGTAAATAAACTGCATGCTCAGTGAATACATACGTTTGTTCGACAATCTTTGATCTCATCCCGGCCACCTCTCCAAAGTTGTGAGATAACAATCAGGAGAGTCTGAAGACGCCAGCGTCCTTCAAGTTAATTATAAGAACTTATACAAAGGGCGAAGGACTTGCGTAAGTACCTACTCAACGCTTCAGAACTGTTCCTTTCATTCTTTGACGCGAAGACGAATTTCTTTTCATTCGGATGCCTCACTTTTATTCTCATTGTTTAGTTAAACTCCGCTTCAATCCGTCAGTTCAAGATATTTTTCTTCAATTCGCACGAGATTTAAAATCAAATCGAATGTTCAACAAGAACTCTTTCTAGGTGAACTGGATTTGTTTGTTGGAACTAGTTCTTTTCTTTGAATTGAGTCTCTGCAAACGACTTTACATCACTCTCTCACTGGGTCTTTCAATAGATATTTTTTATGCTATTGGGTAACGAGACGAGCTGGTCGTTTGCCTGATGGTAAGCATAAAGCCGGCCCATACCAATTGCAGTGCCACTCAGAACTTTGAAACAGAAAGGCCTGCGCGGCACTGCAGTGCGCTCGTTACCCTGAGACATTAGCTATTAAGTCTCATAAGCCCAGTAATTTTACTGGATACGCTGCTCATCAAACCGGAACACAGTAATGCTTGCACACTACTGCTTGGCGGCAGACTTCACGAGCAAAGCGGTGGTAACAACCAAGACGGACACTCGCAGAAGAGTTAGTCCTCCCACTAACATAATATAAACAACTAATCCACTTATTGTTATTGGTACTATGTATTTAACTACATATATATTTTTATGTGTACATCACTTACCGATATGTTAATTTAAGACGTAAACGCTGACTTTTAGAAAAGTTCAAGTTATTTTTGAAAAATAAAATATACGATTCAAAAGTTAAGTTACATTCGTATTGATAGATGCAACGAATTTATACTAACGTCGACAAGACGTCAAAAAAAGCTTATCAAAGAGAGCTTTGTGAAATCCAGGCGCTTTAGTTAGTCGGGCTTTATATTTAAGTGCCAAACTGCCAACTAAGATGACTTTTACCATCAGATAAACCGTGTCCAGAGCGATTGTCGTTTCCTAAAGTTTCCAATATTGACAGTAAATGTTGAGTGAAAATGACCCGCGCCAGCCCAGACTATAATTCTCCATTTACGGCCCATAAAGGCTTTCATTTCTAGGCGCTTGTTATTGGAAAAACGTTCGTGAGGCCGAGTCTCACAGTAATCTGCCTCTATTTGGGTAAATAAAGAAATTATTTATCTTTTACGACAGAAAAAATACAATGTGTTCCGGCAACACTTCCGGTTCCGAATTTGGTTGAACGTAATAATCCACTTGTCAATCTTATAATCTCATTCAGGATGTGAATTATCAATGTGCATTTTGGATCTTCTGTAATCTGGTAAGGATATATATCAGGCAGATGAAGGACCTTCATGCGTAAAAAATAATTAGGTATAGCATGTAAAGTTTTTGGAAAGCAAGCAACAGCTACGGCTTGCAAACAATTCAGCTTATCATTACCGACAGCATTGCAAACATTATTTTAGCAATCGTATAGTTGACCTTATAAGTTATGTACCAAAGCGTTATCTGTTGTGAAACGGGGAATTTAACTTTATACAAGGTGTTCCAAAACTACATGGTAGGTATACACTATACCTACAACTTATGCGATAACTAATCTTCCTAGACGGCTCCGTGGCGAAGCTTGTAAAGCGAGGGGCCCCGGTTTCGATTCTCGGCCAGGACAAACTTGTGTGCATAGTTTAGTTTCGGTTCTTGGGTGTTTGTGTTGTGTACATCCCACCTGCGCCACAATGAATCTGTGGGGCTTCTTTGTAATTGTGTGAACATTTGACTAATTATGGAAGGTGGTAATAAAATGATGTTGGGCGCCGAAGAAGGTTCAATATCGCGCGCGCTCGCGGCAAAAATGTAAGGACATTTTTATAGAAATCAGGTGTTTCGTCAGGATTTTCAATGGTAACTCCCATACCTTTTTGTACTGGCTACGGCTGCACTAATTGACCAACGAGACACCACGCAAAATAAATATAAAACTGGTAGGTAATTATTTTTTGAACATCATGTATAAGGGGATTTACTCGCAGAATACACACATACAAGTTGTTTACATACCTACTTAACTCAATATGTTTAAAAGGAGAGGTACATTAAATGCAAGCATCAGTCCTCATCAGTGTTCAACTGTTCATACTGAATCGTTCTAAACCTGAAACAGTCAAAATGAAAGGTTATTTCTTATTTTTTGCTGTGCTCTTAGCGATTGCCGCACTTACTTTTGCAGAAACATCTGTCGATGGTAAGCTTCTCCAAGTTTTTTTTAACAATTAAGACGCTGTTTAATCAAAGCTTCCTGATGTAAATAATAGTATTGTATGTAGGTACTATACTCCAAATAAAGAAAAAAAAATCTTATTTTGTCCGATGATATCTTGTTCCATAGCACAACCCATTGCATTTGTTCCATGGAACAAGACGTCATCGTTAACGACGTTCCGTTTTACGTCGCACAAATACCTACCCGTTCCCGTGATTCACGGCGATATGAATTCATTGCATAATAATCGTGAATACCTAAGAAAATATTAAGCTTTATTACAGGACTGCACAAAAAAGGAGTGTATGTATTTAGGGTTCATGTATGTATGTGAGTTTCTTTATAACACCATAACTTGTAAATGCCTGAACAGATTTGGATGTATGTATGTGGAGTATCGTTGGAATCCTTACATCATCCCGAGTGACACTGGCTAGGGTAGTCTTGTTTTTTTTATGTAACTTTTTTTATTTAACGTTTACAGAGATCGAAGTGGAGGAAGTGCCTCTTCTGCAGCGGTTCAAACGAGAGACTTGTGAGAGTGCGGATGATTACAGGGATTGCGACAGATTTTGTCGCAGGTTGGGCTTACCGGGAGGTGCCTGTTTGCGGAATAGATGCGACTGCGACAAATTCTAATGCGTTTTTAACCGATTAATAAATAATACGAATTTTATCTCCAAAGTTTTTCTTTATAAGTTTCCTTAACTTCTGCCCACGATTTCACTCGCGTTCCCACAGGAACCATGGATTTTCAAAGATAAAAAGTAGCCTATGTTACTCTTCGGTTCACAAACTATACCTACCTACATTAGCCAAAAATCACTACGTCCGTTGCTCCGCTGCTGCATGAAAGAAGGACAAACCAACCGACCTACAAACCCACAAACACACTTGGCATTTACTATTATATTATCATTAGCATCTTTGAATTGTTTTGATCTAACGATAAACTAAACAGTTACAGTAGTACTGATTCAAATTCAAAATGCTTTATACAAAAAGCATTTTACCACAGACCTAAAATTACGCTAGATTCTACACTTGTGTAACAAACTAAATAATTAATTACAATTATCTTAGTAATAGTTCTACCATAAATTACTGTATAATTACACAGGGAATCCCCCCTAACACCACCCAAAAGTTAGGTCGAACAATGAAAACTAACAAAGCGAGGGAGCTGGGAAAAAGTAGCATCGCCATATAAATCACTGCACCTGGTTAAGCTCCTGGCTTATTTATATCGCAATCCCACAACCGCACAGTTGGGACAGTAAACGAACTCCTAGTTTACACGTCTTGTACGAGTTACTCGTGTCAGTCCATCAGTATCGCCTCTAATAAGTAGGTACATATAAAATTTGACGCGCCTTTATCCAAGTGTAAGCCAAGTGTAATCCAGCATCACTTTGCTTTTTCATGCCCGGACGTGCTCAAGCGCACGGATTTTTACATAGGCTGACCATACGCGCCTATGCAAACTTGCGTTATGCTGTCAAAATAACCATGATTTTGCAACAAGCGCGGATTACAAGATAAAACTCGCGTAAGCGCGGCTTGATATAACACCATCAAAAATCCATGAACTGACATTAACAATACAGCGTATATCAGCCAGATAGTGCTCTCTCTTTTACTCCCTGCCTGGGCCCCGATCGCGCTAATTTGAAATGACAGCGTACAGTTATGGTTTGGTTGTGGTTTGATACCAACTGTTATTTAGTTTCGGTTCAGGCGTGTGGAATTCGATATTGCCGTTCATTTGGCAGCGTTAACTGTCAGTTGTTGTCGAGAAACGTCTCAACTTTTGGTAAAACTATTAGCGCGATACGAAACGGTCAAAAAGCTGTGATGCGGTCGTGGTTTAGTAGCGGTTTGGTTGATAATTTTTAACGCGATTGCCCTCCTGGGCTCAAAGTGACGACTGCTACGCTTTACACTACCTAATATATACATCACTTGCACACCACCTCGTATTGATCGTGGCTTCTGCATTGAATACGCAGTGGTTATGAAACTAGTTTTTGAGTTGAGATCGTAGAAGTGGATGTGGTTCGTCTTTTCCACTAACTTTAATCGTGGTATTTAAGAGATCAGTAAATTTACCATCACAGTAATGTGGTAGGTACATAGACATACGTTACAACGACCTAACTTCAGTATTAGGTACGCACCGTAGGCATCAACATTTTCGTAAGAGATTATAGGTAAGTTGCTATAGTACCTATCGCATAAAAGCTCTTGCTTGTGTGTGTGAATCGAATTCAAGCTGTATATGAGAGCTCGAATGCTGTTTTTTCATAAACCGCAAATGAATGTAGGTCAAGAGCTCGTGATCAATACTAAAGCATCATTTAAAACAAGCGACCTACCGTACACCTACAACGGATCCCGATTTAACACCTTAGGGTTTTACCTGTTTATTTTTATTCGAGAGCTTTTCTTTTTGCTTCTGAAATTCTGAACGTAACCAGTGAGGCGGAAGGGTAGTTTGCAGGTTTATTTGTACCTGCCGGTGAGGAACGTATGCTTGTCTATACGTATAATAGCGTAAAATAAAGCAATAGTCAGTCAATTACTTTCATGATGTTATGTTTTGAACTATATAGACTATCGTTTGACCACTTGTTCTTTGGTAGTCCAAGATTATCTAACAGTTCCAAAATGGTGAATGCGCTAAAGCTAGATTACGTCTGGTTCTGAAGTACAGCTGACGGAATAACAGCTCTTTAGTAAATGCATATGAAAGTATTACGGTAGTAGTATACGGTACTTATAACAAAAACACAATTTATAAAATATTTGTCTGCGGTGCCGGCTTATTAGCCGGATATATAAAACAGCTGGAACGATTTTGACAGGACTTTCACTGGCAGATAGCTGATGTTAATAAGGAGTAAATTAGGCTACTTTATGTATTTGTATGTGTTATTAAGTAGGCGAAGCCGCGGGGCACGGCTAGTGCAAGCTAGTGGCTTGGTGACATATTTTAAATTTAAGGTTGGTTGCTAGACAGGTGAGTACCTACAACACGACAACGTGCAACACGACGCTTCTCTAATATTCGTAAATGTAATTTGTTTGTTTGTATTTATTTTTCTAGGTTAGTATGTTTGTATTAAGTATGTAGCGATAATCTCTGGAAACACTGATACAACTTTGAATCCATAATTATATAATAACTAGGTAACTTGCTTTTACTGCATGCTTACAAAGTATTTCGTTAAAGTTTTACAGTCCAAACACCACGGTAACCAAGCTAAATCCAAGGTTCTAAATCTAAAACCTAATAAAGTTTAAATCAAGTCAAACATATATTAACTTAGAAACTTCGTAAGTTCATGGTACTTAAAGCCGGCCATACACGCTAGGGCCTACCGGAGAGGTTTGCCTTTGCAGGTGGCCCTGCGCAGGTAGACCGGAGCGTGTTAAGCTGACCACAAACGTTAAGGTCCAACGGAGAGGTCTGTGAGAGCGTGTTATTTGTTTAGGCCTCCACAGTCCACAGGTCTGTTCGGAGACACGCTCCGGTCTACATGCGCAGACACACCTGCACAGGTAGACTTCTCCGGCTTTAATGGGCTAGACCTTCATAAACATACACGCTCCGGTCTATCGGCACAGGCAGATCTCCCGGTAGACCGTAGCGTGTATGGCCGGCTTAAGTAGGTATAAACTGATTAGACTTTCTCATTAAAACTTGAATTAATAAACGTCACGTACGGCTGCTCTGTGTTATGAAGAAAGCTTCACTGAAATCTGGAGCGGCTTCATTCTACTATGCCTTTGGTAGATCTAGAATAATCTAGCTCTATTCCAGTGTATTGCTATAGAGTATTTAAATTTCAATCGGCTTTTTATAGGCCCATGAATAAACAGAAACTTGCTAAATACACACATTGCACAAAGGCAATTAAAATACGTAATTTAGGATTTATGGTGCGACTTGTAAATGCATTTACCTACAGTAACAATTTCTCGTGTAACCTCAATCAATTTCCCCAGGGCAGTAATTAATTTATCTAGAGACGAGACGCCGAGAAATGAACTTCGATCCGGCTAGACGTGATTAAAACAGGTGTTATTTAAAGGGGATGGTATAGGAAGTGGCGGGGAATTAAAAAAAAATGCTTTTTTGTAATTTTAACCTCGTGACGATACAATTTTTGAGAATATTTTGTATAGTTCGCGTAAATTTAACGTTGTTGAGTAGTAAAGTCAAGTTAAATTTTATTGGACAACTTTCATTATTCCCATACCTGATCAAACACGTATATTTCGAAAATAATCCGTATCATAAATGCGGTGAGTTACCATCGCGCTATGCTTGCGCGTCGGTAACTCACCGGAGCCAATAAATAGGGATTATAGTGGTTAACAGCACAGGAGTTCAATCCTTGTTGACTTGTCATCCCTATTGACTCTTATCTCTCGCCCACGTTGATCCTGAAAAGGAAACAAAAGAGAGCGAAATAATTGTTTTTTTTTATTGGCACTATTGCATAACGGGAAGAGCTGGTCGTTCGCCTGATGATAAGCATAACGCCAAGCCATACCAGTTACAGTGCCACTCAGAACTATGAACCTTTGCCTGCACGGCACTGCATTCCCCTGATATAATAGGTATTAAGTCTCATAAGTCCAGGAATTTCTCTGAGTAGGTACTTTGCTCAACCAGAACATACTAATTCTTGCAAATAACTGCTTTGTGGCAGACTACATGAGCATAACGGTGGTACCCACGCAGATGAGATAGATACTCGCAGAAGGGTAAGTCCTACCACCTCTTTACAATAAGGCCCCTGAAATCTTGAGTATGACGTTGGTCACCGAATTGTGGGCGATGAATATATATATACGTTTAGCCGTCAGCCCTGGTTTCAGTTATAGGACAAACTGAAAAGTAAATAAATCAACCTGCAATTGGCCACTTGACCGCAACATACATTTCAAAACAATATACACCGATCACACACGTACCTTTTCTTTCACGTGAATATATTTCTCTGAACATTGTATTTATAAGTAACTAGCTGCTGCCCCGCGGTTTCACCCGCGTGGAGATTTTGGATTACATGGTTTTTATTTTTTTGCGCGGAACCCTAATTATTTTTCTAAAGTTAAAGAAGCCTATGTTACTCCTTGTAACATCAGCTATCTGCCAGTGAAAGTCCCGTTAAAATCGGTCCAGCCGTTTCGGAGATTACCCGGAACAAACAGCCAGACAGACAGACAGACAAAAATTTAAAAAAGATTTTGTTATAGGTACCGTATATACTTTCATATGCATTTATTAAAAAGCTGTTATTTTGATATTACAAACAGACACTTCAATTTTATTTATCTGTATGGATTCAAAAATAAAAGCTATTATTAAACATCATAGACTATACGTAATTATCTAAACATTACAACGAACACCTAAAATTAAATTAATTAAACTATCCATTCTACATACATACCCACTTATAACCTGACCCCAGTGACTAGGTTTCTCAGTAGTATATCTTAAGATATTTGATGGAATCAGGCGTTACTTTGTGGAAATCTATTTTAAATAAGATTATATAAATTACTCACTTTATATAATCTTATTTATATCTTAAGAGTCAGTACTATGAGGAAAATGGTCCCACAACACCCGGACTCATATTTCCCGTTGTAAAAACGACTTCAAAAATCCAACTTTCCAAAAGCCTAATCAAAACCGACTCACTGCACCTAAATAATTACCACATAAACATTCAAAGGGGCCCTATTTCCGTAAAGGTCACCGCCGACCTTACTTCTGTATTCCTTCCTATAAAGCCTTATTTTCGTAAACAGAACAAATAGAAATTACTTTCAGCGTGGTCCCCGTCACAAGGGGACGTCATTATGTATGTAAATACGTATTACCCGGGCACTGCACTCCCCGGGGAAGGGTTTTGTGCCGCCAGCGATTTTTCTCCCATTTTATTTATGAGGGTATCGCGTGCGTCGGGCGTTACTGCTTTATCTGTCACACTCGTGTAGGTGATAGATATTAGATTGCTGGACAATTTGGCAGGTTGTAAGGTAGTAAAAAAACTACTAGTGCTATCATCACGCCAAGTATCCCGAGTCAATGACTTTTATCATTCTGTCCTCTTTTACACATACTGTTGGTTTGTATTGATGTAAAAGAGAAGTAAAAAAAACGCACGCGCGTTAAAATTGAGTAAAAATACAAAAAACGCGTGATTACTTCAAAATTAGATGCCTCATCGGAAATGTACCTCAACCAAGTTTTTGTCATTATATAACGCGTAAGTTTTGTTAATTTTTTCGATATATATTTGTAAATAACAGAGATATTTCATTCCGGACCAATTGCATGACAGAAAACGCCCTTTATACTGAATATTTTTAAAAAGGAATTTTATTTTTCTCTATATTTATAACTATTTCAGCATAAAACAAGATAATAAATTTACTGGCCACCGCGCTGTTATTGGCGACGTAAACACCGCAGTGTCTTGGAGTTTATGATATTATTAGTCTTGCGGTCTGCACCGATAATTTTAAAAGGATCTAAAGTAAATATTGAGCTCATAGTAAATTCCTTCTTGAGTTTGAATCTAACCAGAATCACAGTATAAAAAGTATAAAACATCAGGTTCCAAACTATAGGTACTTCCCCCGAAAACAAAAGTAAATATGATTGGCATTGAACAAAGAGATTCCCCATAATAGCTGCGATCCCAAATATTCCATATCAATGGGCGATTGGAAATGCTGAAGCAATAACGGCGTGCCTAAGGATCGGCATTCGTTCAGTTGTTCTGTATTAATATCGTCCTTAATTACGAAGCAAGTTTTATTACTCCTCGACCACACAGAATTTAGAACTTTAGACAAATAGGTGGAGCTAATAAAGCTTCGCTGACCTTTGCTTGGCATTTCGGGATTGAGTTAAGTAGACCTAATTTTGGTGCTGATTGACGGGTCTGTGAGTGAGTGTAAGTGACTTTGTAAACGAACCTTTTGCGTACAATTTTAAGTGATGATCACTATTTATCCAATTTTAAGTGATGATGGGGTCTGAATTGGTAAACACCATAAACCTAGAAGGCGCACAAATGACTAGACCCGAATTAGATTAGAACATTAGGGCGCAGTTATAGAAGCTAGCACTGGCCTAGAAAAGGCTATGGGTATATAGTAGATATAACGGTACTGGCTCTCAGGTGCATGTTCCTGATTATAAGTAAAGACAATACATATAACCAGTACGTTTAATTATAGGTACCGATTATATATGTGCTTGACTTATCCTCAGTACCTACTATAATAAATGTGAAAGTGTGTTTATTGGCATTTTAGTTCGTCCTTCTTTCACGTAGTAACGGATGCATAGATATAGCTTATGGCGTGTCGAGCCAATTTTTATACTAGAAAAATGCAGTATGAGAATCTCCTGGTGGGTGAAGCCAACGGGCAAAGCTATAATAAATTCAAAAGTATTATCCTTCTTTCATGCAAAGGAGCCATCGACGTCTAGTGTTTTGCATAGATACAGATAGTTTATGTGTGTGATAGAGATGGTTGTTAGTGGGACGACTAACTCTTCGGCGAGTGTCCGTCTGGGTTGTTACCACCGCTTTGCTCGTGAAGTCTGCCGCCAAGCAGTAGTGTGCAAGCATTACTGTGTTCCGGTTTGGTGAGCAGAATATCCAGTGAAATTACTGGGCTTATGAGACTTACCTAATGTCTCAGGGTAACGAGCGCACTGCAGTGCCGCGCAGGCCTTTGTGTTTCAAAGTTCTGGGTGGCACTGCAATTGTTATGGGCCGGCGTTATGCTTACCATCAGGCAAACGGCCAGCTCGTCTCGTTACCAAATAACATAAAAAAATAATAATGGTGTAGCCATGAACAAGCAGGCAGCTGCTAGTTAAACGATGAAATTCAGTAGGTATAGATCCAAATTTGTAATGTAAATAAATAGATTGGTTTAGAAAGATCCAAAAATCCGTTTACATTGAAACATCAACGAGCTTACGCTGCTTACATTCAAAGCACTCGATCAAAGGGATTCGCTTTAAACAAATTAATATTCGTTTGCGAACGGAATGTTTGTTCAAAGCGTCTCAAAGCTCGATTTTATTTATCTTAATCGGTTTCGAAAGCCGCCAATGGGTTCTTCAGGCAAATCAATTCGTTCAAATGAAATCCACTCAATCAATCGTTAACCGCAGGCATGCTAATTAATGTACTTAATGGAGAACAAAAATACGTTAAGCGCAGTGGAGTTGGTAAACAGTACGTAATATTTAAAAAAAAAGTACAGCGCTAAAAAAATTGCAGATCCCGTGTAAGGGCGTGTCCGTTGGCACACCCCAAGTATCACCATGAGCCTCTATCAATCCACTGCGGACATAGGCCTCTGACCTCTCCCAAATATATCTTGGCTAAATTATTTCTTACTAGCTGACAATGGTTTCACCCACATTTAAATTCCCACAGGAACCGCACATTTTTCCGGGGGAAAGTAGTCTATGTGTCCTCCTTTTTTGAAGTCGGTTAAAAAGATTAGAGATCATAATTATATAGGCAAAAGCATAAAATCGAGCTACTTCTATGAAGCTTTGGCACTGCCTTCTAGATAGACTTTACCGAGCAAGTGTTCCCAGTTCGTACTCGGGCATATTGATACGATCGCGATGCCCTGAAATTGCTTTCAAATTACATCATACACACCAAGTTAAACTGGGTTACAGGGGTGGCGTCGGCATTCGTGGCTAAAGTGTTCGAGAGCTTGTATTGTAGATATACATGTATGGGATATTGATTTGGATCGTAGGCTTGTACTATCATATTGCGCTCTTCGTCGCCATCCGAAGTTTTCCGGACTATATCTCCAGAAGAAAATATCTGTGTATTACCCGTGCACTATATTATAAAGTGAAGATCGATAGTGAATACCAAGAACAGAACCGGTCCGCATGTAGGTACTGCTGAACAAAAAGGCCTGATAGGACACTGACTGCAGTGCCTGAAGGCACAGGCCTTGCTGGCCTTTTTATTTAAAAATTATCTTATATAATAATAACTATTTTTAACTGTCACTAAACCGTCAAATTTGTAACTTTGCTCTTGTTTCTTATTTTAAGTGGCCTATCTTGTTCTTTAATATTTCATGGAACAGTAAAATTGGCACGTGTCATCAACGGTCATTGTTCGTTACAGACCGTCTGAAAACTTCGCAACATAAAAATCAACAACAGGCAACAACAGTTTGTTTCATTCTGTACGTAATACCTACTAATCATATTTTATAGTTTTTTTATACTATTTGATAACGAGACGAGCTGGTCGTTTGTCTGATGGTAAGCATAACGTGGAATGCCGATCCATAAACAAGCATAACAAATGCAGTGTCACTCAGAACTTTGACACAAAGGCCTGCGCAGCACTGCAGTGCGCTCGTTACGCTGGGACATTAAGTATAATAAGCCCAGTAATTTCACTAATAATAGTTACAATTATTTGGAAATATGTGTAAATCTCCAGATGCAATAATCTTCGAAGCATCTTTCAGCTAAAGGACACGCAGTGTCTACAACGGTCAAGATTTAAATTACTCTCTCAGTATCCGTTGTTACTTTCAAGTCGTAACAAGAAAATAAAATGGATGCGTCATGTTATTTTTATTCATTTTGCCAGACAATTAACCTCACAGAATAAGTAATAGTACTACATCAACAACTTGGCCATCTCCGCCCGTAATTGTTACAGTTTAAACTTACATTTCCTCCCAAAGTGCTCCTTCCTTGATCGTCAGGGATAATAAAATGAACTAGAACAATAAACCCGAGTGCCCTTGCTCCTGCATTATTCACACCTTTTTGTCATGCTTTATTTAATTAAATAAATAAAACCAGACAAAATGTTAATACCTACTTATAGGTAAGCTTTTTTGTGAAAGCTTTAGCTTAGTTACCTACGATGACGTCTTCAAAGCTCAAAAAGTGCGTATTTCGTATTTTAGTATAGGGCACAACGAAATAATTGGAGATAATAAAATAATTATATTAAGTCCATAAGTCTACTTAGGTACCTAGTAGAGATATGCTCGCAGTCTGAAATTAGGTTTCTTCATCTTGATGCCTTGTCTTTATTTTTTTTATTGCGGGCAGACATGGTGCCTTTATTTCACTTAGCTTCTTCGTATATAAATACAGCTAAATACACCTAACTAATCACAATACAAACAGTTTGAAAATCTATTGGTCATTGAAATACAGGGCTTATAATTATAGGGATACTCAGGGGCGTATTTACCCTAGGGCCAAAAGGGCCATGGCCCGGGGCGGCAGGCTGCTAGGGGCGGTGCAAGCAGAAGAATTTTAAAAAGACTACCTAACTAAGGCTCTTATTAATGAACTTCGATTCAGTTTAAAATTGTCAAAAAAAAGGGCGGCGGGGCCTGCAGGCTCAGGGCGCTGAATCCTAAAATACGCTACTGGGGATACTGGCTATTGCCCGTGGTTTCACCTGTGTGGAGATTCCGAGAAGAACCGTCAATTTTTCCGGGATATAAAGTAGCCTGTTACTCTCCGGTTCATAAACTATACTACTACCTATATTATATATACCGTGACCCGTAGCTCCATTATTGCTTGAAAGAAGGACAAACAAACACACTTTCGTATTTGTTATAGTACTGAAGGATGGCCATGGCTAGCGATGTCATTAACAACGAAAGTAAAGACTCCAGTCTCAACTCTCAACATGCTTTCAATCAATGCTATAACGCCGCGCGGCTCTGAATACATTTTCTACCCACGAACCAAACTTTGTTTATTAAGTTTGGGTGTGAATCGTAAAAAAATGTTTTTGCGGAAAGAAAGTTTCCGCGTGTAATTGGTTATGTCAGGAAGGCAAGTGTAAATGTAGATAAATGCGGTTGTCACCCGCAGGTATCCTCGGCGAGCGAGGAAGAATGATGGCTAACACTTTTTCTGCCACTATTAGGTATTTTGTCACGAGCTAAGAGGTTATCTAATGGATCCAGGAGGGGCTTAGTTAGGTGACTGAACGGTGTAGTGTTATGATAGGGATAGTCGTTTTTTTATAACGTTACAGCGGCGCGAGTACGGAAGTCGGTTCGATAAATTTGTCGAACCGAAAAACTCGACAAATTTATCGAATTTTGCGAGTACCGAAGTCTGATCGTAAAGTATTGTAGTAGCTCTATATTCTCTTTGGATTCGACCTAGGTTTTCGATAACTTTTGTCGATTGTTTCGAGGCTCGATAAATCCCACGTTATCGATTTGAACTGTCATTTTTATCTAATTTTATTATCGAACCGACTTCCGTACTCGCGCCGCAGTTCTTACAAAACAATATTTTGTAACAGTATGTTTGAAGCGATAATGGCTCAGTAGTAGGATCTTCACGCGCCGATCCGTGTGTTGATGGTTCGAATTTTACAATAGGCTTGAGCACTAGGTTAGGGAAAACATCGTGCAATGATGAGTCTGGCTCGCAACCACCCCACTAGGACCCGGTATCTTTACGTAAGTATACTAGTCGTAGAGAGATACTTACATACTCGTATCTAAAGCACTAAAAGTGTTTTTTGTGATAACACGGTAGTAAGTGTTTTGCTTAGACCTTCATCATGCATCTGTTTTCCCGAACACTACAATACAGGAGTCATCAAGGCAACAAACGACCCACTCGTCTCGTTACCCAATAGGATAAAAAAAATATCAAAAAGTATTCGATCTTAAAAAGTAAGTACATTTTTTTGTAAACAAAACTAACCCGCCCATTGGATGCAAACTTGCCTATAGGTTGTTGAATTATTCTTTTACAGCGATCGGCTCGCAAAAAGCCCGTTTAGGTTTGTTTTCTCGTATCCCTTATTTATGTGCTGAACCATTAGTTTACTGCTGACCAGTGCAGCATTCCGAGACCTCTAGACTAGCCCACAGTGCGGTCTTTTCGTTGTTTTAGACTCTCGTACATATAGTTATCCATACAAGAGATAGGTAGATGCACAATTGTTCTGGCTGCCAAATTAGTTCGTTCTCTATTTCTACGTTTCCGTAGGTTCCGTGAATTTTTTGTTTACTTACTATACATATTACATAATTTACATACGTAATTACTATAGGTACCTAACTTATTTTTGCTTTCCGTAAGTAGGTAGTAGTCGACTGATCGGTTCGAACTTGGTACGAACCCTACAATAAGCTTGACCGTGAAGGAAAACATCAAGACTAAAGCATTTTTTATTCTCGATAGTGTAGCGTACCTAGCGCATCTCTATATCGAAGCCACCTTTCATTCGTCGTTGCTAAAATTGCCCTTTCACAGAATCATTCTCTGTTCCTCATATTAGTTTGCAGATCGGGCTAGATGTTATTTTTAGAACATCTATTTTATGGACAACATTACTAAACGCGTGAGTTCTGCGTTTAGTAGGAAGACGCCACAGACAGACACACAGCTACACATGTTAAACTTATAACACCCCACCTTTTTTGTGTCGGAGGTTAAAAACGTAACCTACGGTCGTGGAATGCGTAACATAGAGTAGGTGCGGAATGTTTTTGTAGAAACCAAAGTTACGGTCGCAATAACAGCAAGTTTCGTCGACACCCAGAGCATGTACGCTACGTGCTGGCTCTGAATCAAGCGCATTATTCCAACTGCCTCTTAAATCTTTGTATTCTCGCTATTGCTTTTGTGAGTTTAGTGCTGATAGATCAGATTTTCGGAAACTATGGAACGATGATAACTGTAAACTTTTATTTAGCATTTAACACAATGATATTACTTTGCGCATCGTTTCAAAATATATTAAGTAAGGTGGTCAACGATTTTAGAATAAAAAAAGTAGATATAAGAAAAGTATAGGTATAATACCATACCAAAAAGTAGTTATACCAAGTTTGATATACATATTTATATTTTATTCATCATCAGCTGGAAGACGACTGCTGAAAATAGGCCTCCACCATAGAACGCCACTTGGATCAGCTACTCGCCTCATGCATTCAACGGTTCCTCGCGGTTTTGCAAGTCTTCGGAACACCAAGTGGGAGGTCGTCCTACACTACGTCTTCCGGTTCGTGGTCGCCACTCGAGAACCTTTCTTCCCCGTCGGTTGTCGGTTCTGCGAGCTATGTGGCCTGCCTCTTGCCACTCAACCATTCAACTTGCTAATTTTGAGGGCTATGTCAGTCACTTTCATTGTCCTGCGGACCTCCTCATTCCGGATTTTATCACACAGGGAAACCCTAAAGAGGGAGGGTTTCCCTAAAGAGCTATGGAGAACCATAGCTCGTTGCGCAATTTTAAGATTGGTAATGAGGCCAACACAGGGGCGTATTTACTCTTGGGCCAAAAGGGTCAATGCCCGGGGCGGCAGGCTGCTAGGGGCGGTGCAAGCAGAAGAAATTTATAAAAGACTACGTAACTAAAGCTCTGAACAGTGTTAAACTGTGTTTTGTCTCTTTCGATTCAGTTTAAAATTGTCAAAAAAAGGGCGGCGAGGCCTGCAGGCCCAGGGCGCTGAATCCTAAAATACGCCACTGGGCCAACAGTAACTCACGTCTCAATGCTATAAGTCACCTCTTCATTGCCATATTCTATTAGTTACAATGAAAAGGCTGTTTGATTAAAGTATATGCATAGGTGATTACATTTTCGACGCAAATCATTTTGAAACGCGATCTTGGCGAACCTAGTTTATTTTTCCTGGTATTACTTTTCTATAAAATCCATACGGTCTCCATACTTGCGGCAACATTTCGTAAGGCAACCGCAGCGCGTTATGTTACTCCTTAGAATAATCATTCTTGTAAACGAAGATACGACGATAAAAGGATGGTGCAGCGCGACCTCGAAAAAGTATTTGTTGCAATGAGAAATGAAACAAAATGTCTTATCTGTATCAATGTTTTATTTTCCTCTTAGACACGCTAGCTACAGATTCGGTCTCATATTCTATCTCGACTCGAGGTTTCTTGCGCATCACCGATTCGGCCATGTCCTGCAATAAAGAAAACAATACTATTTGTAGGATATTGCAAGTCCGGTTTACATTTAGGGTCTTTCAAACGTTACTCGAGTCAACCGACAGATGGCGGTACCCATCTCAAGTTTGCGTACTAATGGCGCGTTTACATGGCTACAGGCGTTTTCGGTCACCAACTAATGTAAAAGTTTAATCGGTTGGCCGTATTCATAGCTGGGCATTAACTCGTTAATCCGTTAATCGTTAATTAACGAAGTTAATATTTTGATTAACGGATTAACTTTTAAGTTAACTTTTAAAAATGTTAACGGACACGTTAACTTCCGTTAACATCAGTCAGAAGTCCGTTAATCGTTAATCCAATGGGTACAGCTACTATTTACCGCACGGCCGGCATCGCAACGCGGCGCGAAAAACAGGTTGACAAGTATGAAATGAAATGACAAGTGCCGGGCGGCGCGTGGCAGCGAGTGAAGTGAGACAAAAACAAAACTAGATAATAATATAATATTTTGCCGGCGCGTGCGAGTGAGATAACTGCGAAGAGATTTGTTTCGTTTGATCATTTCATTACTTAGCGCCGCGCCGGTACTTAGAGTGACGAGTGTTTTTTGTTATTATTTATTATAATTATTACTGTCAGTCATCATTTGCGTGTTGATAAAAAAGATATTCATAAATCTATTCATCAAATACAATACTGCTGTACCCTCAAGCGCTGCAGTTGAACGTCTGTTTTCCACGGGTAAAGACATTTTAACACCAAAGCGAGCCTCCCTTTCAGACGAGAACTTCAATATGTTAATGTTCATGAAGGGGAATATGCACCTTATGCCCGGCGATTAAATTACACATTTGAATTAACAAGTATTTTGTTTTCTTCCTAACTTCCAGTTCCTTCCTAACATCATAAACCAACAGGTTTTATAAGTGTGAACAAAAAATTGTAAAAATGTGTGTAAAATTGCATTTTTAAATCGTTGCGTTAGTGATAACGCAACGATATAAAAATGCAATTTTACACATATTAACGGATTAACGATTAACGTTAACTTGCGTTAATTCTTGCGAAATGTAACGCTTTAACGTTTAACGAAGCTAACTTTTTTTGTAGCGGATTAACGATTAACGAAGTTAACTATTTGATTAACGGTGCCCAGCTATGGCCGTATTCGATCGCAACCCGTTTTCTGTCAACGTCCTAGTATAAAAGTTGTTTCTGTTCCGTATTCGGTCAGAACTAATAATTGTTGTCGGTTAAACCAAATGCTGCTGACACTTTCGGTGACCGACTTAATGTAAACGCGCCATAACTAAATGTGACAGGCCTCAATGACGTGCCCTAAAGAGGCTTATATCTAGCCGTAAACTAGTATCAGCTGTTGACGTAGGAACTGCGGTGACAATAATAGTTATTTACTATTGTTCCAAAATGAAAACTAGCGAGAGCTCTAGACAATTCCTTTCAGCAGAAGACTAGCAACCGATAGTTTTAATCAGGTTGGAGGTCTGTTCACCAACAAATTAATATCAAAGTGCTATTTAGACTAACTTTGTTCAATCAAGTCACATTGATCCTTGGGTTTAAGTAATCTTAGGTAAACTTTAACGCCAGGTTAGTCCGGAACTTTAGGCATCTAACGCTACCTCCAGCCCCCGCGCATTATCTGTGCGCGTGAATAAACTAAACAAAAACGTTACTCTAGAGACACGAGTCGATTTATTATATTTTATATATTTACAGGTTTATGTATTTACTTACTCGCTAGATATAATATTTAAAATTAATTTACCAACATGATTTTGAGATTATTTAGATTATAAGGGTAGTAGTATTATAAATAATAAATAAATAAAATAAAATAGTAGTATTATAAGGGGACTAGTAAAATTTGACACGCGTCCTGCTTCGAAAGCGCCCGGTGGGCCACTGGTGAAAATGCGGGGCGCGCCCGTGCGTATGAGATAGAAATCAACTCTAAATTTGATTAAAAATAAACAACTGAGTTTAAAAAAAATAGTTTATGTCGAAATGTCGAGCATATACGAAAAACGGACTAAGATGCCGTTAAGCAATCTATAGTAACTGCTAATGTAAAAAGTAGTAAATACATTCTGGCCAAGAGAAGGAAGGTAAAAGAGAAGTACTTTAATATAATTACCTCAATATCTGATGTTTCTGATTCGAAGTTGCTGTCCAAATGCACATTTTCCTTTATGCCAGAATCACTGCCCTGTAATTTAAATACATACTTAGTTTGTAATGTGTCAAATTCACATCTAATAAGTTTTTTGTGGAATAAGATTTTTTCAGATTTTTTTATGAAATATGTAATTGGTATTAGGCACTGTTATCTTGTGGCCAAACGAGCTCAAACTCAATGGGGTTACATCGTTTCGTTACAAAGTTCCTGTGCCCACCTTCCGGCTCCATCATCAGAATACTTGGATAAAGTAACAATGCCTGTCTGACACCTTTTCGGAGATACTATATTTTGATGTCAGTTAAAATTCTACAAATCTACATTCCAATTATTTTTGCAGCTCATTTAAACTTTTAAAATAAAGTAAAAAAGAATTCATGGAGAATACTTTCAACTGGAAATAAATACATGGGTTTCCAAACTAGTGTCTACACTGTATTTCAGGGGCCAGACACCTTGCTCCCTTATGAACACACCTTAAATTATGTACACTACTAAGAACAAGTTGCAATCACAAAATAAATTAACTTATTTTCTTACCTCATCGCTATCCATATCGGAATCGGCTTCAACAAATTCGTCTGCTTCTTCCACTCTCATTTCCAATTCTCTCTCAAGTTCTGGTTCCATTTCCCTCTCAACTTCCTCTTCCTCTTCATCCTCTTTCTCACTCTCATCTGAGACCTCCTCGGCCTTTAGGGCTGCATCGAAAGCCATTTGAGGGAAGTTGTAAATGTCATTGTACTACAAAATTTAGGATACATTTTATAAGTTATATTGGATTAATTAAAAAAATAAAACCTAAAAGTTTAAATTTTTCTGTTGTATCATTTGCCACATTATCTGTTAGTCATATTTTAGATTTTATTATTAAAAAATAAAACAGAATATAAAACAAATTAACATTTTAGTTTACATTTTAAGTTAAGATCATATCAAGTAAGTATACATCAAAGGTATTGACATTTTCTTTTTTTTATTTCTCACTTAAAATTTTTAAGTCCAATGCTAGTTTGAACATATAATGTTAGTGTGCAAAATATAAGTATACACTTACAGTGCCTTTCTTCAACCTCTCGAGAAGTTGTTTCTCTATAGCATTGTCTATTCTTGCAGCTACTAATGCTTTTTCTTCTCTCCTTCGTTCACGCCTCTCTATTTTGCGTTGGATTGGAACAAGCTCTTTACTGAAAAGTTCATTAAAAATAATAATATCAAATATATTTAATATGTATAGTATTTTATTGAAATAGATTACTTGGATTGGATTATTATTATTTGCGATTGAACAAGATAATGCCACCAGCTTGCTTGGTATGATGCCAACTGGTAGTGGGCTAGAACATTTGGATTATCTATAGGCCTACTTGGGCTTGTAGATTATCCAAATATTTTTGTAGCAAGGTTAGATGTAGTGTTTATGTAATAGCAACAAAAGCAAGTAACAAAATTAATTTCACGAAACTAGATTCAATAACTGTGCAACTTGTTTTGCAAAATAGTGTGTGTTGTGAAAAGTACAATATCACTGAGATCATAACGCCATCAGCATCAAAGGCTCAGATCTCAAACACACTTAGGCTAAGATTCAGAGACGACTGTAAGCGTGGACTTTTGCTTACATACGTCAAAACTGTATAGAATTTTGACATATGGAAGCGTGAGTCCACGTTTAGATTCGTTTCTGAATCTTAGCCTTATTTCTTGTTTAGTTCTAAAAAGTAATGTAAATATTTCATGATAGTACTTACACTCTTCTAAGTTTTAATTTCCTCATCCGTATCAAATATTGAGTGATTTTAACAAATCTCTGCTTACATTTTGCTTTGATAAACGCTGGCCAATAGAGTAAGTTCTCATTTATCTGATGTATAGCTTTTTCGAAATTTCTTGACAGCTTTACTTTCTCCCATTGCTTAGCAGGAAACATTACTCTGAAAAGAATTTGGAGCCCCATTAGTATTTTTTAATAACACAAACATAAAATTAAGTAATTTACCATAATGATAACAGATTGTAAACAAAATTTAGATAACTTTTAATTAAAATTACCTTTCAGCCGTCTTCATAAACAAGTATATGATGCCGTTTTCCTCTCTCACAGTGGCATATTTGCTATTTGCTAAAGGGCATGCCGCTCGACTGCAAAGCCCTGTTAGGTTATATTCATTTCTGCAGAACTGCTGAGTTTTTGTTCTGAAACATATACAATACCCTTCAAAAATAATCTTTTAATGTTTTCATAGCAAATTAAGTTCTTGTGAATAATAACTTACGTTACTTTGTGAGAACAATGAGTTTTGTTGATAATTGCCCACACTACCTATAAACAAAATAATAACACTTGAAACTTCTTGTAAAGAAGGAAACGAAAAATTTTTGTTTAAATGATTAACTAACTTACATCGTCGTGTTGCATTTTTATATTTACACTTTAAGAAAATCAACAGTTACCAAATCAAGTTAGTTATGCAAAATAAATGAAAATGAAAAATGAAAAAATCACATGGAACTTAACCTCAATGAACGATTATCGATTTGTTTAAGTCATTAAGTGTCAAGATTGTCAAGTATCAAGCTGTCGAAACTGCCAAGTTTCATTTTTTTTTGTTTTGGTTTTGGTTTCACGTGATTTGCGTATTTAGCCAGTGTCAAGTTATATAAATAATAATATATAATAAGTCTCTAGTTTTGGTACATAAAAGTTGTCAAAGTCACGAGCTAACACAAATATTCAGGGTATTTACCCTCCGGTGGGCATTGGTTTGGTCCATTCATTGTATAACAATCGACAATAATGATTACCTACCTAGCAATGACCATTATTGTCGATTATAATAAAAAAAAACTTGAGAAGAAAAAGTCCTACATCTCTTAAACTTTTACATACCTACCGGGCTTAAATTCTCTTTGCTTTTACAGTTGGCTTGTCTCACAGATATGTTTTACTTTAAAGTCTGTGGCTTGTCTGCTTGTCAAGCAATGGGGATCCACGCGCAAAGCTCAGAGCAGATGGCGCCAGCGGCGCGATGGCCACTGTCAAATCATTTTCGCTTTGTTTACATGTGGATTTTTTATATATTTTTGTGTTAAAACCGGTCGATTCATCATAATGGATAACGTGTATGGTACCTGGAAGCTTAAAGAATTGAAAGATGTACTGAAAAAACTAGGAGGAAAGATAACTGGAAGGAAAGCAGATCTTATTGAGAGGTAGACGTTTTTATAATAAAATATTTTTAACAGTGTTAAGTTACACAATTTACAGCTTTTCTTTATTGTAACACGTTAACACTTACTTGATTCATGCTAGGAAAATTTACGAAAAATCACAGACCATTACTTATAATAATATGTGGTTTTATTATTTTTAGGTTAGAAGCTTATGACTGAAATATTAGTTTCGGCCATCAAAGCCCTAACAGCGTCTGAAAGCCAAGCAGTCGACGTTTCCGCTGTACAACTTTACCAAGACGTCAATAGTTCCACAATATTGCCGAAGATTATCAAGCAACAAATGCAATGTAAGTAGTTTCTATACAATTGACAGGTAGTTTCTATCTATACAATGTTAAAGGTATATGAAATCATGTTTAATACCCCTATCCGGATCTTATTTTAACATGATGGCTCTTGTTTCAGATTGTTCTTGCAACGCGGCGAATCACGGAGAGAGGCTTGACCAAGATTGGGCTCCAGAAAATGTTCACCACCTACAACTTTACTGGAACAGCTGTGCCAGCAACCCAAAGCTGCGCTCCGTTATGTAAAGGAGTTGGGATGGCTTGGGTAAATACTGGCAGGGGGAAATGCACAATAAATCTCAAGCGGGACATCAGTGCAGGCCTTATCGCCCCGACTTGAATAAGAATAAGAAAGAATAATTATACTGTATAATAAAACAATAAAAAGTAACAAAAACTTTTATTTCACTATATTCTCTCTAAAATTACAAACCATAGCACAACCAAATAAAATCCTAGATGCTAGGGGGGACATGATATGGGCTTAGTTCATTTTTTAAAATCTTGTATATCTTAACTAGACCAATAATATGTTCTATATGAACATGTTTGCTCACTAATTTCCGGTCCGGTATTATTCTAATACTTGGTATTTGTCTTTCCTTTCCAAAACATTGTAATATTTATACTAATGTCTTTTGAAACAAAAATGTCCTGTACATTAAAGCCTCTGTCTGCCATGATAGAATCACCACTGGCACAAAGATTTTCCAGTTTGTATCTTTCTATAATCTGTCTATCACTGACTGAATCTCCATAACATTCTGAGACAATATGTAAGACCACCAGTCAGCCCAATCATTGCCTTCACATATTATAGTATTTTTGTGTTTGTAGCTGCTAAATGTCACTTGCTGTGCTACAGGATTCCCATGCTTTGCTATGGGTATTTTTGTAGTTGATCACCAACACAAACATTAATAATTTGACTTCCCTTGTAATTTAAGTTATTACACATGTGTCTAACACCAGCATGAATTTATCATAGATTTCTAGGCCCATATAAAAATGAATAGCTTCTTGCTTCTTTCTAAATACCGAAGGCTTCTTGATGTAGGTGTTGTTGAAACTCAAGTGCACCAAGCGTATGCTTGGTACAGTCCTTTTTTGAGATATCTGCATATCTGAGGATCTCCTGAAAAACAAGAAAGTTTCAAAAAAACTCTTACAAGCTACTTATTAAAAATAACTACAGAGATTAATATAAGACGATCTGTGACACTTGATGACCGAAATAAACACATAATAATTCACCTGTATAAGCTGATTCTTCTACATAATCAGATTCATGGAAATGACTCCGGCATAACCTTGTATGCTGTGTAGTACAAAGTTTTTGCGACGTATAGCTTCTTTTTTATTATTGGATCCTTGGGAAATAAATGTACATCGGGGTTCAAACATCCTGGTACTGCACACAGTGGCATATAATTAAATAAAATTAAGATTTACTGAGTTATAGGTTATAAAATGTATGAAACTGACAGTTTTCAATGGCCATGGCGACGATGCGCCACCTATCGTGATAAATTGGCAGTCAACATCCCCATCAATGTTTTAGCTTTCAATCATCTAAGGAATTATTAGGCATCACCACATTTATAGTAATCTGTGGGCATCACCGAACACGTCAAAGCTTTTTATCGATACATTTTATACAACCTTCCTAAAGCTAAAATCACATCACTATTTCTTATTCTATTTATCTCTACCTAGTCTGTGTTCTATTTTTAATTTTCCGTTTGAAATCGTACGTCGGTTATTTTATTTACTGCACATCTATTTGTTTTTGAAAGAATTGACGAAGGAAATCTCTGCTGCGATCTGTGAAAAATGTTCTCAAACTTATTTACCTTTTCCTTCTGATGGTTGTAAGGAAAATAAATACATTTACATCAGTAGGGAATAAATAATGTAAGAAAATGAGTGACAACATAAAAGTAGTTGTCAAAGTTAGACCGCTCATTTCTCGCGAAATTGAGGATAAACTAGTGTGTCAGTGGCGAGTACAAAACAATACTCTCTATCAGCTCGACAGCAATGGTCGGGACTTTGGACAGACTTTCACATTTGGTGAGTGGAACTATCTCGATTTGGGGTTATACGCATCACCTCTTTATGGCATTAATTGTTATTATAATGAGGCTACGGCCTACACACACCTGCACCAAGCATATCTATGAAGGTCGGAATTATTAATTAGTACTTAAACACCAATATTTTCAGATAAAGTGTATAATGAGGCTACAAAGACAACAGATGTGTACAATGACGTCGCTAAGCCGATCGTGGAAGCGGCGACTGCTGGCTTCAACGGCACTATATTTGCTTATGGACAAACATCCTCTGGAAAGACTTACACAATGACGGGAACAGAAGCTTCACCAGGAATCATACATCTTTCTGTTCTCAATCTATTTGAGAACATCAAAAATGTTCCTGACAGAGACTTTTTAGTTAGGTAATCATATAACAATGTTGGAATTATATAAAATACCTATTAACACTTGTTATCTGATACTGATTGCTTTTGAAGTGTCCGTTTATTATGTAAGCGTAATATAATACTTCAGAGAATTTGCCAATGTAGAAACATGCAATGCAACTTAACAAGCCAATTTAACAGTCCTTAACTATATTATAATTCTTATTTTACAGAGTATCTTACATAGAAATCTATAATGAGACAGTGAAGGATTTGCTTGATGTGAAAAAAGAGAACATCAAAATCCATGAGACATATGAGGGAAGCATTAAAGTAGATGCCTCAGAAAAGGTTACCTCTTCACCTGAAGATGTGCTAGAAGCTATGCGACAGGTAATATACAGGTTTAGTGAAACATCCGTGTGCAACTTTCAATCACCTGATAATACTTTTCGAAACTTTAAAACTCTGGCATATTTAAGCTTTTTACTAACCATGTTCCAGTGACATTAGAATGGGTTATCCACTCCAGTGCCACACTGCCTGGGTGACATAGTTCTACAGTGCTCCAATTCCGAGCAAATTACTATTAAAAGTGTGTTTTCAATTTTACGACTATGCAGCTTTAAATCTAATAACAAATAAACAAGCCATTCTATAATTGGGAGTTCCATGAGACACAAATTACATAATTTCTGTCGTTATACATTTTTAAAAAGATCACACTGACACAATAAAAATGAAATTCACAAAAAATATATCATTTTTATTTTAATTTTTTTTATCATCCATTAGTAATTTAAATGATACCATCAGATGCTTTACATTTTAATTAATAAAAAAATGTATGACAACTATGTATTTAAACACAATTTTTCCTGGCCAAATCAAGAAATTGCATGTTTTTAGTACAGCTTTACGGCCCGCGTTGAACAAGTGTCGTCAGATGTTCTGTCCAATTTGTATGCAGCGTTTTAACACTCAATAGATATGCCCGACTTTAACTCTCTTTTTTGACAATTTCCAATTTTTCGAAATAGATATATTTGTTTCACATGAGAAAACTAATTGAACAACATCATAAAAAAATGGAGTCAACATCCCAATTACTTTACTATATATAAGATATTTTCTTCATAAGGTTTTGCATTTCTTGGCTCATGGCCCCACCGTCTTTGACTCACTATTACTTGTGAACCCACTGCTTGGGGGGAACACCAGTCTATAGAGTATGACTTGTGGTTAATATTAATTAATGTTGACCAATTTTTTATTTAATGGGACTAGCCACACTGTCACCCAGATATTGTACATATTTAAAACTAAAATCAGTGTAGTGAGAGAACAGGTTTATAAATACACGGACAGTTCATCCTGCAGCTGCAACTACATGGTATATCATAATACTGCTTATATAAGAAATTTATAGAGATTGAGTTGAATGTTTATATTGTTACATTTTCAGGGTGAAGCTAACAGACAAACAGGTGCAACAAACATGAATGAGAAAAGTAGCAGATCTCATTCTATATTTCAAATTGTAAGTACAGATAGTTTATATCAGGTTACTAATGCTGTTCTAATAGTTTCTCACTTGAAATAAATGCCTAGACAAATTTAGTTGTTTACTGACTGAGCATCATTCCACTGTCAAGCTTCGTGTTCTTTTTGATGGTGTAAGATTTGGAAAGATGCAACTGCCACTACTTTCATGAGAGCTCATGAAGGATCCATGTGAAGTAGCTGGTGGTTGATTATGGCCCACTTTTAACAGTTGCATACCTACATCGGAGCTATTCTTCTAATCTTTTTAATCCGGTGACAGTTTGTACTGAATAGTACACCCAAAGCAGCAGTGTGCAGTGCAGCTCATCCGCAATGACTCGTTTGTAGAAGCTAAGCTGTAGAGCCTTGAGCATCAGCGTAGAGTTTCTTGTTTGTCGGTCTTTTATCGGTTGCATTTCGGCGATAAAGGTACAGGATATCTACAAACTGTCTATATCATTCCTTTACATAAGTTTTCTATAACATTGCAGACAATCGAGTCTCGTGAGCATATTGAAGGTGCAGAGCAGGCTGGTTGCGTCAACGTCTCGCAACTGAATCTCGTTGATCTCGCAGGCTCCGAGCGTGCCGGACAGACCGGCGCTACTGGAATACGATTTAAAGAGGGCACGCATATCAACAAGTCATTGAGTGCACTTGCACTTGTTATTAAGCAGCTATCGGAAGATCCAAATAAGTAAGAATCCTTTTTTAATTGTATCTTTTTTTTTTTCTTTTTGGCCAGACATGGTTTGCGTATTTTGCCAATTTCAAGTTTAAATTGTACCTTTTGGTATAGTGGCGTTATATTGCCTAGGGCGACTGTCAACTTGGCCTATTATAAGAAAAGTTAGTGTATACAGGTTTTTATTTACAGGTATGCAAATTACCGAGACAGCAAACTCACTCGAATTCTACAAAACTCTCTTGGTGGAAATGCGAAAACCAGCATCATATGCGCCATCACACCAGCCGCTTTAGAAGAGACTATATCAACATTGCAGTAAGAGAGTTACACATATTATAATTAGGCAGCGAACCTGTTACTAGCACACTTTATGATCAACAAAATATTTTTTTTTTTTTTTTTTATGTTATTTGGTAACGAGACGAGCCGGTCGTTTGCCTGATGGTAAGCATAACGCCGGTCCATAACGATTGCAGTGCCACCCAGAACTTTGAAACACAAAGGCCTGCGCGGCACTGCAATGCGCTCGTTACCCTGAGACATTAGGTATTAAGTCTCATAAGCCCAGTAATTTCACTGGATACTCTGCTCATCAAACCGGAACACAGTAATGCTTTCACACTACTGCTTGGCGGCAGACTTCACGAGCAAAGCGGTGGTAACAACCCAGACGGACACTCGCAGAAGAGTTAGTCCTCCCACTAACGAAAGGAACCTATTCTCAAATTTTATAATACTAGCTTCCGCCCGCGGCTTCGTCTGCGTGGTTTGTACCTTTGTACCTTTATAAATTGTAGTCTATATGTTATTTTGATGTATAACCTATATTACTGTAAAGTTTCATCAAAATCCGTTCTGTAGTTTTTGAGTGAAAGAGTAACAAACATCCATCCTTCCAATATTCCGCATTTATAATATTAGTAGGTCTTCTATCAACGTTTTTGACTGAAATTATTAAAAAAACAACTGAATTAATGTTTTGACAAAAAAACACTTGCCATGTTACCACAAAAAAAATCACTTGGATGCCGGTTTAGCTAGACAGTGTCTAAAGATAAACTTCTAATATGATTAGAAATGTCACAACAGAATGTAGTTAGACAATTTGGTTAGACACTACTTAAAATAAGATTTGTAGTTGCTCATATTTAAACATGCAACTAAGGCATGTTTAGGAGTAAAGTGCTGTTTTTCAAAGGTTTAGGATGTGCTTATTTTTTTTGTGGTAAGACTGTCAAAGTCTATCAACTATCTAATCTAACAGCTTTGTGTGGACTGATCTTTAGATTTTTTTACATAAATTCTTATTGTTATGACTTTTTACCAGATTCGCAACCAGAGCGAGAGCTATAAAGAACAAGCCGGAAGTGAATGCGGTCGCCACAGACGCTACGATGATCCAGAGCCTTACCAAGCAGCTGTCCAAGTTGCAATCGCAGTTGGAAAGCAAAAAGAATCTGGAAGTTATGCTGGAGACAAGGAAACATGTTGAGGTCAGTTTCCACCTTAAACAACCTAACTAGATTCTCTAAAAATCTAACTAATCTAGCTCAAAATTTAACAAGATAATCAACTGATACAAGCCTATTTCACATCTCAGGAAATCTGACCTTTTTTTTGTGTTATTTGATAGCGAGACGAGCTGGTCGTTTGCCTGATGGTAAGCATAACGCCAGCCCATAACAATTGCAGTGCCACTCAGAACTTTGAAACACACAGTCCTGCGCGGCACTGCACCCTGCTACCCTGATAATGAAAACATAATTTACAGGATTATTAAAACTAGCTTCTGCCTGCAGTTTCTAGCAAGTAGTAACCTATGTTACTCTCCAGTATCAGGTCCATAAATCTATTCAAATAAATAAAATTGACGTGTCTGTTTGTAATATCAAAATAATATTTTTTACTAAATGCATAGGAAAGTATATACGGTACCTATAACGAAACGACCATTTTTAAAAGTTTTGTCTGTCTGTCTGTTTGTTCCGTGTAATCTCCGAAACAGCTGGACAGGTTGTGATGGCACATTTACTGGCAGATAGCTGATGTTACAAGCAGTAACTTAGGCTACGTGAGCGAAGCCGCAGGGTACAGCTAGTGATATCTATTCCAAAAACCACATCCGTTGCTGAAAGGACAATCAACTGACCAATAAACATAAATTTCTCATTTATACCGATGTAATCATTTTTCTTTAGCAAGACCTACAGAAGCAGATAGCAAACCTACAGAAGCTTATTCTGAACGGTTTCGGACAAAAAAGCAGCATCGAGCACATGGGCGGTGCACGAAGAAAGCTACAGCCGCCGCGACGTAAAACTATTTCAACATTACACTCCATCGATGAGGATCCTGTTCCTTCGATTCCAAAGTTTTGCACACCTTCATTGAAGTACAAGTGAGTAAAACTATTACCTATATATACCTTGTATTATCTATTCTGTGGTATCACCAAACTTTATTCCTACACCCTGTTCCATATGTAATCTTAGATATTTTTTGTAAACAAAGAAACGTCACGAAAAGTCACTGTCAAAGTGACATGCCAGTTGCCCAAAACATTTTCCACTTGTGAAAAATATATTTGTTACTATTTCCTCCGGCTTTGCTCTCGCGCTGCACAATTATAACTTAACATGAACGATCCGTTGCTCCGTTACTACGTGAAAGAAGGACAAACCAACAAATCAACAAACACATTTTTGCATTTATAATTTTAGTTTATTGGACCTACAAACAGCTATTTTTTATACTGTTGGATAACGAGACGAGCGGTTCGTTTGTCTGATGGTAAGCATGACGCCAGCCCATAACAACTGCAGTGCCACTTAGAACGAAAAGTCCTGCGCGGCACTACATTGCGCTCGTTGCCCTGCGACATCAGATTATTAAGTCTCACGAGCCAAGTTCACTGACGCTTTGCTCATGAAATAGGAACACAGTAATGCACATTACTGCTTGGCGGCAAACTACACGAGCAAAGCGGTGGTACCCACCCAGACGGAAACTCGCAGAATAGCTCCTGCACTGAACTCACACGAATATTCACACCAGTCAAAAAGTTTGGTTTTATCCATATGTACACTCATTTGCATAACTTTTTTGCTCCATCAACATTTGAACTTAGGCTCCCGATGAGATAGGCAGCGCAAGTCTATTTCATCTTTTATTTTAATTCATCTAAACAAATTATTACAAAAAACAATATCATTTGTATGCACATCTTTTAGATTCCATTGTGATCATAGTATTCTAATTTTAATGTGTTACCATCTAATTATGCAATAACTTGTTTCACAGTCCAATGGTAATCCCGGCTCCGTCTGACTTTTTACCCATCCAGAGTACTAACAAACTGTCGAGTTTGCCGGAAGAGCCTGTAAGACTTATTACCCCACCACCGACTGACAGAAAAGTTAATTTCAACAAAGACATCATTGAGATTGGTAAGTAAGCGGTTATGACACAAGGTTTCGCCCGCGTTCGCACAGGAACCGTGCATTTTCCGGGGTAAAAGTAGCCTATGTAACTCTCCGGTCCATAAACTATATCTGTGCCAAAAATCACGTTGATCCGTTGCTCTATTACCTTCGCCAAGACAGTGCATCAGCTTCAACAGAAAAAAAAAATTGCTCTTAAACTGTTCCCAGTTTACGAGCAATTTTTTTTTCTGTTTGATAACGAGATAAGCTTGTCATTTGCCTGATGGTAAGCATAACGCCGGCCCATAATAATTGCAGTGCCACTCAGAACTTTGAAACACAAAGGCCTGCGCGGCACTGCAGTGCGCTCGCTACCCTGAGACGTTAGGTATTAAGTCTCATAAGCCCAGTAATTTTGCTGGCTACTCTGCTCATCAAACCGGAACACAGTATTGCTTGCACATTACTGCTTGGCGGCAGACTTCACACACAAAGCGGTGGTACCAACCCAGGTGGACACTCGCTGAAGAGTTAGTCCTACCACTAATAAATAAGAGCTGCACATGATTTGTTTCTTTAGTATTTTAGTTAGCCTATTTGCTTATCTCATCGTAACATTTATCTACCTTACAGACAGTGATGATGACGATGACGATTCGACATTACCGACTTGCTCGCCATATCATGTATGCTACAGTAAGTATTTCAATATCTACACTTACAATTCAGCAGTGATAAAAGTTAGAACACATAAACAGGTAATAAAAATGTAATTTTCAGATGAACCTCAAACACCTCCTTGTATACGTCGAAAGAATTTAAGTCGGGCTGAAAAAAGCTATCAAGACATTGTAGAGTTAACTAAACGGGAGAAAATATACCAACCGGCTGTGGTAAGCTTAGTGAAATTCGTAAACTATTACTAATAAAATTGTTTGTATATTTTTACATTTGTTGATGAATTACAGGAAGAGCTTATGGAAAAACTAGAACTAAGCACACAAATGACAGTAAGACTACAAGATGAAATTGAAGTACTTAAGAAAAGCAGCAAAGATAAAGATTTAGAAACTGACAACTTAAAATGTAAAATAAAAAATATGGAAGATGATGCCAAAAAAGCCAAGGTAAAAAATACAAATCATAGTATCTCTGATATTTTCGATCAGTGGCTCGTACCGTGAGCCTCGCGTTTTTCGATCTTCGATTAGCGCGAAGTCAAATCGAAGATTCTCTATGATTCATGTTCACATTTCTAAACCGAATCGTGATTAATTACTACTAGCCTCTGCCCGCGGCTTCACCCGCATTCCCATAGCAACCGTGCATTTTTAAATGGTAATCAGTATTCTAAATTACAGCTAGAACTAGAAGCTAACCGTAAAGAATACGATACGAAAGTTATAGACTGGGAAGTAAGCTACGAAACACTTAAGAAAAAAGCTAAACTTAGAGAAGAAGAACTTCTTTTTTTATTAGAAGAAGAAAAGCGTAAAAAATTTGTAGACATAGGTGAGTTCAGTATACATAACTCTTATGCAGAGTTTGCTCTTAACTTTAAGCCTTGTATTTAATGTAAATTGTTACTCTTTCAGGAAAATTATCTCCAAAACTCCCAGATAAAGACCCAATGGCTTTCATTGACATATCTAAAGATATTCCTTTAGTAAATAGTGATAACGAAAGTAGTGTTATTACGTCTAACGAAGAGGATTCATCTGAACAAGTGCTTGATTTAGTTGCTAGTTTGGAGGACCAACTAATAGCTAAATGTCAAAATATAGTTCAATTGGAAGCCAACATTGCATCCCAAAAGCAATCTATCGAATTCTTAGAACAATCTAGTCACGAACAACAAAAACTTATTGATAATTTCAATGAAAAACTTGTGTACCTAGAAAATGAAAATGGATTGTTACAATGTAATGTTGGTACATTAAACGCTACCATAAAAAATCAAAAAGAAAATTTAGAAAGAGCTCAAAATGATATGATATCATATAACAGTGTCATCCAAGAACTTCAAATTAAATTAACGAACAAAGATAATCTGTTAAATATGAATATTACTGATTCAGTCTTAGAAACCATGATAGCCAATGAGGAGAAAGTAATCGCAAATAACGAAAATATGAAAAATATCATACATTCATTTAAAATAGCTCTTGATAACCGCAACAAGGAGATAGAACAATTAAAAGCATCAATCCAAGATAATAGAGATACTCAAAAATTAACTGAAAATATTAATGACAGTACAAAGGAAATTGAAATTTTAAATAATGAAATCCTTAAATTAAAGGAACAAGTTACTGACAATACAACTACGATTACTAAGTTAATGTGTGAGAAATCTTATTTAGCCAGTATCGAACAGGATCTTAAAAAAAAACTGGCAGAAAGTTGTGATCAGAATGTTGAACTTGAAGAAATCAATAAAGAAAACACACTACGCATTGTCAATTTAAATGAAACTAATGAAAAACTTTTACATTCGTTAACAGATAAAAATGAAACAGAACAAAAATATGTTAAATTAAATAACGAGCTAGAAAATAAAATAATTGACTTGTCTAACAATATCGCTCAAATCAAAGAAAAGATTAAAGAAAAGGATTGTATTATATCTACACTAAGTAAACAAAGTGAAGATACACAGAAATATGAACACCAAGCTAAGTTGGCCATTGACAAATTAAAGGGTGTTATTTCCATTTTAAGTGGTGAATTCCAAGAAATTCCGGAGTTAATTGACAATTTTAGCACTTTGTTTAATGTACTCAGTAGCTGTCTTAATTCTTTGGAAAATGAAGCTATTGATACAGTTGCAGAAAATACTTTGTTAAAAACGGAAAATTCCGAACTTAAAAACAAATATGACATGGATACAAAAGAGCTTCTTCGTGAAATTGAAGATTTGAAGAAATCTGTAGAAAATTACTTGATTGACAATACAAACGTAAAAGAGATAAATAAGAAACTATCCAATGACATTTCTAGTTACCTAAAAGAGATAGACCTTAAAAGAAATGAATATAATATTTTAAAAGCAGAATGTGATAGTCTCAAGAATGCTGAAAATAGTTTGCGATGTGAATTATTGCAAAAAGAAGAAATAATATCGTCGTTAGAAGCGAAACTTTCAGATTCTAATACTGCATTAAAATCTGTTCATGACCAACTCCAAATTAATGATGAAAAAATTACTAAATTTTCCATTTCTGTTGAAGAATTAAAAACTGAGCTAGAACAAAAATGCGACGAAATAATAGTTTTTCAGCAAAAAATTAACAACTTTGCTCAAGAAAAAGATGACCTTGTTCAGAATATCTTCAGAAAACTTTGCAAGATCACAAATGAATTCAAAATCGAGAGTGACTTTTCGTTTGAAGATGTTAATGAAAATTGGTCTGAACATATTTGGGTGTTATTAGATAAACTTATTCCTTATATTTCACAAATTAACTCTAGAAACGTACATCATTTGGAGCACCAACAGCATGAGTCGAAGAAGGAAGTGGAAAATCTACTTCACGAAAACGAAGAGTTAAAGATTAAACTCTCTGAAATAGAAAATCTAAATAAAATTTTGTCTCTAGAATTGGAAAAAAAAAACTTGGATGAGGCAAATATTCACCAAAATATAATCAGAAGCAATGAACTCTTGAAGCAGCTACAGGACGATCTGCAATGCAAGGTTGAAGAAATCAAAGTTATGAAAAATAAAGCTAAAGAATGGAAAGATAAATTCACTAACCTTGAAGTTGTAAAGAAACAACACATACAAGATCTACAAAATGAAATAGAAATAATTAAGGCTCGTCATCCATCGTGTGTACAGGATAGACCAACGAAAATAGATCTTTTGTCACAAGAAAAAGATACAGATTCGAATCTAGAAAAATCGTTTTTGAATTTTGTATCTGAATCTAAAAACTTTGTAGATACAGTTTCACCACTAAGTTTACTAACAATTTGTTGCAATAAAATTGTAGAGGTTATAGAACCGAAACAAAATGATTACAATTTAGCTACATCATCCAGTTCCGACACTGAAATTAAAAACAGAACTAACATAACCAGTTGTTCGACGTGCGATCAATTAACAGTAGATCTTCTACTAAAACAACGTGAAAACGCTACACTCTCTGCCATTTTAGAACAATTACAGATAACCAATAAAGAATTGATAACTGAACAAGAAAACATCCGTCAAGAGATCCAGTTGCTTGTCGAGCCAGCTCAAGGGTTACAAAAAAAAATATCTAGTCACAAAACGAATCTATCAATTTTAACAGCTACTACGTATGCTGAAAATAGATCACTGAAGTCTCAAGTTAAAGGATTACAACATCATCATAGCAGATTCCATAATGTTTGCCAAAGGGACATTCCGGAATTCAAAAGGCAGTTGCGTGAGTTATTGGTAATTTTAAAAGGTGATTCCTCAGTGTCTGAAATCCAAAACGTCAATCTTAAACGATATTCGTTACCGGATGTTTTAGACAACAATTCAACTGTGTGTAACTTTAAAAATGATACAACCTTAGATGGAGACATTTTAATGTTGGATACAAATGTCACACTTACTACGACTGGAGACAATACTCTAGTAGGGTTTGATCAAACATGTTTAGATTTAACCCAAACAATGTTCAAAGAGGTTTCTTGTCAAACTAATGATCTTAATCAAGCAGATTCAAATGTTGTAGATAGTTATGTTAGCGAATTAGAGAGAGATGGCCAGTCACTAGAAGTACTGAAAAAAGAAAATTGTAAGGTAAAAATACTCGAGGACAGATTTCCAGAAGGTAATAAATCAAAAGATGATTATCAAAATAGTCCAATAAAGATATCTAGCTCTAATGAATGTATTTCATGTCTAAAATATCAAAACGATAGTGAAATGCTTAATAACATAAGATTGGAAAAGGAAATTCAAAATCTTACTCAAAGACTGACGGATATCGAAAATGAAAAAAAAATTATTGAGAAACAATACAATAGTATAGTTTTAGAAAAGCCAAAAACCGATGCTGTAGTAAGTAAATTAAATGCTTTAAAGAAAGAATATGATATTAAAAGCAATGAAGTAACTAAATTGACTGGTTCACTTAACATCAAGAATAAAGAACTTCAAACCTTACAAGAAGAGTACGACTCATTGTCTACTCAAGTAATGGAAAACATTTCCGAAGTAGAAGATCTCAATAAAGAATTGAACAGATTAAAAAAAGAAAATCTCGAACTGAATGAAAAAGTATTGAAATTGAAATCGCGAAATAACACATTTGATTTTGATGAATGCCATTTAAATGATGAAGTTGTGCATTCTGTTTCAAGTGGGACTAGGCCGCATGCAAAACTTAGCAGGAGTTTCAGTGACTCTGAAACTTCATCGAGGTATAATAAAATTTGTACGTTGCAAAATGAACTACACGCTGGTCGTGAAGACTGTAAAGTATTAACTGAGGATGTAGCAACTATTAAGGAACATTTGGGTTGCAGCAACATTTCGATGGATTTGGATGAAAGTATGAGTGATTCGAACACCATTTCACAAGCAAATGACTTCATGTCACCCAATTCGCAAAACGCTAAATTAAATATGCCGAACATTAAAGAAGAACATTCAATGGATATTTACTCACTCGATAAAGTGGATTGCTATAACTATTATCTAGAAATAGCTGGAGTGGAGAAAGAATTTGTCTCAAATGATGTTAAAATTATTGATATTATGAAAATGTTTTACACTAAACTGGTATCGAAACATGGTAATGAAGTAGACAATCTTGCGAACAATTTAAAACATTACGAAGAATGCCGAAATAAATTACAGACACAGATTGATGATATGGTTTCCAAATATGCGACACTTACCAACTCTATAGAAGAAAAAGAAAATAACTTGACTAGAGTCTCAAAGTTCATATCAAATGTTAAAAGTAATATAAATCGTATTAATAATGATTTAAATAGTAGCATAAATAGCACAGATTTTCCAAGAATAATTAATATGTTTAAACAAAACTTTTTGGAAACTTTGGATTATGAATTTGGAATATCTAGTGTCAGTGTTTTTGAATTTATTATTAATAAACATCAGGATGATCTCATGAACATTGAAACACAGTTTGGAACTCTTCAAAATCGAACTGATAACCTGAACACTGAGCTTGGCACGGCTAATACCAACTTGCAAGAACTAAAACAGAAACTTGCTGAACATGAAACTGAATATAACTTGTTAAAAGCTCAGAAAGAGAAAATACTCGAAATAAGCAGTGCTGTCACTCTAGACATCGTCAGAATAGAACAAGAATTACAGAAATCTATTACTGAAGGATGTGAAAAACTAGTTCAGCTTAATTTAATTACGTCTGATATCGACTTTTCAGAATCAGCTAGTAAAATTATTAACAAAGTAATTGACGATGTAATAAATAACTTTAAACTTCGAAATTATGATGAAATAGAAAATGAGAAAGAAAATCTTTCCATTGAAGTAAAGAAATATAAAAAGGTTTTGGAAGAAAAAGAAAAGGAACTGACTGAATTGAAAACACAGATTCAAACATTAAGAGATATAAACAACAATGTGACCCTTGACTTAAATGAAAAAGAAGATAAACTTCAAACACTGAATACAGCCCACGATGACCTAAGCAAAGCTTATGACAACAAGATAAAAGAAAATATTAGCAACCTCAACATGATTGACAAACTGACTGAAGAAATAACCAGTTTGAAAGAATCAATTAGCAACAATGAATCAAAAATTTCTTCGTTATCCAAGAAAAATTCTAATACCACTGAACTGCTTAATTCAATAAGAGATTTACAAGAAAACATTGAAAAATTAAAATCTGTGAACTCAATGATATTAGAAGAAAAGGAATCTTACAGTGTTTCCTTGGAAAAATCAAGTGAAACAATCAAGCAGAATAATTTGGAGATGGAAAAAATGACATCAGACATTCTGATATTAAGAGAATCAGTGAAGGAAGCTACTTCAATAATAGAATCATTAAAACAAGAAGTACAAAATCTGTCGACGTTAAATTCTGAATTAAAACAAAACTTCGAGGAATTAAACCAAGACCGTTCAAGACTGGAGGTCAATATTAAGACTCATGAAAAAACGGCTGAAATACAGAGCAGAATGATTATGAGGTAAGATTTGTTTATTGTCTATAGTAACAATTTCAAATACGTTGAAGCACTGTCGCCACGAATTTCTCTGTGTATTTAAATGTACTTAAGGGCTTATTCTGAAAACTGAACGTCGAAGTTTCGGCAAACAGATCGCAATTTTCCTACCATGAAACTCGCGAAAGTGTTTTAAATTAGACGTTCGTTTTAATTTTCGTAACTTTACATTTTGTCTTCGATGGTAGGAAAAGTACGATTCGTCAGCCGAAACTTCTATGTTCGATTTTCAGAATAAGGCCCACAGATGTGTGCATTCAACTTCGACCACATTACGTATCATCAAATGAAATATTGGTCAAACACTAACCTATCGAGATTCAAATTAAAATTGCTTTATTCATATAGGCCCCAAGGAAGCACTTATAAAGGTTAAAATAAATGACACTTACAGCGGGTCTCTGTAAAGCGGGTCTTAAACAAAGAGAAATAATATATTATAAGATAATTAGAATTTATTCACTTTAAAATTTATTATTATTATTTATTTCAGACTTCAAAAACAAAAGGAAGATGATGACAAATTAGCCAGTGAGAAACAAACTATGATTGATGAGATATCAGAAAAGTACAATACATTACAAAGTGAATTTGAGGAATTGAAGAATGTAAAGGAATCCTTAGAGGTAATTGCAATATAAGTCTATTATTTGAAACTAGTATTTTTTTATACTATTTGATAATAAGACAAGCTGGTCGTTTCCCTGATGGTAAGTATAACGCTGGCCCATAACAATTGAGTGCCACTCAGAACTTTGAATCACAAAGGACTGCGCGGCACTGCAGTCGTTACCCTGAGACGTTAGGTATTGAGTCTCGTAAGACCAGTAGTTTCACTGGCTACTTTGCTCACCAAAACGGAACACAGTAATGCTTGCACATACTGCTTGGCGGCAGACTTCAGGAGCAAAGCGGTGGTATCAACCCAGATGGACACTCACAGAAGAGTCCTACTACCTAAAAAATTCTTTGCACTATTTTTTTAAATACATACCTACCTGCAGATATCGCGTTAACTTGAAATTACACCCTTTTTTTTAAACACTTGTTTCTAGAATTGATGTGATTATATAATGCTAGCTTCTGCCCGCGGTTTTCACCCGCGTTCCCACAGGGACCGTGCATTTTTCCGTGATAAACAGTATAACAGAGCCTTTGTTACTCTCCGGTCCATAGACTATAACTATGCCAAAAATCGTCCGTTGCCCCGTTGCTGCGTGAAAGAAGGACAAACCAACAAACAGACAAACACACTTTTGCATTTATAATATTAGTAGGATATTTACAACCATAACGTGAGGTGTAGTCAGGATCCACCTCACTGTGAAAATGTATAAACACTATATAGTAATATTATATACATATATTACATAGTAATTATTATATTAATAATGTTACTTTGAATAGGCGCGCTACACTGAACTGAAGGAAGCAGACAAGCCGCGTTTGTCAATGGATGCTATAGCGGACTCTTCGCGTCGTCGGCGGCAGAGCATACATGACTCCAGAAGGCTCTTGGGAGATTTAGATGGTAAATAATCATTATTGTTATTAGTACTACATATGTACAGTCGCAGTAAGAAAAGGTTTGTCACCTTAAAGTCTATTTTTGTTTGCGCAGTAGGTGTTTTGTGTTAAGACTCCTTATTCTAATGTATTTGTCTAGTCAATGCCAATATTGCATTACCGTGACAACGATTCTTTTTTTTTTTTGATATATGAAAATAGGTTTTTTTTTTTTAATTTTATTTGGTAACGAGACGAGCTTGTCGTTTCCCTGATGGTAAACATAACGCCGGCCCATAACAATTGCAGTGCCACTCAGAACTTTGAAACACAAAGGCATGCGCGTCACTGCAGTGCGCTCGTTACCCTGAGACATTAGGTATTAAGTCTCATGAGCCCAGTAATTTCATAAGCGGTGGTAACAACCCAGACGGACACTCGCAGAAGTATTAGTCCTACCACTAAGAGATGCAAGTGATAACGACAGACTGACAGATAAAATAAAACAAATTAGCGCAAAGTTAGCGCATTTATGTCCTTTTTCAATTTCAGAACACAAAAATCTTGAGGCGGTGTTCGAGTCTCGGCCAAAACCGGATGATCTGTTTATGGACGTAGATGGCGATGACACTTCCGGCAGAAGCACTCCTTTCGGACTTGGCAAAGGGTATTTTTTTCCAATTCAGATTATTATTTTTAAAGTTTAAGTGTTCATTTAGGTGTGACAATGTTAGATGTAAGCAATATTCGATTTTAGACTTCTAATCCTGGGCGTGTGGTCCTTGCTAGGAATAGTACCATCCCATCTATTCCCGTGGTTGCCGTAAGTGCTGGCTAAGGGAATACCCATGGAATGGGCAGCAGCATTATCCTCGT
This sequence comes from Crocallis elinguaria, assembly GCA_907269065.1. Taxonomy (NCBI): domain Eukaryota; kingdom Metazoa; phylum Arthropoda; class Insecta; order Lepidoptera; family Geometridae; genus Crocallis; species Crocallis elinguaria. The sequence goes on along the minus strand of OU026080.1, from coordinate 13,123,846 downwards.
CAGTAAATTATGACGTTGACGTCATAATTTACTACAATCACCAAAACGCCTGCCAAGCGTGCTGTATTATAGCAAAATCCCCTCTTCATGATGATATTAATGGTTTAAGCCACTATCCTAAAGTATGATGTCAGTACATTAGTTATTTAAATAATAATTATAATAATAACAATATATTAATGATTTGTTACAGCCATGATAGCTTGCTCTCCAGAACAGATCAGGTATGTAAATATCATGTTATCGCTATTTATTTTTTCATGTCACAATATAGGTCGTAGGTAAGTTTTAACCGCTATCCTGATGATAAGTGACGATTTGGTCGAACATGATTATCAATAATGCAGGCCTGTAGGTGGTTTTATAGATTGTCTTTTAACTTCTAACTTGTATACATATAAGACATCTAGATACCCTTTTACTTAGGTTATATATCGATCGGAAAACGCAAATTTGGTCCAGGAGTTCCATGCATAACTTGGAAGCAAAACGCTTCGCGCGTGTACAAAAGCCTGCAATGTATCATTGGCTCTTTGGCCTTAGTCTGGTTGTACGATGATAAAATAGGAATTGGAAAATTAAAATGTGAATTGCTAAATACACTCCCCGAAATGTATTCAGTAAAAACAACAACAAAAACAGTTACTTCATCGAGTAGACCCAAGGCTGAGTGTGAGTAGTCTGTTAATAAAGGTAAAAAACAACATCTGAACCTTTCAATGTGCGATATTCTCATCAATAACTTTGTACTCTGTAATCTGTTATATAAAAATATGTAACAGTATATTGTCAAATTGTAATTTGAACTTTATGTCCAGAGCGATAAAGAGGAAGATCACTCGTCCCGGCCAAGCAGCGTGGTGGCGACGCGGCGACGTCGCCAGAGCATTCACGATATGCATCGGGGAGTAGCGCGCCATACACCTTCACCACACGGTAAATATTATCCTACTAATATTATAAATGTGAAAGCGTGTTTGTCTGTTTGTCCTTCTTTCACGCAGCAACGGATCTACGTGATTTTTGACATAGTTTTAGTTTATGGACCGGAGAAAAACATACTTTTTATCACGATTCCTGTGGGCGCGCGGGTGAAAACCGCGGGCAGAAGCTAGTTAAATATATTTTATTGTTTACTGACATGAGCGGATGTTGACGTAAATACAGGTGTATATGTAAACGGGATCAATATCCGAACACAATGTCGTAATGGGTTCTTAAAAAATTAGGAAGTATTTATAAATCCATGTCAATAAAAAAACATCTATGTATGTACTAAAATGTCATTAGAATGCGAGAGAATATGGACACCCTAAAGGTAGTCGGTCAATGACACGCGATCCAACCGTCTATGCCTCCCGCGCAGCTCGCGCCCGCGCGTCAAGCCTGCGGCAGACGTGGTGACTCTGTTTTGTAATAACTAAGGATATTTTCATGATTAATAGAGGGATTTTTTTTTTCATTTTGTTCGTGTCATACCTGTATATTCACCTTCTCTCCATCTCTCGGCATTTTTCCGGGATAAAAAGTAGTCTGTCACTTTCCTTGTCACAGTTGCAGTATACTAATTTTTTTTTAGTGTCCATTTTTAGTGTCTCCAAACATACATTTTGGGTTAATGTTAATAGTCAATAAAGAGTTGTCTATTACGTTTACAGATCTGTCAAGCAGAGTTAGCGATGAAATACATCATTCGAAGGATACTTCAGGCAACAGGACTAATTCTGGGTATGTTTTTTTTTTTCATTTTTTCTTACTATAATAAGTTTTATTGACTACCAGCTACTTAAGACAAACACAGCATAACATGAATACATTTTTTTATTTATAGACTTCGGAGTGAAGCGTTCTAGGTGCTAATTTTGAACCGCTATGACTTTATAAACCCATCTTAATAACTTAAAGGTTTTCAAGTTGTCAAATTTTCAAGATTATTTGATAATAGCTTGTGCCTGCGGTTTCACTCGCGTAGAAATTCCCACAAAATCGAGCATTTTTCCGGGATAAAAAAAGCTTAATGTTCTCCGTTCCATAAAATATATCTATCTATGCCAAAAATCACGTTGATCCGTAGTTCCGTTGCTGCGTGAAGGAAGACAAACGAACAAACAAACTTTCGTATTTATTATAGTATGAATTTAGATCACTGTACATAATATCAAATCAAATCAAATCAAAATTCTTTATTGTACACCAGTCTTCAGAGAATAACCACAGTAATTGATCTAAAAATTAAAGTACAATGGGCGGACTTATCGCTAAAAGCGATCTCTTCCAGTCAACCTTTGGATGGAAAGAGATTAATGGAGTGTGAGAGGTCGGTGGTGCAAATAGATATAATACTTATCGTAACAGATACACATTAGCAAATACTATATACTATATATTTATATTATACTACATATTACATACACAATTCATACATAAATAAATATATATATCGGAGCAACGACGTCACAGGCGAGCTTCATGGACGGTGTAAAATGACAACAATCAAAACATGTTAACTTTGGTTTACTAATTAACGTTTAGAACCATAAATTACTCATTGGATTGTTAATAATTTCACTTAAACTTTGATTAACTAATTAATGTTTGTGAACCATTAATTACTCATTGAATTGTTAAAACTAGACAAATGATTGTAAAACTGAACAAATTCACTGTAAACACAATTTTTTAAAAGATTGCCGACAAGTTTCTTGCCCATTCTTCTTGTACGGCCTATTACTTGGAATGGGCACCTAGAGTCATTTATTTTAACTATCATGAGTGCTCTCCTGGGCCCCATGTTAATAAAAAGTAATGAATTTCAATTGAAGATTAAAATCTAAAGTAGAATGACAAGATCTAACAAGTTTTATAAAGATTCTTTGTCACAATCTGTTTTGCTATAAATACGAGCGACCGACTGTTGGAAAATGCAGTATTGCGCCTACCGTCGGACCGTTCAGATCTCCCATATAACTTTGCCGCAATAAATGGTTGAGATAAATCGAGCTTCTACGTGTTTTCTTTCTACGAGGGGTGAGCGGTCACCATGATGCTGAAGATGTTGACGTCACCGGTGGTGACGTCACCGTTTTTAAAAAGACCCCTGGACTCGCCGCCCCGTCATCAGAAGTGGGATTGGAACGGAACAACCTAGCTTTCCAATCCTAGCCTTCTCACCCGCTTGTCACCTGAAGTACCAGCGCAGATGGAGTGGGATTGGAACGGAACAACTTCGCTTTCCAATCCTAGCCTTCTCACCCGCTTGTCACCTGAAGGACCAGCACAAATGGGCAATGCAGCCGAGCCCAGTCGCAGCAGAGGTCCCCACATCAGACACCAGCTCCTGAAGATTATGCTGACACACCACCGTATTGGCGAGAGATGACCCATCACTACCAGCTCCTGAAGATTATGCTGACACACCACCGTATTGGCGACAGATGACCCATCACTACCAGCTGCTGAAGATTATGCTGACACACCAGCCACGTCCGTGGTATCAACACGAACGGGCCAACACGTGCAACCAAACCAAGAAAAAGGCGATGGAGACATGACATCAGAATACAGGTGAATCGTAACTTTTTCTACCATATTTTAACTTTAGACTTGCATGCGCATAAACGCAACTTACAACTTACAAATAATCCAAGAGATTACTTCTAATTTCACGAGATTTCTTAGTTTCTTGAGTTTTATTTTTAAAAGTTTTTCACGAGATACCCACAAATACCAAAAATCTACGAGTTATCCGTGTGCTGTCCGCGAGTTATCCCGAGGTATCCGCGAGTTATCCCGGGCAATCCACGAGTGATCCGTGAGTCAATCCAAGTGATAGCCGTGAGTTAATCCAAGAGGTAGCCGCGAGTTAATCCAAAGAGATAGCCGTGAGTTAATCCAAAGAGGTGGCCGCGAGTTAGTCCAAGAGATGGCCGCGAGTGATCCGTGAGATGTCCGACGAGATATCCGACGAGATATCCGGAGATATCCGATGAGATTGTCACGCGATTTCCACGAGATATCTACGAAAATCCATACCTAGTAATTCTAACCCAACTTAATAAAAAGGCCTCCAAATCTTTTCAAGTATGGCAGTGTCTTTAATCGACATCACAATTCTTAATTATTATTATCGCTGATTATTTGTCTTTGAGGTATTTTTGTGAATCTTGTGCAATTTATTCAAGGCGAAGTGCCTGTTTGTATGCTAGTTTGAAAACTTAGTGGCACTAGCGTTCATTAAGTTCTTTCTATTCCGGTACGCGTAAATACGCGATGTGGTAGTTATCAAAATTCATTGACGATACTGAGCTTTCATTGAACTAGATTCGCAGCGTTAGCAACAGCGCGGGGACTGTTACGGATAAGTGATATTCAGTTAACAATTCGGGATCCGAATTATAAAACGTAATAGTTTTGAATCGTCTGTAACACTGTACAAATTATTTCATTCCTTGTGTACCCTCTATATTCGTCATTTTAAATTATTTTATTCCTTGTGTACCCTCCATTCCCGTCATTTTCAGAGCCTCTGCGGACCACGGTCATAACAATAAGGCCCAGACCGCAGCATCGACCTGTATCCCATTTCCTTTAGAGCCTCTGTGGACCACGGCGTACAAGACCGCCCAGACCACAGCAACATCCCTGTCTCCCAGTCTCCATGTCTACGAGAATTTAAAAAATCATGCAATGATGCGTGGAGCATTTGCATTGAACCTATAATAAATCTATTCATGCAATGATGCGTGGAGCATTTGCATTGAACCTATAATAAATCTATTCATGCCATGATGCGTGGAGCATTGGCAAAAACAAATACACACTCTGCTCACATTCCCTTGAGCATCAAATTTATTTACGTTTAACTACGAATGTTTGCATGTGAACTGTTGTGTTTACAGAATATTATTAAGAAGGTATTAAAAGTTGGCTGATAATTTTGTTACATGAGTATGGTTTCACTCTAACATGGAGTTAAATCTTGACAATATGGAAAGTGAGCAATGTAGCTTGATTTATGCAGTGATGAGAAACAAAGTTAACAGCTAGTGTACCGGTGTACGGGTACCTACCTCAAAACCAAATTTCTAGTTTTCAGAAACACCGTGCCTGGTGCAGAGCGCGCACCACCTGTCAGAATGGCCGAGTCGGCGCGAAGCGGGCTACGTCTACAGTGTTGAGCAGGGCAATAGGAAACATAACATGTTTACCTACTTTGATTAACTAAATGTTTACCTACTTTGGTTAACTAAATAGTTTGCTCATTAGATTGTCGAAACTAGATAACTTCACTGTAAAGATAATTGATCAAAGAAAAGAAAGCAAAAAGAAAGAGAAAAGGAAAAGAAAAGAAAAGAAAGAAAAAAAAAAAAAAAAAAAATTTTTCGTTTCTCTTTAAAATGCAAACTATTACTCTTGCAAACTTAACTGCAAGCAACGGTGGTTGCTTACAGATACCAAACTCAGAAGGAAACGTCTCATTGTTTCAGAACATAACTGGACTGGTGCAGAGCACGCACCATCTATCAGAATGGCCGTATCGGAGCAACGACGTCACAGGCGAGCTTCATGGACGGTGTAAAATGACAACAATCAAAACATGTTAACTTTGGTTTACTAATTAACGTTTAGAACCATAAATTACTCATTGGATTGTTAATAATTTCACTTAAACTTTGATTAACTAATTAATGTTTGTGAACCATTAATTACTCATTGAATTGTTAAAACTAGACAAATGATTGTAAAACTGAACAAATTCACTGTAAACACAATTTTTTAAAAGATTGCCGACAAGTTTCTTGCCCATTCTTCTTGTACGGCCTATTACTTGGAATGGGCACCTAGAGTCATTTATTTTAACTATCATGAGTGCTCTCCTGGGCCCCATGTTAATAAAAAGTAATGAATTTCAATTGAAGATTAAAATCTAAAGTAGAATGACAAGATCTAACAAGTTTTATAAAGATTCTTTGTCACAATCTGTTTTGCTATAAATACGAGCGACCGACTGTTGGAAAATGCAGTATTGCGCCTACCGTCGGACCGTTCAGATCTCCCATATAACTTTGCCGCAATAAATGGTTGAGATAAATCGAGCTTCTACGTGTTTTCTTTCTACGAGGGGTGAGCGGTCACCATGATGCTGAAGATGTTGACGTCACCGGTGGTGACGTCACCGTTTTTAAAAAGACCCCTGGACTCGCCGCCCCGTCATATATATATATAGAATAATAAATATATATAATACCTACCCACAAGTAAAACTTTTTTTTAAATATTTATTATAGGCTTTCGTTTGACCACTATCTCACCTGGTGGTAAGTGACAATGCGGTCGACGATGTTGCACGCTTACCTATAAAATACCTGCTGCCTTATCAGCTAACAATCTCGTGTTCGTTTTCAATACCAGACCGATTAAAACCAGCGGCCACTAGTCTTCGTGTGGAAGGAATTGTCTAGAATTTTCGCTGGTTATTAAAGAAATAAGCTCTTACAAAACGAAAAGAATCGAAAACTATTGACAACTCCTTCCACACGAAGACTAGTGACCGCTGGTTTTAATCGGTCTGGTATTGAAAACGAACACGAGATTGTTAGCTGATAAGGCAGCTGTTCACTAGTGACTTGAAGAAACCCAGTAAATTAATTAATTCAAACTTCTTAATTAGTTGAGCCCAAAGATCCCCTATAGAGCTGGATCGTTTGTGCCTCATGAATTTAACTTTTAAAGACCGTTTTCCGAAGACATCCACACAATAATAAAATGTATTTTAACTATTAATTCTTTTGTCTATTTGTTATACAGTGAACTCCATCAACTAAAAGAACAGTTAACCTCCTGCCAACAAGAACTAGAAGATCTGAAAGAGAGATACAGAGAGTTGGATGAAGAGTGTGAAACATGTGCAGAATATCTGAGGGAGAGGGACGAGCAGTGCTTGCGGTTGAAGAAAGAGAAGGCTGCTTTAGAGGTAAGCGGACCATTTTAATGATAAACAAGAGCTTAAACACTCATACCCCTGCAGTAGGATTCCCTGTGCTTTAGTTGGCAGGGACACACACTCACACAAAAATCCAAGACCCGAAAACGACACAATAAGTCAAACTTTACACCTACAACACAAAGTATACTAGCAACATTCTAAATAAAGAAATCAAATTAATATAATTCAACAGTCACATGCATAACTGCTATCTAGGATTTCCTGTATCTAGGGTAATCAGCAACTAAGAGCACCAAAATCAAAACATCCAGACACGGTTTTTCTTATGCTATTTGGTAACGAGAGAAGCTGGTCGTTTGCCTGTGGTAAGCATAACGCCGGCCCATAACAACTGCAGTGCCACTCAGAATTTTGAAACACAAAGGCTTGCGCGGCACTGCAGTGCCCTCGTTACCCTGAGACATTAGGTATTAAGTCTCATAAACCCAGTAATTTCACTTGCTATTCTGCTCATCAAACCGGAACACAGTAATGCTTGCACATTACTGCTTGGCGGCAGACTTCACGAGCAAAGCGGTGGTAACAACCCAGACGGACACTTGCAGAAGAGTTAGTCTTACCACTAACAAAACTTATGTTTCATCGTCATCGTCACATAATTTCCTGGTTTAATTTTCAGAAACAACTTGCGGAATCGAAATCAAGCAATACGAAAGCGAATCAAGACACGTCTACGAAACCGAGCGTGTCTCATGTTGCTGTAAATACGGACGAAGGTGAGAAAAAATATCTAATGTTGTTCATAAATATCAAGGTGATCAATCCCCGGCCATATACGTAAAAAATAAAAACTATGAAAATTAAACATCTCCGCGCGGGTGAAACCGCGGGCAGCAGCTAGTACCTAAATATCTGCTTCTGACAGGGCCTTAACAAAGTTAGAGAAAAAGTAATGCAAATACAATTGTACCTGCGGCGCGAGTACGGATCTTTTCGATAAATAAAATTCGATAAAATTGACAGTTAAAATCGATAAAACCCGCTTTATCGATTTTAACTGTCAGTTTTATCGAATAAAACCTACTTTATCGATTTTAACTGTCAATTTTATCGAATTTTATTTATCGAAAAGATCCGTACTCGCGCCGCTGCCTACATAAAAACTATCTAGGTATTTTTAGAATAAAACAACTCTAGAATTTAATTAGGGCGTTGTTTATTTTTTCTTATAAAACATTTTTAAATTAAATATTATAATATTACAGATTGGGCGAACCTTCACGCAGTCGTCGTGGACCGAATGTCGTACGACGCCGAAGTGGAAAAGAATAAGAGGCTCACGAAGAGTATAGAGGAACTGAGATTCCAGAGACAAGACTTGAAAAATACAATCTCCAAGATGCAGAAAGCACTTGAAAAGCATTCTTCGAAGGATACTAGGTATTGTTTACACGACTGCACAAAAAAGGAGTGTATAATTATGTGCTTAGGATTCATGTATGTATATATGTATGTCAATTTCTTTATTCCACCATAGCTTGTAAATGCCAGCTGCGGCGCGAGTACGGATCTTTTCGATAAAATTGACAGTTAAAATCGATAAAGTGGGTTTTATTCGATAAAATTGACAGTCAAAATCGATAAAGTAGGTTTTATTCGATATAATTGACAGTTAAAATCAAAGTGGGTTTTATGGATTTTAACTGTCAATTTTATCGAATTTTATTTATCGAAAAGATCCGTACTCGCGCCGCAGGGTGGTTTTAATTCACTCGGAGTGATATCCGCGACCTAGTATACGCATTTATTTAAGTGCAACAGTTACTAAACACTGCTCTTCAACATTACTTTCATATCTGGGCTATCTGAACGAGATCGCTTTCGCCGATAAGACAGCCCATTGAGATATTTCGTTTTGTAACGGTTGTCGTGTTTCAATAAAAAAAAAATAACTATCTCTAATTATAATTTCAGGGAACTGGTAGCAACTAAGGAAGAACTCAAGTCTGTCAAAGTGGAGTTAGAAGAACTGAAAGTGAAGTACAAAGAATTGGACGAAGAGTGCGAAACTTGCGCCGAATACTTGAAAGAAAGGGAGGAGCAGTGCCGCCGGTTGAAGGAGGCAAAGGCTGCTCTGGAGGTTTGTTTTCTTTTAATAAACATTAATATAGCGAATTTTGTTAGTGGGAGGATCTTCTGCGAGTGTCCGTCTGGGTTGATACCACCGCTTTGCTCGTGAAGTCTGCCGCCAAGCAGTAGTGTGCAAGCATTACTGTGTTCCGGTTTGATGAGCAGAGTAGCCAGTGAAATTACTGGGTTTATGAGACTTAATACCTAATGTCTCAGGGTAACGAGCGCTCTGCAGTGCTGCGCAGGCCTTTGTGTTTCAAAGTTCTGGGTGGCACTGCAATTATTATGGGCCGACGTTATGCTTACCATCAGGCAAACGACCAACTCGTGTCGTTACCAAATAACATAAAAAAATGTTCCGGGTAATCTCCGAAACGGCTGGACCGATTTTGAGGGGACTTGCACTGGCAGATAGCTAATGTTACAAGGAGTAACTTAGGCTACGTGGGCGAAGCAGCGGGGCACAGCTGGCCGAAAATAAGAGACAGCAAATCACACAATCACATATGAAATAATTTCAGAGTAAACTAGAAGAACTACAAGAAGATACCCACACTCTCGCTCATACACACTCGTTGCGCAAGAAACGCCAAACTGTTCACGATATGAGCCGAAACTCCACTGTGGACCAGACGGACGCTTCCACTGAAACTAGCGAAGGTAAGGGTATAAAATAAGCACATTCGAATTGCACGGGGTAAAAAACAGGCGGTTAACCTAATGATACACACGGCCAATGTTGCCAGACATCCCGCTTTTGACATTTAAAATACAACGTAACCATGCGGGACGCCGAAATCACCCTTTTTTACTATCAAATAAGCACATTCGAATTGCACAGGGTAAAAAACCGGTGGTTAACCTAATGATACACGCGACCAGTGTTGCCAGACGTCCCGCTTTTGACATCTGAAATACAATGTACCACGCGGGACGCCGAAACGCCGCCTTTTTTTAAGTTCTGTTTTATTTAGCTATCCCGTTCGGAATATTATATTATATCAATGTTATAACATGCATACATAGTTACCTTTATATGCTTTAGAAGTTAAGTCTCTTGACACAATCTGAACATAAAAAAAAACCATTAATTCATAGCATTCTTTATGTTCTAGATCTACTGAGTTACCATGTAGAACGTGACAGCAGTTCTCGAAAAGCACCCGATGACATTCAACGTGAAACTAAACGTCTTAAAATGGTATGATTTTTTTTCTGTCTATTTGTAAGTTTTTTATCTATATGGCTTAGATACATCTCCAATCTTAACTTCGTAATTATTTTAAGTTTCGACGTACTACAGAGCAGTAGAAAGTGAGAAAGTAGGCAAATATTGTATTATTACTATGTCATGCAAAGATCTGAATGTAATTGTTATGGGCTGGTGTGACGCTTAACATTAGGCTAACATCCTGCTCGTCTCGTCATCAACTTGCATTAAATTAAATTTATGTTTAGAGCGTAATCATACTTTTCTCTGTGTCGATTATTGAATCGTGACCGATACTTTCATCTAATGCTATCCTACTTTCTACTAATATTACAAATGCGAAAGTGTGTTTGTTGGTTTGTCCTTATTTCACGCAGTAACGGAGCAACGGATCGACGTGATTTTTTGCATAGCTATAGTTTATTAACCGGAGAGTAACATAGAGTAGCTTAAATCCCGGAAAAAGCACGGTTCCTGTGAGAACGAGGGTGAAAGTCGCGGGCAGAAGCTGGTCTATAATAATTTAAACGTCTATGGCGGATCACTACCGAATGACAGATAGAAATCTCAACTTGAATAATGTTATTGGTAAGCGATCAGATCACTATTTATGTTATTAGTTATATTACATCATGAAATTCGAAAGTGTTTTTGTATGTTTGATGGTCAGTTGGTTTGTCCTTCCTTCACGCAGCTACGGAGCAACGGATCGATTTGATTTTTGGCATAGTTTATGGACCGGAGAGTAAGAGACTTTTTATCCCAGAGAAATGCACTTTGGGAACGCGGGTAGAAGCTGGTATTAGTTCCTTTAAAAAACATTTTTTTTACATGCAAGTATTTGCATGATTTGTTTACATATACGGCGACCTAATAGCCAGTGGCGTATTTTAGGATTCAGCGCCCTGGGCCTGCAGGCCCCGCCGCCCTTTTTTTGACAATTTTAAACTGAATCGAAAGAGACAAAACACAGTTTAACACTGTTCATTAATAAGAGCCTTAGTTACGTAGTCTTTTATAAATTTCTTCTGCTTGCACCGCCCCGAGCAGCCTGCCGCTCCGGGCGATGGCCCTTTTGGCCCAAGGGTAAATACGCCCCTGCTAATAGCGTATTGTTTTTATTATAGATTGTGGAAAAGCTTACACATGAAAAGGTGGCGTTAGAAAAACAGATGAGAACATTGCCAGCGACGCCAGCGCCGCCACCCATGTACGTCGCAACCGGAAGCGCTATTGTACAGGTAGGTACTTTATATTTTTCGCTTTTCCGTCGTAAGGAAAAAGGGCACAACTAACATTTAAAAAAAATGAATTATATATATATATTTAGAATCAGGAGAAAAAGGTGCATCTGCTCAATTTTTTGTAGAATTTTATCTTTAAAGAATTCGGAGATACAGTACAGAATCAATAGGCTTCCGCACTGTGGAGCAGAATATGGCGAAAACTTTAATCCTTATTATCTCGGTTTGACGAAAATGATAGATGTGCCCTTTTCTCTTACGACGGCAGTATAACAAAAATTTTTTTTTTAAATTTTAGTATGTACGTCTGTTTGCTCTAGGTATACAGTTCAGAACAGTATGTATCCCTACTAATAAATACAAATGTGTGTTTGTACGTTTGTTGGTTTGTCCTTCTTTCGGAGCAACGGATCGACGTGATTTTTAGCATAGGTATAGTTTATGGACCGGAGAGTAACATAGGCTTTATCCCGGAAAAATACACCGTTCCTGTGGGAACCCGGGTGGAAACCACGGACAGAAGGTGGTTTATTATATATGTATAATTTGTTATCATTTTCGATCGATAAGAAATAACCTAACTGCGGCGCAAGTACGGATTTTTTGGTCGATAAAATTCGATAAAATTGACACTTCGAATTGATAAAACCCACTTTATCGATTTTATCGAATTTTATCGACCCGAATAGATCCATACTTGCGCCGCTGATTTTCCCAGTGGTTTATTATGTTTAATAATAATATTTTTGTGTAGGTTTTTTCACTAACGTGCAAGCTATCTTCAAACTACAAACCGTGTTTTCCTCGATTCTAAATTACATAACCGTTTCTTTCAGAATCAACAACTGTTAGATGTTATGAAAGAAAATCAGAGGCTGAAGAAAATGAACGCGAAACTCGTTAACATCTGCAAGAAACGGAGCAAGAGTGAAGCCAATCGAGAGAATGAAGACCCTTGTGAACAGGGTTGATCGAATAAATATTGCATTGTTAAATTGCACAAACGATAACGGGTATTCGAAGTTAAATTTTACTATTATTAGAAATGAGTTGATGAAAAATACTCATTGTTGATGCTAACACCTCAACAAAATCTCTCTATTTTTCATGCGCTGGTTTAACGTTTTACTAAAATTTATATTATGCTCTAGTAGATTAATTTATTGTGAATTTGTATTTAATGCACCATTATTATGTTTGACTGATATTTTATGATTAAACAGAAACGCGAATCGAATTATAAGACTGTTGGTTTCAACATTCCTAACGCATTTAAGTTATAGTTTAGAATAATAAAAAGGAAAATAATAATTTGAAATAGTTTAATCATAGAAAGGTTTAATTTGATTTTATCCCACAGGGATGATATATTCCATGGTTCACTTCTATTATCATTCGAATGACCAATATAAATCATGTATACGTATAAATTTGAATTTTTGTTTTTTTCCACTTTTGTTTTAACATGTTCCAATTTAGTTTTAGTGTCATATCGGCCCTACAAATTGTAATTGGATAAGAATTGTTAGTGATGGTGCCATTATAACGTATTTTTCATTATAGTATTCAGAATTCAATAATTATTGTACAATTTTATATAGTATTATTAGATTTGTACTTAAATTCGTGTTTAAGTTACATTATGCAGATAATTTTTGTGATACTTATTTTTTTAATCTGCATAAATCAGCGTAACTAGCACAAATTTTTAACAAAGTGTGAAGTTAGTATTATAATCTACTTAACCAACCATTAATTTTTGTCTTATGTTCAGCAGTATACTGTTTCTTTTTTTCTGCACTTGCAATAATACTAACAGAAATAATTTTATTCATTAATTGAACAATTATTAAAAAACAATTTAATTCATTATTTTTACTTGTTATTAATACTCACAATAACACTGTTAAAATAAATGTTGCATTATGAAATACAATTCTTTTTTATTTTAATATTTATTAACACCTATTAGGTATATTCTTTATCATTACGTAGGAATTTCTTTAGCTTGAGGCAGCTTTAGAGACACCTTCAAAACATTCAATCCCAATTCATTTTTATTTGAGCCACTATTATTTTCCCATAACATGTATAGTTAATTTTTGCTTTTTTATATATTATGTTATAGGTACTGATAGGCTTGCTTTTGACCGCAATCTCACCTGATGTTAAGCGACGATGTAGCACGCTTGCTTAGAAGATACCTGTTCACTTTGTCTTAGATTTCCAAACGCTAACTAACTAGTGAATTGGAAATTGCTATCGTCCTTGCTCTATAGTAAAAAACATAAAGGGCACTGTAATAGGTGAAATATGTTTATTACAGCGCCCTCTGGCGAGTTTACGCCACAACACTTATCTAAGAACCATCGCCGATGAATCACAAACGCTTTAGAAAACCGTATCTAAATCGGACAAACCGTTCTGGAGATAAATGGAAACACAACAAACAAACGAATCCTACAAACCTATGCCACCCAAAAGGCATAAACTTCTCCGTTCTGCGGCGCAAGTACGGAAGTCGGTTCGATAAATTTGTCGAACAGAAAAACTCAATAAATTTATTGAATGTTGCGAGTACCTAAGTCTGATCGTAAAGTATTGTAGTACTCTTTGGATTCGACCTAGCTATTCGATAACTTTTGTCGAAAGTATCGAGGTTCGATAAAACTCGATAACACACACCTTTTCAATTTGCCGCTGTTGTAGGTAAAAAAGTAGAGATCAAATCGAAGTCATCTTGATGTAACTGATAAGAATATGTTAGTAAGATTCGAAAAATCAAAACAACTAAAATAAATACAAAAACGCTTTAATAAGGAAGTAGCGTCGCCTGTATACACAACAACAAACTTAGTACACGACGACAAGCATCAAGTTTATATAGGAATACTTGTAACCTTACAAAAAAAAAGCTTACATTAACATAATGGCATATGATCACTTGTTGGTTTAATAACTTTGCTGTAGGTACTGGATACACTAAAAGATATACAAATATAGTAGTAACACTGGAACTTTACTACGTTAACGTTACTTGCTTCCTAGTTTTAACTAAAACTGAAATCACAAAGGTAAATATCACAGATCTATTCTCCTGTTTTCGAAACCTCAGTGTCAGAAGTTGAGTCGCTATTCTCTTCTACTGCTAACACGTTCAATTCACCAAGTTTATTCTCATTCATGAGAAGCTGAATTCTGGTTGGGAGTTCCGCCAGCAATTCTTCTGTTTGGTCGTCAGTTATCGGTCCTTTGCTTGCGCTCTTTGATTTAGTTTCAATATAGTCAGCAAATGTATTAAGGCCGGCAGATTTGGCGAGCACTGCCCCTAGATACAGGCATTCTTGCTTATTGGATCTGCGCAGTGTGCTAGCTGCGTTCGAAATTTTGCCAAGGGCTATGTTGCTGTAAAAAAAAAACAGTGATGAACAAATAAAAATAACCAAGTATTACATACAGACCATGGGTCTATCTATTCCCTGCATGTATGGAATAAGGATTTACTGGTCCCCAACACCCAGCCAGAGAACAAATACTTGTACACAAATATTTCTCCCGTTGTAGGGCAATGAATTCCATCAACCTACTACGGTGTAGTTCATGGACTCAACCATAGAATCATGAACCCATTAACTACACCGTAGTTAATGGGTTCATGGACTAACGCCATGAAACAGAACAAGAAACAGTCTTTATCTAGTCCATGAACCCATTAACTACGGTGTAGTTAATGGGTTCATGGACTAGATAAAGGCTGTTTCTTGAATAAAGTTGAGTTACATACTAACAACCTTAGTAATAAACACTGTATAACGGTTGAAGGAAAAGACGTTGGAAAACATTGCAAAACATATTTCGTCTCTTTCCATTCAGTTCAAAATTGTCAAAGAAGAGACAAAACATTGTCTATATCACCGTAATACCGTGTATATTAGTAAAAAAAACTATCTGATATTGTTGTTATCTGAACACAAAAAAACAGAAGATTCTCTATGTGATCCGCTTTGTTATATCTTCCATTCCGAGGTTGGTCCTCTTTTACCTTATTTGACTGTACTAAAAGGGCGCGCGCCCTTTACACTTGATATATTTTAGCAAATCTTTTAAAACTGGCAGTGATGGCAATTGGGAAATAAAAAATCTTCATTAGAGTTTTATTCTTGATTGCACCACCAGTGGATGTGTGTGATGTGTGGAACTAGTGTTCTCAACTGTAAATTTATTGCATTGTAATAGGTGTTATAAAAGTAATAGTTTAACGTCATACTTACATTATAGCATTTAGCACTAGATTTCCGGAAAAGGCAGCTTCATAAGCCCATTTGCCAAGGGCCTCCTCGGCAACACTGTCCATGTGCCTGAAATAACAAAATGTGAGACTTGTAATTCTTACTATTGTATATATGCGAATGTTTGGTGGTTTGTCGGTTTTTCCTAACCTAACCTAGTCCTAACCGCGGGCAGAAGCTCTACTAGTTTCTGCACGAAAAAGCTAGTAGCAAAAAGGAGCGGTGTTATCAGTTAACTAGTTCATAATTATGGGTGTCAGTCTGTGGCATCGGCACTCCTACACGGATGAACCGATTTTTGATTTTTTTTTATTGGCAATGTGACTTGATCTAAAGTGTTATTTAGCTATAATTAAAAAAATCTGCTCAGCTTTTTGAAGATATTCAGCTATATAGACGAAGGTTTAGAAAAAAATATCTGTATTGTAGATGGACTTCCTAACGCAATGGTCCGCCGTAGTTTTAACCAGCTGCCTTACCGGCTAACAATCTCGTGTTCGTTTTCGATTCCAAACCGATTAAAACCAGCGGTCACTAGTTTTCGTGTGGAAGTTGTCTAGAGTTTTCGCTTCTTTTCGTTTTGTAAGAACTTGTTTGCTTAATACGTTCGTCCTAAAATGATAACCTGCGAAAATTCTAGACTATTCCTCCCAGCCGAAGACCTAGCGACCGGTGTTTAGAGTCGAAAACGAACACGAGATTCTTAGCCGGTAAGGCCCCAGGTCGGTCAAAACCGTTGGATGCAAGATCCAAGTGGCATTCTATGTGAGAGGCTTATGACCAGCGTTGGAAGTCTTAACACTGATGATTATGGTGATTCAATGAAGTTTATATCTATATGTTTGTACGCTAATTATAATTGATACTAATCATAGGTCCCGCGGGGTATACAAGAGTGAGAGGGACAATGCATGCGTGTAATGGGCACGGTGGGTTTCTGGAAGGTTCATTGACTTTGAGCACGGATTGGGTCTGTTGATGTCTTTGCCATTTATTATGTTCTGATAAAGACAGCATTAGTTTAAGTCTGTGTTTCGGGTAGGCGAACGTTACAGAGACCCGCTATTAGATTCATTTATTGTAACCTGTGCTGTGCTATGTAAGTGCTCCGTTGGGGCCTATATGAATAAAGCATTTTGAATTTGAATTTGAATGTCCGTCCATAAAGTGTGCAAGTACCTGCAGCGGCACAGGATGTAAGCTTCCTTGAAGAGTTTTCCGTTGAACAGAACTTCCACGGCGCCGCGAACATCGTGGACACTGAGCAACGCAACCGCCTTGCGGTAATACGGACCACCGTACGACTTTATATCTGTAAATAAATATAACTAATGGGGAACCACACTGCTTACTTATCCCACTAGGTGGCGCATTATCGCTGGTGTTTTTTCACTATGAAACTTCATTATAAAATTTTATTTAAAAATCGTCTTTGCTATTGAAAACAAAGTAAGCCCAAGTAAAGTGCAATTCAGTGTAAAATTACGCACGTTTCTCTAAAATCGGAAATTGTGAATTAAAGCATTGCTCATCAAAAAATATTGGAAACCAAGGTCTTCTAGGTTATATAGTGACCATTTCAATTCGAATGATTTTTAAGACGCCAGCATGTTTGCTGGTTATAGTTTAATTCATTAACCCTCAAAATAAACATCAATGACAAGCACCAGCGATGGTGGCGCCATCTGAGATTAGCGTTGCCTGTGCCTCCCCATTGAGTTCAACAGCATAGAAACTTAAAATTTCGCAATGTGGATGCGAATCTCATGAATTGAAATTCCTATTCGTAACTAAAGTAATCATGTTGAAAATTCATAAATGTACGTAACTGTTCCAATTTGAAATAAATGTATGAATACGAATATACTTTTGATATGTTATAATTACCATACTGCCTTTCGGCCGCATTTTTGACAGCCATTCGATCAATTTGGGCCACGTACAACTGCATCACGTCCTTCCAGTACCTGTTAAACAAAGTAAAAACAGATTTGAGACAAGAAAGCCATTGCAACCTGCTTAGTATTCAGATGAGATTATGATCAAGTGCTAACCTATTCAAAATATAAATAATTATATGTTATGTAAGTAGTTAAAAAACCTAAAAACCACACTTATTATCAACTTATTATAACAACAATAATAATAAATCTTTTAAATAAATCCTATTTATCCTAGTCAAAACAAATCATACGAGCCCAAATTCGAGGGGTACACTTGTAGCAACTGAATAGTTCCACTATTCACCTCCTGGCTCCATCACGAAGTCAGCTTCATGATACCAAATTATTGTACTAACATCCAAACTACACACAAAATATTTCGATACGACAAGTAAAAGTAGGTTAAAATTGACTTCTAAGACTTGATTTTTTTTTATTGTTATTTGGTAACGAGACGAGCTGGTCGTTTGCCTGATGATAAGCATAACGCCGGCCCATAACAATTGCAGTGCCACTCAGAACTTTCAAACACAAAGGCCTGCGCGGCACTGCTGTGCGCTCGTTACCCTAAGACATTAGGTATTAAGTCTCATAAGCCCAGTAATTTCACTGGCTACTTTGCTCATCAAACCGGAACACAGTAATGCTTGCACATTATACTGCTTGGCGGCAGACTTCACGAGCAAAGCGGTGGTAACAACCCAGACGGACACTCGCAGAAGAGTTAGTCCTCCCACTAACAAAACAATATGTTCTGTAATTAGTTAAAAAACCTAAAAACCACACTTATTATCAACTTATTATAACAACAATAAAAATAAATCTTTTAAAAAATCATATTTATCCTAGCCAAAACGAATCATACGAGCCCAAACTCGAGGGGTACACTTGTAGCTACTGAAAAGTTCCACTATTCACCTCCTGGCTCCAACACGAACTCAGCTTCATGATACCAAATTATTATTAAATTATACGACAAGTAGAAGTAGGTTAAAATTGACTTCCTAAGACTTGATTACACAGTTACAAGTAAAGCTAATAAAAATTATAAATAAATATACTCTATACATTGTAACGGGATATTTACCGTGGTTATTATGAGCAGCAAGGCTAACATGCGTGCCACGACAAAATTTTGTCTACTGTTTTGTCTTGCTCTTTCTCTCGCAAACATGAGACAAATGCACGATATAAGCATCGACAAAATTTTGTCACGGTGCGCATGTTAGCCCTACTGCGCTGCAAGTACGGATCTTTTCGATAAATAAAAGTCGATAAAATTGACAGTTTAAATCGTTAAAACCCACTTTATCGATTTTAACTGTCAATTTTATCGAATAAAACCCACTTTATCGATTTTAACTGTCAATTTTACCGAATTTTATTTATCGAAAAGATCCGTACTTCCGCCGCTGGTGAGCTTTTCGACGCTGTTGCAAGCATCATGGGAATACAGAAAATACAGGAGTACGGCAAAAACTTAAAACAGTGTTAAATAAATATACTCACTTAAAAGATACACTCGGCGCGACGCTCAACAGGTAATAGTCGAGCATATCGTTCTCGTTCGCAAACTGTATGACGGAGTCGATGTGGCCGCGGAATATCATCAGCGTAAAGTACGCGTCGTAATATTTCTGCGCTAAGTGATTTTCACCTGAAACAAAAAATTGCTTTAAAAAAGCGACGAACCTACTTCAGTGACAGACTACCGAACCGATTTTGATGAAATTTCTATGGGACCAATCTGAAAGTATATCCTTTCAAATAAAAAAAATAATTTTCCAAATCGGTTTACAAATGACAGAGATATGAGGTAACAAACATAAAAAAAAATTAAAAAAATACCCACCAAATTGATCCTTCTCCTTTTTTGGAAGTCGGTTAAAAATAGTTAATAGGAATATTGAATCCAATATTTTTATGATGTCAATCAATTCGTTTCTCATGAGAATAAAATGTCTATATCGATAAAACTGGAAATCGAACGCTGGAAACGTGACACACGACATACCTAATCGACTCGTACCTAAACCTAAGTTTAGTTTTAAACCCTCTTTCGCAATAAAAACTTGAGAAAGAAACGGAATATATTCTAGACCTGACAAATTAATCCACTTGCTTGTCTAGTGTAAAATTAACGGTAATGAATTTAGTATAGTGTAAGTATCAAGGATGGAAGAAATTTGACAGCTCTAAAACTAAATTTAGATCTATCGAACATCTTCCATCTCTTTATCATGTTAGGTATTGGAAAGAGAGAGAGCGAAACTAAAGTTATGATTAGGTATGAAACGACAGAATTGACACCAGTATCTCTTACCGCTAAAAAAACAACCTATTTTGTTACATAATTGTATAAAAAAACTTCCATAGACTCACATTCCATGTCCAAAACCTCATTGAGTTCGTTGATCGTGCCGAACAACTTGAAAAAATCAACGTCGTGCAAATCAACATTCTCTTGTTTCAATATTTCCGTTAAATTTTTCATTTCCTTGTTCTCTTCAAAAAACTTCGCCAACATAGTCCTCGGTCCGTTCATGTTGAATTTGGACACTTGTCTTGTCGTTGTCGGCAGAAGGAACCTAAAAAAAGGAAAATGATTATTAAAAAACCCCGCATTTGTCATAAAAACTAAAAAGAAAGAATAATATTTTATCCTATGTCACACCCACAAAGAGAGGGGGAAAGGAGGGGAAGGAAGAGAAGGGGGCAGGGAGAGAGAGATAGAAGTCATATTGTAATAATGAAAAGCACCGCACCTTCTGGAATTCTTCCAGTTATTTTGTGTTACAGTTATGGTATCCGCTTCTTCGTCTGTGATTTCTTCCTCAGTTTTACATTTGCTGGCACCTTTTTGTTTGCTTCCATCTTTGGCATGATTTTTATCTTCGCTACCATCTTTATCTTGGCTATTAATTTTATCTTCACTACCATCTTTGTCTTGACTATTTTCTTTATCATTATTATCATCATCACTTTGTTTTGTCTCGTGTCCGACACGTCCGGCGATCTTTTTCTTTCTGCTTGCATATTTTTTTTTGTTCTTCTCCTTTTTCAGAAGTGATTCTGAAACACCTATGTTAAATTATGCATGCGTTTAAGTACATAGCTGTCTTACATTTTTTTTTCATTGAAATGTAAAGAATCTGATGGTATCATTTAAATTACTAAAGAATGATAAAAAAAATATGTTGAATTAGGGAAACTTTTAGACGCAGTATCTTAGACAAATTATATATTTTTTGTGAAATAAATTTTTATTGTGTTAATGTGATCTTCCTAAAACTGTATAGCGCAAGTAATTATGTATTTTGTATTACATGCAACATCCCAATTGTTCTAGTAGCGTATGTTAATTCTTCTTGTCTTGAGATTTTTCTGCAAAATGTTTTTCTGTAGAATTTAAAAACACATACCTTTATAATTCTCTGCTGGGTGGTCGTTTATATCCCACATGCGTAAGCTACAATCGCCGCTGCCCGACATCACTTTGGCAGCCAACTGCGGCTGCGTGCACCACGCCGCGCTCATTACAGCGGACGAGTGGCCGTCGAATATGGATATACACACGCCGTGTATAGCGTCCCATACCTTAGACAAAATTGCGTATTAGATAACAAGCAGAATCTTGTTAAAAATAAAACAAATAACCACCCGCCTGCAGAAAACTGAACAGAAAGAAAAATATTATACACTATCCCCCTTAATCATAAACGTTACGTAACTTACTTAATTTTTAGAAAGTGTTTTCTCTCGTTTTCACGCGTAACAGCTTCCGTTAACGAGAAGTTGACAGAGCAGTTTATAGCATAGATTAATTAGATTTAGCGTTTATGAATAAGGGGGTTTGTGACACCCACAATTGAAAATTAATCTAATGACACCTCATATTATGTTAAAATACGTCAAACCGTTTAGGCTACAGAGCGTACCAAAGGCATAGACAATATAGACACACACAATACGACCCTTTCCATCGACAATCGGGTAAAAAAAAAGAATGTCAAAAGGGCACGGAATCACGGAACTAAGTACTAGGTAACTAATACTAGGTACATAAACTTTTTAGCTGGTGTGAACGGTAGTGCGAATCCTGCGAAGTAGCTGATTGTATGGTCTGTGTTTCTTGTCCAACAATACAGGATGTATATGTAAAGAGGCTGAATATTCGAACACAATGTCGTAAAAAAAATACTTACCCTAACAGTGGAATCTTGTGATGTAGAGAGCAATAGACCATCACGATGGGGGCTCCATAGAACTTGGTGTACAATATTTGTGTGGCCGGTGAGTGTTTTATAACTTGACAGCTGCTTGCTACCATCTGCAAATGTTTAATTCACAATTGTAATTTTTTTTGCAGGCAGGGTTCAAATCACTGCCCACTTAGGCATGGAGCCAACAAGATACATTGGATGATTACGGAAGTTCTGTGAAAGTTTGATCATGGAGGATAGATCGTAGAATCTTAAAACTTACATTGTCACCCACAAACAATACCTTTCTACGATTTCATGCTATGAAGATAAAGAACAGAAGACATACCTTCTTTGTCTCCATATTCTAATATCACAATAACATTGGTTTTGTCTAGAGCGCAGATCGCGACGAGATTCTGATACTTTGACTCCTCATCCGAAGTCTGCTGCGGGTGCCAATCCATCGAGTGAATCATTTTCCTGAAATATAAACACTTAGAAACACTCTTACAAACATTAAAAATACCTAACTGAGAAAATTAACTGTCATTTTGCCTGACGTAGCCTACCCAGCGTACTAACAGTATATTTAGCTTTTGCCGGCAACTTCGCACGCGTGAGATCATGGTATGTCTATAATAGCACTCATGGATAATGTACCTTTCTATTTGTGAAATATTTTTTTAGAGTCCGACCATTGCGCCCAAAGATTAGCAGTTACAAACAAACTTTACTTCTTTATAATATTATTACATATTTAATAAATAATATCTCAGGGTAACGAGCGCACTGCAGTTTCAAAGTTGTGAGTGGCACTGCAATTGTTATGGGCCGGCGTCATGCTTACCATCAGGCAAACGACCAGCTCGTCTCGGTATCGAACAGAATAAAAAAAAACTATTAAAGTACATACGTGAAGATAAACTTGGCCGCCAGAGCTTGTCCCCCGGGCCCACTGAATATCGCCACGCCCCCCACCGTGGAGCCCACCATGAGCCCGTGCCGCGAGTAGTTCGTGGCGCTCGGAGACCACTTCTGGCCGTCTATCTCGATCTGAATGGGCACGGGAGCTGAAACAAAAAGACCTGTGAAGGAGCCAGAAAATAAAATCTGCCCCTTAAAAAAGCTGGAACCGCCTTCTAAAAAAAATCACGATAGATGAAATTTCGTTTCTTCTTTATTTTTGTACTATTTGATAACTTTGAACTTTTTTGAGCAAAGCGGTGGTAACAATCCAGACGGACATTTGCAGAAGAGTTAGTCCTACCACTAACACGAGCAAAGCGATGGTAACAACTCAGACGGACACTCGCAGAAGAGTTAGTCCTACCACTAACACGAGCAAAGCGGTGGTAACAACCAAAACGTTACCTTCATCTGGTTTATTCGCCTGGTACATGACGAGCTCGCCGCCGCCGACCGCGAACAGAGTCATGTCGTCTCCCCACGCCAGCGAGTACACGCCGCAAGAGACGGCCGGCTGCAGCACACGAGCTGGCTTCTCTGCCTTGCTACTGGTGTCTATTAATCCTACCTGGAATATATATCCATACAGATAAATAAAATTGAAGTGTCTGTTTGTAATATCAAAATAACAGCTTTTTACTAAATGCATATTATGATAGTATATACCTATAACAAAACAACCAATTTTAAAATTTTTGTCTGTCTGTCTGTTTGTTCCGGGTAATCTCCGAAACGGCTGGACCGATTTTAACGGGACTTTCACTGGCAGATAGCTGATGATACAAGGAGTAACATAGGCTACTTTAATTTTAGAAAAATAATTAGGGTTCCGCGCAATAAAATAAAAACCATGACATCCAAAATCTCCACGCGGGTGAAACCGCGGGGCAGCAGCTAGTTTTTTTTAAATGGGCTTGGGTCTGATCGCTGTCTCACCTGTCAGGGTCCCAACTATTCCAATTGTTTGTTTTATTGATGTATGCCCCAACGGAGCACTTACGAAGGTTACAGTAAATAACTCTAATAGCGGGCCTCTGTAATGTTCGCCTACCCGAATCACAGACTAAAATTAATGCTGTCTTTATCAGAACATAATAAATGTCTGAACAATGAGTTGCCCCTCACGAATTATTATGCATGCTTATCAATATATATACTTGCCTGCTTTTTTTTTATTATATATTTTGGTAACGAGACGAGCTGGTCGTTAGCCTGATGGTAAAAGTCGGTTTTTTAAACTGAACTATGAACAAAATCACTAAACGGGATATTTACCATGGTTTATTATATTGTGTGTTATGAGCTCCCGATATAACTCATGTTCAATGCTCACCAATGCATTGTACTTACCCTAGACTCGGCTGTAGAGAATGCGAGCAAGTTCTCTCTTGTTGGATGCCAGGCACACTGCAGGATCTTTCCCTGCACATTCTGCCAGTAACAGTAGACCTCTCCTGGCTCCAGCTTCGTCTCTTCAGAGTTTGAAGTTCGAGTCTCCCAAATGCGAACGGCACCGTCGCCTACGCCTACTGCTAACCTGTAGACATTTTCTGTAATTAACTTGCATGCTACCCAGCCTCTCACATAGTACAACCTCTATTATATCCTAAGTGATCCAAATGAAAGAAAGGACTTTACCAAATTTGTATGGAGCTCAGTACTTTATTCCCAGAAAAATGAACTAGCGTCAAATTTTTTTCTAGATATGTGCCTGAAATAAAGAGCCTAGCGGAGTAATAAAAAATTTTTGAGGCCTGCTTTTTATTTAAACTAGTTTTAAAGAAAAGCATAGTAGAAATCCAAAAATAATTAACAGCAACACTTCGTTCCTTAAAATATCCAAAAAGCAGCAACTTTATAAAAGTATGACGTCATCGTCACGTAATTTTTGACAGTATTGACAAATAATAAGCTGTCATCTATTCTGTCAATTATTTTAATTGACTGCTCATTATCACATTCAGCCAAAAAGAAGCTGAAAAAACCCGTTCCGTTTCGAGAAATTGCGTTCCGTTTCACGTTACGTAACAAAAAAAAACTTTATGTACTTACAGGAAATCGCAGGCCTATAAAATTGAAATTTCATTTCAGAATATCTAGATTTTGGGAGCTTATTCCAAAAAACCAACTGATAGCCTGGTTAAACTCTTTTCAAGCATTATCACAGAGGTGTACTTACTTCCCAGCGTCATACGGGCACTGTTTGATATCATATAAGAACCCTCCCAGGGTTCCGTACTTAACAAGCGTCTTGCGTGACTTCATGGAATACTTGATGAGTAGCCGGTCCTGGGCCGCCGTCCAAACGCTCCAGCGGTCGTCGCAGTGAGGGTCGGAGAGTAGTTCCGCAGTTTGGACGCGCGGCGCGCTAGAAGTAACGCAGTATAGACCCCGACGGTGTAGAGAGTGAACGGACTGGTACTGTAGCTTGTTTCTACTGGAATTTGAAAGGCATGTTGTTAACCCCTCACATGACAGGATAAAATTCTAATACTGTGTTCTATAGTCATAATAATGTCTATTATTATTACACATAATCACTCAATCCAAATGGCGTTATATGGGGGAGGACTATTATATAGATATTGATTCCAGACAGTTTTTAATTGGGATGTTGACTGTATTCAAATAAAAATATAATTTTGCCGCGAAACGGTAGTTTTTGTGACAGAAATCCTATAAAACACAATATTTTTGTTTATTTTTAAGGAATATAATTTTAATTTAATAATCAAAATGTAAACACATCACTCCGAAGTCACGTGACATAAAACGCGCGTGACGTCACTTTCTCAATCGAAATGAGTATTTGCTCTTTCTGCCTAGTATTTTAGAGTGATTTCTTTGAATATAGTTATCTGTGCCAGGAATCGTGACGTCACATCGACCACGTGACCAGTATTGGCGTTTTGTAGCGAAATTTAAAACGGCATTTAAAATACATGATAATTAAAATATTAGTTGTTTTAAAAAGTAAATTTAAATATTTTGGGTTATATTAGGCCCATACGCATCGTTTTAAACACTTTCCCAAAATCAGTCAACATCCCAATTGTTATCCGCTAAGATCAGTGACAATGACAAATGCTAATAAAAACTTACCAGTCTATCTGCAATGGGTTGCATTCATAAGTTTGAGTTTTGCCATCAGTAATGAGCAACAAGTCAGGTTTGTACCAACATATGCTAGCATGGTGGGGTCCTTTAGCAACATACTGTTGAGAATGGTGACCTGACTTATTCATTTTCCCAGTACACAATACAGAGCAAGTAGCCACTATTTTACCACTCTTCGACCAGATACGAATACTCCTGCAAATGAAAGGTGCATCGTTATTATTATTTTATACATAAGCCTATGTTTGTAACTGAAGCCCAGGTTATAGCGATCGAGAAGCCAAGGCTCAGGAAACAACATACTAATGTAGAAACAAAATATTCTCTATGCTAGTGATAGACAAACGGATAGACTGACAGACAAACAAATGGACCAAGACACAGACAAACATACAGACATATGGACAGATGGTTCCATAGAGTAGTACTATAATAGATGGTTCTGTTGAGAATTCATCTTTCTCCTTCCTGCCTTTGTCCCATTTTACAAGGAGTGGGTATCATACCTTTTAACAAACATACTGTTTTTAGGTTTTTGGCAATTTTTATTACAGCCAGCTTGCCTGACACCCACGCTCCTTCAGAATTCTCCATGTATAATGCAGCTTAGTGTATGTCACATATCCTGGGATTTTGTGATTCCAGAATATGAGGATTTCCTTATAATGATTTCCTTGACTATTTTAGAATGATTTTGGTAAACTTGCACATGATATAATTTATGTCATTGGTGTGGGGCCGAGCCAGGATCTGAACTCTGATAAGTCAGATTGAAAGTCACACAAGGTCCCCCTCGGTCAGAGAGAGAGTATCTACGGACTGCATTCCAATAAAATTTCAAGAAAAACATTACAGCAAGGCTCATAATGCTGCCTTTTTTTGCAACAGCATAGCTTTCGCCCACAGTTTGGCACTCGTGGAATCACGAAAAAATGCACGAAAACATGTAATGTAATGTGCTCAGAGCAAAAATAGGTAGAGCGCGTGTTACCAAGTGGGAACAGTATGCACGGGTGAGAACATCGCACTGTTCCTACCGCAAGCGTTAATAGTCATACGCTCACTAGCGGTGTGAGCGCACGTTGCGAGTTCCTGGCGAGCATTTGATTATTTAACTGCTAAAAATGGTAAAATGTGCAATAAAAACCTGTAAAAACGATACTCGGAAACACACTAAACAGAAATCTAGCATCACATTTCGCCGGTAAACCATTTTTTAATACTTTTAAGTAAATTAGAAGTCACGCTTCGCGGGGTGGAAGGAGACGCGGGACGCAAGGCTACATGCACCGCCCGCACCGCCCCGCAACCCCTCTTGGATTGCCAACTGGGACAGTGATGTGACGCGTTCGGCGCTTGAGTCGATACGGCGAGAAATAGTTTATAATACACCGGCGCGCTATGTGCGCTTGCGACAATTACTTTTCTTTAATACTTTAATTACTTTGTAAATGATTAGAGGCGGTGAGTGTGAAAGCGTTAAGTATAGCGTTTATAATATAAGTAAATAATTCAAAAATAAATAAGATATAAGTAACATATAATCCTGTTTTTATTTCTTTGTTTCTTTTAGTTTTTATCCTTTACATAAAGAGCGGGGAAATATAAAAATAAAAACTCAATTTGACTCAATTACAATAACGTAAATAACATAAATACGATATAAAAAACCATGTCATTTGAAAATAATTGTATTGTAAATTAAAACTACAATATATAAAATTATAACAATATCAATTCATAGGTCATTAGGATTATATGCGAGACCTATAAATTCGTACCTTAAAATAAATAAGCAGATAATAATGTTTACTTATCAAAAACTCACCCATACATACTTCACATTATACATTAATTATACAACATAATATAACAATAGGTCCCGTGCCGTTCAGCTGCTTTTATCGACAACTACGCTTGCAGCGCTCAATTGCCCATCCCTATCAGTCACTTACCTATCAATATAACTAGCTATAGTTCACTTGCCTACGCTGCGCATTAGGCGACCGGAGCGACGTTCGTACTCTACCTATTTTTGCTCTGAGGTAATGTGTGAGTTTCTAAAATAAGGCAAGTGCTTCCAGTGATTAAAGGTAACAAGCAATGAAACTTTACCTCTTTATAAAATTACTAATATACAATACATAAGAGATGTCGGAGTAAATGGCTAGAATTATTTGATGGAATCAGGCGCTACTTTGCGGAAATCCATTTTAAATAAGATTATATAATGTGGGTAATTTATACCAATGGTTAACACGTGTCGAAGGTCGGGTCGGGTTGAGATCGGTTCATGCTGAGAAACGTCGCGTCACTAACCATACTGACAAAGGATATTGCAGTTCAACGTCGGGAGTAAGTAACATATTTTATTAACAAATTGACTAACTTTTTGAGTTCTGCGTTGTCAGTTTCAGCCGTACCGGAGGTGGTTTACATATTCCAATCAAGGGTTTTTAACTAACTAAAAAAATACTAATTGGTGGTTTTACAGTCCATCGTTGCGAGCTCAAGAAAGTTTTTTATTTTATAACAAACTAACCCAGGTTTCCTTGTCCAGCGTCGTGTGTTACCTTTGGTTAAATTCAGTATAGATCGAACTTAGGCCATTAGACATTCTTTATCGCGGAATTGTAACTATAAATTACCCACATTATACAATCTTGTTTGGCTAGAATTACTTATAGAGAAGCTGCTTTTATCACTTTCAGACAAAGTTGTAACTTACCCTTGTTTACCAATAGATGCCAGCAAATGTTTATGTACATGAGCACTTGCATCAATTGGCATATGTTTCGAGCCACTTGCCATAACCGTTGCTTTTCCAGTAAGCACTGTTCCAACTATCGCTTTGGCTTCCCCTTCTGAACATTTCCCTTCCGTTTTCTTTGCATCAACATGAGCATTATCCATAGCTTCCACAAGGGTCTCAATGGACTCCTCGTCTTCAGTTTTATTTTTTAATATCTGAGCTTTTAACTTCTCACATTCAGCCAAGAAATCATTCTCTTTAGAGCTACCTTTTACTTTTACAACAATATCCTCTGGTTCATATTTTTTATGACCAAATTCATTTGCCTCGTGATCTTTATAAATGTCAAACATATCGTCTTCTTGGACAACGGTGGACTCATCAAAACTATCATCCGGAAGATGTTTCTCAATCCCAGAGGCTTCTAGTACTACAACATTATTAGACTCTGGTTCATTTCGGATCTTTTCTAATCTTGTAACTAAGTGACTCTTCTTAACATCCTCTGTAAGAGCCCGTTTCAGAATGATTTCGTATTGTGGGCACCATGTTACTTGTGATATTTCATCATCTTGTCCACGAACTTTGTATATTATCTTACCTCTTTCTGTAATTTATGAAGAATATTATTTACATTTACAGATGCTGAATAAAAAAGGGTAAGTTACAGGTAGTGGAACAAAATAAATAGCCAACACACAATTCACCACATAAGCTCACATAACCACAAGAGAACAATAGATTTGTCCCAACATACTAATAAAAATATATTATTATAAACTATTTTAAACATTTATTTACCAGTTAAGTCCAATACAAATACAACCCCCTGTTTTGTGCCCACAGCTACAACCATAGGTGTATGTGGTGAACAACTCATACAAGTTGCTTTAAAGTTTCTCATTAAACCGTCACATAACCTTGATACATTAGTGTTCAGTTCCCATACCACAACATTGGAGAAAGAACCAACAGAAACAACATGGGTTGCCAAGCTGTAGCCAACAGAGACAAGTTCCTGTAACAGAGACAAATTTACAATCAGTCGTCTTTTCTTTCGTGGTGATTATATTCAGATGTTATTCAGCGAACATAGATTCTAAATTTTTTGGCCCAATAAGTGGCCACATCTATTGCCTTGTATGTGGTAATAGATCAATAATCAATAAGGACACTCATTGGATTCTTTACTATTATTCTCTAAACTTAGACAGAAAATAAGAGAATGAAGGTTCAATTTTATTGTAGAGAACTTGCAACTGATAACATATTATCAGTTTTACAATTTGTGAAATGAATATTTGAAGAGCAACAGCAGGGATCTCGAGGGGGTGTAGGTGGTGCAGGCCACGGTACACATTCTCCTTTAGTTTGTGTATCTACTCTAACTTTGAGGGCAAATACAAGCGACTTCTACTACTGACAATCTAATATACAATAAAAAGGGGGTCAACTAGACCACAAAATTTTGATTGAAGTGTTTTTTGCTCAGTATCCCGTTTGCTACAATATTGGTACTAATTGTTTTAATTACCTCTTTTTCTATAGCATGTGCTTCATGGGAATGAGTGTTTTTACAAGTCCATTTGTTATCCAAATGAGAAAGGTTCCATTCTTTGACTTCACCATCACTGCTTCCAGTGATGAAATTCCTCTTCACTGGCCATTCAGGGGAAATGTCCACACTGACAACCCTAGAGTTGGAAATTAAATTTAGTATGAGTAGGAACTCACTGTACTGTAGTTAGATAAGAAAACTATGAGCAAAGAAACACATGTGGGTGGATTTTCTTTTTACTTTTGCTTGGAAATAATCAATGTATGTATTTTACCTTTCCTTGTGGCATTTGTTGATTACGTGCGTCTTGAAGCGATGGTCGCTGTCGATCGCTCCATCATCTTCCGATGTTAGGGGCTCCAAAACAACGAGAGTCTTAGCGGGACCTCCGTACACCAACCATCCGTCTTCACTAGCTGCCAATACAGACACTAGAAACCAATTTGGTGATGGAAGTAGTATTGTTTCTTCCATACTTTACGAATTAAATTCTTCTTCTTCTGATTATAGCTTTTAAACTAGGAATAAATCATTAATTAACATTTATTATTGTAACAAAATTTGTAACCGGTAAACTTCAAATAGGGTAGGGACCAAAGAGCACAGATTACTATATTATATCAAAGAGTATAATAACTATCCATACTATATATGTAGCAAAGAGTATAATATTTTATAATCACTACGTTTATAGGGACGCCAACGGGCACCGAATAACGATTCATCGATATACGTGGTATCTTTATAGTTTGTGATA
Organism: Crocallis elinguaria; assembly: GCA_907269065.1. NCBI lineage: Eukaryota > Metazoa > Arthropoda > Insecta > Lepidoptera > Geometridae > Crocallis > Crocallis elinguaria. The sequence goes on along the minus strand of OU026080.1, from coordinate 13,092,729 downwards.
TCGATGTTTGCTAACACTTTGCTAAGCATCAATACCGATACATCGATCGATATCGTTAATTCATTCCGTGTATCTCTATATAGTTTGACTGTTATCACCATAGAGCATAGAGTAGTACTATAATGACTGTAAAAATATGTTATCACTTATGTCATATGTGCACAGACTACTTAGAGGTACCTATATGTGTCACACAATGGTTAGCAATAGCATACCTTCAACAACTTAAAATAATAAAAAACTTAAAATGTCCTGGTTAAAAGAGAACTGTGTTTCATTCTTCCAATTACTATGTATCAAAGTTGTAAAGACAGGCAGAGTACCTCAGCATATAGCATTTATCATGGATGGAAATCGAAGGTTTGCAAAGAAGCAGAGTGTTAAACCTACTGATGGTCATTACAAAGGGTTTGATAAACTCTCTGAAGCTTTAAAGGTATGTTAGCTATTTTTCAAACTTATTGATGGTTTTTGGAACTATTGGCTATAGATATTCATTGTAATGAAAAATTAGGCTAAAATTTCCATTATGGGCCGTCAATTTGGAAGTTCACTTTTTTACTGTAGATAGTACTCTTAAATAGAAAGCTTTTTACAAATATCTCAATGTGCGCAAATTCACGGTTTACGAGATATAATTTTTTAAAGTTTCGATATAAATTGGAAAATAACACGCCATTTGCAAATTTTTATGGATAAACTGTCATGGTAGACGTCAAAGTTGACATTTCACGTTCCGTTGGTGGTAGACGTGTATTTTATTAAATATTATGTTTTCGTTTTTCTTAAATATAATTTTATTTTATTTTCAATTATTAAATAGTGTGTAATTAATGTGTACAATAACCCGTGCTGTATTATACAATTACATTGACTTTTGTGAATTTATGTTTATACTGTGGAATGGAACGTGAAGCGACGCCATTTTGTTTTATAGCGTCTTTTTATCTGTTAGCTGTCAGTGTCAGTCATCGTTTGTTGCCCTTGCAGTTGAGATCGTTTTACGTACTCTTGTTAGCCCTACAACGTTTGACTACCATGGCGTCTCCGAAGCCCTATGCTTCTGTGTCTGAAGAGTCGAGTGATGTGCAAGTTTTGGACTCAGATGAGCCGCTTGTTACGGCCACCTCTTCTGTGCTTTCCTCATCTAGTAACACATTATACTGGCTCCGAACACTAGGTTAGGTTAGGTTAGAACAGTGAAAATGCAAAAAAAAAATACTGTAACACAATATACTGGCTCCGAACACTAGGTTAGGTTAGAACAGTGAAAATGCAAAAAAAATACTGTTACACAATATACTGGCTCCGAACACTAGGTTAGGTTATGTTAGAACAGTGAATATACAAAAAAAATACTGTAACACAATAATACTGGCTCCGATTACTAGGTTAGGTTATGTTAGAACAGTAAAAATACAAAAAAAAAATACTGTAACACAATATACTGGCTCCGAACACTAGGTTAGGTTATGTTAGAACAGTGAAAATACAAAAAAAATACTGTAACACAATATACTGGCTCCGAACACTAGGTTAGGTTATGTTAGAACAGTAAAAATACAAAAAAAATACTGTAACACAATATACTGGCTCCGAACACTAGGTTAGGTTATGTTAGAACAGTGAATATACAAAAAAAATACTGTAACACAATAATACTGGCTCCGAACACTAGGTTAGGTTATGTTAGAACAGTAAAAATACAAAAAAAAATACTGTAACACAATATACTGGCTCCGAACACTAGGTTAGGTTATGTTAGAACAGTGAAAATACAAAAAAAATACTGTAACACAATATACTGGCTCCGAACACTAGGTTAGGTTATGTTAGAACAGTGAAAATACAAAAAAAAAATACTGTAACACAATATACTGGCTCCGAACACTAGGTTAGGTTATGTTAGAACAGTAAAAATACAAAAAAAAATACTGTAACACAATATACTGGCTCCGAACACTAGGCTAGGTTAGGTTAGAACAGTGAAAATACAAAATAAAATACTGTAACACAATATACTGGCGGAGGGGGGGTACAGGGGGGGGTAGCCCTACTCCCGCCCTCCTCTCCCCGCCCCATAAATCTATGGATATTTATGGAAAAAGGTATTCTAACCTCAAAACTTTAACCATGGATATCTCCATAACCATGGGGTTGCGCGGGGTGGGGATGGTACAGGGGGGTATACTTCCTCCCCCCCTCCCCCTCCCGCCCCCCGCCCACCCCTAAATCGACGGCCCATAATGGAAATTTTAACCAAAAATTACATAGTTAATCATTTGTTGCATATCAAAAAAAAGTTAATGACAATTTTGATGGAAAATAAAATTCATAATTAACTTTGGAACTTTTTTAACTCTGGATATTTTTGCAGTGGTGTTTAGACCTGGGCATACCTGAAGTGACAGTATACGCATTCAGCATAGAAAACTTTAAAAGAAGCAAAGATGAGGTTGATGCATTAATGGAATTAGCTAGGGATAAATTCCAGCGTCTTATGGAGGAATTGTGAGTAATTTAGAAAGAAAGAAAGAAAGAAATGTGTTTATTCGCAGCATCAAGTATACCTACTAAATACAAAGTGAATTACATAGTTAATAAAAGCGCACCTTTACCACTATCAGGTGCCGTATCGAGAAAAGAGACAACATTATATAGGTAGGTATTCATAGTATGCTACGAACCGGTCCCAACTCAGCGTATGCCGGCCAATCGACCGGCGCTGGTCTTCCGTTAGGGCCGCTTCGGTGACATCACGGAAGATACACAAGAACAGATCGAACAGATTGAATAAAAAAAAAAAAACAGAACGTAACATTTTTACTAAACAAGAAACAAGATAAAACTATTAAGAAAATATTTGACATGACAGTGATAGTTATGTGATTAACAACAGAGAAAAATAGTGCTAAACTAAAAAAATTACACGGATGCTCTGTACAAGGAAGAAAAACATTGCGTTAGTACCAAAATCAATTCTTACCCCCTTTATTTTACCTATTTCTATTTGTAATAATTATTATATTAAGGCAAACATTCGTGATTGTGGAGATCGAATTAGTGAACAATTTAAACAAGAAATGAGAAAATTTGTACAAGAACCTTTTGCTTACTGTTTCAACTATAATAATACATAGTACGTTAAGCTGCCATTACATGTAATGCATAATAGATGAATATGCATCAAAAACGGGCCACGCCCAAGCATATCATATACCTGTGAACTCACAAGAACATGTTCGCGTGAGGATGTGTCCAAAAAACAAAAAAAAATCCATGACACTTCATGGATTCTTGTTGGATTTCCTTCAAACCGCGCCTAATATGCAAGGCTACGTAAACCACGCTTGTTGCAAAACCATGGTTATTTATTTTGACCGCAAAGCGCAAACATGAATGAGCGCATTATGGGCGCTTTAGAAGCGTCATTTAACACAGAACAAAGCAGCAACCCATCTTTATGTAAACTTGCGAAATGAGTGTATACGTGTGTGTGTGTGTGTGTGTGTGTGTGTGTGTGCGCGTGTTTGTGCGTGTTTGTGTGCGTGTTTGTGCGTGTGTTTGTGTGTATGGGTGTGTTTGTGCATGTATTTGTGTGAGTGTGTGTATGTGTTTGTCATGTTACATTGCACTTGTGTCGTGTCTTTGCATTTCTTCGGCTTTCTGGTGCTCGAACATAAATTTCTTTAATTTACTTTACTTATCCTGGTAATCGTGATGTTAAACTATTAGAACTGGGTTTTTCAGTTTGGATATTGAACCAATTTGGCTTGAGCTCTTTTCTTGTGGAAGTTCCCTGTTTCCATATTCATACATTGCTAAGGAACTTATTCTTAGTCTAAGTGGCAGCAGTTTTGTAATATTATGGTGGCGGTAAGGCCTGGGGCCTGTTTCATAAAAATTATTAGTCCAATATTATGAGTATTGGACTCATATTTTATATGAATAAAGAAAAAAAAGTATATAATATTAGACTAATATTTTTTATGAAACAGGCCCCTGCACTGACAGCCTGCTTACCTGCTTGGAGTGTATTGTGCATTTCCCCAAACCAGCTTGGCTTGGGTAGATACTTGCAGCTTAGCTTAGTTAACTTAATTTTTGGCTTAGTTAACTCCCAACTCTTTCACAAAACAACATGGCCTTGAGTTGCTAGCATAGCTGTTATTTATTTATTTTTATTTTATGTTATTTCGTAACGAGACGAGGTGGTCGTTTGCCTGGTGGTAAGCATAACGCCGGCCCATAACATTTGCAGTGCCACCCAGAACTTTAAAACACAAAGGCCTGTGCGGCACTGCACTGCGCTCGTTACCCTGAGACATTAGGTATTAAGTCTCATAAGCCCAGTAATTTCACTGGATACTCTGCTCATCTAACCGGAACGTAGTAATGCTTGCACACTACTGCTTGGCAGCAGACTTCACGAGCAAAGCGGTGGTAACAACCCAGATGGACACTCGCAGAAGAGTTAGTCCTCCCACTAACAAAGCTAGTTCCAGTAATTTTACTGTAGATGTTTTCAAATTACTGTTTACTAAGCTGCTATAGAATAAAAATTAAATTAATTGATAATGAATTTATTTAACAAAGATGGCTGGTCATTGCTTAGTGTCTCTAAAATTGCTTTAAAAAAGCGACGAACCGACTTCAGTGACAAACTACTGAACCGATTTTGATGAAATTTCTATGGGACCAATCTGAAAGCATACACTTTCAAATAAAAAAATAATTTTCCACATCGGTTTATAAATGACCGAGATATGAGGTAAAAAAAAAAAAATACCCGACGAATTTGATAACCTCCTCCTTTTTTGGAAGTCGGTTAAAAACCAGTAAATAAAATGTTGATAAACTATAGAAATATAACTATGTAGGTCATGACATGATATCAATTTTAAAAGCTATCTGCAAAAATCTCTGAAAAATTCAACAAGATCGGGGCATGATAGCACTGGTCAAATAATAGCAAACTAGTATAAATTTTTTTTTTCATTGTAGACAGAGTTTTTAGCTGTATTAATTTCTTACAACCTACACTACCGATTTCCGTTATAAATCATGCACAATTTTATTTTTGACTAGCTGCTGCCCGCGGTTTCACCCGCGCGGAGATATTGGAAATCATTGGTTTTATTTCTTTGCGTGGAACCCTAATTCTTTTTCTAAAATAGAAGTAGCTTAAGTTACTCCTTATAACATCAGCTATAGAGCTGATTTTGACGGGACTTTCACTAGCATATGCTAGTGAAAGTCCCGTCAAAATCGGTCCAGCCGTTTCGGAGATTACCCGGAACAAACAGACAGACAAAAATATTAAAAATTGTGTTTTCGCGTTACGTACTGTATATACTTTCATATGCATTTAGTAAAAAGCTGTTATTTTGATATTACAAACAGACACATTACATTCTATTTATTTGTATACAAAAGGGTGTTCTTTTCCCAAGGCTAAATATTTTATTAGAGTTTACCTCAATTCGTTCTCTAGTTATAACTAGTATTTTAAAACATTCCAGAATCGTAAATTAGCAATATCTTGCTAACAGTTTTTTAACTTGCATTAAAATTACACTTTTTTTCCAGAGACCAAATAAAAGAATGGGGTATCCGAATGCATGTCGCGGGGCGGCTGTCTCTTCTACCAGACGACTTACAGGCGCTCGTATCTCGAGCTATGCTCGCCACCCGGCATAACGACAAGCTGCGACTTAATATTGCTTATGCTTATACTGGTAAAAACAAAGTTCTATAAATCTAAAAGCAATTGATGGCTCAGCCAATGGCAATTTGGAGATGATGGCGGCAATGGTGGCACCACCACAGCATCTGCCACTGCCCATGCTCTCGTGACTGCAATTTAAAAATCGCGCGGCGCGGGTCCTCCATCCACTTCAGGTTTATCAGTCGGTAAAATTAATTATTCTGTGAGCACCAGGCGGTCCGTACGGGTGAGTACCACCGCTTTGCTCGTGTAGTCTGCCGCCATGCAGTAACGTACTTTGTTCCGGTATGGTCAGAAAAATAGTCAGCGAAATTACTGGCTTCCAGGTAAACAGGGTAACGAGCGCACTGTAGTGCCTCGCAGGCCTTTGTGTTGCAAAGTTCTAAGCGGCACTGCAATTTATATTTAATTTAAAAAACTTTTTTATTGTTCAGTTATAAATACCTATGTATATTTTAACTGCAGGTCGTGATGAAATCAGCCGAGCGGCGTCACAACTGGTAGACGCAGTGAACAGTAAAATGATCAAAGCGCAGGACATTGACGAGCAACTTGTATCACTAACTATGGAATTAGGCGAACCAGAGCTTCTGATAAGGACGTCGGGTGAGGTCAGACTTTCTGACTTCATGCTATGGCAGGTATGGAATGGTTCCGATGTATGAATAGTACCACCCCATCTTCCCATGGCTGCCTTAAGACCTGGCTAAGGGTATACCTGGGGAAAGGGCAGCTCACAGCTGCATTCTTCTTGGTCAACTTCAACTTCTTCTTTGAATGGCTTCTGCATGGTTGCCGCAATTTCTCCAATGTCGCGTGGATAGATCGGGGGATAAACGAAGGAGGTTGATCAGTGGAAGAGAGAAAAAATAAAAAAAAAATATTAATATTTGGACCTATCTTGCATCTGAGTATATGTGTAGGTCACTGTCTAAATCTACTTTGATCACCAAGTCACCAAGACAACTGTCAAATGTGGTGAATTATGTCAACCAGCTGCCTTCAACAATCTCGTGTTCGTTTTCAATACCAGACCGATTAAAACCAGCGGCCACTAGTCTTCGTGTGGAAGGAATAGTCTAGAATTTTCGCTGGTTATTAAAGAAATACGTTCTTACAAAACGAAAAGAAGCTAAAACTATTGACAACTCCTTCCACACGAAGACTAGTGACCGCTGGTTTTAATGTCTGGTATTGAAAACGAACACGAGGTTGTTAGCTGATAAGGCAGCCGGTTCCCATTATCTTCTGCAGTGGACATCCTCCGGCTGATGATGAGATATGGGACCCACACGCTAGTTTCAGCATAGCACACATTTTATTACACTAGGAAGGTCTAACTTTCAGTTTGTCTACTACGTCAGTTTATATTGGTATGTTATTCCGATAGAGGGTCAATGTAGTCCTGGAGATCAATAACATATATGTTTTACGTGTTTTTGAAATTTAGAATTTTTCATTGAAGAAAAGACGTTTAAAGTTTACGTTTTTTAAATAGTTTTTTAATACTTTTCAGGTAGCAAATACTGTGCTCTACTTTACCGATGTCCTATGGCCTGAGTTTTCAGTTTGGAACTTACTCGCTGCCATTATACACTTCCAAAGATATGCTCCAGTTCCTAATGTAACTGAAGAGCTCAGTGAAAATAAGCAACGGCTCATCGTGGACTTCGAAAATCAACGATGGAAAGACTTAGAAAAACTGGTTACTTGCAGTTGAGAAATAACTACCTCTGTTTCTTATTACAATTTAATTAAACTTCCATTATATGTACATAAGTTACTTATTTATTAAATTATTGCTAAGATTACTGTGTTGTTTCAGTTACAACATTAAAATTATTTCCTTGCTAGTGTTTATTTTCCTTTGATTGTGTATTTGGAATATATTTTGGTGGGGTCGTAGGGTTCCCATCTCGACGCTGGGAATATGTGTTTGTTTCTTTCATACCAGGATCTGAAAAAACAATGTTTTGTTTATTTAAATCAATATAATTCATAGGCTACATTCTCTACTGTAAAAAATAGTTTCACGACCACTGCGTGTTTAGTGCAGAACCCGCGGTAAATACGCGATGGCGCGCAAGTCATGTATATCAGGTAAAGCGGAGCAGTCGTCACTTTGAGCCCAGGCAGGAAGTGAAAGAGAGCCTTATCTGTCTGTATTATTCTTGTCTATTTCATGGATTTTTGATGGATTTTTTGTTCGGGTTTATAATATTAGTAGGATTACACAGTACAGTAGCTTCGCTCGCGCGTAATATCCCTACTAATAATATAAATGCGAAAGTGTGTTTGTTGGTTTTTCCTTCTTTCACGCATCAACGGAGCAACGGATCGACGTGATTTTTGGCATAGATATAGTTTATGGACCGGAGAGTAACAGGCAACTTTTTATCCCGGAAAAATGCACGTTTCCTGTGGGAATGCGGGTGAAAACAGCGGGCAGAAGTTAGTAATTTCATAAATGCTGTAACCAACCTCAGTAGGACTTTTCCCGCGTGAGAATCCTGTTTCTCCTGTGACGCATCGTTGACTAGTCTGATGTCATCTGAAGCATCAAATTGAAACAGAGGTCCACTCTTGCCTCGAGCCTGGAAAAGATAATCGAATGAAATGTTACGTAGTGACTTACTTACTGTTTGAGGGTTTTGAGATTGAGTGGAGTGGATAAATAAAAATAGAACCTATTTTACAAAATATATATACCAACAATTTCGCTGCGAAAAGGATTAAAACATATTTGCTTTTGAGAAAATATGTAAAATCCAGTCAGTTATAAGAATGGATAAGTCATTTAATATTATTATTGACTATTGATGATGTATATTTTTGGCATGCTTTTCTGAGAAAATATGTAAAATCCAGTCAGTTATAAGAATGGATAAGTCATTTAATATTATTATTGACTATTGATGATGTATATTTTTGGCATGCTTTTCTATGTTTCTAAACTTTATTTATTACTAGCTGCTGCCCCGCGGTTTCACCCGCGTGGAGATTTTGGATTACATGGTTTTTATTTATTTGCGCGGAACCCTAATTATTTTTCTAAAATTAAAGTAGGCTATGTTACTCCTTGTAACATCAGATATCTGCCAGTGAAAGTCCCGTCAAAATCGGACCAGCCGTTTCGGAGTTTACCCGGAACAAACAGAGAGACAGACAGACAAAAATTTAAAAAATGGTTGTTTTGTTATAGGTACCGTATATACTTTCATATGCATTTAGTAAAAAGCTGTTATTTTGATATTACAAACAGACACTTCAATTTTATTTATCTGTATGGTGTATGGACTAGCTTCTGCCCTAAGGGCAAACCAACAAACACACTTTCGCATTTATAATATTATAAATAAGTAGGATGTTGAGTGGCACTAACTACTACTAATTAAAGTTAAATAAACGAACTAATTAATATTTTACCTTTGTGACTATAAAATCGTAGAATGTGTAATGATGCGGCAGTATAAGATCTTCCTTCACATACATCAGCTGATCAGCAGTAACTGTTTTAAGTTCACTGAAGTCGGATCTAAGCGTGTCCAAGCAGCGTTGCAGGAATTGATATATTGAATTTCCTGAAATAAACCAAGAGTAAACTTAATCTATCCATCTTCTCCCATATCGTCGCATAAGATCAGCGGCGCAAGTACGGATCTTTTCGATCGATAAAGTTCGAGAAAATCGACAGTTCAAATCGATAAAGTGGGTTTTATCGAGCCTCGAAACAATCGACAAAAGTTATCGAAAAGCTAGGTCGAATCCAAGGAGAATATAGAGCTACTACAATACTTTACGATCAGACTTCGGTACTCGCAATATTCGATAAATTTATCGAGTTATTCGGTTCGACAAATTTATCGAAACGACTTCCGTACTTGCGCCGCAGTTGAGAAAGTGTCTATCCGGCTGCTAGCTGATAGGTATAATAATTATTTGTTAAAACTTAAAATGATCACCAAAAGCTTTTCTTGCTGATTGTACTTCAAAACTCCGGCATGGAGGTGGTGGGAAAGAAAATAATATTTCAATTTTAGTTTTCGTGGAGGTCCAAGGATATTATGTTTGAAAGTTTATTTTTCACAAACAATGGGTTTTGGAGGTGTATGAATAAGCCAAAAAAACTAGTACCATCTAAAACCCACCTTTCTTCAAGGTTACATTCCTCCTATGCCCTGAGCCATCCCAGTAACTGAACGTGACTGTAATAGGCTCATCTTTGAGGCTGGCCTGGGTCATCACCCATTCAAGACGGAGCTCTTCTCGTAGCTTCAGATCGGCTTCCTCTCGCTCTCTGTCTGGCAGGAATGATGTGTCTACATCGGGATTCTTTTTGATCTTCTTCATAACCTGGAATTGTAATTATACTAGTGATGGTCTGAGTACTGAACCGTAGCATGACCAGTCCTAATTAGGAATCTTATAAGTATGTAGTATGGGATTGTTGGTTGGGTACTATAAGATATGTTTCGTTACAGAGAAACAACACATTGTACAAAGAACTGTATTCAGTAAAAATGCAAACATCCCACCATGAAATACTTACAGGTTCCTCTTCCTTCTCACGCCAATTCTTTTCTTCTATCTTTTCCTCTTCTTCACTTAATTCTTCATTTTCATCCTCTTCCTCCTCATTCATGTCAAATGATAGTGCTTGGATCTGAAGCATTAAAAGTCCAGCTCAATAAGTAAAAAAGTTACTGTGAGTATGTTTCATTATTCTAAAAACTATTTCATAGACACAGATGTTGCAATTAAGTAACAAAAACAAATTTTTAAATTTACAAAATGTCATGCAAATATTAATTGTGGTAAATGGATCCTTGGTAATTGTTACAACCATTACTTACAAGAATAAATAAAACAGCTTAAATCACATAATATTGTTGTATTTCCAATAATTCACTTCAAGTTGACTAGGCATTTGACTCTAAGTGCCCATTCCAAAGATTTAGTCCGGTTGAGAAGAATGGGCAAGAAACTCATCGGAACTGTTTTTAAACAACTCATTCAGTAATTACATAAGTACACTTTTGATATTTAGCACATTACTTTTACCTAACTAGAAGAATACTTAGCTTTATATAATCCAAAAACCATACAGACTCCTTTGCCGATCTGGCTTACTCTAAATCCAAAGAAGAACTGCCTGAGCAAAAATGGCGACTCGCGAGGTATCGAATTATGTTTTCGATGACGTCACTTTCGTGGCGGCAACATCCTTTCTCTCATTGGCTGGTTCTTAGCGACATTTTACTTCAGTTCTATTTCCACCAGGCGGCGCCACCTGTCAATGCGTGGAACAGGAGAACGTCATAGTCATTGAATAACTATTTAGATGTATAACAGTTCGTCCATCCTGACAAGCTTTGCGTCCCTGCAAAGGATAAAGTTAGGTGTACATATATATATTCATAGTTAAGGCAACATTTTCCTTAGTCAACATCAACAGATATGTCAGTACATTTTAATTATCAATATCTCCTAAAAGAAATTTATGTACCAAAAATATGACGAGCCAAGATTATGATCGGTCACCCAATGTGACACCTTGTTATTTAATTACAAGCCAATGTGACGAGTATGTGTGGCATCAGAACCAATAATATAGTTAATAATACCGAACTCTTGGAAATACACTCAACTTAGCCCCCATATGTACATAAAAATATTTAACAGATTACTTTTTCAAGAAAACATGTAACCGAAATCCTCATCAATAAAAGTACTATATTGTTTATTGTTATATTAGTAAATATTTAAAAATTAGTGCAATATATTTTTATACTTTTTTTTTTTCGTATATCTGTCTACTATAACAATACGTATTATATTCTTTGACACATGAAATACATATTTCACAAGACCTAAATGATGGCATTTCTTTCTACTGCTCTGTTTACTGCGCATCTCAGGTTTCATAACGCTATGTAACTATAATTTAATAACCTAAAATCATATTCCAATTATTAACTTCTTCATCAACAAGCAAAATCCATAAACTACATCATTTTATATAACTATGTATTAAAATACTAAATGCAATAAAATGTTCATCACAATTTAGAAATATTTTGCCCAGGATTTTAAAATGTCAACATCTGTGAAATGCAATTGAAAGAATATTACTTGATCACCCAATTAATCCAAAGTGACTTACTCATTTGCGACCTTTTGTAACCCATTTAATACCCATTATATATTTAATCAAACTCCTTATAGCTACAGATTTAGGTACCAACTTATAAAAAGATTTAGAAAGCTTTTAACTAAGCAAAATGTCATTATAATATTAATGACTTTCTCAAGGATACATTTTAACAATGACATTATTGTATACAACAATGATTAAAGTTGATATGCAGTCTTTTTATTACATAACACTGACATTTTATTTTAACTTTTTAATTGGAAGTCTTTCTTTTGGACATTATAATTTTCCTTTTTTTTTCATTTTTATTTTTGTCAAAAATGTCAAATAACTTAAGAATTGAAGATTTTCATTTTCTATATTTAATTTGAAATTATCAGTTTGTTAATATTTTAATACAGATTTTGTAAATTAATAACAGATAAGTAGCTCCACCTATCAATTTGTACGCCTACATATTAGGCATAACATGATGATCCTCTAATGATTATAACATCAATGTACCTACGTCCTACGTACATAATTTTAAGTTGGCGTAATACTCATGTTTTAAACAATTAAAATGTATCTTTAATTTTCCTTAGAACTTCTCCATATTTATCAATTAATAACTGTTTTTCTTTTTCATTAAGTTTACTTTATATATAATTCCATTAAATTAAATTCCATATATTTTAATCATTATTAGGTGTATACCAAGATTAATAGAACTTGATATTTGAACCCAAAAATTTAAATACTGACTGTCTAACTACTTTACTTTATTTTTCCTATTATTATTCCTCAGCACTCTTTAGCATTTCCTTTAAGTTATTGTTTCTTTTAGGTCTACCCTATAGGCTTGTTTCATAAAGGAATTCTAAACAAGCACTTCGAAACAAGTTTAAGGGCAAACTTAGTCATCCCAACAAACCGAAAGCTATTCTTATTTATTTGCTCGAACCCAGAATTTAATACAAAGGTTACTATAAATACTTTCTCAAAAACATTATATTATATACTGTTTACCATTATATTATATATTATATATTATAGCTGTGCACCGAGGGTTTGTCCACGTAGCCTAAGTTACTCCTTGTAACATTAGCTATCTACCTAGGAAAGTCCCGTCAAAATCGGTCCAGATGTTTCGGAGATTACCCGGAACAACTGACAGACCAGACAGACTAACAAAATAATGGTTGTTTTGTAATAGGTACCATATATAATTTCATATGAATTTAGTAAAAAGCTGTTATTTTTATACAAACAGACACTTCAATTTTATTTATTTGTATAGATATTGTAAAGAGCCACTAACTACTATTATTATTCGCTATTGTTTACAATTTAGTCTATTATTATGTAAACCATTATCCAATATCTGTTTTTCCGTTTTACTATCCCATATTTCACTACCCATATCAAACTTATTTTAATATAAAAAAGTCTCTTATTGATTTTAAGGTCATACCATACCATCCAGCCGAAATAAATAACGGTATAGCGACATTTACATAAAGGAACACTGGCGCAATCTATGTTCAACTTCCATGTCTTACTCTTGTGTCACTAACATGAACACCCCAACTATAAATTTCATGTATACTTTTGATAAAATATGACCTACCAGCTGCACAATCTGCAACAGCTTTAAAATGATAGCCAAACTGTATCAATATCAATTCAACCTCACTTATTTAGCTTGGTCGAGTGGTACATAGCTTCCTTCTTGCTAACTTTTAATGAAAAATTTAATACTGCGTTTGTTTAAACAGAATCATTAGTAACTTATCTTCTGTTGTTTATTTCATATTAATCATGAATTAAAATAAATTGTTGCATTATGTAAGCTGTTTATTTCATCGTCCAGTAAGACGGCTAAATTGTTGCATTATGTAACTGTTTATTTCATCGTCCAGTAAGACGGCCAGTTACCATAATTCAAAAGATTTTTATCAACAAAATGTACATTTACATCCTTTCATTTCCATAATGACCTAAGTTTATTTCATTTCCTATATCATACTCATCATTAACACAATATCAGTGGTGACCTTTGTTTATTCATCGCCTATTAGGCGGCCTCCAACACCACGATTCCCGTGTTGACTCTTTGTTTATTTCATCGCCCCTCAGGCGGCCTTCATTCATCACCACGATTGCCGTGGTGGCCCTTGTATATTTCATCGCCCTTCAGGCGGCCCACATCACCACGATTTCCGTGGTGGCCCTTGTTTATTTCATCGCCCATCAGGCGGCCCACATCACCACGATTTCCGTGGTGGCCCTTGTTTATTTCATCGCCCATCAGGCGGCCCTCATCGCTACGATTTCCGTGGTGACTCTTTATTTGCTCTATCGCCCCTCAGGCGGTCCTCATCACCACGATTTCCGTGTCAAGTTCTACTTTGGTTTGTTTTTAAATGTTTAAATCCAATTCTCGTCCTACTCGTGAAGCTCGAGAAATTGGTGTTGAGACTAGTTCAATGTTACAGTGTATTAATAACTGCATATGTAACTATTTTGAACTTAACGAGACAACTGACACTGACCTTTGTCCAAGTCTTTATTGGGAGTACTGTTGAAACCCATAAATAGAAAAAAAATCTACACCAACTCAAACTTAGCCAACCACAGTCCTAAGTCAAAGGGTTCACATGAACTTTAATATATACGCAATAACAACAATACTTCGTTCTACTAATACTAAGTTTTGTTATTGGCTTTCCCGTAGATGTGGTTATAATAGAGTGCAAGAAATTAGAAAGCCCTGGGACGATTTAAAATTCTGACACCAGGGTTGGCTATATGCTTTCTCGTCTTGACGAAAAAGGAAGGAATAGGACGCCTTCTTCCTACCCTAGATCTCGTTTAAAACAAATCTAATAATAATCAAACAACTACTAAAAATACCTAATTATTAACAAATTTGTTAACAGAAAATAACAAGCTCTGTACGTAAGTACTGCGAGACGCCCTGCCGTCATACAGTTATCACCACAGAGTACTTTTCTATAGTTATCACTAGTTTGGAAGGTAACTGTACATTTATTTGGCCAGTATGACTAACTTAGGTCTTCTTTTCTTTTAAAATAGCAATTTTATTAGTTCAAGCTATTTTGAACCTTATCACGACTGAATAAGGTCTAACTGTTTCTATTTACCTACGTGGTTCCGGCCAACTTAAGGTCCAATATAGTTAGCAATTTTATTCGTTCATAACGGTTAATCTATTTGAACCTTATCACCACTGAATAAGGTCTATGTGTTTTATTTTTTGCCGCCGGTACTACGTGGTACCGACCGACTCAATTCGAAGAATTGTAAACTAGGTACTGAAAAGTTGTTATATTTTAATTGTATTGTATTGAAGTGGGTAGGTCGCAACAGAGTTTTTACCTATACTGCAGCTCATAATGATATATGTACGTAAGTTTTCTTTAAGTATAAAATGAGCCAGATGTGGTAAAATACAAACTTTGTAGTAAAACATTTTAATTTCATATCAATCCATTTACAATAAAGTCAAATCAATATAAATCACGGAAAAGTTATTCAGTTTTTTTTTACACGACTGCTCAAAATAAAAATGCGTATATATGAATGTCTGTATGCAAGTTTCTTTATTACACCATAACTTAAATGTCGGAACAAATATCGATGCATGGTGTATCATCAGAATCCTTACATTACCCACTATTGTTACATCGACTTACTAACATTAAGTACGAGCCAAGACTTAGAAAACTCACCAAAGAAAGAAAAAGAAACATTCTTTGTTATGTACCAAAATAACCTTAAATTTTCTGCTTCCATTTAAACCACGTGAATTCTTAGCCATGTAAAGTATTGTGCCTTTTTGTAACCTAAACAACCTTGCCTGTATACGTTACTTTTCCCACTATTATTCAAAGTTTTCCAACCATGTATCACATCCACTTATATTTGCCGGATTAAACTCAGTCTAATGTGACCATAGATATACTTAAATTCTTCTTTACCCATTACTTGATATAACATGAATAGATCCTACCAGATTATTCCAGCTTCTCCATGCAGGCAGGTATCCCGAAGCGCATATTGCAGCGGATGCCACGGTGCGTACTTGCTCGAAGTACAGCAAGATGTGTTAAAACTCCCAGGCAGCTCTCACATTATGGGGCTGCATGTGCGGGCAGAAATGAATGAGCTCATCCCACTTCTGAAAATTGTTACAACCATTACTTACAAGAATAAATAAAACAGCTTAAATCACATAATATTGTTGTATTTCCAATAATTCACTTCAAGTTGACTAGGCATTTGACTCTAAGTGCCCATTCCAAAGATTTAGTCCGGTTGAGAAGAATGGGCAAGAAACTCATCGGAACTGTTTTTAAACAACTCATTCAGTAATTACATAAGTACACTTTTGATATTTAGCACATTACTTTTACCTAACTAGAAGAATACTTAGCTTTATATAATCCAAAAACCATACAGACTCCTTTGCCGATCTGGCTTACTCTAAATCCAAAGAAGAACTGCCTGAGCAAAAATGGCGACTCGCGAGGTATCGAATTATGTTTTCGATGACGTCACTTTCGTGGCGGCAACATCCTTTCTCTCATTGGCTGGTTCTTAGCGACATTTTACTTCAGTTCTATTTCCACCAGGCGGCGCCACCTGTCAATGCGTGGAACAGGAGAACGTCATAGTCATTGAATAACTATTTAGATGTATAACATAATATAGATATAATACGGGGATAAGCTAACTGTACAAGTTCTTGTTAGCATGTATAATTATTGTATACTTCATTTTCCTCCCAAGAATAGCTCACCCTCAAGAAGCATTGTTTATGTATAATAGTAGTAATGACATTATTTTGTAAGTTAAGGCAGCATTTCAGGCTTCTTTTGAGATGTTACTGTAATAATAAATACATCCCAATAAATTTTTAACCTGACTCCAGGTGACGATATACCAAGGGGAGGGGAGGGGGCTAGGGGTTAAAAATGGTAAAAAAACATCACGTAATTAATGGACGGCCCCTTATATCTTTCTCTGCACATTCCATTAGCTGGCTCTTATAACACTCAGTGCCCTAACTAGGATAGTGCCAGTGGTGCCAGGCACCAGGCGCAAAAGTCCCCAAACTTATTTGGGAAAATCCCATTTGGTCAAACTTCTTTTGAAAAACGAAATATTTTACTGAGCTCTAATATAATCAAAAACTGGTTTTATGTGATATATAATTTGTGACTAATGGGAGGTATGATATTGTCTTTAATTTTTGATTGTTTTACGTCAGGCTTGATAGAAGAGAAAATTTACATAGATGAAATATTTAGATAGATTAGTTCTTAGTATTATTTCTTCATTATAACTAGTAATTTCTGGTACTGGAGCAGTTTCGCCAGCGCCCCAAGGCCGCACTCCGTCACATAAAGGAGTTGGGCGGGTTGGGTAAAGCCTGGCAGGAGGAAATGCACGATACACCCCACGTGGGATGTGCAGGCCTTATCGCCCCCACCTAGAATAAGACCAGTATTTTCGCAGAGGCTTTGCAGAGCCCAAGAGGTCCACCGGGCACACTTTGAGTATGGCTGGATTAACATATTAGGAGTGCAGGTAGGAGTGATTGTGCCGAGAACACAAAAGGCTAGTAACAGCGTTGATGGTATCTACGGGAAGAGATGGAGTAATCCGATTCATACGCGAGAACCACATTGGTGTAATGAATATACATTTTAACAATTACAAATTAAATTTTTGTATTGGACTGCATCACCTGTCTCTTCTGTTTATTTTTTTGAGCCTGTTTTGCTTCAATTTCTTTCTGTCTCTCCTTCTCCTTCTCTGCTTTCTTCTGTGCCAGCTTTTTCTCTCTTTCCCTTACTATGTGTTCTTGCTTCGCCTTCATCTCATCAAGAGTTACAAGACCTATGGTAGAGCTTTTTAGTTGTTGTTCTACTGCATCATAGTGAGTAGCGAACTTGTTTTCTATGTTTTCTATCTTTAAGTCTTCTTCTATTTTCTTTTTTCGCAGCTCAATTTCCTGTTGAGCCTTCTCTCTCTTTTTCATCAGGTGCATGGCTCTGCCAGCTTCTGATGCTGCTCCTTTGTAATGAGCCATGATTGCCGAAGTGTTTTGCTTTTTGTAACAAATACAGCAATGTGACTGATAATAAAAAATCCCTGATTCTCAGTGGTTTGTTTTGTAACAAATACTGAAATGTCACTGATAATAAAAATCCCTGATATTCTCAAACTCAATGTTTAACAAGTTTTAATACCACAACCTTTGATTATAAACCTTATCATAGTAATAAAATTCTATGAGCACTACTTCACGTTGAGTATCGATCGAGAGAAAAAGTAGAAACTGAAAAACCCCTATACATAGCTACGCTATGAGAAAAACATTGGAAAAATTAAATCTAAATCACAATTCACAAATTGTATAGACATTTAGATAGAGCTGTAAGAAATAGAGCTGTAAGAAACCGTATGTATTCGTTACTGAGTAACGAATACATCGCCAGATTCGAAGTAACGAATCATTACTTACAAATTCAATTCGTTACTCGGTATGTTTCGTATCATGTCAGTTTGATTTGTTATCCGTACGAATACAACGCATGATGCGTGAACTCAAAAGGTTTGTCCAGCGATCGAATGAATGCGAGTGAGAAATAATCATCGTGGCTTCGTAGTGTTCATATTTTTATCAAACTTCAAAATATGGAGCAGAAGGGTCCTCAATTCGCCTGTATTTTTTTTGTGACGATGTTACTCTTTATCTCCGCCATTTATCGACCGATTTGAATGATTATTTTTTTCATGAGTTGGGTTCTATAAATTTTATGAAAGAATACCATCTCTAAGGGTGAAAAAATGGGTGATAATATTTCATATTTCACTACATTTTCCTTAGTCGGTTCCAGCTTTTTCTTAAAACAAATTTTTATAAAATATTATGAACCAGGGATTGCTTCCCTTAAAATACCTACTGTTATTTTCAAATTTTTGATTTCATTATTTTATTAAGGATTTTGTATGGTGTTACTTTGTGCCAATAAAATCATTCACTATATCTAAATGTATAACAAGACGAGAATAGTTCATATATTATACAATCTAAATAATAAAAATATATAACAAGACTTACTTATAAATACAGTTTTTTTACGACAGTACTTAATACGAACGAAATCATACGAATGAATACAATAATACCAACCAACAGGACTCGATGCGATGTTTCATGCTAGTACTCGATTGTATCAAAAGTAACGAGAAATATAACGATACGAAAGTAACGAGTGCTGATGATTTCAATAACGAATACATACGAGTACTCGATTTCTCGTTACTTTTACAGCTCTAGTAAGAAACCGTATGTATTCGTTACTCAGTAATCGCCAGATTCGAAGTAACGAATCGTTACTTACAAATTCAATTCGTTACTCGGTATGTTTCGTATCATGTCAGTTTGACTCGTTATCCGTACGAAAATAACGCATGATGCGTGAACTGAAACGGTTTGTCCAGCGATCGAATGAATGCGAGTGAGAAATAAGCATCGTGGCTTCGTATTGTTCAAAATAATATTTAGCAGAAGGGTCCTCAATTCGCCTGTATTTTTTTTTGTGGCGATGTTACTCTTTATCTCCGCCATTTATCGACCGATTTGAATGATTATTTTTTTCATGAGTAGGGTTCCATAAATTTTATGAAAGAATACCATCTCTAAGGGTGAAAAAATGGGTGATAATATTTCATATTTCACGACATATTCGTTAGTCGGTCCCGCTTTTACTTAAAACAAATTTTTATATAATATTATGGACCAGGGATTGCTTTCCTTATAATACCTACTGTTATTTTCAAATTTTTGATATCATTATTTTATTAAGGATTTTTTATGGTGTTACTTTGTGCCAATAATGTCATTCTAGTATTCTAAATGTATAACAAGACGATAATAGTTCTTACATTATACAATCTAAATAATAAATATATATAACAAGACGAGAGTACTTATACTCGTAAATACAGTTTTTATGACAGTACTTAATACGAACGAAATCATACCAATGAATACAATGATACCAACCAACAGGACTCGATGCGATGTTTCATGCTAGTACTCGTTTGTATCAAAAGTAACGAGAAAAGTAATACTACGAAAGTAACGAGTGCTGACGATTGCAGTAACGAATACATACGAGTACTCGATTTCTCGTTACTTTTACAGCTCTACATTTAGACAATAGACATAGTATATAGAATAGTAGGTACTCTGTGGATAGTACCAGGGGGGTACACTTTGTGACAGTTCCATAGTCGAGCCCCGAGACACGGGAACTAACGCCACCTAAAGGCGTGATCAAAGAGAATATCAGCCTTATCACGTAAGAACCCAGACTGGACCCAGAAAGTCAAAAACGTCATTTCCGCCTCGACTCTTGTGTTCATCTGTCAAATTTCAAATATTCGCGGCAGCTTTTTACGAAACTCAGACTCAACCCAGACTGCGATAGTTTTGATACATGAGAGTGAACAAAATTCATACTTTGACAGATAAATGGTATCATGTAACTCCCGAGACTGAAGAATTGTAATCCATGGAAAGCTTGAAACGTCAAATGAATAAGAGACCTCTTTCGCTGCCGGATTCCGACTCTGAGTTTCGTGTCTTGTCGGTTTATTTAAAAATATTTGTTTCTAATTACTTGTATTTTCTGTTTTTAGGCCTTTTTCTACGGAAAGTGTACTTTCGAATTACGGAAGTCATACAGGGAGTATTCATTAATTAGTATTCTGCTTAACTATATATATATCTTACAATTAATTTATTTGTTTTAGGAATACAGCAAGAATGGCGCGTTCGGTTTTGATGGCGGCCCCGAAGAGGAACGCCTGAAAAGATATTCAAATATCAATCGCAGGATGATCAGAGAGGCTAGTAAGCTTCTAATGTTGCCAGAAAAGGAGTTCGTCGGTCACTACCGTCTTCACAAATCCCATTTTGAGACTCTTTGTGAAGATGTTATTCCACTTTTGCCGGAGACACAGCGCACTAGCGCTGTGAGGCCTGAAAAAGGTAGCCTAACATATAAAATGATAACTAAACGTAGTGGTTATATTCTCTTTGATGATAACATCATATCCCTAAATGTTGCTTTTTGACAAATGTGTGTGCTAATAGTAATTGTTGTATGAATTTGTCTTGCAGATATTATGCCAATGGCTGTTACCAAAAAAAGGTAGGGGCTTATTATCACTTGGGTCTTTCTCAAGCATCAGTATCATACTGTCTCCGGGATGTGACTGAAGCACTCAATAACCCTACAATTCTGGCGAAATATATACAATTTCCCAGAACACAGATAGAGCGTGAGGCTATTACAAGGAGGTGAGAGTTTAAATCTGTTGATTTGACTCAAAATAATCACAAGTTTGATTAACATAGCTAGTATGTAATGTGTTGACTGTTGGGTATGTAAAACATTTTTCCCTACTGTGCCTGTGTGTCAAACAACACTAAGTTTAACTTTACTGTGTCATAAGTCATGTCGGTACATGAGATGTTTAACTGATCCTGTGTCAGTAAGTTAATCTTAGATGACTCTTGAATCAAAAATGCATTATAGACAAAATAGACTTGTGAAAGGTATATATCACACATGTACCTATATTCATTCATTATTCATTTGTAACTGTAAGTTTATAACTATTTCAATATAAGATTTACTCAATACTCTATAACATTACAGATGATTCGGGGTATGCACAGCGGCCGTGGTTGATGACTCCCATCGTCAATGCAGCACCAAACTCTCCTGAAGAGTTATACACTAGGAAACACATTAGCGCCAGGAATGTGGTTGAGCGATGCATTGGAGTGTTGAAAACTCTCTGGCGCTGCCTCTTAGCACAGGTGTGTAAATTATTCAGTCTTTCAAACAGCCAATCATAACACCTTTAAAACTAATATGTTTATAATATCCGTTCCTCTTTTTCCTTAGGGTAATGCACTATGCACCCATCAAAGCGGGCAAAATCACCAATGCATGTGTGGTCTTGCACAACCTCAACTATGATGCGCCCCTCAATATAAACGAGGAGGAGATGACAATGGACCATGCACAGCAGCCACCACTGCAGCTCCCTATACGCGAGCACCATCGTGTTGATGGAGGAAGGCTTGCTGTTGTAGACAGATTGTGGAGTAGCAGAGTTGTATAGGTAAAGTTACTATTATTTAACATAAATTATGTCATTAGATTCAGTTACTTAAAAAAAATGTATTCAAGTGATGCCTCAGTGGTAGTAATGTCGGCTGCCACCTTTAGGTCTGTGTTTTGAATCCTACAATGAACTTGGACTTAAAAAATAAATTTGATGCAATGATTCCGTGGTAGTTATATAGGTGACCAAAAATGATAGAGCAATATAAAAAGTGCTGTCTTGGTAGCTCCATCCTCAATTGAAAATCTGTCACCTAACCAAGACAGCAGCAAAATCACAGTTTAACTAGCTTATTTTGCCATAGGTATTTTATTCTTATTCATAGGTATCATTCATACTTGTAATTTGTTGTGCCACTCTTATAAACTCGAAGTTTTATGAAAATATAAATACAATTACAGATATTTCAAGACTTCAAGCTTATGCGGAATGTAGCAGCGCGGTGTTCAAGATTTCGAGCTTATGTGGAATGTGTTGCAGTGCGGCGCAGCAACAAGCACAACGTTCGTTGGATCACCGCTTAGAGATTCTAGATGTTTTTTGTTGTAGTTTACGTGTAGTAGTTATAGCTAATAAAGGCATTTGGTCCATTTCCCGCCCGACTGCCGAAGGCTTTCCTTCGGCAGTCTGGGGAATGTTCTTCGAATATGTCTATGTATATTTCTTTGGCTCACTCTGTAAATATATTTGCCTAAATTGTTGATTATATATAGTAGGTGTCCGACAAACTCTGTAAATAGGTTTACCTAAATTGTTGATTATGTAGTAGGTCTCTGACACACTGTAAATGGCTAAATTGTTGAGTAGGTTTTACAATTGGAACAAGGCACAAAATAAAGAATAATTTGATATGTTTATTAAGTTTTTTACTGTACTCCTGTGAGGTCTATACACTTTTTACTTATACATTTTTCCACAAAACACCTTAATTATGAGTTATATGACCTAACAACCCATACATTTGCTTATTGATTGCATTCAGGTGGTAATAGCTATAATTATTACCTTACCCAAATAAAAAGGGAGATAGAGAAACAAGTTTAAATAGAAATATTCCAATAGAACTTTATTGTTTAACTATGCAATTAGTGGTTTAAAAAGTAGGTAAGTTAACAGTTTACATTCATCTAACAGCTAGCTTATGCCCGCGGTTCCGCGTTCCCACCGGAACCGTGCATTTTCCGGGATAAAAAGTAGCCTATGTTCCTCCGGTCCATAAACTATATTTATACCAAAAATCACGTCGATCCGTTGCTCCGTTGTTGCGTGAAAGCTATCAATCAATTGCAAATTTTAATAGCGCTTAAAAAAGAACTTTTGAAAACATCATACCTATTATTTATTTTGGAACTACAAACAGTGCTAACATTAAAACATTAACATAGTAAAACAAGAGTAGATCCATACTAATATTATAAATGCGAAAGTGTGTTTGTTGGTTTGTCCTTTCACGCAGTAACGAAGCAATGGATTGTCGTGATTTTTGGCATAGATATAGTTTATGGACCGGAGAGTAACATTGATTACACTAAGAATTACAAAATTAAATGTTAGACCCACACCATAGTACACAGATTCACATGCTGCGGTTAGTATGTGTTGCTACAAGCTATCTACAAAATGTACTGCATACTTAACCACATAGGCAGTAGGTAGCAGTTATCTACAATTACAGGTATAAAATAATCGACAAGAGCGTACTTGACGCCTATAACATTGGCCTATAACGTTGGCACAATGTAACACAGTTTATTACTAAGTTTAACATTATTAAATTTGCTATTACATATACCGAAAGACTGTGATAAGTAACATACGACGAGATTCGAGCTTCAACATATTATATAGGTAATGTTAAAAGTTCTAAGTAGGTCAGACTTGTTCGGCAATGCTCGCCATCGCTCTCGCTTGATCTTGCTCCACTGCAAGCTGCCTCTCCTCCATCTCATATGCCCTTTGTGGCACGTTCGGTAACCATATGTCTGTAATAATAGGTAGAGAAGATTAGAACTAGAAATATGTTTTCATGCATGTACCAGTCGAGCATAGCCGAGTCTATTTGTTGCGTTTCTATTTTAAAGGTGTAGCTGATAGACATTCAATTTTGCCACTGTCTATAGAAAACAGAGCTTAAAGTGCAGACTTAGGTCCAAAAATAACACAGTCCTGTGCAGATTCAACTTCAAAACTGCCATTCAGCGGATAAGGATTGTGACACTGTCCATTTGTTTAGGTACAAATATGCCACTGTTCACTATTAAGAAATAGAAATGCCACTGTCCAAACCTATTATTGTCAAATTAACAGTAAGTTTTGAACAATTACTGGACATGGTGACCAATTTTTATTCAAAAAAAGTATTCTTGCCTAAACCAAAAAAAATGGTGGGCAAAATCTCAAAGAACAAACTGTAACCAATATTTCCATCGCTTGGCTTGTACACACCTCATGTAATATAATATTATTACATGTCCCACTATTCTTATCAATAAGGCCTCTATCTCTTGAAATGTATTAAGCATTATTATGTATAATTATTTCCCCCTGCCAGCATATATCCAAGCAAACACAAACCTTTTATGTAGCAGAGTGCACAAAACTTTCAAGTATGTATTCACCTTCCATGTTACTTTCTTATCAGAACATTGAAAATATTATTTAAAACTTACGTCTCTCCATTTTTTTGGGGTTCTTGTGCATCCCGCCCCACCGGCATTTAGGATTGCCGCTAACTCCTCCCATTTTTTGCCGGAGTTACCCTTTGCAGATGGGCCGCTATTTTGTTGCCTCCCCACCGCAAAGCCTTTGTTCCTCTCCATGTAATCCACCAGCTGGGCCATTTGCCTTTCGGACACCAAATTCGGCATTCGGCATCTGATAAAAGAAGATTTTTCGTAAGAAGTTATAACCATAAAAACACAATCACATGATTCACAAGTACAAACGATTAAGAACTTACAGTTCTCTTTCGGTGGTTTTCCCTGTATAATTGTATATATGATTAATTTAAAAGTTCTTCTTCTTTCTTTATTTTCTGGCTTCGGTGGAATGTTAGTTACCAAGTTAGTTTTCCAAAATTCCAACGGACGGAAAAACTGCGAAACGACTCAGTTGACACTGACAGAAATAATACTTAATAACTTGCGTTTCGTTATTATTTTAAAGAAATTTATGATTTATATATATAAAGCGCTAGTGTTAGAATAGCAATGATTAGTAATTAAATGATCTTCCCCAAATATTTTTGAACGTTTTGGAACTTGTTTGATACTTTAACTTTGTTTTTATTTAACTTGGAGTCAAGTGACACTTAGGTGTCACCTTTTTTATTCTTACATATACGAAACGCAAATAGACCGAAACTCACAGACTATAATTGTACTTAGTGGCTCCCTTAATATGGTTCGTTCCAAACCGAACTAAATGAATAAAGTTAGGTGATACCAATAAAGCCCAGACTGGATACGATGTCTGGGTCCAGTCTGAGTTCAGGCTTGCGAGTCTGGGTTCTTACGTGATAAGGCTGCTGGGCATGATACTATTTTGACGTTACTTAAAAATGTCAAAGTTAAAATGGTTACCATGGAAACGGATAACAAATAAAATAGTTTCTGTTTCGAAAAATAACATTGTGATTTCTTGATATTTTTTGCGGTTTAAATGATATAAATTAGTGGTTTAAGTAATTATTGTGTTCTAGTTATGTATTTGTTACTTTTAATTGATCAGTTTTAGTGTTTTCCGTCTAATTATGCATTGTTTTTCTTGTTGTTTTAAACATAAAGAGTTTCAATTATTATGTGTTCGCTTTTGTTATTTCCTTTTTGCTGCTCTACATCTACATATTACGTTTGGTACTGGTATTTTGTTCCTACTCCTAGGTACAAACATGGGAAAGGCTGCAATTTTCCATATAAGTAGATACATTTACTTGCGCAGGAACTAAGCAAGAACCATAGAAATAGTGTGAATGTGTGTGTGAAATATAGAATGCACATATAGATAGACAGGTATGAGTGTGTGTATAAAACACAACTCACACATAGATAGTAAAGTATGAATGTGTGTGTAAAATACAGAACGCACACATAGATAGTAAAGTAGTTTTACCGCCCCATTTGTAGGTGGCGTTGATCGCCATACATCGTGAATTAGACAAGAGAGCGCACTCTATTCCTTTTATTATAGTACTACTCTATGGATAGTACTATGTATAATTCTATGTTCCTGTGTTCTACAAATCCACGTCAACTGTCATCGTCTAACTTTGCAACGACACAGGCTGACACAGCGTCGCTGTAGAGTAACACAATGTTAAAAAAAAACTTATTATAGAGGTAACATGACCGTCTGATTGATACGTAGTATTGTAAATAGTCCGTCTACGATTGTAAACTATGTAGAGGTTACTCGCTAATCTGTGGTAGTATCTCTGTGGCATAGACTAAGGAGTAAGGAACTGTCATAAAATGTGCCCCTGTTGTACATTGTACAAAGAGTATATAACTGTTGTATACATACCAAATACCTATAAGGTTATTTTTCACAAAATCGCCGAAAATTACTAATCTTCGCTATGAACAACGTGTTTAAATTGAAGTTACAGTCGCTAGGTCATCCCAACCCTGACAGCTTCAACTGCGAGGGTAAGTAATATGTAAATTCCAAATTGGAAGCTTTTTCCTAACGCTACGTTCAACGTTGTTACTCATCATATATTTCCAGATGTAAAGGAGTATAGGAGCGTTATTCTGTGGCTAGAGGATCAAAAGATCAGACACTATAAGATAGAAGAGCGTGAAGGCTTGAGAAACATAGATAAGACCGAAATTTGGTTGGAAGCTTACAATACCTATCAGAGAGACTTGGTCAGCCCAGCTTTTGATCTGACCCCTAATGAACAACTGAATTGGATGCTCTCATACGCTGTACGGTTAGAATACGCGGACAATGGTCTGTATTCGTATTATGAAATTTTTTCCAGTTTTTTCTTTTCAGTCTGCATATACCTATGGTCTCTTTCGGCTCAGGTTAAGTATTTTCCCGGTAAGCTTGCGCATTCAGGTTTTTTTCATAGATGACCTTGAATATAAGCTCAGTCAAATTCAGAAAGCACTGAGATTCCACCCCGGTCACTGGGAAAATTCAGCAGATGCCAACCAACGACATCAATAATGATCTGCTTCCTTACCAACTAACAACAGTCGTCTTCGTTTTCAATTCTAAACTGATTAGAACCAGTGGTCATACCAGTAGCCTTCGGCTGAAAGAAATTGTCTAGTTTTTTTGTAACAACTTATTTTTTTAATAACATTTGTTCTAAAATAAAATCCAGTGAAAATTCTAGACAATTCCTTCCAGCCCAAGACCTATGACACAAACAAGATTTGGTAACTCAAGGTGATTCACATTACACTAATAAGACCACATATCTATCAGGTAATTATAATTTTCATTGTTTATTCAATATTGTGCAATAAAACTGTATTTTCCTGTTTCAGTTGACAAGTATAAAAATGCTAAAGTAGTACAGCCAAAACAGGCAGCACCTAATGTCGTATCATCAAACCCATTGGATAATCTTGATTGTAAGTATATTTTCAAGCTTGTAAATAGCTTATTATTTATTAGTTGTAGAGTCACTAGGTGGTAGGACTAACCCTTCTGCGAGTGTCCATCTGGGTTGGGACCACCACTTTGCTCATGAAGTCTGCCGCCAAGCAGTAATGTGCAAGGATTACTGCTTGGCGGCAGATGTGTTCCGGTTTGAAGAGCAAAGCAGCCAGTGAAAATACTGGGCTAGAAAACATAATAATAGGTTAAACTTCTAAGGTATAACTTTAGTGTTTTGTTGATGGTTTTATTGGGTATTTCTAGAATGCATCTAATCCTTTTTTCAAAAGTTGATCAACAGTATGAAAACTATAATAATATGTGTTACAATTTTAATTGAATATTGATATTATGTAATTGTTAATTGAACTACCAATAGAATCCAACATTTTTAATTATTCTAAATGAATAGTTAATTTGTCTATATTTTACAGTTTCAAGTCCAGCTTTCAAGGCGGGAGTGGAAAGAGTCTCAACAATTGCTAGCATTGGGCCCCATCAAGACCCAAAACTTCGCCTGGCTGCTCTTTCTAAAATCCTAAAGACTGCACCACACCCAGAGCCGCCTTCTACTGAAAAAGTGGTTATTCAATCAGCTACTGATGTTCTAAAACTACTTTTCATAAATGATCTTAGAGATTTGCAAACTAAAATCAATGAATCACTTGTAGCCGTACAGACTGTCACTGCTGATCCAAGAACCGACACAAAGCTAGGCCGCGTAGGTAGATAAAATCAGTTCTTACATTATAAGGTAACTCTGCATCAGTTCAGACCAAACCAAAAATCTTCACACTTTTGATGTCACTGAATAAAGAACTATCTGTACTGAGCATAAAATCTGTGTAATCAAGTATTCTTGGATGCACAGGCAAATGCTTGATGCCAATATTCTTTAGTCAGTCACACCAAAAAAGATTTTTTGGTTTGGTTTGAACAGACTCTAGTAGAATATTATCATCATCTTGCAGAAAAATTAAATTTGTAGAGTAAAATTGCTTCATAATAGTTTTATTCAAACTATATTATCAAATTTTTCCTTGTTTGACGGATCCTTTTGACTTACAAACTATGGTTAGGTTGATGGCTTTTTATATTATGCTGAAGGCAGATATGTTATCCCACTTATAATAATATTATAAATGTGTTTCTGTGTGTGAATGTTTGTTACCACATATCTCCGTAACCACTAAACCGATTTTGATGAAATTTAGAATGAAGGTAGTTTAAATTAACACCTAGGATAATCTAATTCTCGAAAAACAATCCCATGAGGGTTGAACAGAATGGTATAGTTTCTATGGAAAACTTTATTCCTTGGTTCAAATCACTCAAAACCTTACATTTTTTTTTTTAACGCTTCCCCTAGCTGGTTTGCAGTAGAGTTCTCATTGTAGCGAAAATAAATCAATATCGACACGCGCGAAGCCGCCGGGCGCAGCTAGTAATTGATATAATAAGACCAACTATAAATGTGACCATGTTTTTTACATTTTATGTATTTTTATAAAAATACATAGCTACTTTGTTAAAATTATCATGTCAAACATTTTGGAGAGTGTTCAGTCATAATTTATTGTACTTGTATGAATGTATTAAGTTTAATTTAAAAAATTATTTTGATCTTACTTTCCAAATGCCTGAAAATTACAACATAATCAAACCAGAACTAATCTAATGAAAAATAAAACTAAACGTCATATACTCTAATAATTTGTTACTTTTATTTTAAATCTTTATACAGTAAAATAACAGGTATTATTGTGAAACAATTACTTCTTTTATCATATTTGTACTTGTTTATATTAATGACAATTAAATAATCCATTCTTAGTTTGTAAATAATCATTGCATGCCATTACACAATTCTTTAAAATAAGTGTAACCTTTAGATGGTTTTACAACACTGCATGCTGTTCAAGAAAAGACTGAATAATACCTACAATTTTTATATGAAATATTGACACTGAAAACAAAATTTAACTATGACCTCTTTTAGCAAATATCTATAATAATAATAGAACTCTAGTGAAGGTGAATGTTTTCAGAAAAACAAAAAGTTCAGAGTCTACTAGCCTGAACTCTGGCAATAAAGTAAAATGCCTCAATGCATGCCTCCTCCTTTTTCCAACATTTGCGCAAATCTATTGGTAATGAGTAGGGAAACATCAATAAACCTTTCTACACAGTTGGAAATGCAAGT
The DNA here is from genome assembly GCA_907269065.1 of Crocallis elinguaria. Taxonomy (NCBI): domain Eukaryota; kingdom Metazoa; phylum Arthropoda; class Insecta; order Lepidoptera; family Geometridae; genus Crocallis; species Crocallis elinguaria. Next base: position 13,062,810 of record OU026080.1, on the reverse strand, counting down.
CTCAGTTCTAGAGTCCAATTTTGCTCCAGGCTTGTCTACACATTTGTCCCAGCAGAAATCGTTGAATTCATGGATCTGGAAGTTATAGGAACATTTGATATTGCCATTTATTACTAGCACAAATATGAGAAAGGGATGGCAGATGTTTCACAGGTCTAAACATGGGTCTAGAGCTGTCCATCTTTAACAAATTAGGCACCACTAAATTCATAGCTGTTAAACTTACACTAGATAACAGCAAGTAGATTAACTAAACAGGTAAGAGTGTGTCAAATATGATGTGAATGACATTAACGTAATCAGCAGGAGCTGGCTTCAACATCAATGTCAAAATTCTCTTTCATATAATTTGAAATGAACCTTGGTATGCAAGTTACACTTCGGTTCATAATAGTTTGTGAACTCCAACCCTATAATATATATATTCCTTTCTCATGTTCTTAATTAGAAAGAGAGTGAAACTAGATGTCAGAATCGGCACATTATACTGTCTAAGTTTGTACCTACAAATTTCCACAAAAAATAATTGGCTGATGTAAAAGTAATGAAACATTAAACATCTCAAAACAATAGTAAAACAGTTTTAGTTACAACTAGACAAATCCGTGATTATATCTTAAAGACTTGTTAGACAATAGTTTACCTGAGCATGAAATTGAGCTTTCTGCTTTTCAGCCATCAAAAAGTCTTGCAGCTCAGAGTCTGCTCCTCTTGGGGCGGACAAATCTATGTCGCTCATCCTGTTTAATGATTTCTAATGAAAAATATTTTTTATATCCAGCAAAGAGCCACTCCGCTTTAGTATTTTAGTATCCACCTCCGGCCAAGATAACCAAGTATCAACTCACAGAACAGAACACTTATTCAACTCAACTCCAATAAGAAAGAAGCAATTTTGAGGTTATAGAAGTTATAGATAATTAGATAAAGAAGTTCTTTAAAGAATGTACTCTGTGGTTATAGAAGTGACAGGAGTCAGATATAACCACAGACATATAAGTTCCTTGGACCAGCGGCGCAAGTACGGATATTACAAATCTGTGGTACGGATCTATTCGGGTCGACAAAATTCGATAAAATTGACAGTTAAAATCGATAAAGTGGGTTTATTCGATAAATTTAACTGTCAATTTTATCGAATATTATCAACCGAAAAGATCCATACTTGCGCCGCAGCCGTGCAAGTAGACCGAGCTTTTCGATTAATAGCAAATTATCTTTTCGAAAAATTGACAGTTCGAATCGTTAAAAAGGACTTGTATTGTACCTTTGTATGGAGCTTGGTATTTTATTCCCAGAAAAAAATTAACTAGTCTCTTTCTTTCTAGATATTATGTGCCTGAAATAAAGAGCCTTCAGAATAATAAGACAATTTTTTGAGGCCTGCGTTAAACAGCTACACTGCGTTCTTAAAAAATGCAACAGATAACACATTACCTACAAGTAAAACTTGTCGTCGTCGCAAAACTAGTTTCAAAGATTAGTTTTCGTTCTCGGGAAAAGGTTCTTTCGTTTTCGACAAAAATCAAAAACGTCATACCTATTTCTAATTTTAACTTATAGAACTGTCAATTTATCGATCGCAAAGTTCTGTACTTGCGCCACATGTTTAGGTAAAATATAAAATCAAAAACAGCACATTTTCGCGTTCCCGCCAGAAATCATTTTAAGCAATGGAATACGTATTCGTTCAGCCTAGCTCATGTAGTATCTATATTTCTGAACGCAACTTTAAGTACAGCGGCGCAACGGATCTATTCGGGTCGATAAAATTGACAGTTCAAATAAGTGGGTTTTATCGATTCGAACTGTCAATTTTATCGACCGAAAAGATCCGTACTAGCGCCGCAGATGTTTAAAGTATACTACTTAGTCTATGGATTTGAGTCACTAGCTGTAACGTTGACACATTATTGCTAATGCTATATGATGCGTAGGCGACTGTACAGACGGCATTGTATTGAGTAACAAGACTAACAGAGAGAGACGCTGTTCATATTGGAGGCTTGGACTAGGTGAACACTTAAAAGGAAGTAAATAAACGTAACAATAGTTTCCCCAACGAATTGTTTTATTGAAGATCCAGAATATTATAGTTCAGTTACAGTTATTGGCGACATCTAGCATAAATTGGGCGAAGATGAACGAATCCTAACAACTTTAGTCAGTACACCCAAAATACGCTAGATGGCCTAGACTCTAGGCCGAAAATAATATCGACGTACTCTAGGGCCTAGAGTATGTCGATTTTATTCTCGTAACATCGATTTGTCGATTTTTGAGGATAGATAAAAAAGGTACTCTGTGGATTTGAAAATCGATGTTGAATATCGATCATCCCTGGCAGAAGTCATTTAAAAAAATAATTTTAATAACATACTAAACATATTTTATAGAAATACCTTAAAGGTGTGATAATTACAATGCATTCTTTTCAATAAAATTGAGAAGTTTATCATTCAGAGTTTTACGCACATCTTCTGCAAAAACATGCTTGCAGGCATTTAGAGATAATCTTGATAGTTGAGATGGAGACAGGTTGAATGTTTCTCCACACAGCCTGTACTCTTGAGAGAGAGACGTCGCAAATACACCTTTATCGTCAGTCTGAAACGTAAAACTCAAACATAGTATTTATTGCAGATAAGACTTACCAGTCGTCCTATCTTTAAATAATACTAATTTTTTTGTAGAGATCGTAGAAGCGGCTGCGGTGTGTCTCTTTAACCGTGGTATGGCTATACTCAGACTAGATTTCTACCAAGCACCACCTTTAGACGGTACCTACCATAGATATAGTCTTTGGTACCTACGATATCCGTCAAGCGATGATCGTGGGTTTTCGCCTGGTCCGTGATTGACGCTTATTCATCAATTATGCATTACCTATGTGTATCGGTATTTACTAGGTGGTAGAACTCTTTTGCAAGTGTCCGTCTGGGCTGATACCACCGCTTTGCGCGTGAAGTCTGCCGCCAAGCAGTAATGTGCAAGCGTTATGTGTTCCGGTTTGCAAGCATTACTGTGTTACAGCTTTGGAGTTGCTTTGAAACTCAGAGCAAAAATAGCAAAAACTATTTTTGCTCTGAGCTTTGAAAGAACTAGGTTGAAAGAACAACCCAGACGGACACAGACGGTCATAGTATATTATTAAGCATAAATTTTACTTACACAAATGATAGTAGGAATTTCAGCTTCATTGAGTTCCTTAAAATGATGAGAGTCATAGTCTGGAGTAGACTTTGTATTCACATTGCTTGTTAAACATACCTCTGAAAGTGAAATTAAATTATTTTAAAGCTTTCTTTGAGACTTTCTGAGGTCTAATATCTATAATTATCATTGATTTAATATCAGTGACTGGTTAGAAATGACACAACAGCGGCGCAAGTACGGATCTTTTCGGTCGACAAACTTCGATAATATTGACAGTTCGAATCGATAAAACCCACTGTATTCGATAAAATTGACAGTACATATCGATAAAACCCCCTTTATCGACTTGAACTGTCAATTTTATCGAATTTTATCGACCCGAATAGATCCGTACTTGCGCCGCTGAATTGTGTTAGACAACGTTTAGACACTACTTAAATCAGGATTTGTGGTTGCTCATATTTAATAGCGCCACTAAGGCATTTTTAGGCGTTAAATAGTGTTTAACACAGGTTTAACGTGTTTAATTTTTTTGTGGTAAGACCCTGAGAGTGTCCTTACCAACTGGTATTTTTGATTTACACAGCAGTGACCATGTCTCATTAGTGCCTCCAAGTCTAGGATGAATGCATATACCATGGCCTATCCTGTCCGGTTTGAACTTAAGCATTTCTAATACTTCTTGGGGGTTGTACACTTCACCACAATGCAATGTTATCTGAAAACATGCGAGATTTCAATTTTATTGTTATATCAATAAAGCTTTATACAGGCTCTTTCACAGAGGTTTTTTTGGAATATTGTTTTGAAAGAAATGGCCATATAATCAACTATTAGCTTTTGTTTGGGAAAGTTCTTAAAATGTAAATTTGTTCATTGTGCCTAGTTCAGTGTTATAAGCAATGCAAATTTCAAAGATATCACAATTATCATCTTCAGTTTAAAAAAATTACCTTCAAACCAGCATTTCTTGCTTTCACCAACAGAGGGACAAAGTCTTCAAATTTCCCAACCACAGGGTTGCCACTGATTTCAATACCTACAACTACATCTGGATGAAGCTTGAAGGATTCTATAGCTAGTTTTGTAATTTCTTCAGCTTCTGCTACTGGTGAAGCTCGATTTATTGACACTATCAGCCGTGATATCATCGTAAGGTGAAGCGATGATTTTCTAAAATCAATAGGTATGCATATGAAGAGTTCTAAGGTAGTCAAACTGTGTAAAGCATACATTTACTCTATGGTAAGTACATTTAACTTTACTAACAAATTAAAAAGATGGTTGCATCTTTAAAAAAATCTAGTTCAAATACAAATCAAGGCTGTCCAAAAGTTGATAAATATGTTTATTAATTAGTAGAAAAAAATGTGAAACTTAATGACTGTATAAATTTTCAAATTGTTGCAAGAAATAATGCTCATTTAGAATTCCAGGTAATTACTTTTTTCTGCAAATTGTTAAGAAAATTTGACATACTGAATTGCTTGTATTATGGTCTCCAAATATTGTTTTTTTGTCATATACTCTGTATCACGAGGAGTGCTTCTCAACTCAATATAGCAGCAGCCATCATCTTGAAATTCTTGGAGAGTGAGTGTTGTTGCCATTTCTAGTGTTGCTGGCATATTTGTCAACAAGTGTGCAATGCCAAACACTTGGAAGCAGCTGGAAATAGAAACACATATTTGAATGAGAAGATCTTAGAAGTAGCCCGCATAATATAGTCCTGAATTTTGTCATGTTGTCTGTTCAATTTTATCCAAAATAGACTTAGTAGTGTTGTTTATTTAAAACAACACTACCGGTAGTGAGGCTGGTTGTGTTGTTGCCAATCAATGTCAAGGTACCTACATGGTCCATTGTTAGGGGACAACAGCAGAACTTTGGCTAAAATTTCCATTATGGGCCGTCGATTTGGAAGTTCACTTTTTTACTGTAGATAGTACTTTTAAATAGAAAGCTTTTTACAAATATCTCAATGTGCGCAAATTCACGGTTTACGAGATATAATTTTTTAAAGTTTCGATATAAATTGGAAAATAACACGCCATTTGCAAATTTTTATGGATAAACTGTCATGGTAGACGTCAAAGTTGACATTTCACGTTCCGTTGGTGGTAGACGTGTATTTTATTAAATATTATGTTTTCGTTTTTCTTAAATATAATTTTATTTTATTTTCAATTATTAAATAGTGTGTAATTAATGTGTACAATAACCCGTGCTGTATTATACAATTACATTGACTTTTGTGAATTTATGTTTATACTGTGGAATGGAACGTGAAGCGACGCCATTTTGTTTTATAGCGTCTTTTTATCTGTTAGCTGTCAGTGTCAGTCATCGTTTGTTGCCCGAATAATAATATACAATATACTGGCTCCGAACACTAGGTTAGGTTAGAACAGTGAAAATGCAAAAAAAAATACTGTTACACAATATACTGGCTCCGAACACTAGGTTAGGTTATGTTAGAACAGTGAATATACAAAAAAATACTGTAACACAATAATACTGGCTCCGAACACTAGGTTAGGTTATGTTAGAACAGTAAAAATACAAAAAAAATACTGTAACACAATATACTGGCTCCGAACACTAGGTTAGGTTATGTTAGAACAGTGAATATACAAAAAAAATACTGTAACACAATAATACTGGCTCCGAACACTAGGTTAGGTTATGTTAGAACAGTAAAAATACAAAAAAAATACTGTAACACAATATACTGGCTCCGAACACTAGGTTAGGTTATGTTAGAACAGTGAAAATACAAAAAAAATACTGTAACACAATATACTGGCTCCGAACACTAGGTTAGGTTACGTTAGAACAGTGAAAATACAAAAAAAAATACTGTAACACAATATACTGGCTCCGAACACTAGGTTAGGTTAGGTTAGAACAGTGAAAATACAAAAAAAAATACTGTAACAATATACTGGCTCCGAACACTAGGTTAGGTTATGTTAGAACAGTAAAAATACAAAAAAAATACTGTAACACAATATACTGGCTCCGAACACTAGGTTAGGTTATGTTAGAACAGTGAAAATACAAAAAAAATACTGTAACACAATATACTGGCTCCGAACACTAGGTTAGGTTATGTTAGAACAGTGAAAATACAAAAAAAAAAATACTGTAACACAATATACTGGCTCTGAACACTAGGTTAGGTTAGGTTAGAACAGTGAAAATACAAAAAAAAATACTGTAACACAATATACTGGCTCCGAACACTAGGTTAGGTTATGTTAGAACAGTAAAAATACAAAAAAAAATACTGTAACACAATATACTGCCTCTGAACACTACGCTAGGTTAGGTTAGAACAGTGAAAATACAAAATAAAATACTGTAACACAATATACTGGCGGAGGGGGGGGGGGTAGCCCTACTCCCTCCCTCCTCTCCCCGCCCCATAAATCGATGGATATTTATGGAAAAAGGTATTCTAACCTCAAAACTTTAACCATGGATATCTCCATAACCATGGGGTTGCGCGGGGTGGGGATGGTACAGGGGGGTATACTTCCTCCCCCCCTCCCCCTCCCGCCCCCCGCCCCCCCCCTGAATCGACGGCCCATAATGGAAATTTTAACCGAACTTTTTTAAAAATGTGGCACTGTCCACCACTGGTAGACATAGAGAATGATTTATAAAAAAGTTGTGTCACTGTCTACCGGTGGTGGACCAGCAGATCGGGGACAATGGGTATGATCGGGCCAGAGGTAGACAACAATATTTATTATTAATTTACTGATGGCATATTGGTAAGGTACCTACCTATTAAAACAGGAGTATTTAGATAATTTTGTTGTACACTGTCTCGGGTACATCTTATTCAATAAAATTGTGCCTGAAATATAGTTCGATCAATTTAACACTCATGCTGAGTCTACTGCAAAGTACAAAGAAATATCGTGCTGAAACATTGTAAATTTGTAACTACTTAGAATTACAAAAAGTTGTAAGTTAATTGTAGATTTGTAGTCAAAAACCCTCGTCTCTTACTCAGACAAACTTCTTGAGTCTCCCGCGCCGATTTGAAATTCTCCAGAGAAAACATTGGTGTTGTCTACTATTCCCTGATCGGCGTGATGTCTCTGCAGCTGCAGCATTGTGGCCTGACTTAGGGAACCATTCAAATGTGCATGCAACTCCTAAAAACGAAACGAAACCTAAGGGTTTTTACCAAAAAGAAAGCTAACGAACTTCGAAGTACCTAGCATTATTGTTCACTCACAAGTTTTGGTAATTCATGGTAAAATGCATCTAAGTCCATTGTTTTTGTTTCACAAAATAATCAAAGAAAAAGAATATCGTAGAAGATATTATGTACAATATAAACAATTAAACACTAAACAGTACCAGTAATCTGTGAATTCAAGGACATAGGACAGTGACACTATGACAGTAACAAGTTGTTGATGTTCTCAAAACTGACAGCGACAACCTCTTTTTTTTCTTTTTTTGGCTCCACGTGATTTGCGTATTTAGCCAGTGTCAAGTTATATAACCGATATATAATCGATTAACTGGGCATGTATGTAAGTAGTTATCAAAGAGAATAATTATAATCCCGGTAGTTATAGGTAGTGGTAGGACTAACTCTTCTACGAGTGTCTGTCTGGGATGGTACCACAGAGTACTTTTCTATATACTGCATGGTACCAAGTACCACCGCAAGGCTCGTGAATTCTGCCGTCAAGCAGTAATGTGCAAGCATTACTGTGTTCCGGTTTGATGAGCAGAGTAGCCAGTTAAATTAATGGGCTTATGAGACTTAATACCTAATGTCTCAGGGTAACGAGCGCACTGCAGTGCCACGCAGGCCTTTGTGTTTCAAAGTTCTGAGGGGCACTGCAATTGTTATTAGAACTGTAGCAAACTGTATGTATTCGTTACTCGGTAACCAATACATCGCTAATTCATTTAGTTGCATATAGAAATCGATCCTTGGGACTTTGTAGTTAAATTACGTAATTCCCAATGTTCCTGTTATTCCTAGTTTAATTGTACGCAAGTGTGAAAGGGACACGGCGACTAAAAAGTAAGTCTCTCTAGGGACTGTTTTTCCTTATAACTAAATTGAATAAAAAAAGAACGTTATTCAGTTGTGACAAGGTTCAAAATAGTTTTTATTTGTAATGTGAGTAAACGTTCCTTACGTAACCCTTGGTTGGTGCTCACTGCTCACTACTTGTTACCGAGAAGATTAATAGTTTTTTAGTGAGAAAATCGATTTCTTTGTTTACAGTTAATTTAAATTTATCAACTGCATCCATGAATATTTGTAGATTCTGATCATGTTCTAATTTGTCTTTTCCACAAATAGTTACGTCATCTAGATAGGCATATGTGGCTGTCAATTGTTCTTTTGTTATTAGCCAGTCCATAACTCTTTGGAAAGAGCTTACTCCGTTTGTTACTCCAAACGGAATACGACAAAATTGATACAGTTTTCCACATGCTTCAAATGCCGTATATTGTTTTTCTGAATCCAGGATTGGTACCTGATGATAGGCACTTTTCAAATCAATTTTTGAGAAAAATTCGTATTTTGAAATTTCATTAACCATTTTTTCCATATTCGGTAAGGGGTAAGCATCCAAATCTGTGTATTTGTTAATTGTCTGAGAATAATCTATAACCAATCTTTTTCGATGATGTTCATTCTTGGTTATCAAAACTTGCGCTCGCCACGGCGATCTACTTTCTTCAATAACGCCATCAGTTAATAGCTGATTTATTTCATCTTCTATAAATTTCATATCCTCATTGCTATACTTTCTTGACTTTGCTGCAATTGGTTTACAGTTAGGAGTTAAGTTTGAAAATAGAGATACTGGTGGTACAGTTGCAGCGAGTACACTACATATTTGTAGTGGTTTTCTTGATCCACCGAAAGAAATTTCTAGCCTTGAGTGTTCATTCAATACATCATGCCCAATTATGACATCAGCGCAAAGATATTTCACGATGAGAAGAGAAACTTTTTCATAAATATTCTCATCTATCTTAATTTTTGCTCGAAGTAGTCCTTCACAGTTAATTGAATGCGTTGTCTGAGCCATTGTTACACATTCTGTCGATTCTTCTTTCTTAAATGAACAACTTTCGACAAAATCGTAATTGATAAAACTTTTTGAACTTCCAGAATCAATTAGAGCATTAGCCCTTTTACCATTCACTTCAATAGTAACAACTGATTTCTTTAAACTCGTAAGAGCAGCAGCAGTTACTTCTCTTAGTATTTTTTTAGAGCCGTGAGTAGTAGCATTAAGGTTAGTCTTAGGGCTCCTGCAAACATTTGCAAAGTGGCCTTTCTTTTGACATATTTGACAAATAGCATTTAATGCCGGGCAGTTTTGTCGGCGATGGACTTTATCTCCACAGAAAAAGCATTGCTTTGGAATAGAGTGAAACTCTTGTGATGGTAGTTTCTTTTTCTCATCAGTTGTAGTTGCTTTTGGCAATGCCATGACTAAACCATCAGCACCGTTACATGTCCGGGTTGATTCGAAAGTTTGTGCATTGTATTCAGCCATTTCAATTGATTGCGCTTGATTGAAAGCTTCTTCCAAATTTAATTTTAAATTTTCAAGCAATCTTTCACGAATTTTATTTGAGATAATGCCAGATATGAAAGCGTCTCTTATAAAATCATTTCGATTACTCTCTGCATGACGTCTTTAAATTGGCAGTCTTTACTAAGAAGTTTAAGTTGTTGTAAGTATTGGTGTACGCTTTCATGGCTCTGTTCACAGAGGAAATAATACTAGCTCTGTTGCTTACGTGTGGCCAGAATGTGACGGGCAAAAATTTCGTTTTTCGGTTTAATAAATATTGTACTAAGAGTTTTTATTGCTATCTCGTAGTTTTTACAATCGTTTATATATTCGAATATTTTTGGTGAGACATGATTCACAAGGAGCTGCATTTTCATTTTGTCACAAATTTTCTTGTCTTCTACTTCGTTCGCAATAAGAAAATTTTTAAAAGTAAATACCCAGTGGGTCCATTCTTGAGCCGCCGTCGGTGATGTTGGATCAAGATCCAGAAGAGTTGGTCGTAGATATTTTTCCATTTTAAGTTGAATATATTATTATGAAATAACAATTAGCTTTAGAACCAAATTAGGCTTTATTCAACTTAAAGATTTAGGCAGACATTTTATGCACATTTTATGACAATAATGGATTATATTCTCTTTGACAATAATTAGTATGAAGTATGTAATAAAACTGGTATAAAATATCTATGATTATAAAACAAGAAGTCTAAATGTATTGACTAAGAAGTCTCTACACTACGACGTTATAATATACACTGTGACAAAACAAATATACTCTTTGTTCATTTTTATTTTTTTTCTTCTTTCGTGGCCAGACACGGTTTGTGTATTTTGCCAATTTCAAGTTTAAAACTTTGTTCATTGTTTATGTTGGTCACTGTGTATGTAGAAAAGTACTCTGTGGTCACTGTCACTCATAGACTAAGTATTATACTCTGTCACTGCTGAATTATTTTCTCTTTGGGTGCTGGCTGAAAACTTAAAAGCTATGATTAGATTTTTATTACTTTTGCTCCTCAATGTAAGCCGTTTTGTTGTAAATAGTGATTCAAATGTACCCATTGTAATAACAACGTGGTCTTTTACAAATTCAACCGAACGAGGTAATAAGCCATCTTTAAACGGTCTCTGGCCTAGTATAAACTCCATTCCACTTACACTTCCAATGTGATGAGCAAAGTAGTAAATACTTTGCTCATCAAATCGGAACACAGTACATGCATTGTGTATAAGGGTCGTATAATTTCCACTCAACAATGTCTTTATATTTTCATTTTTCATTGACAGAGATAACCTATACCACAGAACATAATACTACTCAATACTCAAGTACTCATCTACGGTCTAATATCTTTGTTCAAAGAAGATACATTTAGATGAGTGGAATACCAGTGGGTTGTAGTCTAGTTTTTTGAAACCTAAAAAACTTTGCGATGCATATCGATCGATAAATTGACAGTTCGATATGATAAATTTAGAAATAGGTAGGACTTTGTTGATTTTTATCAAAAACTAAACATAACTTTTTTCCCGTAAACGAAAACTAATCTTCGAAACTAGTTTTGCGACGACGACTGGTATTAGGTACTTGTAATCTGTTATCGATTGCATTTCCTTCAAAATGAAATTCAATTTTCATTGCATTGACCGAATAATTAATGTCGCGAACTGATTTTCGTTTGAAAACCGTAGCGAACGACGATAAACCATTTATGTTAAAATAGTCTTCGTTCCATAAAACCAGTCTTCGAATTTTGAGATGCGAATATTCACTTCATATTGAAGAAAGTAGATTCGGCTTAGTTTCGTTTTCAAATAAATCAAGGACTATAGTCTTTTTCAAATAGGAAGGCACCTGACACCCATTCGAAATGTCAGCTGTCAAACATGCATTGTCAATTTTAAGGATGTGCCGCACCTAGGTATATTCGATTTTTTAACTACCGATTATCATCGACTTTAGGTACTTATCGAACAATTTTTGTATCTATTTCTAAGTGTTTTGTGAACAACTATCTATCTATAAGTCCTACTAATGAGTTTCAGAGGAATCCTAAAGAAATTTAAAAAGAAACAGTGATAGGTAGCAAAATGCGGATGCGTAAAATAAATCTTTTGAAAGAAAAGAAATTTATCATTTTGTTTTACACAACATTTTTATCACTCCTATTAATCTTTAAATCACACTAATAATACAAATTTGATTTGAACATAGCATGTGAATTAAACAGTAATAATAATTATTGATCATCGTCATTATGTGTCTTCTAAGTTTGTTGAATAATTATTGTTATCCCTACTCTTCCAAAAGAAAAAGAGAATATTATATGAAGGATAACATTATGAATAAGATTTAATTCTACGTTGCGTCTACGTCAAATGTATCTACATCCGTGTGTGTTGTTTTTTCGTTCGGCGCGGACCATGTTATTTTCCATGCCTGACTGCCTTTATATAAAATACGTAGTAGTACATACGTATTCGATAGCAAAATGGAACAGCGCCTCTTTGAAAAGTAAGTTCATTACAAATTTTCCTATTGTTTATTATGTTTGGGTACAGATTAACGACGGCCCTTTCATAAATCAAGTCGATTAATATGTTTTGTTTTCGATATTTTCCAATTCAAACAATAATCGATTTCCCACCCCTACTGCCATGCCGTCAAGATTGGCAGTAGTACGTAACATTACAAGTTATAACGAATTTAATATTGATTATATTGAAAAGTGAACGCGAACATTTATACGCAAGTTAATAACCTTTATTCTATTTATTGTGTCTTTTGCCGTTTATTTTAGTAGTTTTTCTTGTAAGTTTGCTTAATGTTTTCACTGCTAAATAGAAAATATTTCGGCCATTGGTGTGACGTCACAGGAAATGTGTACGTAGTATTTTACGTTCTATGTAACTGTCACCGATGTCAGGTGACAGGTGTCAGGTGCCTTCCTATTTGAAAAAGACCAGAGGGTGGTAGCTTAGAAAAACGAGCATTTGTATGGCAAGTGGTGCCGTCTCGTGATTTTGGTCAGAACATGTAGTATACTACCTAATCTGTGGTCAGAACGGAATTAGACGTTTGCTTCGATTTTTTATATTTACTGAAAACTGAAATTATTCGAAATTAAACATTTGTATTTGTTCGCAACGCCATTGTTTTTTAATTTCTCGTAGTTTTCTTTGATTATCATGTTAATTTTGTTGTAATTGTTGATTGTTTTTGTTATTCAGTTATTGTTGTTAAAATGTCTTACCAGGGAAGACGCAGTAACTGTGTTTTTGGATGCTCGGATCTTGGTAAGCCTATATAGTTTTTATATGATAATTTTCAAAGACCTCAAGCTGACTTTCATAATTTTCATAGTTATTGTTGAATTCCACAATATTAGGTACTTCATTTTGTCTTTGTTCTAAGCGGAATGGCCACAGTAACCTTTTACACCAAATTTGTCTAGTATTCCTTCTAATCCTTTGAGACTTTAGGACCTATCTATTGAATTCTGAGTTCTAATCGTCTATCAGCTTATTTGAAAACAAAATCTCTGGTTACAGGTGCATATCGGCACGGGTTTCCTCATCCTGAGACAAGGTCTGAAATGTTTAGAAAATGGCTTTTGATTGTGGGCAATAAACTCACAGAAACAGATCCATAAAGAACCATAAGAAAGTGTGTGCACTTCACATTGGATCAAAAAGTAACAAACCATTGACTGATGTGTTCAGCTGTCCCGTCTTCGCGTCGTTCGCGTCTAGAAGGTGAGTCTTAGATATACTAACTGTACTGTGTGTAACTGGGTTATAATTATTATACCGCTATAATCAGACAGATACTTCGGTAGGTACTTGATGTGTGGGCTCTTATCCGCAACTATAGGCTGTTTATTGGCCCTTTTTGCATACTGTATTGATACTATGTTAACATTGTTACTGGAGTCTGTTTCTTTGTATTTTGTTCACTTTTGTGTTTTATTTTGTGAGAATTTACCATGGATATTTTAATTTTAGTCTGCTAATTCAGCAAAGCTTAACACATTGCTGCGCAAAGAAGTGCATCCAGTTTTCAAAGCCGCATTCTCCGAGTTTGTATCCCTGCAGCAAATATTTAATTACTTGCTAATTCAAGTCTTGTTTATGGGATGTTGTCTTGCTTTTTATTTGTAAATGAAAGAGAAAAACATGCTACAGCAACCCCACTTAGTGGAAATAAGGGTAGATGGATGTTGAAGATGTGTGTGACACCTGAGACTGTGTCTAAACATTAGTTATGATTAATACCGACCTTAAATATTTACAGGAATATTTTCATCTCCAACTGCATCGGTCAAACTTGAACACAACTACTGCATCCCCGGAATACAATCACCTAGACCAGGAGAGTGTTCGACCAATCCGGATTGTGTGGTAAATGAATAAAAATTTGTAATATTGTAACCATATTTTGTTGTATTAATTTCCCCATTTAGTACATAATCAACTGCAAAGCTACTTGGTAGGTAGTGTGGTTTCAGCTCACTGTACCTAATAACAATTAAAGTGGGTTGTTTGAGATAGTAGGTGATAGGGCCGCAATTTGTACCTACATAACAGTTAATATATTAGGTATATAGTGAGCTAAATACCTGTAGGTGCCGGCATAGGTCTGGTATAGGCACAAAATAGAGCGAGCAGAAAGGACGCTTAGTACTTGGCACACTAAACACTACTGTTTAGCGCAAAACGGTAGCAGTGCCAAGTACTTAGCGTCCTTTCTGCTCTGTCTATTTCGTGCCTATACTATACAATTACATATAGAGATTTGGACACCTGCATACCTATATATATAGCTATAGCTATACAAGTTTAGTTCGGACCAAAGTCGCTTGGAGCGCTAGTGTTCGACTGTTCTGACGTTTCGCGTGAGACGGCCCTCTTCTCCTTTATGGATAGTTATTATACTCTTTGAAAAAGACTATAGCTATCTATAATTCACAGATATGTAATTTAAGTCTGTGCTATAATTTAATTTTTTAACGATTCGAACTGTTAATTTTATTTATCGAAAAGATCGGTTTTACGACGACTGGTTTTATTCGTATACAGACTTTCTCTGTCTACGGGTTTTATTGGTAATCGCGCAGACATACAGTTAAATCTGTGGGTGATTGTCAAGTGGGTGTCAAAGAGAGCGGTTGCTTTGGCAATCTTTTTATTTTGAAAAATATCTTATTTATAGTATTTTGTGGTTAATATTAGTGCATAGCGTATGTAGATAACGTTTGTATCATCATTCATCGGTAAGTTCTTGTAAATTTCTGTATTTTCATTTTTTGTTAATAGCCTTCATTTGTTTTAGTCTTTTTTCCATTTGAGGCTGATGGAAACAGACGATGGGGGTGGTTGGCCCCCTGATAAAATCCAACCTACGGAAAATGATATTATCTTCTCAGATAGATGTTCTATTCCCTCGCCGGTAGAATTTGTTTCGATCGCGTCGGATTCATCAGAGGTTGTGGAATGTGCCCTTCAGCGGGGCAATGGCCCAATCAATACTATTAAACGGAAAAGACATTCGAAAAAACACTTAAAAAAGAGCAAAGATGAAACTCAGTCTCAGGATTCAATCATTCCTTTAGGTCAAACTATACCATCATCAAATTCTAATCCTGATACACAAATCACTGATTCTCTTGCCTCTGCGTCTGCTACGGTATCCCAGACCCCATCTATTCCTCCTTACATTCCTTCTGGTCGGCAGATTTATAAGTCTTCAGATAAAGGTCCATTTGTTGTTCATGTCCAAAAAATAGAGACTTCTCCTACCTCTGGCACTTTTTTGCATCCTGTTAATTTTGGTCGCTTCTTAGCAAAGAACAAAATTCACAACATAGTTGACGGCAGTGTTCAAAGAATAGGACGCAATAGAATATCACTGTCATTCATTGATGGCAATTCTGCCAACAATTTTGTGGCAAGTGATATAGTTAAAGACAATGATTACAAGGCATTTATTCCATCCTTTAGTACCATTCGTTTGGGCCTTGTTAAAGGCATCCCAACTGAATGGTCAGAAGAGGAAATCCTAGAAACTATTCATGTTCCTATTGATGGTTGCCCAATAATAAAAGTGCGTCGGCTAAACTATAAAGTGGTTATCGATGGAACTCCCGTTTTCAAACCATCTCAGTCGTGTGTTCTTTCTTTTGATGGTCAAGTTCTTCCTCCGCGAGTGTTTATGTGTTTCAACTCTCTTGTTGTTGAACGGTATTATTACCCTACTGTACAATGTTTCCAATGCTGTCGGTTTGGTCATACAAAGAATAGCTGTCGATCCAAGCCTCGTTGCTATAAATGTGGAGAAGGTCACACTGGTGACTCATGTAATGTGGAAGAAGGCACTTCCCCCTGTCTATCTTGTTCAGGTCTTCACTACTCGACGAGTAAGAGTTGTCCTGAGTTCAGTAGGCAAAAACAAATAAAGATGACAATGTCAGAGAGAAGTATGTCATATCCTGAAGCTTCTAAATTGCATTCGCCTATAAGAGGCAAAAGTTACAGTGATGCAACTAAAACATCTTATGCTAATGTTACCCCTATTCCTTTATCCTCTTCCAAGAAATCACCCAGCTCAGACTCCCAGTCTTATAGAAAAACAATCTTCCTTAAACCAAGACCTCCTCCATTGCAAAGACATGGTTATGATCGTCCTGCTCACCAGGCTATAGTTAATAATCCATCTTTGTCTAATAATAATGGTGTTGCACTTAATCATCCCAATTCTGACCCATCTTCATCCTCAAGTAGCATTTTGGAGCTTATTCAGGCTCTCACTAAGCTACTTAACTCGCATTCTTTTGTACCGTCCAACGCTGCCCATGACTTTTCAACTTCTACTATGCATTCATTCCATGATGGTGTCCTCTCTCGGACTTCAATGGAATTGCCAAAGTCTTAATAGTAAAAAAACTGATCTTTTATATATTATCAATAAATATGATCCTCTTATTATTGCCATCTCTGAAACATGGCTCAAGCCTGGTTCCTTTTTTAAGGTGCCTCGCTACCTTTGTTTCAGAGATGACAAAGCTGACGGGTATGGCGGCTCAGCCATACTTGTCAGAAATTCTGTAAATACTCATCTTGTTCATATTCCTTCTCATTCCATTACAGACAATATATCAATAGTCGCTGTTAGGTGTAAAAACTTAACATTTGTTTCATTATATATTCCCAGACCATCTTTTGGTATATTAAATAAAATCCTTAATATTTTATCTCACCTCCAAGGTCCCTTTATCATAATGGGTGATTTTAATATACATCACCCTGTCTGGGGATGTCAGGCCTCAGATTCTCTTGCTAATTATGTTTTCAATATTATGGATAGTTTAGGGTTGTGTCTACTGAATTCTGGTTCTCCCACTCGTCGTACAAAGCCGAATGAACGGGTTAGTGCTGTAGACCTGACTATGGTGTCAGCGAGCCTAGCTCCTTCAATGGCATGGGAAACATTATCTTCTACCTTCGGTAGTGATCACTTTCCAATTTTATTTGACCTCCCTTTCTCTAAAATGAAACCAGCTCCATTCAAGCCATTATTACAATATAATCTGAACAGTAATACTCAGTCTGATGAATGGTCAAAATTTTCATCATTCCTAGAAGAATGTGCTTCTGATCTTCCTCAGATCCTTCCTGTTTCTTTAAACGATTGCCTTAGGGCATTTATAAATTGTATTCATTCTGCTGCTAAACACTCATTCCCTGCTAAGGTACAAAATTTAAAACACAGATCCCCTCCATGGTGGGATCAAGAGTGTAATGCTGTTGTTGCAGATAGGCTAAGTGCTGAAATGATATATTGTGAGAGCATGACATTTGAAAATTATGGAAATTTAATCACAGTTTTGTCTAATACTAAACAAATTCTTCACTCTAAAAAGTCAGATGGCTGGAAAAATTTCTGTTCTACTATTTCTCCTAATGTTACTTCCTCTGCTGTGTGGAACTCAATTCGAAAGTTCCGTGGTTCATATAGAGAACCATCCCCTCCATATCCTAGTTGTGACAGTTGGTTTGACCAATTTATGGATAGATTGGCTCCTCCCTTTGTCTCTAATTTTGTCAATACTTTGTCTTCTACTTCCTCCGTTCATGATGCAAGTTTTATTCCTTTTTCGATGCAGGAGTTGCGCCTTGTTCTCTCTTCTCTTAAAGATACTTCCCCCGGTCCAGATGGGATCCCGTATTCCTTTTTGGTTAAAGCTGGAGAGAAAGTTTTAAGTTATTACCTTGAAATGATAAATTTGATGTTAGATTTAGGGTTTGTACCAGATGCAATGAAATCCCAAATAATTATTCCAGTATTAAAGCCTGGTAAAGATCCTGAAAAATCTGATAGTTATCGTCCAATAGCCATGTCTTCTGTTCTGACAAAGATTGTGGAACATCTTATAAAAAATCGTCTTGAATGGTTTATTGAATCTAAAAATATTCTGCCTGATTGTCAATTTGGTTTTCGAAAAGGTAGAGGGACTTTAGATAGCTTATCTATTTTCGTTACTGATATTAGACTCTCATTTTCTAGAAATGAGTCCATTGTTGCTGCATTCCTTGACATATGTTCTGCTTACGACAATGTTAATCTCTCAATTCTTAAAAATAAGATGGAACATCTGTGTCTTCCAAGGAAAATTATTAACTTTATACTTAATCTGTTTTTAGATCGTACTGCTCAGCTTAGAGTGGATGGTGAAATAAAATGCTCCAGATCCGTTCATAAGGGTCTGCCTAAAGGCTCTGTTTTAAGTCCACTTCTCTTTAATCTTTACACTTATGATTTGCATAAGTATATTATACCTTATTGTAGATTACTACAATATGCTGATGATCTTGTTTTATATATGGCAGATAGTGATATCTTAATCGCTGCCAACAAATTATCTCTCGCTCTCGAATCCTTAAATATTTGGCTAGGTCTTAATGGTCTGGATGTAGCTCCTCTAAAGAGTTCTGTTGTTATCTTTACCAGAAAACGGTTGAGACCGAGGCTTAACATTTTGTTTAATAAAACCAAGATCCCAGTAGAAAATGAAAAAAAAATTTTAGGCTTAATTTTAGACAGTAAATTAAACTTTTCTTCACATATCAACTATGTTTCAGGTAAATGCGAAAAAAATCTCAATATTTTAAGATGTTTAGCTGGTGTTTGGTGGGGTGCTCACCCCTATTATCTAAAACTTCTCTATAATGCTATTATCCGTAGTGTTATAGACTATGCTTCATTTCTATATGAGCCAGCTTGTAAAAGAATGCTCAATTCATTGGACTTGATTCAAGCAAGAGCTTTACGTATTATCATAGGAGCAATGAAGTCTACCCCTAAAAATGCTATGCAAGTGGAATGTGATGACCCTCCTTTAGATTTGAGACGTCAATATCTATCGGATATGTTTTTGTTTCGTTTGTTTCAGTTTTCCTCACATCCCCTTTTTCCAAAATTACAGCTTTTGTATAATTATATTTCTCTTCCCTACTGGAATCATAAAAAAACTCCTTGCTTAGTTATGAGTTACGCAAAAATTATGAATCTTAGATACACTACCCATAGAACTCCTAAACTTCCTTTATTTGAATTTGACTATCAAACTATCTTATATCAACCCTCATTACATCTTAATTTAGATTTGATGAAAGGGGACCTTTTTGTCAATAAACATTTTCTTAGGATTAAAGATAATCTTTGGCATGGTTGGCATTGCATTTTTACAGATGCCTCTAAACTAGACCAAAATGGTTGTGTTGGTGTTGGTCTATTTCATCAAAACTATAATATAGTGCAAAAGATTAAGTGCCCTCCTGAAACATCAGTTTTTGTTGGTGAATGTAGGGGTATTATGGAAGCTATCAATTATATACTGTTGTTCAAATTGAATAAAACGGTTATATTCTCTGATTCACTGAGTGCACTTCAAGCCTTTCAGAGTAATCCTTTCAAAATAGGCTCCAAGAACTGGATTATATTTAAATGTAAAGAACTGTTGTTGAGATGCTTTGCTATAGGTTATTCGGTTCACTTAGCTTGGATACCAAGTCATAGCAATATTTCTGGCAACGAAAAGGCAGACGAAATTGCCAAACAAGCAATTATCTGTGGTGATAAAGTTCCATTCAAAAATTATCCCCAAGACCTTTTGCTTCTTCCTATCCGTGACTTAAAATCTAGGTGGCTGAAAAGATGGTTGGCAACTAGTAGACGCACAGGATCTAATTTTGCTAAATATCAACCTGACATCCAAACTAAACCCTGGTTCTTTAAGTTCCATAATTGTAATAGAAAAGTCTGTTCCATGATATCTAGATTGAGATTTGGCCATTGCTGTTCTGGTGTTCACTTGAAGAAACTAAGAATAAGAGATTCATCTATTTGTGAGTGTGGAATGGATGAAGAAAATCTTAATCACATTTTCTTCTCTTGTCCCAAATTTGATCATAGTTCATTATTCAACTCATTGACTCGTTATAAATTTCCATTCCCAGTACATATAGACAATATTTTGTATAATATAGACCATTCCTCTATTGATATAATATCATCTTTTATTTCTGTAAATAATATTAAACTGTAGTCATTAGTTATTTAAAGTTCCTTGTATATCATATTCATTTATCAATACCATGACTATACTATGTTTTTCATTGTTTATTTTTGCCACATTGTAATATAGTTTAGTTTGTAGTTATAGGATATTTTTCTTTTGTTTCAGATAATTCAAAATTCAAAATTCCGTTTATTTTTTTTTCTCTTTTGACATGACGCTGGCAAGAATGTTGTAAACAATTGCCATAAAAAAAAAAAAAAAAAAAAAAAAAATCTGTGGGTAATCGATATACTATTTCTTACACGGTAAAATATCCCCTATGTAAAGTCCAAAATGTTTGTTGTGAAATAACCGTGTTACCACAAAAAAACACTTTTAGACGCCTGCACGCCTGTTTAGCTAGACAGTGTTTAAAGATAAATGTCTAAAATTATTAGAAATGTCACAACATAATGGAGTTAGACTACGGTTAGACACTACTTAAATCAAGATTTGTGGTTGCGCATATTTAAACACGTAACTAAGGCATGTTTAGCAGTTAAACGCTGTTTAACACAGGTTTACGCTGTGTTTAATGTTTTCCTATGTTGTTTAGTAAGTACTTGCTACCACAAAAAACAATTTTAGATGCCTGTTTAGCTATACACAGTGTTACCACAAAAAAACAATTTTTAGTCGCCTGTTTAGCTAGACAGCGTCTAAAGATAAACGTCAAAAATTATTAGAAATGTCACAACAGAATTGAAATCAGGATTTGTGGTTGCTCATATTTAAACACGCGATTATGGCATGTTTAGGAGATAAATAATGCTTAACACAAGTTTAAAGTCTGTTTAATTTTCTTGTGGTAAGACCGTCAGTTTTTTTCACAGATCTCCTTAAATATAAGCTCTAGTCAAATTCCAAAAGCACAAAGCGCGGAGATTAATAGTTTTTGAGAAAATATTTTTTAAAGTTTTTAATTTTCATACAAACTAGCGCAGTCTTGCGTTTTTTTTTTTGAAAAAACGACTACAAATATGCTTTTTAGGCTACCCCCTCCCATTCCCCCCTCCCTTCCACGCTCACTGGGAAAATACTAGTCTTTCCTAATATAATATAATACTTGGATTATTTTCAGCGTGGGAAGTGCTTAAAAATAGTGGTACAGCACTAGATGCTGTTGAGCTAGGAGCATCGGTATGTGAGAATCAGCAATGCGATGGAACCGTTGGTTTTGGAGGAAGCCCAGATGAGGACAGTGAGACAACACTGGATGCACTTATTATGGATGGGTCAGTACTTTTTTAATGATAAAAATGTAAGTACTTATGTCCTGTAATTTTCTTAAAATTTCTATAAGTGAAAAAAATGTATCTTGTGTCTATCAGTAAAATTATTATTATGTCTTTAATTATCAACAAATTGCTCAGGGTTTCGTTATTTTATACACCTAATTAAACAACTTCATAAGCCGGGTCTGCTGCGTTGTGTTATTAACAAAACATTGTTAGCCAATCATAGTTTATGACATGTTAGTAACTACCTACCAGTAACCACTTCCCGTCCACTGCAACTTTCCAGCGAACAACTTTGCTAGCAATAATTATCATTCTCAATGAGTTCCAATGAAAAAGCTGTTTTGGCAGTGGCAGAAAGATGTTTGATGAGTGGAATACCAGCCTTAACTAAAACCAAAGCCACCACTTTTCGCGTTAATGTAGTACTAGCTTCTGCCCGCAGTTTTCACCCGCGTTCCAACAGAAACCGTGCATTTTTCCGGGATAAAATACTTTTTATACTATGTTACTCTCCGGTCCATAAACTATATCTAAGCCAAAAATCACGTCAATCCGTTGCTCACTCATTCTTTGAGAAATGGAAAAATCCACTTGACACAAAATGTAGGTTTTTAACCTACATTTTGTGTCAAGTGGATTTTTCAATGCAATTGCGTTAGCAACTTAGCATGAAGGCCAACACAGTTGATGTGTTACCCTGTTAACCTATTCAAATTATTGCTTATAATAATTGTCTTTTATTTATTATAGGCGAACAATGAATGTAGGTGCAGTGGGTGCAATTAGACGTATCAAACACGCCATATCAGTTGCACGACATGTGTTAGAGCACACTAAACACTCATTTCTGGTCGGAGAACTGGCTACTGAGTTTGCTGTACAAATGGGGTTTCAGGAGGAATCTCTTACTACGCGTAATTCAAAGAAAATGTGGATGAAATGGCGCAATGAAGATAATTGTCAGCCAAACTTTTGGATGGTAATGTGATTTACATTATTTTTTTAATGATATGTTGTCACGCATATATTTTTTTCTAGTTGTACTGTACTCGGTAGTTTTATGTATAATGAATATTTTATACATTTTCATGTAACCTTTTAGAAACTATTTTGATGCAGCATCCGTTCCGAAAACCACTTCTACTCTCTTCCGAGCGCCGCGCCGGCCGCTTTGTTAGGTTTCTATAAACGTTGACAAAACTTTGAAGCGTTTAATATCAAGGATTCACTTTGGATTAACTTTAACTAATCATAGCATAGTTAACCCAGACCTAAGTGCTAAACTACATTTTGTAATAAGAAATTTCGTAAAAGCGATTAAACCATGGGCTAACCTCCGGGTTATCGTTAAAACTCGTTTTGGAATAAGACTGATCTGCAGGGCTAAGATGCGCACCATCAGATAAAATATTGTGTTCAGTAAATATGTATCAATAAATATGAGTAAATGTGTATTCACGATTACTCCTATCTTTCAATAACTTTTATCAGAATGTAGATACATATTTGTATTTAGTGACAAATGAAAGCTAATAATTCATTTAATTGCATATAAAAAAGGTAGCAACTGAAAGGAACACGGCGAAAAGTGTGTCTCTCTCTAGACCGTTCTTCCTTAAAACTAAATTGAATAAAAAAAGGAAGTTATTCAGTTGTGATAATTAAATACTTATTAAATAAAACTAATTCTTTATAGGCATTGAAAATATGGATTACTGTCAAACTCGTTTAACAAAGTGATCAAAAGAACACTTTATTTTATCACAGAATGTCAAGCCGGATCCGACTAAATACTGCGGCCCTTACGAAACTCCAGACAAGAGATATTTACACACGAAAGACAGCTCTCGAGTCAAAGTGGACAGGTTCAACCATGACACGATTGGAATGATTGCTATCGATAAGAGAGGCGATATAGCAGCTGGCACTTCAACTAATGGAGCGAAATTTAAAATACCAGGGTACCTAATTATTGGCTATATTTATTTATTTGTACGCATTTTCTTTTTGTGGCAGTATCTAAGAGCCCCATAGGGCCCACTTAAACGAGTACTCCAATCCAATATTCCAAAAACCGCCCGTGTGTGGGGAATCTCAGATGGATTACGTGGATTGAAAGAAATATTGGATATCCAAACGTTCCAAATCCTATGTTATAACCACATATCCCTGATTTATCTCTATGGTTCTAACTCACCGTGTGTGGCCGGATACGTCGATTCATTTCGCGCTCAGTTGACCGAAAAATGGAACGATGCGCGCGCGGCGCACTTGGAATGAAGTGACCGTCTGATGTGTGCTCGAAATTGGCCCATCGTTCCACTCAATCTACGACGCGCGGAGCGATGGATTTGGAACGCTCGTATAAGGGGGCTTTAGGTTGTCCTTCACAATGGTATTTCATGTTAAATATTAAAGAAGTTTATAATTTAGAGAGCTACATAAACTAATCTGAGATAATTGACTTGGCTAAAAATGATTTGTTATAAACTGCATGAACTTAAATTATGCACGAAGAATTATATGCATTAAAACTATATATAATTACTATGTTTACACGGGTTTAAAAACATCACATCAATACAATAAAAGTTAAATTCTCAAAAATATATAATTTCCACAAAGATCTAAAAGCTTCCCGAATTCAAAGTTTTTTTATCATTTGAAAAACAGCGGTTTTTCCCGGCCAAAATCAACAAAATGCATGTCTTAAGGCGATATCCCGAGTCAATGACATTCATCATGCTGTCCTCTTTGAACACATAGTCGGTTTGCGTTGGTGTAAAGGAAAAGGAAGACCGCGCTGGCCACTAAAATTGAGTAACAATCCAGAAAAGCGTAATCACTTCTAAATTAATCGAAAATGTAGTCCAACAAAGTTTTTTATTATTATATAAGACATAAATCTTGTTAACTCTATCAATATATATTTAAAAACAACAGATATTTCATTTCAAACTTATTTTTAGAGGTAACTGTAATTTTTTGATCGAGTAAATTTGGTAAAAACTTGTTTTGATCACAACAAAATTATCGGTAGTATGATGAATAATGAATGATATGTATATTTCCCAGTGGCAGAAGCTCATTCGATTTTGCTAAAAAACATTTTAAGTGAAGCTATTTAGCTGCTATGCACGCCTTAAGTATATGTACCCGCTACCCGCTAATCTCACTATACTTAGATACAAGTACGTGTACCTGGTTACATGTTAATCATTCATTTTGATTACTACAGGAGGATCGGGGACTCTCCTATACCCGGATCTGGTGCTTACGCTGACAACGCCGTCGGTGGCGCCGCAGCTACTGGCGACGGTGATATTATGCTCCGATTTCTGCCAAGGTAATGATCTCATCAAGTAAAAACGCGGGACTGGTAGTTCATGT
Organism: Crocallis elinguaria; assembly: GCA_907269065.1. Lineage (NCBI taxonomy): Eukaryota > Metazoa > Arthropoda > Insecta > Lepidoptera > Geometridae > Crocallis > Crocallis elinguaria. The sequence goes on along the minus strand of OU026080.1, from coordinate 13,037,824 downwards.
AGAAAACGAGCGGTTCATTTGCTTTATGGTAAGCCAAGCAGTGTCTATTAGGCTAAGATTCAGAGACGATTCTAAGCGTAGACTTTGGCTTCCATATGTCAAAACTGTAAAGAATTTTGACGTATGGAAGCGTGAGTCCACGCTTAGATTCGTCTCTGAATCTCAACCCTAGTGTGCCGAAGCAAATTCTAACCTCAATAATAAATCATATAAACTAGGTGTCCCGGCAAGACGTAAACTTGGTGCCACAGTTAACCAAGACCTTAGTGCTAATCTACACTACGTACTAAAAGAGACAATAAACTATTTACTTATAATAATAAGCCAAAAATTATACCTACATACTATGAATAAATATATATATTGAGTACTATATACCCCTTATGACATTACTATCCTTAAGAAGGGCTGGGACACAAAATTAATGTGTGAATAATTTTTTTAGCTTTCTGGCAGTAGAAGAAATGCGCAGAGGGTCATCTCCCGCTCAAGCCGCGACGACCGCCATTGAAAGGATAGCTGCACACTACCCGAGTTTTATGGGCGCGGTGGTAGCTGTGACGAAGGATGGCGACCATAGTGCTGCTTGTCACGGCATCGAGCAATTCCCTTACGTGGTCCAAAGCAAAACTCAAGACAGTTATAAAATTATTAAAGTTGATTGTTTGAAAAGTTAATAGACATATTTTTTTTAGTTTTCGTAAGCGTTAGACCTTATCAGCTTTGCTTATCAGGTTGTTAGAGCAAAAAAAAATGCATTTATCTTTATATTTCATAACGAATTGAAGTAAGAAGTTAAGGGGGCACTACAACAAGGAGCCAGCTCTCTAGTTTTGGGTCTCCTGACAATTGAGTAGCCAAATTTTTTTGTAAGTTACAAATATGAGAAAGAACCTACAAGTGTACGTCATAAACAAAAAGTTAAAACTTTACAAACAAAAAGTGGCTCCTAGTAGGACTGGCTGTGTGCTCTGAGAGGCCACCCTGAATCTTATGATCAATTTCATATCAAGTGGTCACACCTAAAGGCTTTCGAGCAACATGCTGCCTAAAGGTCACGACAGAAACATTTCTTTGAATTTTCTATGAGAATTCGTAAAATGGTTTCACAAATAGGAATTGAATCAAGCATCAAATATAGCAAAAACTTATGAAGTTACTCATCTATCACCATTTTATAATTTGGATCATAATATAAATCATATACCTAGGTACCTACTAGGACTATGTATGCAGAGGGCAATCAAAATTTCCTGTGGTCATACTTAGTAGGATCACATGCAATATCACCATACTGGCTTTCCAACACACATAGCTTTTGCATTTATTAGAGTAGGTACCCTACAGATTTAACTGACATAAGTGAACTATAATAGCAAGGTCATAAAAAATGGTACATATAAAAAATAAAAACATTTCTCAAAAGTTGTTTTATTTCATTGCAATGAAAATTGTCTTAAGCCTTGAATTCAGAGTATGGCGACTTGGTCAATGGGATATCCCTCCACAAGTCAGGAGTAAGGTAGGCATAGGTCTTGGCAATGGCAGCATAAGTGGCCTTAGCAAAGTTGCCCAAAGTGCCGGTGGAGCCACGGGCAGAAGTGTAGCAGTCCTGGACACCAGCCATCTGAAGCAGTTTCTTAGGGACTGGTGCAGACACAATGCCAGTACCACGAGGAGCAGGGATCAGCCTCACAGTGACTGAACCACACTTGCCAGTGACCTTAAACAATTATAAAAAAACTCCATTAGTTATATAAGATAAATCCTAAGATGGACAACAATATTCGTTGATAGAATCAGACAAATCAAAAGCTTCATAGGAAACCTCAGGGGATACCACGAATGAAATGTTTATCAGTTTTCATCACAGAAATAGTCTAAGAAATAAATATTTCAGCTTTTTTAAGTTAAAATTACCTTGCATGGCACAGTGTGGGGTTTGCCAATCTTGTTACCCCAATAGCCTCTGCGTACAGGCAGGACGGACAGCTTCGCCAGGATAATGGCACCACGGATTGCGGTTGCCACTTCCTTACTGCACTTCACGCCCAGACCGATGTGGCCATTATTGTCTCCGATAGCGACGAAAGCCTTGAAACGCGTGCGTTGACCGGCGCGCGTCTGCTTCTGTACCGGCATGATCTTCAGCACTTCATCATTGAGGGATGGGCCCAGGAAGAAATCGATGATTTCGAACTCTTTGATGGGCAGGGAGAATAGATAAATACTCTCGAGTTTGTCGATCTTTCCCTCGCGGACCAGGCGACCGAGCTTGGTAACTGGCACCCACTCTTTCTGGTCTTCCTTGCCGCGTCCACGGCCGCGACCACGACCACGTCCGCGCCCGCGTGGGCCACCGCGGCCCCTATCGCCACCGCGTGAACCGAAGCCGCCGCGAAAACCGCCACGTCCACCGGCAGGAGCAGCGTCCGCCATTCTGTGAACACGAAAAACAATCTAATTACATTCGTATTCAACTAAAAGATTATGGCTATTCTTTTTTCAAAGGAATCAGACATGTTAAGGCCATCACTGTGTAAACACTATGTAGATACCACGAATGAAATGAATTTTGGTTATCATCATGTAAAATCACCACGTGGTGACGCAAGTCCTTAGTCCACGGACCGCATTTTTTTTAATCCAGTATCTTTAAAGATTATAATAAACTCATTTATTTAGCAAAAGTTAAAATATAACTGTAAATGGAATAAAAACATTATTGGAACCAATAAATATGAAATGCATAGAAATACACGAACACTTACGTTGAACAGTGAGCGCAGTGAGACAATCAAACACAAAATGGACGATCTGCGATAGCTCGAAATTTATTCGACGGAAATCATGTGGTTTGTTTCAAATACACATTATGGTAACATACTTTCGACATGCGAAAAAGACATCACTAACGGTAATTGTCTGTGCAAAAAAGAGAAAAAGCATGTTTTGAACAAGTCGTACAGACTAGCAGAGACATTGACATTTGCAGTGTTGCCAGCGCATATGAGCAATTTCGGACGATAATCTGTCTGAAAAGGGACGGTTATGATGGTTAACGGACGGTTTAAAAAAAAACCATACACAATAGTGGTACATTACTGTCGAGGCCATTATTTGCGGTTTCGTCCGAGACTTCTTTAAGTACGTTTCTCCAACTTGCGAGGAAACTATCAAATTAAAATCGTCAGTTCGGTATGAAACTTACATTTGCACCAAATTGACCGCGCGCGTTTTTTTGTTCTTTTTGTAACTTTTGAAAATGAATGTGTATTCAGCCCTCATAAAATAAATAATACTTTAATTTATGTTAAAGTGAACTTAATGTGTATGTTTTACAAATTCCTTGTTGGTCTGAAGATTCATCCTAAAAGGGACGGTCTTGTTAAAGGGACGTCGATAGGACGGACGGACATTGAATAGGACGGAAAACCGTCCTAAATAGGACGGTCTGGCAACACTGGACATTTGACGTTGGGGCTGTGGTCTATGGGTTCCTGGGGCCATATTCTCGAGCTGTAGATAAATGATCAGATTTAATAAATATCACAAAAACTGTCAAACTACTTCTTTTTTATTTGGTAACGAGACGAGCTGGTCGTTTGCCTGATGGTAAGCATGACGCCAGCCCATAACAATTGCAGTGCCACTCAGAACTTTGAAACACAAAGGGCTGCGCAGTACTGCAGCGCGCTCGTTACCCTGAGACATTAGGTATTAGGACTCATAAGCCCAGTAATTTTACTGGATACTCTGCTCATCAAACCGGAACACAGTAATGCTTGCACATTACTGCTTGGCGGCAGACTTCACGAGCAAAGCGGTGGTAACAACCCAGACGGACCCTCGTAGAAGAGTAAGTCGTATAATTATAGAATAGTACTCTGTGAGTTAGTCCTACCACTAACAAAATCTGCTGATTAAGGATTCTCGGGATATCACCATAGGTAAATAATATGAAGTTAAATAACTTTTAGACATATCAAAATTAGACATATCAGCACATGTGCTGCTCGTCTATAATTAAATAAATAAATAAATAATGTAACAACAGTTAAAAAGTTAGTTATTCACAGGGTGCACGCACATGTTTACTCTAAAGTATAATTTGAATGTATGTATGCAATAAAAATAAATAAATTATCTGCAAAGTTGTTAATTTAGAGGCAAAAGTAATTTAATATGTATTTTATCGTTGCTTAAGGATAAAAACGGAACGTGTCTGACAAAAATGTAGACAAGACATAGGTCTTGTCCAGTCTTGTCATTATATAGATAATTATATATTACCATAACATCTGTTATTCTCGAGAATACGTTTAGGTGGATTATACGTGAAGTGGCGGAAAATTTGAAAAAAATGTTCATTCAAATCATTTTTACCCGGTCGGGATAAAAATTTTGAGAATTTTTTGTTTCCCTGTAAATAATTTAGCCCCTAGCTCTTGCCCATAATTCGATTTTGGTTCAAAACCTGACACAGAGTTGGCAACACTGCGGCGCAAGTACGGATCTCTTCGACTCGAAAATTGTTTCTTATATTGCGACTTAAGGATTATGTATCCAGGTCAAGAAATAAATAAGCACGGATCTTTTCGGTCGATAAAATTGGCAGTTAAAATCGATAAAACCCACTTTATCGATTTTAACTGGCAATTTTATGGAAAAGATCCGTACTCGCGCCGCTGATGATATTTGCAATTTGCATATCTAAAAGGTTCAGCTTCGGTTTTGGCCTATGTATTCAATATATTTTTGCACAGATGAAATTAATCATCATCAGCCGGAAGACGTCCACTAGTCACTACCGAACATAGGCATCCCCCATAGAAACGCCACGATAGGTACTTGCATCCAACCTTTTCGACAATGTCGTCGGTCCACCTAGTGCGGGGCCGGCTGGTCATAGTCTTCTTGTAGTCGCCACTCGAAAACCTTTTGATCCCCATCGTTTATCGGTTCTGCGAGCGATGTGGCCCGCCCATTAGGTACGATTTCTACTTGGGTAACTTTGAGAGCTGTACAGACAGCTCTCAAAGTTACCCAAGTTTCGTTCTCCTACGGACCTCCTCATTACTCATTCCGAATCTTAACAAGCAGGGAAACCCTTATCATCGTCCTCTCCATAGTTCGTTGCGCGATTCTGAGCTTACTCATAAGGCCAACAGTAAATGCTGCCGCACTTTGTGCGACCGAACGCGATCTTCATACACACATGGACAAGATTTATCATACATTTTATATGACATCGGCGCAAACTAAGCGTCCGAGTGGCCGCGCACACTCGACTACAAACGCCGGCTTCTTCGCGCTCGCACCAAATAGAGGGAACAGAAGAGGCGCTTAGGACGTCAAAAAAGTCCAAGCGGCCCTTCTGTTCTATTTTGTGGCTACCAGTGAGGCCGCAATCAGCCACGGTGGCTGCGTCTAATAGCCGCATTTGGAGACCCGATAGCGGTAGCGATAAGAGACCTTGTCTCACTGCCATTTTAGGATGTGGATACAAAAAATGTTGCAATTGAGCTCATCAGTTTTCTAGCTTAGTTGTAAAAGTCACAAAACAATATCCTTAATATATACAAAGTACAAGCTTGTGGTTGATTCTTATTTTATTTTAATTTAAATATTAACAATAGGATAAATTATATGATATAGTAATCATGTTTTACAAAACGTTTGGACTTCTTTCTCAAATAGGTTTATTGTGTGATCACAAACTTTCTCCAAATCCTTAAGTCCTCGTTTCAATACTTCTAAGGCAGGTGTTTCTTGTGTCTGTATCCTGAAGTGCATTTTTGATTCTGCTGGATGAGGCACGGTGTAGCCACAGAATTCTACATCTTCACTGGAAACAAAAATAAAATCTGTTACTCGATTTTATTCAATATTAAATGTCCACACTGGTCATGTGTCTTCATACAAATTTTAGCCATAATAGGGTATCTGCCTGCATTTTTTTTCATGTCAATTAATTTGTTTTCTCATGAAAATCAAATGTCTCTAGAAAAAACTGGAAATAGAACACTACCAATGCCAAAAATAGTCAATGTTGGGCATATGTACTTTGTGCTAAAACACTCCATACAAATTGGGCATCACATGTGACATTGTGGCCTGAGGCCTTGGTACATGATGCCTTGGTGGCTTCTACTGCAAACAGGCCTAGTTGCAGGTATCAATTATTGTGTCCTACTTTATCCAACCACACCTTACTTTACTTACCTTAATATTTACCTAAACATTAATGTTATACTAGGAAAATAACATTGATACTAATATTACAAATTTGAAAGGAGCAATGTTTGTTTGCGACCTCTTCATGGCTAAGCTGAACCAACTGGCTAACTGAATCAAAATTTGTGTGTTCTCTTCATACTGGATCAACAATTAAGTTAAAATCTAGCAGTGATGTAGCTTAAAATAAAACACAAATAAGGATAGGATTAGAGAAGCAACATATATAAAGCTAACCTAAGCTTTAACCATAGCTGGGCACCGTTAATCAAATAGTTAACTTCGTTAATCGTTAATCCGCTACAAAAAAAGTTAGCTTCGTTAAACGTTAAAGCGTTACATTTCGCAAGAATTAACGCAAGTTAACGTTAATCGTTAATCCGTTAATATGTGTAAAATTGCATTTTTATATCGTTGCGTTATCACTAACGCAACGATTTAAAAATGCAATTTTACACACATTTTTACCATTTTTTGTTCACACTTATAAAACCTGTTGGTTTATGATGTTAGGAAGGAACTGGAAGTTAGGAAGAAAACAAAATACTTGTTTAATTCAAATGTGTAATTTAATCGCCGGGCATAAGGTGCATATTCCCCTTCATGAACATTAACATATTGAAGTTCTCGTCTGAAAGGGAGGCTCGCTTTGGTGTTAAAATGTCTTTACCCGTGGAAAACAGACGTTCAACTGCAGCGCTTGAGGGTACAGCAGTATTGTATTTGATGAATAGATTTATGAATATCTGTTCTCCGAGGAAGCCAGAATCGTTGAACGAGTCTTTTGATTTCATGTCCAGCCACATTTTAACGAGACTTTGCGCTTTACTCTTTAAAGAGTTGGAGCTCTTTGGTTTTTCTATAGACTGAGTGACAGAATTGAAAAGTCTTCCTCGTCATCATCATTGTCACTCGCATTGCTCCCTCCGCCTTCGCGCCGCGTCGCGATGCCGGCCGTGCGGTAAATAGTAGCTGTACCCATTGGATTAACGATTAACGGACTTCTGACTGATGTTAACGGAAGTTAACGTGTCCGTTAACATTTTTAAAAGTTAACTTAAAAGTTAATCCGTTAATCAAAATATTAACTTCGTTAATAAACGATTAACGGATTAACGAGTTAATGCCCAGCTATGGCTTTAACCTTCCATGTGCCAGGAGTGTAGATCTGCACACTGCACAACAATATATAGATTTACAAAAGGTTAAATTTGCTCCTATTCGAAGGGGTGACGAGGCCCACATTGAAAACCCATGTGTCCCCCATGGGATGTATTGTGCATTTCGACCTACTGGTAATCTATTTATGATAGCCCTTATTGTTTAAATTTGTTCTTTTCTATCATAAACATAGTGTTTATAAAATGTATATATCTTGGTATATTAATAAAAATGAACATCTATGCATGAATGTAGAAAGGGTTGCTGGTAACACAAAGGCAGCAACTAAATGGTGGCCAAAAGAAGGCTGGCAAACTGATAGATCTTTCTGCTTTTCCTCGATAACCTGATAATGATATGAATCTACAGTTTTCTAATATTGTTTTTATAACAGTAGATATGCCCTGCAGAGGATGAACAGATCTTGTAAAGGCATAAGAAGTATGTAAGATAATTTGTGGTTTAATGCAGTGTAAGATAAATATGACAATATGTTGTCCTTTGACAATTTTAAACTGAATTGAAAGAGACAAAACATAGCTTAACTATTTAATAAGAGCTTTAGTACACTTACTATCTATTGATGATGCATTTTAGAGAATTTCCAAGAGTGTGACTTTCATTTTGAAAAACATAGGTTCTGCATGTTGGGCCAGAATCTTCATCTCCAGGAAGCTGAAAGTATGCAAATATAAAATGTTTTTGAGAATGTTGATATATTATAGAAAAAAGTTTTGATTTAAATTCTTTTAAAATTAAACACATTAAATATTTATCTTTGTTGCAAATAATTGCCAGGGACATCAATCCCTAATAGAAAAATAGTATTCCTGAAACTGAATGTGAAGAGGCACTGATGATAAATAAGTTGTTATATATGGGTATATTAGCATCACAGCATCAATGTTTTCACAGTATTATCGTATAGATATGATTGAGGTTACATTGTCCTTACATTCACATGTTAATCTTAAAATTTATACTCTATTTACACCAAAGCAAAGTATTTGAATTTTACCTCGGATATCATCATTTTATACGATTGAAGCCTTCAAAAATAAAATGTTTGCAACAGTGAGATGCAGAAATTGATAATCAATTTAGGTTTTACTGTAATTCGCGACTTCTTATAGTATTATACTTATAACTGTAATTCTGTTCGATTATAACATAACTTTTCTCTGAAATAGCTTTACATTACCACAGTTACACAGTTTAATTCTGTGGTTTCTAAATATATAAAAATTAAAACGTGTTTCTAAATGAAAATAGAATGAAAACTGAAAAGCAAAGAGAATATAACTGAAAAGTTTGTTGTTTTTTTTAAATTTATTTCTTGACCTGGGAAAGTTTTTTTGTCAGTTGTCAGTATTGCCAACTCTCAAAAATATATTCCCCAAAACAATGGTCAAAACCCCCTAAAATCTCCACAATTTCGTAGAAAACCAGCTAGATATATAAACGCAACTTATTCTTTGTAAATTATTTATTCATAAACTTGTTATAATATAAGAGAGTTAGAGCTTCTAGCTCTTGCTTTCTATCTTAAAATCAGCATAAAATTTAGTGTCACTACGTCCGCCTCACACCTGCTAGCCTAGATATATCAAATATATATTCTAGATATATACTTCACAAAATATCAAAATCGATTCAATAATACGAATTTGTTGGTGCATAACACAAGCTTAGCAGCGGGCGGAAGCAAGTATCACAGTAAAACATAGCCCATACCGCTTAGGGACAGTGCAAGTGTAGTTTCCTATAACTAAAAATAAAGAAAACTGTTAAGTGACTGGTTTCTGAGATTTCAGCCTCCGTAGGGTGGAAACAGAAGGGTGAAAACATACTCTTATGCATAGATATTTTACAATTATTTTACTAGATAATATTATGATCAGAAAAAGTATTAAGCCATAGAGAAGTCGTCTGGATTTTAAAATACAAATAATAAACCCTAAAAACATAATGCCTCTAAAAAATCTCAACCCACTTATTTTCTCCCTAAATTTAGGGAACCCTGAAGTATGTAGCAATTTTGAAAACATGAAAAAGGAGTTTTGGCGGGAATGCGAAAATGTGCTGTTGTTGATTTTGTGTTATTTACTAAAACCTGTGTTTTATCGAGTGTTAATGTGTAATAATGGTGGATTATTAACCATTAAGTGTTCGTAAACGTGCATGAGTGAAAGGCAAATAGTACAAAGACGAAAAACGTGTATTTTTGTATTCTATCCAAAACTCCATAGAAGCTTCAGTAAAGTATCCACCGCTTTACTGAAGCATTACTTCGACTTGACCACGCTTAGACTAAACTTTAACGCGAATGACGACTTTCATGCACGACAACTAGAGATTTATTACATATTATTATTCATAAAACTCGACACTGGCTAAATACGCTAATCGCGTGGAGCCAAAAAAAAAACAAAAAAAAAAACATGAAAAATACTAGTGACTTTTGACATTTGACAATACTTAATGTCACTGTCCGTTAAATGTCAACTAGTTTGTAGTCTATGAATAAAGGTGCGTTCAGTCTTAGACCAAATCCAAAGTAGGTACATTGGCTCTTATTATTAAACGGTGGTTTCGTTAAATTATTTTTTGTCTTTGTTGTTCTTTGACAATTTTAAATTGAATCGAAAGAGACAAAACAGTTTAACTAACCCACCGCTTAAAACTGTTTATTTACCAAGAGCCAGCTACTATAGCAGACGTAGCCTCTTCTTCATGTTTGCATACAAACGCAGCCTCTTCTTCGTGTTCTGCGTTTGTACGCAGAACATGAAGACGCAAGAGATCCTGCTTCCACCACAAAATAGGTAGCTCTAAAAATTTGCACTAACTGCCGCACGGTCCGCGTGTCCTTAGTGTAGATTTACAAAATAAATCTACACTAAGGACTTGCTTAGCCTTGCTTTACCCCATCGTGTCGAGGCGCATAGGTACTTACCTACCCTAACTATAAGTGATAATTTAATTTTCATTCTAATATTTCATCAAAAAGCTACAATTACCAAGTCACATCTGCACGAGTATTACAAAGTTTCATAAAGTTTGTATCTTAATGTACGCGACCGGAGCGTGTCAACCGCAGGCATAATGAAGCGCTTATAACCTGCGGAGTAATTTCCCTTTACGGCCTTCGTCACCCGACTGGGAATTTATCTCATCATTGTGTTCGTGGATGTTCTAAGTGTGATCTTTCTTGGTGTAAATTAAACTTTGTGGGTATCGCGCTATATGTAGGAGAGAGCTACGTTTGTCAGACGGTATTAGGTACCCACCTACAAACAGCCACTGTAGGTTGGAATAAGGTAGGGATGTCGGTTGAGGCGCTAAATTTACAGAAGCAAGTTAACGGTTTAATAAAGCGAGTTGCCGGTTTCATTTCGTGAGAGCGACGCATTTACCTTTTCATTAGAGAAAATAACATCGTCGCTGGTTCTGAACGGACTACTTATGCGACGTCTACATGGCGTCCTTTTCACTATGCCGCAATTTATTCAACCTTATTCTGAAACTGTTTACCGTAGAATAATTACATTATATAAGTATAATGTATATTAAAGAAACTAAAAAATTACGTAAAAAAAAACACGACTGCCCTAACCAGTGTCACTCGGGATGATATAAGGATTCTATATAAAGATACCCTATACATCCAAATTGTTCAGACATTTAAAAGTTATGGTGGAATAAAGAAACTCACATACATGAACTCTAAAACACACCTCCTGGTTCCATCATCAGAACCTCGACACCAAGTGCTTACTATTGGACTCTTCAAAACTAATCATAAGTACCTATGAGCCCAAAATCGAAGGGTTTAATTGTAGTCACTGAAGAATTCCACTATCCACCTCCTGGCTCCATCATCAGATCGGCTCCATGATACAAAATTATTGTATTGTGATCTGATCTGAAATTCCGGATTCAACTGCAATACTAAACTTGCGACTGCCATCTATGAACAAATCGATATCTGTTTCCCTGGCTCTAGATAGGCCAATAATTCGGTTAAGTGGCGCGTTCTTACCGATATTTGTATAAGATCGATACTCCGAAATTATACTGATATACATACCTTGCTGCTCTGGCAATCTCATGGGCACTGAAAAGTTGAATCCAGAAAGGAGACAGGGAGCGTAAACCATTCACCAGTTTATAGAGAAACATCAAACAATAGGTCGAATGTATGTCGCGGGTCAGACAAAAATCTCAAGCGTTATGGGTTTTCCCTACGTTAAGGGTTCCATTTTTAGAGGTACAGAGCTCTTGAGAATGTTTTATAGAAATGCATATCATGTACAATCAGGGTAAGAATACCTTCGTCAGTTTTTAAATTCTTTCCTTTATCACGTAAGGTCGCTTAATACCTTTTGATCTAACGGCAGTTAGCAGACTACTTTATTAATAATTTAATACTAGTTTTGAATGCAATGATAACAAAGATTAGCTTTCACCTTTGACCAATGTCTAGTATACATCAACGGCCTGTACATTTAGGAAAAAAAAAATTGTTTTATCACTATCAAAGTCAGTCCTATTAATTTTCAATTTGTTCATAAATCTTATTATAACAGAATCCTTGTCACGGTAACGCAATATTGGCATGGATTAGACAAATAGGTTTAAGTAACTACTGCGCGCAATAAAATAGACCTTTTCTTACTATGACCACGGAATGTACACTCATAGGCAATGTGCGACATTTTCTGAATTTTTTTAAGGCCCATCTAATCAACATAGACATTTATCATTTGACAAAGGTCAACATAGTTCAAGTGAATCAGCTGATTTAGGGCTGCTCGGAAGTTCAGTAGTAAAATTTTGACTTAAACTTTAAATGCCTTTTCTTCAATGAAAAATTTTGAAAAATTTCAAATATAAAACAAATGTTGTTGACCTCCAGGAGTACATTGACTCCCTTTTGGGATAACATACCAATTTAAACTCTGGTTGTATAACACCTATACGCAAAGCTCCACTTGCATATATTTATTGATGTACCCACGTAAATGCCAGACGGCACCGTAGCTAAGTTGGTAGTAACCCTGCCTGCAAGGCGAGGGGTCCCGGGTTCGATTCCCGGCCGGGGCAGATTTTGTGTAAGCATAAAGTTTGTTCTCGGGTCTTGGATGTTTGTGATGTGTATCTGTGTATGTCCATGCCACCTGCGACACAGGGAATCCTAGTGCGGGGGTATGAGTGTGTAAGCGTTTATGTTATGTTATGTATGTTAAATACTGCTACCTACTCAGTGCCAAATAGGTATCTAGTTATTGCGTGGTACCATTATTTAACTTCGCTAAATTCTAGCAGAACCCATTGACACAAAGAGGATTTGAGTGGATTTATTTGTTTGTAGAGTCCATGGCAGGACGGATTAGGCAACGGATTGGGCAGCTTCTAGCTTCCTTTTCCTGTCGTTACTTTTAATATCCTCGAAAGCCATTCTGTCGGTTATTGATAAAGGATTTCAGAGCAAACAATCAAAATTACTTTCATTGATACGTGCCTTTTTAATTTATTATAGCGTTAGCTGTTACTGTTTTCAATAGCACTTGGTGTTTCCGCTTTAAAATTCAAAATGAATTGCTAAAAGTTAAAGTATTTTAGCTGGGCCCCTAAAACGGGTAAAAACCTCGTAAGGCCGCGTTTCCACTGCACAATTAGCTTGCATGCATGGTGTTAGTTGCCTTTAAAACTGCTTGTAGCTTGTAAGCAACCTGCAGCTCTAGGTACGTCTCCATTACTCAATTTGCATACAACTTGCGTCAGGCAGAAAGCTACTTGTAGTACGTAGGAAACGAGGCCTAAGGCAGCCCTCACACCTAATTCATGATTGATGGATAAGCATCAATCGCGGCCCACAATAAAACCATGGAAAAACCACGGTCCCCGCTTGACGCATATCGTATTGTCTAAATTGTGGCTGGGGTTGGAACTTGATGGAAAACTAGTCCGAGCACCGCACACGCTTCTACCTATGCTTCTACGACCTCTATTCAAAAAAATGTTTTCACAACCACTGTGTGTTCAATGCAGACGCCCGCGCCGTGGTAAATAAGCGGTGGTGCACAAGTGATGTATGTCGCGTAAAGCGGAGCAGCTGTCACTTTAAGCCCAGGCAGGGCTTCGAGACAGCACTATCTGCCCGTATTGCCGTTCTTGTCTATTTCGTGGTTTTTTTTATGGTTTTGCATCCAGTTGTATTATCTCGTAATCCGCGCTTGATGCAAAATAATAGTTATTTTGACAGCAAAACGCATACTTGCATAAGCGTCTAAGGTCTGCATAATGGATGTTTACGATATGGATTTAAGTAGATTCTGATGGTTAGGTATTTAAGGTAACGAGTTAGGTGACCTAACTCGTTACCTAGTTAGATCCTTTGCCTGATGGTAAACAAAACACTTACCTACTACAAATTGGAATGCCATACATTTACATTATCTTTTTGCAACAATCTCAGAAAAGCAAGTCACGGTCAACTATGTAGGTACATACCTCCTTTTGCGACCCGTAAGTAATACCTACGAAGGCACAGTAGAAACACCAGTCTCGAATGCAAATGATGCCTGGAGATCTATTACTCAGCCTTTTCGATTGCAGTCACTACCATCTTTAAGGTTCACACTTTTTTACTTCAGGAGTAAATGTCTCTAAGTTTCTGTTCCATTTCTGAGAGTATAATTATAAAAATTAAAGCACCAGGTCGGGACTATTATCTGTACACTTATCATAATCTAGGCCCAAGCTCTATGGAGTTACATCGTTTCGCTACACAGTTCCTGTGGCCGCGTTACTGCTCCATCATCAGACCAGCTCAGTAAATTCATTATATTGCACTGTCATCCGATTTACATAATTTGCGGCTCAATCGAACACCGAGAAGTAGGTCAAACAAGGTCAAGGTCAAGGTAACCTAATGAAAGTTAAGCTTCTTTACGTAGGTATTACACAATACTAAATTAAATACCTAGGTCCTTACAGAAAATTAATGAGTCATTAGCCAAGGATTAAAAATTGTAGCCACGCAAGCATTTATTAGTGTAATTGCGACACACCTGAGAACCTGTCCTTTTTTTGTAGGTTAAGTGTACCACTTTCGTGCTATGTATAATAATTTATATATAAAGAATTGGCTTCTGGTGCTTGGGGTTTTACGATAAAACTACTGAATGCATTTAGTCAAACCAAAGTTATTTGAAATGTCAACAAACAAAAGCTTGTTAATATGTACATTATTTTGGAGTTTTCGTAATCCTTTTGTAATTTATTTACGTCCAAACTTGCGTTAAAATACGTGCTAAAATACAGATGTTTAAAGGCACATTACTTTTAAGCCAGTTATTTTTTTTTCTGTATAATTTGCATACTAACCTAGATAACGAAGAGATCGATATTATTCTTAATTTTGGACTTAAAACGTCAAATAATGGAGTAATCACCCAAGTACGATTGTATGGAGAAATAAACGACTAGTTCGTCCTTAAAGTGTCCTAATTAGTGGCGCATGAAGAGATGTGAGGACCTAAATGCAACCATTTCACTCGCTTTACTCCTAACGTTCATCCACCATTCGCAGAGCTTTTAAATGGAGGCATTATTTATGCTAAGTACGACGCAACTCAGACATTGAGCGGGAAATACCTTTAGAAGTACGTATATTTATAAATCCTTTTATAGCTGTATACTTTTTGGTTTAAGATTTTTTATGTCTATATTGTTAGATATGCCGGATGGGTGACCACTATGTGGTATTTACAACTCAGCGCTACCATGTTTCGGATGGCGCACGGTAAGCCATCCGAAGCAAGGCACCACGTCAGCTGTTGTGAACGACTGTTGTCTCATGTCATGCGCCAATTCATAAGTCGAGTGGCTTAAGGATTCTCACCCATCAGGGTCGGCCAAATATAAAGGAAGGAGAAGGAAGATTATTCATCGAGTCATGAGAAGCATCCTAAAGTTGGTCAAGTTCTGATGGGATCCCGAAGATTATACGATAGAAGTTGGTTGTCCCATTTTTTAACAAAGTTTTAACTTCATAATATTGGATAACGAGAGGAACGGGTCGTTTGCCTGATGGTAAGTATAACGCGGCGCCAGCCGGCCTAATAACATTTGCAGTGCCACTCAGAACTTCGAAACACAAAGGCCTGAGCGGCACTGCATTGCGCTCTGACTTAACTACTTTGTTTATCAAACCGGAACACAGTTATGCTTGCACATTACAGCTTGGCGGCAGACTACACGAGCAAAGCGATGGTACCCACCTAGACGGACACTCGACGAAGAGTAGTTGTACCTGGTCACAGAATATAATTATAATAATAGTACGAACTGCGGCGCGAGTACGGAAGTCGGTTCGATAAATTTGTCGAACCGAAAAACTCGACAAAATTTATCGAATGTTGCGAGTACCGAAGTCTGATCGTAAAGTATTGTAGTAGCTCTATATTCTCTTTGGATTCGACTTAGCTTTTCGATAACTTTTGTCGATTGTTGCGAGGCTCGATAAATCTCACTTTATCGATTTGAACTGTCAATTTTATCGAATATTATAGAATTTTATCGACCGAAAAGATCCGTACTTGCGCCGCTGGTGTAAGACCACTCCATCGCTCTATTTTTCGACCAATCTTGCTGAAATTTTGTACAGATTTTTAAACAATACAAATAGGTGGAATGTAGAAAACAAAAACATCATCAAATATATTTTTAAAGACAAGAGAATTATAATTTATTCTTACTTCTTCTTCTTCAGATTATGGCTTTTAAAAGCTGCTTGACGTTTTTCTGCCAGTGTCAAAGTGAGGCCAAGAATAAATTGTGAAATTAATACCGTACACACTGGTACGACATTAATTGCCCAATTTATTCTTTAAAATCTAAGTTTATATTCTAGCTGTTCCACTGGTACGGTCATTCTGTCATTACTATAAAAACTCATTTTATCCCCATCTCTCATTACTTCTAGCTCTGCACGTTTACTTTGCGGGCGAAAATCCACAAAATTGTACGTAGTCTGTTTAGTGTACGGCACGTCGTAAAACTTAACGGGCAGGACGTAAACGTTGTAATGGGATATAGGCAGCTTTATTAAGAGGCAAGCGAGACACAGCATGGGTTTCACTTAGCCATTTGCAAAAGGGGATTCTGCGGTAACTAAACAATTCACAATGTAGGTACGAATAACACGCGGGCGTCGGGTCATAAGGTCAATAAGAAAAGAACAAGTAAAGTCAACAAACAAAACTGTATGAATTCCAGAGTCACGTTTCGAACTAGCGAAACACCCGCACATCAGGTAGGAACTATAGTACAAAGCATATTGTCAAATTAAAATGTAAGGGCAGTAGGACGAGCTATAAGAAAATGCAAGCCTTTGCCAAGTTGTGCAACTAAGGTTGCAAAGCTACCTTTAGTGATGTTGACTCCATTTTTTTCATGATGTTAATCAATTCGTTTTGTCATGAGAAGCAAATGAGAGTCCAAGTCGGGCGTATCTACTGAGCGCTAAAACGCCCCGCCTCACAGTGGGCTGAAAATCGAGTTTCATAGACATAGGCCTCTTTTATTATAAACATTTTTTTTCTTGTTGCAAACCAACACAGAACCTTATCAGGAGCCCTAACTATATCATATTTATGCACCTATCACGATTATGACGCAGTAATGATTTTTCGAAGAAAAATTTGTATGGAGAAAAACATGAAAATCGATATTTCTCGGCCCCCGAGAGAGTGCCCGTTATTTCCTCTGGTATGATTAATGTACTTATTTTTTACTATTTTTTGACATATTGCACACACCGCGCACTCGATGGACTTTGGGTGAAAAAAAATAAATTAAAAAAAAAAAAAAAAAAAAGTGAATTTTACTTAATATTTGTAGTGCATTAACCTCTATAATTAATATTTCGACACTCACCTAATCATTGTTACAGTTTTCATGCAGTATTCAGATACTATCTTTACAATTTACCTGTTATTACCTTATTTTATGATGGTTTTATGATATTAACCATTAATGGTAATAAAAATAAATAAATAAAGTGCATTTTACTTAATATTTGTAGTGCATTAACCTCAATAATTAATATTTCGACACTCATCTAATCATTGTTACAGTTTTCATGCAGTATTCAGATACTATCTTTACAATTTACCTGTTATTACCTTATTTTATGATGGTTTTATGATATTAACCATTAATGCCAATACACGCTGTTTACATGTAAATTTACAATGGGTCATTAAGATACTCGACATTATCATTGTTAAAAAAATAACTGTAGAGGCTAAAGCAGTCTGGCAAGCTTGGAAACTATTTGAAACTGATAGAAAGGGTTGAATTTCAGTTGAATTTGAGTTTGTCTGAAGAAGACAGAGACATTCTTAAAGAAGTCTGTCGAAAATTTAGTCACTCTCTGATAAAAAGATGGAAATCTGCGAAATGTAACACAGAGACTTTTAAAGAACTTTTTAACAAAGAAATAGTGTCTGCTTTAGAATCACAAATAGTTCCAGATTGGTTTTCACACTGTATCTCTCCATTTTCAACAATTTTATTTTTCGCAAATTCGCACACGTTACACGTAGAAAAGTTATAATTTAACAAAAAATAATATTTAGTACCATCTTAATTTATACTAAATTCATACCTGCTACCGACTACTAATTATTAAATTAGGTAGAACAAGACAATGACAAGTGATAAGTAAGTAATTAACTAATCAAACTAAGTAATTAACTACAACATATTTTTTAAAGAATGGAATAAACCAGAATAACCAAAATAAATAAATAAATAGCTCTTTAGAATACAATAGACTCGATCGTTAGTGATGGTTTAACAGGTATTTAAAGATAAGTAGGTAGGTAAGCCTCTACAGTTATTTTTGTAACAATTATAATGTCGAGTATCTTAATGACCCATTGTAAATTTACATGTAAACAGCGTGTATTGGCATTAATGGTTAATATCATAAAACCATCATAAAATAAGGTAATAACAGGTAAATTGTAAAGATAGTATCTGAATACTGCATGAAAACTGTAACAATGATTAGATGAGTGTCGAAATATTAATTATAGAGGTTAATGCACTACAAATATTAAGTAAAATGCACTTTATTTATTTATTTTTATTAGCATTAATGGTTAATATCATAAAACCATCATAAAATAAGGTAATAACAGGTAAATTGTAAAGATAGTATCTGAATACTGCATGAAAACTGTAACAATGATTAGATGAGTGTCGAAATATTAATTATAGAGGTTAATGCACTACAAATATTAAGTAAAATGCACTTTATTTATTTATTTTTATTAGCATTAATGGTTAATATCATAAAACCATCATAAAATAAGGTAATAACAGGTAAATTGTAAAGATAGTATCTGAATACTGCATGAAAACTGTAACAATGACTAGGTGAGTGTCGAAATATTAATTATAGAGGTTAATGCACTACAAATATTAAGTAAAATGCACTTTATTTATTTATTTTTATTAGCATTAATGGTTAATATCATAAAACCATCATAAAATAAGGTAATAACAGGTAAATTGTAAAGATAGTATCTGAATACTGCATGAAAACTGTAACAATGACTAGGTGAGTGTCGAAATATTAATTATAGAGGTTAATGCACTACAAATATTAAGTAAAATGCACTTTATTTATTTATTTTTATTAGCATTAATGGTTAATATCATAAAACCATCATAAAATAAGGTAATAACAGGTAAATTGTAAAGATAGTATCTGAATACTGCATGAAAACTGTAACAATGATTAGGTGAGTGTCGAAATATTAATTATAGAGGTTAATGCACTACAAATATTAAGTAAAATGCACTTTATTTATTTATTTTTATTAGCATTAATGGTTAATATCATAAAACCATCATAAAATAAGGTAATAACAGGTAAATTGTAATGATAGTATCTGAATACTGCATGAAAACTGTAACAATGGTTAGGTGAGTTTCGAAATATTAATTATTGAGGTTAATGCACTACAAATATTAAGTAAAATGCACTTTATTTATTTATTTTTTTTAATTTATTTTTTTTCACCCAAAGTCCATCGAGTGCGCGGTGTGTGCAATATGTCAAAAAATAGTAAAAAATAAGTACATTAATCATACCAGAGGAAATAACGGGCACTCTCTCGGGGGCCGAGAAATATCGATTTTCATGTTTTTCTCCATACAAATTTTTCTTCGAAAAATCATTACTGCGTCATAATCGTGATAGGTGCATAAATATGATATAGTTAGGGCTCCTGATAAGGTTCTGTGTTGGTTTGCAACAAGAAAAAAAATGTTTATAATAAAAGAGGCCTATGTCTATGAAACTCGATTTTCAGCCCACTGTGCGCCTCATACATATTGGGCTGAAACCGTTACGTCAACTGTTCAATGCGGACCGTAAAGCTGTATGTACTAAAACCTGCATTTTGTTGATTTTGTTGGTGCAAAATTGCGTTTAAGTACCTATACCTTGTAAGCCGAAAAGAAATACATCATATCAAGAATTTCGCAGTCAACAGTGATTGCTCCCATGGCCTAGTGGTTAAGGCGTCTGGCCCGGCAAGCCAGAAGACGCAGGTTCGAATCCTGTTGGAAGCGAAAAAAAAAAAAATTTTGTGATGTATATATTTATGTGAACATCCGCTAGTGTCGGTTAACACTATAAAATATATTTCATTAAGTACCTATGTCTTACATTTTTTCTATTCTTTAAAACTAAAGAATAATATGATAGTGGTGTCGATTCTGTCACCGCACACCTAAACCTAATTTTAGCTTCAATCTCTCTTTCTAAATGACAATGTGAGAAAGAGATGGAATATATCTTAGAACTGTCAAATTAATCCACTTGATTGTGTATTGTAATTTATGGGCAATGAATTCAGTGACGTCTAATTTATCAAGGAAGTAATATATTTGAACGCTCTAAAACTAAATTTAAACCTGTCAAACATCTTCCATCTCTTTCTCAAGTTATGTATTGGAAAAAGAAAAGGCGAAACTAAAATTAGTTTTAGGTGTGAAGCGACAGAATCGATACCAGTATCGTTTAAAATACTACCTAGGTGATAAAAAAATATCGTACTTTTAGATGTAGTATCATTGTGAATATAATTTTTATTTTGTTAATGTGATGTTCAACTTGAATAACGACAGTAATTATATATTTTGTATTTCATGCAACATCCCTATAGTGCTGAGGACCAATGTCCGTTAGACTTTGAAGGCCCTGTTTGAGGAAAATATCAAAGTGGCTCGATGGTGGTTCATTCACTGATTGAAATTATCTGTTTACCTACAACACGCGAAGGTTAAGGCCACCGCGACCCAAGGCCAATTTGTCATATTTATGTATTATCTATACAAATAAATAAAATGGAAGTGTCTGTTTGTAATATCAAATAACAGCTTTTTGTCAAATGCATACGAAAGTATATACGGAACCTATAACAAAACAACCATTTTTGTTTAATTTTTGTCTGTTTGTCTGTTAGTTCCGGGTAGCTTCGAAACGGCTGGACCGATTTTGACGGGACTTTCACTCGCAGATAGCTGATGTTACAAGGAGTAACTTAGGCTACTGTAATTTTAGAAAAAGAATTAGGGTACCGCGCCAGAAAATAAAACCCATGAAATCCAACATCTCCACGCGGGTGAAACCGCGAGCAGCAGCTAGTAATATTATTATGTATAATATGTAGTATTCTTGGTTTAATTATGTACCAAGTAAAAGGACAAAAGTCAAGGTGATCCACCTCGAGTTTTTTAATTGGTTCAATGCATCAGACATGTTAACGTATACAATTAAATCTATGTCAGAGTCCTAATTATTTGACTACTTACCTTTGACGCTTCCAAAGTTATGTAGGTACTAGGTATCTAATGGAAAAAACTTATTGCCTGCAGGGGATTATTATTGAAGCGAAAATACAGATGGCTTGCAGTGGTCATACCGATTACACGCTTCATACGTATTCTATGGTACTTTTCTTTATTTCGTCCGTCTATTGTTTTGTTTTTAAGTAACTTTGTAATTATTTGTGGAAACTTTTAATTCGCCTTCATTGCCTACCTCAATGTATCTTTGTATGTACTTAGCTGTTAGTTTCCTTACAAGAATAAAATAAAAATAAATAAAATTAGTTTCCTGTTCCATCTGCCTGGCGATTACGATCAACAAATTGCAAAGCCAGGCGTCTCAGTATAAGAATACAGAGAGATAATAATATAACTAGACCTATACACTAAGAGATCTGTGCTATACACAGAGTATTTTGGGTAGTAAAATTCTCTTGAAAGCGGGTATAAGAATGCGGGTCATGAGGAGAATGCGAGTCATGAGGGGTTCCTCATGACCCGCATTCTTATACCCGTCAATGGTTATGAGGTACCATAGGTATTATTAGATGTTCTGTGCACAGGTCACCAGATCTCTATGGTTCTGTGCCACTAGTAAAATATCAATGTCTAGAAAGTAGCTTATTAATAGGTAAATAACAAACAGGTAACGAACAAACCTAAGCCATTCTCTTGCATTTTGTACGCCTACTAGGCAAAACATGTTGACAACATTACTATAAAAAAAGATCTGCATGCATGCACGGATATGTGTGTAACCTCACATGTTTTTGACAAATAAATTTATCTTTATCTTTATCTTTAATAGTTCAAAAGCGTCAATATGACAAATTAGTCGTTTGTCTAGTATAAACATAAAAGTTAACATAAATGTGTAGCAACAGAGCAATCTGCATCGCGGTGACGAGATTTGCATGTGAAGTTGTTTTTTATACATAAAACTAGTTGCTGCCCGCGGTTTCACCCGCGCGTAGATATTGTATTTCATGGTTTTTGTTTTTTTGCGCGGAACCCTAATTCTTTTTCTAAAATAAAAGTAGCCCACGTTATTCCTTGTAACATCAGCTATCTGCCAGTGAAAGTCCCGCTAAAATCGATCCAGCAGTTTAGGAGATTACCCAGAATAAACAGACAGATAGACAGACACAAATTTTAAAAATGGTTGATTTGTTATATGTGCCGTATACACTTTGATATGCATTTGGTAAAAAGCTGTTATTTTGATATTACAAACAGACACTTCAATTTTATTTATTTGTATAGAATCAGACACGTGTTTCGTACTAAAAAAAACTGACTCAAATGCGAAGGTTGAATAAATTAATTTTATGTCCATATGCATGACTAGCGTATTTTTGGTATAAATCTACCTCTATATTTTTATAGCTCAACAAAACAAAATAATATACCTACTTATTGAAAAAACACGTGGGTACCTACACCTTGTGTATTAATTAAATTTACTGTTTAGGGATGGATTGCTTTTAATAGAGCTGATCAAACGAATCAAAAAAATGACATTGAATGACATGATAATGAATATATATTATTCAAAACCTTTGAAAACCAATCGACTTCAACCGGCGACCAAATTGACGGTGTCTTATTTTTAAACAACCTAGACCTTTTGCCTGTAAGTATAGGTACAAAAATCTTCAAAATCTCAAGTTCAGACTTCTTCACACAGATTGATTCATTTTTTATTGAAGCTAATGACTGTTCTTAATCAAAATCATTTTTATTCTACTCCAGAGAATTGTATGCGAGCGAAATGGCTAATGGAGCAACAATGGAAGACGTGACAAGCGAAATAAAGCGTAAATTGAAGTAGATTAATCTAAAGTCTTACAAAGGGAAAGAAAATTGTAACTGAGGTAGAAAATAAAAATAAGCAGGTGCTGTTAGAAAATACCTTCTTTTCTCTGTTATTTGGTTCCGGTCGGTGACGCTGTAAAGGTGGCTATAGTACCTACGAGCTGAGTTTGAAACTTCAACTTATACAGCACACTTGAAGCTGTCCTTGAATACTACACACGGTACGTATCCGAGAGTAACTTGTGTTAAATTCATAGATATAACTAAAGAGAGAGAGAGAGTGTAGGTAAAAAGAAGGTTAAATAATAGGTACTATTTAGCCCAAGATATTTTTAAATATTAATTTTCAGTAAAATCATAAATTGCTGTGTTAGCAAAAAATATTAAAAAAATATTCAATATATAGACCTACTTATTATTGTTCGATTATATTCAATATTTAGTGCTGGAAAGGGACAGGTGCGGCCTGCACTAAAAGGCCACCTGCACGGTGCTCAGCACACGTAGCAACTTTGAGTTGCCAGTTGCAGCAACCGGCAACTCGCAACTAGCTCTTTTACGATTTTCATATAAATTTGAGCAACTGCGCACACGTAGCAACGCTAGTTGTGAGTTTCAGTGATCGCAACAGTTTTCGGTTGCTATACAATCGGTAATAAAATCAATTCCGAATTGCCGCAACTAGAAACTGATACATTTGTACCAGTTGTTCCAAGTTGCTGGTTTCAGCAACCAGCAACTGCAACGCGTGGCCACAATTAGTTTAAAATTGTGGCAACCGTAAACTGTTGCTGCAATTGGCATTTTGACGAAGTCATTGTAACAACTGCCCAATTTTGCGTTCGTCTGTCCGGACGTTGCATTGGTACTTACTCGTGTATGTTCGTATTTTTCGACTAATCTTGATGAAACTTGGCATATTAAAATTCTACAACTTGATAGGGTTTTTTGTCGCCGGCGATTATTGTTTTAGGGATTACCCTAAAAATCGGAAAGTTTGCTGCTGCGCCATTTACCGGCCGATTTTGAAAATATTTGGCAGAAACATTCGGTAGGTGGCTACTCAATTCTAAACAAGATGGTGTGAAAATAAAGTGTACTCTGAACTGTGATTGAGTCCAATTCAACTACAGACGTATTTATTGGCACAACCGGTCGAAATTGTAGTATATATAATACGTAGTGTACTTATGTATTACATACATCTAGAACGTATAAGGGTCTTTTAGTATTTAAGGGTCCCGAACAGAAAAAATCGGAATCTAAGCGATTGATTATTTTATTATAATCTAGCTGTGCCCCATAGCTTCTCCCGTGTAGCTAAGTTACTCCTTATAACATCAGCTATCTGTCAGTGAAATTCCATTAAAATCGATCCAGCCGTTTCAGAGATTAGCCGGAACAAACAGACAAACGGATTTTTTTTTGTTTTATGTACCTTATATAAAACAAAACACTTAGTGACAAGTTTTTCTGGAAAAATATATTTTGCAAGACCAGCTTTTTTAAAAAAACGTAATTGTTGCTGTAATCTTGTGGTCACTTTCCGGCTCCATCATCAGGACCCTGGACAACATCTAGGATCAGAGGACTCGTAAAGACAAATCAAACAAGCCCAAATTCGACAGGGTCACGTCGTTTCGTTATCAAGTTCCTGTGGCCACTTTCCGGCTCCATCATTAGGACCCTGGACATCATCTAGGATTAGAGTAATTGTAAAGACAAATAATTCTAGCCCAAACTCGATGGGGTTACGTCGTTTCGTTACAGAGTTCCTACGGCCGCCTTCCGGCTCCATCATCAGTCCATCTCTGCGACATCATTATGTTGTATTGTCATCCAATTTACATATTTTGTAAAATTTAGGCTCAAATATGTGTCTTATGCATCTTATCAAGATTAGAGAGATATGATAACAGAATTTGTATAAAATAGCGAAGAATGTCCGAAACCTTCCGTACCTACATGAGTTATCGATCTAATTTATTTCATTTATTCGTGTGGGTTCTTAAGTGGAACTGGTCACCAGTTATTTTGTTTTTACTCGGATACTTTAAGCTCTGTTCGCAGTAGGCATACATACACTGTGCTCCATCGAGGCCACACGCTCTTTCCCGTTCAATTATCATTTTTATTCGAAATGATTTTAATATTATTGATATGTTTCGTGATAGTGCTGTTGTTATTGTTTTCGTGGATCGGCATGCTGAAGCATAAGCAAGGATATAATATTCGAGGCCCTTATCCGTTACCAGTAATTGGTAACGCGCATTTGTTCGTCGTGAAATCTACAGGTAAGTTACAAATTATGACTTTTTTAGTTATCCAATGATTCGTTCGTCGGAAAATCTACAGGTTAGTTACATATTAAGTTACATGTTAAACCTGCGGAGTGGAGTTCTGGTGACCTGTGCTACAGGTTTTTATAACTATTTCAGACACCAGTCTCACACAAAACATGTTTCACATTTATGTGTTTTACACCATGTTCTGCGGTTCAACGAGGCAATGCCGTCAGCATGCTGGATACGCTTCCAACTGGTAGTGGGCTAGAACATTTGGATTATCTATAGGCCTACTTGGGCTTGTAGATTATTCAATTGTTTTTGTAGCTGTAGTGTTTATTTATGTATTAGCTAGTTTAAAAAAGGCATTCAGACATTTAGTTTAATAAAGGCATTTGAAAAAGAAGTTTTTTTCACAGACTATGGAGTTACTTCGTATCTTTTACTGCTTATGCTCCATATTCGATATACATTCCTTCCAAGGGGTTAAAGTATAGCATATTTGCAGCAAATTTGGTCATATGATACCATGTTCACAACATGGTTATTTCGGAGTTATTCAAGACTAGCTATAATGAAGTAAGAGAGTAAATATAGTAACTTGTGCGCAACAATCCAGACACATGTTTTTTTGAAAAATCGATGTTTTTTTTACCTAAAGCATTTTTTTTAAATACCACTTACACAATAACACTATTTTTTGCGTTTGTGTTTTTACCCACGACGGAACGGAGACGGTATATGCGTTTAGAGTGAGTGGTTGTTTGTTTGTTAGTGTGTGCACACTTGAATGTTCCCATTTATCTCCAGAACGGTTTGACCGATTTAGATACGGTTTTCTGCATAGGGTTTGTGACACATCAGCGATGGTTCTTAGATACATGTTATGGCACAAACTCGCTAGGGGGCGCTGTAAAAATGTTTTTCGTTAATATGAATGTTCCCGTTTATCTCTAGAACGGTTTGACCGATTTAGATACGGTTTTCTACAAAGGGTTTGTGATTCATCGGCGATGGTTCTTAGATACAAGTTTTGGCATAAACTCGCCAGGGGGCGCTATAAAAAATGTTAATAGCCTGACACTTTGAGTTTTGAATTTTAAAACGTTTGCTTAGAAGTAGGTGAACTCAGGTCATAGACAGTAAAAAAGATTTTCTCTAAAAAGTTTAAAATAAAAAACAAAATTAAAAATTTTGGAAAAACCCACGACGTATGTATACGTAATCGAAAAAGAATTAAATAATTTTCTTGCAAAACCCCCGACTAAAAGGGAAAGTAACGAAAGATTTAAACCCAAGAAAATCCGTCGGGGGCTGCCAATGCCATCTGTGTTCCCAATT
Source organism: Crocallis elinguaria (assembly GCA_907269065.1). Taxonomy (NCBI): domain Eukaryota; kingdom Metazoa; phylum Arthropoda; class Insecta; order Lepidoptera; family Geometridae; genus Crocallis; species Crocallis elinguaria. The sequence continues at coordinate 13,011,068 of OU026080.1, read as the reverse complement.
TCAGTTAAAATGAAGCAGTACAGAAAAGCTGTTGAGAGATGCAGCAATTTATATCTAAATAGACAACATTAATTACGTACCTCTACCTAACGTAATTTCATTTAGTCAAAAACTCATAAAACTGTAAAATTTCAGATAATTTCAAGCCAAGCAACTGCAGCCCCGGAGGATTTTCTTGGGTTTAAATCTTTCGTTACTTTCCCTTTTAGTCGGGGGTTTTGCAAGAAAATTATTTAATTCTTTTTCGATTACGTAGGTATACAATAGTATACATACGTCGTGGGTTTTTCCAAAATTTTTAATTTTGTTTTTTATTGCGTTATACTTTCATATGACAGCCGTCTTGGTTTTGGCTAAGTAAGGATTTTAATTTATATAGCTTGAAGCAAGTTTGATTTTGGCAACGTGACAAAATTTAATTGGGCAGAGAAATGCCCTAATAGGTATTTGTTCTACGTCTGTGTTGTGGGACTAACGTGGCCTATGTTATTCCTGATTGCCTCGCAAGCAATAAAATTATTTATTTAAAGAAATCTAATATTGTAGAACATTCGTGTTATCAATAGGCATATATGCCTATTGATAATAATTGGTAGTAGTCAGAATAATCGACCGTAACTCACGTGAAGTCCGGTTAGTAACGTTACTCACATGATAAGAAAATGTTACTAACAGGAACATTAGGACGCATTCAGATTGATTAAAACAAAAAATGGATATTAAAAAAAACTTTTATTATAAATGAAATACATGTAGACATCGAAATGTCATTTTTTAAGTAGGGGTTTACTACGATAACAAGCTTACATCAATTTTAAGGAAAAAGTCTCCTTTTAGCCGGGTTTTAATTTTTATACATTTTTGATTACTTTTTGAAATAAAGCAAAATATGACCCAGGACTATTTTTTTCTTTAACATTTCATATGTTTAGGTATGGTGTACAACGGAATCTTTGATGATTTAAAAATCTAGCTGATGAGTCCTGACGCTTGCTTGTTACTCACATTAAAATCTTGTGAGTAACAATTAGCAATATGAAGTAGCCCTAAGGCGCGTTACGTTATCTACAGGAACGAAAAATATGAATTTTAATGTTTAAAACTGAACGTAACATTAAAAAATTATCTTACCTTTTAAATAGTTGTCTATATGTTGTATTCACCAAAATATACTATTTCGAACTATGTATCTGTACTAGTTTATCTCCATTTAGGTTTTATACAATTCACTAGTTATTCACAGGAACATTTCGAGTTTTTTTTTGTGTATGCACTTTTGTTACCGAAACTAAGTGACACAACAAGATAGCGATTTGAAAATTACACAGTATAAAGCAAAGTGCTTCCAGAATAAAATAAAAGTGGGACATGGTAGAAATTCCTATTATGGGTATCTATAATCAGTGTTATCTACCTGGAGTTATTCACAGGAAGGATATGCGGGACATTATTGTAAATAATAATATAATATGTTTATTTGTAATAAATAACCATTATATTTAAATAAAACATTAGTTTCGTCATTGGTTTAAATACTTATGAAATAAATTTACCAAAAAATGTAATTATTTAGATTATTTTATAATATTTAAATTTGCACCATGCAAGAGGACACTGTCATTTTGTATGGAACTGAAATAATTCAGTTTTATTAAATTGTATTTTGGCCGTAAAATTAAATTGCTATCGTTACTAAAGTGCTTTATTTCTACTGGATATTATATGTACTTTTAATAAAAAATATATAAAGCCGCTTATTATCTGAGTTAAGCTGTATATTAGCCAAAAAAGGTAGAGGACACATATTTTTTTAACCCATGTACGATTATTTTGACTTCTACCCATATAACAATGACTTGTAGATTATCCAAAAGCTAGTTTGTAGCTAGGTTAGATGTATTATGCAGTAGTGTGCCTACCTAGACCTATAGGTACCTACATATTATTTACATAAATGTAGTAGCTAGATTAAATAAAGGCAGTTATCCCGTTAAAAAAATCATTGTATTATATAACTTTAAATTTTAGCTATCTAAATAATGAGACCTATTTTAGGGATCATCAGAATAAAAAACTAAATATCAGGACAAGGGCCCACGTGACCAAAATGTTGATTCTATTCATTACCCATTTATTTTATGCCTATTTAGCATAAAACTTCGCATTGCTATTCGATGTGTCATTTATGCCAGTATTTTTGGAACTTTGCCATATGTAGCTACTTTTATATTCTGTGACACTGTCTACTGGTACATTATATTAGCATTGTGTTTTTTTATATACTTAGCATATTATTTTGAGCACCATATCACCTGTTGGGTGGTTAAAGATGGCGGATAAGCTAAATCTAAACTAGAAATGGCTCTCAAGTAGAGTTGCCGTAACACGCTGATATAAAAGAGGCAGCTTAGACGCTCAAGCAAACTTACGTTTCTTTGTCAGAATAATAACGCTTTTGCGTCAAACGCGCATTTCGAGTTATTCTGAGAAGCATACGTACGTTTACATGAGCGTCTAAGCTGCCCTAAGTGGTTAGTGATACATTCCCAATTTGTAGGCGGTAGCTGGCCAGGCGAGAAGTAGTAAATCCTCTACTAAAAAGATTGATCGTGCTTGTATTTGATTGATTAATGCGGGCATGAAATGAAATGGCTTTACTAACTTATTTGTTAACTAGCTGCTGCCCCGCGGTTTCACCCGCGCGGAGATATTGGATATTATGGTTTTTATTTTTTTTGCGCGGAACCCTGATTCTTTTTTCAAAATAAAAGTAGCCTATGTTACTCCTTGTAGCATCAGCTATCTGCCAGTGAAAGGCCGGTCAAAATCGGCCCAGCTGTTTCGGAGATTACCCGGAACAAACAAACAGACAGACAGACAGACAAAAATTTTAAAAATGGCTGTTTTGGTGTAGGTCCCGTATATACTTTCATATGCATTTGGTAAAAAGCTGTTATTTCGATATGACAAACAGACACTTCAATTTTATTTAGTTGTATAGATTAAAAAAATAGGTACTACAGATAAATGCACCTAATCATTCTACTGAAACAGTATATTCAAATGATGATATTCGTATTATTCTACGGGCATCATTTGAATGTCTACTGACTCTATACAGCCTAACTAGGTAACCCTTTTTGTATTTAATCAATATTATTAATCATTCATGATCTTGATTACTTTAACGGGCTAAATGCCTTTTTTACTAGCTAATACATAAATAAACACTACATCTAACCTAGCTAGCTACAAAAACAGTTGGATAATCTACAAGCCCTAGTATGCCTATAGATAATCCAAATGTTCTCGCCCACTACCAGTTGGAAGCGTACCCAGCATGCTGGCGGCATTGCCTCGTTGAACCTTGATTACTCATGCTTTATTTAAATTCCAGTCCACGTCGTTTCGAAAAAAAAACAACTAAAATATTATTACATATATACGCTTTTCTTCCAGAATTTTTGAATCTGCTGCACAAGTTAACGCTGAAGTACGGAGATGCGTTTTTGGTATACTTTTTATCGAGTCCCTACGTCGTATTGAGCCATCCAAAATTTATTGAGGTATGTAACAAGCATTATTCATTCCCAGAATATTCTGAAGTTCACAGTTTTTTTAAGGGCTGGCGTTATGCCTCAGGCAAAGGAAAAGTTCCAATATCCAATAGTTTAAAACATAAAAATATTCGTCTTGAGTAAAAAATACGCTTGGCCAATGAGATTTTATCAGACCATATTGAACAATAAACTATATTGAAAATTATTAGAGTAGGCATGAGGCACTTGTCTTTTCGATAAATAAAGCCATTGGACTCAATTTAAAAGATCGACTGCAGATAAAATTTGGCAAAGGTTACCGCATCGCATCATGTTGTTTTTATGTAGGTAGGTCTGTAAGTTACGACTGAGTCCTATTACTGACAAATGTTTGTACCCATGTGTATCCGGCCTAAAATCGTGTAAAATGTGTGCGTTTGAGAACCGGTTCTAACTGGTTTGACCAGTGAGATATAAAATATGTCTACTTTTGCCTCTACAGTAGTTTAATATTTATATAACAAGCTGCTGCCCCGCGGTTTCACCCGCGTGGTGATTTTGGATTACATGGTTTTTATTTTTTTGCGCGGAACCCTAATTCTTTTTCTAAAATAAAAGTAGCTTAAGTTACTCCTCGTAACATCAGCTATCTGCCAGTGAAAGTACCGTCAAAATCGGCTCAGCCATTTCGGAGATTACCCGGAACAAACAAACAGACAGACAAAAAATTATAAATGGTTGTTTTGTTATAGGTACTGTATATACTTCCATATGCATGTGCTAAAAAGCTGTTATTTTGATATTACAAACAGACACTTCAATTTTATTTATCTGTATAGATATTTAAAATATGATAATAAATAAGTTACAAAGGATTTTAATTGTGTTTTTAATTGCAGCCAATTCTGACGAGTTCTGAGCATATTAATAAGGGCAGATCTTACGACTTCCTGAGGTCTTGGTTGGGAAATGGTCTGCTCACTGCCGCAGGTAAATTTTAAAACAATGTAATGATTAAAATTGAAATTAAAGCAGATATTCATACAGTACATACTGTACGACATGAAGTCTAGTGATGCGCGACAGCATGCAACAAAGTCACTAGACCAACAACTTTGTCTACGTCTAGACTAATCATAATAGGTAGTAAAAATTGTGGGTCTGCACTCCTCACGCCGAAACGCCAAATAGCCAAATCCTTTGTAGGTTTTTCATTTCTTTTTCATCGGACTAGGATAGCTTTTGGCTACCCTCAAAGCTACCATCAGGGAAGTGACGATGTGGGCGAAGGTGAACGCTTGCCCAGAAAGAGTTTTAATCTATCAATGCTCTATTTACAAAAAAGGTTACAATTTTCTTTAAGATAAGATCGGTGCTTATTCTAATTATAATAAAGAAGCATACATCATCAATGTCGAGTACAGACTCATTTTCAAGGTCCCACAGGCCCGTAACCGCATTCCCTTCGGGGATCTCCGACTCCGAACTAAGTCAGGGAGGACTTGTATCTCGGAGAAGGCCGAGTTTACATTAAACTTATGATTGTTTGACGTTTTTAGGTCAGAGATGGAAGACTCATCGCAAGTTTCTGACTCCCGCGTTCCATTTCAACATACTGCAAAATTTCTTGCCTGTGTTCTGCAAAAACGGCAGAATATTAACTGACAAGTTGGATGAAGTCGCCGACGGTCAATCTGTTAACCTGTTCCCAATTATGGCTCTGGCAGCACTCGACAATGTTACAGGTTAAATCCAGGTTACCAATACACTTGTTTACACCTACATTTTGTTAGTGGTCTAACTCTTCTGCGAGTGTCCGTCTGGGTTGTTACCACCGCTTTGGTCGTGAAGTCTGCCGCCAAGCAATGGTGGGCAAGCATTACTGTGTTCCGGTTTTATGAGCAGAGTATCCAGTGAAATTACTGGGCTTATGAGACTTAATACCTAATGTCTCAGGGTAACGAGCGCGATGCAGTGCCGCGCAGGCCTTTTTGTTTCAAATTACTAAGTGGCACTGCAATTGTTATAGGCCGGCGTTATGCTTACCATCAGGCAAACGACCAGCAAGTCTCGTTACCAATTAACAAAAAAAAACACAAAAGTAAGCTAATGTATCACAGACCAGGATTTACAGACCCCGGCACTATTGTACTATATTTGTACTTGAAGTCTTGTTTTAAACAAATCAATGCCTTATGTCAAGTTAAAAATGCTTATAAATATCAAATTTTGTTTTTGACTGTACCAATGGTATAAGTTGTAGTAATGTCTAGTGACAGACTTAAAATTTTGCAATTAGTCGTATTGAAATCAGCTATCAAACGAAGGAAACTACATTAAAATTGTCTCTTCATTTTTGGAAGTAATCTTTGTTTTTGCTACTAACGTACGTTTACGTAATGTAATCATGAAAATACTTATAAATAATGCCAACAATGTACATGGAACTTTACAATTTTCATCTGATTTGTAGAAGCCATTATGGGGCTATCAGTGGATTCACAAAGGAATAGAAACTCGGAGTACGTCAAGTCTATTGAAATGTAAGTTCTTATTTAGTTATAAGTATGCATTATTGTGTTCCGATTCGATGAGCCAAGTAGCCAATGAAATTACTGGACATAATATGAAACCTCAGAGTCCAGCAGCTGCCTTATCAGCTAACAATCTCGTGTTCGTTTTCAATACCAGACCGATTAAAACCAGCGGTCACTAGTCTTCGTGTGGTATTCAGATATTATAATTGAATGTTATTTATTAGTTCAGTTTTGTGGTCTTCTTTTTTATTTTGCTTGTCGCAAGCCAAAGGCGGCCCATTCGATTTTCGAATAAGATTAACTACTTGCAGTCTCTTTGCTAAAACTTTTCATACAAAATGATGAGGTTTCAAACACATGTCACAAAATGTTAATTTTAAAACAAATATCACAGAGGAAATTCGGAACCTATTTATAGTTTATTTCATCTGCGTTTTTTTAATATTTGCAACGGACAAGTTTAAAAAGGCTAACTTTAGGACTACTACCTTTTTTGATAAAAATTTTTATTTTCAGACTTGCTCAGATCGTGTCCCTCAGGATGCAAGTTCCTTTCCTCAGAGAGGATTTGATATTCAACCGAACTGCGTACAAAAAGAAACAAGACGCAGCTATAAATTTCTTGCACAAACACACCAGAAACGTAATAGAAGCCAGAAGGAGCGACCTCATTAAAAAGAATATCACGGGTCTTCAAGCATCCGATGATATAGGTTAATAAGCGACCATTAATAAAATATACAGTTTATCATGAATTAATAGAAGGCATAAAGTATAAACCATACCACTAGGTGGTGGGACTAACTCTTCTGCGAGTGTCCCCCTGGGTTGGTACCACCGCTTTGCTCGTGAACTCTGCCGCCAAGCCATGTGCAAGCACAGTTCGATGAAGAAATTACTGGGCTTATGAGACTTAATACTTAATGTCTCAGGGTAACAAGTGCACTGCAGTGCCGCGCAGGCCCTTGTGTTTCAAATTTCTGGGTGGCACCGCAATTGTTATGATTCGGCGTCATGCTTACCAACAGGCAAACGAGAGACTCGTCTCGTAATTAAATAATAATAAAAATTCTATCTAGATTGCTATTGTTACGTCAGATAAAAGCCACATCTTGATACAATGTTTTATATTGCTTTTTCAATCTAGTCGTTAAGACTAGACATTTAGTAACTTGCAGTCACTAGTTGCCGCGATTACTAGTCACCGCTAGTATTAGCCAAGAAAGCGATTAATAATAGGTTACATAAAGTATTTTTTTGCAGGTATCAAAAATAGGCATGCGTTTTTGGACCTTTTGCTTTTGGCCGAAGTGGACGGCCAAAGAATCGATGAAGAGAGCATAAGAGAAGAAGTGGATACTTTTATGTTCGAAGTAAATAATACTAAATCACTAATTATAACTTATTAAAATCACCCGACGTCACTGAATCATTAAATGGTCCATATATCCTTTGAGCTTGAAAGCGTCATCGATACATTTGGAATATTCCACCTTTATAGGAAGTTTATTGCTTCTAATCACTACATATTATAAATTAAAGTCCTCTGCCAAGCTGAGTCCTTGTTTGTTTGGGGTAATCTCAAAAACTACTGCACGGAGCTCATGGATGCAACCACCAGAGCTCAGAAGTCATCCAGATATAGCCTATAAATATAGATGATCAGTGCTACCCGTGCGAAGCCGGGACGGGTCGCTAGTATTTAATATAGGTTGTTTGTTCCAAATTCATTGCTTTTATTCATTTTTTTCAGGGTCACGATACCACGACTTCCGGTATTGTTTACAGCCTTTACTGTTTGGCAAAGCACCCGGAAGTTCAACAGAAGGTTTTGGAAGAACAAAGGAGCATTTTTGGCGATGATTTAACACGAGACCCTACATACACGTGAGTTAGTAGGTGATTCCGCTTCTCTCGTAAATAATCTGAGATTACTTTTTCAAAAATGTGCAGCTGGTATACAACCATTGTCACTCAGTTCATCGTCATTCAGTGAAATTTATGGGATTTGTTTAATTTTTCTTGCTTATACCTCATCATCATCATCATCAGCCGGAAGACGTCCACTGCTGAACATAGGCCTCCCCCATAGAACGCCACTTGGATCGGCTACTCGCCTCTTGCATCCAACGGTTCCCCGCGGTGTTGACAAGGTCGTCGGTCCACCTAGTGGGGGGTCGTCCTACACTACGTCTTCCGGTTCGTGGTCGCCACTCGAGAACCTTTCTTCCCCATCGGTTATACGGTGCTTATACCTGAGTTGGACCAATTAAGTAGGTAGGTACTGTCTTTTGATCCTTATGAGAAAGCGGATCGATTTGCGTCTAAAAAAGGTTTCGTGTAAAAGGTCTATTTCCTTCCTAACTGTACATTTTCCAAAAACTGTGAATGCAGATTCAAATATCTTCAAAAAGTAGAGTTGATCTTCTCAAAACATTTTCAATAAGCTACACCGGTAAGAGTATATACATATGTATAACCCTTACCGCCTTGTCTAAAAAATACACTCTGTATAATTGTAACGGTGAGTAGGTACCTTCTTAAGAAAATACTGCTTTAAAATTACTTAAACCTTTACTTTAGTTATTCAGAGACTAGTCTAAGGCTAAGATTCAGAGACGATTCTAAGCGGAGACTTTGGCTTCCATAATATGTCAAAACTGTATAGAATTTTGACGTATGGAAGCGTGAGTCCACGCTTAGATTCGTCTCTGAATCTCAGCCTAAGCGTGGGTGTTCTTTCTTCTAAATTATGTCAAATGTCTTTTTAAGAAATTGATGGCTAAACAAACGAAGTTAAAATTAGCTGTGCCAGTTTACTCCCAGTATATTGATTGAAGAAGTTTGTAAGAAGTATCATTAGTTACGCCGTTAATTATATTATTCGTCTTCCAGTAGGTACCTTCTTCGATTTCCCGATACCTACACATTTATTATCATTAAAAGGGGGAAGGGTGGGGAGCGTGGCGCAGGTCTTTGTGTTTTAAAGTTCTAATTTTCTGAGTGGCACTGCATTTGTTATGGCCTGGCGTTATGCTTACCATCCAGCAAAAGACAAGTTACCGCTCATGTCGCTATCCAATAAAAACAAACTGACGGAAAAGAGGAAAGAGACTCAGAATATTATTATATTATATATTATTATTATTATTTAGTACACATCGTGCATTTCGCGAGGACATCGCCTCCTCTTTTTACAATGCATGTGTGTATGATCCTGTTTATGTGCTATTTTTATTGTTACGTACTTCACAGATTAGCAGATCTGATATGCCATAAAATAATATAATAAAGACGTAGGTATAATTAATAACAAAAATAAAATATACTTAGGTACCTACCTAACACAAAGTTAATAAGCTATTATTAACTGGAGGTTACTCCAAACTGGTTATGATACGTTGTTTCATAAATATTTAATCTCCAGTTATGATGGTGTAGGTATGCACGCGATCATAATTATTATACCCTAATGCAAATAAGAGGTATTGTTAACATTAATGTACCTATCAATGGTGCCAATTCTCTTGTTCACCTGACTAAACTAAACTAAACTATAAAATTTCTTAATTTAGTTTAGAGAGTTCTAAAAGCTATTCTGATTAACGGTCTCACTAAATTTAGTCACCGTATTGACATCACCAAATTTACACTAAATTGAATTGTTAGAGTTGCCAGCGTGTCGAATATTAATTAATACCTATACATTATAATTGATGGATTTGACGGACCGATCATTTTTACACGATTTAACGAAAAAGGAGTGTAATTTTTTAAGCGTTCGTGTATATAATATGTGACTGTAATTAACCTAATTCAGGATTGGCAGATTCAATAATAAATCTTAGCATTACTTTTATTAAAACCTACCACAAATTAATTAACATAGTATACTCGTCGGTACTCGTTTGTTGGTTTTTACGATATACGAATTTATTACGAGTGTTATAGCAGATAAAACGGAAGGGTTGTGTCCATAGATAACATAAATTTTTTAACTTCAACTTTTGAAAAATTATTTCTCCAAAAGTATCTGTTTTCGCAATTTGAAACTTGGCCTAAAGACTTCTTATAAAAAGACCTACCTGTGAAAAAAAAATTTGAACACAACTCGATTGGTATTCATCCAAACTCAAAGCCGCAAACCTTCCATTCGAATTCGTTCTTGATAGTTTATAAGAAGAGTAAGTTCATGTATTTTTAATATGTACCATTGCTTTTCAGTAAAATATTTTGTTGTACATATTATAATCTGTAACTACCTACCTAGTAAGGAATTTTTCGCTTGAAGAGTTGAAGTGAAGAGGTAAGAGAAAGTTTATCTTTCCGATGAATCTACAAGAGCCACCAACAACCATCATATACTCCTCCATTATGTGTAGTAGAGTAGGTACTTATTACAAAATATATAAAATTACTTGTTCCAAGGCAACATAAACACGTATGACGATAAAACTACTCGAAAATTTCGTATGAATAGCGGTGAAATAACTAAATTAATTTTAGTCCACGTTCATTTTCATGCCAACTAACTTAGTCGGATTTTCTCTAATTTTAGACGAAAATTTGGTACAACAGAATAGATAAATGACCGCTTAGACTAAATTAAGTAACTAAATTAATTATAGTGCTGTCAAACTAAATTTTAGTTTAATCTTGTCTTTCCTGAATAGAAAACCACGTTTGACATAACTAAACTAAATTTTAGTCTAGTTTAGTTTAAGTTGTGCCAACAGAATTGGCACCACTATCATTTTTTTTAATGTTATTTGGTAACGATACGAGCTGGTTATTTGCCTGATGGTAAGCATAACGCCGGCCCATAACAATTGCAGTGCCACCCAGAACTTTGAAACACAAAGGCCTGCGCGGCACTGCAGTACGCTCGTTACCCTGAGACATTAGGTATTAAGTCTCATAAGCCCAGCAATTTCACTGGGTACTCTGCTCATCAAACCGGAACACAGTAAAGCTTGCACACTACTGCTTGGTGGCAGACTTTACGAGCAAAGCGGTGGTAACAACCCAGACGGACACTCGCAGAAGAGTTAGTCCTCCCACTAACACACTTATATCATATGCATGATATGCATGATATATATAAGTATCTGCGGATTGCAATATCGTGACAAAGCTGAAATGTCGTATGTGGTGCGAGCAAGTGATGTATGTAGCGTAAAGCGGAGCAGTCGTCGCTTTGAGCCGAGGCAGGGCCCTATTGCTGTTCTTGTCTGTTCTATGGATTTTTGATAGATATACATCAAGCCGCTCGTGAGCGTGTAATGCCTCGTAATCAGCGCTTGTTGCAAAACCATGTTTATTTTGAAAGCAACACGGTAACATGTATGAGCATGTAATGGGCGCTTTAGATTTAGTTAGCAGTGTAGTAGGTATTTATATTGTAGATAGTTAATTTAGAATATAGCCCGTTAAAAAATTTACTATTATTTATGAAAGTTGGTTTCTACAGGGAATTGAATCAAATGAAGTACTTGGAAATGGTCATCAAAGAATCGTTGCGAATTTACCCTTCCGTACCACTGATTGAACGCAAAATGACGAGAGATGTTGGTAAGTTTTAAAACTTGAACCGAATTACTATTAAAAAAATATTTTCTTTATAACTGACTTCAAAAACGATTACAAATATCACACAGCATTTAACTTCTAAACATGTCTTAGTCACGTGTTGAAATATGAGCAATCACAAATCTTGATTAAAGTAGTGTCCAACCAACACATTTGACAACGGTAGCTATTTAACGCAGGTGGTAGGACCAAGTCTTCTGCGAGAACACAGTAATGCCTGCACATTACTGCTTGGCGGCAGACTTCACGAGCAAAGTAGTGGTACCAACCCAACCGGACACTCGTAGAAGAATTAGCCCCACCAGCTCAGCACTTCTGCTCTCTCTATTTGTGGTCAGGGTATTTGTACGTGATCGTGGAGGCTTATTTAATTTTACTACAAAAATTGCAAATTTATTTTCAGAGGTAGGTGCACTGAAGTTACGTCAAGGTACTTCGGTGGTCATCAACATATTCCAGATGCAGCGTCACCATCAGCTGTTCGAGAACCCTTTGGAGTTCAGACCTGAACGGTTCGATGTGGCCTCACTCGAATCCAAGAACCCCTTTAGTTTTCTCGCGTTTAGCGCTGGACCAAGGAACTGCATCGGTATGTTATTATTCATTTATTCTTCGACAGGTTTTTAGGTTCCAATTTGTCAGTGATAGTTCTATGCAAAGTTCGGTGCAAGCGTTTTTGCAGGTACCTACCTTTTTTTTTTTTTTTTTTTTTTTTTTTTTGTTGGTCCCGGTGGAAAAACTCCTTTATGAGCTTACCCCTCCGTGCCTCGGGGGAGGTCACGGAGAGAGTGTGGGCTTCCCGCTCGCCCACTGCGCAGCGGACTACCCACCAAAAAACCACCGGGGCGTTATACGGCTCAGCTTCTGGACGGGGTTGCGGTGCCACTTTCGCACTACACGCGGAACCCCGTCAGCCGTCGTCCGCCCCCCTGGGGCGGACCCGCCTCGAGAGGAGCCTAGCTCCCCCGCTCAGCTCGGGCGGTGCGTCCACGCTAGACGTACCGCCCCCGCCTCGGGAGGACCCTACCTATAAGCAGGTGAGGGACGCCGAATGCCCCCGCATCCGACGCCCCAGGTCCTCCCGGAGGAGACGGAGGGGTTAGACCGCACCCCCGTCTCCGTGCTCATAGAGCACCGTCGTGTCCCTCGCCTGCCACGGCGCTCGTGTTGCAAGCGCCGCTTAGGGCGGGGGCCATCTCAGTGGCGCGCGGTCGCAGAACACGGCCGCGCGCTCCGCCTCTTCTTAGTTAGGTGCAGAGGGGGGTATCAGACCCCCCCTCTGAGTCCAATCCAGTGTTGCCCCCACCCCGAATATGGCCAATCAGGGTGGGGGCCCTTCTCCTACTGTGTCTCGTCCGGTAAATTTAGCGCGCTGCCAGCGGGAGCAGGGGGAGCTCTCTTACCCAATAAGGTAACCCCCTGGTCCCACGCTGGTAGCCAGCGCGCTCCTCCTCGTCAGCCCCCCCCAATAAGAGGGGCTGTCCGTCTCCTGTGTCTCGTCCGGTCGCGCGCTGCCAGCGGGAGCAGGGGGGGAATTATACCAGGGTATAATCCCTGGTCCCACGCTGGGAGACAGCGCGCCCCTCTCTATCACCACCGGTGCTGCGACGTCGGATGGTCGCACCGACGCGCCCGTCCCTCTCTGCGGCCTTCGGGTCCCGCTCAACCCCTCTGCCCCATCCGCTGTGCCCTCTGCTGACCCAATCAGAGGGACACGCGGAGGGGCCCACCTCGCCGGAGCATCAGCTACCCGTCAGCAACCCCTCCGGGACCGAAAGGTCAACCAGGAGATGTTGCTGACGGGTACCCAGGGTGCACCACGTGGAGGTTCCCCGGCATAGCACCCCTGCAGGTACCTACCTCATTCAAGTTACCCTTTGAGCAATATCTCAGTTTGGTCGAAGATTCTAAGCCGGGACCATCGGCCTTGGGTAACCTCACTATCACAAAAAATAGAATTATTTTTTGTAGTGCAGAGGTCGTTCACTTGGTGATAAGCGTCACGCTACAAATTATCAGTAGACTGTGCCTGTATGAATGACCATATAAGTAACTTTTTACTGTAATTCATCCGGTCTTGATAAGCACTCGGTATCCCTTCGATTACGGTACGCTTAAAATAATTGACAGATGTATGGGGCACCTTAGACGCTCAAGCAAACGTACGTTTGCTTGTCAGAATAACAACGCTTTTGCGTCAAGCGCGCATTTCGAGTATCACGAAATCCGCGCTTGACGCAAAAGCGTTGTTAATATCGAAAGACGCTCAAGCAAACGCTCAGCTTGAGCGTCTAAGGTGCCCCTATGATAAAAGCTGTGGCGCGAGGATGAGTATTGTAGACACGTTCGAAGTACGCGGAAAACACGTGGCAACTTCATTTGCATATAGCGAGTGATGGCTACAGCAAATTATTTACAAACAATAGAAAATTAAAACAATAACCGAATGAAAAAAAGCATGCGTTACTTCCATTGTCTTCAGAACAAAAAGTCTGCCGTCTGTGGTACATAGTACGCAGTGCATTTCAGCATGATTGGAAGCAGTAAGTGATTGATAGATTTGTCCCTAACTAACAGAAAAACAAAAAGCTTGTAAAAAACTCGAAATTGTTAAAAAATCCTCGCTTGACTACGGAAAGTGAGGTCTACTAGATGGAGCTACGGCTTGTAAGCCGGAAAGAAATACATCATATCAAGAGTTTCGCAGTCAACATCGATTGCTCCCATAGCCTAGTTGGTTAAGGCGTCTGGTCTAGATAACCAGAAGGCGCAGGTTCGAATCCTGTTGGAAGCGAAATTTTTGTGATGTATTTGTGTGAACATCCACTAGTGTCGGTTAACACTATAAAATATATTTCATCATAATGGTTTATTGACCGCCGTTAGTTGACGAGCATAGAAAAAGGATTGTGCTAAATAATACCGAAAATGATTAAAGTGATAATTTCGCGACGAAGTCATTGCCATGTCATTTTTTTAGTACAATGGACAAGCGGACAAAAACTTTGGAGAAATAAAACTACATATCCAGTTTCGTGTCATCTTTACATATTTAAGTATCTACTAAAATAACCAAAATAGATTAAAAGGACAAAAAAGTAACAGTAATACAGAAATAAGCTTAGGCACAAATTCACCAACATAACAATGTTTTCCTGTTCCTAAAGTTTACCTATTTTACAGGCCAGAAGTTCGCAATGATGGAGTTGAAAGTTACTGTCTCCCAAATTGTGAAACGTTTCAAGGTGTTGCCAGCGGTACAGGAGCCACAGCTGTGCGCTGATCTCATCCTCAAGTCCAAGAACGGAGTCGACGTAACATTCATCAGAAGAAAGGATTTTTGCTGAGAATACTTAGGCCAAGGGAATTTCGATTTTGAAGGCGGTGTTATTTAATTTTTTTTATACAAAATTGCAATATTCGGCGATTAAACGACCGAAATATTTATAATTTGTGAAATTTTTGTGGAATTATGGTGTATTTTTCCAGAATATCTAACGCGTTGTAGAGTCTAAGTCGAAGCGCACCTAGTCCGGGGAATTTCTGAAAAAATCTGTCTATTCTTGCCAAAGCCTGCAAAGTGGAGTGGGACCTGAAATAAACAATCAAAGCTAACCAAGGTTTAAAACATTCACATTCAGGTTTCAGGAGTAGGTGGTATGTTATGACCTTTGTTTTCTTGTTAACCTCGTGGTTTGTTTATTCGGCACAAAATCTGCAGTAAAAGTGACCTCTTCCGAATAAAAATCGACGCGATGACGAGGTTCCACTCTATTATTGCCACATCTGCGGCGCGAGTACGGATCTTTTCGATAAATAAAATTCGATAAAATTGACAGTTAAAATCGATAAAGTGGGTTTTATTAGATAAAACTGACAGTTAAAATCGATAAAGTGGGTTTTATCGATTTTAACTGTCAATTTTATCGAATTTTATTTATCGAAAAGATCCGTACTCGCGCCGCAGATTGGTAACTACTGAATTTTTAAAATTGGTTTTTTAAGGCTTATACCAATACCAAGCTGTTTTTGTTGAATAGGTTTCAAGAGCGTCGTCTATATGGTGTTATTTTATTCTATCGATATGATATACACTTATACAGGATGAGTTTGGATTGGCATGTTATCCCCGAAGGGAGTGATTAGGACCATATGTATGGGATGATTTTCATCTTTATATAATACATTTATTATACAGGTGGTACATTTCTGGATGGAATGGCAGCATAGTAAAATATTTTTGCTATGGTAGCGGGGCATTATTTGATGAGTTTTTATAAGTTAAATATATTTTTTTATATTAAATAATTAGTAATTGTGATAGCAGATGGTATGTATGCTTGAGCTTTAGTAACTTTAGGTTAGTAAGATCGCTTCTTAATTTGAAATAAATAGAGATACATATGTTATTTAAATAAAATATTTTCCTATAATTTTTTTTTATTTCAAAGCACCTGTTACCCGCTAGGAACCATTTGATATGAATTTTCCAGAATAAAAAACCTATGTCACTCTCCAAGTCCATAAATTATCCCTATGCAAAAAAAAAACATGTCGATCCGTTGCTCCGTTACTACGTGAAAGATAACCAACCAACCCACTTTCCCGTTTGTATAGAAATTTTCACACGTAACACTCTCAAGTTGAAACATTGGATCACGACCCGTGCAGCCACTGGACTTCCCACTGGTGGGTGGACTGCCGACGGGTAATTCACGTTTACCCCTCCAAGGAAGACTCCATGAAGTTGCTGGCAATAACATAACAAAAGTACATATCTGTGCAAAAGTACGGCAAAAGTATTATTGTGATCCGATCAAGTTTTCATACATGAAAATGGGCAAAACATAAAATCCCATTTTTAGGTTTAGAAACTTGAATGCATTAAAATGCAACATACAACAAAATACAAAATACAGCTCAATTAGAATCAAGTGCGCAAGGACAGAAAGGTTAAATGAGAACAAACCGGTTATAGTCTCAGTCTAGGTCATGATTTGTTGTTTTTTTGTTGTATCACAATATACGTATGAAAGTCACGGAGGTCTAGCTTACTTAATTGGTTTTACTACATACTTTTGTTAGTTTTACTTGTAATTATGTACCTACGAGAGTAGAATAAGTTTTTTGTGGAATATCAAATCAAATCAAATCAAAATTCTTTATTGTACACCAGTCTTAAGAGAATAACCACAGTAACAGATCAAAAATTAAAGTACAATGGGCGGACTTATCGCTAAAAGCGATCTCTTCCAGTCAACCTTTGGATGGAAAGAGATTAATGGAGTGTGAGAGGTCGGTGGTGCAAATAGATATAATACTTATCGTAACAGATACACATTAGTAGGTACATTACTATATATTTATATTATACTACATATACAATTCATACATAAATATATATATAATATTATATATTTCACTCCTCTTGCTCAAAAAGTTCGTCATTGTAGTGTACCACGTGCAAGTTTGCGATCTGTAGCGATCGATAATATTGAGGCCACCTTCCGGCTCCTTGATCAGGACCCTGGATATCATCTAGGATCAGATTACTTGTAAAGGCAAACAATCCCAAATTCCATGGTGTTACATCGTTTCGTTACAGAGTTCCGGGCTACCTTCCGGCTCCACCATCAGGACCGTGGACATCATCTAGTTGTAAAGACAAGTCAAACGAGCCTAAATTCGATGGGGTTACGTAGTTTTTTTACAGAATTCCTGAGGCCACTTTCCGGCTCCATCATCAGACCAGTTCTATGACATCATTATACCTATCGCATTGTCATTCGATTTACACATGTATGTAAAATTTCTGCTCAATCTCACACCGGGAAGTGGGTCTGTAGCTTGTAAGATTTGCCCTAAACAAACATACAAACATTACAAGTTAATAAAAGCTTGTAAAAACAACAACAAAAATAGTACCTCGAGTCGTTGTCAAGTGCGAAGCGCTTTATCAGCCAATTAGACAGAAAACCTAGATATCCTTTCAAAGCCAGATTAAGCGTCAGATTAATTAAACTAGAAAGGGAAATTCCCAACTTTACACACACGGTAGATATCATTTTATAGCAATAGTTGATCCCATCCGCGCGACCAATTCACATGAAAACGTACCCAAAAGTTGGCTTTAAGCTAGTTTACAAAACCCGGGGAATATTTTAACACTTCAGCAGCGAAATATGAGTTTTATTGAAGTTTCGGCGGGTAATGGGTAAAGGGCGGTGGAGTTGAATTTTACTGTTTATGATCGCTGCCATGTGACACCACTCTTGTCGCTCTTGCAACTTCAACCTTTCTCTGCCGGTGCTGTGCCACAATTGTTTCGTGTCATTTTTCGTTGAACATCTATTTTTCATTTGTAAGATCTTTGTTTTTCATTATTTCCTGTTAGTATTGTATAGATTTGCGTTTAACCGTAATCTCAACTGAAGTTTCAGAGTTTAGTATTATATCAGCAGGAACACTTCTAGCATGTTGAAACTTGTTCTATCGTAGCCATCTTCGATTTATCAATACAATGTATATTACAATAATGCTTATACGTATTTATTGCACTTAAATATTTTTTGCATACAAATAATACCTATTCCAAGTGTCTGTATTTATACCTAGAGTACCTTTCTTATCACATCAACATAAAATCTGGTAAGCTTTTACAGTGATCGTAAAAATCATAAGGGCCTCTTTATGACGTCATATCTCGGTTCTTTTGAATCGGCGGTTTGGAATGCAGAGATAAGTTCTTTTTTATGGCTTGTAATTCTTAGGACATAACTATGATGACTGGCGAGGCATTTTTGTAGAAAACTAGCTTCTGCCCGCGGTTTCGCCCTCGTGATATGTATCTTTATAGCCTATATGTTATTCCATATCCTAAACTACCTAAATTCCAAATTTCATCAAAATCGGCTTAGTTGTTACGGAGATGGTCTGAAACATGGCTGAAGCCAAATACAATGCAATTCCATGTAAACAACTATGTAGTCGCCAGTACGTTCAACAGGGTGTCTGCCGAAGGCGGGGGCTCAATAATACTATTGAGAAATAATTTGAAATTTAAAGAACGAAGTGACGTAGTGGCTTGCTCTGTGGAACGAGTCTGTGAGGTTGCCTGCGTTGAACTAGCTGGATATATAATTTTATGTGTGTATAGACCTCCTGCATCTTGTTTTTCCCACTTTTTACTGATTATGGAAGAGATTTTAAGAAAAATATTTAAATGTAAAAAAAGTATATGTGTTTGTGGTGATTTCAACATAGATTTATTAGGACAGTCATCAGATAAACAAAAATTTGTGTCCCTATTTGAGTCATTTGATTTGAAATTTCTGTTTACAGAACCTACTAGGGTATGTCATTCCTCTGCTACCTGCATTGACAACATCGTTGTTAATTTTAGTGTTAAACAAAAAAGTCTATTAACTGGTGTTAGATCCGACCACATGGGACAGAAAATAGGCTTAGAAAATAAAACTAAATCTATAGACGCTAAGATTGAAATACGAGCCCTTACAGATAATAAATTAGAAATACTAAATGAAAACATAGATTCAAGACTAGCCCTCGCGCATTTTCCACTTGAAGACCCAAATGATATCTATGCAATGTTGTCTTCAATTATTTGTAATGAATTTGGCAAAGTGTGCCCCAAGAAAACAGTAACAGTAAAGAACAGATTTCAATTTAGTGACTGGGCCACTAAGGGTATTAGAAAAAGTAGAGATGTTATGTACGAATTATACTATAAAAAATCACTCACTAATAACAAAAAAATTCATGAATATGTCAGTCAATATTCAAAGATTTTTAAACGCGTATGTATGCAAGCTAAATCCAACTACATTAGGGATAAAGTAACAAAATCTAATAATAAAATCAAAACTGTTTGGAAAATTATTAACACAGAAACTGGTAAAAATAAAAACAGAGATTGTGAATTTAAACTAAAAATTAACGATAAAGTAGTT
The DNA here is from genome assembly GCA_907269065.1 of Crocallis elinguaria. Taxonomy (NCBI): domain Eukaryota; kingdom Metazoa; phylum Arthropoda; class Insecta; order Lepidoptera; family Geometridae; genus Crocallis; species Crocallis elinguaria. The sequence continues at coordinate 12,991,433 of OU026080.1, read as the reverse complement.
ACTGATCAACTCGATATAGCCAATGAGTTTAATAAGTTTTTTACAAACATACCATTGGAGGCTACTAAATCACTAGACTCTTCTCCAGCAAAAGCAGAAATGCTTTTGCAAAACAGCTTTTCTAAATTAATTCCGGATTTTAGTTTTCGTTACATAACAACCACTAGTATCAAAAAAGCGTTTAAATCTATCAATATGAAAAACACCGAAGACTTGTGGGGTATATCGGTAAAAGTAATAGGATCCTTAATTGATACAATTGCGCCCTATCTAGTTATTATTTTTAATCTTTCTATAGATCAGGGTGTCTTTCCTGATCTAATGAAACACAGTAAAGTCACCCCTATTTTTAAATCTGGTTGTAAGGACACCCCCTCTAACTATAGACCAGTTTCTGTACTTCCAGCTCTTAGCAAAATCTTTGAAAAAATTATATTAGAACAGTTACTTTCACATTTCAACGAGTATAGAATATTGCACGGTCACCAGTTTGGTTTCACGAAAGGCAGATCAACAGTCGATGCCGGAGCTAAACTGATGTCCCACATCTTTGAAGCTTGGGAGAGTTCACAGGATGCTATTGGAGTATTCTGTGACCTCTCCAAAGCATTTGATTGTGTGGACCACAGAACGCTTATTAAAAAAATGCATCATTACGGCGTGCGTGGGACAGCTCTTGATCTTGTAAATTCTTACTTGACGGGTAGACAGCAGAAGGTTGGCATCGATAGAGTAACATCTTGTGGTTCTTCAGTGAAGATAGGCGTGCCGCAGGGATCAATACTGGGCCCCTTTCTCTTTCTAGTATATATAAATGACTTACCCTTTATGACAGACCATATAGCATTGGACATAGTTTTGTTTGCTGATGATACTTCACTCATTTTTAAAACTGATAGGAAAGACAGTGAACTAAAGGAATTAAATGATAACCTTGACAAAATCTCAGAATGGTTTGCTGCTAATAATCTACTACTTAACGCTAGTAAAACTAAATGTATTAAATTTTCACTTCCCAACGTACCACACGTGGAATCTAAAGTGGAATTGGAAGGCAGCAAACTTGACCTGGTGAATAACACTGTATTCTTAGGATTAACTATTGACTCCAAAATGCAGTGGGGTCCTCACATCAATGCCCTATCGGGTCGTTTGAGTTCCGCTGCATTTGCAGTACGTAAAATTAGGCAGCTGACTGATGTGGCGACGGCAAGGTTGGTATATTTTGCATATTTTCATAGTTTGATGTCTTATGGCGTCCTACTTTGGGGATCTGCTGCCGATATAGATACCATTTTCATATTACAAAAGAGAGCAGTACGCGCCATCTATGACATGGGTCCACGCGAATCTCTAAGAGACTTTTTTAAAGAAATAGGTATTCTAACCCTGCCTTCGCTATACATTTTGGAAAATATAATGTATGTACGGAAGAATATTACTAAATTTAACTTAAAAAGTGATGTACATGAGTTAAATACTAGAAGTAAACATAAAATTGTTGTACCCGGGTTCAGATTAAGTAAAACTAACAAATCGTTCCTGGCAAATGGTGTCAGATTCTACAACAAAATTCCTAAAGTATTAACTGAATTACCACAAGGAAAGTTTAAACGTATAGTCAAGAGTGTATTAATTAAAAAAGCGTATTATAAAATTAAGGATTATGTAGATGACAAGGATGCATGGAGGCAAACAGCTCAGGAGCCTCCTGGCGACTACTAAACTTTAAATTGTTAGTTGTTAGCATTAGAATCATTGTAAAAAACTACTTTTTTTAAAAAGAATGCCGTGACGAGTTTCTTGCCCTTCTTCTTGCTCGGCCTATACCAATTTGGAACGGGCACGGTGGGTTTCTGGAAGATTCGTTGACTTTGAGCACGGATTGGGTCTGTTGGTGTCTTTGTCATTTATTATGTTCTGATAAAGACAGCATTAGTTTTAGTCTGTGATTCGGTTAGATGAATGTTGCAGAGGCCGGCTGTTAGAGTCATTTTAACTTTCATAAGTGCTCCTTTGGGGCCTATTTGAATAAAGACTTTTGAATTTTGAATTTTGAATTTTTGAGATACGTGGTAGCAAACATTCACACCAACTCTTGCATTTATAATATTATTAGGATAGGATAGGATAAAATACGAGTATCTAGAGGCTAAACCTACATGTATAACATATACTAACGTATTTTAATGTAGGACCAACTTTTGCAAGAAACGGGTAAATCAATGACCATGATAATTTGAAAACTTGTGTAATAAACATTCTATTTTATTAATTTTTAGGCTTCCCATTGACAATTAAATTATAATTTATAACATAAATAATATAATCGAACCGAATCCACCATCTGTTTAAGGAAAAAAACATACAATACTAATGTCTAATATTATAAAGCAGTAAATCGAGTTTTTTTGTTTGTTTGTTACCATTTATCTCAGGAACTGCTGGTCCGATTTATTTCACTAATTGGAAGTTACATTATCCCTGAGTGCTATAGGGCATACTCTAATAGGCTCAATTAAAATTCAACATTAAAAACCAATAAGAAAATACATACGCTTACAAACTCGTATCTAGGCTCTCCAATAGGTGACCCTTTTTAACGTCTTCAATAATCATGGATCACTCACTGATGCGCCTGCAGCGTGATTATGTTAAACTCCAGCTAAACCGGATCTATCATGTCCGACGCCGCAATGTTGGCCCATGGACTGATTCATCCACGGCCCTGGCGACGCCACTGGAGCCTGGGCTGGGCCACAGGAGTTGAAGAAGGAGTGAAGATCCCTTCTTCGACCCCACTTCGCGTGCCCACGACCACCACGAGCAACGTAGAATGCACTCTTCTCCAACGCCGCAATGGTGGCCCATGGACGGATTCATCCACGACCCTGGCGACGCTCATGGGTCACAGGAGTTGAAGAAGGAGTGAAGATCCCTTCTTCGACCCTACCTCGCATGCCCACGACCACCACGGGCAATGTACAATGCACTCTCGTTTTGTTGTCCTAATCTCCAGTCTCAACGCTCAATGTGAGACAAAAAGAGAGAGGGACGAGTTACGTCCAAACCCTGCCTGCCACGGCCACACTAGGTAACCTAGGCTGTATTGAAATACACGATACACATCCAAACAATAAACAGATGTAAAACACACATTTAATACTTAACTTTGTGTTATGTTTAGAGATATTGGTGCCAATTCTCTTGTTCACCTGACTAAACTAAACTAAACTATAAAATTTCTTAATTTAGTTTAGAGAGTTCTAAAAGCTATTCTGATTAACGGTCTGACTAAATTTAGTCACCGTATTGACAGCACCAAATTTACACTAAATTGAATTGTTAGAGTTGCCAGCGTGTCGAATATTAATTAATGCCTATACATTATAATTGATGGATTTGACGGACCGATCATTTTTACACGATTTAACGAAAAAGGAGTGTAATTTTGTTAGCGTTTGTGTATATAATATGTGACTGTAATTAACCTAATTCAGGATTGGCAGATTCAATAATAAATCTTAGCATTACTTTTATTAAAACCTACCACAAATTCATTAACATAGTATACACGTCGGTACTCGTTTGTTGATTTTTACGATATACAAATTTTTTACGAGTGTTATAGCAGGTAAAACGGAAGGGTTGTGTCCATAGATAACATACATTTTTTAACTTCAACTTTTGAAAAATTATTTCTCCAAAAGTATCTGTTTTCGCAATTTGAAACTTGGCCTAAAGACTTCTTATAAAAAGACCTACCTGTGAAAAAAAATTTGAACACAACTCGATTGGTATTCATCCAAACTCAAACCCGCAAACCTTCCATTCGAATTCGTTCTTGATAGTTTATAAGAAGAGTACCTAAGTTCATGTATTTTGTACTATGTACCATTGCTTTTCAGTAAAATATTTTGTTGTACATATTATAATCTGTAACTACCTACCTAGTAAGGAATTTTTCGCTTGAAGTTGAAGTGAAGATGTAAGAGAAAGTTTATCTTTCCGATGAATCTACAAGAGCCACCAACAACCATCATATACTCCTCCATTATGTGTAGTAGAGTAGGTACTTATTACAAAATATATAAAATTACTTGTTCCAAGGCAACATAAACACGTATGACGATAAAACTACTCGAAAATTTCGTATGAATAGCGGTGAAATAATTAAATTAATTTTAGTCCGCGTTCATTTTCATGCCAACTAACTTAGTCGGATTTTAGTTTCACGTCTCTAATTTTAGACGAAAATTTGGTACAACAGAATAGATAAATGACCGCTTAGACTAAATTAAGTAACTAAATTAATTATAGTGCTGTCAAACTAAATTTTAGTTTAATCTTGTCTCTCCTGAATAGAAAACCACGTTTGACATAACTAAACTAAATTTTAGTCTAGTTTAGTTTAAGTTGTGCCAACAGAATTGGCACCATTGAGTGACTGAAATACCTATTGGTTAGATCAGCGGTTCTCAATCTTTATTAGTGACGGAACCCTTTTGGAAAGCGAAATACATGACGGAACCCTACAATAAAATTTGTTTTGTTGTTATTGTTTTTATTAAAAGTGTATTCTTTATTAATAAGCATAATAAAAGTACCATGAATTTTTTTCTAAATTCTTGCGGAACCCCTACAGGCCTACAGGGGTATCGCGGAACCCTAGGGTTCCGCGGAACACACTTTGAGTATGGCTGGGTTAGATCGATATGGCTTGGAATGGAGGGCAGGGTAAAGCAACCGCGAAGAGCCGCTCAGCCTTGTTGCGGTCGAATGTGATCTGATACTGTTTACCGGGCAGTCGTGTTTTTTACGTAACTTTTGTTACAATCAAAACAATAGGTTATAGTGAAATTGAAAAAAATAGATATATGTACGAATGTATCCTAAATGTCGACAGTATCAAATTCACGTCTTCTTTGATCACTTATCGTTATTTCATATTATTTAGTTTGTTCAACTCAAACACGCACTATAAAAATATTTTTTGTAACACTAGACAGATTATAGTATATATATAATATATACTATATTAGATTAGTGGGAGGACTAACTCTTCTGCGAGTGTCCGTCTGGGTTGTTACCACCGCTTTGCTCGTGAAGTCTGCCGCCAAGCAGTAGTGTGCAAGCATTACTGTGTTCCGGTTTGATGAGCAGAGTAGCCAGTGAAATTACTGCGCTTATGAGACTTAATACCTAATGTCTCAGGGTAACGAGCGCACTGCAGTGCCGCGCAGGCCTTTGTGTTTCAAAGTTCTGGGTGGCACTGCAAACGTTTTGGGCCGGCGTTATGCTTACCATCAGGCAAACGACCAGCTCGTCTCGTTATCAAATAACATAAAAAAAATTTATCGAAAAATAGGACTAAGTCAAGCTTTTGGCCTCGATGACCGACCCCAGCCATATATACCTCTATAAATACAAATTGAAAAATCCTAAATGAAAAATTTGAATCGAAGCCACGAAATATCATGTAACTTTTCAGCGGCGTACCATAGGGGCTATTAGGGGTAGCTGATATAAAATTTAAGATTAATGACCCTTTCTATATTAACGTTCTGGGGGTAAATAACCGTTGAAAGACATTTTCCATTTGGCTAACCGCTGAATTAAAAATGAGCTCGGAATTTGAAATTAAAATACAGCGTACGAGTATGTAACAAAAAAAATGTCCAATGCGAAAACTTGCTCCCTGAGGCTTTCGCACTTACTGCAACTAGGTATGGGTTATTATAGTTACGACATACAATAAATAATTGTTTCACTTGAAATATCGATTAACAATCATGTTGGTACTATCAGTAATAATGAAGTTGAACCTGGTAAAGAGAGCTAATAATTGGATCAAAAATAAATATACATAGTAATTCCACGTAGAAACGGAAATTAATGATTTTTGTTTTTTTATTAATCAACTTGTAGCGGTGTAACCTACACTATGTATTTTATCCCATTTAATCTTTGTATTAAATCTAAGTACTTACCTTTTGTACTATAATTATTTCAACTACTTAATATACATCTAAGAACTACAAAATATTGTATACTTACATAGGTAGAATAAATAGTATTAATATAATATCAATATAAAAATATGTTTATTTTGTATAGTAAATAATATTACGGACGGACAATTGGTCAGACCGATCTCGTGTATATAGCGAGTGCGGCCTCCCACTCGTCCGACCAGTCGGGCGGCGCGAGCGGTGTTTCGGCGCACGCGCAGGCGCGCCGCGCCGTTCGCCAGTCAGCTGTTCGCTCTGCCTTGAGACGCATGCCGCTCGCGCTCCCGATATTACGTAGCTTCATGTTGTATAAGGGCATAACTTTACACATTACAAAAAAACAGGATATTTACCGTGGTTTTTATTGATTGACGAGTTCCCCGATAGTGCATAGCTTCACTGGTGACCCCAAAGAACACAGAATGACCGAGCCAAAGGAACAAAGCGTTACCGCGAACCCGTGCGACGTTTACCGTGTCGGCGTCAGAATACCGCCATTTTATCCAGAAAAACCGGCACTGTGGTTCGCCCAGCTTGAAAGCCAATTTGCGTTGGCGAATATATCGACAGATTCAACACGTTTCCATTATGCCATGGGACAACTGGACCCAATATACGCAGCAGAGGTCGAAGATATTATAACGGCACCTCCTACCGTCAATAAGTACGAGCGTCTGAAAACGGAGCTAATTAAGCGGCTGTCAGCATCAAGGGAACGAAAGGTTAAGCAGCTGCTAACGACCGAGGAGCTGGGGGACCGAAAACCATCCCAGTTCCTACGTCATCTGCAACACCTCGCGGGGCCAGGCGTCCCGGAAGAGTTTCTGCGGACAATCTGGACGAGCCGATTACCCAGCAGCACCCAGACTATCGTGGCTTCACAACCAAGAGCTTCGCTCGAAGAGGTCGCGGACTTAGCTGACAGGTTACAGGACATCGTACCCGTCAGCCCCCAGGTATCAGCGGCAACAACATCCAAGGAATCTCCCGCCATGGTCAGTCAAATCGCAGAATTAACACGTCAAGTGCAAGCGCTATCAAGCAGACTAGACAGAATGTCACGTTCGTCAACGAGAAACACGTCTAATAATCGCGGCCGATCCCAGAGTTCCAGAAGATCCCAGTCGAACTACAGAAAATTCCCGTTATGCTGGTACCATTCGAAGTTCGGTAACAAAGCGAATAAGTGTGTAAAACCGTGTGATTTTTCGGGAAACGCGTAGGACAGTTCGTGATGGCGGCCGACGCCTGTCCAATTTCCGGTCGCTTATTTGTAACTGATCAACGAACAAAAATACAATTTCTTGTAGATACCGGGAGTGATTTGTGTGTATTTCCTCGATCAGCTATCAGGGAACGTCGTGAAAAAGCCGATTTCGATTTATGTGCAGCAAACGGTTCCGTTATTAACACATACGGCTATGCTAATTTAATACTGAATATAGGTTTGCGCCGCGACTTTCCCTGGCAGTTTATTGTAGCCGATGTAACTAGGGCGATAATAGGCGTGGACTTTTTATCTTATTACAATTTAACTGTAGATGTGCGAAATCAACGTCTAGTCGACGGCAATACAATGCTTGCTACCACGGCTTTGCTTGCCAGGATGTCTGACGACGTTTCTTCGGTTAAAGTTATGTCTGGTGAATCGAAGTTTCATGCTATACTAGCACAATACCCCGACATCACCCGCCCACCTGGCATACACAACACACCAAAACACAACACGCTCCACTATATTCGCACCACAACTGGACCGCCGGAATCTTGCACACCACGAAGGCTGGCACCAGATAGGCTTAAAATTGCTAGGGCGGAATTTGAAGCTATGTTACAGATTGGAACCTGTCGACCTTCAGAGTCACCTTGGGCGTCTCCATTGCATCTTGCGCCTAAGAAAAATGGATAACGACCCTGTGGGGATTACCGCAGGCTTAACGCACGAACAATCCCAGATAAGTACCCAATCCGCAATATTCAGGACTTTGCTCATAGTCTAGCCAACTGTACTGTATATAGCAAAATTGATTTGACCAAGGCTTATAATCAGGTGCCGGTAAACCCGCCTGATATTGCCAAAACTGCCATCACTACACCATTCGGTCTTTACGAGTTTCCGTATATGACCTTTGGCCTTCGTAACGCGGGGCAAACTTTCCAACGTTTTGTGGACGAGATGCTGAGGGGCCTCGATTTTGTCTACGCATTTTTAGACGATATTTTAGTATTTTCAGCGGACCTGAAAAGCCATGAAAAACACTTACATCAGGTATTCAGTAGGCTCAAACAGTATGGTATGGTCATTAATACTAACAAGTGCGTATTCGGTGTTTCCGAAGTTGAATTTCTGGGATATCGCATCTCGGTGGAAGGCACACAACCTTTACCTGAAAAGGTGGAAGCCATTAAAAATTTCAGCGTCCCTAAAACGGTGAAGGAGTTACGTCGCTTCCTAGGTATGGCAAACTTCTATCGCCGATTTATTCCAGATGCAGCTCAACATCAAGCCCCATTGAATGCTCTCTTGACAGGGTCAGTCAAAGGCTCACACCCCGTCACATTGGGTGAAAAGGAGCTAGAGGCCTTCCAAGCTTGCAAACAGGGTCTATGCCAGGCTGCTATGCTGGCACACCCTGATGTCAACGCTGAGTTGGCCCTGGTGACTGATGCCTCCGACACTGCGATGGGCGCGGTCTTGCAGCAGAGGAAGGGTAATACTTGGCAACCCCTAGCGTTCTTTTCCAAGAAATTAAGCTCCGCTCAAACCAAATATTCCCCATATGATCGCGAGCTTCTCGCTATCTATGAAGCTATAAAGCATTTTAGACATATGGTCGAAGCTCGGAATTTTGTCATTTACACTGACCATAAGCCTCTCACATTTGCCTTTACCACCAGAAAAGAAAATTGCTCACCCAGGCAGTTTCGTCACTTGGACTTTATATCTCAGTTTTCTACCGACGTCAGGCATATTTCAGGTCGTGATAATGTAGTTGCAGATCCTTTGTCCCGGATTGAGGAGATTGTACAACCGGTTGATCTCGAAAGGTTGGCAACTACTCAAACATCTGACCCTGAACTGAAGCAGCTCCTCAGTGGAAGTACTTCGTTGCAACTGAGTAAAGTCAAACTGCCTGGTACGCACACTGAGCTTTTCTGCGATATACGTGGCACTACACCAAGACCTTACGTAGCCAAGGGCATCCGGCATCAGGTTTTCGAAAGCCTACATTGTTTCTCTCATCCGGGAGCCAAAGCTACAATAAAACTGGTCACTGATCGATACGTGTGGCCAGGAGTTCGTAGGGACTGTCGTGAGTGGGTACGTAGTTGCTTAGCGTGTCAACGGTCAAAAGTGAATAGACACGTCTTCTCACCACTAGGCACATACGCCTTACCTCGAGGCAGGTTTCGCGATATTCATATCGACTTAATCGGACCCCTGCCTATATCACAGGGTTTTCGTTATTGTCTCACGGCAATCGACCGATTTACTCGTTGGCCTGAGGTAATACCGATACCCGATATAACCGCCGAGACAGTCGCGAAGGCTTTACTGAACGGGTGGATATCACGTTTTGGTTGCCCATCCAAAATCGTAACAGACAGAGGAAGACAATTTGAATCTGTTCTGTTCGGAACTCTTTCACAGATTGCGGGTTTCGAGCATAGACGCACTACGGCTTACCATCCTTCATGTAACGGCATCGTGGAGAGGTTTCATCGGCAGCTCAAGGCTGCCATAACCTGCCATGCAGATAGCTGTTGGGTCGAATCTCTGCCTTTAGTGCTTCTAGGTATCAGAACTTCATTTAAGGAGGATATCAAGTCTTCGTCTGCAGAACTCCTCTATGGGGAACCGTTACGCCTGCCGGGTGACTTCTTCCAACCACCTGATGATGAATCGCTGGACGTAACAGACTACGTGGATCGAATACGCAAGTTTGTTAAAGACTTGAAACCACAATCTACTTCACGTCATAGCGGACATCACTCTCCGTTTGTATTCAAAGACCTGGCTACATCTTCTCATGTCTTCCTTCGTGATGACACTGTGGCTGGTTCGCTGAAACCTGCTTACAAGGGACCACATGAAGTACTGCAAAGAGGAGATAAAGTTTTTAAAATAATGGTAAACGGTAAGTCGGTCACGGTGTCTATCGACAGGTTGAAGCCTGCCTACATACTGCTTGACCCAGACACCACAATATCTCGTTCATCACACTTACCCACACACACGCCCACACAAACATCTTCTCACAACCCAAGCCATGACACTTCTAAAACCGAAGGTAACGTAGTCAAGACAACTAGGTCTGGTCGTGAGGTAAAATTTCCTGACTTTTATCGCCCGTAGGGACGGTCTCAGGAGGAGGGTGGTGTAGCGGTGTAACCTACACTATGTATTTTATCCCATTTAATCTTTGTATTAAATCTAAGTACTTACCTTTTGTACTATAATTATTTCAACTACTTAATATACATCTAAGAACTACAAAATATTGTATACTTACATAGGTAGAATAAATAGTATTAATATAATATCAATATAAAAATATGTTTATTTTGTATAGTAAATAATATTACGGACGGACAATTGGTCAGACCGATCTCGTGTATATAGCGAGTGCGGCCTCCCACTCGTCCGACCAGTCGGGCGGCGCGAGCGGTGTTTCGGCGCACGCGCAGGCGCGCCGCGCCGTTCGCCAGTCAGCTGTTCGCTCTGCCTTGAGACGCATGCCGCTCGCGCTCCCGATATTACGTAGCTTCATGTTGTATAAGGGCATAACTTTACACATTACAAAAAAACAGGATATTTACCGTGGTTTTTATTGATTGACGAGTTCCCCGATAGTGCATAGCTTCAAACTTAAAAAATGAGGAGGTTCTTAACTCGGTTGTGTTTTTTTAATCTTTTGGATAACGAGACGGCGAGATCGCAACGATCTGTGGTCGGTGCACAGTAAAACAGTACATTATTATTATATAAAACGTATAAATATTTATTTATTTATTAAGACACAATTATAACATCATTACAGTAACAACCAATACAATGTTTAATTAATTCAATTTATTAATTTCATCAAAATAATACAATGTTATAAGTAACTATACATTAGCAAACTAACTTATATTAACACAAAGTTAACAAACTTTACTTTAAATTTTCTAAGCATTTCTGTGCCATTTCCGTGAACTTCGGCTGGGTACAATGAAATATATCAATAGGGGAAAACTGTAGAAGGTTAGTCCTAGCTGTCGGTACCCTGAACGTCGGAATATGTAACTTACATAAAATAACTTACAAAACTGCATCGAGAAAATTTCCTAATCACAGCGAAATTGATTAACCTTACTTAAACATAGCTAAAATTACTATAATAACGAGTCTATACTTTACGTAAATAGTGCTTGTTGTAGCAGAAGATAGTACAAGGCCGTAATTTTAGTCTGATCCTATATCAGATTAATTAACATGTGTAACACGCCTAATAGATGTAGCAATTTAGAGAAAACCAATAATCCAATCATTAGCACCTATTCATGTGATTTTCCCAGGATTAGGGAATTATGTCAATACAATAATTAACCTGGATCCTATTGGCAAGGCTGAGGTGAATGGCAAGAGTATAGGCAGCGAGCTGTGAGTCGAGAATGATGGTGAAGGAGGATGATGAACATTAGAACTTTTGACAATGCTAGCTCGGTAGGTCACGTCACGCACAAACTCGTGGGACGAGAGCTTGAATCCTACTGGTTTTTTTAATGGTATTTGGTAACGAGACGAGCTGGTCGTTTACCTGATGGTAAGCATAACGCCGGCCCATAACAATTGCAGTGCCACTCAGAAATTTGAAACACAAAGGCCTGCGTGGCCCTGCAGTGCACTCGTTACCCTGATACATTAGGTATTAAGTCTCATAAGCCCAGTAATTTCACTGGCTACTCTGCTCATCAAGCCGCAACACAGTAATGCTTGCACACTACTGCTTGGCGGCAGACTTCACGAGCAAAGCGGTGGTACTAACCCAGACGGACACTCGCAGAAGAGTTAGTCCTCCCACTGGCACTGTACTGTTGCCATTACACGACTAGACGTTTGCGTTTTGTTGTCAAAATAACCATATAGTTTTGCAACAAGCGCGGATTACGAGGTATTACACGCTCACATGCGGCTTGATTGAAGTAGATAAATCCACGAAACAGACAACAACAGCAACAGAGCTGTCGCTTTCACTCCCTCATAGCCCTGCTTGGGCTCAAAGCGACGATTGCTCCGCTTTTTTTTTTTTTTTTTTTTTTTAATCTTTATTTAAGGAGCTTTTTCGCTTAGGCGAATATGCCGCTCCGTATGGCAACACAATCAACTAATACACACTGTGGTACATAATTATACCTAAACAAGCAACACATTTATCTATTATTTAAGCCACTTTTTACTAGGTCTAGTACCATTCTTGCTTTATCTGACAATGGGCAAGCCAAATAACTATTGCATAATCCAATGGAACTGTCACCAAATAATAATTGTCTAGGCCCTTTATTTCGGACACACTCCATCAAAATGTGATATGCATCCTCTTCTCGGCCGCTTTACGCTACATACATCGCTTGCGCACCACCGCGTGGTTACCGCGGCTTCTGCACTGAACACGCAGTGGTTGTGAAACCATTTATTTGAGTAGATTTTTTTAATACCACGGTTAGCACTCTGGACTAGGTTTCGATCAAGCACCACATTAGAGCCATAATTAATTGGCACAGTGAAACTTAGTTTTCGTCACCTTATCCAAACTGAATAGCAAAAACACATATTTTCAAATTAGTTCAAATGTTTTCTTAGTACTAAGATGACCCGCAGATCGCTTTCAAAGCATACTTTGGCCGTACTTTGTTAAATAATTTAAAGAACGATCCTTTTCGTGGAATATTTTCTTCATAATATTTTTTCAAAAGCCTATCCGCCCCTCCGCGCTCCGGCTTTACGATCAAACATAATACGAGACGCCGTTTATATAAGTAGGGAATGACTAGGGAGCCCGGGAGGCAGCGTACCTTCGTCATTCCCGGAAGTGCCACTAAATTCCATCGCCGTGTAACAATTTGGAGAATGTCCCGGTGAACGGAATATCGGGAATTCTGACATGATGTCGGGAGTGGCAAGAACGTAAAGCAGGGAAAGTCTTTGCTGTCACAATCCAATCAAATTATCTCAAAGGCTATACAGGTGACTAATTTTGTAACGACTCCAAAACGGTTCTAGTCGGTATTTGTAAGATTCTTGAGAATACACTACCCTACTTGTGAGGAGAGTGCCATAATCCGTATATGTACTTATTATTTATTACTATACTATGCTCATTATTTAAAAAAAAATAATTCATAAATATGTGAACAACTAAAGCATTAAAATAATCCAATCATCAATTCATCCATTTTTAGTACAATCATAATTTCTACAGTGAATATTTAAAAAAATAGAATGCATACTCGTATGTAGCTCCTACTTATTATATAAAGCAAGTGACTGTAGGTACGTTACAAATTCCAGCCGACTGAAAAATGAGAAAATTACACGAAAACTCACGGCGATTAAATTCTCATCATGTTCATTCATTTATAATTGAATGGAGAGATTCACTTACTTAGGAAGTAGGTAGGTATTTATTACAAAATAATTTACTAAGTATACAATCTTGGGTTAGAGAACTTTCCGAGGCGAGGGTCCGTATTGTTTGGGTACATCTGGCAACTATAATATATTTTTTATCGCTTAGCAGCACTGCTTGTGCTGGCATGGATGTATTCTGTTTATAGGAAAGCAATTTTGCCAGCAAAATTAAGTTAGCAAATTTGAAGTCTCAGTTGATGAGGACATTGAACCATGCATATATATGCGCTGGAGTTTGCACCGGAGTTTTTTTTTATGTTATTGGTAACGAGACGAGCTGGTCGTTTGCCTGATGGTAAGCATAACGCCGGCCCATAACGATTGCAGTGCCACCCAGAACTTTGAAACACAAAGGCCTGCGTGGCACTGCAGTGCGTTCGTTACCCTGAGACATTAGGTATTAAGTCTCATAAGCCCAGTAATTTCACTGGATACCATCAGGCAAATTACCCGCTCGTCTCGTTATTCAATAGTATAAAATAAACACGTCCTAAGTGGATTACGTCCGCATGAAATTAGCGTAAAAACCTAAGATTTGACTAAATAGTAGGTAAATACCATGTAACATATTTATCTATAAGCTTTCAATTTAACATTGATGTTTGGAAGCGTTTCGCTTACTTAACTTTCGTTTATTAGTGGTTAAGCCCTTAAGCCTTCAGCCCTTCACCCCTAGATAGACTCAGGCATGCGTAGGGTGTTGATTTTAATTGCTAGCGAACCTGAATCTAAATTAAATTAGGATCATGTTCAAATAACTAGCTTTGAGCAGAAAGGAAGGTAGGGTGTTTCAGTAATTTATTATGAAGGCTTACAATGCCTAATAAAGGAAGGCCTATATGCTTATTTGGGGAAATTGTGTTTACCCACCTGTCTATGTATAGGGAAAACTGTTCTAAATGACCCTGGTTAATTTTACCGCTATAATATTTGACTTTTGGCTATGATCAAAATGTATAGCTATAGTAATTAATTCTGTGGTAGATACCGGTTTCAGTCAGCTTAGAATGGCTTAGATCAACCTAAATCTTATCTCGTAGCACGGTAGTTAGGCATTTTCTACTGCTCAACTGGCTAGCTATCACCAAGTTAAAAATTTGCCATGTTTCTTCACTGTGGATTCAGTTCCATTTTAGGTTTGCGTGTTCCCCATTTTCGACTGCAGCATCACTTCAGATCAGGTGAGAATCTCACCTGACCTGAAGTCACGTTATCATTTGACCACTGGGCCAAACATTAACCTGACCAGGATATAAGAACCTATTGTTACCATTAAGCATTTACGGCTCTTACGTCAACTGATCCCGCCACAAACTGAACCAGCGGGATGAGTTGACCAATTCATTATTTTAATTTAAGTCGAATTCTTACGTCATGATTACGAGATAATGGCAAAACTTGTTTGTGTTTACTTGTATCTTAATTAACTTGGGCGTGAACTTTGTCTTGGATCATAGATAATGGCATTTGCAATCTAGGTCTTCATGTCGATCGTACGTGTTTCTGAGTTTAAAAAACGTTAAAAATCATGGCGAGTGAGAGTAAGTTAAAACCTCGTTTTTTTCTTTCTTTCTTGCAACAATTTAGGCACATGCAGAGTTTTTATTGCTCAGAAGTATAATTTTCGTATTATTTTTTTCATAGAATAATAAGTTTGTATTCCAAAAAAGTTGTTCCGTGTTGATACTACGAGTATAATAAATGTGAACTGTCAAAAATTACGTGACGATGACGCTATACTTTTATACTTTTGCTGGTTTTTGGATATATTTAGGAACAGTGTTGCTGTTAATTAATTTTGCATATCTATTACGCTTTTCTTTAAAACAAGTTTAAAAAAAACGCTATCTTTCTTTTTTGATCAATATAATGACATGTAACTGTCTAAGGATAATTTCGAACTTGAATGTTTATACTATTATTTAAACAGTAAACTATTTTATTTAATCTGTGTTCTTATATTATTGGTTAACTAGACGATGGGTTCGTTTGCTTGACGGTAAGCATAACGCCAAACCATAACAACTGCGGTGCCATTGCACTCAGTATTTTGAAACACAAAGGCCTGCGCGGCACTGCCTTTGATCCTTTCCCTGAGACATTACAGGTAAAGCCATAATTCCACTGACTTCTTTGCTCACCAAACTGGTACACAGAACTGTTTGTACATTACTGCTTGGGGGTAGACTATACGACCAAAGCGGTGATAATCCAAAAGTATTCTACTTTTCTCAGTACAAAATGTGAAGCGTCATGAAGGTACCGTGGAGGTATACTTCGGTGCTGGAAAGGTTATACAGTTTGAAGATTGTTGGCTCCGCGATCATTGCAGGTAAACAATAATATTTTCTCCCCCTTGCTAGGAAATCGCTTTAATTTAAAAAAAAACGAAGATACGTCACTCGGCATTTCTCAGTACGCAACGAAATAATACGCCAGGAATTTCCAACACAACAAAAGAAATTGCTAGATAAATAGTAATTATTCTTGGAGTGCAAAATAGTTTTTGAAATAGACGCTAATAAAAATTAGGTGCTTTTAGGTATACGACTTTTAATAATTTAGAAGATGAAATGCGCATTCCTTTTTTGAAAGTTTAAAAATAGAACAAAACCACACGAGAATTAGCACGACTTTGAAATTAGAAACTGTAGTGAGCATCAGACTAGGATAATACGAGTATAGTTAGCTGATTGTGTGTGTTTTGTGAATGAATTGAATTATTGTTTCATCGCAATTTTTTAATAGTGTTAAGATCTATAGAGTGGTGTAAATACTATTGAAAATAATTTTAGGTGTTCGTCTTGTTACCACGCAGACCAGTTCCAGAGAGCTAGACATTTGCTAGAGATACCCGAAGCCAGTATTGTCGAAGTCAGGCATCAAAAATTGGAACTGTATATCAGATGTAAGTTTTTATAAGTAGTTAAAATATTACAAGAAGTTTTTTTATACTATTTGGTAGCGTGACGAACAGGTCGTTTGCCTGATGGTAAGCATAACGCCAGCCCATAACGATTGCAGTGCCACTCAGAAATTTGAAACACAAAGGCCTGCGAGGCACTGCAGTGCGCTCGTTACCCTGAGACATTAGGTATTAAGTCTCATAAGCCCAGTAATTTCAAAATAATAAAGTAATTTTAACTTAAATATTTAAGGGAACGATAGTCACGAGTCGACATACGCATCAGAATTCTTGATACAATTCGATTACAAGACATGGAAGAGCAGCCGTCGACTGAGGCCTATGTTATGGCGCGGGGCTAAAGTCGAGAGCAAAGTCGCCAGGGTCCCTGTCGACAGTTTCTTGGGCTCTGAAGAGGGCAGCCGAAGGGTATTCCAGTCACTTCTCGACTTTGGAGTCGCTTTGATTGAAGGGGTAAGCAATAAAAGCAGTAAGAGTATTCTGAACATTTCTGGTGTGCCAACTAATGCCCGAAATTAATAATATATCTTCCAGTCGAGATTGAAATCAAACCCGGGTCGTCTACTACCAACGGATCGATCTCCAATCCGCGTGTTAATAACAAAATTTGATTCGACGAAACGTCAAACTGCAGATGTGGTTATTGACATGCTCCGACTGAAATAAACTGTCATTTAGGAACAGAGGACAATCCAAAGTTGTGATCCCGACCTCCGAAAGATTCGACGTATTTTTAGATGCCAATCTCGAACCGTGGATGTGTTATTAACAAGTAAAACTTAGAAATTGGATTGTTTTTGACAGTTATACAGCCAAAAACGGATCCCTTGTTAATTTCGGGCGTAAGGCTAATGTTTAAAGATGGCCCTTTAACGTGTATTACCTACAGAGGTGTCGTTTTTTATGAGGTGAAATTTGAAATACTTTTGGATAACAAGACGAGCTGCTCGTTTGCCTGATGGTCGCCACACACACAACGCCAGCCCATAACAATTAACAATTGCAACACAAAGGCGCCTGCGTGGCACTGCAGGCGTTCGTTGTCGTTACCCTGAACATTAGGTAGTTGGTCTCATAAGCCCAGTAATTTCACTGACTACTTTGCGCATCAAAACGGAACACAGTAATGCTTGCACACTGCTTGCGGCGGACTACACAAGCAAAGCTGTGGTACCTGATACATTTTGTATCGAACACGGTCAGGGTGCGCGTCATGTCCGCATGCTATGTTTTAAAAAGAAAAACAAAAATTCAGTTCTAAAATATATTCACGTCATTTTTTTTGCATGGTAACATTCAAGAGTACACTAAAACTGTCCAAGATTGCAAAAGGTTTTTTGGCGGGAATGCGAAAATGTGCTGTTGTTGATTTTGTATTATTTACTAAAACCTATGTTTTGTAGAGTGTTAATGTGTAATAATGGTGGATTATTAACCATTAAGTGTTTGTAAACGTGCATGAGTGAAAGGCAAATAGTAAAAAGACGAAAAACGGTTATTTTAGTATTCTATCCAAAACTCCATAGAAACATATAGTAAAGTATCCACCGCTTTACTGATAATGAAGCGTCACTTCGACTCGGCCGCACCTATACTAAACTTTAACATGACTCTGACGACTTTCATTCACCAAAACTAGAGATTTATTATAACTTGACACTGGCTCAATGCGCTAATCGCGTGAAGCCAAAAACAAACAAAAAAAAAATTGCAAAAAAAATTATTATTCAGAGTATACTAGTCTCTTAGACGTTGAATTCGAATTGATTGAGGGTAATGAATTGTGTGCACAGTATTGGGTGTTATTGTTTTACTTGGTAATGGTGTTGGCGCCGAGATTAATGAGCATTGACCGCGCGGAAGACCAAACAAGATTAATAATACAGGCTGAATATCAAATGATAAATCAAATTAGTCTGGAGCGATGAGATTTAAATTTTATTCAATTTGTAATTAATAATATTGAGGTAATCCAAATATTTGCTGCCAATCAGATTCTAACTAAGTTTCCTTAGAAAACACATGGATACAACCACAGTAGGTAACCTAGCGACTGTATCCACGGTTTTTAAATTGTGTAGGTACCTATACTAACCACGCTAGTCGATTTTCAGATACTACCAACATTCATTATTTTCCAGGTAATGAGACAAGGTCGTTTGCCAGATGGTAAGCATAACACCTGCTCACGACAATTACTGCAGTGCCACCTTGAACTTTGAAACACAAAGGCCTGCGCGGCACTGCATTGCGCTCTTTACCCTGAGACATTAGGTATTAAGTCACATAATATTGATGAATAATTTCACGCAAGACGTTCTATTGAGGAAACCTTTGTTCAACTGTGGACGTCTGGCTGCAGATGATAACTATTTTTTTCTATTAGGTATTCTATGCGTCGTAATTTTTGCGCGACTGCCCAAAAAAGGAGCGTAAAATTTTCAGGGTTCATGTATGTATGTGACTTTCCACAATAACTTTTAAATGCCTGAACAGATTTGGATGTATGGGGTATCGTTAGAATCCTTGTGACACTGGTTAGGGCAGTCATGTTTATTTTTAATTTTACTTGTTCAAGTAAGGCGCGGTTAGATTAAGAAAGGGCGCGGTTATAGAAGCTCGCACCGGGAGCACAAAAGGCTATAGTAACGGCACTGCTTTGTTACTATTTCAGGTAGAGGCATCTGTGGAAGCCACAGAGAAGGTTTGCACCGCGCTGGGTGGAGTCCAGCAGACATTGTTCGGCGGCATGTGGGAGTTCACGACGCAGCCCGACCACGCCGACACGGCGTACACCAACCTGCCGCTAGCCGTGCACAACGATAACACATACTTCACCGAGGCAGCCGGGTAAGACATAGTCGACATGGTAATCGGTAAGACGGCCATACTAGACAAAAAAAAGGTGTCATGTTGATCACTTTTAAGTATGAAAATTTATTTTTGAAATACCTCATAAATCCATTAGTTCTGATAACAAATCAAACGGTAAAATTGGAAGTTAGTACAGTATCCTAACATATGATTAACTTTCAAATAAATCTTAACCCTTAATTAGTGAGCGATGTGTGAAGCAACGTGGTGAAGCACGTCTTCCGACTCCCAGAGTATAACAAATGTTCACTCTAGTGTAAAATAGGTGTAACCATATCTCACATATCTCATCAGAGGAAAACTTGAGTTACACTTAAACAAAGCATAAAAAATAAAACTAAGAAAAACCAGATAAGTTGAGAACCTCAGAGAGAGCTAGCTAAAACACAATTACTTTTGATTTATAAAAAGATTAAGTCACTTTTTCCACCATAACGAATTTCTAAAAAGCAATAATTTAAGCATAACAGCGAGTAAAACCTCATGGAGTTTCCAACCTTTGTAAATAAACAGCGAACTTAACAAAGCGCGAAAACAATAACAGTACAAACTCATTTCTTTTGACTTCGCGCCAACAAAAAACCATTTTGATAGTATGGTAATAAAGCTAGTTATCTTTTCAAGAGGCTGTCTATTTGTGACCCCGGCCGGGATCCTTCGTGTCATTATTATTTCAGGGTGGGTACGGGAAAGGCTTCGCTTGTCGGTCGTTTTGGGTTCTGTTTGGTATTTCGTTCACGGCTGCTCGACAGTTCGACTTGACTAGCGACTATGCTACGGTTGCTTTGATCTATGAACAAGAGTTCGTTTATGAGAGCTTGTTACTTACCAGTTATCATTACAAAACGTAGGCGTGGTATAAAATCTTTACGGTAATTTTGGCGCTAGTCTTTGAAGTTTGCTACAGTCCAACGAAAATCAACATAATTATGCACGTCTTGGTTAAAACTTTCGTAAGTGTGCCTTATTTTCATATATTATTTAGTTACTCTGTGGTTTAGCCAGAATCATGTAAGTGAAGTCGGTGAAGTCTAATAAATTATAAGTATCTATATTGTATTGACGATCAGAATATCCATTTAGTTTTTAATAATTATCTCTGTAATTGAAAATTCTACCAATGGCATTATAAATATCCACATTAAATACAATTTAAGCTGGTAGAAAAAAAAGTAGTTGATAAGCAAATAAGTACAGAAAGTTTCCGGTGGCGTAGGTAGGTACTAGGTATTCAGGTTGACGGATTAAATCTGCAACAGCACATGGGTTCGGTTGGGATTAGTGCTCTCTAAAAAAACTGTGTCTGGATGTTAAAAACCATACTGGAAAACTGAGTAATACTGGTTTGGATTTTGAGATGGTTGTTCGATTTAGTTTATCATAGCAAAGCAACAAAAAAATAAAAGAAGTTTGAGAAACAAAAGCAGGCTTTAGATGTTCTTTCTTGTCGACTAGCCGCTTTTCCTTCGCGCCTATGTTGGGTCCGAATAATAACGGGCTCAATACTTTTACATGAATGTCACGAAACCATATAAAGCCTTTGAAATGCTGGCCTGCCGGTCGTGTAGGCAGTCAACAGGGCAACGCTGAATTAGCTAGTAAAAAATACACTTTACTTATATTCCATGGCGACCAAGCAAAGGCAGTTAAGAAAACAAAAAGCTTTAACAAATCTGCTTTGTAACACGTTTTATGAGTCGCAGTAAAGATATCTTCTTTTAGAAACTGTTTTATTGTGTGACTACGTTCGACAGATACGGTTTCTTTTATTTGTGTATCAAGATATTTCTTTATATTCAGATCTTTACCTACCTGTTTATGTTAAAATATACTTAGTATTTTTAGGGTTCCGTTATCCGTAGAGCAAAAGGAAAAAAGGAACCCTTATAGGATCACGTCGTTGTCTGTCTAGCTGTCGATCCTTTTCTCTAGGACGCGTGGAGATATCAAATTGAAATTAATATCAATTACTTAGGTCTGCAATCCCTTGGAGCTGTAAAAAAATCAAAGCAATCAAAAGATATGGCCGTTTATGCAGAATATTTTGAGACTCGGAAGGGAATCAAAACCTACAGTGTTTCTCGTTGACCTAGAATCATGAAATCTAGTAAGAAAAAGCATAAATAAAAGGAAAAATCCGAAAGCCGTTCATTTTTTTTGCTAAAAGCAGGAAAAAACTCCGATACTCGAATCCCGTGATGGACAAAATATTTACATACCTACAAGTTTGTACGGAAACCTTGGTACGCGAGTCCGGCTCGCACTTGGCCGATCTTTTTACCTTTGGCAGGTTTGTATTTGATCGCTTACTCACCTGTTGTTTAGCGACGATGCGGTTAAGCAGGTAACACGCGAAACTTAAAAAGAGCATTTTAAAGTACGACTTCAAAAGTCAAAAAGATAAGTAAATCTATCATAGATCTGAGGACGGTTTCCTTGCGGACTCTCTAAATTATTCCACTGTTGGGACCACGCGGCGGGTGGCTCATTTCTCGTGGTCTTACCGCTGAATTAATTTCCTGTGTCGCAGCTAGTTTGAAGTTGGTTATTAACATATCCATATTTATAGTTGAGAAATTTCACAAGCAAGTGTTACAAACGAGAAAGTGTCTCCACGTATCTGTCCAGCAAAGTATTTAGTGAAATTAATGGGGTTATGAGACTTAATACCTAATGTTTTTGGGCAACGAGTGCACTGCAGTCACAGGCCTATTCAAACTTCCGAGTGGCACTGCAATCGTTATGGGCTAGCGTTATACTTACCATCAGGCAAACGATCTGCTTGTCTCGTTACCCAAAAGTACAGGTATAAATAAAATCGTCGTACTGGAGGAATAAGTATAAAACATCCCATATTAATTTATATTTACAAAGGATATATACCCATTTTTTTTATTGAGTCTTCTCGTGGCCACGATCAATGCAACTTGATCGAAACGTCGAGGTAAATATAAACCTGTGTTTTTATCGCGATTAAGTCCCGTTCTTAAAAGTAAACAATATATATACCTAGTTATTATTATGAGCACAGTTTTTTTATTCATGCAAGAAACATCTCTCATGCAACGATAGACGATAATTGTTCTACATATAGTCTAAGTATATAGATAAGTTATAGCTAAAGTTTGAAATTCAAAATTCTTTATTTATAGATGGGCCTCAAGGAAGGACTCATGAACGTTAAAATAAATGACTCTAAGTGCCCGTTCGAAATATCGATCGAAATCTCGAATTAAATGTGTTGCCCATCAACATGATCGCACCCTTATAGTCGTCAGGTGTTTGATTTGTTTGGTCTCTCATATTTTATTTTTGGCAACACAAGAGGCACTACAAAAATTGTATTGTTCAGCTTTCAGTGAAAATGTAACGTTAACAATGTTTTATTTTTGTATTGTTCCGTTTTGTTTTAGAAACATCAATCAAATTAGTTTTTGATACCTTCAATGAATACTCATATTTATTCCACGAAACTGAATCTCGTTACCATTCATCCCATCTTCATTTGGTTTCCCCATTGAAGGAATATCGCTAAGGTGCTAAGCTAATCGTATACAAATATATAAAATTGAAGTGTCCGTTTGTAATATCAACACGACAGCTTTTTACCGAATGCATATGAAAGTATATATACGGTACCTAAACAAAACAACCATTTTTGTCCGTCTGTTTGTTCCGGGTAATCGCCGAAATGGCTGGGCCGATTTTGACGGAACTTTCACTGGCAGATAGCTGATGCTATAAGGAGTAACTTAGGCAACTTTTATTTTAGAAAAATAATTACGGTTCCGTGCAGAAAAATAAAAACCATAAAATTCAATATCTCCGCGCGGGTGAAACCGCGGGCAGCAGCTAGTTGCATATAATTATGGTGTATTAGTATCAGTATAAAATTACTTCCAGCCTCCAAGTCCTGCACTGCCTCAAGCATCTGAACCCCGTCGGTGGCGAGACTATCCTAGTGGATGGTTTCTATGGTGCCACCCTTCTCAAGGAAGAATGCCCGGAGAGCTTCGAGTTTCTTTCCACTTTTGACGTGGAGGCCGAGTACTTGGAGGAAGGTCATCATCACAGATACGCTGCTCCAGTCATAAGAGTGGACTGGAAGACCGATGACTTGAAGCAGATTAGGTAAAATTTTATTCTACTATAATATTAGGTATATATGTAATGTTTGTAAGTTTAATCAGTTGGTTGCTTGTTTGTTTGTTTAGATATCAGATTTCCACACACCTTACTATAGCCATCATTGGAAATATTGTAAAACAAAATGTATGTTCCGGTTTGATGAGCAGAGTATCCAGTGAAATTACTGGGCTTATGAGACTTAATACCTATAATGTCTTAGGGTAACGAGCGCACTGCAGTGCCGCGCAGGCCTTTGTGTTTCAAAGTTCTGGGTGGCACTGCAATTGTTATGGGCCGGCGTTATGATTACCATCAGGCAAACGACCAGCTCGTCTCGTGATCGAATAACTATAAAAAAAAAATAAAAAAAAAATACTGACGAGTTTCTTGGTCTCCTTCTCTAGTGAAACGAGAACTGTCAGTGTCATTTAATTTTCATGAGAGTCCTTCTGGGGCCCACATGAGAAATGGATTTTGAATTTGTATTGGAAGTGACCACCGAATTTTTCCGCTGATTTTACATGTTATCTATCCTTTCTAAGCAAAATTTCAAGCATATACATCAATAAGTAAAAGTATCAAAAATCATTACTTGTCCGAGCAATAATTGTCACTACATACGTATATTTGTATTATTTTATATATTATAGTATATTTTGCTATTATAACTATTTATTTATATTTTATATATGTATATTTAAGTAATTTTATATATATATATATATATATATATTAGATATATATATATTAGATTGTGTATTATATATTAGTTATATTTCTCAGCATCATTCTTAGCGATTTTGTTTACATTCTGTAGTCAGGTCCCCACGTCACAGCCTTGCACGGTATGTTTAAAGATTATTTTTCTCGAAACGACAACTCTGTCAACCAACTTGTACGACAAGCCCGGGCGGCCATCTTAGGCTCATTCGTGTTTCCGTGCTCATAGCCTTCGCACGCGCCTAGCCTACAAAAAACTACCGTCAAAAAAAAAAAAAAAAAAAAAAAAACATAATGTACTTGCTAATAAAAGAAAACGAAACGAGAAAGAAGATCGTTTGAAAATTAGTAAATTGCAAGTAGAATTGAAATAACGCCAACATCGGATCATATCTACGTTCTGCGAGAGTGAATCAGAAGGTTAGTATGTACCTAAATAATAGTTACATCTATGAGGAAATGTGATGCGTACTACCATGAGGGGTTGTTACTGTCACAATGTATTTCTTCACAAGATGTTAGCGATAAACGTACGAGGAAGTGTGATGCGTACTACCATGAGGGGTTGTTACTGTCACGATATATTTCTTCACAAAATATTGGTGGTAAAACTATGAGGAAGTGTGATGCGTACTACCATGAGGGGTTGTTACTGTCACAATGTATTTCTTCACAAGATGTTAGTGATAAACGTATGAGGAAGTGTGATGCGTACTACCATGAGGGGTTGTTACTGTCACGATATATTTCTTCACAAAATATTGGTGGTAAAACTATGAGGAAGTGTGATGCGTACTACCATGAGGGGTTGTTACTGTCACGATATATTTCTTCACAAAATGTTAGTGGTAAAACTATGAGGAAGTGTGATGCGTACTACCATGAGGGGTTGTTACTGTCACGATATATTTCTTCACAAAATGTTAGTGGTAAAACTATGAGGAGGTTTGATGCGTACTACCATGAAGGGTTGTTACTGTCACGATATATTTCTTCACAAAATGTTAGTGGTAAAACTATGAGGAAGTGTGATGCGTACTACCATGAAGGGTTGTTACTGTCACAATGTATTTTTTCACAAAATGTTATTACTAGGTAAAACTATTAGAAAAGGTGATGCGTACTACCATGAAGGGTTGTTACGGTTCACAATATATTTCGTTACATTATGGTTTATTAATAGGTAAAAGTATGAGGAAATGTGATGCGTACTACCATGAGGGGTTGTTACTGTCACGATATATTTCTTCGTAAAATATCTCTGTCGCATTAAATCAGAGCGTAAGTCCAATAGCCTCATCCTACCTTCAAAATAGTTTGTAAAACAGAACGTTACAGAACTCGTTGTTGAGCCTTCGACGTCGGTTTTCACCATAGTCGATGAACCAGATCCATCTTGACCAGTTTCACTTCACGTGGTCAGTCGATTCCGTCTCGGTCTCACCAGATTCGCTTACTACCGAGGGTGCGGGTCCTTGCACATCAAATATGATGAATATTGTTGACCCTGAGCTAGATGACGAAATATTATCGCTACTTGGTAACGAACCTAAGCCAGAGACTCAATTGGGATGTTGAATGATTTTGGGAAAGTGTTTAAAACGATGCGAATGGGCCTAATATAACCCAAAATATTTAAAATTACTTTTTAATACAGCTAATACTTTAATTTTCATGTATTTTAAATGCCATTTCAAGTTTCGCTCCAAAACGCCAATACTCGTCACGTGATCGATGTGACGTCACGATTCCTGGCACAGATAACTATATTCACAGAAATCACTCTAAAATACTAAGCAGAAAGAGCAATATACTCATTCCGATTGAGAAAGTGACGTCACGCGCGTTTTATGTCACGTGACTTCGGAGTGATGTGATTACATTTTGATTATGAAATTAAAATTTATTCCTTAAAAATAAACAAAAATATTGTGTTTTATAGGATTTCTGTCACAAGAACTACCGTTTCGGGGCAAAATTATATTTTTATTTTAATACAGTCAACATCCCAATTTGGGAAAGTAATTTTTAAGGATTGGCTTTTAAAGATGCAGGAAATCCTCGTCCAGCAACTCGGCAATTTACAAGGAGCAACTAACTATCAACAGCGGGAGATTGCAGAGCGAGCGCTAGCCACGATGTCCAACAGGAGATACTGAATTTAGCCACTTTATTTCCAGTAGGCGACAAATTACCGATGTTCCTATCATCTTAGAATTACTATAGAAGGGTAAACAATTCCATTTAGTTCAATGTCTTTTTGTACTTATAATAAAAACCAACATGAACACAAAGGTTTCATTACCAGAAGACGCGGGTTCGAACCTCTTTGAACGCGAAATTTTTGAGATGATGATGATGATTTTTGAGAGGTACTAGGTATATTTATTTAAATTTTCCGTTAGTGTGGGTAAACACTTTAATCCATCAAAAATCTATCAACTTTACAACTAAATTGAGTTTTTTCACATTGAAGGTTTTCGCTACATATGATATTTTGATGCAAATTGGTTTTAATATACGTCACTGCTATATCATGCATTACCTAACAGAATGGGATCGTTCAGTACCCCATTTGAATATCTAGAAGAATGTAAGAATGGTGCGAGTGCAGGTGTCGTAAAATGTCGAGTATATCTATGTGTCATGGACTGTAGATAGATGCCTTTACAGTTTCGTGGTCGAATGATGATGGAGCAGTAGGTATAGTAGTGGTATACGGATATAAATTGCTTTAATTGCTTTCAGAGTATCCTACAAATTACAACAATAATCTCACTTTGGTTGCGGTGAAGTCATCGCTAAGCTTTATTAAAGAAGTCTATGATACCAAGTTCAGTGATAAGTTCAGTATAAGCAGTACGGTTGTAGCAGTAAATCTTGGTTTAATTATTGCAATGAAAATAATTTTAATTATTTAGAAGTGGCTGTTCAACGATTGTTACTTTATAAACAACTGTTTTGAAAAGTTATTAAATGATGAACATGTAAAAGTATTCACACCTATAGCCCCAAAATATGACTTATCATTGGATCGAGACTTTTTTGTTTTTTAGCGTTAGTAACGGCGCACAGTACAAACATTATGTATCGCTTTTCAGAGTAAATATTATCAATTTTTAGTGCTCGTACAGGTAGTGGTCGGCATGCGGCTACTTCTGCAGCTATAGTAGTAGGCTTGGCTTTAGTATAGACATGTTACGGTATACAGCAGGATGGAGTGGATCCTGCTCTATTTTTGCTAAATGTTATGACAAAGATGTAATTGAAAATGACTCGATTGAATTTCATTGATTTATTTCATCTAATAATAAATAAACCGTACATACGGTCTATTTCTTTTTGTGAAATTATATAACAAAAAAAAAAAAAAAAAAATACAACTGAACAAATAAGAATTAAATTTATCTTATTTTTTAATTTATGTCTCTAAACATCCTACAGAATGTAAACAAAATCGCTAAGAATGATGCTGAGAAATATAATTAATGATCAAACGAACTTACCTGTACGTGAAGTTCGATCATAATTATATGATCAGCATCATTCTTAGCGATTTATACTTACCCTCCCTTGAATAATATTTCTGTATATTTATATATAGGTATAGCCCGACCCAGAACTAAGTTTATTTTTTCTTTTTTCATATTCTACAAACAAAATGAGCCTAAGATGGCCGCCCGGGCTTGTCGTACAAGTTGGTTGACAGAGTTGTCGTTTCGAGAAAAATAATCTTTAAACATACCGTGCAAGGCTGTGACGTGGGGACCTGACTACAGAATGTAAACAAAATCGCTAAGAATGATGCTGATCATATAATTATGATCGAACTTCACGTACAGGTAAGTTCGTTTGATCATTAAATATGTGTAGGTATGAACCCATACCCGTAAATTATCATGTTTATATTGCTGCACCATCGACCACTATACTATTAAGTTTAATATCCTATCCATCCTAAGGTTGTCTGGAAGAGATCGCTGTTTAGCGATAAGACCGCCCATTGTACTCTGAATTTTTTAAGATTGATATGTTACATTTATATATCCTTTTGGTGTGCAATAAAGAGTTATTGTATTATATTGTATTGTAAGTATATTTGTATTATTGATCAGGTTCAACGTATACGACCGTGCCCCAATGGCGTTCAAGAACAGTCTAGAATGCAGGACTTATTACCGGTCCCTAAGGAAACTAGCCAAATACTACGAGGAGCCGGGAAACCAATGGCAGTTCAAACTTAGTCCAGGTAACTTAACTAAATGTGTAAACTATCAGCTGCTTGCGAATATCACAGAACTTTGATGTCACAGATACATCGCAATGAAATGTTACGTTGAGTATGTAGTTTCAAGTCGTTAATACTTATGATAGGTATCTCCGAAACGGCTAAGCCGATTTTGACGGGACTTTCACTGGCAGATAGCTGATGTTATAAGGAGTCACTTAAGCTACTTTTATTTTAGAAAAAGAATAAGGGTTCCGCGCAAAAAAAATAAAAACCATGAAATCAAATATTCTCGCGCGGGTGAAACCGCGGGCAGCAGCTAGTTGTAAATATAGCAAAAAACATAATTTGCATAAACTCTCTCTGGCTTACTCTCTCTGAGAAGCTTACATCAAGCTGTTTAAATTTAAACAACTTATTGAAAATAATCATATCATAGCTCTAGAGTAAGCTGAGCTCTGGTTGACCAAATAAACCAAACAATAGGCTGTGAATTTTAAAGCCCCATACTAAGATGCTTTTTCAATACTGTGTATATATATTTTTATATGAACATCATTATAATATAGCAAAATAAATAATAATCAAGTTGAATCATCTCAGTCAGCTGAAACCTATTCCAGAGCATAACTAACAAACGACTCGCTCGTCTCTATATCTATCAAATATCTATGGTTACTCTGCCACTGAGTCATAATTCTCGCTGAATTCTGCTAACGCCTTTTCTTTGATTCCAGGTTTGGTTATGGTGATGGACAATTTTAGGGTTCTGCACGGAAGGACAGCATTCTCTGGGGAGCGGGTTCTGTGCGGCAGCTACGTGTCGCGTTCTGATTGGCTGAATAGGGCCAGAGCTTTGGGTCTCATTCAGTAAACGGTAGCGAAGATGCTACGCGACCTGTTCTGGTGTTCTCTTTACAAACCTCCCTGTCATCGCCACTCTTGGCTCATCTTGGGTGGTCCGAACGAACCCATCGCAGTTGTGTGCAATGCGTCTTATCTATGTTAAGGCGCCGCTTCATGACCCGCCTAACGCAAAAATCCTAGAACGCAAAAATGGCCTAAAGGCTTTTTTGTTCATCGAAGAAAAACAGGCATTACGGAAAAAGAAAGACAACGCCAGAGCCTTCAGTTGGCATTCTGAAAATTTGGAAATAAATTTCCGAAGAAAATTTCCGAAGACAATTAGTGCCTGGTACTTTCCTAAAACGTGTTCCAGGAAATACGTGTTTTTGAAAATGCCTTACAAGTTTGTGAAAAAAAATTTTGTTATTTAGAATATCCATTACATGTCCAAGGATTGTATGGAAGTGTTTTGTTGAATTTTACATTTATGAGAACACTGTGAACGGCCAAAGTCAAGGTAAAATTTGTCCAAAAAAGCTGATTTTTGGTTTGGATTTTTGTACTGAGTTGGAATCTCAAAATTTTACATTTTTGCTCCCACGGAATCCTAGATATAGAGCACATGATACCTATTTGCTCAAAACATCTAAAGAAAAATTTATTAGGACACTATAATCGCGTACGAGCGTTTGTATGGAAAGTATGTGGTGCTGTAGCCTTTTAAAAACATTACATCTCCTAAATCATACAACTGATTTTCCGGCTGAATATAAATACTTTGAATCTTATCAATCTTTAATAATCAAAATGTCATCGAACAGAACGGAATAAGTGCACCAATATTAATTTGTCCCTCTACGGGAATCCAACCAATAAATCGCAAAGCGTTATGAAAGTTATGTCCACCCATCAACTTCGGGGTCAGTTATGATAACTTTTAGCAGCAGTTAATTGTAAGTTGATTCCCTTCGAAGGGTCGGCTGTGCATAGTTTATTAACTTAGCCGTTGAGGTGTGAAAAGCAATTTCAGTAATTAAAGCCGGTGGTGATTCTGAAACCAATTAGATGAGTTCACTCGCCTCAGACTCGCAGCTGGGATTTGTTTTAAATTATTCTTAAAATAAAATTATGAGCCAATGCTATATTTTAGTACTTATTTTACATTATAGGCTTGCGTTTGACCACTATCTCACCTGCAGCGCAAGTACGGAAGTCCAAACGATAAATTTGTCGAATCGAAAAAACTGATAAATGTTGCGAGTACCGAAGTCTGATCGTAAAGTATTGTAGTAGCTTTATATTCTCTTTGGATTCGATAACTTTTGTCGGTTGTATCAAGGCACGATAAATTACATAAAAAATCGATAAAACCCACTTTATCGATTTGAACTGTCAATTTTATCGATCGAAGAGATCCGTACTTGTTCTGCTGGTGATAAGTGACGATGCGGTCGACGATATTGCACGCTTACGTAGATTCGTGACTTGACGAAAACCCAGGTAATAACGTTCAGGAAACACAGACTTGGCCAAATGTTTACCCTCAATATCATCCCATGTTATGTGACTTAAATGTTATGAGTCGTTACAAAGATTACAAAATATGGGAACAAAGTACAAAAGTTAACCATTCCCATTGAAATGTCAGTAGCAAGTGGAACAAAACAAACGTCACGCGTACGTCGCTTTATTGCAAACAGGAAGCAAACAGGATATTAGACGTCCAAGTAGGATTGTACACAGGATATTAGACGTCCCGACGAGGTAGATTGGGTTAATAGAACGCGACATTGTATTGTAGCTACGCATTGCCGTTTACATTGTTTTAAGGTTGATTATTTCTGAGTTTTGAAATAATTATTAACACAAAGTACTTATTTTAGATTCTCTTTCTTATTTATTATCCACATGAAGCTTGTGTTGAAGTTTTGTGGTTGGCGTCGCCTATACGAACCGAGAAGCGGCGTTTAGTGGCGTGAAGCGACAATCACAGACTCCACCGTTTGCGGCGAGCTCATACGCGGAAATTTGGAATATTACTGTCCGGAGGTTCGTGATGTCATAGGTGTGGGTTCCGACTGAAAATCAGTTATTAAGGTCCTTGGACCTTAATTGCATGCTGAGTTGGAACCCTTATCATGGCATCACGCAACATTGGGTTTTAAATAGCGCCAGATCTTTTGAATACAAGTTTCAGCCATATTTCACAATTATTATTATCATAGACAGCAGGTCGCAGCGTCACCCGCTTTGAGATACCTACAGGAACTATGGATTATCCGGGATAAAATACGGCCTATATTATTCTCCGGTCCATAAACTATCACTATACAAAAAATCACGACATTCCGTCATTCCTCGTGAAAGAAGGACAAACCAACAAAAACGCTTCCACATTTATACAATAACGTAGAGATAGGGATAAATATTCCTAATTTTGCCTCATGTTTCAGCGAGATGAGGTCGTTTATCTTTTAAATATTTTGCTTAAAATAATGAACACAACATGTGGTGCGGGATTAGATGCTAAAGTTGCTTATAAATCTTATTTTTCATACCCCTCGGTGTTGGAAGATGAATTTTTCGTTGTAGTCAAATTAAGATTACGCCTAATTTATCTTTACCACAAATCTGCAATTTTTCATGAGAATGGATCAAAGTACTCAAATATATATAAAATATCTTATGAAGCGAGAACTACGGAACGCATGTTAGGTGCGGCCCAACATGCACTTGGCCGAGACTAACAACGGAACTTTTGCAGGATCACTTTGTTACCCCGTCTGCCTGTCGGTCAAGACCATTTACTCGTAATTCAAAATCGGACTGAAGTATCAAGTTGAAACAAATATTGTACACTACCACATGTATTGTACTCTACAAAAATTAAAATTCTAGTTCAACACACGAATGAAATACACACACAAACTCACACATACAAACAAAGCCAACAGATTTGTAATGTAAAATTTCGGTTCAATCGGACACCGGGAAGTGGGTCAAATTTAACTTACAAGATTTGACCTAAAGAAACAAACATACATATACATACATACTAAAAGCATGTAAGAATAGCTATTAACAAACACCGCCATCACCCGTTTTCGTGAGAGACTAAACACAAGTATTCAACAAATGCGTACCCTTTACACTCAGCAAAGAAATAGAAGATCAAACATCAGCATGTTAAATTCCTATCAAATATTTTCGTCGTTCAGTTCCAAGTGAGGCGTCGTAATCGACGTGCTTACCCGAAAGGGCGCGTCTACGTGATGATGGATAAAGCCGTAATCCCTTTCGCAGCATTTGTTTGAAGGCTCTTATCGTGGATCAAGACGATGGGCAGGTTCTTAGGGTCCATTGTTTCAAGTGTTGTCCTATCGTCAGTATAAGGCAGTGTTCAAACTTCACTTAAAATTACCACCAGCACATAGGCCACTCGCAACTGCCACTATTGGTCAGCGACAAGTGGACTTCACCTTCCGCATGGATCCAAACGTGCGAGATTATTTCATTTTGTTTCGTCTTATGTAACACCTCCGGCAACACTACATTTGTATTGCGAGTTGTTAATGGGTTAATGGGTTACAGAAACAAGTGTTAGGTCAGCCCTGTTCTGTAACCAGTATAGTCTTGTTCAAAATCAGCCAGTTGAAAGGGCAATGGGCAGGCCACATCGCTCGCAGAACCGACAACCGATGGGAAGAAAGGTCCTCGAATGGGGACCACGAACCGGAAGACGAAGTGTAGGCCGGCCCTCCACAAGGAACTGTTGGATGTAAGAGGCGAGTAGCAGATCCAAGTGGCGTGCTATGGGGGAGGCCTATGTTCAGCAGTAGACGTCTTCCGGCTGATGATGACGCAGTGCAAACTTTTTTAACTTTAAAAATTGTTACGTTTCTATTCGCTGGTACTTAAAAGCGTTATTAATTGATATAGATACTACCTAAAATACCCAACTAAATTAAATTTAATAAGATTCGTGGAATATATGATTAAAAGAACAGTAACTAGGCAGTCCAAAGCGCAAGATGTTTTCCTTCCTCCTTCTTCAAATTCGTTCGAACTTAAATTCTGTCAGCTTTAGTGTTGTTGCTGTGCTAGCGTTATGGAAGGGCTTATGGTAATGCACAAAACGATACTACGTGGAATAAATGTACCATGCCCGCTCGGTTTGCTCTGATTTTATGAAGACTCTTATGAGGATACCCTTTGGGAATTTCTTATTCGCTGTTATTTTATCAACCAGTTCCATATTTGGGATCGTGATATGAATTTTAAATTATATGACACGAGGGTCAATTGATTTGGAGTTTCTTGCCCTTCTTGCTCGGCCTATACCAATTTGGAATGGGCACGGTGGGTTTCTGGAAGGTTCGTTGACTTTGAGCACGGATTGGGTCTGTTGATGTCTTTGTCATTTATTATGTTCTGATAAAGACAGCATTAGTTTAAGTCTGTGATTCGGGAAGACGAACGTTACAGAGACCCGCGCGCTATTAGAGTCATTTGTTTTAACCTTCATAAGTGCTCCGTTGGGGCCTATATGAATAAAGCGTATTGAATTTGAATTTGTATGCGAAGTAACTGATTGAATGATACTATTCTATTACCATTCTTTAAAATTTTATAAGTATCTAGTGTCTAACAATAAATTGAATATTTCAATAAGTCAACGCCGACGTGCGAATATTTTTTTGTGTAAAGCTAAAGCGGTTAAAAATAAAGTATCTCGGTTATCATAAACACTATAAACAGTCGGACTAGTATCAAGATAGTTTGCCAATTACTGTCAAAATGTCTCATGCAAGTCTAGTAGGTTCTATAACTTGCAAGCCGGTGCCCGAGTTTGAGAAAACTTTGCTTATTTCAACTGACTTCCAGACTTGGCCAGGCTACGGACAGTTATATTAAAACAAGCATATAGGTATGTAAAAAACTAAGTATGAAAATGTAGAAAAACATTGTGATAATGTCTGAAATGACATTTATCCTCTTACTTTTTCATACAATTGCAATTTTTCATAAAACTTTAATTCAAAACAATTATTTTAAAGTAAAAATTCACTAATTTTGTTCCAATACCTTGCTTTACGGGTGCTTTAATGAAATATTTGAAAAACTTACAATATACTTGAAAATATCTTATGTGTTATTATATAAATTAATTTTTTTTTTAAAATTTTTAATTTGGTAACGAGACGAGCTGGTCGTTTGCCTGATGGTAAGCATAACGCCGGCCCATAACAATTGTAGTGCCACCCAGAACTTTGAAACACAGGCCTGCGCGGCACTGCAGTGCGCTCGTTACCCTGAGACATTAGGTATTAAGTCTCATAAGCCCAGTAATTTCACCGGATACTCTGCTCATCAAACCAGAACACAGTAATGCTTGCACACTACTGCTTGGTGGCAGACTTCACGAGCAAAGCGGTGGTAACAACCCAGACGGACACTCGCAAAAGAGTTAGACCTCCCACTAAAAAATTATTAAACATAAGTTATACATATATAGAAAAGAAGGGCTGAACCGCATGTAAAATCGCTGGTCGCAGCTAGAATATTCATTATGCTATCTTGAAAGCATCTATCTCCTAAACTATAATACCGAACTGTCTTCCAGGGTGTTCAACTAAATTCCGAAGTTCTACATTTCTCCAAATCGAATGAAAGTCAAATCGTTCAATTTCCAAAATGGTAGACGAAGTTTAACCAATAACAGTATTAAATATTACTTTTCTCTAACGCAATCTGCGATATGGAAAAAATCCAATGATGCAAATACAATATCGGGAATAAAATGTATTTTAAAAGTGCTCGGAAACTTTGAATTGAATTCGGATTGCCGTTTCCACTGGAGCACCATAGACGTGATCGAAATGTCAAAAGATCCCTCCGAGATGGCACGTCGGAATCGAATTAGCCACACGGAAGGTGCTGTGAGATTCTAAAATAAGAATTTTATTAAGTGTCGGTATGAAGTGGTAAAGACCTTTTTTTTTTTTTTTTTTTTTTTAATTCTTCATTTAGTTTAGGGACTTTTACCATACAATGGCATGCCAGTCCCATCGTAGCCTAAACAATATTAATCTCTTAATTACTTTAATCCCTCAACATTCTGTAGATCAGCTTTGCAGCTTCACACGTTGGGTCCGCTAAAATATGAGTAAAAACCCCAACATCCAATACGTTTAAATTGATGGATTGTATCAATGCTTCTCTTTGATTTTTGTTCCTGACACATTCCATGAGGAAGTGGTGTGCATCATCTATAGTTCCGCACAGCTCACAATTTGGGGAATCTACCTTTTTCATTAAAGTGGTAAAGACCTAATTCGAAACAAATGCAACCATTTATTTCCTCGTTATAGTTCTACAAGTTACATTAGAAATATAAAAAAAAAACTATACAGTTTGTTTCCATCTACAAATTTGTTCAAATGCGACCAAAATACACTACCTAAATGAATTTATCCTAAAGATACAGAAGTTTAAATGAATTCTCAAAACATTTTTATTTACGTATAATTTTCGGAGTTATACTAGTTATCACCGAAACTAATACAAGCTACCACAGTTGTTATTATAATTAACATTATCGCATAATTAATTTAAACAATAATTTGAAATCTCCATGCAAAATGCTGCGTTTGCCTTAATAACTTGGTCTTTGACTTGATAGGTTGGTCCATTTAATCGTGGCAAATGCAACGAGCTCTGCAAGAATTTGCGTTCCTGTAAAACACTGCAATACACAAATGGCGGCAATGAAAGACGAGATTATCTTTCCTGTAATTTTCTACTCCACAGAGCGAGCAGTAACAGTAAAACAGTCGTTAGGAGAAGGTATAAAATCGCAGACGCGACTTTATTTCTCTTTAGAAGCGATGCACCGTACAACTCTCGAGGCCGCAGCCGGTAGTAATCACTCTTATTATTTGAAGGATGTTGATAATAGCACGAAAGTGAATTATGGCAAGAGAGAAGGATAGTACCTATATGTATATGGTAAACATCATCATTGAAAGCTACCACTACAAGCTTTTGGGTAGCACTGTAACTGTTATAGGCAGCCTTGATACTTACCGTCACGCAAAGGATCTGCTCATATGACTTAGTTACACAAATAGATAATGGTGTCAATTCTATCATTTCATAACTAAACTAATTTTAGTTTCACTCTCTCTCTTTCTAATGCATAACATGAGAAAGAGACGGAAAATGTCTGACAGATCTAAATCTTGTTTTAGTGCTGTCAAATATCTTTCGATCTTGATAAATTAGGTGCCACTGAATTCATTGCCATTAAATTTACACTACACCAAGCAAGTGGATTAATTTGACAGGTCTCAAATATATTCCATCTCTTTCTCATGTTATGCATTGGAAAGAGAGAGAGCGAAACTAAATTTAGTTTAGTTATGAAATGATAGAATTGACACCAATATGAAACAGTTTGACCAATGATGACTTATTCTCCATGAGGCACGATTTTGGTAATCTATAAACTTAATCACGAATAATCTTGTTTTTATTTATTTACATCAATTGACAGGCGTTATATCAATATCTATAAATGCCGGATATTCCAATAAAAACATAAAATGTGGTAATGGGCTAGAATATAATTATGTGTAATCTTAAGACTTAAAAACTGTATATTAGACCATACTGTTTATAGCTTTAGATGTATAGCCGTTATAGTGTTTATATAGTAGCTAATTAATAAAAAAGGCAAAAAAACCTGACCTGAATAAAAGTCACGTTTTGAATTCGTTTAAACTTTACTTTTAAATTTCTTTAGTTTTGCTTTTTTACGCATCTCCGTTGTTCATGTGTAATTTATTTCGTGTGTTTGTAGTTACTGCTACCTAAGCAAGTTGAAGTGGCCGCTTATCATCATTAAGGAAATGGACTTTAAAGTAAATCTTATGGGCTCCCATAAATCTTGACGAGATACTGCGAAAACATTAAAGTATGATGAGGACTAAGTTCAGTTCACCACACATATTTTATACGGACACGAAGGCGGCGACGAGCACCGGCACTTTAAGTTTTGAAATAAGGTTTTACGGCGTTACTTTAGCGGTAATAGCATTTGTAGACAATTTTATGAATTATTGTTTCGAAATGTATGAGCGCATGCTATATTTCGTGTTTGTTTGAGATTTGCCCGAAGTATATTCACGGCGGCGCGCGCGAGAAGAATAGATACTTAAGTATTCATACTTTGTAAGTATGTTGTGGATCCAAAACCTGCAGCGCAAGTACGGTAGTCGGTTCGATAAAGTTGTCGAACCGAAAAACTCGATAAATTTATCGAATGTTGCGAGTACCGAAGTCTGATCGTAAAGTATTGTAATAGCTCTATCTATACTCTCTTTGGATTCGACCTAGCTTTTCGATAAGTTTTATGTATCGAGGCTCGATAAATTATATAAAAAGTCGGTAAAACTCACTTTATCGATTTGAACTGTTAATTTTATCGATTGAAAAGATACGTACTTGCGCCGCTGCTAAGTGTTGTCAGACTTTCCATTCCATTTAACTTGATTTAACTTACAATAACTTTATGAGCGCTAAAATTGTGTAGAGACGAAACAAGAAATCACGCTGAGTATTATTTTTTTATTTGAATTCTTCTTTGTCAGCTATAACAATATTCGATAACCTTTGATAAAAAATATGTTGACATGATAAACCTTTTCGTCGTTGTGTAATATAGATTGTTCTGTTCGGAGCGATAAATATAAACTTAGAATTTTTAAGACTTCTATAAAATTGGTAAATGGGACAGCCAAAAATGGCGCCCTTTCGTAAAATTTTAAATAAAAATGAATGTAATCTTAAACCTAGTCTCGTGAAATAAACTACGGATCCTTGGAAAAGATTTTTTATTTTAAAATGGAACGATAGAATTTATTACCTTTATGTAGGAGGCAAATAAAAAGGTACATAATTATCAAAAATAGAATAGAATTAAAGGAGTGATTGAGTTATACTCGTACTGTACTGCAAAACGAATATTATCGATTGTTTATTTAAATAGTTTATTTTATTATATTGATATTCTATTTTAATATGGAGAAATGACAAACCTAATAATATATAAAATTCTTCCGAATTTTTAAAAGTGAATGAATTCTGAAAAGGATTTTGGTTAATTTACTTTGATAAACATGGTGAAAGATTTTCAGCAAATTAATTTATAAAAAATGCTCTAACACTACGCTATCGTGATGCACGATGATTTTCATTTCATCAGTAAGATCATTGTAGAATTGGGACCCTAATTTAAATCTTCGACTAATGGGCAAGCGGGCGAACTCACCACTGAGTGAGCATCGCTTCAAAAAAAACCCATACCGAAACATCAAAAACATGTAAATGTATGAAAACTTTTTAACATAAACTATCATACTAACGGCATACTTGTGGGGACTAAATCGTCCACGCTATTCTGTGGGGCAGCTTAGACGCTCAAGCAAACGTACGTTTGCATGAGCGTCTAAGCTGCCCCTGTGGCTCATCACTAGTGTGCTAGTAGTACCAATCTGTGCATGTTTTCTTGCAAGATAGCAGAGAAGTTGCTGGAAGCGGGCTTTAGTTCCGCTTCATTACCGCTTCTTTGACTCATCTACTGC
Source organism: Crocallis elinguaria (assembly GCA_907269065.1). Classification (NCBI taxonomy): domain Eukaryota; kingdom Metazoa; phylum Arthropoda; class Insecta; order Lepidoptera; family Geometridae; genus Crocallis; species Crocallis elinguaria. The sequence continues at coordinate 12,952,381 of OU026080.1, read as the reverse complement.
AACTGGTTCCCAACTGTTCAAATCTGTTGCGAGTTGCCTGATTTTCCTATATACACAGCAACATGGAAACGAAGACATAAGAGAGAATTCGAATCTCATATGTACAGTTCAACTTTTACATATAGAGATGAGTTTTGAACGTGAATGTCATAAGCGACCGCGTTTGTTGCTGCGCTAAAGAAATTTATTTGGAAATCTTTTGACGTTTATTACTTACGTTTTAGCGGAAACGAAACGATATGGTGATCGGTCTTGTTTAATTATCCAAAACTCGTGTTTGTTCGTTTTGTATGAATGCGTAATATCAGTCAATGGAACATGCGTGTAGGTAGAAATTGAACATTTAAATAACATTATACTGTACTTTTCCCCCAGAACGTCGCGTGAAGGTTTCGTAAAGTCTCACAACTTCACGATACAAGGAGTACATCGGGACTGACTTTTAGCCGATATCTGTCCTCGACGCGTCCACGGTGCGTGTAAAGCCAACAACATAAAAACAAATACCTTATTCAGCTTTTTAAGAGGCATTGTAAAGTGAAACGATTCAAAGCTGCAACAAATTACTTCAGCTCCCCTGCTTCTTTGAGTTAGGCTAAGCTAGCCTTGGAAATTGAACCGCTTCCAGTGGAACCACTTGGCTCGCTGCCTGGTTTATAATGATCCAGTGTATTCGTATCCAATAAGGTTTGTAAGCCAGTGGATGCTTTGTAGGCAGGAGATTGTAAACTAAACACAATTTATTTAGCGTTTTTTGTGAGCTGTGTGTGTGTAAGCACAATTAAAAGTTTAAAAGAGGATTCAGTCAGGACATTCTGGTCATGTTTTCATTTCAATTGAGTGAAGCAGCTTCTGTTTAAACTTTAATACGTTCGTGTTGTGCGTGATGAATGTTTGTTTCATAAAGTTTGAGGCTGTCATCGCATTTTTCTCAATTCTCATTTTTCATTCCCAATGTTTTACAAACGAGGTAAAAGCTTTTGATAACTAGCTACTGTATAAACTACCTTTAACTTATAGCTAAAAAACATAATGACTTGTCGAAGTCTTCAGTGGATAATCCGAATTGTTATTAGCTTTCATTCGTACTCAGCAAAATCGAAATATCCTATTTCGCTGTTCGTACTAGAATACATTCTAATTCACTCGGATCTGACACAAAGGGCAAAAAAATAAGCATAGGGTGGGCGGCGTTCACCAAATGTTCCTTTCACGCTGTGGCATCAATAAATTCAATTTGCATAGCGATGCGTGGTTAGGGTTGTCATTTCGCATACTAATAGGTCCACACAAATTCCCTCACATACACAGACCTTTTTATTCTAAAATATCTAGTGCATAACTGATAACCCTGATGACTGCATTAAGTGCTCATAATTTGAAAATACTGAAGCGATAGTAAATACATGATAGTACGGGGAATATTCAAGGAACGTCAGCATTCTTCTGGGTCAACGTCATATTCTACAGCGATCCTGCCAAGCGTGGCCAAAATCCTCGATGTTCAACACTGGATGTTTGACGATGATTATGACTATCTCAAGATAAATAACTTCTGGAATAAAAACCGTCTGGAAATCGGTTAATCAATTACCACTACGAGTCCGCGCAGAACAGCTTAATTTTTACAATATTAAAGCCACTGAATTAAAAACAATTGGTACCTGCCAATTTTGCCAATCAATCTTTTAATCCGAATTGAGTTTCCTATTAGTTGGCAACTACGAATACATAATAAGTCTTTGTTCGTAGGTTGGCAGTAATTGCACGCTTTCGAATTTCATAAAAGTCAATACGAAAAACAAAAGTCGAAACAAGTGAATACTGATTGTATTTGAACGATTCTTTGTTATGCACGTTGTGACGTGATATTTAGATAGCACTAGCATAGACTAGCATAGGTATGTTTCAGCATACTTGCACGCTTATTTCTAGGTTTAACGTGTTTACCATCACATATGATCAGGTGAGATTGGGGTCAAACGCTAACATACAATCAACTGACAACATAGACCAATTAGATACACGTATGTAGTATTGCACGTGTGCCATGTGTTATTTAAAAAAAAAAGTTATTTTCCAAAAAATAGCCTCATAGTGTAACCGAACGTTAACAAACAAAGACAATGCATCATTTAAATGTGATAAAATATTCTGATTCGTTCATAAACCATTTTCTTTTTAATTTTATTTTACAACAGAAAAGTGCTCGCACCGCATATGATTTATGATTTATTACATCCGATGCTCTTATCTAGTACGACAATAAAGCATGTTAGGCCACGTAAAAATACGTTGTAGCCAGGTGGCCGCGTGACGTGTCGTTTATTTCGTGACGGCCTGAATGATTTAGGGGCGGCGGCATTCATCACAAGAGAGCTGGTTTAATCCAATTTCATTTAAATGTAACGACTATGACGATGTATTATGGAAGAGCTAAATCATGTTGTACGGCTGGGCTTTGTTCGGAATGTTTTGAGAATTCAATTCTAAGTTTAATAATTACCTGCTTGATGCGTTTTTTTCACTTACGGTTGACCGCGACCTCACTGTCAATGCGGTCGCTGGTGAAGTAGCACAATTTCCTAAAAGTAACCTATTAGCTTTGTTCTTGAAATCTTTCAGATTACACTTTTAGGAAACACTAGCTGCTGCCCGCGGTTTTACCCGCGTAGAGATATTGGATTTCATAGGTTTTATTGATCTGTGCGGAACCCCAATTCTTTTTCTAAAATTCAAGTAGCCTAAGCTACTCATTGTAATATCAGCTATCTGCCAGTGAAAGTCCCATCAAAATCGGTCCAGGCGTTTTGGAGATTACCCGGAACAAACAGACAGACAAAAATTTTAAAAATTGTGTTTTCGCTGTAGGTACTGTATAACACACTTTCACTTGTCTTATTATAACTTTCCGTGGACAAAGAAGTGTGAAAGATAATAGCCAACCATTTAGAAACACATTTTTAAACAATAACCTTAAAAACGAATTTCACCCTAAAAGGAAAAAAGCAAAAGCTAACTCCAAGCCGTCTCTAATTTTATCTTGTTACCAACTTTCTTCCCAACAAAAACATGGTTTCTCGCGATTAATTACCAAATTGACTATAATCCCCGAGGGTCGTGCTCAGAGCAATACATTTCTAGATTAAATTACCCAAAGCCGTTTAATTTCGTAAGTGAGCAAATTAATAAAAGTTGTTGACAATCCACCTGTTTTGTTGAAATTAATGTTGATGGCAAAAGCGTAGTAAGGAATATGTCTACGGGGGGAACTCTGTATCTAGTGGATGGTAAGGACTGACATATGACTGACTGACGGACATATCTGAAGAGAAATAACTCTTTAATAGTAGTAGTTCGATTGCTAGTAACATTTCAAGTACACGGACAGTGGCTTTCATTTATTTTGTTTAAAACTATCAGATAAACCACATAAGTACTTACTTTAAAACATAGATTTATATGAAACATACATCCAGCAAAAAAAATAACTATATTAATATTATAAAGAGGTAAATGTTTGCTGTAAGGTAACTTTATTCCTGCTTATCTCTGGAACAACAGGTTCGATTCTTAAAAATATTACAGTAATAGGAAGCTTATTATCCTGAGCTATAGGTTACATTTTATCCTATGTGAAGCCACGGGCAATGCTAGAACTAAATGTAAATATAATAACGAAAATGCTAATCGAGTTTCTGGGACTGCTTAGGAAGCAGTCCTAGAAACTCGATTAGCTTCATCACTTTGTTTCATTATTATATTTATATTTAGTTCTAGCATTGGCCGCGGATATAGGATAGGATAAAATGTAACATATAGCTCAGGATAATATTAGCTTGCTTAGGAAGCAGTCCTAGAAACTCGAGTAGCCGCATTACGTTAATCCTATAGTATATCCTATCCTATAAGTATTTCCAACAAGACTTTGAGTTGACTGTACCAGATGAAGTCAAGGGGTTGTAGTCAGCCCCCCCAAACTGCTCCCTAACCACGTCCCTGGTGGGTATTATCGCAGAAGGGGCCATTTAATAAAATTACAGATAATATCATTCGCGACGTCGAAATGGTTTCGCTCACACCTGTAATTGCAAATTTCACGTATCTGTAGGTAATTGAAATTTTTGAGCGTAATGCGCTGCTTTGCACGCTGATGAAAACTCAGATGACTATTACCAAGCGGGGTCGACTAGGAAAAATACTTGTGATTTTCTGAAAAGATTTTTGCTAAATTTTTGCGTAAAACCGGCTCTGTGTTAGAACCATGACAGTATGAGTTCTATTTTTTACAGGGTACTTAATACCTGCCGTGCTAGGATGCGCATCGTGACAACATTTTTTCGATGCTTATTTCGTGTATTTGTCTCGTATTCGCAGGAGAAAGAGCGAGACAAAACAGGAGAAAATTTTGTCGTGGTGCGCATGTTAGTCTGGCTGGTCTAATGTCTCAAGGAAACGAGCGCATAATGCAGTGCCGCTCAGGCCTTTGTGTTTCAAAGTTCTGATCTTCTCAGTGGCACTTTCATTGGGCCGGTGCTATACTTATCATCAGGCAAATGAACAGCTCGCCTCGTTATAAAAAAACTTGTCGCTATTATTTTTCTAAATACATATTGTGCTGTTTATACAATCCAATATAATCAATATTACATATATGAAAACTTTTTAAATTATCCATTTACTACCGGAAAAACATTTATTATGATTTTTAATTAATCTGAAACCAATGCTCATTAATCCCAATATTTGAAGCGGCTGGAGGATTAAAATAACATAGAGTTGTGAGAACATACAATAAAATAATAATTCGACGGTTAATAGCTTCAATATCAATAACCGTGCGGGGGAAAAATGGCAGCAAAGCCTTTATCACACTACTGTTGGTGGTAGGACTAACTCTTAAGAGAGTGTCCGTCTGGGTTGTTACCACCGCTTTGCTCGTAAAGTCTGCCGCCAAGCAGTACTATGCAGTATGTGCAAGCATTACTGTGTTCCGGTTTGATGAGCAGAGTAGCCAGTGAAATTAGTGGGCTTATGAGACTTGGTACCTAATGTCTCAGTGTAAAGAGCGCACTGCAGTGCCGCGGAGGTCTTTGTGTTTCAAAGTTCTGAGTGGCACTGCAATTGTTATGGGCCGGCGTTACGCTTACCATCAGGCAAACGACCAGCTCATCTCGTTACCACATAACATAAAAAAATACTTACAATTACTGTCGAAAATTAACGATATCAGCAGGTCTACTCAACAGTTACTGTCGGATTTATCGGGGCTGCCAGGTGTAGTCTATCGATAACAAAAAGCGCAATTAGGCACAAACGTAGAACATTACTCGGCATCGTTATTAAGGGGAGTGCTTGGATAGAGTTTATTCATGCGGCACGATCCGTTTCAGACTCGAGACGGGACAAGATGTAAAATAAAAAAAAAATTTTTTCATTATGTTTTAACTGTAATGGTTCGCTTATAGCTTATCACGGCTATACATTTTTATTTAAAAAAAAACACTCGGGAAAGTTAGGCCACGTTAGTTGCGATCTGTATTTGGATGAGTGACCGCTTTGTACAACTAAAACTAATCGCTACAGGCTTCAGAGGGCATGTCAAACTGTCGGTCCCGATTGTTATATACCTACAACAGACGTGAAGTCGTGTCAGAAGCCATTGTAGCATTAGATAATAAGTCTTTGTAATCAAATAAATTCACGTTTAAGTTGCGCAAGAGCCAGAGTGATATTATGTTCACTTAAGGAGCACATTAGACGCTAATGCATATTTGCCTGTTGCTGTCAAAATACCGGCTTAGTCCATAAATCCCCTGCGCTAATCCATGGGGGGTTTTGCAATAATCGCGGATTACTAGGTATTACACGCTGACGCGAAGCTTAAAGTATAATCAAGAAACAGACAAGAACAGCAATTATACGGCCAGATGGTGCTGTCTCTTTCACTCCCTCGAAGTCCTGCTGGGCTCAAAGCGACTAAATACATACATATGTATGTAGTCGCTACTACTACCACATAGCGGTGCAGTCGCCACTTGTGCGCCACCGCGTATTTACCGTGGCTTCCGCACTGGACACGCAATGGTTGTGAAACTATTTTTTTGAGTAGAGATCGTAGAACGGTGATCATTTTTCCATGGTTTGCGTTTCCATTGTTTGATACATAACCATGAATTATACATTAGCGTCTAATGTGCCCCTAAGATAATCTTCATGTATAGTTTCATAGTTGCGCTATTTCTGCGGAGTTGGAAAGTGAACGCATTTGAACAGACAAAGTAGCTGTCTTAAATGTAAGACTTCAAACTCTCGCCTTTAGTAAAAAACATAAACTTAAGTTTGATGCAATTATTTAAAAAAATGTATAGTTCTAGTTTATTCTTCACGTCTCGGAGTGGCGTGAACGTGCCGAGCTTGCGGTTTGTTTGGACGAGAGCTTACACAAAGGTGTGTACATAATGAGCAGGTGTGCCGAATCGCTCTGTTCGAACAAATGGAACACGACGCAAATATTTGAATCGTCTGATCTACAACACTAGCGATCGGAAACAACAGACGCTTTGGATTTTGCTGAATTACGTTTTCAAATTTACACATGTTCTTCTTTTTTATTATTTACATTTACACTATGCAAGCTCCAGGGCTCGCACCCTTTTTTTTGCTAATCAAACTATTTCTTGCAATTTTCACATCACATCATTAAATTAACCAAAAGAACACTCCGAAGGCATAACTATGGTGATATACATATTACATACATACATAAAAATAACTTTATATAAATACTTCTAAATTCGTTTATGAAGATACACATGTTCTTTATATAGTGTAAAGATATTTAGATACATTTAAAAACTTAAAAAAAAAACATGACTTAGTCATTCGGGATGATGTAAGGGTTCTAACGATACCCCATACATCCAAATCTGTTCAGGCATTATAGTTATGGTGGAGTAAAGAAACTCACATACATACACGAATCCTAAAAACATTGCACTCCTTTGTGTGCAGTCGTGTAAAAAGTCCTCAAACGATGTCTGCGCTCTTACGAAAAATGCCAAAATTGTATGAGACCTGTCCGCAGAAATATCGGAATAATGAGATAGATCCTTTTTGAATAACAAGGCTATTAGGATTTCAAGATCCGAAATCCACTTACCGTGAGGTACCGTGAGGTGGGCTCTCAGCTTGTTTGCCCTACAGGGCGGTACTTCGGCACAAGTCTCTGATTACAGTTGACGTAGAGAAAATTGTAAAAGAGTGCTTTCCAAGGAAAGGAAAATTTGAAATCTCTTTTTACCTTTAAAGGTCTTCTTTTGTGAAGTCGTTTTGAAAATAAGTATTATCCACTATTGTAGTGATTAAAATTAAAATCAGTCAAATAGATGCGTTTTCTGAAATGTAATGGCTACTTATAGATTTACATGTTCATTGCGTCTTTTCGTTTGCAGTAACATACACTAGAGCTAAATATTTGCTGCAGTATTTGCACTATAGTGTCAAGTGTAAGAGTATGAATTCTTATTATTCTAAGCTTGTCTAAAGCTGCCATTAGACGGTAATGCATGTATGCGTTTTGCTGTCAAAATAACCATGGTATTGCAACAAGCGCGGATTACGAAGTAGGTATATTACACGGGCAGGCTTGAAGTAAATTGCAACAAGCGCGAATTACCAAGTACGAGTATATTACACAAGCGGCTTGAAGTAAAACGATCAGAAATCCGTGAAACAGGCAAGAACAGCCATATGGCCATATGGGCTGATTATTAATTCTATTGTTTCTTATAACATGTGTACGTGTCTAGTTTTTAAGGACTTGGAGTGGACGCATTGGGAAACTGTAATGCTCACTCTGAGGTTATGAATAATAAATAAATAAATAGTGCTGTCTCTTTCAGTCCCTCAAAGCCCTACCTACCAAAGCGACGACGACTGCAGCTCTGCTACATAAATCATTTGCGTATAACAGCGTTTTTTTCAAAGCTGCCGCACTGAACACGTAGTGGTTGTGACTATATTTTTTGAATAGATGTCGCAGAAGCGGCGGCGATCGCGAGTTTTCCGTGGTTTGCGCGTGGTCCATGATCGATGTATGTCCACCAATCATGCATTAGTCGTCTAATGGCAGCTTAAGACTTTCATATTTTAGCTGAAAAAGCTCTTGTGCGCCTCAATGTGCACGAGTTTCCGTGCAGTTTATATAATGGATCTGACTGACCGCATTTTTTTAAACTTTTCATTCTAAAACTGGTACGCCTATTACCTAATCTAAACTTAAAATTAACACTTTAATTAATTAAAATAAAAACACCTATAAACAATGTTAATGTAACAGATTAAGTTTTTTTACTATTCCAAGTTTATCGGAATGGGACCTTACAATAATCCAAAAAGTTCGAAGCTTTCGAATAATTTCTTGTAATGTTAACATTAGCCAGATTCATTTCCCAGAATTGTACCAATTAACATTTCTCAATTTGACACTTTCTCTCACCGCGAAGGCACTTTTGGTTCAGTAACGACCTTTACATAAATGAACTCGCTTCGACAAGATTTATGTAAAGTAAGTTATGCTTCCTTGCACGGTGTCTAAGCTTAGTCTACAATGTACTCTAAAAAGCTAATATTTTTACGCTGAATTGATACTCCAGAAGAAATATTCAGAATCCAATGGAGCCACGCATTGATGAACCGTTTCTGTCATCTATTTTATCTAACTCTGTGGTTTACACGACAATGTATAGTGGAGATAGATTGTGTTATCTATGCGCCTATCTACTTTAGCGTCTGTGCTTCTTAGCTTATCTAATCGACTGCATAAACAAAAGTTTACATTGAACGAGTTGCTTAGTAGTAGAGGAGAATATAATCTAGTAGAACACGCCGAAATATTCTTTACTAGCTTCGGCCCGTGGTTTTCACCCGCGTTCCCACAGGAACCATGCATTTTTCCGGGATAAAAAGTAGCCTATGTAACTCTCCGCTCCATAAACTATATCTATGCCAAAAATCACGGTGACCCGTTGCTCCGTTACTGCGTAAAAGAAGGACAAACCAACAAACACACTTTCGCATTTATAATATTAGTAGGGAGTAGGGATTACCTTTCATTTGAATTAAATGATATTTCATTTAATTAATTTCCCGATACTGAAAAACTTTGCTATGTTGAATTTTTAATGTTTCAGTACCTTTCGAAATTATGTAGAAAAGATTAACACGTCATTTACCAACGTGATGTCAAGAGCTAACTGAAAAATCCATAGAGGTGTTTACATGGCTGTAGGGTATCAAGTAAGATAATCAAGGCTGATTCGAGGTGGCAGACAGATATGTTTAGAATAATTTCGGGGAAGCCTTTGTTCAGCAGTGGGACGGTTTATGCTAAGAAAAAACTTATATGGTTTTATAAAAAACTAATATAAGGACATAATTAGCATAAGTACTTAGCCCTTTCTTTGCATTGCTGCATGTTGTGTCCCGGCAAAAAATATACAAAGCAATGTACGAAGCTGCTAACTTTAAACCGAAATCTACAGCATTTCAGATAACCTTACTCTGCCAATGTAAACTTGACTTAAGTTAGGCTCGCGCACGGTATCTTTATTAGATTTGCGCAAAGAGCCGGCAGATGGCGCTGCTTAATTATCGATGATTAATCATATGGGTAACGACATTCTACCGAGCTCGCTAACTATATGGCACTCTAACAGCTAATTGTTTTAGTGTAAATTAGTTAAACTGGTTTGCTTCTAAAATATTATATGACCACAGTAACTGATAAACGTGACGTGGATCACAGTTTGCTTCTGTTGACATGTGTTATATGTTTAGGAAACAAATGAGTAAATGTTTGTTTTTATGACTTGTTGGAATCTCTGGCTTGTCGACGGTGTAGCACTGGCATTCTAGAAGATGCCCGTCCTCTTGACTTTTTAAAGGCTCTTGCGTGACGGTCTTTAAATAAGCTACCTTCTTATAGACTTCCTGCGGGCCTTTCTGAGGTCGAGTCGAGTAGTCGTTGAGAGGTACTCGTGTGATCAATTGGCTATTAATAGAGGCGTATCTTATAGGGGTCGGTTCTTTAGCAAAACTGTTTTAATGTACTAGATTCTTATGTATACATACTTTAAGATATCCAGATGATTGTAATGTACAGCAAAGAACTTGCAAAAAAAGAGCGGTGAAAAGCAGTTTTTTTTACCTTGTGTAACGGCTAAGAACTAATTTGACGGTAAAATTATACTCAGAAAAAAATACTTTTAAATTCTGCGCTTTTCTAACCAACTTATGCTTCTAAATGTCACGTCGCAGAGTTGCAACATCATAAAACGAAATACGAGCAATGTTTTATTGCTGCATATTTCAGAGCTCGTAACTACGTCCATCATTTGTGTAACGGTGCTATTTTTGAATGTCACCGAGTGACTAAATATCACCGATCATCGATAGTCATCGATTTACAAAAAGTCGTATTTTTGAATATCAGCGGGTGACTAAAATTATCATAGGTTTGAGTAGTTAGTTTAAATATTGACTTTGACTATATGGACTTTGACTATATAGGTTAAATAAAGAAATAATTTTCAAAATCGGTTTATTAATGACGGAGATATATATGAGATAACGAACATAACAAAAATACAACAGAATTGAGAAGCTCTTCTTTTCTGAAAGTCGGTTAAAAATACGTATAGTCTAACATGCAACGTCCTCCATTTTTGAAGTCGTTAAAAGGAGTAAATTACAATCTCGAGTCCCAACAGTTTTATAACATTTTGATTTAATTTTATGCACCATGCGCACTTAATAATACTCGTAGTCTTCAGGTTCGTCTATAGGTACTCGTAGTCTTCAAGTAAAACTGAATACTATAATAATATCTCTAATGAGTATTTCGGATTCAAAAAGATCACTTACGTTAACGATACGAATACGCAGATGGTTTGTGCCAGAGCTACAGTAGAAATAACACATCGAGTTTCACCATCTTTTGTTACCTAAACAAACTTTTCATCCATAATTAACTGCACACGCTCCAGCAAACTTGAAAATATATACCTGCTAACTTGAACAACAAGTTTGTACGCGGTTAATGAGGCCTACTTAAAGTGTAGGTATACATATCGCAAAGTTTTTAAGATTAGTGGCCCGTTCACCGAACCTTGTTTCTAAGTATCACATTCTATAAATAGGAACAGTGAACAAAGTTCATTGTCACTCCAATTTACAATGTAAGCAAAGTTTGTTAGTGGGAGGACTAACTCTTCTGCGAGTGTCCGTCTGGGTTGTTACCACCGCTTTGCTCGTGAAGTCTGCCGCCAAGCAGTAGTGTGCAAGCATTATTGTGTTCCGGTTTGATGACCAGAGTATCCAGTGAAATTACTGGGCTTATGAGACTTAATACCTAATGTCTCAGGGTAACGAGCGCACTGCAGTGCCGCGTAGGCCTTTGTGTTTCAAAGTTCTGGGTGGCACTGCAATTGTTATGGGCCGGCGTTATGCTTATCATCAGGCAAACGACCAGCTCGTCTCGTTACCAAATAAAAAAAAATAAGAATGTCATTAACAGCTTAGCTATACGACTTCAGAGAATCAGTGCAACTTCGGGGTGTGGAAATTAAGTTAAAGTGGTGCGCATTTAGAATAATGAATATCTGGGTGACAGAGTTTCGCTCGGTGTTTTTTTAAAAGAGCTGTTTTTTGTATAAAATTGCGTTTTTACAAGAAATACAACTATATACGTAAACTTAAAAAGCAAAACCTTATCTTAATACAAAATTCAAAATTGTTAGAGCCGTTTCCGTGATACACGAAATATATTTATATACGAGACAAGAATTGCCCTTTTTAAGGTATTATTAGATTAGCATAGATAAGATGAAATCTTTACCTGGTTAGTGGTTACCAAGACTAACTGTTCATTACACACTAGCTTTTGCCTGCGGTATCGCACGGATGGTACATATATAGTCTATAGCACTCATAGAGAATGTAGCTTCCTATTAGCACAGAATAGATAATAGTACAAGTTTAGTGATTGAATTTTTAGAAAAGGATCAGCGGTTCCAGAGATTAGCGGTGACAAACAAACAAACAAACTTTATCATTTTATAAGTACTAGCTGTGCCCCGCGGCTTCGCCCATGTCTATGTTACTCCTTGTAACATCAGCTATCTGCCGTGACAGTCCCGTCAAAATCGGCCCAGGTATTTCGGAGATTACCTGGAACAAACAGATAAAAATTTTAAAAATGGTTGTTTTGTTATATATACCGTATATACTTTCATATGCATTTGGTAAAAAGCTGTTATGTTGATGTTACAAACAGACACTTCAATTTTATTTATTTGTATAGATAGAATTATATTTATATATATTATAATTATTGTAAAATGCGTAAGCTTTCCTACTGACTTCAATCTATATGTAGTACGGTACAGCCGAATTTCAGGCGAGCATTATTTTTTCACAGCGTGTTAATGCGCTAATGCCTTTACGGGGGAAAGTTCAGTTCTCGATTACGTTGTAATGTGTTAAATGACCGTTTCGAATGGCACAAGTTAGGTACAAGGGTAACGTTTATCCTTGTACTTAGCCCGATCCTACCTTGTAAGTTTCTTTATACTTCGTTTGTGCGAGTTTTTATTCGATCGAGGTAAAATTACTAAAGTTTTTTGGTTTGTTTTTTCTTCGAAAGTTAAATGCTGTGAGGTCGCATGGGAGTTCAAAGCTGAGAGAGTATAGGAAGTTAAATGGAAAAAATACAAACTTGATTTTAGTTTCGTTCGCCACGTCTTTTCGGCCATCTCTTCAATTCCATTATTTCAGATGACTTTTGTGACAAAAATAACAAAATAAGTAAAGCAATTGTAGTATAGCAATAATGATGTTACCATTCTAGTTTGAACGTGTTCAATCACCTCCGGGGAACCTTTGGATGTAAGAGGCGAGTAGTCTATCCAAGTGGCTTTCTATGGGGAGGCATATGTTCAGCAGTGGACGTCTTCCGGCTGATGATGATGATGAACCACCTTCGATCACATTGTTACTACTTGTGATAATGGATCTAGACATAAGTCTTTTTTTACGATTATTATTTACAGTACAAAAGTTTAAAAGGATTCGTTAAGTTACCGCATGACATATAGATTCATTTATGTCAATTACATATTTTTTTAACTATAGGTACATAACGATTGTAGAAACTAAAAAGTAACTTTGCCAAGGCCCCGTGAGATGGTGGTCAAATGCTAACCTATTATGATGAAAAAAAAATATACATAGATAGTTAGAAGCAAAACTTTCTTATTAAAAAGTCTTGTTATATCTTTAATTTTTATCTAGTATAAAAAATGTGTAGATGCGTATTCAAAAATTTAAATTCGATTGTTAGACCAAGTTTGTACCCCAGGTTTTTAGATTGAATTCTCCACCCCCGGTCGTGATCTCGTGATATTGTTACATTTGCATCCAATACAACGTTAAATATGCAAATATGCAGAAACGTCCCCAGTTATAAATTATACATTTTCAGTCGTAATTTACTATGTTAAACAGAAAGTTCTGTCGCAAGTAAAAGTTACATTCATTTATGAATCACAATTTTACCGAGTTTTTCTCGTTTTTTGCTCCAGGTATGAAAAACGAAATGTGAAATATCTGCGTAATCTCAATGGTATTGGTGCTAAATATTAGTAAAATAATAAAAAAAATTACACATTTCAATGATACTGCTTATGATATTATCTAAAACTAGCTGCCCGAGGTTTCACCCGTGAGGATGCCCATAGTAACTGCATTTTCCGAGAATAAGCCTATATCACTTCCCGGCCCATGGACCTTTAAGCCAAAAATGACGTAAAGATCGTGATAGATGGACAAACCAACAAACAAACTTTCGCATTTATAAAAACTATCAGTATATACCTATCTAGCTATGGAGAGGGCTATGCTCGGGGTTTCCCTGCGTGATAAATTCCGAAACGAGGAGATCCGCAGGAGAACGAAAGTTACCGACATAGCTCTCAAAGTTAGCAAGTTGAAATAGCAGTGGGCAGGCCACATCGCTCGCAGAACCGATAACCGATGGGGAAGAAAGGTTCTCGAGTGGCGACCACAAACCGGAAGACGTAGTGTAGGACGACCCCCCACTAGGTGGACCGATGACCTTGTCAAAACCGCGGGGAACCGTTGGATGCAAGAGGCGAGTAGCCGATCCAAGTGGCGTTCTATGGGGGAGGCCCATGTTCAGCAGTGGACGTCTTCCGGCTGATGATGATGATGATATACCTATCTATCTCTATCATCTACGTATCAGTTACTATCTTACCTGATATTAAGCGCAAACGATGATAGAGCAAAGTAAAGTACAAGATGTTAAGTAAGAAATTGTTATGTATAAAATAACTTAATTAATAAAGAAAAGGTGCGAGCCATGGAGATTGCAGAGTATATTTAAAAAAAAGTAAAGTACAGGACTAAGTTGGATCCCGAAAGCAGCGATGGATTCTAGAGTAGAAACCTGAGCAGAACGAGCGATACAAGGGCGGGATTTTATTTCACGAGTTATAAGTATACTCTTATTTTTAAATTTACATATTATGTGATTTGTCTTACGGGAGTGGCATAGTACAAATTTGACCAAACTCCCAGGTAATTATAAATAAAGAATTAAAAAAAAAAAATTATACTCTCCTTTTTACCATTGACTACGAGAAAATAAATAGTAGTATAGCATTTATATTCATTAATAAAAACTATTTCAATGTAATAGCTCCATTCAGGCAGCCTGTGTGTACATTCAGTACGTTTTAGTTATATTTTGTACATAATTCGATTAATTCGTGCTTGTTACAAATTCATAATGTTTTTATTCTCTCGTGAGTAAAAGTGAGTTTTATTCACTGTTATCGATAAATCAAACGCCCTTTTTCGGGCAATGGTAAAAAACATATTTCTATTACGGTGGATAATATCTCACAGGTGCTACCTATACCACGTGTAATTGGCGGGGTGCGACTGTGCTACAATTTACTGAGGCAATTATCATGATAATTGTGCCCGCGACTGAGTTATTGTTTGTTCATTAAAATTACGCGCTGCTTATTACGGCAGCGAATACTTGATAGTGTATTCGGTTGTATTTAAGTGGTTTTCACAACTGTTGCACAACCAATTAATCTTATCATTGTTGTTAGAAAATATTGTTTTAATAAAGGAGCTGAAGAGTTTGTGACTCGTAAGATGTGATGACATTAGTGATCTTGTAGTATCTATTTACTTTTTATACTGTCTTTTTGAAATTCATAAATTCTGGCTTTTTATTTTAACTTTTTTTTGTATTTATTAATTAATTTGAATTGTTGATTTGATGTTTTTTGTGTAATTTTTTCAAACACAATGTAACAATTGTTAATGAATAAATTGAATTGAATTGAATTGAACAAAATTTTAATTTAAACGTAAATAATAGGGTCGTAGTAATAAAAGTGTCCATATCTTTCTTCTCGCACGAAAACTTTGATGTGCTTTTTTATAGCTAATTGGCTTGCATTCGCTATCGCACCTGCTGTTGAAGCGAATGAATATATGCAATAAGAATAGTGGATTGGTGTTTCATCGATGAATCAAACGCCTTTTTTCGACTGGGAACGGTAAAAATATATTTCTACTAGTTTCTGCCCGCGGTTTTTACCCACGTTCCCACAGGAACCGTGCATTTCCTCGGAACAAAAAGTAACTTATGTTACTCTCGGGTCCATAAACTATATCTATGCCAAAAATCACGTCGATCCGTTGCTCCGTTGCTGCGTGAAAGAAGGAGAAACCAACAAACACACTTTCACATTTATAATATTAAAATTATATACTAAGTATAAGAAAGTAGGATAACATAAAAATCAAATACCCGAGAATTGGTCCAGAATCCAAATGATAAAAAGATAACTCTAACCTATGGCGATTAAAAAAATAAATTTAATGCCAGAAACCTGTTAGAGAATGCCCGACCTAATTAAAAAAAGAATCAAATTGAAACACTTCAATTATCTTCTAATCAATGGTTAAATGGGCCCTTTCAGCAGAAACCCTTTTAGGATTCAGTTATTACTCAGTAATTGTAAAGCTCAAGATACGTTCAGAATTTAATAGGTGCCTATCTCCTTTGTGAGCCATTGTAATGAGGGTCAAAGACAAAACATTACTGTTCAGTGTAATAAAATATATTCGAAGCAATGAAAACACCTTGCCCGGAGACAAAAGCTTTATCTTTTGTCATATAAATTACGTTTCTAACATTACGATTCTACAAGAGAATTTTGTAAGATAAATTAATTATAACTGTAATAAATGCTTTAATCTAGCTTAGAGCTTAGATCATTAATTTTTTTTTTATGTTATAAGGTAACGAGACGAGCTGGTCGTTTGCCTGATGGTAAGCATAACGCCGGCCCATAACAATTGCAGTGCCACCCAGAACTTTGAAACACAAAGGCCTGCGCGGCACTGCAATGCGCTCGTTACCCTGAGACATTAGGTATTAAGTCTCATAAGCCCAGTAATTTCACTGGACACTCTGCTCATCAAACCGGAACACAGCAATGCTTGCACACTACTGCTTGGCGGCAGACTTCACGAGCAAAGCGGTGGTAACAACCCAGACGGACATTCGCAGAAGAGTTAGTCCTCTCTTAATGGTTTATATCGCGTTTATTTACATTATAAACCGGCGAAACAAGTCGATGTAACAAAAAAAAAACATGACTGCCCTAGTCTTTATTACTAGGGATGATGTAAGGATTCCAACGATACCCTGCACTTCCTAATCTGTTCAGGCATTTAAAAGTTATGCTGGTAAGAATCTTTTTTTTTAACGGGCTACTTGCCTTCATTAACTAGCTAATAGGAGTTTTGGCGGGAATGCGAAAATATGCTGTTGTTGATTTTGTGTTATTTACTAAAACCTGTGTTTTATCTTTTTATGGATTATTAACCATTAAGTGTTCGTGAACGTGCATGAGTGAAAGGCAAATAGGACAAAGACGAAAAACGTGTATTTTCGTATTCTATCCAAAACTCCATAGAAGCTTCAGTAAAGTATCCACCGCTTTACTGAAGCGTCACTTTGACTCGAGCGCACCTAGACTAAATTTTACCGTGACTTTAACGACTTCCATACACCAAAACTAGAGATTTATTATATATTATTATTATTCATATAACTTGACTCTGGCTAAATACGCAAATCGCGTGGAGCCAAAAAAAAAACAAAAAAAAAACTAGCTAATACATAAATAAACACTACATCTAACCGAGCTAGCTACAAAAGAAGAATGGTAAGAATCTTACATACAGACATACATTAACCATAAAAACATTACACTCCCTTTTTGTGCAGTTGTGTATAAATGAAGGAGTTTCTCAAATCAACCCGGATAAAGGTTGGAAATATAATACATTCCTTGCAAAGAGTTAAAGTACAGCATATTTGCAGGGTTGCTATGCATTGTGGTGCACCCTGGGTAACTGCCAGGAACCTCCCTCGGTTGATCCATCCAACAACATCAAGGTGTGTGTGAATTTATCACACTTGCTCTAAAATGGTGTGAAGGAAAACATCGTAAAGAAATCGACATGTTCAAGACCACAGGACTTTTGAATTGGTGGATTTCACATCATGTGAAGCTGTCGTTGAGCGAGTGTGGCCGAGCGGGAACTTGGGCGACTTAATCCGACGCACCATAGTTCGAATCTCGACTCGGCCCGCACCAATGACTTACCGATATCAAGCTATGTGCGGATTCTTCACACTCGCTCTAAAACGGTGAAGGAAAACATCGTGAGGAAATCGGCATGTTCAAGAACCACAAAATTCGAGGACATGTGACATCCACCAAGCCGCACTGGGCCCGCGTGGTGGATTATGGCCCATACCTCTTTCTCCTCTCTGAGATCATACGTCTCTGAGAGAAGGCCGGTATACCAGCAGTGGGAGCGTAAGAGGCTGATAATGAAGCCGTTACATCAAGCTGCACTGAGCCTGTGTTACCATACTCTCTTTGAGAGAGGCCTGTACGGTGTACCCCAGCAGTGGGAGCATGATAGGCTGATGATGATAGAGAATAACAGCCCGAATAACTTAAAGATTAATTATTATTAATAAGTGCACGCATGTTGAGATAACTAAGCTAATCATGTAATAAATTATGGTCGACGGGACATATTTTTTTTTAAATTAATCACATAAGCAGAATTCGACCTTATCACCGTAGCAAAGTCTATGAAACAAATTATAACCATTATGAACCGATTTATCACATTTTACAGTCATTATTCAATGATATGCTGGCAATTATCCAATTGCGTTCAAGAACAAACTAAACTAGTACCTACTTCATTCCTTACGGTTTATTTATCCTTACTATTTATTGTACGTATGGGCAGTTCTGTGCCACTATTGACCAAGCACAGACGCAATGTGTATGTAAAAAAATAGTGCATTCAGATAGCTGATTTAATATTGCTTACAACATGAAGAGTGTTCTTTGGATCAATTGTTTTTATTGTATTTTTATATCACTATTTGTTCCAAGTAACAGTGCTCCCAAGACCCAACAGAGTTATTCGGAAACCAACTCTTGTGATTTAGGGGCATTAGCTGAAGAGATCGCGGGTTACGAGTCAGTGGTAAAGCGTATAGTTGACTATGTCGTGGAGGGAGCTTTCAAAAGTCAAACCTATAACCAGTGAGTTACTGAAATTATATTATTTAAATGTTTTTTACCAGGTGGTAGAATAAACTCTTCTGCGATTGTCCGTCTGGGTGGGGTACCAACGATTTGCTCGTGTAGTCTGCCACCAAGCAGTAATGTGCAAGCATTGCTGTGTTCCGGTTCAATGAACAAAGTAGCCAGTGAAATTACTGGGGGAACGAGCGCAATACAGTGCAGCTAAGGCCTTTGTGTTCCAAAGTTTTGAGCGGCACTGCAATTATTATGGGCTGGCGATATATACTTACTATTAGGCTAATGTCCGCCTCGTTATCAAATAGTATAAAAAAATACAGAATGAATTTAAGATTATTAATGAAAAGTGACTTAGAAAGTACTCATAAGTACTGTACCACCTCGTTAATCGGTGTGATTTACTTGAGGGCCCATTCTCATTCTATGTTTGACGTCCTAGATTAGACGCCATCGACCACAATGGCACTTTAATTTTTTTGAATGGCAAATCCTACTTCCTACTATCCTACTAATATTATAAATGCGAAAGTTTGTGTGTGTGAATGTTTGTTACCACGTATCTCCATAACAACTAAACCGATTTTGGAATATAAATAGTTTAGGTTCTGGAATAACACATTGCCACGTTGAATGGCAATGCTTAATCTTTGACCTAAGTAGAGGCCAGCATTTTGGTCACGTGTGGCTTCGACCAGACGCCCTGAAAGCTATAATGATATATACCACACGAGCAAAGACCTGGGCAGAAGCTTCACCTGCGTGCGAGATTCCCACAGAAACAGTGCCTTTTTCTGGGATATAAATTACCATGTGTCACTCTCCAGTTCATATACTATATCTATGCACAAACTCGGATGCTCCGATGCGACCAGAAAGAAGGACAAACCAACAAACACACTTTCGCATGTATAATGGTACCGATATAATTATAAGTAAATTTATATAAGAAAGACTGTAAATGTCTAGTCTGTAAGTTCTAGTGCACCTAAAACGAGACGATTAGAGTGTTCTTAAAGATACGCAAACTCAATAGTCGAGCCATCGACTTTTCACAAGACTGATAAGATAATAATATTATTATGAAGGAGCTCCTTACAAAACACACTAACAAGAGTCCCAGAAGTATTTAGCTGTCCATCAAACGCTGTTCGTAAACGAATATAGACGTTTTAGACAGCTGATTTTGTTTACGATAAGATAAAATAGACGCACTTACTATAAAAGGGTTCGCCTTCAACAAAACAGAGTATCTTGTCTCGTTTATTGCCAAATATGAATTTGTTTTCGACTATATTGGGAGTTCTTTTTATCATTACTGCTAATGAAGCAAAGGCTGTAACGAAATCAGATACATGCGAAGGTATTCTTGGAGAACAACTGATTGAAGAGATAGGGTCGTACGAAAGTGTACGAGACGAAATATTAGAATATGTGATTCAAGGTGAATTCAAGGGGAAAACTTATGATGAGTAAGTTTGTAGTATAGCTTAGTTAAGCAACCACAGAACTTATCCTTTGTCTTTTAACTTCTAATATTGATTATTTTTTTATTAATACATGTTTTGTAATAATTAATTTGGTGTAAAAAAATTGCTTTAAAAAAGCGACGAACCGACTTCAGTGACAAACTACTGAACCGATTTTGATTAAATTTCTATGGGACCAATCTATAGAAAGTATACCCTTTCAAATAAAAAATAAAAAATTCCAAATCGGTTTATAAATGACCGAGATCTGAGGTAACAAACGTAAAAAAAATAAAAATACCCGACGAATTGATAACCTCCTCCTTTTTTGGAAGACGGTTAAAAAATTAATAAAATATTGAGTTGTGAATATTTGCAAGCCTGAAACGGCAAAATAAGAGGTTATTTTCCATACTAACAACTATTTTCGTTTGCTTATTTTTTTTTAATTTATATAAGAGAGTTAGGGTGAATCACCCAAACGTCAGCACTGCACCAAATAACAGCACCTTGGCGAAAAAGTGCAAACCATATATTACTGTGTATGGTTCTTACATTGCCAATTGGAAAAAAATACGGCAGAATTCATCTTTTTAACAATAGCAAAGTTTTTAATACGAAAAGGCTAAAAATGGCGCCAACAAAGTGATTCAAAGAAGTCCTTCTGCAGTTATTGTAATTTTGCGGCCATTTTGATTGAACGACGGTAAGATCTTACCTGCTTCAAATTAACATTATATTTGTAGTGATTAGATGATTTTAATGAAATTGTATCTATTAAGTGTTTTATAAGTATTAAGACCCTTTTTAGAATAAAACATTTAATGTTTTCCTTTAACTAATTGCTAGAAAGAGGATGCCAACAATTGGGTACAATTTTTTTAGATTTTCTAATTTATCAGCACCCATGTTGATATGTGGATTTAAGAGGCTACAGCTCGCCATACTTTCCATATAAACGCTCGTACGCGATTATAGTGTCCTAAAAATTTTTTCTTTAGAAGTTTTGAGCAAATAGGTATCATGTACTCTAAATCTAGGATTCCATGGGAGCAAAAATTTAAAATTTTGAGATTCCAACTCAGCACAAGCCTTCAAAAATCAGCTTTTTTGGACAAATTTTACCTTGACTTTAGCCGTTCACAGGGTTCTCATAAATCTAAAATTCAATAAAAAAACACTTCCATATATCCTTGGACATGTAATGGAGATTCTAAATAACAAACATTTATTTCACAAACTTGTAAGGCATTTTCAAAAACACGTATTTCCTGGAAAACGTTTTAGGAAATTACCACGCACTAATTGTTTTTGGAAATTTTCTTTGGAAATTTATTTCTATATTTTCAGAATGTGAACCGAAGCCTCTGGCGTTGTCTCTCCTTTTTCAGTAATGCCTGTTTTTCTTCGATGAACAAAAAAGCCTTTAGTGAAGCGATTATCGTGGTGTGCAAAACCAAATTAGTTTACACACATTAAGGTGCCGCTTCATGACCCGCCTAACGCAAAAATGGCCTAAAGGGTTTTTTGATCATCGAAGAAAAAGAAGCATTACGGAAAAGGAGAGACAACGCCAGAGCCTTCGGTTGGCATTCTGAAAATTTTGAAATAAATTTCCAACAAAATTTTCGAAGACAATTAGTGCGTGGTAATTTCCTAAAACTTGTTTCAGGAAATACACGTGTTTTTAAAAATGCCATACAAGTTTGTGAAAAAAATGTTTGTTATTTTGAATCTGCATTACATGTCCAAGGATTATATGGAAGTGTTTTATTGAATTTTAAATTTATGAGAACACTGTGAACGGCCAAATTAAAGGTAACATTTGTCCAAAAAAGCTGATTTTTGAAGGCTTATACTGAGTTGGAATCTCAACATTTTACATTTTTGCTCCCACGGAATCCTAGACATAGACCACATGATACCTTTTTGCTCAAAACATCTAAATAAAAATTTATTAGGACACAATAATCGTGTACGAGCGTTTGTATGGAAAGTATGGCGAGCTGTAGCCTCTTAATGTAGGACGGATGACCTTGTCAAAACCACGGTGAACCGTTGGATGCAAGAGACGAGTAGCCGATCCAAGCGACGTTCTATGCGGGAGGCCTATGTTCAGCAGTGGACGTCTTCCGGCTGATGATGATGGCGATTCATCATGATGATGATGATGGCGATTCATCATGATGATGATGATGAATTGGATTCACCTGAACCCGATTTTTAACTTGAGCTCTCATTTCGCGCAATAATTAGATTACAAAAACAAGAAAAGAAGAAAAAAGTGACAAAGATTAGTAAGACAAAAGTAAATTACTGAAAAAAACTGAAATAAAAAGAGTTTTAACGGTAACTTGTTACGGATATATTTTCTTGGAATACCTAGGTCTAATTCTAAATGGCCTATATTTGAATAAAAGCCTTAAAACTCTATTTGTAGAAGAATTTTATTTGCTCCAATCTTGGTGCTGATAATTGGGTAATTTCGTGCCAATAACTGGGAACAAGCATGCCAATAAATGGAGATACGATCATTTTTCAATCTCTTTTAATATTCTCTCGTATTGTTAACATTATCGTTTCAAAAGTTATACAAATATAAAGATTAATAAACAAGATGTTTAATAATCGCAACAATTTAGCTGATATAAGTTGCTTTTAATTTAAAAAACCAATTTGAAATGAGACAACCTCTTAAAGTGCTGATAATTGGGTGTTTTACCCTAATTGCAAATAAATGATTAGAATTTGAATTTCAATCAAATTAAAATCTTAAATTTAATCTTGGACTACCGAGTGCCTTCGAATTCGTTTTTTTATAATAGATATGTGCTGATAGCAGACTTGAAAATTTTGTTAGACTTTTATGAGGTTATATTAATTAGCTGTAATATTAATTTAATAGAGATAGTATATTTATAAACATACGAATACGCTTAGTAGAAGTGACAGGTGACCAACGAGCTGGCGCTTACCTCGGTCAACGTATTAGTTTAGCTATTCAGCGAGGTAATGTCGCCAGCTTTTTGGGCACCCTACCTGCAGAAGGCGACCTTAATGCTGTTTTTTATTTATAAGGTTTTGTTTAATTTTGTTTTTAATTGATAAATTCTTAGTTTTTTATTAACATACAAAGAGGGCAATCAGGCTGATGAAAAATATACTAAGTAATTCATCTGGTTATGCTCTATAACTGATTTAATTTGTTTTCATTCTATAATCGGTTTTATGTTAGTTAGACCGCAATAATCGATGCATTGGAAAATATAGCACGCTAGAAAATACCTACTTACTTTGTCTTGAAGACTCCCGCTGTACATATGGGTTTATAAAATTGAGCTAAGTATCGTGTATAATTTTTAACTTGTATTTATTTCTTTATTACAGATTGGCTAATTTTGTAGACAAGTTTGGAGCTCGACCTTCAGGGTCTGAAGCGCTGGAGCAATCTATCGATTACATGATAAATCTGTCTTTATCTGAAAATATTGATGACATTACAACTGAACATGTGCAGGTATACTTAAAATTAGCCTAAGTTGCTTTTGAAGTATGCTCTTTCAGATAGTTCTTCAGCCTTGTTAACGTTGCTGTTACTATATGAATCATTATCACTCACCCATACTGATTCGTAGGTCCAAGGTTCTTATCTTACTTCTTTAGGTTCTTAGCTTGAGGTGTAGGAACACATAGTGATACAACCATAGGACATCTTCTAGTGCTTAAACGGCCAGCTACCATCCTTAAGTTCGACATTGGTCCTGTTTTACGGAAGTTCCATTGAGAGCTAGTTCTATTACAGGTTTACCTTATTCACTACCTTTGACCGTTTTCACTTCACCACTTTGACCATTTACAGAACCTCAGTACATCTGTCTTTAAAAATCATGGACCATTACTTGTTACGATATAAACCAAAAGAAATCTGTAAAATAAAGTCTAAAAATAAAATTGCGAAGCTGTATTTGTGTAATCTGTCTGAAAGTACAAGGTCTAGCTGTTCATGTTACGTCATTATTATTCTCATAGTTATTTCTTTATAGGTACCTCGATGGGAACGGGTTGAAGAAAAAATAACGATGATCAAACCACGATTAAAAGATATAGCTGTGCTTGGACTCGGAGGGAGCGTGAGCACTCCTCCTGAAGGAATCATAGCTGAAGTAATTGTATTTGATAGTTTCACATCTTTTGAATCTGCACCAGCGGAAAAAGTTAGTGGCAAAATTGTTGTTTGGGATCCTAAATTTACAAAATATGGTGACACAGTAGCATATAGGACACAGGGAGCAAGAACAGCAGCTTCTAAAGGAGCTGTTGCATCTCTAGTTAGATCTATAGCCCCGTTTTCTATTAACTCCCCACATACGGGAAGCCAAACCTATGATGAAAATGTACCAAAAATACCTACTGCAGCGATTACTTTAGAAGACGCCGATTTGTTAAGGAGGATGTACAACCGAGGTGAGACAGTAGTTCTACATATCACAATGCAATCGTTGACATCTACTCACATGTCCCGCAATACAATTGTTGACGTTAAAGGAACTGAACATCCTGAGAAGCTGGTGATAGTATCGGGACATATTGACAGTTGGGATGTTGGACAAGGGGCTATGGATGACGGCGGAGGCTTGTTCGTAAGTTGGGCTGCACCAGTTATCCTCAATCGATTGCAACTGAAACCTAAAAGAACAATCAGATCAATATTTTGGACAGCCGAAGAACTAGGCTTGATTGGTGCGATTGCATATGAGGAGCGACATAGAAACGAAAGCCATAATATCAATTTTATCATGGAATCTGATGAAGGAACTTTTGCGCCCCTAGGTTTGGCAGTAGCTGGAAACCAACAAGCGAGATGTATTGTCGCTGAAATTTTGAAACTCTTCAAGTCAATAAACGCTTCAACTTTAGTAGAGGAAGATAGTCCAGGATCTGATATAACTGTTTTTACAAACAGGGGTTTACCAGGAGCCAGTTTACTGAACGCAAATGAGAAGTATTTTTGGTTCCATCACACAGAAGGCGACACTATGAATGTTGAAAATTCAGAAGAGCTTGATCTTGGAGCTGCATTTTGGACTGCAGTTGCATATATCATTGCTGATATATCAGTTGATATCCCACGATGAGCTTTTGCTATGTGCCCAAGAGCTTTCAATTTATTCGGTTAATGTAATTTCAACAAGAGTTTATAATAAACAAGAGATAATCTTTTTCAATTTTCTTGAAGTATCCTTAAATCAATAAGGGCGTGAATCCTTTATCTACGCTTCATTTTCTTTTAGGATCGGAGCTTAGGGACCTCTAATCGGGCGGGAATATTATATAGATATTTTCTTCGACAGAGGAAAAAGAAAATTTTCCCGGTAAACTGGATTCACGTCCCGATAAATGTCTTAAATAATGTTATCGTCTTGCCGCCATAAAAATAAAACTAATATTCTCGTAAGAACTATTTTTTGGGCATATTGTAGCTAAAACTTAAGCGGATCACTGTTTCATATAAAGATATTTCTTGTCTTATAGATTATTGTTATTGTTAGTGTAAATCTCTATCCTGGAAATTAAAGCAACGACCAAGTTTTACTCGAGAATAGGAATTAACCTACGCATTTTTTATCTTTATAACTATCTTTTTTTCTACTTTTACAAATGAAGATAAACAACACATCAACCAACAAAAAGAAAACCTTATTTTCGCGGAAAAAGAGAGACGTAGAAAAATCACAGCGCGCAAACAAATTGATAGTATTCAAACATAATTTTATCAATCAGGAGTGTCCCATTTACACTCCAGAATTCAAATAGAATTCCAAGAAGCTCATTTGCTATTCCATATGCACGAACACGTGCAACTTAGATGGGCTCGCGGTAAAGTACCAGCTCGAGAGCTAAATGGAACACGTCTTTCTAAGGCATTAGTACCTGAGTACTGTCGACTTTCCGGGTGCGTGAACACTTAGCTCTTCCCATTAAGAACTGGCACTTTCTTCGAATTCTTGAAACGTGTTATATTTTACGATATGTTACAAAATACTATTTTTATAAGTGACTAGCTTCTGCCCACGGTTTCTACAGGAACTGTGCATTTTTCGGGGATAAAAAGTATCCTATGTTCTCTCCGGCTTTTAAACTATTTGTTGGTTAAAAATCACGTCGAACCATTGCTCCGTTGCTGCGTGAAAGAAGGACAAGCCAACAACCCAACACACCAACAAACACATTTTGGATTTATTATAGTAAGCCTTAGCTGTGACCTTAGGGTTCACCAGTGTGGAGATCCCACAAGAACCATGCGTTTTCTCAGATAAAAAGCAACCTATATCACTTTCCACCCCATATTTTTAGACTACCGAATAACGAAACGAGCTGGTCGTTGGCCTGATGGTAAGCACATCGCCAGCCCGTAACAGTGCAGTGCCATTCAGAAGTTTGAAACGCAAAGGTCTGCGCGGCATTGCATTGCGCTAGCTCTCTATGCAAAAAATCACGTCGGTCCGTTGCTCGATTGCTCAAAGAAGGAAAAACCAACAAACTCGCTTTCGTATTTATCGGAGTAGGGATGAGGTTGCTTTCGACCACTGTCTCACCTGCATGTTGAGTGTGAGTTTCTTCGCAGTTTTCGCGAGAACGGCCAAAGTCAAGGTAAAATTTGTCCAAAAAAGCTGATTTTTGAAGGCCTGTACTGAGTTGGAATCTCAAAATTTTACATTTTTGCTCCCAGGGAATCCTAGATATAGAGCACATGATACCTATTTGCTCAAAACATCTAAAGAAAAAATTATTATGACACTATAATCGCGTACGAGCGTTTGTATGGAAAGTATGGCATGTAGCAGCCTCTTAGGCCATACTAAAAGCACGCGTGATGATAGTTCACAAACAGAGCGCTAGGGGCGCTGGTTTGATTATCACAAGGGGCACTATTTTTATACAAAATCTACATAAAAGCGGTCACTGTCTTGTTGCAAAACTTACACTATGCGCTCCGGTCATAATCCGACGCAGAAGTGGCCGAAAGTGATAAACTACTAGCTAGATACTACTGTAGTGTGTACGTAGCCTAAGTGATAGATATAAGCAGCTAGTTAATAAACGAACGTCAAAGGGAGCACACGTCTTTTAATTTCGCCCAATCCCCGGCAACCTGCTGCCTCTACATGCACTTAGGCTACGTACACACTATACTACTAACTAGCTAGATAGAATATAGGACTGGTTTTTCAATACAGCTGCTAATAGGTGCTTGGCGATAGTTTTTAACTTGAGAGTGTATTGCTATTTACACTATTTGTCCATATATTATT
This sequence comes from Crocallis elinguaria, assembly GCA_907269065.1. Lineage (NCBI taxonomy): Eukaryota > Metazoa > Arthropoda > Insecta > Lepidoptera > Geometridae > Crocallis > Crocallis elinguaria. Next base: position 12,924,850 of record OU026080.1, on the reverse strand, counting down.
TGCAGTAACAATTAAATAAATATTTCAATAATATTACTAAAAAGGGATAGCGTACCTTAAATAGATAGCTTATACCTTAGTGGAGGATATCAAATGTATTTATTTGACTCAAGATAATTTAGGTAGAGAACCCAAAGGCCACCAATTTAGGGATAAAATAAGGGCCTTGTCAATATTTCGTTCGCAATTTTGTTAGAAAAGTGTCTTATTTCCTTATTTATTATTGAAAAGAGCTTCAGCATTGTTTCAAATATGAATCAAAACAATTTATTAATATAGTTTGAGTCATTGTTATTGATATTTATTTATGTTATTCACAAAAACATAAATAAATCACAAAGAAAACGTTGTTATAGCAGATTCCATTTGCTCTCATCAAACAAATGCCAAAATAAACAGGTTTCTGATTTGCAGCTATTTATTTTGTTTAAATATTTTTTCTCTCAATATTGTGATTTGGAGAACGTGACTGCGTTCCTGAATAAAATGCAATTGGGAAATATTTTTGTTGAAATTTTCGTGGCATCGAATAATATGTTGATATCAGTGAAATTGCTGGGCTTAACATAGATTAGAATCTAACCTATGTACAGCGGATCTCTAACTTATTTGGCGTCGGACCCCTTTTGGAAAACGAAATATTTGACGGAGCCGTAATATAATCAAAAATTAAGCATTGCCATTCAACGTGGCAATGCTGCCAGCATTTTGGGAACGTTGCCTACTGGTAGCGGATTATTAGATTAAGATTGTAAATAAATTAGTGTGTATTTTATTTAGTTATTTTAGTTTATGTTGTTTACTTTTTCTGTTATTATAATCAAAAATTGGTTTTATGTGATATAAATTTGCATCAAATGAGAGGTATGATATTGTTTATATTTTCATCAATTGTTTTACGTCAGGCTTGATAAAAGAGACAAATTACATAGATGAAATGTTTATATAGATTTTATTTTAATCTGCAACTTTATAGTAGTCCTTTGTATTATTATTTTTCCCTAGCTGCTGCCCCGCGGTTTCACCCGCGTGGAGATTTTGGATTACATGGTTTTTATTTTTTTGCGCGGAACCCTAATTCGTTTTCTAAAATTAAAGTAGCCTTAGTTTACTCCTTGTAAACATCAGCTATCTGCCAGTGAAAGTCCCGTCAAAATCGGCCCAGCCGTTTCGGAGATTGCCCGAAACAAACAGATAGACAGACAGACAAAAATTTTAAAAATGGTTGTTTTGTCATACGTACCGTATATACTTTCATATGAATTCGGTAAAAAGTTGTTATTTTGATATTACAAACAGACACGTATATGTATAGATTTAGATTAGTATTTTCGCAGAGCCCCCACAGAGGCTTTGCGCTTTCCCTAGGGCTCCGCGGAGCACACTTTGAGTGGCTGGATTAGATGATACAATAGATTAGCGAAAGATGAACAGAAGAGACGGCTAAAATTAAGTGTTTTCATTACCAGAACTCCACTCCGGAACGCATTTATTATCTGGCTCTATCTAAATTACAATTAATACCAGCTAATGCTGAATTCGTTTTAATTAAATTTGAGGCAATAAGGGTTATCATTACTGAGTATCTAGAGATATAATTTTACGGTTCAGCACGTTTTCCTTAAATCCCCTTAAATTTTACACGGATATTTTAATTTTTTTTATGTTAGTTGGTAACGAGACCAGCTGGTCGTTTGCCTGATGGTAAGCATAACGCCGGCCCATAACCATTGCAGTGCCACCCAGAACTTTGAAACACAAAGGCCTGCGCGGCACTGCAGTGCGCTCGTTACCCTGAGACATTAGGTATTAAGTCTCACAAGCCCAGTCAGTAATTTCACTGGATACTCTGCTCATCAAACTCATCAAACCGGAACACAGTAATGCTTGCACACTACTGCTTGGCGGCAGACTTCACGAGCAAAGCGGTTTTTGATTAGTTTTTCTATTAAGGTAAAACGGTTAAGTGAATTGGTGACATAATACATAATAACAGAGCCTCGACCACTGACGCTGTATTTATGAAATCTGAAGGATATGCAGCTCCAATTTGGTAGACTTCCAGTTGATAGGACTCTTCTTCTTGAGTGTCCCTCTGGGTAGGTACCAACGCTTTGCTCGTGTATAATCTACTGCCACCAAACAGTAATGTGCGTGCAAAATTTTATTCACGATAGAAAGTAAAAGGTGTGTTAGTGAAATTACTGGGCTTATGAAGCTTAATACTTAATGTATCAGGGTGGCGGGCACACTGCAGTGCCGCGCAGGACTACGTGTTTCATAGTTCTGAATGGCACTGCAATTGCTATGGGCCGTGGCCGTATGGGCCGTATGGGCGTTTTGCTTATCATCAGGCAAAGGACCAGCTCGTCTCGCTAGCAAATAATATAAATAAAAAAATAAAAAGTATACGGTTTTATGTTATTTTATGTTATTTTTCTTCTCTTATTTTTATTTCATATAATTTAAATTTAAGATAGGTATTAAAAAATGATCCATTAAAAGAAACATAGAGGATGTGTCATAAAATGCTATTGAAATAACTGATAGGTACTAAAACCCCTAACGATTTCTAATTTGAAGTGGACTTTGCAGATTCCTTTAATGTTCTACAAGAGTGAGCGCGCTGCATTGCACAAACAGTTTGAAGAGCGGTATTACACTTCTATACGATCGCTCCGAGCTTTGTCACAGTTCATAAAAGACGCAGTGAACTCACTCTCAAAAATGTTTTTTTTTTTTTTTGTTATTTGGTAACCAGACGAGCTTGTCGTTTGCCTGATGGTAAGCATAACGCCAGCCCATAACAATTGCAGTGCTACCCAGAACTTTGAATCACAAAGGCCTGCGCGGCACTGCAGTGCGCTCGTTACCCTGAGACATTAGGTATTAAGTCTCATAAGCCCAGTAATTTCACTGGATACTCTGCTCATCAAACCGGAACACAGTAATGCTTGCACACTACTGCTTGGCGGCAGACTTCACGAGCAAAGCGGAAGTAACAACCCAGACGGACACTCGCAGAAGAGTTAGTCCTCCCACTAACAAAATATGCATGATATTTAGCTTCCATGGTATGGTTGTTAGATCAATGGACTTAGTAAGGTACGTATATTTTGTTCCCAAAAACACTTGGTTCCATATAAGGGTATTGAAGGTCTATGCAGGCCTTTAGGTCGTTAAGGGTCATGGTTAATGTATATGACGCAATTGTATGAATCTGTACTCGTGACCTCTACCACAACTTAGGAAATTTGCATATACTTAGCAAATTCAAATACAGAGAAACGCTTTCCACTGTCGTTATTGAAGTAGGTATGGAATACGTGTTTCAACCGGCTTTATACAGTTTACCTACTGGTTTTCATTAGCTGGCTCTGAGCTTTGGTTTTTCTATAAAAAATGGCAGTGCTCGTGAAATGCTTCTGCGATTTCCACTGCCATTATTGCTTCGCGATCGCGCTTGGCTCTAGTTTGTAGTAAATCAAACTTTTATTGGAAGACGTTGTATAATAAACGGACAAGAAATTCTTGCATTTTCTTTAACAAGATAAAACTTGTCTTTATTTTCAATCCTTTTCTTATATAATGGTTTCAAAGTATGAAACATCCCCGATAAAATTTTAAATCTTCTATTTATCTCTTTGTCTTTTTGTTTTGCTTTATCTTTTTGTTGCCAATTTTGTATAGTTTTAAAATTAGGTGTTTGACTACAATTTTTTGTTGCAGGTTATGTAATTACATTATCACATAGAGTACCGTATAAAACCAGGCGAATGAATATGACTAAACTATCTTAACCTTAACCAGTGGGTGGAATATCCAGCGCATAGGCAGCTGCATTCACTGCGAACACCAAGATCACTGCTAAGCGTGGTGTATTGTGTCAAGCGTATGTTCAGTAGTTCATAGCTTTTCGGCCGTTGATGATGACGATTACGTTGTTACAAAATTGAGCTGATGTCATGATGATGGAGCCGGAGTGTATTATTGGTTTGCATTACCACGTACTTTGCCTTTACCATTCAATATGGGGTAGTAACATTTACCTATCGATATATCTGTGTGTGGTGCAACCAGCTTAACCTCGTGCCAAGTCAATGACGCGTAACTTCTGACGGTATCAATTAAACGGGGTTCAGTGTGAGGCTAACTTCTTATCGCGCGCCGCCGACTCCAGAAACTAAGAAACGTATATCTCGAACTTTAAGGAACTTGGGCATATAAACTTGAACTCCAATGTACTTGAAATTAGACGATTCTCTAACGACAACTATTTGGAAGATTGAAGTTGGAGCGGCTGTAGTCTCGTGTTTAGTTGAAAGGTATGGTAAGTGGTGGTTTGAAGATTATGTGTATCAGAGGTAGGAGTCCACAGCCAATCGATGGATTGAATTCTGAAATAAGCGTGAAGGCGCGTCTTGTGAAGGAAATCGTTAGCACTTTATCCCGGCGACGGTCCGAGCTGAAGTCCATACCGCACTGTTCAATCTACGTGGTGCTAGTCGCCACATACCACTTTTTTAATGGCTGATTGCCTTTGCTCTCTCCGACCGTTCGGTGAGGCTGTAACGGTCTAAAGATCAACAACACGATTAGCAAAAAAAGGGTGCGAGCCCTGGAGCTTGCAGAGTGTAAATGTAAGTAATAAATAAAAAAAAAAAGATCAACAACACGAACCTTCAAAAAAAATGAAAAGGTCAGGATGCAACCATCGGTAGAATTTTCTAACCCTTGCCTGACTAGCGACTACCGTCAAGATGAAAATATGTCATCAAGCCACTATCGGTGTGTTCTAGAAGATTCCCTTCTTGCAGTTGCGTTTGATCACATCCTATCACTTAAGATAAAGTGACATTTTTATACTATTGGATAACGAGACGAGCGGATTCCTGGTGTTGCCATAACGCAAGCCCATAGCAATTGCAGTGACACTCAGAATTTGGAACAAAAAGGCGTTTGACCTAATGTCTCATAATAACAGTAATTTTGCTGACTACTATGCTCGTCAAACTAGAACACAGTAATGCTTGCAGTAGAATCTATACTACTTTGCAGCAGACTACACGAGCAAAGCGGTGGTATCCGCCCAGATGGACACTCAAGAGCTAGTCCTACCCCTTGGTAATAGTCCAAACCAAACGTATAAAATGTATAAAAAGAGCTTTTTAAAAAAACATTACTAGAGGATCACAAATCAATTTGCAACCCTTCCAGTGCTGGATCGATCTCTCAATTTTGTACGTGTGTGTATAAACTTAAAGGTGAACTGAAAAATATTTTCGTTTCAATAACAAAAAAGTCGCAGCTTACAAAAGTGTTAGCCCACACGTGTCTGGCCGCGTGATAAGTGTGTTGTTAGAATTCCTATGCTTTACGTTTTCAATTTATGAAACGAAGGGCTTTCGAAATTCAATCTGTGAAAGAGAGAGAACTTTACGTGGCGGAGCGGAGATAACGGATATTTCACCGCTTGTGATGTCAGGCGGACTTACTGATGTGGGATTTTGGATGACTCATTGTATGTTTCTATTTTGATATTCTTTGAAAAAGTAGATAAATAATCAGAGGGATGTGTAATTAACTTTTCAGGTGAAATACAATAAAAAATTAAAACAAGAAACTTCCAACTTATTTCATCACTCCATACACTCATAACATTGTTTTACGCAAACCACACACAGACACAACAACCCATATACCCACACAAGCACACACACCGATACACGCGCACACACACACACCGACATAAACACGCGCACACATCACACACACACACACACACGCACACACTCACGCGCGCAAGCATTCACATACACACTCCCTAATACTACACACGCCTCCATTAAACATAACTGCCATAATTATTATTAATTTTCTTCTCTGATGACTGTTTAGTAACAAATATTATTCATAGAATGTAAATCCATTATTGGCTATAAGTTTTAGATGTAAGTCCTAATAATTAATTGTATAAGAGCTGTGGATTTTGTTGAATAAATAAAAAAAAAAAAAAAAATGTTCATATACATATACCGTAACTAGGATTCCTTCTATCTTTAAATCCATGACTATAAAGACGAGTAACTATATGGTTGGACATGTACATTGTACCTACACATGGCCATAAAGGCCAGCAAATATGCGTCCTAATGATAACTGAACACTAAAACGGTTTTCGAGCTTTGCGTGTTATAAAAAAATATTAAGCCATCCTGGAGTAGCAAAAATGGAACACCAAAAATTAAAAAAAGCTCAAGATGTATATCAGTGCCCATCCGTAGGGTCATTCGTTATCATAACAATAATAATGATGCAGTTAAAGGGTTGTGTTTTAAACGTTGTCACTTATAGACAATACGAGCAAAGAGCATGTATAAAAAATACATAAGAATATTTTTTAAATGCTCTATACTTAGACATTAAATTGTCTTAAAGTCCAAATGCAAATCTAAGGCAGAAGTGTAACAAGTCGATGTAATAAAAGTAACATAAAAAACACGACTGATGCCCTAGCCAGTGTCACTTGGGATGATGTAAGGATTCTAATGATACCCCATAGGTATATTCAAATCTGTTCAGACATTTATAAGTTATAGTGGAATAGAGAAACTCACTCACAGACATACAAACATACATACATGAACCCTAAAAACATTACACTACTTTTTTGTGCAGTCGTGTAAATAATTTGATACTAGCTGTGTCCCGCGGCTTCGCCCACGTAGCCTAAGTTACACCCTGTAACATCAGCTATCTGCCAGTGAAAGTTCCATAAAAATCGGTCCAGCCGTTTCGGAGATTACCTGGAACAAACAGACAGACAGACAAAAATTTTAAAAATGGTTGTTTTGTTATATGTCCCGTATATACTTTCATTGCATTGCATTTAGTAAAAAGCCGTTATTTTGACATAACAAATAGACACTTCAATTTTATTTATTATTATAGATTTTTTAATGACACAAAGTCGAACTAACGATTGTAATCGCATTCAATGATAATACAAACACTTCCGAACAACAGAAGCGGAAAGTTGTCTACTAAATATTTTATGCGATGTTTATTTATACGATTTTCATTTTTATTTACCGCACAGTTCCACTTGAATTGTGATTTCCTCAAGTCGCGTCTCGAACAATATTGTCGATGGCGAACAGCTTCTGAGTTTATATTCCGAGTGTAATTTAAGATTTATTTTCGCCTTTAGGGCATAAATAAAACATGATTTTTATATTTGAAGATTTGAGGTAACTTTTAGAATCGAATTTAAATACTTCATCATCACCCATGAAGGCAAGATTTTGCCATAATATACCATGATTGGCAGGCGTCTTGATGATCGGAATAGATTATGATGTACTAGGAGAATGCTACCCATTCCCTGGATGCTTGCTCAGTAGTTGTTTCGTGTTAGGACACTTTACTTAAACTATTTGTCTAGTCTTTACCAGTATTGCGTTATTGTGACAACGATTCTCTTAGGTATAAGATTTATAAACAAAGAGAAAAATAATGGCGGCTGACTGATACTTAAATAAAACCAATTAGATTTATTTTTCTAAATAACCAGGCCTTTAAGAAGGGTTTATGTAAACTAGACAAAGGTGAATGCTATTTTAACCTTTGTTATCACAGTATTAAATCACTGCAATGTTCAATACAGTAGTCAGCTAACTGCCATACCACCAAAAGGTACTAAGTGTCCTTACGTGATATAGGAATTTGAAATCTGATGAAGGTATTCCTACCGTGACTGTACAATCAGACAGAAAAGTAAAAGGAAGAGTGATAAGTATTCTACTCCAGTTGTACTGTATGTACTCCAGTTTGTTACACTATTCAAGGAAGACTGTAAAAATGCACTGTCGACATAATTCATGTTTTCATAGGAAAATATAAAAAACAAATCCTACATGCTCTTCCTCAAGTATGTTTTATGGTTTCCTACAAAATGAAGTGCAAAAGTATGCATGAATTTATATTTTATATGTATACAGGGCTGTTGTCATAGTATATAATATTATTATCATATAGATGTAAATAAACGTTAGGCGTTTCTCTTTTATTTTTATGTTTTGCCAGTAAATAAGTGGGAGTTTCAGTATTTTTCTTTACTAGGTGGTAGAACTATCTCTTCTGCGAGTCTCCGTTTGGGTGGGTACCATTTTGCCCGTGTAGTCTGCCGCCAAGCAGTAATGTGCAAGCATTACTGTGTTTCGGTTTGATGAGCAGAGTAGCCAGTGAAATGACTGGGCTTATGAGATTTAATACCTAATGTCTCAGGGTAACGAGCGCACTGCAGTGCCGCGCAGGCCTTTTTGTTTCAAAGTTCTGAGTGGCACTGCAATTGTTATGGGCCGGCGTTATGCTTACCATCAGGCAAAAGACCAGCTCGTCTCGTTACTAAATATAATAAAAAAAGCTAAACAGGCGTCTAAAAGTTGATTTAGTGGTAACATGGTAACTCTTTGATACTAAGCTTTAAATGTTCAGTAATCTTACTACCTACAACGCCTTTTAAATTTTTATCTATAATTAAAACATTTTCAATTAAAATAAGAATATCCCAAGAAATATGTAGATACCATTAATTTGATTGAGCCAAAGGTAGATACGATCTCAAATAAAGATTAGCGCTAACCCTTTCTTTCTGTTAATTGACTTCGTCCACTTTGTTCTGATTTTATATTATAAAGGGGATTAGAAGGATAGAAGGATTAAAATAAACGAAGACTATGAGCCAAGTTTAATTAAATTTAATATATTTTAAAATAATGTAAAATATAAAGCTGGCTATTTTATAATACGAAAAGCGAATGTAATGAATACTATTTTAAAAAGTATATGTGTTTAACTGATTATAATAATTATCTGTTTCGTCAGAAGGTAAAAGCGTGTACTTTTATTTTTCCACTGAAATGCACTACATAAACGCATGCTTTATCGCAGAGACGATTTTTTTGTTTACTTACTAAAATTCTATAATGAAGTTTGATAAAGAAAAAGCACCGCGATAATGCGCCACCTAGCGGGATAAATAAGCAGTGTGCCCGAAGCTCTATCCTCTATTTTTTTATAGAAATATTTCACAAACGAGCTAGCGGCCCACCTGATGTTAAGTGGTTACAGCTGCCTATGAAAGTCTGCGATACGAGAGGCCTTGCAGACGTTCATAGTCAACTCAATAATAATTTAACACCTTATATTATGCTATCATTAATACATCTTAGTATGTACTTACATATGAAATGATGCATCTCAATCGAATATCGTTTCAAATTCAACTAGTAAAATCGCAAACTTGTAATATTACATTGCATAGTAGTAAGTTAAATACCCAGCGACGTCTCCGTAAATATTTACCAAAAACTGAATAAGTAATTACATTCTTTGATGTAAATATCACTTCCAAACATCTAAACACCATAATGTTACGGAAGTCGTTCAAGGCGCTAACAATACTTAGATTCCTTATTGCGTAACGCATACATAAATCAAAAGCTTTCACAAGTAACAGGTAGTGAAACTCAAGTCAGTGTTAAGTTCAAGTTCGTAGGCGTTTGTAGGCAGTCGTAGCTACGCCGTAGCGCCTTAGCTCGTAGCTCTACAGAACTTAAATTTTTGCAGTCCGCGTCGACCAGTCACTTCAGTCACCGCGAGGCTTCGCGGCTGAACGTACGTATCGTCTCTCTCCGCGATGTTATTCGAATCACGAAAGTAAACAAATACTATGTGATGTTAACTTTGGTGTATCATGAAATTTCATTATTATTTAAACTCTACTGAAGAATCACCATTAAATATCAAAGGTAAAATACATTTTAGTTTAGTCTTAAGAAATTAGTGGAAAATTATGGAAAGTTAATGGCGATTAATATGCATATGAAGGCAGGGATTGCATCGGCTTCATTTTCTTTTTATTTCTATAGATGTTGAATAGATAACAACTAATAAGTAATAATTCCTTCTATTAATATTAATATTAAGAGTAACAAGTGACGACTTGATAAACGTATTTAAGAATATAAATTTTCAAAAGGATTATTTAAATATTAGAATGATTGTAAGGAATATTAATATTAGTAAAATTAGTATACTTACTTACTAAAACTTTGCAGCTGCTTTAAATACAAATAACTTGTAAACTTTTTAATTGCATGAAAACGACTTCTAACGGACGATTAACTTCAATTTGTAAACCATTTTAAATTGTAGCGTTGTAAAATTATTAGTTTTAAGAGCTGTTTATAGAGCTGAATTATTTATTACTAGCTGATGCCCGTGATTTTTCCCGCGTGGAGGTTCTCACAGGAACTATTCATTTTCCTGGAGTAAAAAGTGCCCCATGTTACTCTTCAGCCTGTTCTCACTATCTCTATGCCAAAAATTACGTTGTATCTTTGAACATTGCTGCGTAACAAAAGAAAAACCAACAAACACACTTTCACTTTATATACGTAGGGATTGTTTGAGAAGTGATAACATCTTTGACTAATAATGTAATTAAGATATATAGACATAAGGCGCTATCCCGAGTCAATATTTATCATTCTGTCCTCTTGCAACATATTGTCGGTTTGCATTTAAAATTGAGTAAAAATTTAAAAAATCGTGATTACTTCAAAACCGTGGGCGGAAGCTAGTATTATATTATACTTTTAGAATTCCCAAGGAGAATTGGTGCCAAGATCAGGCGGCTGGCTGAAAAAATTGCTAAAACCTAAAAGTAGGTATGTCTGTAAAGGCGTACTGCGCCGACCCCAAGTAAAATGGGGCAAGAATAGGCAGGAGGAGATCGATAACTCTTTATTGTTCACCAGCATTAATACAAAAGTAAAAGTAGAAAACAGTAAAATAACTATTAAATACACAATAATGTTTCATAATTAATTTTTCTTCATATAGGTTAGGGTTTTAATATTATCTGACTTGAAGTAAAGGACAAAGTTGTTTGTTTGTTACCGCTAATATATGGAACTATTGGCCTAATTCTAAAAAAAAAAAAATTTATGTTATTTGGTACCGACACGAGCTGGTCGTTTGCCTGATGGTAAGCATAACGCCGGCCCATAACAATTACAGTGCCACTCAGAACTTTGAAACACAAAGGCCTGCGCGGCACTGCAGTGCGCTCGTTACCCTTCGACATTAGGTATTAAGTCTCATAAGCCCAGTAATTTCACTGGATACTCTGCTCATGAAACCGGAACACAGTAATGCTTGTACACTACTGCTTGGCGGCAGACTTCACGAGCAAAGCGGTGGTAACAACCCAGACAACACTCGCAGAAGAGAAGAGAGACTCGTAGACCACTCACAAAATTCATTAATAGGAAGCTAATAAAGATAATGATCCTTGAATGCTAGGCTACTTCTTATCTTGTTTCAACACGTGCGAATCCACATGATTATATCTACGTCCATTTTAGTTTGACTCAGCTACTCATCTCAAACACCCTCACCTGAGCATGTATTTGACAACAGCACAGTTTTGGTCACAGACTACAAATTTCCATAGCCATTCTTTTAGTCTAACGTCTGACTTCTCGAGTAGCACTCAGTCACTTAATTTTGGAGATAGATTCAAGAAGCATTAAATTGAGGTATTTTGGAGCAAACATCCAACTAACAAGGTTATTAGACGACATACTGGTCTCAATATACTGGTGACTAGATGTAATTTAATTAATTATAACAGCTATACATTGAGCGTATGATTTTATAATAAATAATAAGGTTTTTTTTTATTTTGTATGCCAAATGCCTTTATCAACTAGCTAATACATAAATACACTATATCTAACCTAGCTAGCTACAAAAACAGTTGGATAATCTACAATATGTTGGTCCCAAATAAGCTGATTAAAACACTGGCACAAGCACTTCAAACAACGATAGGAAATACATAAACGAATGCCTATATTCGCTTTTGACTGTATTCGACATTTATCACAAAAACGTCGCCCTTAATAATACGTAAATCGAAAACCCGATAAATATCTCGCCCGAAGCAAGTGCGTGCCTTTGTCATGCAAAACAAAGCTATCTTCGCGTTAACAACCTGCATTAAGCTTAAAAGCGAAACCAGGTTGAAAGCTATGTATATGTACGATATCTATCTATCTATATACTTATAATAATAAAACTGTAACAGGCCCAATTTTGTAAATTGACGATATTTTGAAAATTCATTTTGGAGGGCTTTTATAATCGAAACTGAAGCGAAAATTTTTTTCTTTCATTTTTGTCTCTGTCTCTATCTTGGCCGCGCATCACGCTGAAACTTCTGAATGAATTCGAATGAAACTTGGCATAATTTGAGTTCAAACTACGCGGTAGGACATAGGATACTTTTTATCCCAAAATTAGGCACGGTTCCCTCGGGAGAGGGGATGAAAGTCAAAATGTGTACTTGGTTGTAACTTATTAACGCGTCGTCCGATTTCATTCTTTCTTTTTTTCGTAGAAGGAGGTCAGATTTAAAGATTGTCCCGTAAAAATTTATAAGTCATAGATTTTGCTATAGGTAGTTATAATTCTGTGATATACGGGACTTCGGCCGCAAGCCAGAATTAGCCTTTATGTATGGCTTTGTCATTTTTAACAGGCTATAATCCCAAGAGATCAACTTTGTTACGTTCGCTTAAAGTTTTAATTGTGTGTATTTTATGTGCCATAATAAAGATAAAGTTACATTCGAGGTCTCCATACATGTGTTTTGGAACGCTCACTGAAGTAGGCAATTCTCGCGAAAGTTACTTTGTAAAACGATACGAGTATGTCTGAATAGCTTTCAGGGTAATTCGTTCTTTGATACTGAGCCGTCTTCAGAAGCGATAATGTCACGGTGGTATGCCATTATTGTTTACGTTGTCTTTCGCGAAACGGCTACGAAAGTAGTCCTGTGGAGTAGATTATAACCATCGAGATACTAACCTCAAGAGGTGCAATGACGTTTGGTTTGCACGAAATAAATTCCACCATCTTTGCCTAGACATAATGCGCTCTGATTGGCTAAGCCACCACCTCGCGCCGATTTCCTGTGCACTGATACGCTGAGCGCCGATATTAATTATAGCAAAATCAATACATTGTTGTGAGATCGGATAGTACATCTCTCGGGGTTAGTATCTCAATGATTATAACAATGTGGCAAATAAAAATAATAGTAGTTTGCCGTCAATCAGTAATGTACCAGCTTTACTTTTTGACAAAGCGCATGCGATGGCTTTATAAATCGTGTATTTGGAATGCAGTAATACTTCTTACTATGTTCCGTTTTGTTGAGCAAAGTGGGCAGTGAAATTACTTCTCAGGGCAACGAGCGCACTGCAGTGCCGCGCAGGCCTGTTATGGGTTTCAAAGTTAAAAGTGACTACCTAATAAGTAGGTCCGATGGGAATAAAAATTCTCAACATCCCAGTGGTATAAAGAGGTTAGTTGAGATATTAGGAATATGCCCTCTGAGTTGCAGTAATCATCATCAGCATTATCTGGAAGACGTCCACAGTTGAACACAGGCTTCCCCCACAGAACGCTAATTTGAACGGTCTTGACCGGAACAATAAAAAGTAAAGGAAAATTCAATTTTGCCATATAAATCATCACAAAGCACGTAGGTAGGTAACTCAATATTGATAGAATGAAGAAATATAATTGTTTGTCTACTCAAGTTTCAAATTATCCTCGTAAATTGGCTCTAAACAATATTCAAACTGTCCGACCTTCCACACAAACTAGGCACTTTGCACGCAATAGAAGTTGATTACTTAGGTACATACCTATTTACTTTCCTTAAACATTTTTCAAGTTTGTCTATTTAGTCTCAGGTAAGTAATTTCAAACCAATTTTCTTGGACTAAGTGGATAGTTAACGTCGTATTTGTCATTTTGTTGGTTTACTTTTGAGTCTATAAATGTATATGTGTATTATTATTATGTGTATTTATGTTTTTATGTATTGTGCGTAATTTATGGATTAATTTATTTTAACTGACATTAATAATTTATAGCTTTTATTTTCACTTTTTTTTATTGTATTAAGTAGTTATTGATAGATATTACATTATTATTATCTCTTCTAATTTGAATAGACAAAAAACTTATGTTAATGATCTTTTGAAATATTTATTTTTGCTGTGTCTTTATCTTATCTGTGTGTTTATCTTTAATTATTGTAATTGGTGCATGCCGTTTTAATTAAAGTAAATAAATAAAAAATAGCCTGCCTCACTGTAGTAGAGTCATATTTAAGAGGACTGAATTTAAGAGAAAGAAGCCTTTATTCACACGTTTTTCCGCTGTAGAGCGGCCCGCCGGCGCCGAATCGGTTTTATTTTTCTATGGAAATGGTAATGCCGAGCTTTCATCACACGCGGCTGTTTCATAGAAATTTTTGCAGTCCAGCGACTGTGCTATCCGGTCGCCGGTCGGTTGTTGTCCGTTGTAGGTCAATGAGAAATATCCTATAGGTTTTAATTACGGGATTGTGAGCGGATTTTAGTCTGGAAATAGTTTTTTTTTTTGTTAGGACGTACTTCTTTATTACACTCGGCTGTTTCATAGAATTTTTTGCAGTCCAGCGACTGTGCTATCCGGTCGCCGGTCGGTTGTTGTCCGTTGTAGGTCAATGAGAAATATCCTATAGGTTTTAATTACGGGATTGTGAGCGGATTGTAGTCGGAAAATAGTTTTTTTGTTAGGACGTACTTCTTTGTTGCTTTGTGTTAGAAGATTGAGTTTTGTACTGCAGTATAACACTGTATAGATCTTAGTGTACGATGTAAATTTCAATCTGGCAAACAAAGCAGACGGACAGCAAAGTAATCAATGAAACTACTGGGTATATACGATGACACCTGATGGTTTCAGGATAACGAGCGAGCAAACCAAAGTGTTGTGCCGGTCTTTGTATTTCTAACACCTGGGTGGCACTACGTTTGCTATGAGCAGGCGGTATGCTTGTGCTTAACAAGCATACCGCCTTGCTATAAGCAAACAACTTACTTGTCTCATTACCATATTGTATATAGTAATAAAAAGATCATCATCATAATCATGGTCCCGTTTACCATTTTGAATCACTAAACCACAAAAGAAAAAAAATAGTCGCTTGTCGAAAACTTCACATTGGTGTATAAAAGGAAATTAAAAACGGTGTATAATTAAAAAAAAAACTATTATGTTCTGGGGTACCAGCACCGAAAAAGAAACCGCATTTAAGGTACAAAAGAGATGTAGGTATTAGGGCTATCTCTAAAAATTTAAAGACGTTGGGGCTACCCAGTTAACTAAACTATTGTCCAATTTATCTAGGTCAAGTGGCTGGTATTAATTTATCATTTTGTCACTATGCTTAATGCGCTGTCACCTCAACCTTCCATGGTAATGCCCCAAAGTAAATGACAAATTTAATATTAATATTTGAGAGCAATTTAGGAAAATACGAGTTGACGATAAATTTAAATCGAGTTTGTTAATTAGAAAATGTAATTTATGGTTTTACATGTAAAGCTAGGATTGAAAGGGTGTAAAATATTGAACGGTTCATTTCTAATTTGTTGCGAGCGGTTTGTATATCAGATATTAGTATAGGTATGCTTGAAACAGAGATTTTGATGTTGTTTTCTTTACAGGTTGTAATTAATTTTAAAATTGTAACCGTGTTACCACGTGTATTGTAACAAGTAACACTTTTAGTCGCCTGTTTAGCTAAACAGTGCTAAAGATAAACGTCTAAAATGATTAGAAATGTCACAAAAGAATTGAGTTAGCCAATGGTTAGACACTACTTATATCAGCATTTGCGGTTGCTCAAATTTAAACACGCGACTTAGGCGTGTTTAGGAGTTAAACACTGTTTGACACAGGTTTTTTTAATATTTTTTATTATGTTATTTGCTAACGAGACGAGCTGGTTGTTTACTTGAAGGTAAGCATAACGCCGGCCCATAACAATTGCAGTGCCACTCAGAACTTTGAAGCACAAAGGCCTGCGTGGCACTGCAGTGCGCTCGTTACCCTGAGACATTAGGTATTAAGTCTCATAAGCCCAGTAATTTCACTGGATACTCTGCTCATCAAACCGGAACACAGTAATGCTTGCACATTGGGAGCCCCAGAGAGTCGGGATAGGGGTAAAAAAAGCTGTAATTGCAGAGTAGACAAATCGCTGATAATGTGTTTGCTATTGCAAATGTTCATAGGTAACAGCTTTGCGTTCCAACATAATCGTGTATTTTGCTTTATTAGCAACATACTTTCTAGATATATTTCTCGTTCTATTCTCTGACTATTTGTAAAGAACACTACCTCCTACCCTTCGTACTCTATAATAGAAGCTATTAAATTCAACTACGTCTCTAAGTTGTTTTGACGTTATTTATCTGCCCACTCTTCGTATATAAAAGGCACTATAAAGCCGTGGTTTAGAGAATGTTGTACGTGGGACACGAAAGAGGGCAGGCTGCTGGACAAATGACGGTCGTTGGTTTCCCTCTTACATGTCTCACTAACCACGTACTCAGACCTCTATGCCCATGTATACACGAACCGTTTTAGCCCGTTCAACTCTTCGTTATTTGTTTTTAAAGTAATAATTAAGCTAAAACATATTCATTCAGTAAGAGCTTCTTACATGATTTTTGTTTGGCATTTAGGTATGGTTATATGATTGATCGGTGTTGTGTCGAAGAAATCTATACGATACTCCCCAATGGTGAACATACTAAATTTAAACTTTCTGATAAGTTTTCCGCAGAAGTATGAATATACTTCTGCAACGGACCAAAACTTTTGCACTTAAAACATAAAAAGGACCAATGTTGATTTCGTTTCTGGGTGTGACGGAATCATGACAAACTAGGCCCAAGTCAGTCGTCCAGGCCACTGAAGTTTCTATCTAATCTCTGAGATAGCGTAGGAATTCTTCAATTTATGTTTGGAAGGTGTAAAAAACTGGTTATAAATTTGGTGACTAGAGCTCATGGTACAGTCGGGTTAAAAAAGTAAAGCAGCTGAGTTATTTTGCGCTTTATTACAATTATCGCTTTAATAGAGGTTTACTTTTTGTTTTAGATGAAAGCGTGGACTGCGCACGAGCAAGACACGACACTCTCATGCTGTCGAACCTTGCACGTCAAGCACGCTGCGTATGTTAGCGCCCTCTATACTTTGGTAAGCTACAATTGTTTATGGGTTTTATTGCGCCTTTGGTCAAATGCTTACGTCAAATTAGGTCTACCTGCTATTTATGGCATTACCTAACATTATGCACGTTACAATATATAAACATCTTTTGTACACTGTTTCCACAAATATATTTCATTTTATTTCATTTCCTACCTATGTATTTCATAATGATTACAGGTTCGTTTTTATTTTCCCTGAAATGTCAATGTTAAATTCAAAATCAAAACACGATTACTAATAAAAATTAGGTCTATGATAATCCCCATCATCATTAAAGTGGAGTGCTAATATTTTAAAGTACCTTTAAAATTATTTTCATAAACCAAAATAGACAACAAAACATTTTACTTAGAATCCGTATAAAAAGACAAAGGAACCTAAAAATATCTAATAATGTCGCTAGAGATCTTTTCGCACAATTTCACATGTGTCATGAATCTAAATAAAGGATTTATTCCTGAAAAAACACAGCCTGTGCTCGTGCCGGGGCCCGGGAAACGACGAGATTCGACATGTTTTCGAATTTACGGCTAGGGATAAGCAGGTTTCCTACAAGATATTTCCTACAACGTTGAGTTAGTGATTTCTCGGCACTGAAAACGTTTTACGTTGAAAACTATTTTGCATATATTTATCTTTCGTGACTTCGCACACCTGGCCGTGTGTAACGAATTGCTTTAATGATCACAAACGCATATTCAAACGCTGCCCAATCAAGAGTAAACAAAATGCTCAGTTCTGCATTGATTAAAATGTTCTAAGTTCACGAAAGTTGAAAGGCACTTTATCATTCATGATAGTCGTAGTAAATTCAACAGTGTGACATAGTTTAAAAACAAGAAGCGTTTGTCGTGGGTTTTCTAGTTTTTTGTTACTATTGTCATTACCAAAATAACTTCATTGATCATTTCTCATAAGCCTCTAAGTATATGTAAAGTAAAAAAAGCTCGTAAGTAATATATGAGGAATGTTTCGATAAATGTTTTTCTGTCGACGTCTGGCCAGAGAACGCTCGCGTTAAGGTATGGGTCAATCACAGGAAGCACATTCCGGAAACACAGTCATTTCAGTGCGAACTCGGCCCAGAACGCGCCGTGTAATAAGGATGTTTTTAGTGAAATTACTATAATTTCTCAAAATGTGCGTGGACTTAAAACAAAGCTGCCGGAACTTCGAGCTACTTTACTAATAACAGAGAGTATGTTTGTGGCCGCGTCGGAAACCTTCCTCGACGGCTCGGTAGAGGACGCGGAGGTGGTCCCGGACGGTTGGGCGCTGATCCGGCGCGACCGCGGGTCACCCGGTGGCGGTGTCCTGCTGGCCGCGCGCCCCGGCCAGTGCCTCACGCGCCATCCCGATATGGAGACTGCGACTGGAGAGGACTTGTGGGCCTCTTTTACCCACCGTGGTGTGACTGTTTTTGTTTGCGTTGTGTACATAAGTCCGAGTGCAAAGGACGAAACATATATGAACTGGTTTTGCAAAGTCGAATCATTTATTAGATCTTTGAAAAATAAATTAATAATAACTGGTGATTTGAATATGAATAGTGCATCTGTCAACGTGAATAATTATTATGGTTATTTTTTGGAGTATTGCAATTTTGTGGAATGTAATGACATTGTTAATATGCGCGGAAGTAAGCTTGACATTGTTTTGACGCGGGAATGTGATGAGTCACAGGTGAGCGTTGTGAGGACGGGTAGTCTGGTCGAGAAAACTGATATATATCACCCTCCGCTTGAAATAACTTTCTGTGTTCATTCGCATTCTGATCCTTACAGACGCTTGCCACCTAGCAATATTGACGAATCTCGCGACTGGAATTTTAAGAAAGTGGATTTAACTCATTTAAATAGTTTGCTGAGTGAGTCCTCGTGGGCTTGTGTCTATGAATGTGGTGATGCTCAGTTAGCAGCTAATATTTTCTACGACATTTTGTATGCCGCTTTTGACGAATGTATACCCAAAAGAAAGCGGCCAAAGACTACTTCTGCCATATACCCTGTTTGGTTTACTTCTGATATCATTAGGGACATTAGAAGGAAAAAAGCGATGCATAGTTTATGGAAGTGCACTCTGTGTGCAGATGACTACAAATCCTTTTCTGACCTGCGGTCGAATCTTAAGATTCGTATAGCAGAAGCCTATGAGCGTCACACGGCATCTATTGAAAGCTGTTTGAAGAGTTGTCCGCAACAATTCTGGCGTTATGTATCGAGTTTAAGGTCTAAGGGTGGTTTCGAGCCTTCTGTCATATACAGGGGATCAACTCTGGAAGGCGTTTCGGCAGCAGAGGCCTTTGCCGATTACTTTTCGAGTGTGTTCCTTAAGGATCTTCCTTCTCTTGATATGAGTCAGTGCACTGACAACCCCACTGGTGGTGTTGTTAATATTCCCTACGTAAGTCCTAAGGATGTTGAGCAAGGTTTGACAAAGCTCAAGGTGAGTAGCTCTCCGGGACCAGATGACCTTCCCGCTTTCATTTTAAAATCTTCGAGCAAATACATAACACTCCCTCTTTGTCATATTTTCAACTTGTCGCTCGAAAGCGGTGTTTTTCCAAGCCAATGGAAGCTGTCTAGGGTAACTCCTATCCCAAAGTCCGGTAATAAAACTGCAGTGGAGGAATACCGTCCCATTGCGATATTGTGTTCTCCGGCCAAGGTCTTTGAATATATCCTTCATAAGGAAATATATAGGCAGGTCAAGGGTTTCTTGGGTGATGAGCAGCATGGATTTCGACACGGACGATCTGTAAACACTAATCTTCTTAGTCTGGTAGATTATGTCTCTGCTAGCATGGACCGTGGCCAGCAAGTCGACGTGTTATATTTCGATTTTAGGAAAGCTTTTGACAAAATCGATAATGACATCTTACTTCAAAAGCTCAGTAACATCGGTTTCACTCCCCGCCTTGTCAAGTTTTTTGTTGACTATATGCGTGACCGCCGTCAGTTTGTGAAGTACGGTACATTTGTCTCTAAGCCCTACTTCACCCCCTCAGGGGTCAGTCAGGGATCGGTTTTGGGACCTTTGCTCTTCCTCATTATGGTCAACGACTTGGTTAAAGAAATAAGTGCCTCTCAGTGCTTATTGTATGCTGATGATTTAAAACTCGCGCTTGAAGTCCAGTCGTGTGCTGACTGTAGTAAGTTGCAAAGAGACATTGATGCCATTTATCGATGGAGTGTTGTGAACAAAATGTTATTCAATCCTGAAAAGTGCTACGTTATGTCTTTTGGGCGTAAGCGTGATCCCATTCTGCACACGTACTTTATTAATAATGACGCCATCAAGCGAGTGTCCACTATTAAAGATCTCGGTGTGACTTTTGACCAGGGTCTCACGTTCAATGATCACGTCGAAATTACTGCGAAGGAATCCTACCGTCGTCTCGGCTTTGTGCTGCGCAATGCGAAGGACTTCCGTGATCCCCAGGTCCTGCGACTGCTGTTTACTACCCTGGTCAGGAGTAAACTCGAGTCGAGCGCCTGCGTCTGGAACCCGCATTGCGACACTTACATCTTGTCCCTTGAGAAGGTCCAAAAAGCCTTCTTGAGAAATCTTTACAAGAAAATTTATGGGTATTATCCTTTTCTGTACCCTACAGATTTTCTTCTCGGCCAATTAGGTTTCAATTCGTTGAAAACTAGGAGGTTGCTTGACCAGCTTAAGACCGGCTGTGGGCTATTGAGAGGTTCCATAGATTCTCCTGCCCTACACAATCGTATATGTGCTTTATTCGTGCCTGATAAATATACACGCCATAGACCTGATCATAGACACAAGTTGTTCCACGTAGGCTCTAGCCGTACTGGGTACAGGAAATATACGCCATTATGCCGCGTCATGTGTGATCTCAACGCATTCCTTAGTACCTATCCAGATTGTGACATTTTTTGTGATAAGTGGCCTACTGTTTCAAACTTATTGTTGACGTTTTGTGAGTCCTATGACCATAAATCAAATATTAATCTTAAAATTTGACATAGCTACTGTAACCTAGACTTAAAATTATTTGGTAATGACATGATGAATTTTTCTTTTAATATGTTTTTGTTAGTTTGGTAATATGTATAATTGCAATTGCGTTCATATTATTATAAATAAATAAATAAATAAATAAATAAATAATAAATAAATATTAACAGACAAAACTCGTTTCAGACATAGTAAGAAATAAATATCAGAGTTGATGACTTTATACTCACCTACAGCAATATAACACTGTTTAGATCTTTAGAGTGTAGAACATTTCTTTAAAAAAAGGGACTTTAAATGACAAACTACTGAACCGATTTTGATGAAAATTCTATGGGACCAATCTGAAAGTATATCCTTTCAAACAAAGAATTTTTCAAATCGGTTTATAAATGAAGGAGATTTGAGGTAACAAACACTAAAAAAATACAATCGAATTGAGAACCTCCTCCTTTGTTGGAGCCGGTCAAAAAAGGAAAAAAAAGTATAGTTTGCTTACTAGTTAAACCTCAAATCATAGAATAAATATTAAAACTACAAAAATGAACAGGATTAACAGCATAATGAGACTGCGGTCTGCGGCTGCAGTAAAGTGGTACATACACATAGAAACACTAAATTTTACTATCTTCCTGCGGTAGAGCTGATGGCAAAATAAAGTTCTCTGAAAGTGGTCGTAGTGGAAAACGGCATAAAGTTATTTCACAAGCTGAGAGAGGAAATATTCCCAGTGCTTTTGGAATGCGCCTACCTTTTATCATGCATACCGCGTGTTTGAAGTCTTTTCAATACCGGTAAACTGGTGTATATTACTGGAGGCATTTATAGTTTATATTTGTAATGTCTGTGATTTATAATTATGTTGTTGACATAATTCGAATGTGGATTCTATGTCATTGGTTGGTGATCCGCTGAGTTTGTTTATATGGACAATAATAAATAGACAGACCATAACGTCTGGACCATAAGGTCTCATCTACTACCTCACTATTATTACTATAAAGTAATGATAGTGAGGTTGCTTACTAGTCGAAGTTTCGAAGCTATAGAGAACGATCGTTCGTTTGGCTTACTCCTTCAAAACTGTCTCTTAGCACCTCAGTTTGTTTAGGTAATTTCAGATCACCTATCCAAGATTACATGGACGTCCGCTCCCAACATTGCTTACTATCCTGATCAGACTCCGTTTCAAGCGCTTTAATGTAGTACCTATGTACCGTGTTCAACAACGCAATTTGCGTTTAAACCAGAACTGTAGATAGGTTTCTCAACTAAGTTTGCGATATCGTTAAAGGTAGCGCCAAATCTCTTCGTGAATATCCAAAGCAATAACCGTTTTAAAGTAAGCTGTCCTTAGCTGTAGAGGTTGGTAAATATCTTAAAGATACGGTCTGTAAAGGATTGAGTCAGTAGACTAAATCCTTGAATTAAGTACATACCTACAGCTAATGATGTATGGTATGAGTGAGTGTAAGCGTTTATTCGTCACAGGTCCTTATTACTATGCTTATCGTATAAAATCACTTTCTAAAAAACATCACTTAAGATTAAGTAGGATAATAGTAAAACGCTAACTTTACAATTAAAACAGACTAATAAACTGTTAAGTGCCATTGATCAACTATTTTAAAAGCTAGCTGGAACTGTCTTCGACGAAAATATGCGCGATATGACCCTAATTCTTTTATAAAATGGTCATTGATCACCCTTGAGACAAACCCTACTCATGAACAAATAATCATTTAAATCAGCTAAAAATTGAAGGAGAAATAGAGTAACATCACCACCAAAAAAGACATAAAGATTTTTTGGAAGTTGTTTTAAAAAAGCAAGACATTTATAAAATATCACCCCAGATGCGCGTATATGTTATCATAAAACTCGACTAAGAGGACACCCTTAATGTACAGTAGTAGTATTGCTATTACGTCCATGGGCGTCATCTCAAGAATTATTAACCGTGTCCCGCTCCGAAAGCCTAACGATGATTTGTCACGTCCCGCGTCCCGCTAATCGCGACTAACGACACGTCTTATGTGCGCACAAGTTGGGAATATATCATATAGATTTATACGTGCGATCTTAGTAATTGTTTGAGCCTTGGAGGTCGTTGGTAATCAATCTTCGGCGATCGTGTCACGCAAATCTGAACATGAAGCTGGATTGAATGTGTTGTATTAATTTGAACTTTAGGGGTTTCAGCGCGTCTTGGTTTAGTTATCTTTGTCTTTGTCAATGTTTGATTTAATTGTCATGTTACGCTTTATTAGGAGAGCTTGAGCAAGAGCTGTATACCTAAAACTGTAAAAAGACTTGGTACAGTGTTTCAGCAGAGCATATTTATGCTCAATATAAAAAAAAGAGCGAGTGTGGCCGAGCGGGAACTTGTGTGACTTTCAATCTTACGCACCATAGTTCGAATCTCGGCTCGGCCCGCACCAATGACTTATATCAAGTTATGTGCGGATTATTCACATTCGCTCTAAAACGGCGAAGGAAAACATCGTGAGGAAACCGGCATGTTCAAGAACCACAAAATTCAAGGACATGTGACATCAACCAAGCCGCACTGGGCCCGCGTGGTGGATTATGGCCCATAGCTCTCTTTCTGAGAGAAGGCCGGTATCCCAGCAGTGGTAACGTAAGAAGCTGATAATGATAAAAAACCCACTTCTTCTATTTTTTTTTATACCATTGGATGTCCAAAGTTCTGATTGATACTACAATTGTTATGGGCTGACGTTATGCTTACCGTCGGGCCAACGACCCACACGTCTCGTTACCGAGAATAAAAAAGGTTAACAGTAACTCCGTCTGGGTCACGAAACCCAGGGCCAGTTGTTATGTTGTGCGAAGTGCCCAAGAGTCAAAAGGCTCTATCAGCCGATCGCTCCTTTTTAGTACCTATTTGGCATAAAAAATTACTTCCTTATATCCCACGCGTCAATTTATTCCGTTTGACTGAACCTCACGTTTTCTTTATTTTCTACGAAACATGTGTTCACGTCAGATGAAATAAGATGTTTTTGTAGATAGAGAGTAACTAAAATGAGATACGGCTATAGAGAAATTTCAAGAATTTCTTTTTTGATCAGCCTTGATGAATTTTCATAAATTAACGTTTGCGATTTTCATTTATTTTGATGGATGACTCCGACAGCGTCAAGCGCTGTTTTATATGGAAATTAAATTAGAAAAGGAAAATTAATTTAATTTATTCATACCTCAAGATCATTAGAGGGCAAGTTAAAAGTGAGCAGTGACTTTGAGGGCTAGGTTTTTAACTGAGATAAAATATCAGTTAATATATTATGTTTTATGTGCATACTTACTCCTTTCAAACATTTAGTAGTATAGCGATAATGGTGTAATTTTTTTGGTGGCTGAACTTTTCTTTTTGTATGCGTGCCCTTCACCGTGACATGACGGGCAGCGTGGGCCGAACAATTCGCTAAAATAAAGGTGGAACGGAAGTCTCGGCTATTGTTCAGTATTCAGTTACTTACCTACTCGTCTGTAGCAATACAGATCGTGTGTACTAAGTGTGTGTACTGTCCGCATCACTGGCCATTTATTTCCCATTATTTTGAAATAGGTATAGGCTGCGTTTTCGTGACGATTATACACATTGAGGCCGGCCACAGACGCTAATGCAAGTATGCGTTTTGTTTAGCAGATTAGACAGTGAAGTTACTAAGCTTATGAGAATTAATACCTGATGTCTCAGGGTAACGAGTGCAATGCAGTGCCGAGGAGGCCTTTGTGCCTTAAAATTCTGAGTGGCACTGCAATTTTTATGAGCTGACATGGGCATCAGAAATAACCACTTTCCTCTTTACATAATAGTATAAAGATCGTTGACTTATCTACGCTCAGATAGATGATCAGCAACGGTGCTAGTTAAATGCGCAGGAATTACAACTCACAACCATGCAGTTTTGCTTCTCTTGACGTCATTCTCCTTTGAGGTTTTTCTCCGACTTTCTTTGTATGCAAAATTAAAAATTCAAAGCACATTGTTGTTATTTTAATTTTAAAAAGTTTTCCTTTTGTGTTATTTTATCATTTGAGTTCTTTCTTTAAGTAGATACACTTTTAAAAGGTTTGCATAATTCTTTATTCTAGAGCTCATTGGAGTTCAACCGGTTGCATTAGTGGAACTGAGTTTTTATGGAGACTTAAATATTGAAGATCAAGATTACAATAATTATATTATTTTAAAAACCTTTATCATCTGTGTAATGTGAGACCAATGGAAGGGTTATACCTTAAATAATAAACAAATCGACCTATAAAAGGCGGATATATCCATTATTGTACATCTTCATACATTAGTTAGTGGTAGGACTATCTCTTCTGCGAGTGTCCGTCTGGGTTAGTACCACCGCTTTGCTCGTGAAGTCTGCCGCCAAGCAGTAGTGTGCAAGCATTGCTGTGTTCCGGTTTGATGAGCAGAGTAGCCAGTGAAATTACAGGGCTTATGAGACTTAATACCTAATGTCTCAGGGTAACGAGCGCATTGCAGTGCCGCGCAGGCCTTTGTGTTTCAAAGTTCTGGGTGGCACTGCAATTGTTATGGGCCGGCGTTATGCTTACCATCAGGCAAACGACCAGCTCATCTCGTTACCAAATAACATAAAAAAAAAAAAAAAGTTATGTGGTAGCACTCCAGATGTCACGTCAAGACCAGACAGAACTTCTCAACAATTACTTATTAAAGTGCATGACACTATAGTATTATCTAGAAACAGATACAACCAAAGTTATGGCGCAGTAAAAGCTCTTGTCACGTTGGTTGTGTCTTTGAAATATTGGTGGTAAAATATACGTTTTATGAAGTACCTACTTAACATTTGCGTAAATTTACGGATAGGTAAAACTATAAACATATATATTACTATGGACAAATATAATGTTGGCAGCTATAGGCGGTTTTTTTAAAAGGCTGTAAGCTGTTTGTCTTTACCTATCTTTTTTAATTGGTAGCTAGATGTGTTCGTACTATAAGAAGTGCCTTACAATGCCATTGTTCATCACGAAGGTTTAGAACCATTTTATACTACTTCCCGACTGAAACACAGTTTACTGTTAATTGGTGCTGTAAATTCAGGGTACCTACCAGCGATTCAAGATAACTTAGTGTCACAAATGCTGCACTAACTGCTAAGTTGGTGCAGAATTCTGTTCGCTCTCATTGCCAGCACGCCGGCAAGTAAGTTGAATGTATGTGTGCAATAAATAAATAAATAAATAAATAAATAAATAAATAAATAAATAAATAAATAAATAAATAAATAAATAAATAAATAAATAAATAAATAAATAAATAAATAAATAAATAAATAAATAAATAATTTAGGATTGCCGAGATAAGCAGCTAAATTTAGGAGAAGCGATGAAATCGTCGTTCCTTAGTACGTGCAGTTAATACAGAAATTAAGACATTAAAATGTGATGATTTAAATCGTAAATATTTCTTGGATTTACTTTTGCCTATGCTATACATGTCAGATCCGCCTAGATTGTTATGAGAATTAGACATCGATCTCAAAAACGAAGAAATGTACTCCGTTCTCTTTTTGCTCTGCTCAAACACTAGTACAGCAAGTAATACACCACATTATAAATAATGGCAACAGCTGATTAAGCTTAAAGCTCCAAAAAATACTCGAAGTTTATTCAATTTATATTTGGGGCATTTCCGCCAGTGCAGTAATGCGTAATGTAAACAATGCGGGAAATTAACGCCATTGCGTTCGTGATCATCGCAAAATGAAATTTCAATATATTGTATGAAATGACAATACCTAATTGGTGGTTTTCAGGCCCAAATAGGCGAATTTGCTATTGTTGGTGATTGGAAATAGGTAGATGGTCTGTTATATTTTTGCATGTCGAATAAGCTAAGAGAATTTTGAAACCAAATTTAAATGGTTTGGTTTTCGATCCGTAGGTCGATGGTTCAAGTCCTACTTGGTTTGAATCATCGATGAAAGGTGAAGATCAAGAATATTCTTGTACTGGCCAGGCCAGCCCTCAAAGTACACACGACACGTTCAGTGCATGGCAACATATCTTCAACTCAACGGCTCCGTAGCTAAGTTGGTAGTAACCCTGCCTGCAAAGCGGGCGGTCCCGGGATCGATTCCCGGCCGGGGTAGATTTTGTGTAAGCATAAGGTTTGTTCTCGGGTCTTGGATGTTTATGATGTGTATCTGTGTGTGTCCATGCCACCTTCAACATAGGGAATCCCAGAGCGGGGGTACGAGTGTAAAAAAAATACTTGAGGGTGGTAACTAGCCAAAAATAGAAAAGAGTATGGGCTATAATTCAACATGCGGACCCAGTGCGGCTTGGTGGATGTCACAAATTCGTGGTCCTTTTGAACATGTGGGTTTCCTCAAATCCTCGCGATGTTTTCCTTGGCCGTTTTATAGTGAGTGTGGTAAAGTTAAGTGATTAATAACGTCTAACTCCAATGCATCATACCACTTTCAACACATACTTCAAAGTAAAACTTATTCATTAATAAATTCACTGGGTCGCCACCTGTGGTCGCCACTCATTGAAACCTTGACCTCACCCAAAACAGTTTTAACAAATAATGAATCCAGTTATAACTAGTTATCCCCAGTTGTAACTTCGACAGTTATTCAGTTTATTGCTAGTTATCTCTCGGTGATAATTATTAGGGAGCGTAGTAATTAGAGGTTCATTATGAGTTTAGAACTTAGATACCTACACGTTACGTTTAACCATTTCATTTACTAAAATAAAATTGCTTTAAAAATGCGACGATTTCGAAATTTCGTTAGAAATTTCTATGGGACCAATCTGAAAATATATCCTTTCTAATAAAAAATAATTTTCTACATCAGTTCATAGATACATGACAGAGATATGAGGTAACAAACATAAAAATAAAATACCCACCGAATTGATAACCTTCTCCTTTTTTTGAAGTCGGTTAAAAAGTACATCGTGTCTGTATACATAATAAAAAATGTGGGCATAAAATTAAGACACATTTTAATAATAATAGGAAAGTATATTATGTAAAACTAAACGAATATACATAAATGTTTAACTAAGAATTACGTAGGTACCTTTAAAGAGTTAACTTGACTTGACAGCACTCGTAAAACGTTCGTAGTAAAAACAGAACGTAAAAACAATCCGTAAAAAAAGCTTTATACCACAACGTACTCTGCTTAAGCTCTAAAGCAATACATTATATATCTTCAAGACCCACATTAGATCCCCGCCTAATATTGTGCAAAGCCTCATTGATCGCCTCATCTCACGGTCTTAAGATTATCATCTCTATTCACAAAGTAAAAGTAGAATCTTAAACAAAAATATACAATGTGCGTTGTGCGTGACCTACATAAGAAAAACGTGTTCATGGATTACCACACCTCCCTAAAAAGCAATACCCAGAAAATCTCAACTTACAGCCTTCTTACGAAGAGAAATGCTTGAATGCTTTCAGAACCTTACCGCCATAAGAAGGTTTTATTGCTTTCGCTTTTATTATGGAAATTCATCAGGATTTCATTGCGACAAGATCCAAATACTCATCTGTAAATCTTAAATTCAGCCAGGCTGTGGTTAATAATACACTTTCAAGAGACGCTGGTTACAAAGAAAATTAAACTAAGCATGAAAAGCAATTTATCTTTGTGTAGCCCCTAAATAAACAAAATTCGTAGTCTTTTAAGGCCAAATTTGGTTAGTGTAGGTACTTCGTTTTAGAGGAAGCTGCCATTTAGCCAAGTTGTTAGTTTATGAAAGGTTTACAAACATTAATTTATTTTGAAGCAGTGATGGCTAATGTTTGCCGCAGAGAATATCGATACTAATATGAATCTCATAATAACACTCTCTGTCTGTATATGTTACTTCACCTACTCAACTTAACTACTAAATCGATTGATTTTTTAATTTGACCGAATTGTAGCTATAGCATTATGCTAAAGCATTACAAACATTATAAGAAAAAAGCGGCAATAAAATAATGCCAACGGATTTCTTCCCCTTTTTATGTTATTTGGTAAAGAGACGAGCTGGTCGTTTGCCTGATGGTAAGCATAACGCCGGCCCATAACAATTGCAGTGCCACTCAGAACTTTGAAACACAAAGGCCTGCGCGGCACTGCAGTGCGCTCGTTACCCTGAGACATTAGGTATTAAGTCTCATAAGCCCAGTAATTTCACTGGATACTCTGCTCAACAAACCAGAACACAGTAATGCTTGCACACTACTGCTTGGCGGCAGACTTCACGAGCAAAGCGGTGGTAACAACCCAGACGGACACTCGCAGAAGAGTTAGTCCTACCACTAACAACGCCCTTCTTCTCGATCGGTTGTAGGTACAACAATCATCTACGAGTAGAGTCATTTAATTTTCTAGAACCGTGAAACAAAATACGCCTGATACATTATTGTCTGGACAAAACAATGCAAGACACACCAGAATTTTCCGTTTGTCCGTAATTTGGCGAAGTGTACCGTTTAATGAATTTAGGTGGGGCGATAAAACCGTGATTATATCGCTCTTTAATTAACGTAAGTGAATTAGTGTGTTGTGTGAGCGCTGCGGAATTAAAATACGGAGTAATGTATCGCGACCGCGTGTGTAGGGATGACGAAGGGAATCTAGCGAAGGATGAAAGGATTATGGAATATGAAATGCGGTGTGGTGAAGTGTGGTTAAAGATTCATTAGGAATAGACTGGAAACTGATTCAGCCTATACCTAATTAATCTTGTTACAGGCTTTTATTTAATGTTTCTGTTTTTGTTTAGGTGAAATCGTGCAAGCTAAATTAAATTTAATTGATCACATGGAAGTAAGTGGGTCACACTTCCAGGTGATCAATTGAACCGTAATTTTCCACGCATATGTAAATTGGACGACAAGGCAATATTATGATATCACAGAGCATTAAATAAGAGATATCAAATCTAATCAAATCAAATCAAACATTTATTTGCAAGAATACATAATATTACGCATATAGATAGATAGATGGACGAACTCTCTTGAAAGTCCACAATATAAGTGGTTTACAGTGTTATAGTTAGTTAGTTAGTAGTTATTTAAGGTGTTGCACAATATCTGTTTGCATTAGATATTACAAGAAAAAAAAATACAGTAGTATGTATAGTCAAGTATTTATAGAAATGACTTACATTAAAAAAGACCTCCTATTATAGAGATGGCACAAAACCTTGTAAAGAATCGCAAAACAGACCCTGAAAAATGTATTTTGTTTTGAAATGCTTAATTAAATAAAAACTACGACACAACTACGTTCAAATAAAAGAAAAAGCATCGCCATTTTCAATCTTATTTCTTTACAAAATTATTATACCTAAATATGGCTTATACCAGGCCCTTAATTATAGTTTTTCTGTAATTTGGAATTTAGAAACTATACCAGGTACTACCAACGCGGACTAGAGGTCCATAGTCCCATAATAAGCAGTCACAGGTTATAATCACGGTTTTTAGAGCGTACTTTTTTGCTTCATCGCGAATCGAAGTCGACCCAACCCTAAAATGTGACGTGCCCCAAAGTTTTATTTTCATACCCGGAACCTAAATCGATTTAGAAATTCCTAAAACATAACGGAACATTATTGAAATATGGCATAAGAAGCCTTCAAACAACTTTCTAAGTCAGAAAGTTATTTCATCGCCAAAATTTTCTGAAACTCCGGAAATTACTTCAAACGCAAAATCTTTTGGGATTTTTCTTTGATATTCCATTATCTTCTTATCTACACATATTCACACACGATTATATACATGTAAAACTGTATATAAATGCTCTTTTTAAATGTGCCAATTGTTACGTTAAATTACTAAGTGAAATTACTGTGCGCTTACGAGACGTCTCAGGGTAACGAGCGCACTGCAGTGTCGCGCATGCCTTTATGTTCCAAAAAGTTCCAAAAAGCACTGCGCTTACCATCAGGCAAACGACCCACTCGTCTCGCTATCCAATAGTATAAAAAACCATATACTTATTTTTAGCACTGACGGCTCCGTCTATACTGCCCTGACCCTGCCTGGAAAGCGAGGGAGGTGCCCGCGTTGGATCGCCGTGGCAAACTTTGTGTGGTGAATATACAGGTTATTCTCCGGTCTTGGATGTTTCTGTTGTTAATCTGTGTGTTTTTTATACTATCTGGTACACTGGGAACCCTAAATTAGGGATGTGAGTGTGTAGGTATGTGTTACTTATATTGTATTTTGTTTGTTTCAGAATATATCCATACTAGTGGTGCTGTTGTATAGCTGGAGGATTGGTGTAAATGCAAAGAGATTTAAGGAACTAGATGATGTATATTATGGTGAGTACACATTTCCTGTACATACCTACCTAAAATCTGTCTTTTTCATCAGTCGCCTTCTTTATGAGGATCGTAGTTGGATACATACGTTAAGCGAACTGTCTCAATCGATGTTTTTCCAAAGTTGCCATAAAAAAATCTTTTAACATTTTAATAATGACCCAATTAAATTAAAATAGGAAACTATATGAACCCGTTAAATATGGAATAGGACTGCAGGCTCTCGAGTGCAGCTTACGGAACACACTAAAAGTGCTTAACACATTTTCAACTAGGGCTAGCCAGGAGAGCACTTGAAAATGCCTTACAACCAATGTCATACAGTGTATACAGTATTATACCAATGGTTAAGGTCGATGGTTCGCGAAGGGTCGGCAAATTTTTGTGATTTTAACCACGTTCAGATAAAAGATTTGAGAATATTTCATTTTTAGTACTAGCTGCTGCCCCGCGGTTTCACCCGCGTGGAGATTTTAGACTACATGGTTTTTATTTTTTTGCGCGGAACCCTAATTATTTTTCGAAGATTAAAGTAGCCTATGTTACTCCTTGTAACATCAGCTATCTGCCAGTGAAAGTCCCGTCAAAATCGGTCCAGCCGTTTCGGAGATTACCCGGAACAAACAGACAGACAGACAGACAGACAAACATTTTAAAAATGGTTGTTTTCTTGTAGGTACCGTATATAATTTCATATGCATTTAGTAAAAAACTGTAATTTTGATATTACAAACAGACACTTCAATTTTATTTATCTGTATGGATGGATTTTATAATATTGAAAAATTCTTAGTTTATTAATTATTCATCGTAATTTGTTTGCATGTTCTTCTTCTGTATGTTATACATTTGTTTCAATTTTTATTCTGTAGTATAAATGATGTTACAATAAAATGCAAAAATTAGAATATTTTGTATTTCGCGAAAATAACAAACTAACGAAAACACTACTTACATACAAAACGCTACTTTTAAGAATGTATGAATAATGTTGACAGCAGTTTGATGGTCGCGTTTTGTGGTTCAATGTGCGGCTACTCTAAAATAAGTAGGTACATTTTAAATTGATATCTCAACGCCATTTATTTTCACAAAATTAGATTTAGATGGATAAGCGTACATACCTTAAGCCAATTTCGTGGAAATATTTTATTCGAAATTTTTTTTTACCCAATGTTCAAAGCTTACAGGATTTGTACAAAGTGAACACTGAATAAAATTGTATGTTCATGAATTTTAAATCGGTTTTCATTCAAGTTTTCTTTGAATTGAAAAAAGAAGCAAATGTAGAAAATGTATTTTTAAAGTGAAATCTACGTTTTACTAACTTTTGATCATTGAAAACTTTAATATCAAATGCGAAATTAAAAAACGAATGCTTATCAGGAATATTGTGCATGGTATTCGAATTTTTTTACTCGCCTTTCTAACTATCATCCGTCAAGTTGAACATAAATAAATAAAATAAATAAATAAATATTTATTCACCAAAAAACATAAAGCATTATCATTACACTATGCATGAAAAGAGAGAAACAGCATGTTTGCACAAGATTATTACAGATAACACCATTTCTAAAGATTAACAGTGGGCCCCAAACTAGGCTAGGCCTGTATCTTGGAGGCCCTTACTTAGCGGATGACAAATAGGAAGTTCGCGCGATTATATAGAATTAGCAATTTTGTTACATATATAAATGAAATTAAATTATATTAAATCAAATGAAATTAAATAGAGAGTACATTTTTGGATTAAATGAAGTTAAATAGAGAAACGTTAAAATAGAGATGAAGTTATATAATATTAAAGATATTATTATTATTTAAGTGTATGTTGTATTTGCAGGTTTGTATGTAGTGTGAGTGTTGTGCGCAGTTTAAAAGCTGGAGTGCTTATTTTCCGTGTGGAGGCGAGAGCTAGAGAGTTGATGTGAGTGTGTGCGTGTGTGTGTGTGTGTATATATGTGTGTGGGTGTGTGTGTGTGTGGGTGTGTGTGTGTGTGTGTGGGTGAGACGAGGAAGGCGGTTTAATGAGTATATTCCTTGCTAAAAACGGATTCTGACGGTAATCTCCTACTTGTCGTAGACCTTTACCAATGCTTCCGTTTCATCGTAAGTTTGTGTCATTAGCCACTTTTTTACCTTAGCCCGCGCTTTCCTATGCGAGCATTCCTGTAGATCACAATGTTTGCACAATGCGTTATAAGTAGATGCGTGTGAGTACTTAGGCAATCGACAGGCAAACACCGTTTTGACATTAGGCAATTGGACTCTTTTTGGGCGTGGCCTTTTTCGCAAGAGTGACGGATCCAGTGCATTGGAGTGTGTTTTGGAGACTGCTCGCTGTACAAAGAGTTGCCTTACATTTAGAACCTCCGCTTCTTGGTACAGTTTGTCCGTCGGGTAACGGCGCGGTTTCGAGAGCATCACCTTTAGAACCGCTCGTTGAGCCCTCTCCAGTTCTAACATCAGTGACTTGGCGGCACCACCCCACACACCAATACAGTACTGAAGTAGGGACTGGCACATTGATACATATACCAGTTTCCTTACTTCAACACTCGCCGCCACTCTCAGTGTCTTCATGAGAAATATGACCTTGCGGACTCTCTTTGACAAAAGGTGAATATGTGTTCTAAAAGTTAAATTCTGGTCCAACACAATTCCAAGGTACTTTACCGAATCCACTCTATCAATACAGCTGCAGGAGCACTCGACTCCATGCATGGACGAGACTGACAACGCATGACAATTTCCTGCATGAAGTCGAAGGAGGTTGTCTACTGGTTTGGTTGCTCGATTAATATGGAAACCTACGAATTTCGTTTTTTTTACGTTAAGAGTTAGAAGATTGTGATCTAACCAATACGAGATCGTTGATAGACCATTCTCAGCGGCAGCCATCGCACTCTGCCAGTCACGACCGTGAAAGATAGCTACCGTATCGTCAGCATAACAAATAAGATTGGCGTTAGGAATTTCCATTCTGAGCACGTCGTCCATATATATAGTAAACAGGGTTGGAGAGAGATTTCCTCCTTGAGGAACTCCAAAGGAGATGGTTTGATTTGTACTAAGCTGTTCCCCAACCCTGACACACTGTTGTCTGTTGCTTAGATAGCTGGAGAACCACGCAAGAGTGTTTCCTCGAACGCCAAAAGATTCTAGTTTTTTTAGTAGAATGGGAACTGATACTGTGTCGAATGCCTTGGCCAAATCGAGAAACACTCCCACGTTCTTCCTTCCTTCATCCATGTGCGATACTAATGTCTCTGTCAATAATTGGACTGCGTCTTCGGTAGATTTACTTCGCCTGAAACCAAACTGACGATCTGATAACAGATTGTACTTCTCGAGGAAATCTACCAGTCGCTTATTGACAATCTTTTCTAGAATTTTAGATAGTATGCACAACAGTGAGATCGGACGGTAATTATCTACAACGTCCTTGGGCCCGCTCTTATGTATAGGACAGACTATTGCAGTTTTCCAGCAATCCGGGAAGACGCCGGATACCATGCTTAGGTTATAGATGTGAGCAAGTGGTTCCGCTATAGCATCCTTAATGTGTTTTAGCAGGACCGGCGTGAATGAGTCAATTCCTGGAGCACTGTCTGATTTAAGATCCGAGATAAGCCTACACACCTCTTGAGGATCGGTTGCCGAAAGAAACAGAGAGTTAGTGCAACGGGCTTTTAGATTAAGGCTGTCAGCTAGAGATTCTTGGGTTGCAGAGAGTTTTTCAAGGATATGGGATGCAAACCTTGTGCCCACAGACGCAAAGTATTGGTTGCAGTGATTTACAGCATTTTGTGCGCTATCTTTATTTTCAAGCAGCTCTTGAGAATAATTCATAGCTCGAGGGATGTCACAAATATCTTTTATGGTTTTCCACAGTCTTTTAGGATTTTTATGATTTTTGGTAAGCTGGGCATTATCATGGTCAAACTTTACTCTATGGAGTAAATTGTTACAAAAGTTCTTATAGCGATTGTAGGTCGTTTTTAAATTTAGATTTTCTGGCTGTTGTCTTAACTGCAAGTGAAGGTTGTCCCGGTGACGCATACATCGAATCAGTCCAGAGGTTATCCAGGCCTTGAGATGAAATTTGGATCGACTAATTTTTATTTTATAGGTGTGCTTATTTGTGGAGTCCATAATGAGTTTATTGAGCAAGTTTATCGCGTCATTAGCATTATCTAGTTTTAAGATCTGTCCCCAATCTACAGCTTTCATCTCATTAGCTATAGCTAAATAATTAGTCTTCATCACGTATCTACTCTTATGAACAACCTTCGGCCTAGTCAAATTGAGACCTACCATTATTAAGTCATGGTCGGTTAGTGAGCACTTGCAGACCAGCCCGGCAGCAGTGCCCTTTGATTTAACATATGCATGGTCAAGACAGGCTTTGTCCCTAGTTGGTTGCGTAATTGCAGCAAGAAAACCGTGCTCTGCCATTATGCACTGGTAGACTGAATTGATACCGTTTGGAGTGTCGTCCAATAGATTTATGTTAATGTCTCCAGTAACCACGACGTTACTTTGAGTTTTTATAGACTCAAGCATTATATCAAGTGAATTTGTAAATCTATCCAAATTGGTAAATGACGGTGAGCGGTAGATACCAATTATCTTAGAACAATTGGCCACATCAACCACCAAACAATTCGCGTCGTCAAATATCGGCTCTTGTGCCCTAGCGGCCCAACAGTCTTTGACGTAGACAGTAACCCCACCGCATTTATTAATTACTTTATTCGTGTGGAACACATTATGGCCCGGCATTTGTGGGATATGCCCGTTCTCTTGGAGCCAGCATTCGGTAAGGACCAGAGCATCGTAGTCAATATCTAGTCGTTTTAAAACAGTGAGAAATTGTTCAAAATTGTGTTGTAAACTTCGTATGTTGCATGACAGAACTTTGAAATTGTATTTTATCATTGATTCTTTGCAAAGTTCCAGTCTTTCTACGGTGCAGCACTTTATTTCAAATGTTTCATCGATATCCTTATATACGTCAGTCTTATCCATTATTAATTAATATATAAAAAATGAACGAAATATTCAGTTTAGACATTAGTGTCGCACCGTAATGTGACGGAATATTAACACAGAGAATCGGTCTTATGTACACATTGTAGCTGTGAAATGCAGTTAGTAGACGTCTGAAGTTTCTTTCACGTCGTCTAGTCCTTCCATGTCCCATGCCATAGTGCAAAGAGTCTGAGAACCTATGGTAGTTCCCACTCACCCGTTTTTGTGTGTGCGTGTGTGTGTGTTGTATATAAAGTATACCAGAGTGGCGGTAGAATGTGTGAATGCTGCTAGGTATATAAGGGTTTTCATTAATTTTAAAAACTAAATACAACATCAACATGGTTAATATAAATTTATATAAATGCTTCAAATTAAAAATATAAAATTTACTACCAAACAGATGCAAATTGCATGCGGTTTTAGAGCCAAGAATTCGCGTTCTGTCATTAGTACGGCTCAGTAGTGAACATTTTCTCCAGGTCCGCGGGCCCGCCGATCGTGATCGCTGGTCTTCCTTCTGCTTTTCGAACTTGCACTCTTCCATTGTTGACCCAGCAGAACCTGAAGTTATGTGCCTTGGCTCGGGCTCTGGCATCACGAAATAAGATGCGGTTTATTTTAGTAAGGTGTTCATTAATGTACATTTTCCTGTCTGGTCCCTGAACTTTGATATCCACTGAAGATAAATTGCGTACATTTTTGGCGGCTTTCAGCATTGCGTCCCTCTTGTCTTTTCTCATTAATCTCACTATGACTGGCCGTGGAAATTTTGAGTCATTGACTGGTAGTTGCAGGTTGGACTCTGAGCTTGGTCTGTTTTTGGAGCCAGCGCGTACCACCCAGTCTATATCAGTTTCCGCTAGGCTTACCCCAATCTTTGTCGCAGTGGTCATGACGGTGTGGATTAAGTTCTCATTAGGGGTTTCGTTTATGCCCATGATTTCAAGTTCATTTTTCATTGCACTTTGGGCCTGTTGGTTGATTTGTTCTTGTAATTGAGCAATGGAATTTTGTAGCGATGGAATGATAGCATTATTATCTTCTAAACCTTTGATTCTAAGCTCAAATGAATCTAGTCTCTCAAAACATTTGGTCATCCCGGCAGTCAGAAATGTTTTTACCTCGGCCACTTCCTGTCGAAGCAGGCGTAATTCGGTAGCGACTGCGGAATCCGACATGTTATATTCTGAGCTTTTGTCTGTTATCGGTGAGCTGATAGCTACTCGTTTATGCGCGCGTGGCGTCGCAGATGCATTCGCAACCGAAGGATCGAGCGAGGTGGATGCACGCACCTGCGTGTTGGAGTTATCACCTTTCGGTTTCTGAGCTCGACATGTAGGGCACTGCCAGTCTAACACTTTCGTCGGATCAATGGATGCCGCATTTACGCATAATGGATGATAGTAACCTTTGCATCCCTCACACCTCAAACCGCGGGATGTAGTTATATCTTGCTTACAAGCCGCGCAGATTACGGTCATTTTAACCGAGAACGTAAAATGCAAGCGAAATACCTTCTGTGTAATACCGCGATTAGTGAGGTGCGAGAGAGCAGTCCACCGCTCGTGATCGACGCCTAAGTGCGAGCAGGACGCAATATGAGCTGCAAGGTCGATGACCGGGCGCACGCCGCCGCGCCGTTGACAGCCACGTGACTCTAAATCAGCTGATTCTTTGAAATGTTAATTTCGTATTATGTTGGGGAGTTGTTGTTAATTTGTACAACTATTTATCGTACCTTGTAGCCTGGGTCCTATTCTTGGCACTGATGTAACTTTCCAAATGTTCCAGGCACTATTACTTCGATTGGGGTATTATTTACGTGAGCTAAACCATATACGTGTATTGTCACTTGCGCGCGCGTTGCGAGTTTTTTTTCATCATCTATCCCAAAGCACCAACGGTCGGTCTGTAGGTCTTTATTCCGGCAGCTGCACTTGAG
Organism: Crocallis elinguaria; assembly: GCA_907269065.1. Classification (NCBI taxonomy): domain Eukaryota; kingdom Metazoa; phylum Arthropoda; class Insecta; order Lepidoptera; family Geometridae; genus Crocallis; species Crocallis elinguaria. Next base: position 12,886,329 of record OU026080.1, on the reverse strand, counting down.
AGCCAGTCGTATTCTATAGGGTGCTCATCATCTTAGACCTCATCGTTACTTAAGATCGGGCGAGATAGTAGTCAAGCGCTAACCTATTTAGCCTAAGTTTATTCATTAATTGAGGGTAGATGCCAGATAGTGCTTGACCGGTCCTTCACATTTATTTTTATTTTTTATGTTATTTGGTAACGAGACGAGCTGGTCGTTTGCCTGATGGTAAGCATAACGCCGGTCCATAACATTTACAGTGCCACCCAGAACTTTGAAACACAAAGGCCTGCGCGGCACTGCAGTGCACTCGTTACCCTGAGACATTAGGTATTAAGTCTCATAAGCCCAGTAATTTCACTGGATACTCTGCTCATCAAACCGGAACACAGTAATGCTTGCACACTACTGCTTGGCGGCAGACTTCACGAGCAAAGCGGTCGTAACAACCCAGACGGACACTCGCAGAAGAGTTAGTCCTCCCACTAACAAAACATATATCACTGTCTTGCCTAAAGATGCCAAAAGTACCACTTATCTAGCCAACTACCAATTTGCAGCGTACCCAGTATGCTGGTGAAATATTCCCGTCGAACTCATTATGACTTTGAAATCATATCTATCAAAGACTAAGAAAACTATTTTTACGGAGCGAGCGAAGCGAACGAAGTTTTTGCAACAACTGGCCAATTTTGCTTTCATCTATTATATTCGGATGTTGATACTCCGTGTCGGTCGTATTTTTCAAGTAATCTTGATGAAACTTGATATACAAGTTCTACAATTTCACAGATTTTTGTCGTCTGCGATGCTAGGAGTGATATTTACGAACCGATTTTGATAATTTTTGGCAGAAACATTCGGTAGTCAATTCTAAATATGATGGTATGGTACCCTCGAATTTGTGTATACAAATGTTAAAAAACAGGAAAAAAAGTTAGTGCTCGCCAGTTCTGCCATTCGCAGAACTACTCGTGTTTACTTTAAATAGGTTTATTTTTACATTACATTATCAGCCTCTTACGCTCCCACTGCTGGGATACCGGCCTTCTCTCAGAGAGAGGTATGGACCATAATCCACCACGAGGGCCCAGTGCAGCTTGGTGGATGTCACATGTCCTCGAATTTTGTGGTTCTTGAACATGCGGGTTTCCTCACGATGTTTTTTCACCGTTTTAGAGCGAATGTGAATAATACGCACATAACTTTATTTAAGTCATTGGTGCGGGCTATTCGACGCTGTAGCACATTTGCCTAGAATTAACTGTTCACTCTTGTCTTGATAACTCCCAGATTACAACCACTGGGAAATAAGAAGCTAGGAAATAATTGTTGTTTTAATGATAGACGGCCTACAAACGAATGCAATCTGTTGTACCAATGAAATCTGGGGATCTTCAATTAAAACAGGCTTATTTATCGCACTGGATTTACTTTTCAATTATTGGATCCAATAAAACGGAGGCGAGTGTTTTAATAGACTTTTATTCCCTTTTCGAATTAGAGCTGATTTATGTCCCGTAGTGGGCGACGATGTCTTTTCAGTGGCTGGTAGTTGCTGAAGCGTTTAGACTATAATATTCTATAGTCAAAAGTCCAGAACTTTCCAAGTGATAAAGTGATGTATCCGAAACAAAATACATCAGTATTATCAAAATCATTGCCTACATCGACGTGTCATGAGGTGATCTTTCTCTATGTATCATAAATATTTGCAATTTTTTTTCAACGGGCTATAACAGCTTTTATTAACTAGATAATTCACAAACATTATACATCTAGCCTGGGCCAAACAGGGACTATACAAACAGGGGTCCAAGTATACTAAACTACAAAGGTCAAAATATAAGTAATAAATAAAATACATTTATAGAGAGTAATGGTATGGTAATTCGATCATATGACGTCAACTGACACTTTTGGTAACGCAGTAGCCACAATGGTGATCGGCCATCACCATTACGCTAATTCGGCAGTTTGGTAAATCATTATGATATCAGTTTCCCTTCGGTAATAACAACATAGTTGAAAGATATGACATTATCGACTTTTGCCATAATTTGCAGTTGTGATAGATAAAATAGCAGCACTGCCATCGCAATTTCAGTTGTTTAGCATTCTTGGCCCCCAGGTCCTTTGTCTGACAGTAAGCAGAACGTCAGCCCTAAAAATTGCAGCGCCACTCAGAGATTTTTTTTTTTCCTGTCCGGGCGCTTTCGGCCCGGCCCGCCGCGAGCTACCTCTGACATGGTGATCAGAGTCCTTATTTACTAATTTTCTTTATTGCAAATTAAAAGGGGTTATCAGGGGGTTGTACAAAGAGGGATATTTTCTAACTAATTTAAGATTATTACATTCATTATAACAGTATGGCTTCATAGCTTGCACACGAAAAGTTTCCGTGTGCAATTTCTATTTTACAGTGTGGTAGGTTGCTTATTTCATTTTACATTCTTTAAGTTCTTACTATACTCCATTCTTTTACATTATGTTTGGTACCTACGACTATGTTTTCATATTATAACGGTAATTTAATAACCTATGCTACGGATTTTCAGTTTTTCACTCAGAGATTTACGCTACCTACTTAATAAAGGCATGAAATGTGGTGAATATAATTTATATGGTTTATGGGACTCACATAAAAACGGTAAATGATGGATGAATGTGTCTCTCTTGTCAGTCTGTAAGATGACTTGCGGATCAATAATCTTGTTTCAAAATATAGGTACCTTAAATCACGTAACATATAACTTGGATTGATAAAGTACAATTTATTTGTATTTAAGACCAACGGGAAGTACTGGATATTCTTGTACTGCGTCATGTGGAATAAAATATATCATGATGTGTTTTTCGTCTTAGGTACGTTATGTTCATCAATATATTTAGTACATAAGTGTTTTTTTACAAGACTATGGGTAAAACCTACTCTACATTAATATTAACTTAGTAAACTACGAGCCTTTCTCTAAAAAAGAATCTTTGTACAACCTACTTAGCTTTAATTTTAACTTAGTAAACTAGGAGTTTTTCTTTAAAAAGAGAATCTGTTAGAGTACGTGAGGTTATCAATCTTATTCTTTCACAAAAAAAACCATATGCTGACCCCAAATGCAATAAGATAAAGGCATGAAGATAATGATGAACCTCTATCATCGCATTTTCCATTGGTCATACACCAATGGACAATAGAGGTACAGAACAAGAAAATGATGATGAACCTGGAAGGAAGACCAATGGCCAATAAAATGATCCTATAAATATTCTTTTAATAATGGAAAACAGAATATGTCCGCACATTTTACCGACGGGTTGAAAGAAGTAGAGAACAAAGCTTGAAAATAAAAAGGTGTACGACAAAATAATTTGGTCCTATGAAATTCAAGTAGGTATATACGAAAATACACTCTCAATTTGATTCGTTCTCGAAAGCCATAGAAACGTCGATATTCAATACTTTCTGCTGCTTTCTCCTCTTATATCCGGATAACTCGGTTTTTTGCGAGTATCTATTTTTCGACGTAAAGGAATTCGGTATTTCGAAAAGATATCATGTTCAGAATTGAGATGTTCATTTTGATAGTAAATGAAACAAGTATGAACTAAAAAATAACGTCCACATAAAAATCTTTACTTCTTCTAAGAAATAATTTAATCCATGCGCAAAAGTGAGGTAAAAATACTTTAGGTAATTGGTAGGTAAATCAGTGTTGCGTCGGTCGATAATCGTCTGAAAAAGTTAAAACAAAAAGTTTGGTTATCTGGAATGTGAGAATTAGATCTCAGCCCACGTAGCCAACGCGCACAAATAAAATGCATCCCAATGCATTCTTTGCACATAATTTCACAGATTCGCACATAACACTGATTTACTACAATTAGTGTGGACACTATTTTAAGTCCTAAACGCTAGAAGAACACTTGTTTACCTATATATTACTAAATTAACAGCACTGGCAACACTAGCTCAAATAGTCATAATGTACGATACATGGTTGTTGTGTGTGGAGCTACCAGCAAAAAAATCTTAACATGAAACCTCATCCAACCAAAGTTCCAAAGTAGAGTAATATGACTACACATTATTTTCACGGCACCTAATTTTTTTTTATATTATATGGTAACGAGACGAGCTGGTCGTTTGCCTGATGGTAAGCATAACGCCGGCCCATAACAATTGCAGTGCCACCCAGAACTTTGAAAGACAAAGGCCTGCGCGGCACTGCAGTGTGCTCGTTACCCTGAGACATCAGGTATTAAGTCTCATATAGATTTTCCTCATTACAGTTGGTTGTACCTAATACACTTATAATAAAAAACTTTCAGGACATACGTATTAAAACAAGTTAAATGATGCTAGAAAACAGACACCAGTACAAAGTATAGTGCTTGGAAATGTACTTTACAATAGAGCTTGAAACTAGTAGGTAGGTGTGAAACCGTCTAATGAGGGTTTGCTTAGGTTTGTGGTGTCCACTTTGGTATTTGTAATTGTCCTATATCAACGAAGTGGAATCAACTTGAGTCGAATCGGCCCAGCTTCTTGAAAAGCTGATGCATCTAGTCAAACAAGTACCAGCAGTTTGGTTACCCGTCATTTAATCAAGTTTTGTAATAACATTTTGAAAAGATGTTGTGCTTCCGCTTTCTATGGATCTGCAACAACAAACAGCTCTGTATGATACTGTTTACATACATACTTTTCCTGGTAGTTCCATTGATATATCGGGCGAGTATAAATAGAAATAAAGAGATTGTTATCGCGGGGCTAAAGAAATATGATGATACTATTTCATGTCACAATTGTACCTCAGCACGCAATAATACCTGCGAACATGATTTATAAGGCTTTTCTTCAATTCTATGAGGTATGAAATATTTCGAACGACCATTCATGAAGCTATAAACCCAAAACTGTTTCAAATAATGTAATGCAAAAATGTAAAATATGGATCAAATAAAAAAAAACTAAAAGTTTCAACATCAAATTAAGTAAACCTATTCGATCACATACATAGATATACAAATTTGGATTTAGTTTAAATCATAAGCCAGATGGACCATATTCTCATAGGCCATAACATATAGAATGGAAAAAATACTTGGGCCTTTTTAGTAAACAAATTTTGGGTTTTGTAGTTAGTGACGACTTTTCGTGAGTAGATACATCAAAACAAGTACATCTTACGATCACATACTTACATAGGCCATACTTGGAATGAGTTAAAATCGGAAGCCAGACGGACCATATTCCCATAGGCCACAAAACACAGACATGAAAAATACTTGGTCCTTTTTAGTATCTCATTTTATATAGTTATAATATGACTCTAACCTACAATCCTTATGAGCTATCGAAGTTATGTCCATCAACTTATCAACTGGAGTTTTGGCGGGAATGCGAAAATGAGCTGTTGTTGATTTTGTGTTATTTACTAAAACTTATGTTATAACGAGTGTTAATGTGTAATTATGGTGGATTATTAACCATTAAGTGTTCGTAAACGTGCATGAGTGAAAGGCAAATAGTACAAAGACGAAAAACGTGTATTTTCGTATTCTATCCAAAACTCCATAGAAGCATTCAGTAATGTATCCGTCGCTTTACTGAAGCGTCAATTCGACTCGACCACGCCTAGACTAAACTTTAACTTGACTTTGACGACTTATACAGAGACTTTTATAGAGATTTATTATAACTTGACACTGGCTAAATACGCAAATCACGTGGTGCCAAAAACAATAAAAACAAAACTTATCAACTGTCAAATTGTAACACGTTGAAGTTAACATGAGCAGAGCTGTAGCGGAAACTAACTGTATAAATAATTACGTAGCACTTAAACTAAAGTAAAATGTGGTCTGGTTTAATTAAAGCTTCTTCTTCTCGCTTCGATAGGTGGATAATAGTTTATTTATTCAAAACCCTCGGAAGCCGCTTAGAATATCAAGACAGGTTGAATTTTAAAATCTGTATGCTGCATTAGGCGCAGGTAGATGTTGCATCTGTCATGGAAAAATAGTCTTTCGTTTTTAGAAAAAAGACGAGGCTATTGCTTGACCGTTTTTAAAATTTTGATGGTTTAGCATTTGACCACACTCTTAGGATGTGGTCAAGGATGGAGAACATGCTAAACCTAGATTAGCAGTGCTACTCAGAAATTTGACACAAGGCCTGCGCGGCACTGCATTGCCTTCGTTACTCTGAGACATTAGGTATTAAGTCTCATAAGCCCAGTAATTTCTTTTTTTTTTCGCTGTCTGCTTTGCTCATCAAACCGTAAAACAGTAATGCTTGCACATTACCGCTTGGCGGCAGACTTCATGAGCAAAGTCACCACCAACCACACCCGCTCGTCTCGCTTATTACGTAAAAAACAGGAGATTTTTTATTCATTTTACTCTTGCAACACCACACTTTTCCCACGTAAAGAAATGGCAAAAATATCCGAAAGGAAAAATGGTATAATTTTTAAAAAAATCTGTCAGAGGTCGTCTCGAATCTTATTAAACTGGCAGACGAGATTAAGAGACCGTGCTCCGTCGGCAAGTTCGTAACTCGTTATGAAAAATTTAGAATTTAATAAACTTCTTCCAAGATTGTACGGTGCATACTTTTCCTGGCTATATTAAAAGTGAGGGGAGAAAGGCTTGAGACATAACAAAATTGCGTCAGAAATTGCAAATCACTAAAAGTGTTGTGGGATACGTTTACGACGAGAGACAACTAAAGTCTTAAAAAGAAAAAAAAACCGTATTGAATTTTGTCGCTACCTTTGTAATCTAGATTTCTTTAGATATTTATTTAATAACTGATTTAAAATAATGGGCACATATATCTATACAAATAAATAAAATTGAAGTGTCTGTTTGTAATAACAAAATTACAGCTTTTTCCTAAATGCATATGAAAGTATATACGGTACCTATAACAAATCAACCATTTTTAAAATTTTTGTCTGTCTGTTTGTTCCGCGTAATCTCCGAAACGGCTGGGCCGATTTTGACGAGACTTTCACTGGCAGGTAGCTGATGTTATAAGGAGTAACTTAGGCTACTTTAATTTTAGAAAAAGAATTAGGGTTGGGCAAAAATAAAATAAAAACCATGAAACCCAATATCTCCCCGCGGGTACTGTTACAGTTTTATCATAAGTATAGAAAGTAACAGTTAGTTCTAACAACAGTATTAAATGTATTGTTAATATTATATAGTACCTAACAGTTAGTTCTTCCAATCTTTGCAAACTTGGCAAACGCCGTAAGTCAGTCTGAAGGCCTGACTTAATAAACAGGAGTTCAAAAACTCGATCTCCGCCCTAATTTAGGAACTTCAATATGAAAATAATAACAACGATCAGAATACTAATATCCCTTGGGGGATGAAATACGGGGGCGGTCACGATTCAATTCTAAGTTTGTCTTGTTCAGCTTTGTTTTTGTATTTTTCTTACTCAAGTTACCTACCAACTATTTTACAGCCTTACAAATTTACTATAGCATGTTATAACATTAAATATATTTTATAGTGTTTACCGGCACTAGCGGATGTTCACGCAAATATACACATCACAAAAATTTCGCTTCCAACAGGATTCGAACCTGCGTCTTCTGGTTATCTAGACTAGATGTTATAACATGTTATATTTACCATACTAAAAAGTATGTTTGTACCGTTTATTGGTTTGTCCTTTCGCGCAGCAACGGAGCGTTAATGTGGTATCACGGCGCTGAACGACGTCATTTTTGGCATTGGCATTGAAAGAAGATATTTATTCCGAAGAACTGTACCTACACCAAATTGTAACAAGAAACTAAAGGAGTGCAGTCTGAGTGGCGGAATTAGAGTATGCGAAAACGAGGTTGAGTGTAGATGAAAATTATTGTTTGATTTAAGAACTTTTTTGAGTAAAAAATGTATTGTGTCCGTTATTACAACGCATCTCAACGATATTTATAGGGGAGGTTAAATCGCCTTAGCCCGAGCAAGAATATCGTCCTACCCACTAACACCTAATTTTCTAACTTTATTATACTTCATTTCAGTGACCTTGCTCTCGACTCCAGACGTAATTCTCTCTTACAAAACGTTGTTAGAAATAATCGGAGTAAAAGAGTCCGGTCCCTACTTACTTATGCATCGCCCTCCGTACTTGCGTTCCCACAAATGAATTATACAAAGGAACCTTTCATCACGCGAGCATTCCTTATTTATTCCGTCTTCCATTACGTTCTAAGCCACTCTTAACGGCATTAAGAGGATGTAGCTTTTAGTCCGAATAAAATGTCTACTGTTTGTGTAAGTGGTGCCTAATCTTAACGACAATGTTTCTTTCTTCGTAATCTTTTGTGGTTTTTAGGTGACGTAGTGATAATTTAGGATGTAGTTCGTTGACTTTGTTTACGATACGCCTGTAGAACATTATGACGACAATTTCCGTGGTATTTAGACAAATATCTGTCATTGGTTCTGGGCCTTGACCTGTCCATTTTTGAGAAATACCTCATGCTTGGAGTTTCTCTGGTCAAACTTCTAAACCAGAGCGGATTGATTTACTGCTGACATTCGACCCGTTGTGCTGTTAATAAAATTAACATTACAAATGTCGTCGCAGGTATAAACGCGGTGTTTGGTATAAAATGATGAAATACCAAAACAAATCAAGTCTCGTACCAACGGAAATGTTATCTAATCTTCTCTAACTCTAGTTTCTTTAGAAGAACAGGTGTTATGTCCTTGACTTACTTGCGATAGAACTGTAATAAAGCTACCTCATTGAAGTATCAAGTTATACCGCAAGGTAGTTATAATTAAATTAATACCGATAGATTGGCGCTCAGCGGTGTTACATAAACAAGAAGCCTGATTGGAAGATGATATTCTTTCGTGGCTTTAATTTTATTCTCTTAAGAATAATAGTTATATAGTCAGTAAACGTGGTAAAATTTTGGAGGAATTTATTTTTATTTACTAATGTCTAGAAATAGGAATTCAAAATTAAGAAACTCACATACATGAAAAACATGCACACATGAACTATATAGGTACTCTCCTTTTTTGTGTAGTCGTGTAAAAATGACAATGTTTAGTCGCAAAATGATTACTTCCATGAAAAGCACACTCAATTTGACAATGGTTTATTGATGATCACCATAGTAAAACGATTCTGTTGTAAATTACCAAAAGTGCCTACAATGATCATTTTGCAACGAAACCATTGTAATTTTTAAACCATTTGTTCAGTTATATAATTGGGGCTCTGTATTAGAGTTGTGAGCAAAGTTGTGAGCGATAAACTGCCCTCTGCAACATGTTTATGTAACAGATAAAAGATCGAGATTAAACAATGTAAATGTGAAAATCGAATAAATCGTATTGCATAACTTAGCGTTCAATCCCTTTGGCAGGAGCACAGTTGAATCACCTATAAAATGTTACGATACGTTGTAGATAAGTGTAGCGAGAACAATTTCCTTCCAGGATAAATGTTGCTATTCTTTTGAGGCAGGTCATTCATCTCCTAGAGTAATTCTACCATCGTGACCCGGTCGCTCTTTACAGAAACTTTTCAATGGGAAGGGGTCAGGCGTCGAATGTTAATTCAAAGTAATGTATTAGGTTGAATGAAGCGAGGCAGTAAATAAGCTTTCTACTCAAAAGTTTGTTGTGACTAAGACGTGACTTGAAAGAGTTTCTCGTATCGGCCAGCCAGAACAGCACGGTGATTTTAATTCACTCGGAATGATTCTGTGTCGGAAGCGACTGTTTCTGATTGTTTATACATATATCAGAAATGCATCCAGACAGAGAAATAGTGTCGGGATTATATCCGTGTTTATGCAGCAGTTATAGATGATAGAGTAAATGAAATGGGATGCGGTTTCTTACTACGTTTTATGACAGGTCCATGACTCTGTCAACATATTATGTTCGTGGGCGGACTAACTCTTCTGCGAGTGTCCGTCTGGGTTGTTACCACCGCTTTGCTCGTGAATTCTGTCGTCAAGCAGTAATGTGCAAGCATTACTGTGTTCCGGTTTGATGAGCAGAGTATTCAGTGAAATTACTGGGCTTATGAGACTTAATACATATAATGTCTCAGGGTAACGAGCGCACTGCAGTGCCGCGCAGGCCTTTGGTTTTCAAAGTTCTGGGTGGCACTGCAATTGTTATGGGCGTTATGCTTACCATCAGGCAAACGACAAGCACGTCTCGTTACCAAATAAAAAAAAATATTACTAACTTCTGCTCGCGGTTGCAGCCGCGTTCCCACAGTAACTGTGAATTTTTCCGAGATAAAAAGCATATGTTATTCTCCGGTTAATAAACTAGATCAATGCTAAAAACCACGCCAATCCGTTGCTTTGTTGCTGCGTGAAAGAAGGACAAACCAACTGATCAACAAACCTACAAACACACTTTCGCATTTATCTAGACACACGGCAGTGAATCAGCCAAGTTCCTATTAGGTATATTTTATTATTAGGATAGCTACCATAGATATTTTTCTTTGTTATTACACAATTCCACTAATTAACATTCAAAATAAGTGTTTCGAAGTAGTCTTGTCAACAATAAATTTCAATTCATTGTGTTCAACTCAAATTGGCTCAATACAATTAATTAATCGTAATGAAGCGAATCCAATAAAACTGCCAAGATTGAATTCATTGTATCAATCGCACGTCTACGTTAGGTTCTTTCAGCTTAATTGATAGCGATAGTAGGTAAATTAATAAAAAGGGTGAAAGAAATCGAAAAAACTTATGCGCGAGAAGAAGTTTTTAGCAGAAAGATGATTCGTTATTAAAGAAATGCTAAATACGGAAGTGTTATTGAAGTTGATAATTACGGAAGTTGGTTATTTTCCATCTTTCATGAAGCAAGGGATCGACGTGATTTTTATCATGAAGATATTTACGTAAATATAGTATACACATCTCAAACATTTCCCTAGCTACGGGATTCGAACTCGCGTCTTCTGGTTATCTGGACCAGACGCCTTAACCAACTAGGCTATGGGAGCGGTCGATGTAGACTCCAAAATTTTTAAGATGATGACTTCCGTCAGCCGTGTAAGGTTGGTTCGGTGTCTAGATCAGCAAAAACATCCAAACCCGTCCCGTGTCGATTCCTAAGTGAAGGTAAACTTTCAGGGAAAAACCTCTTGATGTAACTTCAGCATTATAGTAGGAAATTCATAGCGTTAATGTGGCTATCTATACCCCCCTTAAGATTAAAATCTCACGCAATCTCGAAACTGTCCCGATGTGCAGGGTTGTATTGATCTTCTGGGTAGTGACCATTAGAAGCTGGATAACGTGCAAAGGTTACTCTTCATGGGAAGCTAAAAAAGGGGCTTATGGATCTAAAAAATTTTTGTAATCTGTAATGTGCACCTAATAAATAAATAAATAAATAAATAAATAAATAAATAAATAAATAAATAAATAAATAAATAAATAAATAAATAAATAAATAAATAAATAAATAAGATTATATAATGTGGGTAATTTATAGTTTTAATTCCGCGATAAAGAATGTCTAATGGCCTAATTTCGATCTATACTGAATTTAACCAAACGTAACGCGCGACGCTGGACAACGAAACCTGGGTTAGTTGTTATAAAAATAAAAATAAAAAACTTCCTTGAGCTCGCAACGATGGACTTTAAAACCAGCAATTCAAAATTTAAATTTAATTAAAACTATAAATTACCCACATTATATAATCTTATTTAAAATGGACTTCCGCAAAGTAACGCCTGATTCCATCAAATAAATAAATAAATAAATAAATAAATAAATAAATAAATGAAAACACCTCAATAAAACCAAGCCGTTATAACCTCAAAAATGAACATGATGGAAAACGAGCTAACAAAACTGACCTAAGCACGGTTTCATTATTATTCCAGGAACGAAAATGGGTCATGAGTGGAAATGTGGATTAAACCCCATGCGGATTAAAAATTATCATAACAACTTGGGACACTCGTTTCATAGAATTATTTTGTTGTTATATAAATGCTAAATACGAAAGTGCTTGCTGCTTATTTTCCTTCTTTTATGATGTTTCCTGTCATAGGTACATTTAATGTATGACAGGGATATTTTTTGATTAAAACTTTCGTAAGTATTACTCATATTTATATTTTTGACGGCTCCGTAGCTAAGTTGGTAGTAACCCTGCCTGCAAGGCGAGGGGTCCCGGGTTCGATTCCCGGCCGGGGCAGATTTTGTGTAAGCATAAAGTTTGTTCTCGGGTCTTGGATGTTTGTGATGTGTATCTGTGTATGTCCATGCCACCTGCGACACAGGGAATCCTAGTGCGGGGGTATGAGTGTGTAAGCGTTTATGTTTATGTTTATGTTATATCTATTTAACCGGATTCACTTACGTGGTTCAGCCGAGCTTCGCGACGTTGAGCAATCGTCGCGAAGCTCGGCTGAACCACGTAAGTGAATCCGGTTAAATAGATATAGAATATGACAGGGATACTTTATTACAAGAGCAGCTAGTTCTTATAATAAAGTATACTATGTTAAAACTGTGTCCTCGATTCCTCCCGTAGCTTACAAGTTGTCCCCCGGGAAAGGTAAATTTTTTCGGGATGAAAAATGCCCTTCGTGTCAATCCAAACTTTTATCTGTCTGTGTACCAAATTTCTGGGAAATTCACTCTGCTGAGCGAAATTTTCGGCGTGGATGAGGTACAAACATCCCAATGTATATTTGTTATATTAGTGAGAAAGTAGGATTACGTATAATAATAATAGAAACCTTTATTCAGACAAGAATGTGTACATATTTAAATTTAAAGACTAATTTGCCATCGATAACTGTCTGTGTGCCTCTTTTGACAATGACCGCTTTGCTCGTGAAGTCTGCCGCCAAGCAGTACTGTGCAAGCATTACTGTGTTCCGGTTTGATAGGCAGAGTAGCCAGTGAAATTACTGGGCTTATGAGACTTAATATCTAATGTCTCAGGGTAACGAGCGCACTGAAGTGCCGCGCAGGCCTTTGTGTTTCAAAGTTCTGGGTGGCACTGCAATTATTATGGGCCGGCGTTATGCTTACCATCAGGCAAACGACCAGCTCGTCTCGTTACAAAATAACATAAAAAAACCTCCTTCAACTGTGACCATTTCTGTTTATCACCAGCTACTCTTGTCCAGTCCATGTGCCACCTGCTACCGCCTTTATCTCATCGACCCATCTTCTGTTCTCTCTTCCGTTACTTGAGTCTGGTGTACCAGTACACTATTGTGTTCGACCATTTTTTTTCCTCTGAAAAGAGGAAGAGGAAAGAAAAGGATTACTTATAATCGCGATTATTATACATTCAATTGAACAACTGCTTTGTTTATAACACACATATTTTGCGTTACAATATAAAACATTGCAAAAACTCTTTATTGTCCCCCAAAAGGATACTATATTTAACACAGAGCATTTAAAAATTTAAAGTAAAATTTTTGCGTTTTTATTATTGTATAGTCAAAAATCTTTCTATTTTATGCATTACTAGCTTCTGCCCGCGGTTTTCACCCGCGTTCCCAATGGAACCGTGCATTTTTCCGGGATAAAAAGTAGCCTATGTTATTCCCCGGTCTATAAAATATATTTATGCCAAAAATATCGTCGATCCGTTGCTCCACTACTGCGTGAAAGAAGGACAAACCAACAAATCAACCAACCAACAAACACACTTTCGTATTTATAATATTAGTAGGATAGAAGGACTAGCCGGGAAACTGCACTGTTCCTGTGCTATAAACTAGAGAAACAAGTTTCAACGGGCAAGTTTTCCTTATTTATAACCCCAATTTATATTCCTATCGAGATAAAAGCCGGTTATATAAGATATAGAGCAAACAGAACACCCTCGATCAGGATTCATTAGTGGGGAACGTACACGCATAATATTCTCTCAGAGGAAAGAATCCTCATTACGGCTCGCGGCTGCGATAGGAATCCGACCCATCGTCTTAATGGCGAGATGTAGATATGTAGACCTCACACTGGGTGGGAAATTTTACGCTACACTTTGAAAGCTGTGTGAATATTTTATCCTTTACTGATCATTTTTGGAACATAATCTACATTTAAAACAAAAAGCGCTAATCAAACTCAGTCAAGCAGGATGGCATATAGACTCAGTCAAGTAGGATGGCATGTAGGCTCAGTCAAGGAGCGTGGCATAAAAGTTCAGTCAAGGAGCGTGGCATAAAGGTTCAATCAAGGAGGACGGCATAAAGGTTGTATTTTTAGACGGGGCAGTAAGGGTAGATACTCTAACCGTTATAGCTAGGGTTAACGTTCTAAAACCGGAAACTAATTTTTAAAGAAATTTTGATCTGCATTCACATATTATGGACAAAAAGTACAGATAGCAAGAAAATGGGCAGTTTACACAAAAACTTTTTTTATGCCAATCGATCTTGTTGATCAAAATACTCTATCGGACAAACAAGTAGATGTAGAAAAAGTTACATAAAAAAAAACACGACTGCCCTAGACAGGTATACCCAAGATGATGTAAAGATTCTAGCGATACCCCATACATCCGATTCTGTTCAGGCATTTAAAATTATGGTGGAATAAAGAAACTCACATACATACATGAACCCATGAACCCATAATGTATATTGAAACGGACATATGTGCGACGAAAAATAGGACGTTTTGCTTCATACAGCGAGTTACCATATGACTTAACGAATTGAGAAATGACTTTGTCTAAGCCCGTGTCCGTGGTCAAACGCTAATAAAAAAACAAAGTGATAAGTACTGGTATGTAACTTAAAAAATGCTCTATGATATACTCTTTGGTAGCTAGCTAGGCTCACAAATTATATTATAGGGGTGTTTTGGCGGGAATGCGAAAATGTGCTGTTGTTGTGTTTGTGTTATTTACTAAAACCTGTGTTTTAACGAGTGTTAATGTGTAATAATGGTGGATTATTAACCATTAAGTGTTCGTAAATGTGCATAAGTGAAAGGCAAATTGTACAAAGACGAAAAACGTGTATTTTCGTATTCTATCCAAAACTCCATAGAAGCTTCAGTAAAGTATCCAGTGCTTTACTGAAGCGTCACTTCGACTTGACTGCGCCTAGACTAAACTTTAACGTGACTTTGACGACTTTTACATACCAAAACTAGAGATTTATTACATATTAATATATTTTATATAACACTGGCTAAATACACAAATCGCGTGGAGCCAAAAACAAAACAAAAAAAAAAACTTAAAAAATGTTTCGCTTTACGTAACGATTGTTTCACAATGCGACTAACTGTTGACTGATAGTGTAGCACGAAGTGGCTGCCGCTAAACAAAGTGGCTACTAAATCTATGGTGGCTACATATTTTACAAAAAAGGTCGATTAAACAAAGCGACTGCGACGTAGATATTTCTTTCTTTATATATGACATAATTATTTTGTTTTCCAAATTTATCCGTGAAAATCACGGGCTGAGTTGAAGGAGTATAAAGATCGATCTATCAAGATCCCATCTTCGGAAAAACGAGCAGAGATCACTCAAGAACCTATTTTGAAATAATCTATTTGAGTTTAGAACACTTCACATATCAAGACTAATAATGTTCCACAGAGGCGTATCGCAAAACACCTTCAAAAAGCTTCAGACTAGATAATGGTCAAACACTAGCCTATTCGAAACGTAGTTTCAAAATGAAACCGCAACTAAGCATTCTAATAAAGCAAACTATTTCTAATAAACTGAAATACACCTAGTTGACGAACACTTATTCTTATTTAAACTCAAAAGTCCCCGCGTGGAATTCGATTTGAATAAACCGAATTGTTTTGGTCAAAGTTCAGTAAAAGGGTATAGTTTCTGTCACAGTTTGTGCTACCCTCATCTTATTAACTATTTCGATGTTACGATTTGAATAGTTTACTTTAGTAATCTAAGTTTATTTGTGTTCAGCTGGCAATTTGTTTAGTTTAATAGACTATATAGTGCCCGTCTAAAGTTTGACAGCGCCTAAGTCAACACATAACTCTCTAGTAGGTATTTAAGTAGGTATACAAGCAGGCTTTTAACAAGCGCCAGAGTCAAGCAAAACTGTCATGTCTATTATTTAAAATGTGCGCAATGATAACATCGATTTTCAATGTCTAAACGAACTAGGTTTAGTTGGTAACAGAATAATACATAATACATAAAAAGGTATCAAACTGTCATTAATTTCATTCCCTTACTTACGAAACGTCAATTGTAGGAGTATCTTAGAGTAAACTAGTTGGTGCAGAGGATGTCGGTGTTTTAGTTGCTATATAAGTTTTATCTTATAGTTGACTTTAGTGCAGACGGGCATAGGTTTCAAAGTAAAGTTACACACAGTATTATTACTACTATTACTAATATAATGCGATGTGGCTGAATATGGTAAATATTTTATTTATTTAGAATAACAATTAGAACTGGTATTTAAGTATGGTTGCCACAACACACCGGGAGGCGTATCACGAAAGATTTTAGAGATAAGAGTAGCAGATCGCCATATTAACACTAGACAATGGTTTGACAAATACGCTGCGATCTGCAGGATCAACCATAAACGCTAATGCATGTTTGCGTTTTGCTGTCGAAATAACCATGGTTTTGCAACAAGCGCGGATTACGAGGATCAACCGCGGCTTGATCTAAAACCATCAAAAATCCACGAAACAGCAAAGCAGATAGTGCTGTCTCTTTCACTCCCTGCCTGAGCTCAAATTTATCGCGGCTTCTGCACTGCACACGCTGAGGTTGTGTAGGGTTGTTTTTTTTTTAGTAGAGATCGTAGAAGCTGCTGCAGTGCACTTTCACTTCCCCTAACCATGACACGATTAGCGCTCGCACTAAATTTCTACCAAGCCTCACCTTAGACGGTACGCTATGCGTCAGGCGGTGATCGTGGTTTTTCAGTGGTTTTCACGTGGTCCATGATTGATGTTTATCCATCTATCATGCATTACATGTACGGGCCGCTTTACCTCCAGACTGCGTGTAATAAGTACCTACTTACGATCGGGCGAACGACGTGCTAGTTCCACATAAAAACTTTTTTGATGGCAAGAAACATATACCTATGTATTTTCGGGATACTTACGTAAGATGGAGATATCAGTCCGAGTTAGCGAGCTGCGATTCCACAAGTTATTGGATCCGAAAGCACCGATGGATATTGATAGGGAACGGAGATAAAAATAACACAGTCTGACACTCGTTAGTGGAGATATTGCCAATATGATTGAGACGAGATGAGGAAAGGACAAGCGAAGGAATTTCATTTTGATTATGCGCGCAGAAAATGTTTTCGGTGATTCTAATAGTAGACTGAAAAGGTTATTCTTATCGTATGCTTATAGTATCATGCGATATAGAATAACTAGCTTCTGCCCGCGGTTTTCACCCGTATTCCCAAAGGAACCGTCCATTTTTCTGGATTTAAAAGTAGCCTATGTTACTCTCCGGTCCATAAACTATATCTATGCCAAAAATCACGTCGATCCGTTGCTCCGCTACTGCGAGAAAGAAGGACAAACCAACAAATCAACAAACCAACAAACACACTTTCGCATTTATAATATTAGTAGGAGGTAGAATTAGTAGGACTAGTAAGATTAGTAGGACTAGTAGGTATAGTAGGACTAGTAGGATATTGGGTGGCTTGGTGGCAAGCCGTTTGCACACGGTAACTTAGTGTTCGATTTTTTACAGCTAAATGAGACAATCAGCAGTTATCATAATAGACTTCACAATAATAAACAAGAAATATTCTATAATATTTAATTTACCTAACTGTGTTTACAACTAGAATAAGAAATCAAACGGCTATAAATTGGTATGAAAAAGACGGCTAATTCGGACATTCGGAATAATTGAGACGAGTTTCAAATTGTTATAATAATTATTTTATACGGTTGTTATTTGTGTCTGTGAGACAATTACTAGGGTAATTACTTTTGTAATATAGTTATTTTATAGTCTAGTTCTAGACTATCGTCTGCGAAGGTCAATTGTAAATTCGATAGTAAACGAAATTTTATGGATTCTTTGTAGTCACAAAGACAAGTCTGTCCAACCTATAATATTGTTGGTATAATATTATTTGAGTTGTATATAACCTTATTCTGTGAACGTAGTCCGTGTACGTACTTGCAACAACCCCGCCACGTCCGGGCCGGTAGCGGTTGCCTCAAAAATTAGCCACAGCTTAGACTTCTTAGAACGAAAATTGGTAGTTATATATTTTTTATATACATATGTTTAAGCGGATTCATTTATGTAGGTACAGCTGAGTTCGCCACGATTACCAGTTTTTTTTTTCAACAACAACACACACAACAACACACTAACAACGTCGAGATGGTAGCCAGCAAATCTGTCGCCAAGTACGTTACGTTATGCTCTGGCGCCCGCACTTGAGAAACAGTCTCATTTCTTCGTCTATTAACCAACCGACATAACCGCGCAGTCCACATATCTGGTCGGTTGGCTATAAGTTTGTTTTCAACTTCTACTACATTAGTGGTCAAAAGGAATCGAGAATTAAAAAAGGTCAGACTGTTCGTAACTCAATTTACGTTCCCTGTCGAACTCTATTTCTGAGTTCGGTGCGTAGTTTGGCCTAGCTAGATTAAAGTTCTAAATTCAGGATAAGTTTAGGGCTTACAGATTCGGCTTGTCCTAGCCTACACATAAACTTAACTATGTATTGTGTTGTATCGATATAGATCTTAATCTAGGACATTAGGTCAAATTTGTCTAATTTGTGTGCCTTACGAGCTACGAGAGCGAAGAGACAGTGAAGTAGCAAGAGATTTGAGAAAAAATGTACTTTTTTGTGAGTTTAACCACATTTTTTGAGAATATTTTGTCATTCGCGTCAATAACAAACAATATGGCTACTTTTAATGCCTTAATTTGGATTTGAAACTAAACGAAACATAAATATTAAAAACGTTCAAAAGTTGTAAAAAGTATTACTTTTTATATATGGTTTAGTTTCCAAGCCGAACTAAGACTATTTTGAAAATCAACCCTTAACTTATTGAAAAAGGAAGCTACACTCTGCAATCTATATATGTTTAAAAGGAGCTGCACTGATTGATCTATAGACGTTAATACTTAGACGCACGCCACGTGTTGCCGGTTCAGATTAGCTGTGTCGCCTGTGTTGCACCACGACACACCCCGATGAATCCGGATGTATTCATAATATTCATATTCATTTATTCAAATCTTTTGACATATATTATGTACTTAGACCGGTCAAAACAAACAGGTTAATTCGTGTTGAATTCCGTGAAGTGTACGTCATCAGTCATAATTCCAATGTCTAATCAATAATTTCATAAAATAGAGAAAAAAAACATGGCATACACATAAACATAGCATAAGGGTTAAGTATAATGCAGTTTTGTAATAAGTAGACTATGATTATGACTCGTCCTTCATATACTTGTGTTACATAGATACCCACTACATGGACAAAGTCGCGGGCAGCATGCTAGTTGAATGTATTTCGATCTTGTTAGTAAAATACAAAGTTAATCTTCGTCCCCAAATTCAAAACAATACGTGACACACTCAAGAGTACTTCCGGTCTCAACTTGAAGCGTACCAAAATGTTCCCATTCTCATATAGGTATACACATCTAGTGTATAGTATCTGTATTCTGTAGACTAAATTAGTTTGCTGTTCCTCGAAACCCATTAGCAGCGGGTATATCGAGACGGTGCTGTGCTGGTACGAATTGCGGTTGTTTAACTTAAACGCCAGGTAATTGGTCGGAACGATTCCCGATTCATTTGAATAATTGAGACTCGATTTGGATGCCGTGCTCTGTTATATAATGTACAGTGGTGTATACCGGGCTGAGTTTTATCATTTAAGTTTGATTTAAGGAGAAATTATTGGTTTTTACCCGGTGATGGGAACTCTTCTTCTGTCCGTCTGGATAGGTACCACAGCTTTGCTCGTGTTATAGTCTGCCGCCAAGCAGTAAGTTGCAAGCATTACTGTGTTATGGTTTGATAAGCACTCAGTGAAATCACTATGGGCTTGTGAGGGTTGATATCTAATGTCTCAGGAATGCCACTGCGATGCGCGACACTCCACGGTAATTGTTACAGTTTTAGAGTATTACTATAGCCGCACATTGGGGCATCGAACGCGGTCACTAGACGCAGCCGCTGGTACCCACAAAATAGAGAGAACAGAAGGGGCTAAGCGCTCAAGCTCCCCTTCTGTTATGTCTCTATTCTGTGCGGGCGAGAAGGCGGTGTTTGTGGTCGAGTGTGTGTGAGGAGGCGAGCCACTCGAACGCTCAGTGTTCGTCGATGCCATATAAAATGTACCCTTGTCTGTAGATTGTGGCCGCGTTAGTGGCGACGATCGGTGGCCCAATGTACGGTAGCACTTTATTGCACACCAAAAATAATATAGTACCTACAAGAAAGAACGCCTTATATTATCTCTATATTGTGCATGGCTATATACAAGTGGCTGCGACTGTAGGCCGCCTCTCGCCACTGGTGACCACGTCTAGTGGCTGCGTCTAGTGGCCGAATCCGGTGGCCCAATGTGCGGCAGCACTAAGACCACAATAATGTTTTTCCCTTATTGATGTTTTCATGGTATTATTTGTGATTTAATCCAATAAGAGTACGGACCACGTGTCTGTAGAGAGTAGTGTTTCACAAAAAACAATGATAGGTAATAATAAATGCAAAGATAAAAGACAGTACTCATATACTTATATTACTTAATATAATATATTTAGTATTAGAATTATATAGTATATTTAGTATTTGACGGCGCCGTAGCTAAGTTGGTAGTAACCCTGCCTGCAAAGCGAGGGGTCCCGGGTTCGATTCCCGGCCGGGGCAGATTTTGTGTAAGCATAAAGTTTGTTCTCGGGTCTTGGATGTTTGTGATGTGTATCTGTGTGTGTCCATGCCACCTGCGACACAGGGAATCCTAATGCGGGGGTATGAGTGTGTACGCTTTTTTTTTTTTAATATTTATCGCACAAAATCGTTACGTAAACAACACTCAAAAATAGACGATGACATCGATTTCGGCTTAAATTTGTGTTCACTTCGATTGATGCTATAGTTCTAAATACAGTTCACGTTTGCTATTTACAAGTTTCATGGTATATAGCTTCCAGGAACGACGACAATTACTTCCTCTGCCGCAGGCTGGAGGTAATCGCGCTGATCGATTCCATTTCGATTTGTTCATTCGTTCACTTCAAATCGATTAAGCGGCGGAATGATTCGATTAAAACGCGCGGCTATTTTAACGAGGTTTATTTTTACTGATCATTGTTTTACTTACATAAACATGAACAAAAATTTGTAAATTTCAAAATATAATTTACTCTTCAATCGCAGAAAAATAGTTTTACAATCTTTTAGGTAAAAACTGGTGAACCTTATAACACATAACCAGAGGGTACAAATTAAGCGCAAACATTTTCTTTTGTGGCCGTGTTTATAAAACCGTCACGTTACAAATTCATATTTACAATACGTAGGTAAAGGAAACTGAACCGGAGTTGAGCCCTTTTATAGCCAACGGAGCGACAATACGTTTGTCCTTCAACGAACATATTGCTATTTGTTACATATTGCTGTAGGTGACATATTGCTAAAATTAATCGCGTCGCGTTTAAAAATATTTTTTTATTCAATATATTTTTTATATTTAATAAATGTTTTTATATGTTAATTTTTTTATTTTCGATGTATTCTTTTTTTTTCGAATATTTTTTTGACCAAAGCGTGCTGCCTACTATGCCAAAAATCACGTCGATCCGTTGCTTTCTTACTGCTTGAAAGAAGGACATACCAACAAACGTACACACACTTTCGCATAATATTATTTATTTTTGCATAATATTAGTAGGAAGTGGGCTTAACAAGTTATCAATGTCATCGAAAGTATTATTTGAATGCCGGATTTAGATTCGCACTATGCATTGGGTCATGTCGGGGCGCTTTGTGTCAAGTCCATTCTAAATGTCTGAATTCGATATCGTCCTGCCCCGCACCACGACGTGCCACGACACAGCTCGACACGGTAATCTGGTACCACCAGTGTCTACCATGATGCGGATGGGACTGCGTTTCTGTTTGTAACTATAAACTAATCTGTAAAATTTCTTTTGTTTCAGGTGTACAGATAGCATATATTGCAATAATAGGAACGCAGATGTTCATGATCGTGCTAAGCATTTTCCTGTTCTATGGAATTTATAAAGTAAGTTTAAATTACTTCCTGGTGAAAACTTTCGTAAGTATGACTCATATTTATACGTGTACAAACGAATTGACTTACATCGTACAGCCGTAACTTGACCAAAACACGGCCGAAACTTGGACAAAACTCGGCCGAAACTCTGCTGTACGACCGTTTGAATAAATACAGCAAATTAGGCAGGTATTTTACGTTATGTTTTGACCACCATATCTCTCGCCACGATGACGTCGATGTTGGCCAGTACGTAGGTTAGTAGTAAGCATGTTTAAAACTAGCATGCTTTGCAGCTGTTCACATTTGCTACCAAAAAGAATGCTAGTTCGATAACTAGCAATAGTAACATGCTCATAAGTCGAGCCGCGAAGCAAGCTCCCTTCCACCCGCGCCTCAAGCATGCTTGAAAGTCAAACGACTGTCGGTTTTTGAGCATTCTCGAAATAAGCATGCTCAATTGCTCATTACTAGCAATGTTTCGGTACACATGCTACTAAGTAACAAATGCTCATTAATGACATGCTTTCGTGGTAGTAATGAACATGTCTGTCCGCACGTCCGCACACAGACTCCTCAAGTTATTTGCAATGTCTAAAAACAAAACAATAATGTAAACAAAAAATAGCTGTTGCATAAAAGTTTCAACTACCTATTACAAAAAGAGTCTCTCCGGCGGGGAATCGAACCCCGGTCTCCCGCGTGACAGGCGGGGATACTTACCACTATACTACCGAAGACTTATGTACAAGACCCGAAATTTCACGTCGTCATGTGAAATAGTGAAACATATCACGGTTTCGGTGGGTGCCGATTATTATATATAATACGGACGATATATCGTCCGTGCATTACGGGTTCTGTCACACAGCTTTTACCCATTCGTTATTACAAAGAACTGAAAATTATTTATTAAAGAGTTAACTTAAAAAAAATGATTTCTAAAAAGCGAGAATCGACTTCCGTGAAAATATCGCGATGTATTATTAAATTTAATCCCCTATTTTCCTCTGGGGTGTGTGGTATTCTTTAATAAAATTTATTAATGGACAAATAATGACAATTGGCGGAAAACTCGAGTAACATATAAAAAAAGTACGAATTGCAAACCTTTTTTGCAGGCGGTTAAACAAAACAAAAAGCATTTCAATAATATAACATTTCAACAACTGTTTCAACAAAAAAGGATCGCAATAAAACGGCATGGATTAATGATAAAACAGTAAAATCCTAATCTACATTTCACCAGCGGATAAGCAAACAATTATGAGCCCTACAAATAAGAGCCATGAACCTAAACCCCTTTTCATTACCTCTCGAAGTATACAGGCTTTAGGTTCTCTTACTCTCGCTTTATGCGACTCTAAAATTCGTATCTCGAAGAGTCGTCGTAAAAAGAAAATAAACGTAGGGAAAGTCGCATTGATATACTTTGTCTTACCGAAAGTAGTGGTAAAGTAAGTTTTGCAATCTAGCCTTCGTATCTTCAAATGCGAACTCAAAAATAACTCGACTCAGTGCTACGCAAATCCTATGGTTTTATTTATTCATTTTTTGAGTCTACGCGGGCTGCTACCTCTGCCACAAATTTTGCAGTTTGAATGGCTCTAAGGGCACATTAGACGCTAATATGGGTCTTTCCGACAGGAGCCGAACGTGTAAATAATCTATCCGGCCGTGATTTTACCGTGAAATCGATCGACAAATAACAACAGCGCGAGATTTTGGTGCGCGTAGAACCTACGAACAAATAATAAATTTGTTCGTAGCGTAGAACCTACCCTACTTTGCCATTGGCACAGAACATATAACCGAAGTTTCCCGCGCTATGAATTGAAATTGATCTACTGCGCAGGTACAGTCGCAGCATGAAATGGTTCGTCACCTTTACTTTTGTAATTTGTGTTAAGATTCCTTGCTTAAATAGTAAAAGTTCATGTTGGGGACGCTTGTAGGTATGAATTTTGTAAATGAGCACAGAAAACACTACTGTTAGTATTAGCGATAATCAGGTTGTGGCTTTGTAGTTATACAATTGTGTCCGAAGGAGAACCCTGTGACCTCACAATACAGGTAATCCTAGCGTGGGGGACAGAGCTTCAACCAAGGTACATTATTGGATGTTGCTCACTTTAACTTCACTCTGATATTATTGTCAATAGTATAATATATAGTTAATAATTTACAACCTATGTACCAAATGCTCCATTGTTTTGAATGAATAAAAGTTTATTATTATATTATTATTATAAATGTATTTATCTAGTCTATGTCAGTTGCGTTACCGTGACAATGGTTCGGTCATAATAAAGCAAAGAGAAAATTAATGAGGAGATGCAAATGATACTGACAGACCTTGATAGTTAAATGAAACAAATTTCATTTATTTCATTACGAAGGTTTTATATTGATGTAAACTAGACATTGCTATTTTATCCTTTGTCATCATTGCATTAAATAATAGTATTCTACAGAATAGTCTGCTAACAGCCGTAAGAAAAAAAGGTACTAGGTATCCTTACGTGATAAAGGAAAGAATTTGGAAACTGACGAAGGTATTCTTACCGTGACCGTACATCGTGAGGAAAACATAACCTAGTAAAAAAAGAAACATTTCTTTTTTAAATCTCGTCTATAACAGCCGAGAGTGATAACGATCAAACGGATGAACAGATTTCTTTTAATCATAACTAAGAACACTCTTGAACAAGTCACCTTTCAAACAAACAACTAAATCAAAATCGGTTCTTCCGTTTAGGAACTACGATGCCACAGACAGACACACAGATAAACACAGACCCCTCCTTTTTGAGTCGGGGGTTAAAAACAATCAAATTAGTTACCTTATTCCAACCTCTTTCCAAGCAACGCGGTTAGAGTGAGATTGGAATAAGGTAAGTATTCCAACCTCATTCTAACAGCTGTTCGTTTTCCACGTAAAAGAGAAATGGAAATCGCTAATTAAGTATTTGCTTGAGATTGTTTACTATGAAATACAGAAACCTACACAAACATTACCTATCAAAATCTATAAGTAGCAAAGATAAACATCTTTGCTACTTATAGGGGCACCCTAGACGCTCAAGCAAACTTACGTTTGCTTGTCAGAATAACAACGCTTTTGCGTCAAGCGCGCATTTCGAATATCACGAAATCCACGCTTGACGCAAAAGCGTTGTTTTTCTGACAAGCAAACGTACGTTTGCTTTAGCGTCTAGGGCGCCCCATAGATTTTGATAGGTGATGTTAGATTTCGGATATAGATGCTAAATTAACACAGTAATAAACTTTCGTTTCAAGGTTTCAAGATCCATGCTTGGCTCAGCATTGGTTATCAGTTGATGTAATTAGATAGGTATTGTATTATTATTTACAAGTCGCTCTAGGAATCAGAGCGAAGTTTCAGTTAGGCTCTATTGTTTAGTAAAACAGAAACAAGACTTGGTATATAAAGTTTGGTCTTCATAATGCCTTAGAAGCATAAAAAAATACCTACTCGATTAATATACGAATAACTTAGTGCTTATATCCAGATGTTATAAAGCAAAAATAAAGCGTAAATGATGTAAAGCAAAAATGTCTTGATGTTATAACTTTTGTAAGTATGTATTTTTTATATGTGACGTTTTTTTATAATTGGATAAGGAGACGAGTAGTTCGTTTGCCTGATTGTAAGCATAACGCCAGCTATAACAATTGCAGTGCCACCCAGAACTTTGGGACACAAAGGCCTGCGCGGCTCTACAATGTGCCCTTTAGCCTGAGACATTAAGTATAAGTCTATTAGTCCTAATAATAATAATAATAATAATAATAATCATTTATTGATCCAAAAATGCATCTTAAGGTTACTTTAACAAATATTAGTCCTGATCAAGGAGTATCTTGTCAGTGGTTCCGATAGATCTTTGAAAATTTTAAGCATTCCTGGTCCAATTCTCTTAGCTTTTCAATCCCAAAAGGCTCAATAAATATCCACTATCAAGAGAATTATTGCGCCTTTAAAATAAAGTTTGTGTTCCAGGAAAATGTGGCGTTCCTCGTGCCTTGGGTGGTGGGCTGCATGACTTTCATGGCGCTGGAAGCCATGGCCATGGTCTACTCCAACATACTTAGAGATCACGTTAACAAGGTAAAACATAAGATGATTTTTTGTAGAGTAAAACTTTCTTAAGCATGACTCATATTTATATAGAGCCAAGTTTCTGGCCTTGCACGCGCAGCACATCCTAAATATTATTGTGAGAACAAGATTTCATATAAAATTATCGACCGAAAAAATTACAAAGTTACCTCTAACTCATACAATAAACCGCTATTACTCAATAAATACTTTAATATAGATCTTGAAATATCAAATAATAACTGAAATATATTAGGTAGAGGCTATATTAGTTTAAAAAAGAGTTAATTAATTATATATAAAAATAACCATTTTAACAACTATAAAAGGAAATTACCTAAACTATCAGGTGTTAGAACTATTTTCCTATTTATTATTAGTTGAAATAGACTTTCTATTTCATAAAACAGCTTTTACCTACAGAAAAGCCGGTCTTAAGATAAAAATAAGCACATTTTTTAATTTAAGTCCTTAGCGACAGGCCCAAATTTGACATTATTTTAACATATCTAGATCTTCATTGGTAGTAAGAATAATCCTACTAATATTATAAATGCAAAAATTTGTGTGTGTGTAAATATTTGTTATGACATATCTCCGTAACTAATAAACGGATTTTGAAGAAATTTAGAGTGTATAGTTTAGGTCCTGGATTAATACATAAACGCTATAAAGGTACATACCTACCACGCGGATGAATCCACGGGCGAAAGCTAGTTATTAATAAGCACTAAACTAATAAGAATCTCATTCATAATAACTGAGAATTAATTGCTAGGGCCAGATGAATGAGACTATTAATAAGAGATATTCATCATATAAATCTTTGTATCAGATATAATACATTTATAAGAAATTTCTCGTCCTAATGAGAAAGTATGTTCCGCTACGTCAGCGCATAATTCGGCGTATTAGACCTTTCTCTTGGAATAGACGGATCATCATTATTATACTATATTCTGTACTAGCTACTGCCCGCGGCTTTCACCCGCGTCCCCACAGGAACCGTGCATTTTTCGTGGATAAAAAGTAGCCTATGTTACTCTCCGGTCCAAAAATATATCTATGCCAAAAATCACGTCGATCCGTTGCTCCGTTACTGCGTGAAGAAGGACAAAACAACAAATCAACAAACCAAAAACACACTTTCGCATAATCTCCGAAACGGATTTTGATGGGACTTCTCACTGGCAGATAGCTGATGTTATAAGGAGTAACTTAGGCTACTTTTAGTTTAGAAAAAGAATTAGGGTTCCGCGCAAAAAAATAAAAATTCAAGAAATCCAATATCTCCGCGCGGGTGAAACTGCGGGCTGCAGCTAGTTTATAATATTATTAGTAGGGAGTAGAATATTTTATTCTATTGGACAATGAAACGAGCGGGTCGCCTGTCCACTAGCAAGTATACCTGACGCCGCTGGCACAAAATTGCAGTGCCACACAAGAACATAAACACAAAGGCGTCCGAGGCACTGCATTTTGCTCGTTATCCTGAGACATTAGGTACTAAGTCTGGCCCAGTAATTTTCGTTTAATTTTATCTGCTGCCTGAGGTTTCATCTGCTTGGAGATTTTTACAGGAACCGCATGAATTTTTTTCCGTAAAAAACTAGCCTTACTCTCCGGCCCATAAATTATCTCTATGCAAAAAACGATTGATTGTTGTTCTTTGCTGCGTGAAAGGTTGTTTGCGTGCGGTTTGCTCGCTATTGTGCGAGTGATCTAAGTTGCTTGCTGGTGTGTGCACTGGGTCTTTCAAACACCCTTTATCGCTTACTAGCTTCTGCCCGCGGTTTTCACCCGCGTTCCCACAGGAACCGTGCATTTTTCCAGGATAAAAAGTAGCCTATGTTACAGTTACTCTCCGGTCCATAAACTATATCTATGCCAAAAATTACGTCGATCCATTGCTTCGTTACTGCGTGAAAGAAGGACAAACCAACAAATCAACAAACTAACAAACACACTTTCGCATTTATAATAGTAGTATGGATTACGACACGAAATGACAGGGATAGGCTAGCCCCATTCTAAACCGGGAACCACATGGTTAACAAAATAACAACTTGACACGAATAAATGAACAGAATATTTTTCAATTGCGCTTCCCAATCTCTGTCGCTAGAGCCAAGCTCGCGCCGACGCTGTTTCCTCTCAGATTCCAATATTTCTCCTAAACAATCAGTGACTATTCCAGACGAACTGACAAAACAAAGGATTCCTCTGCAATTTGTATATATGATTACGGTGTTGGCACGTGTGCAAATAAGGTAACATGGGAGGAACTATTCTTTTGTGGTTGTAATGAATGACGGCTTGTGGAGGTATCTGTTCAATAGACGTGTTGTTTTACATACCGGCATACATGATCAATCTTTGTAAACAAACTGGGGATATGATTGTCGAACCTTACTTCGTGAGGCTTAAAAAAGCAGGCAAATACATGTTCTCATGTACTATAAGTAGACATAAAGAAATTGCCGTGAAGTCCCATTGAAAGTCCATCGTTTTACACGACTTCACGAAAAAAGAGATTAATGTTTTTAGGGTTCATGTATGTATGTGAGTTTCTTTATTCTACCATAACTTTTAAATGCCTGATCAGATTTGGGTGTATGGGGTATCGTTAGAATCCTTACATCATCCCGAGTGACGCTGGCTAGGGCAGTCGTGTTTTTAATTATATACCCTTTGTTACATCGACTTGTTCAAAGTGTCTAACAATGTAAACAAATATGCCAACCAATGATATAAATCGTAATGGGAATTCCATCTAAGTTATTGTTTGATGATCCGCTCTGATATTTGTTTACATCATTAGGCACTTTACAAATCACGGACTTAAGATTTATTCACAGATACACATTTAGAGAGTGAAAACTTACTCTGAACTAGCTGCGGTCACCTGTCTGTCAGACTCAGTCGAGAATGTTTCACAGTCTGTGTTTGTAGTTTTGTTGGTTTGTCCTTCTTCCATGCAGCAACAGAGCAACGGATCGACGTGATTTTTGCCACATAGGTATATAGTATAGTTTATGGACCTGAGAATAACATAGGCTATTTTTTATCCCGGAAAAATGCACGGTTCCTGTAGGAACGTGGGTGAAACCGCGGGCAGAAGCTAATAATACATACTCACAACATATTTTAAATCACAAAAAAATGTCGATCCAATCTTAATTGAAAATTTTTGAAAGAGTGGATTACAGGTTTTTGCCGCCATGTTTTTTTTTGGGTACGGTCACAAAAGATATAAATCAAATAACAATATCATCAGTAGCTTTAATTAAATTCTTTCCAAACATAAATACGACTTCAATGGTTTTAATTACAGACAAAACCAATATCAAATTTTGTTTACACATGTATGGTTGGTTGAAATTGGAACGTTTTTTGTTGAACTCGCGTGAGCTTGAGCACCACAACGAACGTTAGTTATTCTTACTAAGAAATTTTTCTAAAAACATGGGTTGCTCTAAAATAGTCCCATAAATATATCTACGTAATAAAAATTAAGCAGCGTCACTTTGAACAGTTTTGACTCAATCGAAAAACAAACCCATGTGCAAAATTTCGTCTCAATCGACTGGAGGAAGTACAATTGCAAGAATTTACCTATATTACACATTATTAATATATGAATTAATAATATAAATGCTTGTAAAAACAAACATTCCAAGAAATATCGATGCGATATCAGGAGCTCTATGTGTTTAAAGAAAGAAAGAAAGAAGAAAATATTTATTCTCAGGAAACCACAAAATAACAAAATTGAAGCGTATTAAAAAAAAACGCTTTAAGTAGTAAGCATATTTTGTGGTAAATAAAATCTTTTTTGATCCTTTATTTGATACAAGTAACAAATCAAATAATTTATTTGCTAGAATACAATACAATATCAAGCTTATATTAAAATATAGGGTCTGTGTATTTAGCCTGTTTTATAATAAAATTATAGCTAAAGACTAGACAAATTGAACACTATTTTTAATCACGTAATTGATAATTGTAGTATAGGACACGAAAAAGCTCCGAACACAGCAAAATGCCGCCGACACATCCACAACGCTGACTAAAAATACATAAATTTAGTTCCAGTTGCTGCACCGACGAAAATCTATAAAAGTCGTCCTAAAAATTACAAGCCGGTGGCATAGCTCCGGTGCCATAGCTCGTTTAACCGTGATGTCTAGCCTTTCATCACTGACTAGTGAACAAAAGCTCCGTGTGGTGCAGCAATTTGTCGATTACAGAGCATATTGTCTGCAAACAAGGTTAGACCGCTCCACTATGTTTATTGGATTAACATTCGCATCGGGTTCATTGGTTCTCTCTGAAAATGGAAATACCATCGACTTTGGGACATGAACGATGTAGCGCTTAATTTTCTACACCGGACATAATCAGTGCTATAAAAATCTACTCAGTATTTTTAAATGTTTCAAATATAGGTCGTTAATTATTTATTTTGAAAAGGAAACAAGAATACATTAAGCGGGACTTCCATTTTACGCAAGAAAAGAAAGGAAGAAGTTGCAAGAGGGATCTCACTATGTATCTACCTACAGGTAGGTACTTAGTACGAAACATTGGGTCCGTGAAGGCCGGGAGCTCATAATATTTTCAAAATTTTGTCAGAGCGTTTGATTGATGCGACGCGTAACCAAAATGCTGGTAACTATTTGGCTCAACGGATCAGCATTGCGGTTCAACGAGGCAATGCCACCAGCATGCTGGGTACGCTTCCTACTGGTAGTGGGCTAGAACATTTGGATTATCTATAGTCCTACTAGGGCTTGTAGATTATCCAACTGTTTTAGTAGCTAGCTAGGTTAGATGTAGTGTTTATTTATGTATTAGCTAGTTAATAACGGCATTTAGCCCGTAAAAAACATAACAAAAAAAAAAAAACTTAGTACGAGTATATACAAATTACCACCTCTAAGAAATATTAGTACAGTCCATAAAATTAATTTTTTTAGTTTTTAGGACTATTATGATAAAATCAGGAAAGCCGAATTTCATAGAACGTGTACACAAGAAATTCCTTCCTTAATTTAATTTTTTATAAAATAAATCAAAATAAAATGAGAAGGTTTTTGACCTTCTACTAACTTCTGGTACTTTAAAGTCAAGAAGTCATTCTTTTAGGCAAATGAACCCCTTCGTTCTTCGTCTCTTTGCTATTTACAAAAAAAAGGAAATCCTTAAGTCATTCAGACTGCAAAATAAATGGCTGCTATCATTATGCCAAAACTACCCCTTTGCATTTAAAATCAAAACTATACGAGAAGTACCAGGATATCATAGACTTTCTCTTGCAAAACCTCTTTTACGTTTATGTTCGTCTAGTACCATGCCTCTCAATGTGAAAATATGCCAAAAACGCGTTACTTGTAGTGCTGTGGAATTAGGTACCTACTCTCCCTATTCCCTATTCTGTCTAGTTCAGGAAGTGTCTATCTAAGCTGATGTAATAATTATGATAAAATGATCACCAAAAACTTTTCTTTCTGACTGTACTTCAAAACTCCGGCATGGATGTGGTAGGAAAGAAAATATTTAATATTTCAATTTTCGTTTTCGTGGAGGCCCGAGGAACTTATGTTTGAAAGCACAAAGTTTATTTTTCGAGAACAATTGGTTTTGAAGGTAGGAATAAGCCTTGTTTTTTAACAATTTTTCATAAAGAAGAACCACGCCGACCACAAAAAGGAAACATCAACAGAAAGTATTGAAATTCCATACGGTCGTGTTGTTCCAACGGCTCCCAGCGCGGTCGGACTTCTGCCGCATGTTGATTTCGTCGCCAAAATAACAATAACAGACTAACAAAACACGCTCAAAGAAAAATCAAAAGAGCTTTAAGTAGATTTATGTTTTAACAAGAGAAACGAACATAAAATCATTTTAGCGAAGTTTGAGAGGAAAATGACAGAAATGAACTGAACTCAGTATTTTAGTTCAGTAAGACGAGTTCTACGAGTTCTATAGGTAAATATATTTGAAAATAGAATCCTGACCATAATGAGGGTTTTAAAGACCCAAAATAACTTTGTTGCCGAATGAAACGCACAAATTTTCACAAATTTTTTTATCGAGCCAGTCGTTCTTTCGCCCCAGGCAGGGTGTGAAAGAGACAGCACTATCTGGTTGTATTGCTGTTCTTGTCTGTTTCGTGGATTTTTGATGGTTTTCCTTCAAGCCGCGCTTGCACGTGTGATACCTCATAATGCGCGCTGTTTACAAAATCATGGTAATTTTGGCAAGGAAAAGCAAACATGCAAGCGTGTAAGACCGGCTTAAAAATGTTACACCTCTTTTTTGTGCAATCGTGTTAACAAAAACACAGGATTTGGTAATTGATACAAAATCAACAACAGCACATTTTCAAACTGTCATGGTCATCAACACTTTGAAAATTATCACTAGAAACGGGATATTTACCTTATTTAACGGGATATTTATGTAAACACCGACATAATACGGTTCCGAGTATGCGGGCTGACACGGTCAGTATTGTGTGTCGGAATCCAGTTCGAGATAGTAGTGAGGACAATAGTAGTGGCACGCGTAATAAACGAGTGAGGAAGAGGGTAGATCGCTACGTCTGCCCATAATCACCATCTACCCGCAGTACTTCAGTTCTCCCGTGATCATGGCGTTTGCAACAGCGCCGAAATATCGGAAACTCAAATCAAATAATATACATGGTAAATATCCCGTTTCTAGTGATAATTTTCAAAGCACATTTTCACGTTCCAATGCACCAAAACTCTTCTTTAGAGTAAAGGTGAGAACCCTATTTGCCCACGTGAATACTCCTTATTGTTGGACGGGTCGAATAAACACGATGAAATAATAAACGATGACAATTTACTGAGATATCCTTTATAATGCTCGCTTTGTTAACCCCGACATGGGACCTGTCTGAAGATAAGACAATAGAACGTTACATTTTCACTCGTGTTGTAAGTTATTGTTTTTAATGTTTTCATTAACATTTCACTCGCATTGTTTCTTGATATTTTCGCGTATAAGTTCAAAGTGTACCGGACTTAGGGTGCGGCCTAGTGCTACTTAGTACGACATGCGAAATGTACTAGATTTCAAGCACTAATAAAACTATGTCGTTATTACGGGCTCCTTAAGAACGTGACAGTAAACTCTTTATAATATCCTCTTTCATCCTATTGTAATCAATCCTACTAATATTATAGATGCGACAGTTTGTGTGTGTGAGTGTTTGTGTGTGTGAATGTTTGTTACCACGTATCTCCGTACCAAACCATCCGATTTTGATGAAATTTAGAATGTAGATAGTTTAGGTTCTGGAATAACACATAGGCTATAAAATATATATAAAACGGAAGCTAGTTAAATAATAAATGTCACAGGAACAGGTGACAGAGTGAAATACTCCAAATCTGGGCGACAGAGCAGTATTATTGAAAGTGCAGCATGATCACAAGAGGAAAAAAGATAGTTAAGATCTGTAGCCGAGCTAGTCCTATCTTAGGTTTAGATATTAACTATACTCTTTTCAACCACATCGTCACTAAAAATCAAGTGTTATAAAAATGATTATTAATGTGTACAGTGAAGCACACAAGTGACTTCTAAAGTTGTAGCTAACTGTATGATGGTGACACACAAAAATCAATAATAGCACGTTTCCTGTAAGGTTTTTTTACTAATCAACAGTAACCTTATAAAGTCTTATATTTATAACAAAGTTGCTGCCCTTGTTACGAAGAATACAGAAGTCAACGTTCCTAGCAATTAATATGTTATTAGATTATTCAAATTACACTTCAATTAACGTAAAACAGAACACTAATTGGTGAAGTGCCTCGGCACTGTTGCTTTGCAATTACATTTTATGTAGAAATACGTTATAATAAGTAGGTTATATTCTATGAAGAGTCCTCCTATAATTTGTGTGTAATTATCTCTTCTGAGAATGTTTATTTATATATTTGTGCAAACGGATTCTCTTACGTAGTACATACGAGTTTCGTGACGATTGCTCGATCGGACTCCGACTGGTCACCGTGCATGCACTGGTTGCTTCTTAAGGTGCCATTAGATAGTAATTCATTATTGGTCATGCATCAATCGTGGACCACGCGCAAAACATGGAAAAACCACGAACACCGCCACTTCTACGACCTCTACTAAAAAAAATAGTTTTACAACCACTGCGTGTTCAGTACAGAAGCCGCGGGAAATACGCAGTGGAGCGCATTTATGCGCAAAATATTGATGTATGTTGAGTAGTCGCCGCTTTGAGCCCAGGCAGGGTTTCAAGGAGTGGAAGAGACAGCACTATCTGGCCATATTGCTGATCTTGTCATTGTTTTTTTGATGGTTTTATTTCAAGTTGCGCGTGAGTGTGTTATACCGCGTAATCCGCGCTTGTTGCAAGACCACGGTTATTTTGACAGCATAATCCAAATATGCATTACCGTCTAATGGCAGCTTCAGAATGCGGTATAAGCGATAATGGCTTAGTGATAGTGAGGTCAATCGCCAAGCTGAAGCACATAACGGTGTGTAACGACAGCTGCACAAGCACCAGTCATTTTGTACGTTTGGCATGCTTAGCACTTTTGACCGCATCATGAGATACCTACATTTGACGAGTATCTCACGTTCCGATGCTTCAACTTGAGAGTGGCAACTAGTCAGACAAGCACAAAGAAACATCCTACTAATATGCATCACGATATTTTATTTCCCTGAAATTGAGGACTGTTTTTGTACCACCAATCACACTTCCTCAGCTAACAACCTTTATTCACCCTTTTGTTGAGTCAAAGTGGTCCTAAATATAGATGAAGCTGAAATAGAATGAAGTTAATTCACTCACCGAGTGCTGATGGAATAAGAAGATCTAACGAATACAGAATTCTGCTATTTGGGCACCGCTGAGAGGTCAGATGAAAGCAAATATCAGCTACAGTTTTAGAAACTGTCAACTAAATGAGCTGTTGATAATGGACCTCCTCTGTGAGAAAGTTATTTTAGTTAAGAAATAGTGCCTCAAGACAATGATGCAAAAGCTTACGGCCTAACCACAATAAAACTTAAACACACCCTAAACATGTGTTAAACAGAGTCTAACTCCTAGACATACCTTAGTCACGTACTAACAGAAATATTAATAATTTGAGTAGTGTCTAACCAAGTACCCGTTGTCTAGCTCCATTCTGTTGTGACATTTCTAATCTTTATAGACGTCTATCGTTAGACATTGTCTAGCTAAAGGGGCGTCTAAAAGCAGTTTTTTTGTGGTAACACGGTTACTGTATACTATAGTAGCTAGGTATTTAAAAAAAAATAAAGAATTGGTGAAAAACCTTAATGACTGTTCTGGGGCTTTACTCTGAAAATCGAACGTCGAAGCTTTGGTTGTCTGATTTTCCTTCCTCCATGGATCGCTGTTTTTTTTACCTTGAAAGCGTGATTCGTTCCAATGTTCGTATAACTTGGCATTTTGTCTTTCTATACTTTCGTGGTACGAAAAAGGCGATCCGTCAACCGAAGCTTGGCAAAAATGTGGTAACCTGCAATTGGCATAAAAAAAAAGCTTCAACGTTCGATTTTCGGAGTAAGGCCCCAGTCCTTAGCATTATTTGCTACCCGCCGCCGAAAGAAAATCGACCGGACACAATACTTCATACAAATACTGGCGATACCTTTCCCTCTATCCCCACAACGTTAGCGGATAACACGTAGTTCTGTACAAACCTTAGCTAGTAAATATTGTACAAATTATTATTTGTATTTTTTTATTTGACAAGTATACGAAAACTTAAAGGTTAAAAAAGTAGCCGCATGGCACTAGTGGATACGACATGCTTTTTATTGAGTTTAACCGCCATTCACTATATGATATTCTTTATCAATTAAATACTGATGCAAGTTATGCTGATTGTTTATTTTTGTTTCAGCAATTCGACGCCATGTGCAAAGCCGAAATCTCGTTTTTAATACCCAGGATAGTTTTAAATGTAAGTATTTAGTAAATAAGTTTTTATTAATCAAATCATACATTTATTAGCAAGAATACACAATATTTCACATTTCCGGTTTGTCTAGTAATGCCCTTAGGCTTTATTCGACGTTGGACGAAAACACCGCAGAAGAATGCCTCGAGGCAATTCAAATTACAATTCAAAACAAATACACATCGTCAGCTAAACCTGAATGCATCCAACTACAGTTAACAATAAGCTGTGCACAAAGCGAAGCGTCTATTGTTCTAGGAACTCTCACGTGAAATACAAGTAGTACCTTCACTTTTTCATTTTACTTTTATTTTGTGCATTTCATACGACGTCAATAACTGCCAGCTTTTTTCTAAAACTACCCTTTCAATTCGTTGTTTGATTTACTATTTTTGCTATTTGTCGCAAGCTAATTTAAGCAAGATAATTTTGGCGTAGTAGTGAGCTTCATAGATCGGTAATCTATACAAATAAATAAAATTGAAGTGTCTGTTTGTAATATCAAAATAACAGCTTTTTACTAAATGTATATGAAAGTAAATACGGTACCTATAACAAAACAAACATTATTAAAATTTTTGTCTGTCTGTCTGTTCCACACTTACGGTATGTATACGTATATAAAGACATCTCAAAATTTTCGCTGCCAACTAGGTATATTCGAATCCGCGTCTTCTGAGTAACTAAGCCCGATGCTAAGCTACTCGTATATGGGTTTTTTTTTGTAGATAAACCCTAATTAAAAATTTTGGAAGATTATAAATTGTAATTGTACTAGTATCAATTACAATATATCAATGGTTTATTTATCAACCTCAATAGCCGATAGCAATATAGGCGTGGCAAGATTTATTTGTTTAATTTTTTTTTTGTTTTTCGACCTCTTTTTAGCTTGAGAGCTATAGCTAGCCAGGCGACTACTAGAAAAATGTCCTCCTACCACATTGCTATCGGTTTTTATGTTTTTGTGATTAAGTTGATTTTTCTTGTTTATTAATCAACAGCCTATCTATAAATTCCGAAGGCTTAAAACCTAAAACAAATAAAATTACTACTATTTTGATGAATGATTCATTTTTCATTATCTGCGCATACCACTTGCTCACGGTTATTTTGCTCTTTATGTTGACTTAATAAAAGGTCTGAAAAGCTACTTTATTACTACACTCTCTGAAGTCACTTGAGTTAAACGAACCACGCAAAAGGCTTTCATTTTTTTAAGAGTTTTAGTAGTCTTGGCCCTCGTTTAGCTATAAATCTTTCGTATTGAAATAAGGTTGAAAATGGCGATGCGTTTTGTTTTAGTTGAAAGTTTTTTCGTAATTTTTATTTAATTAAGGAATAGATACACCACCTCTTGTGCCGTGTAGTTTGCCGCAATACCGAGTGTATGCATGATTCTGGTTCGATGAGAAAAGTAGTCAATGAAATTACTGGGGATATGAGTCTTAATAATTGATGTCTCAGGGTGATGAGTGTACTGCAAGCCTTTGTGTTTAAAAATTCGGCATGCTTACCAGTAAACACCCTGTTTGCTCGTTACTTTATTATATACAAATTTGTATCAATTTACGCTAAAATTAGTAATTGAAGTCTGAAATAAGTAAATAATATACGACAATATAAACGGTAAAGATTACCCAAAACGGGACTAAAAGAAAAAATCACAATAAAAAGTAAAATCTCCCATCAAATACTTTATCCTCTGTTAAATTCTTCATTGAAATGTTTACAAATAATTTAACAAGCTTAACAAATTGCTGTGGTGCGGCGATTTCAGCTCAGATTGATTATACTCGGGGGAGAAAAGATGATAAGTTGGTTGCCGGACAGTCTTTTTCTTAATGAAATATCTCAAAAAATTCACTACCAACGACAGTTGAACCAACATATTCCGGCTAGAGTCAACCATTTCCATTCTTATTAAAATGATATATTTTGTCATTTTTGGTTGAAATTATTGTTATAAAGTACTAGTCGCTATAATAAGAATGGGCTGTAAAAAGTGAAAATAATTATCTTTAATTATAACAAATCATAATTAGACGTAAGCAAATTTTGAGTCGTTGAACTAATAGTAAAGGTGACTCTTCGCTCTTAGTTATTCTCCGAAATAATACTTTTCAATGGCGTCTCTATTAGTTTCAGTAATATGTTATAAGAGCTTTAATAATTTTCAATTGGAAATATGTGACGTCAGTTAACAGAATTACGTCAAGGTTTCAACGGCAACATCGCTGAAGTTGATCTTTACATGTAGAACAGACCGCTAGTCGCTTGTTACTAAATGATATTTTTGGATAGACACTGTGATAGATATCATTATCATCATTATCAACCGGAAGACGTCCATCTCCTGAACACATACCTCACCTACAGAATGCCTGCGCTACAGTTACTCTTGCATCCAACGCTTTCTTACGGTTTTAATCATGGTCGTCTGTGACCCGTGGCGAACCCGCCTACACTACATCTTCGGGTTCCATGATAACATATCAGATACCTGTAATCGAGTTCTTATGTCTGTTTCTATTTCAGTGCGTATCCATCTGGTGCGTGCTCCGATTGTACCACCTCCTCCGTGCTGGAGTAACGTGGAAGGGAGCAGCAGCCATCGAGCTGTGACTACTACCGGCTGGGCCGGACGCGCAGCCGGGCGCGCCCCGCCCGCCTTGCGAGTCTACGCTGCTTCTTGGCGGTGCCGAGAGCGACACCGACGCTAGCCTCCATGAACTGTAAACCTGGACAACTGTGCTACTTAGAAATTCGACGAGTTGGATTGAGCTGTGGTCGATGCTACTGTCCGCTGGGCCGGATGAGTATATAAGCCTAGTCTTCATGATCTGTGAATCCACAGTGTTCTGAAGGGTGCTGGAGTGACTACGATTTCAATCTTCATAGACGATCAGTCTGTCTACTGTGCTGTTCTACCTGGACATATATAATCGAACTGTGAATACCTACTGCTGCACCAAAAGCACCTTATCTCCATGAAACCTGTCTAACTGCACTGTGCTGTGCGTTTAACTGGGCAATTAGAATCCAATTGTGACTATCATCTGCCGGTCTGGACGCGTATGATATTTCCATGAATTCTTGATCAACTGTGCTGATGATACTGGATGAATAGAATCGAATTGTCGCTACTTTTTACCAGATTGAAAGCGCTCTGTACGCCGTGCACCAAAGAAACGACCAAAGAAAATCACAGGGATTCACATCAGTCCTTTATTTGGAGCGGTCTATGAGTCGTACATTTTAAAGGAACGCAATTTTATTTATCTTTTATAGAGGTTAAATATCTTTCAGTTAGGGCTTGCCAGATGTGCACTCTGAAGTTCTGAATTAGCAAATTTCAGAACTTTAGAGTTCAGTATCAACTTTGCTAACTACGTATGTTAGTAAGTATAAGTAAGTTCTGCCCTGCTAAGCATAAACAGCGCAAGTGCATAGCGGTAAGTTTCGAGAAAAACGCACTTAAAGTTTTTTTGCGTATTTTCATTGTAACACAAAATATTATTGAAATATTATAAAAAAAATATTTTCTGCTATACCTATTGGTGCATAATATTCGGCAGTATTCATCGCATGTCCTCCGCAAGTAGTGAACCGTAGGCTACCATACGCTGTTAATCCTTAGGAAAAATATAAAAATATGTCACTTACATTTTTTATGCTTAACATTACATATTTCCTTTTCTATCCAATAAATGAAAAAACGGGTAATTGATCCAAATAGATCTCATTACGTAGATTCCGAATATGTAAATAACTCATTTTGGCCAAAACTGTCGATTGCGCTGTTTATGGTTAGGAGGGCAGAGTTATCCTTCAACGTAATCAAAGCACATTATATCTGATACTGATACCTTACAGTACTCGCCAAACATTAATGGAACTTTGAAGTTCGTAATATAGTTCGACAGAAATACAGAACACAGTTTAGAATACAGAAAGAAAACAATTGTGAAACATATTGGCTCTCTTTTTGTCTCGCTAAACACTTTGTAAAACAAGCGACGTTCCTTTCAGTTTAGTTTATATTATAAACATTTTAATAAACGACCGCAAAAACGAATAAAAAGAAGCGCAAAAGTCAAAGCACGAGCAAACTTTCTATTACATTGTATATCAAAGCATTTTAGTGTAGAAACGAAACCAAATAAACCTTTGAACCTTTGATGTTCGATTCAAAGCTTGTTTAAAAGTGTTTGTAAATAGTATTTATTTAGGAAATAACTGTATATAAATGTATTTTAAGTAGAAACGCTGTAAATAATGGAAGAATAAATGTATTGAGCTTCAGTATATCAAATAACGAGAGATGAGGTTATTTAAATTTCAAGGACTACTAGCAAAAGATAAATTCAAATTATTGAAAAGAAATCAGTATTTAAAACCCAGGCTATTAATTTAAATGAGAGATCTCCGTGAGTATTGTCTGACTTTAACATTAATTGGCGATTCTCACAAAAATCTTTATTTCAATTCTCAATGTATTAAATTCTTATTGGAAAGCTCCGGCAATTTTATCAGGCAACATCATTGAAATAGCAATTTTATTGAAATTGTTTTTAAATATACTATTTTTTAATTTATCGCCTGTTTTGTTATATATTATATTCTGGTGGTTCAGTTTGCGAAAGTATAAAGACTACTAATCTGGTTAGGTTATCGCTTAGCCACTATTTCTTCTGATCTTAACCAATGATGTGGTCTAAAATGGTGAATATGTTAAACCTAAATTGGCTCTGGCTCTTACTTGACGCCAAATTTTCAATCTGACGGTGGTAACTAGCCAGACTAAGACAATAAATGCCTTACCAATATGAAAAAAATCTTACGATTTTAATGACCCTCGTCGCATGCCGTAGTATAGAGTTAAGAGTAGGTAAAGTCATGTTCAAAAATTTCAATAGAAGCCTTTTCATGGTTAGCATCGTGTATAAAGGGCATCATTATTAAATAACGTTGAGCAAATTTATGACTGGGTAAAAGGTTAAAAGCTTTCATGAATGAACTCGACTGTACACTGCTGTTGTCCATATAGTAAATGTTAAAAAGTGTAAATTACAATAAAAAAGTGATTTGAATCCATGTTATTAAGAATCTAATAAAATGAATGTTGAAATTACAAAGGTTGTTTTAATATGTCACTGATAGGTAGATACAATCTGTATAACCATTGTAATCAACCTGTACATTGCATATAGTACCTATTTGTTTTTTTATGTAATACTAGCTGTGCCCCGCGGCTTCGCCCACGAAACGTAAGCTACTCCTTATAAAATCAGCCATCTGCCAGTGAATGTCCCGTCAAAAACGGTCCAGCCGTTTCGGAGATTAGCCGGAACAAACAGAGACAAAAATATTTAAACAAGCAGTAATGCATGGATTACTGTGTTCCAATTTCAGGAGCAAAGTAGCCAGAGAAACTACTGGGCTTAAAGACTACATATCTATTCTCAGGGTAACGAACACACTGCCGTGTCGCGCCGGACGTTTAAAGTTCTCTGAAATTGTTGTTTTCAGAAACGCCAGCGTTCGGAAAACGAAGCACTCAGCTAATATAAATAAAAATTGAAAGCAAAAGTGAATTAAATTTAAATCGTTACATTCTAAACTGCACTTCAAGAACTATATAGATAATAGACATTAGCGTGTCTCCAATCACAGAATAGGTACATAAGCTTCAGTAAATAAATACTAACTGAGACACACTCAAAAATCTTTTACAGATAGTTGAACGAATTCACAATAGAGTGAAGTAAGTAGACGAACTTTGCTTACCCATTATTTGTTCATATTTCAAAGACTTGAATGGAACAAACCAATTCGCATTGAAAATAAAATTCTGACCGAAGTTGAATCATTAGTCTGAGTCAGAATTATAAGGTTTAGGTTCGTTAGATATCAAGAGGGCTGGGTAAAATAATAAGAACCTCATTGTTATCAAGTTAGGCAATGGGTAAAGTGCTTTTAACTATGTAATTTTTAACGATACTTCTTTATAAGTAGCAGCTGTTCGATTGTACTTCCAATTACTCCAACGATGAGTTTTTGTGGAAAAAATATAAAAACTCAGCTTTAATCTGTGAGCCGATACTTTAAGGTTTGTTGAGTATACCTATATATACTCATTATCATCATCAGTTGAAAAACGTCCGCTGCTGAAAATCGGCCACTCCCATGAAGAGGGGAATTTGCCATACAATACAACACGCCTTGATGATTAGATTTTGATGTCTGCCAAGGAGAATTCTGCTACCCTTGCTCCTTGGATACTTATTCCCTGGCACATATGAGAAGAGATATACTACTTACACGATTTTACAGCTCTCTCTTCTAATGATGGAGTATAGCTCCATCCAAGGTGGATCACAAACATCTGTTTGGCGGTAAGGTGCCCAACAAGACAACAACAACAAGACGATCGGCTGGGCACCACCCCATGGTGGCGTTATGGTGGAAATACCACCAACTCGCACGAAGCGATTCGCTTCTTCTTACATAATAAAAACTGCTAACGAGTGGAATGCTTTGCCGTCGTCTGTGTCCGCTGAACGTTATCATCCGGGTGTGTTCAAGAATAGAGTGAATAGGTATTTACTGGAAAAGCGTGCTACATCTTCGACCGCATCGTCACTTCACCTCAGGTGAGATTGTGGTCAAAGGCTTTACCAGTCAGAAGTAAAAAAAGGTTATATGACTATTCGTCTTGATGAAAAGTAACTAATCATGTTCTAATTTAAATTCCTTT
Organism: Crocallis elinguaria; assembly: GCA_907269065.1. Taxonomy (NCBI): domain Eukaryota; kingdom Metazoa; phylum Arthropoda; class Insecta; order Lepidoptera; family Geometridae; genus Crocallis; species Crocallis elinguaria. Next base: position 12,843,168 of record OU026080.1, on the reverse strand, counting down.
ATATGATTAATATTTTCACATGGACTACAAGACAACGTATGTTTAAGTATGAAAGGAAAATCTCTCTAAGTTCCATAAACTCTAACAGTTCGAATAGAAGTTCAAGGCATCTAAGAAAATGACGAATCGTGCTCATTGCGATTCACGTGACACGGCAACTCCTGTCCTCAGGCACCACAAACGTTTAATGAGATTAGTAAATTAAATTACAGCAAAATAAGACAAATCCATATTCACGTTTCCTACACAATACAGCATGTCAGCGTTAATGTATGGAGCTTAATCTTGTGGCGAAGACAAAAAGACTAAGAAAACTCAGGCCATTTGCAACCTTAACAGCTTAACGATAAAGTGTTAAATAAGACTACGTTTATAAAATGCGTACAAGAAAGAGCTCTGAAGCCACCTATATGTGTATTAAGCTCGTTCATTTCAGTTGACAGATAGTTCGTTAACTCTTGCTACTTTAGTCCCAGTATTTTCTTTGAAAAGGAGCTTGCAAGGACTGGGATAGTTAATTTATTTATTTGTAAAGTCAAGTGGGAGACATTTGCTTTTAATGCAAGTCTTGGTGAGTCTTCCTACAAGCAGTTATCACTAAAAGGACAGAAATCTTATTGGGAACACGTATATAAAATTTAAGGCACTCATCATTCTTATCAACATTCATCATTCTGTCCTCTTTGCCTCTTACACTCTCCTTCCGATACTTTCTTCTTCTTTACGATATCTTCTCTCACAGAGAGAGAGGGGTATGGGCCACAATCCACCACGCGGGCCCAGTGCGTCTTGGTGCATCCACCAAGACGGTGTCAACAATATGTCACATGTCCTCGAATTTTGTGGTTCTTGAACAGGCGGGTTTCCTCACGATGTTTTTCTTCACCGTTTTAGAGCGAGTATGAATAATCCTCACATAGGTAATTTGATACAGGTAAGTCATTGGTGCGGGCCGAGTCGTGATTCGAACTATAGTACGTTGGATTGAATGTCGCACAAGTTACCGATAGACCACACACGCTCTTAAAAAAACGTAATTACTTCAAAATTAGATGGCTAGTCGAAAATGTACCACAACCAAGTTTGGGTCATTATGTAACATGTAAATCTTGTTAATTTTATCAATATACATTCATAAATTACAGAGATATTTCATTGCAAACTTATTTTTAGAGATAACTTTGTCCTTTTCTTGATCGAGTTTTGGTAAAAACTTGTTTTGGTCACATCAATATTATCAGTAACATGATGAATAATGACATAATATATTTTTTCCAGTGCTCATCTAATTTTGCTAAAACCTTTTAAATGAAGCTATTTAGCTGCTATATACGCCTTAATGTATTCTGTTCAGAGTGTCAATGTGTCAACAGAGGCTGATTATTATGTACTTATATTTTCCTGGCTTTATAAAAATTCATGTCAGAAAAACAACATGGTATCGTATAAGTAGATGAAGTGGCTTATGGCAGTGGAAAAAGGGTAGAAAAAACAAACCACCCGTCGCTTTCATATTTAGCCCCAAAAATACCTCAATACCGTGCGAAGAGACAAGCCTTGAAAACTTTGAAGTTTCTCAAAGAAATATGACCTTTTCTTATTTGATTCTTGAACCGTAAAGATTGAAGCTTGCATCGTGTCAAATGTTCCCTCAAAGGCACTTACGTTTCGCAGGTCTCACGATTTTTACTAATTTCTGTTACAAAGAGTGACGTGGCACACGGCAATTTGTGCTTTATCTGTAGGCTGAGATGGTTGATTTTAGAGAGTGGATTTCCTGGTGATATCTTTTCGGATATTTACTGGAGCGTCAAAAGGAAACATCGCCGTGAGTAATGGCGCGAGGAGACGGAGGGACTCATTAGAGGCACTCCAAGTGAATCTTTCTATTCGCCGTCTGTTTTCATTGTTAGATCGGTTGCTTGTTATAGGGTAAGGCAGATTGTTCATCTGAGAAGTGCAGCCTAATTGGACGAAATAAAAAATCCGTATATTTTATTTCCTCCTTCCCAGCTGCGACGAATAGTTTTGTTTGCCGTGAATTAGGTTTACTGTCCTATAGTCTCTCAGATTCGTTATCGTAATAAGTGGTTAGATGACTACTTACTATCTTGCCTGATCTTAGGTGAGATTAGCTGTCGCTATGTTCTTATCTATCCATACCTATATCTTCTATACAAATAAATAAAATTCAAGTGTCTGCTTGTAATATCAAAATAACAGCTTTTTACTAAATGCTTATGAAAGTATATACGGTACCTATGACAAATTAACCATTTTTAAAATTTTTGTCTGTCTGTCTGTTTGTTCCGGGTAATTTTCTAAACAGCTGGACCGATTTTGACGAGGCTTTCACTGGCAGATAGCTGATGTTACAAGGAGTAACATAGGCTACGTGAGCGAAACCGCGGGGCACAGCTAGTATTATTATATTTAATATTTTAAATGCTAAAGTGTGTTTGTTGATTTGTCCTTCTTTCACGCAGTAACGGAACAACGGATCAAAATGATTTTTGGCATAGATATAGTTCATGGACCGGAGAGTAACATAGGCTACTTTTTATCCGGGAAAAATGCACGGTTCCTGTGGAAACGCGAGTGAATACCGCGGGCAGAAGCTAGTTAATATTATAAATGCGAATGTGGTAGTTGGTTTGTCCTTCTTTCACGCAGCAAGGGAGCAACGGATCGACGTGATTTTTGGCACAGATATAGTTCATGGACCGTAAAGTAACATAGGCTACTTTTTATCAGCCACTAACTACCGGCTACTTTTTTTCAGACAAACCAACAGACGTACACACACATTTTCACCTTTATATTATTAGTAGGATAGTAGGATTCAATTCATCTATCTTTATCTAAAAAAAGTAATACTTTTTAAACCTAATATAGATAAGTTAAACCAAAAACTTTTCCAATAACGAATCACTGGAATAACTGGGAGACGTTCCCAAACAAAACCTATTGTAACTTAGATTGATGTAGGTCCGAGACCTTTACCTAGGCAAAGTTACTATCTGTGGACATTTAATATTTTCCACCCTTTTCCATTACACTTTTTCGAACTTTAAGTGATAATGCAAAAAGGAATGAGCTAAAAAAGTCCTTTTCTTGAATTTAACAAAAAGACAGATTATTTTTAGTATTTTTAACAGTATTTATAAGACTTTTTATATTTGTTGTTAGAAAAAAGATTTTTTTTTATCAAATTCGTTTCCGATACGCCTATGAAGTGAGTGTGGCACGGTCTGATACTGCCTTTGTGTTGTTACTCGTACAAGTACTTCTATAACTGAAGTAAATGTTCAGAATTATTTAAAAAGGCCCCATAGCATTTCTGTAGCACTGTAACATCAGATGATTTACTTGCAATCAAGCCTGAAGTTTAGGCGTAGCCAGTCGTAGCTAAGCCTACGGAGACGGAACACCTGTAAACCCAACGGTTCCGATTTACAGTCCGCAGTCTTTTTCAAGTTCAACAGCTATTATTACCCACATTTTGGACGAATTCTCTTTGATGACATGCTAGGAAACGCGTGGCGTCGAAAAGGTTAGCGAGCATGCTGACAGCTCTAAAGCTAAAGCACGCTTATGCTGATCAGATGCTGAGGTAATAAATATCGTGTAGAACGGTGCGGAAGGAAGGAAAGGTCATGACCAAAACGTCACTTGTACAGGTTTCCGCGCCTTCTGCCACCGTCCACATATCGCAGATATACCGCGTATGAAGTTAGTGAACTAAGGGGATATTTCCAAAAGACGTTCAGGTTAGGTTAGGGTACCTTTCGGAAGTTATCAGTGATCATTCGGATTTGTGATGAACTAATGTCTCAGGGTAACGAGGGCACCGCAGAGCTGTGCAGGTCTTTGTATTTCAAAGTTCTGAGTGGCACTGTAATTGTTATGGGCTGGCATTATGCCTACTATCAGGCACTCGACCAGCTCGTCTCGTTATCAAATAGTATAAAATAACTAATTATTAAAAAAAAGAGTGTAGAATTTTTAGGTTTCCCGCAGTATTAATCAGGCAGCATTTTTCTATCTACATTACACAAATACACATACGGTTTGTATCTCGATAAGTCCCTTTAAGTTTATGTCCATTTATAAATTTCTAACAACCATTCGCGATAAAAACATTTTTACACTCAGTTGAAAAGGACGCTATAAAAGTGGAAAGACATATAATTATGTATTACATAAATAACATAATCTAAATTTCGTTTAAACTAAACGATTGCAGTGGTCTACGTATATTGCAAACATAAGCAAAGGGTATGTTTAAACATGATAGACTAAGAGCTATCATCGTTACAGGTGTTCATATGATAGTTACTTGGTTTGAAATATAATTATTATCGTTATTGTTATTAATTATTGTGCCACGTCAAGCTATTTTTATAGCTTATAAATAAAGTTTAAGTTTTCCTTTTTTATAGTAAACTAGCTGTTGCCCTCGGTTTCACCCACGTCTGACAGGAACCGTTTCTTTTTCGGGATAAAAAGTAGCCTGTGTGTAATCACCGGTCCATAAAATATATCTATGCCACGTCAAAATCACGTCGTGCAATTTCTCCGTTGTTGCGTTAAAGAAGGACAAACCAACAAACACTCTTTTAGATTTATAATAGTAGATAGGTAGTAGTTGTAAACGGGCTTGAAATTAGGCTGCTTTCTCGTCTGAAGTCAAGCGACATTATTGTCGACGATGTAGGACGCAAGCTTGCCCATGTTACCTCATCTTGTAGACATGAGTGTCGTGAAGGTAGTGTTCGGAAAAAACAGATGCTGGCAAAGAGTTCCACTCTTGAACTGATCGCATGATGAGAGTTCGACGCCGAGCTTAACCTTTCTAACCGCCTTCAAAATAAGGATGAGGTTCTCAATTCATCTATACTTGTTTTTTTTTGTGGCGTCGTTACCTACTAGAATTCTCCGCCAATCGTCACACGATTTAAATAATCAAAAAATAATCATTTTTTTCACGAGTAAGGTATATAATATCAAGGATGGTCCTTTAATAAATTTTATGAGAGAATATAATATGGGTGGAAAAATGAGTGATGAAATTTCATAAATCACGTTATTTTCATAAAATCGGTTCCCGCGTTTTTAAAAGAAACACAACAAACACAATTTTAATGAAAGGTGTCAGGGTTTAGAATGACGTTGCATGATTAGGCGTGTCTTTAAGAATACTACGTGGTGGAGTGGAGAAATACAAATAAAAGATTACTCTGAAAGTGACGTTGCGCGCTCCTAGTCTAAACCTTTCGTGACCTCGTATAACCACAGAATAACAAATAGTACTAATGACATTACACGAGAAGCTGCAATTAAAAGCGGGCTTTCAGAACGTTTGTTGAATTAATTAGTTAATTTGTAGTTTTGTATATATTCTGAATTTATTTCACCGAAAGCGTATTGTGTCTTTTTATAAATACTACTTACTTAAATGCAACATCGTCAGACCTTGAACCAAAGTCTACATCTGGTACCTATTTATAAAATTGTGAAGTCGACAAAAACAAGTATGATATAGTCCACGCCAATCAAAAATGTGCTTCGAGTGCTAGCTGCTAAGCAATTGTGTAGCGATTTCTTATTATTCTATTTTATGCCGTGTGCTCCCGGCGTATAAATAGGAATATCCTATGGCTTTCCACAGGTGATAAAAGAGCTGGCTGAGGGAAATGCAGGGAATGGACAGCACACCACGGTCAACATCAAAGTTTACTGTGACCACCAAGACGACTGCCAAGCGTGGTGCATTATTACAATCTAAATTATCGGGAGCTTTGTGTTCAGTAGGATGTCTGCCGGCTAATAATGACGATGATTATTATTATTTTATAATAAATAGACTTGAGTTTGGCCGCAATCTCACCTGATGGTAAGTGATGACAGCGGCTAGTTTAGCACGCTTGTCGTTCAATGAAGTAACTGGGCTTATGAGACTTAGTACCTTATGTCTTAGGGTAACGAGCGCAATGCAGTGCCGCGTAAGCCTTTGTGTTTCTAAGTTCTGAGTGGCACTACAATAATTATTCCTATGGGCCGGCGTTATGCTTACCATCAGGCAAACGACCCGTTCAACTCGATAATATAAAAAACTGTGCCTTGTAGAATCCGATAGTTGCAAATCATAGGTACTTATGAAACAGAATAACTATCGAACTATAGCTGAAGCTAAAGTTGAGGCCTTGTTGGGAGCGTATTCAAGTTTGCAGCGTACTTAATTAACTAGTTAAGTGAAAGCTTTCAAAAGTAATTGGAAACCACTACGTTCAAAGTTGAGTTTGTACTCACCTTTGGAATAGAAAGCACTTAAACTTTTTTATTGCAGGGAAAATGTGTACTTTCGTTTACTAGGTGGTAGCACTGTATGCAAGTGTCCGCCTGGGTTGCTAAACCACCGCTTTGCTCGTGAAGTCTGCCGCTAAACACCAATGTGCAAGCATTACTGTGTGTGAAATTACTTGAGACTTAATATCTAATGTGTCAGGGTAACCAGCGCACTGCCGTGCCACGCAGGCCTTTGTGTTTTTAAAGTTCTGAGAGGCACTGCAATTATTATGGGCCGGCTTACAATCAGGCAAATGACCAGCTCAAATAGTATTAAAATAAAAAATATATTTAATCGTGTTGTAGGAGAAACGGGATTTTAAAGGAGAAAATGGTAATATTTACGTATCTATATAAAGTTTCTCCTCCAAGTGCTTATTAAAGCTACGGGCTCTTAAACATAAATTGCAAGATATTATGTAGTCATACAGAAACTGCAGTGAAACTTTGGTACTTTGTCGAGTAACCGCTGCTCTTGGCGGCTTGGCAATACATAGTTGAGAAATACCTCTTCCGTGCCAATTACAATATCTTAAAACGATGCGCATACGTTTCATACTCACAAAAATATGACTATTTTCAAGAAATTTACTTTTCTTTTTGAGGTACTTATGTAAGAAAAAATGTGTAGCTCTAGCATAGACTGATAGGCCAAAGGCCAATTAGCTCTATTATTCTAATCTCAGAACACACCTCTTCATGTGTTTGCCTTATTTTTGGCGAGTAAAAAAATTCGTAATTGGGATGTTGACTGATTTTGGAAAAGTTTTTAAAACGATGCGAATGGGCCTAATATAACCCAAAATATTTAAAATTACTTTTTGAATACAGCTAATACTTTAATTTTCATGTATGTATTTTAAATGCCATTTCAAGTTTCGCTCCAAAACGCCAATACTGGTCACGTGGTCGATGTGACGTCACTATTCCTGGCACAGATAACTATATTCACAGAAATCACTCTAAAATACTAGGCAGAAAGAGCAATATACTCATTCCGATTGAGAAAGTGACGTCACGCGCGTTTTATGTCACTTGACTTCGGAGTGATGTGATAACATTTTAATTATTAAATTAACATTATATTCCTTAAAAAAAAAACAAAATTATTGTGTTTTATAGGACTTCTGTCACAAAAACTACCGTTTCGCGGCAAAATTATATTTTTATTTTAATACAGTCAACATCCCAATTGTATTCTTATTATCTAGCACAAAGATACCATTCTCAAGAGTTCTGTGTATTTGTCCAGACGCGCTGCCACTGCTTGAAATGTGTCAAGGATGGCTCACTTCGGTCTGTTTATTTAGGCTCACCCAGCCATAGGCAAATCTCGCAAATTGTGCCCAGGGCATTTCTCGGAAATGTATTTCAATTTTGTAGTCAAATTAAGTAACAAGCTTAAATCTAATATAATTATGTAATAAGAAACCACTCGAAATTAAAAATCTCGATAGCACTCGTGGTACGTATAAATTTTATGAAAGAATAATGCTAAAGGTAGGTACATTCAGGGTACCCCTAAAGTTGGAAAAATAGGGATGAAATTTCATATTCCTGATACGGTTCCCGTTTTTTTAATAGTAATTTTTACTTGCTATTATTAGATCAGATTGCACTATACACGCACACATAGGCTAAGATTCAGAGACAAGTCTAAGCGTGGACTTTTGCTTCCATATGTCAAAACTGTAGGTATAGAATACTTACGTTACTTACAAATAGCTTGTCGAAGAAGTCACAACCGAACAGGCATTAGATTCCCCAATGGCAAATTATTAGAGCGCTCTAGTTCCTTAGCCCCGTAGAAGCCTTTATCTCTCCAAGTTGCAACTAAGTTGGGCCAAGTTGCAGCACTGAATACTATATTAAACTAACTTTAAGTGGCTATCTCGGGGATCCGACTTCTCTGTAACTTTATGATTTATGGTACTTAGTTTTTATGCTAAATTGCTATCAGCGCTCTGTCAAGATCCCTCGACCTTCTTTTCGATTGGTGAAATTACTTTTCTTTCAAAGTTTTTTGTGTAACTTCGTAGTACTTAAGTATTAAAATCTCGTATCTCATCATAGTAAGGACTCATCGCGATGCCAGTGGTGATTCATACAAATATATGGTTTAAATACAAGCTTTGATTGTGTACTATAAGATTATAATACAATACTTAGACCGTGGTATTCAAGAGAACGGCGGTGAGAATTAATTTATCAAAGAAAAGGTTTGAATACAAACGGCTGTAATGAAGTAGCAATATTTGCAAATGGCCACTCTAATTAAAAGAAAAGCAGGCGTGACAGGAGAACAAAGCTTTGTTTTCCTGTCAGACATTCTTTTGTATAAAAGAACTGTGAAAGAATTTCCATTCCTTTCTATATAATTTGTGCCTTCCTCGGTAATTGTATACGTTGACTAGGCCTATAGTCATTGTGCCATTACTGAGGAGGGAATGGAAACGCAACTCAAAACTCTTTTACTATTTGGAAGACAAAATTTTGAATTATCAAATTACTTTTCCAATGTATTTTATTTTGCTGAAATGATGCTGGTTCTATACTACTGTTACTCGCCCATGGCTGTAAGTCGAGAATGGAAATCATACTTAACGCCGTGGACTTTTTTGGAACTCTTAATAAATTTTGTTAGTGGGAGGACTAACTCTTCTGCGAGTGTCCGTGTGGGTTGTTACCACCGCTTTGCTCGTGAAGTCTGCCGCCAAGCTGTAGTGTGCAAGCATTACTGTGTTCCGGTTTGATGAGCAGAGTCGCCAGTGAAATTACTGGGCTTATGAGACTTAATATCTAATGTCTCAGGGTAACGAGCGCACTGCAGTGCCGCGCAGGCCTTTGTGTTTCAAAGTTCTGGATGGCACTGCATTGTTATGGGCCGGCGTTATGCTTACCATCAGGCAAACGACCAGCTCGTCTCGTTACCAAATAACATAAAAAAAACTCTCTCTTGGATAATATTCAACACGGTGCTTCTAAAAAAGTTTTATGCCTTAGCAATTTACACATGTTATTATAGATAAGCAGTAATCAGCGGAGTTTTGGCTCTATGAGAGTTTGTTATAACGCGAGTCATCTATACAACTTGTACCGTTACTTAAAAAAACATTCTGAAAAATGATTGTTTCGAGCTCCTAGATAATGCTCTAATTTTACCTAATTTGTAAGCCAGATGTGAATGTTTCAGGGCCGTCTGTTTTCCAATGAGACGAGACGGGATCTAATTTTCTAATTAACTCTCTATTTACTTTACTCCACAGCCATTTTCCTCTATACCACCAGACCCTTGCGATCCAGTAATCGTCTTCAATTATAGTATTTCGAAATAAAAACATTCAACAGCGCCAAATAGAAGATTTTCGAGAGGCTGAGGTGCCTATCGGGTTTTGGGCAACCTGTATCAGCGTAAATCACAGGTAAGCCCTCAAAGATCGAGGGCTGCACTTGGCTGTTTGTAGGTCTGACACAGCCGTAGAGTAAAAACTTGTCCAGTATATTAATTCTGGTTATTTCTGTTTATCGTTTGATTTTCGTTGTTCCTACTCCTACTTCGTTAATTTGCATGACTTTTATATCACGAATAGTAGCATATAATAGTAGGACTGCTCGAATGATAGAGTACGAACTTTCTGAAGAAACAACTGAACTTCAATTAAGAGTATTCAAATTGTCTTTGACCGCATGTGATGATATCAATGGTCAAAGTTCCTCACCAAGTTGATCTCGCGATAGCTGAGTTTAGTTCATTCAGTTAAAAGTGTCGCAAAATCTCTAGCTCAAGTTTTTTCACAGCCGCCATTAGTTAAATCTTGACGGTCTGTACAACAAGCCCTAATGACCTATTATGAAATTCATAGGTAGAAAACAAAAATATTTTTTCAGGTAATCTTTTTGGCTACCTTCAGCTTCATCACCAGAACCCTAGACATCATCTAGGATCAGGGTACGTGCAAAGGCAAATTAAACGAGCCCAAATTCGATGGCGTTATGTCGTTTCGTTATGAGAGTCCCCGTGGCAACCTTCTGGCAACATCATCAGACCAGTTTTATGATATCATAATATTGCATTGTCACCGGTGACAATAAGTCAACGGTAAGTCCGGACTTACATAAGTATGCCAAATTTCATCTCAATCGGACATCAAGAATTGTTCAAAAAATGGTTTGCAAATTTTGAAGCGGACAACTTACATTAAACGAGTATTGCTACTAAATAAAAGCTTATGACAAAATTGACTTGTTTCACATATTTTATAATTACATTTTATTTTATAATATTTATAAAAACAGCGAAGGGAGGCATTAGCTTCATCTCACTAGTTTGCAGATATTTTTTCCAAGTCTCTGGAGATCCTTTTTATGAACCAATTTGGGTTATTTTAGAGTAAAGGTTATAAGCGTTTATGATTCGACTATAGCTGAAGCCAGTGCGCCGCTATCTTTTGAAGATACACCACTGACTACACTGGCCTCGTCTTATCCATTTGACCGTGAAAGCCCGTTTGTCTACCAAAGGATCTGCGACCGTTTGCGTCGGAGTGTAAATTTCATTGTTCACAGACCGAATTAGAGGGGACTCGGTCGTCCAGCTTCTAAATTTATGGCCTTTGTTGTGTATTAGGATTGGATCCTTTGATTAGTTTATTAGAAAATGGCTCCATGGAAAGGGTGCTGTTTCTGTGTTGCATAATCCCAGAAATTAATTTATTTTAGTTTGCAATATTAAGTTGTTTTTCTTAAGCTTAAGCTGTATGATTAGATTATATTACACACTAGCTCCTGCCCTCGGTTTCTCACGTGTGGAATCAGGATAAAAAGCCAATAGCATTCAAGGGTAATGTTAGCTATATTTGTTATAATTTTTAGAACTGGACTAACGATTTCAGAGATTAGTGGTACGAAACAACCAAACAAACTTTATCTTTTTTGTTTATAATATTATATAGTTATAATATCATATAGTTTATAGTATATTAGCGTAGCGTACATATCTATCGTCGTGAAGCGATGACATTTTTTTTTATTTTTTTTATTTTTTTTATTTATTATTATACAAAGAAATATACAAATTTGGTTCTTATTGTCTTAAAACCTATGTTAGGTTTGTCTAGACAATATAAATAAATATATATAAATAAATATATATAAATATAAATATAAATATCACTAGTATATAGTTTTGTTCGTAGATAGTTTTGTGTCACGAATCACATAATTATATCACCGTGTAGACATCGCTTTACAGATTGTTCCAAATTTCAATTCTCATTCAACAAAACCGAGATTTATTTGGCATAAAATATTTTAAACGCTATCTTCTTAAACTCTAGATTTTATTAAGATTATCCTTAAACGATAATTTTATTCAACTTTATCCCTTCTTTTGCCTCCCTTCTTTGGTTTAGTCGCCGAGAGACCTCTGTTCTCCCTCTCACCCTTTATTAACTTCTTAAGATTAAATGAAAACTTACTATTGCTCTTGATAATAATTTAGCTTAACGTAGGGACTTAATTTTGATAAAAGAAAAAGAACTACAAAGATATTGAACTGTTTTTTTTTCTGACATTTAACTCTAATAGATACTGAATGATATTCAAGCTAGGGAAATTACGTAAATAAATTAAATAAATAAATTATTTAATTAAATTAAATAAAATTAAATTAAATTCACTTATACTTTACGTTGTTGTCAGCTGTGGAAGCACACAGATCTGCTTCAGACTTTAGATAACATTGTAAAAACAACTTTGGAATCCATTTTAAATATCAATTTGAAAGATCGGGAGTGGTTGCAAGCTTCACTTCCAGTGCGATCGGGGGGCCTGGGCATCAGATCAATATCTGGTGTGGCTTTACCCGCGTTTCTGTCCTCGGTACATAGCACACAAAAACTTACCCAAAAAATACTTGCAGCGTCTATAACTGATCCAGAAATAACTTTTTCTACCGAGGCTAAAAACACATGGTTATTAGCCTGTCCAAACTCAGAATTCCCTAATACACCATCTTCTCAAAGGCTATGGGACCGGCCGCTTTGCGAGCAAGTACGGAAGCAATTGTTTAATACGTACTTGAGCTCTGCAGAGCGCGCCCGTCTGTTAGCCGTTGCCGAGTGGGAATCGGGCTTGTGGCTTCAGGCTCTTCCATCGCAAAACACTGGAACTCTTTTGGACTCCTCAGCTTTCCGCATCGCGGCATCCCTTCGCTTGGGCGCATCATGCTGTGCTCCGCACCGCTGCCAGTGTGGTAGTGCTGTTGACCGGCTCGGTCACCACGGTTTATCTTGCCAACGAAGCGCTGGCAGAATTTCACGCCACGCCAGTCTTAACGACATAATCCGTCGGGCTTTTGCCAGCGCCAACTGCGCGGCCATTTTAGAACCGAATGGCCTCGTACGTGACGATGGTAAAAGGCCTGATGGAATGACTCTTATTCCGTGGAAGATGGGGCGACCTTTGGTATGGGACGCTACCTGTGTTGACACCCTTGCGCCGTCACATCTTCCCGGTACTCAAAATAAGGCTGGTGCGGCAGCTGAATCCGCTGAGAACCTCAAAAGGCGCAAATATAGTAGTCTTGATAGTAGCTACATATTTGAGCCTTTTGGGGTTGAGACACTTGGACCGTGGGGACCTGGAGCTCATCGAATTTTTAAAGACCTTTCAGGGCGTCTGGTCGAAGCCACACGTGACCAAAATGCTGGCCTCTACTTAGGTCAAAGATTAAGCATTGCCATTCAACGTGGCAATGCTGCCAGCATTTTGGGAACTTTGCCTACTGGTAGCGGATTATTAGATTAAGATTGTAAATAAATTAGTGTGTATTTTATTTAGTTATTTTAGTTTATGTTGTTTATTTTTTCTGTTATTAAATAAAGAACTTTTTAATTAGCTAGGGTTAATATTTTCGTTATTAAATCAATATTTTATCTGATATGTGACTATAACACATCGAATTCATTTAAACAGTTTTTATCCATAAAAATAAATAAAATTGAAGTTGAAATTGTCTGTTTGTAATAACAAAATAACAGCTTTTTACTAAATGCCTATGAAAGTATATATGTATAACAAACCAACCATTTTTAAAATTATTGTTAGTCTGTTTCTCAGTCTGTCTGTCTGTCTGTTTGTCTGTCTGTTTGTTCCAGGTAATCTCCTAAACGGCTGGACCGATTTTGACGGAACTTTCACTGGCAGATAGCTGATGTTACAAGGAGTAAATTAGGCTACGTGAGCGAAGCCACGAGGCACAGCTAGTCATAAACATACATAATAATCAAATTCTAATTATTATAGTTATAAACACTGTAAATCATTCAAAAGATCGGGAAAGAAATTACAATATACCCGGTAAACCCGTTAACAGTTGTTTAAATCACACATTTTCATGTTAGTTGCGAGCGTAGCTGAACCGTTTGGAAATAACAAGTTGGCAGCGTACCCAGCGTGCTGGCACCATTGCCTCGTTATGCAGACTGTAGACGTTTATGCAAACGTGCGTTTGCTTATCAGAATTTGCTTGACAAACAAACGCACGTTTGTATAAGCGTCTACGGTCTGCATTACATCGCAATGCTGATGCGTTGCGTACCAGCATTTTGGTTATGAGTCGCATCAACCACGCGCTCCTACAAAATTGAATTATTTTGTTTTAATATATTTTTACATAAAACATTACGTCTGTGCCTATAGTCATAAAGTCAAATCACAATATACGACAAGAGTAAGAAAGTTGTAAAAGCAAAACTTTCGAATTCATCAACATAAACTGAGGTTAAACGCCCTCAATAAACTCAATGAAACCGAAGCAGTTTATATTATATTTGCGCCGTAAACTCTAATTACAAGCACTCAAACTCGGCACAGTTTGAGTAAAGCCACTTATTATTCGCACAGAGGATTCCAAACTGATTTATTTTCAAGCCACGAGTGGCCCTTTGTAAACGTCGCGTTATAAATGGTAATAATTCTGCCAATTACTCATTTTTTGAATATTCAAACACATTAATCTAAATTATATGCCGCTGGGTTATACTGTGAAATTTATTACGTAATACCTACCTTTTTATAGCTTTTGACGGACACCGTGGCAAGCGAAGTGTGGGACGCTCTGCGACCAGATGGAGCGACAATTTACACAGGGTTAATGCCAGCCATTGGAGAAGAAGAGCTGAAGATTAGGCTCATTGGCACGCCTCGAGAGAGGTGTCAAAAGTCTATTGTCTGAAGTCAATCTCAGTATCACTAAGATATCGCTTTGAATATCTAAAATACTTATGAGCGAACTAGCGAACTGCAGTGCCACGCAGGTCTTTTTGTGGTTCAAAGTCCTGGGTGGCACTTGAATTGTTAAGCAATTGTTATAATAACATATTATTTCTCTGCCGCCACAAACTGAATAGATTTTGCTAATAAAGCCTATTAGCCCTATTTAACTGTTCAGCGTCTTAATTCCTGTTATAAACCTATAACGGCTTAAAATATTCTGATACCAGCGCTAGCCACACGCGTACAAGAGCAGGATTCCTCCATTCTTAAAAATTTAAGGTACGTAGTAAAACTAAGTAAACATAACGTCTCATACATATACATATAAAAGTTAATCAGGTAATCTTTTAAGGCTTGTACTTAAGTTACATCTTAACACGAAACATGAGATATAAATAAGACATAAGTTCTAAAACTAACTTTCTGAGAATCGCTAAAACTTTGTGTGCTTACCTGCGGGTAATATTTAACTTATCCTTAGTATGTGTGCCACGAGCTTGAAATGTTTACATGTAGTGCTCATGTGATACTTATAAAGCCTGCTCACGTAGACAAAGTCTTTAAGACTTAAGGAATAAAACCAGGTGTACACTATATTTTATTTTTATTATCGATAGGTTAGCTTTATTCGACTATCTCACTGTTAGAGCAAAAAAAGAGGCCGCTTGGGCGCGTAAGGACGGCCTAAGCACTCGAGCATTCCTTCTGTTATCTCTATCTTTCTAAACCAGTGGCTTAAACTGGAGCGTGCATCCAGCCACTGGTGGCCGCGTCTAGTGGCTAAGTTTGGTCGCCCAATACGCGGCTACACCGATATAAAGCTGCATTATCACAGAGTGCTATAATAAGTTACTATTTATTCTGAATGCATTCGTGCGAATCTGCAGGAATAAGCTAGTTGTGCAATAAAGGCTGTAAATATCTAACCGAAATTTCACTAGGCGAATCAAACAAAATGTAGCATTATTTACTACATTTGAATAATTTTTACAAGCCTTTGTAAAACAATATTCTATACAAAATATGAAACCTCAGCACAACGCAATTCCAACAAAATAAGATAACAGATGACAAGGTTTCTATTCCTAACTATAATTAGAATTGCATGCACTTGCATTGTTTAGTGTTAGTTCTATAAACGTTACTAACATTTGCGGCGAGTAGTACAGCCAGCGTGAATTATTTCCTGCCTTCAAATAAACTAATGGCAAACGATTTACCTCGTCATAATGTAAATGGCTGCGGGCTTGTACCACAGTACTATAAATATGTGACAGTATGCCCACTTTAGTTGATCGTTCCACTATTAGTGAATAATAGTGTGATGTCATGTGATGCCACAAGTAGCGTATTTTTTTTTTCAGCACTATCTCACCGACCGAATTGATTTTATTGTTATTTTGTTAGTGATAGGACTAACTCTTCTGCGAGTGTCCGTCTGGGTTGTTACCACCGCTTTGCTCGTGAAGTCTGCCGCCAAGCGGTAATGTGCAAGCATTACCTACTGTGTTCCGGTTTGATGAGCAGAGTATATAGCCAGTGAAATTACTGGGCTTATAAGACTTAATACCTAATGTCTTAGGGTAACGAGCGCACTGCAGTGCCGTGCAGGTCTTTGTATTTCAAAGTTCTGAGTGGCACTGCAATTGTTATGGACCGGCGTTATGCGTACCATCAAGCAAACGAACAGCTCGTCTCGTTACCAACTAGCATAAAAAATTCTCTTACGCTAAAATTGTTTTCGAGTTGTTTTGAGTTGAGTTACTTCTTGTATTGCGTTTCCACTCTATCTGTTGTCATAATAAGAGATTTTCGAGGAAATGTGGGCTGAAAAAATGAAAGGACAAGGATTTGAATAGATTATTTTGGTGTATGACTTTTTTAATTTAATTTACCGAGAAGTGTTTGTTATTTCAATGGGACTTTTATTAAGACACTCTTTGCGGTCCAGATTAATACCGCAGATATTTTTTATTTCACTGGAAAGTTACATTTTTGCTCCTAATTTTGCAATGTTTGAGTGAAATGAGTTGGCTTTCGTGCTAATGGCGGAGAAAGCTTCAGATAAAGTTGTGGACAGATATTTTTTGGTGATTTAACATTTTATATAAGGCTCTGAACTATTGAGTGGATGTAGGTAAATACCTACACGAAGACGAGGTTGTAAATGCTCGTGAAGTCTGCCGCCAAGCAGTAGTGTGCAAGCATTACTGTGTTCCGGTTTGATGAGCAGAGTATCCAGTGAAATTACTGGGCTTATGAGACTTAATACCTAACGTCTCAGGGTAACGAGCGCACTGCAGTGCCGCGCAGGCCTTTGTGTTTCAAAGTTCTGGGTGGCACTGCAATTGTTATGGGCCGGCGTTATGCTTACCATCAGGCAAACGACCAGCTCGTCTATTTACCAAATAACATAAAAATAAAAATGTAGCGAGCTCACTCCCTTTAATTTTAAATTTAAGGTTTAGACACAGATTTGTAATATAGTAGGTCTGTGGGTTTAGATGTGAAACGACAGAATCGACATCATAGTATAATACACTGTTGGCTTCGACTATGTCAAAGCCAGTTAGATATTTTAATAAAAAAAAAAAACAAATAGTTCAAAGTCACATAAGAAACCCAGCATAGGTATAAAAGTATTTATACCTATGCGCCTATACTATTTATACTTATACCAATAAGTAAACGATGCAAGAGTCACTCATTCGTATTCTCAATATCGTTGCTAGAAATTCTTATCTCTTATGAAACTAGATTGAGGAATCTCCATGATAATAGCTTGTCGAGCATTCAATAGAGAGGCTGCGGGAGATAGGATCGGGTGTGCTATTGAGATGTCTATTGTTAGAGATAGCTATTTTTCCTCCCTTACCCTAATGGCAGTAGTCCTTCAGCAAGAAATCTACCCCTTTTCTTCTTGAAGTACTACCGCCATTAGGAATTGTTTGGTATACGATCTATATGAATGAAAAGATTCGTTTTAATGGCGTGATTATTTTCTGGTCAAATTGCTGAGTATTCATTGCTCATTGGACGTGTTTAAAAAATAATACCTTGACATATATAATTTGTTCAAATTTTACAAAATTTCCTTACTTTTCATTATACCTATTATAGCTGGCGAAAACAATCAATAATACTGTGCTGATTTTTTAAGTACTTACCTATAAGTTTATTCATAAGCTTTTACACTATTTAAATTAAAATAGCTTAGGTAAGTTTTTGTGTCAAATATATTTTTTTTATTTCTCTTGCTTATATTTAATTTATAATTAATTATAAAAAATCCTTTCCCTACTGTTTCATTTGGTTATTTTTTGTATAGATTTGTTTAAGTTTTGATACTAGTTTTAGAATTAGGCTTTTAATTCGAGAAAATTAAACAGAATTATCCTGTACGGAATAAAGCTTGTTTGAAGCCTATTTATTTTTACTAACGAACCACAAGTTTAGGGAAACTATACGTATTATTATGTAGATACGGTTATACGTGTTTTGGCTTTAGGCAACTGGAAAGTTTAAAACAATTTTTAAATTTTTTGTCTGTGTGTTCCGGCTAATCTCCGAAATAACTGGACCGATTTTGACAGGACTTTCACTGGCAGGTTGCTGATGTAATAAAGAGTATCTTAGGCTAGTTTTATTACGTGGGCGAAGCCGCAGGATACAGCTAGTAAAGAATAAAAGCAGACACAGTAAAAACTTATATGTATCTACCTGTTCATCCTATTTTCGTAGAAGCTTTATTATAAATATGCCTGCCAGACACCTGGATCCAGACACTTAGATACTAGACACATTACACCGCCAAAGTGTTGACACACCCAAATAACAATTCAGTGTTAGGACTTCCACGAATGTTCACAATTGACCCAACTAATGTTAATGTTAGAATTATGTTGGTCTATTGGGTGTAAGTTTACCCAGTCATTACTACAAATGTTACTTACGGCTATTGTTATCAAGGTCCAGTTTCGAGTAAATGACTTTAATGTCAATTAGCCTTGTAATGTTATACACAGTGTAATTGAATATGGTATAATTAATTATTCTCTATAGTTGCAGCTCACCTGTACTTGCACTCTAATATTTCGTGCTACAGAAATATTCTAACACGGAACACAGTAATGCTTGCATTACTGCTTGGCGGCAGACTTCACGAGCAAAGCGGTAGTACCAACGCAGACGGACACTCGCAGAAGAATTAGTCTACCACCAAGAAAATGTTGTTGGTGATGAATATCAGTGCGAGTTTTGCGCAATAAATAATTATACTCGTAGTTTCAGCGAATGAGAGAGACGGAGCTAGCCCAGACCGGACATAATGTTCAGCGCAAATGGCAATACCATAGGAACAATCAAAAGAATAATGTGCGTAATTTATAATTCTAACTAGATTCTGCCCGTGGTTTCACTTGCATTCCCACAGGAACCGTGCATTTTTCCGGTATAAAAAGTAGCCTATGTTACTCTCCGGTCCATAAACTATGTCTATGCCAAAAATCACGACGATCCGTTGCTCCGTTACTGCGTGAAAGAAGGACAAACCAACAAATCAACAAACACACTTTCACATATAAAATATTAGTAGGTAGGGATTCCGCGATGTATAGCTGAATTAAAAAATAAAAATAAAAATTAAAATATTTAAGTATTTATTTCTCTCAAACACATTACATTAAATATTTAGCTCAAACCACTAAGCTAGGCGTTGAGGCCTGTGTTTTAGCAGCAAGTGCTTTCCCAAATAGGAGCATAATGACGTGCATACAATTTGTTTAAACTTAAAAAAAACATTCAAAATTTCTAAATAGATGTACTTAATAATAAAGATTTATAAATTTTTGCATATCAAAATTCACGGAAACAATCAAACATGAATACAGTAATTACTAAACTTAATACGATTAATTTATATAATTAAATTGCTTTTGTCACAGTCTTGTAAATACCTGAATAATGTTAGTAAGAGAGTCTGCGCGCACGCGCGCTCGTATTTGTGTGCGTGTGTGTGTGTATTGTGTGTGTACTGTGTGTATTTGTGTTCTGTGGATGTTGTGTGTGTAAGTGTAAATTTGCATTAATAAAAATTAAACCTAACTAATTAACTAAAACATTATATTTAATATCTTATTTAAAATGAACTTCCGCAAAGTAATGCCTGATTCCATCAAATAACAATCGTTTGTAAAAGGAAACAAAGTTTATATCCACCTCTAACGTGATCGGATCGGTTTAGACCCGGATTACAAGAACTTGTAGTGTCGGGTAACGTGATTCGTTTCCAATCGAATTTATTTTGCTGTATCCGCATAACTTACCCTACCTTCTTCCTCATATTTGCTGATTTGTTTAGGTTGCCCTCTAACATTGCTTACCGTATGAAAATTGAGAGCTGATGTCGTTTAGGCTGCTGCCTCACGGCTAAAGATGAGATTGACGGCCTGAAGAGGGTTCCAAAGCACGAAAATGCTGAGTTGCAAATGTCTTTGTAATCTTAGTTCACCTAGTCAAATTGTTTCTCAACACCATATATTTATTCACTTTCCACAAAGTAAAATGCAAAAAGGAATGCGTGATTTTGTTGGGAATCAGTCTCCGGCCGTCAAAATTCATGAAATGTTGTCAATAGGTATACTTATCAGGACCCACGAAAATACTAACTACCTGTTCCAACTGCAAAATCAGTAGGTTTTTTAAAATTAATAAATATTTTGGCAAAATATTATAATTGTTTTTGTAAAAAATTAGTTTTTCGTCATTATAAAACCGTATTCTGTGTGTTCATATTATATACATTTTTTTTCATGAGTATGCTATCACGGGTAGTCCTTTACTAAGTTTTATGGAAAAACTAGCACATGCCCGCGGTTTCCACAGGAATGGTGCCCTTTTCCGGTATAAAAAGTAGCATATGTTACTCTCCGGTCTATAATCTATATCTATGCCAAAAATCACGCTAATTCGTTGCTCCGCTGCAAACTAACAAATGTATAAACACACTTTAGCATTTATAATACTATTAGGAAGTAGGATACCATCCCTAAGGACGTAAAACTTTTATAAGTCGTGATCTTTTCTTCAAAGCCAGCTCCCACTTTTTTAAAAGCGATTTTTGTAAGTCAAATGCTACACGTTTATACTTCAATGAGTCTGACGGAGGAGTCGTATGTAGATACGTAGCGTCTATTGTATTCTTATGGCCAACCATATATAAGTCACGTTCTAAAGTGCGACCTGAATTATAACCGTAAAGGGCGATCATTCGAGCCTACTTCTTTCTATACGTGTATGAACTTTGAACGACGAGTAGCCTCTATCTTACAAAGTAAGTACCCAAAGACGATCGCACAGCCCGGCGCGCCTGTAAAGGTGGCATTAAAACTGATTTCCTGAGGGATACTCGTAGTCATCTACTACGCTTAATTTCAAATCTAATTTCACGAAAACAAAGGCTATCTAAGATTTATTATTTCACCTCTACAATGATGAATAGGCGTGCCATCTATAAACTTATTTTTTAATCACTATTATGGCATTTTCTACTATTATTTTAAGCTTTACTTCGGAATATGACATTACCCATTTGCTACATAATCTAGGATCTAAAGTTAAAAGCGTCTGTCAAATTCGTTTAGCTGCTCTTTAGCTACTCAGGGATATTTACAAGTATCATAGCGAGGCGATTAACGCAAGTTTGTCAGTACGTTGGTAAGCAACTAAAGGAAACACTTCCTATTATTTAAACAGTACACTTTAACAACAATACACAAGGCAACGATGACTAATTCGTGGCCGTAACTCAAACAAAAAAGTACTGGCTGCCCTTTCACCCCTTTCGCCCATTTACACCACGACAACAAGCATTTTCAATGCGTCCATCTATTGCGATGCGGGCTCGTAACTTTCACAGTAGGTAGTTTAATCCTCTCATAGTGACACTGACCCTATATAGACTCTAAACGAGCGGACGTTCTTTGTAATTTTTGGGAGTTAACGACGGAATAAAAAAAGGAAACATTTTAAAGTACTAATTAAGATTTTAAACGCTACCAGTTTCATGTGACTCGGCTTTCACTTCTCTGAAATTCGACAAGTGTAATTTGCATGATTTTCTGTGACTTTTAATTAGATAATGATAACAATAATTTTAAACTTTACAGTGGTATAGCCAGGTGGGAATAAGACAATGCTTTATCACTGTGCTAGGCGCAAACTTGCTATTTTGTAAAAAGGTAATAACGCAAAAAGGTAGTAACTTAAAAAGGTCTACATCTAGTAACACTTGGAAAAGTATAAGTATATGAGTTTTGGCGGGAATGCGAAAATGTGCTATTGTTGATTTTGTGTTATTTACTAAAACCTATGTTTCTTTGAGTGTTAATGTGTAATAATGGTGGATTATTAACCATTAAGTTCGTAAACGTGCATGAGTGAAGGGCAAATAGTACAAAGGCGAAAAACGTGTATTTTCGTATTCTATCCAAAACTCCATAGAACCTTCAGTAAAGTATCCACCGCTTTACTGAAGCGTCACTTCAACTCGAAATTTCTAATATTGCGACTTAAGGACTATGTATCCAGGTCAAGAAATAAATTTAAAAAAAAAAATAATAATATAAATATACTCGTATTCTATACGATAGGCAATGAAATATAATTATATTTCGTTAACGTTAGGTACTGTTATAACCTCATTTCGTGGTAATCTAATAGATGCTACTAGCCGAAAGTTTATTCAGGTAATTGTCCTCAGGGTCAACGCTTTTGTCATTTGACTAAATGACATCGTTACTTTAAAAGCCTTTTCATTTACTTACTTAAAAATAGAAAAATGTTTTTTCAAATTACAAATGACAATTGCCTGAAACGTTTTAGTCAAGACCTTGGTTTTTATTACAAATGTTTAAAATGTTTGTAACGTATTAGTAACGAGAAAAGTTTTGTTCTTGCACGTTTGGTATATAGCGAAAGATCCTATACGGGGCTTTTGGTGGTCTTAAAATAACAATACCTAAATAAAGTCACAACAATAAATAAAGAGTTATTGTACCAAATATATTTGTAGTCAAACATCCATAGTGTAAAAAATGACGATACACTTTCTAATATCCTCGAAATCTTTGAAGAGAAACTAGCTTTCTTACTACGTTCGTATGTACATAATAATTAATAATATGTTCAGTTATGCAACTTATTAAATGAGTATTTACGTACGTAACCGTGATCATTGCTTCCGGATAAAGAACGTGACATCGAGTGAAAAATATCACTGAGGTTTGTGCTTACACGCGTCGAAATTTTGCTCGCGTAATTACTTGTTTAGACGCGCGAGTGAACACCTTGACGTATCATGCGTGATGTTGCGGGTATGTGCCTAGTAGATTCATAATTAGGAAACTTGTAGAAAAAGTTTTTTTTGTAGCACAACTGAAGCAAATGCCTATAGATTTTCGCTACATCCGTAGGAGGTTATTCCTTCCTAATGATACAAAATAATGTATTACTTCTTTTGGTATAATTATGGTAAATAATGTCCAATTGACTGACAACTGACAACTGATCGTTTTTATAATGCAACTAGTGTATTATATATTTATTATACGGCCTTGCCTGAATGGCTACTTTTGTATTCTCAATTTTAAAATATCTTATCAAACTCGTATATTTGCGTTCTCGGAGCAGGCCATACGACCTCTTACTAGACTAGTCTAGGTTTACCGTGAAAACGCGTTGTTATGAATTCAACAGACGAGTTAATGGTTAAAAATGTTTAATCAATTATTGATCAGTGAATCTATTAAATATATAAGAAAATAATAAATACTAGTTCTGATTCTAATATAAAATAAGAAAAATATGGCGCAGTTTCCGTGAATTAGATTTTTTTTCCCAGCAATAGTTCTCATGAAACTTCATCTAAATCCCAAGACCAATTGAATTTAGCACGAAAACTTTTTAACTATCGTTCCGAAAATAGGAAAAGTAAGTTATGTCTATTCGTTAAGTCAGTTTAACACTTCCCATTTCGGAAAACGGAACGGTAAACTAGCGAATCTTTTCGCAACTCCTCGTTTGATGTCCCAGCAATAAAATTCGGAAGAAAGAGTTTTGGGAACTTAAATATAACTTATTTGTTGTATTATGAATGCACATATTTACAGAGATTTGGATTTGTGTTTATGGGTTTACCGTGAGTACCGATCCTGTTAGAATTTGTTACTCCCTGATTAATAGGTTGAGAATACCTCGAAACCGGTCAAGAAACTAATCATTGGGAAACTCGGCAATACAACGTAAGTTTAATCCGTTTTAAATGTAAAATGCAATCAGATCAGTGTAAACGCGGTGAGAGAAGAAAGTCGCCTTGCAAATGATTTAGAACTGTGCGAAACTACACACTTCTACGTAATACCTACTGTTAAATGAGACACTCAGGTTGAATAATTGACACGTGTATTATCGCTCGTAGTTCAATGACGACTGCTGTCCTTGCCCGCCTCTTCCCCATGCGTAGCACTGGGACGACTACGGCGCGCGTAGCACTGACTTGCTGACGTCATAGTGTAGCACCACAGCACCACACCATGTTCTACCGTTATTCTTACACTACATAGTAGAAACCTATTTTTTATATTGTTTCTTTATTTTTTACTTCCAAGCACCGTGCCACCTGCAATTTACTTTTGTTTTCCAAACGAAGTTGATTAACATGTTATTGGCATACTACTGTCCATCACTCACACCATCGTCAGCTGTTTTTCTGTACAGTTTATAATGGTTCTAGTCGAGTGTAGTCAGTGCACTGGCCGTGAAAAGCCTGCCGTTCGCTCTGACACACCGTGAACTAGGTATCTACTTAACACCGCATAGTGAATCTTAAATCAGCACTAATTAGGTACAGATTTAATTAAAGCATGTTATGCACGGTTGCGAGAATGCAAAGATCTCAACCCTTGTGGAAAATTGCTCAGCGTATGGATATTAAAGGCGCAGATCGACATTGACAAATGATCACTCTAATGGTGGTACGATGGCTCTCATGTGGAATACCCTTTATTACAGTGAGATTTTATTTCAGGAAGGCAATTATGGACATTTTTCGTACACTTATATACAGAAACGTAAACCTTGACTTTAATGAGCACCGTCATAATAACTCATATCTTATACGAGGTGTAGGTAATATACAATTTTGCATTCTTGTTTTTAGTGCTACATGTCCTGTAAGTTTTGGCGAAGGAATTTGAAACTGGCTATCGCACCTATGTTTTAAATTTAAAAGTGTGTTATTTGGTTTGTCTACATGTAGATAGTTTATGGGCCGGAGAGTAAAATACGTTATCCTTTCCTCGGAAAAATGCTCAGTTTTTGTGGGAACCTCCTCGCGGTATGAATCCACGGACAGCAGCTATAGTTAAATACGAAGCATGACGTAAGTTTTTTTATTTAACCTTTCCATTAGATAATTTGATAAAAGCTTTTTTACTTATTTGACACCATTACTTGTTTATTCATAAACTTAAAAGTTTCGCTAACT